>CM040123.1:342530322-343752609 GCA_022559845.1 Amorphophallus konjac | reverse complement strand
GTGCCTCATCCTAGCTCATTAGTGTTGCTCTTTCAATATTTACTTCATGCGCCGCTGAATTTACGAGGGAGCGCCCGATCCTCAAGTCCATGACTTAAGAGTGATCAGCCGTGGGATAGTGTGAACCGGTGCCCTTGTGCACTTTGTCGGCCCCAATTGAATTGGGCATCCAAACCTTGGGAGTCAAACCTTGGACTTGCTGGCCCTCTACCAGCAAGGGCCCTTTCCCATACCTCACACTTGGCATCGCCAAGTCACTCCGGGTATAGAGTGCGACGGGAGAGCGGTGGCCCTTAAGGCCCATTTGAATGCTTAATTGTGCTTGTTTGCCTAAGTCCGAGGTCGTGTCACATCACTAGCATGTTAAAAAATGCAGCTTTGCAAACTCACCCCACGAGGGAGGAGTCAAGGACGCCAGTTGTGAAGGGTCGTCAGCTTTAGCAAGCGGCCCTAGGGAAGCCTCAGCAGCGCCAGTCAGCAACCGCTGGCAAGAAGCTAGCAGTCCAGACCAATCCTTGATGGATTCCAGCAACAACAATCTCCCAGTCCCATCAGCGTCAACCAGTGGCTTCAAAAATCAAGAAATACACGAAGCCGACACCGATGATGAAGATTTCATCAACTTCTAGCCTACTCCTCCCGAGCTAGAGGACGGCGGCCAGGAGACCGTTGACGAATTCATCGAAATCAACTTGGGTGAAGATGAAGCCCACCAGCCAACATTCGTCAACACTCTCCTCACTGAAGCAAAATGGCAAGATTACAAGCAACTCCTGCTCGAATACAAAAACTGCTTCGCCTGGACATACAAGGAGATGCCAGGGATAGATCCCGCTGTAGCGGAGCACGAGCTAGCTATTTCTCCCTCAGCCACTCCAGTCAAACAGTCGCAGCAACGCATGCGCCATGAGCAGGAACTCTAGGTTTCGGCCGAAGTCAACAAAATGGCTGAGGTCGACTTCATCGAGCTGTGTATCTACCTGATCTAGCTCGCCAACATAGTCCCAGTGAAGAAGAAAAATGGTCAAGTCTGCATTTACATCGACTTCCGGGACCTCAACAAAGTCTATCCGAAGGACGACTTTCTAGTTCCGATCACGGAGACAATGGTCGATATGACCACCGGACATGAAGCCTTATCTTTCATGGACGGGTCGTCCGGTTATAACCAGATCCGAATGTCCCTCAAAGATAAGAACCACACAACTTTTAGATCCCCCAAAGGGATTTTCAATTACAAGCGCATGCCCTTCGGTCTAAAGAACGCCAACGCTACTTATGCGTCAGTGGGACTGAAAATATTTTGATCTCCGGCGGGACTTGACGAGTCGACATCCCTCGAAGGCTTTGATGATGATTTTTCTCTCTTCTTTTTTTCTTTTCTTCTCTTTTTTTCTCTTCTTTTCCCTTCTCTTTTTCGTCTTCTCTTCTTCTTCTCTTTTTTGTCTTCTTCTTTTCTTTCCCTTCTTTTTCTTCTTCCCTTCTTTTTTTTTTCTTCTTTTTTTCTTCTCTTCTTTTTTTGAACAACTTTGGATAGCTGTCGGCACAGACGCCGATAATGAGATAGCTGTCGACTAAACGCCGATAATGACATGGCTGTCGGTAAAATGCCGATAGTTAGATAGCTGTCGGCTCAGGGGCCGATGATTTAAAGTTGTCGGCTCAGGGCCGATAATTTAAAGCTGTCGGCTCAGGGCCGATAATTGAAAGCTGTCGGCTCAGGGCCGATAATTGAAAGCTGTCGGCGCTGGGGCCGATAATTGAAAGCTATCGGCGCTGGGGCCGATAATTGAAAGCTGTCGGCTCAGGGCCGATAATTGAAAGCTGTCGACGTAGGGGCCGATAATTGAAAGCTGTCGGCTCAGGGGCTGATAATTGAAAGTTGTTGGCTCAGGGGCGAATAATTGAAAAGTGAGCCACGAGGGCAGAGAGGAGGGTTTGTTCCTTTAACGGTCTGGACGGTGGGTCCAAATTGAAAGGGATTCGTCGCCCGAAGGGACGGGGAGGAGAGTTTGTTGATTCGACAAGGATGTTCATCACCCGGAGGGACGGGGAGAAGAACTTGTTGATTCAATGGCCTGGACGGGAGGTCCAAATCAAAAGGGGTATTCGTCACCCGAAGGGACAGAGAGAAGAGTTGGTTCATGTAACGACCTGGATGGAAGGTCCAAATCAAAAGGATTGTCCATGACCCCGAAGGGACGGAGGGGTGGTCAAGTCGCTGACACGGGCTAGTGTTAGCGCAAGGAAAAGGGGATGATTCCTTACCTGAATGGCAGGCTCGGGCCAGGGTGAAAGGTTGTTTCAATCTTTAATGCGCCGGGGGGACCAGCTGTGTAAAGGGTCTTTTAATTCTTTGGCTGGACGGAAGGTCCGAACCAGAGTAAAGAGAATTCTTTTTGTTCTTCGGCTGGACGGTAGGTCCGAGCCAAAGTGAAAGGATCTTTTTGTTCTCTAGCTGGACGGAAGGTCCGATCTAGAGTGGAGAGAATCTTTTGTTCTCTAGTCGGACAGAAGGTCCGAGCCCAAGTGAAAGGATCTTTTTATTCTCTAGCCGAACGGAAGGTTTGACCTAGAGTGGAGAGAATCTTTTGTTCTCCGACTGGACGGCAAGTCCGAGCCAAAGTGAAAGGATCTTTTTGTTCTCTAGCCGGACGGAAGGTCTGATCTAGAGTGGAGAGAATCTTTTTGTTCTCCGATTAGACGGCAGGTCCGAGCCAAAGTGGAAGGATCTTTTTTGTTCTCCAACCGGACGGAAGGTCCGATCTAGAGTGAAAGGATCTTTTTGTTCTCTAGTCAGACGGAAGGTCCGATCTAGAGTGAAAGGGGTATGTTTGTTCTCTGGCTGGGCGACAGGCCTAAACCAAAGTGAAAGGATTTGATGTTCTTCAATGCGCCGGGAGTACCGACTGTGAAATCCGAACCCAGGAAAGTGGGCCATGAGGGCCGGAGTCGATGTTGTAGAAGTAGGTCGCGAAGGCTGCAATTAGGGAAGTGGGCTATAGAAGCCAAAGTTGGGAGGTTAGCAGGCCGTAGAGACGGGAAGTAGGCCATGGGGGCCAATGGTTGGGCTGCACGAGCCGAAATCGGAAAGGCAGGCTGCAGAAGCTAAAATTTAGTTTTATTATTATTATTATTTCCTTTATTCAAGCATGCAGGCATTCATCAGCAAGCGTAACCTAAGTATAAATAAGATAGGTCCCTCTATAGAGGATGGGATAGGGGCATCGCCCGTAATTCGCAAATGCGGTGCGGGCCATGAGGCACGATAGAGGGGTGGTGCACCCGTCAAGAGAATATCGCATGTCTTGCATGCACAGCTTAAATTCACGCATTTCACCCGAGGCAATTCTCTATGGAGTGGAGGAGCAAACATGTGAGCAAAAGGCCCTAAACATAGGGATATGCAGGTTTTCAAAGCAACACTCAAGGGTTACTCTAGCGCCTATACATGGGTTTCAGGCTCTCGATTTCGGTAGCTTCGTACAGTCCCCCATTTGTTTATTTTGATAGTGGATTTCACCATTCGGTGCGAGTCTCCTCATTTGTTTCAGTGGGGATTCCCGGCTACTAGGATTAGTCCTTGTCATAATTTTATTACGGATTTCACCGTTCGACGCGAGTTTCCTCATGTGTCTCAATGGAGATTCCCGGCTATTAGGCTTCATCCTTATTGAAATTCGCTTCACCTTTTCGCGCGGGTCTCCTCATGTGTCTCAATGGGGATTCCCGGCTACTCCGATTCATGTTTCTCTCTTTTTTTTTCTTTGCATCATTTTTTTCCCTTTTTTTTAAGTGGGGGTAGGTAGCTTTTTCCTCACGATTACCTTTCACGCGAGTGTAGGAATTCAAGTCTCCGTAGAGTGCTAAGAAGAAAGTCGGGCAATCCCTATGGTTGAAGACCATTGAACACATTAAGCGTGAAGTGCGGGAGTGTTGCCTCAGGTTTATTTTGTGAGTTGGGCTTAGCAATTTAGCCATGGCTCTTCCCCTTGACGTGTGCACCTTCCATAATTGGGTTCCCTTCGAGCGTATGTCGTGACGCACGTGCATTCGGAATCGGGGTAGAATTATTATTCAGCAAGGAAACAAGGTCCTAGAAAATTCTAAAGAGGTGTGTTATTCTATATTATAAGCAAGCATCCAAGCAGGGCAGCCAAGCATTTTTGTTCTCTTTTTTTTGGTCTCTTTTTTTTGCGTAGGAACATATTGTCGTTACGTATAAGTGTAGTGGTAGTAAAAGGTATTAGGGGAGCGGGCCGCAAGAACCGAAATTGGGGAAGCAGGCTATGAGAGCTGGAATTGGGAAGCGAGCCGCAAGAGCCGAAATTAGGAAGCGGGCTACGAGAGCCGAAGGTTGGAGGAGCAGGCATCAAGAGCCAAAATTGGGAAGCAGGCTGCAAGAGCAGAAATTAAGGAAAGCAGGCTACAAGAGCCAAAGATCGGGGAAGCAGGCTACGAGAGCCGAAAAGAATGGTCTCTTTTTGTTCTCTGGTCGGGGAAGGATCCGAACCAAAGTGGATGGGCTGATTCTTTGATTCCCTGGCTGGGGGAAGGTTCCAGACCAAAGTGAAAGGTTGATTCTTTGATTCTCTGGTCGGGGAAGGATCCGAACAAGAGTGGGAGGTTGATTCTTTGATTCTCTGGCCGGGGGAAGGTTCCGGACCAAAGTGAAAGGTTGATTCTTTGATTCTCTGGTCGGGGGAGGACCCGAACCAAAGTGAAAGGTTTATTCTTTAATTCTCTAGTCGAGGTGTTGGGACGGTGCGATCGATACAGAGGGGGGGGGTGAATGTATCCCCTTTTAAAATATTGCCCAAATTAAAACAATTCGCCTGCTACTAGATACAGTTGCAGAATAAAAGCTATAGAGTTCAAATAAACATTTGATCGACCAGATGAACTGCTAACTATACCAGTGGAACCTGATGAAGTCTAATGCCAAAGATAGAACAATGCAAACCAGACTCACTTAACAAGATATGTAATGCTCAAAGTCACTGCAGATCGAAACAAGACCGTTCAAACAACCTGTGAAAGAGATAGGAGATATGGAAGAGCACAAACAAACCACAGAACAACATGATTTTTAGGTGGTTCGGTCCGCAGACCTGCGTCCACCCCTCACTCCCAACTGGAGTGAGGCTTCTACTAGCACAAGCTAGAGACCGCAGACTCAGTCTGCAACAGGTGCTGCCAAACAGCTTGACCAGGGGAACAACCTCCCCTCTTCCTCCAGACCGGAGGGACACCACCAGTGACTCCCCGTCACCAGCAAACCAGAGGTCACAGACCTCTCTTCCTCCAGACCAGGAGGGACCCCTGGACTTGCAACCCACAAGCCCAGAACCGGAGATGAATCTCCCTTCTCCTGAGTCCACAGGAGGAACCCGACCTCAGTACTGAGAATCGGAAGAACAAGATAAATATATGGAAGAACAAAATAAAATGCAAGCACAAAGAAAAACACAGCAGACGTAAAGCTGGAAATGAGATACACTAGTAGCTCTCGCAGGAGCAAAGCTAGTTTGGATTTGATCCAATGCCAGACAGACGAATCTTCAATGAAGGCTTCTTATCTCTCGATCTCTCTTCTTCTTACTCTTCTTTTTCTTCTCTGCTTCTTTCTCTCACTGTCTACCCTTCTTCTTTCGATCCTCACAAGCTCTCTCTCTCTTTTTCTTTTTCTTCTGCTGCTCTCTTCTTCTTTCACTCTCTGCTGCACCTCTTCTTCTTCACTCACTGTCTCGATCAGCCCTCTTCTCTTCTGATCTCTATCTTCTTCATGTGGAAGAAGCTCTGTATTTATACCAGCCGCAGCTAGGTCGTGTGAAGGGCTTGTGCCCTCTTGTCCTCGAATCACGTGCCAGGTGCCAACCTCAGATCATGTGCCTTCATTAGGCTTCACGAAGGGTGCCTGTCAGACAGAGAATCACATTATCAGTTTAAGTATATGCATTGCAGTGTATAGACTTCGATGTATAGACTTGTGAAGATGAAGTAATGTATAGACTTCATGAAGCAGGACTATTGCGTTGTACAGACTATGTGAAGACAAAGCTGTAGTGATGTATAGACTTCATGAATCAGAGCTGAAGCAGTGTATAGAGTTGCTGAAGTGTAATGCAATGTGTAGACATTGTTCAATGTATGGACTTTACAATGCAAACAGCAATGTATAGACATTTCAATCAACAGGCAGACAATGTATAGACTTGTACATGCTTTAGGACAAAGTATGGACTTGAATGAGCGAGCATGCAATGTATAGACTTGCTCAGCCTGAAGCAATGTATAGACTTCAAAGTATGCAATGTACAGACTCTGAAGAACAGCAGCCAGTGTATGGACTTAGGCAGGCTTCAACTCAATGTATAGACTTCACGACTGATGAATGCAATGCACTGGACAAAGTATAGACTTAACGATGTGCAGACTTGCCAAGACAAATGAGCGATGTACATACTTGCTCGTTGTTCAGACTTCATGGATGATGTACAGACATGCAAAGAGAAAGGCTGTACAGACTTGATGAGCGATGCAAGGCAAAGGAATGTATATACTTCCAATGTATAGACTTGCCAACTGAGCGATGTACAGACTTGAGCAAGGAAGCTCTGTACAGACTTGATCAAGGTAAGGCAATCGAGTGTATAGACTTTCAATATATAGTCTTGCCAAAGGGGAGATGTACAGACTTGAGCAAGGAAGCTCTGTACAGACTTTGAGATTCATAATGTATGGACTTTGGCAACCCAACGGCTGTACAGACTTCCACTCAACAGCGTTGTATAGACTTTGAATGCTCGAGACAATGTATAGACTTGAACAGCTTCAAGGCACAATGTGCAGACTTTACCAGTGTAGAGACTTGGAGTTCTGAACATAGGGAAAGACTGGGAATGTATAGACTTTGCCTTAGAAACGAATGTATAGACTTTGAGGTAGAAGCCAGGCAAACGATGTGTAGACTTGGAAGTTCACTGATGGATGTATAGACTTCACCTTGAGCATCTACAGTGCAATGTATGGACTTTGAAGAATATGAACATGGCGCTGTACAAACTTCAAGTGAAGACCAGTGTACAGACTTCATTCGAAAGCAATGTATAGACTTGACAACCAAAGGGCTGTACAGACTTGAGCAAGACAGACCGATGTATAGTCTTAGAATTTCAACAGAAGGATGTACAGACTTTGAATATGAAGTCAGGCAAACGGATGTACAGACTTGGCCAAAACAGCAATGAACAGACTTGAAACGCTTGAAGGCCACAGGACAGTGTATAGACTTGGAAGGTTATCCAATGTACAGACTTGGAAATGGCTGTATAGACTTGCAGAGCTTTCGCTAAGGTTGTATAGACTTGAAGCAATGTGAACGATGTATAGACTTTACCAATGTGCAGACTTTGAAGTGAAGACCAATGAATAGACTTCAAGTGAAGGCCAATGTACAGACTTTGAAGAACAAACGTTACACATATGCCATGAGTGTATAGACTTGTTCGATGAATGCATGAACAGTGAGTCAATGTATAGACTTCCAATGCCTTCGACAAATGCGATGTACAGACTTGCGAACTGGGGGGGGGTCGACCCATCTGCAAGGGGGGTCGACCCACTTCTGTCTAGACTATGCTGACTGATGTATAGACTCTGATTGAGTGACATGCGACAGACAAAGTGCAGACTTGTTTTGAACCAGCACACTGTATAGACTTGCAATACCATGAAGGCAGGCTGTATAGACTTGAAGTAATGCATGCAGGTGACAATGTATATACTTGTTGTCAACAAGTGTATGGACTAAGCATGCATACAACAATGATGTGTAGACTTGGGTGTGTGTGTGCTGTACAGATTTAAATGCATGCACAGAGCAATTTATGCATATCAGCTAAACATCATCAAGGCATACAGATCTGAGAGTAGACAGAGCATTACCTGATCTGAGCCTTAACCTTACCTATCATGATTTGACTTTGACTTGGGTTAACTTCATGACCTGTGAGTCATCCTTAAACCTGTTCTGACAGTTTCTCATAATGCAACAGGATTATATCATCAAGGATGGAAACATAATGAGGCATAATATCTGTCATCATCAAAACTCCAGAACCACAGGGGACACATCACGAGGAACGATCCGAACCAAAGTGAAAGGTCTGTTCTTTGATTCTCTGGCTGGGAAAGGATCCGAGCCAAAGTGGAAGGTTGATTCTTGATTCTCTGGCCGGGGAAGGACCCGAACCAAAGTGGATGGGTTGATTATTTAATTCTCTGGCCGGGGGAAGGATCCGGACCAAAGTGAAAGGTTTATTCTTTAATTCTCTAGCCGGGAAAGAATCCGAGCCAAAGTGAAAGGTTGGTTCTTTCATTCTCTGGTCGAGAAAGGATCCGAGCCAAAGCGGAAGGTTGATTCTTGATTCTCTAGCCGGGGAAGGACCCGAACCAAAGTGGATGGGTTGATTGTTTAATTCTCTGGCCGAGGGAAGGATCCGGACCAAAGTGAAAGGTTTATTTTTTGATTCTTTGGCCGGGAAAGGATCCAAACCAAAGTGAAAGGTTGATTCTTTAATTCTCTGGCCAAGGAAGGATCCGAACCAGAGTGAAAGGTCGATTCTTTTTTATTGGGAAGCTGTCGGCTAGGAGCCGATAATGGGGTAACTGTCGGCTCAGGGGCCGATGAGTGGAGCTGTCGACTCAGAGGCCGATGAATAGAAAGCTGTCGTCTCAGAGGCCGATAAGGGAATAGCTGTTAGCTCGGAGGCCGATAAGTGAAGTAGTTGTCGGCTCAGGGGCCAATGATTGGATAGCTGTCGGCTCGGAGGTCGATGGTAGAGTAGCTGTCAGCTCAGAGGCCGATGGTGGGATATCTGTCGGTGTAACGCCCCATCGGCAGAAGGTTTAGTCGGTTTAACGCCCCATTGGTGAAATGTTATGTCGGTTTAACGCCCCGTCGGTGAAAGGTTTAGTCGATTTAACGCCCCGTCGGCGGAAGGTTTAGTCGATTTAACGCCCTGTAGGTGAAAGGTTTAGTCGGTTTAACGCCCTGTCGGCGGAAGGTTTTGTCGGTTTAATGCCCCGTCGGCGAAAGGTTTAGTCGGTTTAACGCCCCGTCGGTGGAAGGTTTAGTCGATTTAACGCCCCATCGGCGGAAGGTTTAGTCGGTTTAACGCCCCGTCGGCGGAAGGTTTAGTCGGTTTAATGCCCCGTAGGCGGAGGGTTTAGTCGGTTTAACGCCTCGTCGGCGAAGGGTTCAGTCGGTTTAACGCCCCGTCGGCGAAAGGTTTTATCGATTTAACGCCTCGTCGGTGGAAGGTTTTGTCGGTTTAACGCCCCGTCGGCAGAAGGTTCAGTTAGTTTAACGCCCCGTCGGTGGAAGGTTTAGTCGGTTTAACGCCCCGTCGGTGAAAGGTTTAGTCGGTTTAATGCCCCGTCGGCGGAAGGTTTAGTCGGTTTAACACCCCGTTGGCGGAAGGTTTTGTTGGCTTAGACGAAAAGTCGTGACACCAACCCCATGAGAAGTCTATTTATTGGATGGCTAGAGGTAGAAGGTGAAAGACCACGTCTGCCTCAAGGCTTACTTTCTTTTCTTCTCTTCTTCTTTTATGCGGGAAGGCGAGTGGAGAGACCACGTATGCTTGATGACTATTCTTTTCTTTTTTGCTCTTCTTTTTATTGTGAAGAGGCGGTTTCAAAGACCACGTCCACTTCATGACTGTTCTTTTTGTTCTGCTCTTCCTTTCTCATTGATGCCCCCAGACTGGGGTGTCTTCTTTTAACGTGCTCCTAGGTTGGAGTGTAGCTTTTCTTCATCTGCCCCCTAGGTCGGGAGGTAGGCCTCTTTGCTTTTGTGCCCCTAGGCAGGGGTGTATTCTTTTGGCTTCTGTGCCCCCAGGCGGGGTGTGTCTCTTCTTCAAGTGCCCCTAGGCCGGGGTGTATTCTTTATAGCTTCTATGCCCCCGGGCGGGGTGTATTCTTTATGGCTTCTTATGTCCCCATGACGGGGTGTAGTCCTTGCCTCTGGTGCCCCGGAGCGGGATAGTGTCTTTGCTTCTGGTGCCCCCGAGCGGGGGTGAATTCTTGTGCTTCTTATGCCCCCATGGCGGGGTAGAGTCTTTGCTTCTGATGCCCCCATGGCGGGGTACGTTTCTTCTTTAGATGGCCCTAAGTCGGGGTGTGCTTCTTTCTTTGTGTGCCCCCAGGCAGGGTATAGTCTTTGCTTCTCATGCCCCAGTGGCGGGGTGTAGTTTTTTGCCTCAAATGTCCCTAAACCAGGGTAGAATTTTTTAATATCCCTAAGCCAGGGTGAATTGTCCATTGCTTCCATGCCCCCATATCGGGATATATTTCTTCCTCAAATACCCCTATGCCGGAGTGTATTCTTTTATGGCTTCTATGCCCCCAGACGGGGTGTGTTGCTTCTTCAGGTGCCCCTAGGCCGGGGGTGGATTCTTCATTTCTTGTGCCCCCAAGGCGGGGTGTATTCCTTTTTCCATACGCCCCCCATGACGTGGTATGTTTCTTCTTCAAATGCCCCTAAGTCGAGGTGTGCTTCTTTCTTTGTGTTCCCCTGGCCGGGGTGAATTTTTGTTTCGTATTCCCCATGGCGGGGTATGGTCTTTGCTTCTTATGCCCCCATGGCGGGTGGATGCATGCTTCATGTGCCCCCATATCGGGGTATATTTCTTCCTCAGATACCCCTGAGCCGGGGCAGATTCTTTTCACGTGCCCCTGGGCGGGGTGTATCTTTTATGACTTCTATGCCCCCAGACAGGTGTAACTTATGCTTCTTATGCTCCCCATGGCGAGGTACATTCCTTGCTTCTCATGCCCCCATGGCGGGGTGTAGTTCTTCTTCAAATGCCCCTACCCCAGGGCGACTTCTTCTGCTTCTTCTGCCCCAGGGTGGGTGTTTGCGACGGGATTTTGAATCCGACCATCTTGTTTTTTTATTTCATGTATATATGTGTATATGTACATATACACATGTCTTATTTCACGTATCGATCAACCATTTGACTAACTGGTAGTCAACTGACCGATTGACGACGCGGGCGTGCCAGTCACATGAGTGACGATCTTATTGTGCGCTCATGCTAACCCCTACTGGGTGAGTGTGAGGTTCGGTCGGGACCAGCAGTCCGTCATACCATAAAGGCTATGGCGTTAATTACATCCCCCACGAGGAGGGAACACCTTTGATTAGTTGCCGAGATAGCGGGCTGTCAAAGCCAGAATGAAAAGAGCTACATGGTGACCATGACGAAGGCATGCAGGATGCATTTATTTATCATGCCAAGGATGCATAGTTTATCGAATTATGGGCCCTTGGTACGTGGCGGAGGATGTAGGCCCGAAGACCACCCTCGCGCATAGTGGAGACTTCCGGTCGAGCGTAACCCGACCTTCTGTCAACACCATTTAATATACCCGAGGGTCGATGCAGACATGCACGAAGAACCGTGATATACGGGGTGTGATAATGATGTTATAACACAAATTCGGCAGCATGTCCTCTCCCTTTGGACTATGCCAAATAGGAATAGAGGACATCCATCCACGGAGAGCCGGAATGGAAACCAAAAGAGAATCGGGCGTAGCCCTGGGTCCGAGAAGGATCCAAATATGACGGGGCAGTGTGCACCATTGCGCCGTTCATTAATATTCCCCTCAAAGAACCATTGGAGGACATGCGGTGGCAGAACTCCGAGGGTCAGCGGGGTGACATAAGAAACGTCGTATTCGATGTGATGTAGGGGTGAAACCCTCCTCATTAGTGTATCTCCCATGGACCTGGGTGAAGAACCCTAGTCCCCTCGTGAGGTAACGGGGGTTGACATGGCAGCTGGTAGTGACAAAATATTGAATTTAGACTATGTTTTGGGTTTGGTGAAGTGGGGGAGACATCAGATATTCAGATGACAACCAATACCGAGGTGAAACGGCACAGCGATGGAGTCGGCGCGAAGGCCAAACGGCACGGCATGCTCCCGGCGCAATGGGAGGATTGGGGGTAATCGGCACGGCAGTGGTTTGAGGGGTAGTCGGCACGGTGGTGGTCGGCGTGCCAGGGGCACTCGGCGCGCTCTCCACCCGGCGCGGGTTTGGCATCGGGAGGTAGTGGCGTCGGGAGACGACGGCGCCGAGAAGTATAGGCGCCGGGGGGTGTTTTATGTGTTTTAAAAAGGGGTATTATGAGGGTTTTTTCTGGGCATTCAATGGGGACTTCAGGGCATTAGGTGGGGGTGATGGGAGATGAGGATGGATTCGTTCCCAGAGAGGGTCCAAAGAGCTCATTAGCACGGAGATATGTTCTCTGCGATGGCAAGGTGCCATGAGATGATAAAGCTCAGGCTCCCGCCATATTGAGGGGTTAAATATGCAATTCCGATGAAATAGTATGACAGAGTAAAGCTCTGGGTGAATTTTGACAGCATTTCCCCTTACTCTGGGAGTGTGCCAAGATAATATTATGGGCTCTCTACTCACGAGTGCCGGAGTAGAAACCGAAACGAGTGCCGGGCGTAGCCCGTAATTCGAAGGTCTGGACCACATAAGACCTCACCCCCTGTGTTGTAATGTCCCCAATGCAATCCATCGGAAAGCCTGCAATGGCAGGACCCCGTGGTTTAATGGGTTACAGAATGTAGGGGGAGAATTAACCCCTTTGATATAGCTCCCGTGAGGCTAGAGGGAGGGGCAATGCACACCCACGAGGGTAGGATATAATGGACGAGGTCTGTATGGCTCGCCGTGGTAACGAAGGCATCAGGATGGCCAGATGACGTAAGGGTATCAATGCAGAGAAGAGGGGTGGTTTCGGCACGGAAACTAGGCAGGCTCGGCACGATGGGGAGGTCCAACCGGCGTGGGGAGCTCTCGGCGCGAAACTCACGCCGGGAGATACCGGCGCCGGGAGGCTTTCAGAAGGGATTTTAAGGAGGTCTTCGAACAGGGTTTCAGGAGTTGTTCAGAGAGGGGTTTAATCTCGACTGTTTTGGATGATCAGAGGGGGAAGACTTTGGGGGAAAACCTTTCCTCTGGGCCTCATTGGGAGCAGAATCACGGATGGAAATCCCTGAACCACGTCCCCCTTTATTTCACATATGAGGAGCCATGAGATAGACTGTCTCAGGCCCTCGAAATGTGGCTGGAGGGGGGGTGGTAAAAAAATGGTAGCGAAGATGCTTCAGCAGAATTAGAAAACCAAACGATAAAACATGCCTAGTTATCAGTATCCTTAGCATATAGCGAACTTTGGATGCAGAGACAGAAAGAAGAAGGTAATGAAAGGGCGGAATTTAACCCATTCTCTCATTCTTTATTTCATCCAGACGACTTACACGCAAGCTACTTAAGAGAAAGAAATCTGACTCAACAGAGAAAGAAATCTAGGCTTAATCCCTGAAAGCAGGGTTACATTGGCATTCGATGCTATTGAAGCAAAGATGCTAGAAATCAGAAATATAGGGAGAAAAATTCAGATACATAGGGAAGGGAAAGAGAAGGAGCTGCAGCTGCCCGGCACTCCCACCTGGATCCCTCTTCGAGCCTCTGCCTCTCTCCTTTTTTTCTTTCTTCAGCTTCTTTCAAGGGCTCTCGAGCTCCCTGCTTCTCTTCGGTGGCTAGGCACTCCCTTTTCACTCTTCTTCTTTCTCCCGCTCTGCTTCTCTTCTTTTCTTTTTCTTCGCCTCTTCTCTTCTTTTTTTTCACTGTCTTCGATCCTCTTCTTTTCGTTCGAAGGGCAGGCTTCTTATAGAGGCCAGGCCCTCATCCTTTCGGCATGGACTTCCCGGTGGGCCAGGATCGTCCTCCCGGCGCGGCCGTCATCGGCGCGTCCCATCTCATATTTGGGCTTGGCCCATTTCTTGTCATTCGGCCCATTCGACCCAGGATCCACTTGGTGGACTCCTTTCGACAATGAGACTCTTGATATATATATATTAAGACTCCATGGGACTGTTTACACCTTGCATTCACAAACGTGTGCGAGGCACTGTACATCCCGCTTCAGGAGTATCAGAGATGTCTGAACAACTGTTTCAGCAGGCAGATGGTTGCCTGAATGTTGGTATAGTTTTATCAGCCTGACTATCTGAATGACAGCAGTACTGGACAGCGACCTAGCCAAAGACGGCTTTAGTCGAACAACATGATAGGGGTAGTGGGTTTCTTCTATTCAGACTCTCAGATCTCCCAGGGATGGTACGTGAGCTGTGCCCTCGACTGATCTTCAGAACTGTGAATCTGCTATGATCTCTTCTGACATATTTTAGGTGTCAACAAATGCCCCCCACCCGTAGGTGGCGTGAGCGAAGCATGAGTGACACGGGACATGCGGGTGTACATCACGTTCACACACTG
Source organism: Amorphophallus konjac (assembly GCA_022559845.1). NCBI lineage: Eukaryota > Viridiplantae > Streptophyta > Magnoliopsida > Alismatales > Araceae > Amorphophallus > Amorphophallus konjac. Next base: position 343,738,236 of record CM040123.1, on the reverse strand, counting down.
CGCTTCGTGGTCTCTTCAGGTCTGCTCCTGTGCATTGGCTATTCTTTTGACTCTGAGTCTTCATTCTGCTTTGCATGACTTCCATGCTTTATAAGCAAATTTGGATGAACACCAGCATTTTTGGCTTGGTCCGGTAATAATATCACCCCTGGTGAGGTAATCGGCTCCATGGACGCTCCTGGCACTATCTTCTCGTTGCGGAGATGGGCTCGGCATGGCATTCCCGGCGCGACGCTCTTCTCGGCGCGGTGATCTTCTCGGCGCGGCGGTGGCGCTTTTGCTTTTCGGTGCGGAGGCCGTCTCGGCGAGCCTTTTGGCGCTTCCGATCATCGGCGCGACCTCCCTCTCGGCGCGCCTTTCGGCTGGGCCGATATAGGCGCCGAGAGGGGGAGAGAGAAGCTCATTTCTCCTTGAGCTTTCTCTCTCTTCCTCCCTTTCTCCTTCTGTCGCCTCAGAGCAACCGGCGTGGAATCCTTCCCTTCGGGGAATTTTTGTTCGGGACTCCGTCCCTTTTCATTTCGGAGTCACCCCCTCCTGGTGGGTGTTCTCCCATTTGACTTCTGGGCATACCCCAGATAAGGGGAGATGCTGTCAAAATTTTTCTTGAAATTCTCCTTTCTATTTTCATCTTCATATCATCTTATTATTTCCTTTTCTTGGTTTTGTGTCTGCAGCTCGCTGGAAATGGCTTCATCTTCTAGCAGCGTTGCCTCCGGCACTGCTGATGTTGACTCTTCTCCTCAAGACAGGGCTTCTGGTCCCGTTGTGACTTGGAGGAATGTTGGACAGCTGGACCGGGGACTTGGGAGGACAGCCATAGTCGATGAATCCTCTGGCTCCGAAACAGATACAGTATCCGCCTCTCGCATTGTGACTGTCGAGGGAGGACTGGACTTCAATCGCGATGACGACTACCGTGCGGACTTCCCGAAGGATCGTCACCTCGCGCCCTTCATTTGTACCTTCAACGTCTCTGGGAAGAGGGACGTCATGCTGGCTCGGATGGTGGAGCGGGCCATGTTGCTAGACCGGGACAGCTTGAAAGGTTCTGTGTATCGTGGCGATACCATCTACCTTCCGGGGGAGCAGCGCAAGTGGGACGCCGTCCTAGGGGTAACAGAGCTGGAGGCAGAGCTGAAGATGCTAACACGGGCCCCGGAGTTCACACCAGCCAGGTGGGACAACACCATAGGTAGGGTTAACAGGGAGAAACCCAGTTACGGTTTATTCTTGGCGCCCATCAAGTGGGGCTACAGAGAGGAACCGTTTGTGCTGAACTGCTTGGCTGTTCAGTTCAAATTTCAATTGGCAGCTGGGTGGTTTGCAGACACGAAGGTGACAGATGCTCATCTCTTTCGTGTAGGGGCAGTAGAATTCACAGAATATGTTCTGAAAGAGTATGCACCGCTGCTGGTCAGGGCCGGGGTATACCACAGTGTGTATGCATCCCGCTTCAGGTATCCCATTTCAAAGGGGCTGTGCTGCGGCATGTTCGAAGTATTTTGCCCGCAGTTCAACACCTTCTATACAGCAGAAGGTGAAACCTCTCTGGATCTTTGGAGCCTATCACAGTTATCGGGCCTGCCGATTGACGGAGAGCCCTATGAAGAGGTCTGCATTCATGACTTCATCAAGGACGAAACAGACGGCGAAGGTGAATATTACTTCGGCTATTCATACCGGTACTTGATGAAGGCATACCGCTCCCTCTGCCTGACGCTGGATAGGGGATCCTCAAAGGGATACCAGCCCCGGGAGAAGAGCAGTAAACTGAGAGTCCGAGCAGGACATTGGATTCAGTATTTCTTCGGCGGCCCTTTGAAGTACAGTGAGTTCCCTCACGTAGCTCCTGTTGCGGGTAAGCCCAGCAGACCACCTAAGTTCAAGTCAGAGCTGCCTGCTTCCCTTCGGGGGATAAGCCGCGGGGGGCCGAATCCGATGGGGGTGGATCCCCTTACCCATTGTGCTGCCTACCTTACCTTCTGGCTGTGTACTTTTGCCCTCCCGCAGGGGGATGAGACAGTTATTAGGCCGGAGGCAATATACCCGGCCTGCCAGATGGCTTGGGGCATACGGCTTGCAATATGTCCAGCCGCACTATGCCTGATTTACAAATCCATTGGAGATATTCATAGGCATCGGATCCCCCACTCTTTCCGAACGGTGGGGCCGTTTCATTTTTTTAATGCCTGGGTGTGCAACTTATTTTCGGAGCTAGCTCCCCGGACTTTGCAGACAATGGCATTGTATCCCAGAATGCTGGAGTTTGCAAGTGCTGAACCGGGTCCAGTGTCCCAGCAACTATTCTCCATCCGTGGCCGACTAACAAGGGTTCCGATGGATTCAGCGGGGACTATTCACTTTTGGAATCTGGCTGCACATTCCTCTCCATTAGTGAACCGTCAACGTGAGTGAAAGCTCGAGGCAGTGGAGACTTTCACACACTTCATTTCGGGCAACACCGTGACCCGACCAGTCTTGGAGCCTGAACTCATTGACTGGGTTTTATCAATTCGCCCTAGTGTTTTAGTATTCAGAAAGGGGGGCGCAGTTTATTTAGAACCCTACTATCCCTTCAGGTTCAGTCAGAATTTCAGCTACGATCAGCATATTCTGCCTTCGGTCGCCCTGTTCCCTTTAGACAGCAGGTCAAAGCATGGCTCGACCGTTGTGGCCGAAGGTCGCTCCTGGTGGGACTATTTTCACCGCCGGGACGCCAATACTTTCATAGTGCCGATGCCGAACCGAGTCCCCCGGGTCACTCCAGAGTATGTAAAATGGTGGAATGCTCGCACGAGCTTCTACCGCAGTGCCCGGATGACATGCTGGGATGTGGCTGAGCGCACCTTTCTGAGTCAGCAGCCTGGGCCCGTTTTTGACATTGACGAAGCCCATCTGAAGAGGTTATTTTCCCACCACCCGAAGGACGCAGAGACATACATAGCGAGCAGAAAAGCCATCAAGGAGGGAGTGGCTGAACCACTGATACCCATGCTTGCTGACATAAGTGAAGATGCTTTCACGCAGAATTTAGAACACCTGTGCCAGATTGGTGGTTCCCGCCTGGAGCTTCAGCAGTACCCGTTCCCTATCGAGGAGTCGCTCTCCAAAGCAATTTCATGGAAGTGCGAGGTGGATCGCTTTTGCCAGTGTCGGACGTTTATTAATAGAGAGGACAGAACCCCGACATACTATCAGCATACATCTTGGCTGTTCATCCTGATGAGCATCCACGGGCTGACCCTTGAGAGCCCTGTAGCTAGTGTTCTGGACAAGCCTCTATTCATATCTTTTCATTATGCCGATGTTTGGGGCTTTGACCACCTCGGCTTATATCATTGTATAGCTTCCCACGGACATGCGGACCTGGCCGACCTGGTTGACATGTGCAAAAAGATCGGTGACATATGCTGGCTTGTTCGGGAGGCTGCCTCCCGAAGCAAGGAGGTGGCTTATCAGTATTGGCCACTCTCATCTTCTTACAAGGACCGGGCAGGTAAGTGCTCCTCCGTTGACATGTAGACTAGTTTGTTGCTCAGCTCCTTCATAATGGCATGTGCTTCACTTGACAGACCGTCCGGATATCAAGCAGCAGGGGCTTTATAGGAAAATCATCTCCCAGGCACAGAAGCTGGAATATTTTGAGGTCCCTGCACCAGCGCCGACTACTACTCCACTGCCGCCTGGCAAAAAGAGAGCGGCTTCTGTAATGAAAGTTGCAATAGGCCGAGCGAGGAAAGCTCGGAAAACTTCTTCCAAGCGGCCTTCGACTGACGCGGCTGAGACTCCCCTGCCCGAGGTGCCATCATTTGAACAGTTTGCAGCTCGGAAAGAAGCCACTCAGCAAGCAGCTGAAGGTGACATCATTTTCCCTGTGCGGTATAAAGGAGTGCTCTTTTCATGACGTTTCCATTCTTTTGACGTCTTCTTTGCGTGACCTCAGCTCAAGGAGCGGCTGACACCACATGTGCTGAAGAAGCCGCCCTAGAGGCTGGAGAGATAGGGCCTTCCATCATAGCCCCGGTAGGGGTGACTGAGACAGCTGGAGCTGCAGGGGAGAGTCTCCCCGCTGTTGAGGAGGATGCCAGACTTCCTTCTCCTACGCCTGCCAGCGAGGCTGAGGGTGAGCTGAACAATTGTGGTTCTTTAGGTTCCCCTTTTTATTGAGCTTTCCGTCCTGCCTTATGCACTTGTTTTGTTGTGATGGCAGGAGTGGTCAGCACGGCGGTTAAGGCGCCTGTTGTGGAAGCTCCTTCACAGCCCGCAGGACATAAGACTGTGCTGAAGAAGGGTGCTATCCCATTGCGGCGTGTGCTCACCCGCTCAGCGTCCCGTCAGGCGACGGAGGAGGCGGGCCAACCCGAGATCAGCATAGATATTTCTTCGAGCAGCTCTGCCACCCCTTCTGACGAAGAGACCGACCATCATTCTTCAGAAAGTGATGAACGAGTGTCTGCAGTAGACAGCAAAGGGGCAACGGCTCCCTTCACATTGTCAAGTGATGCTTTGATTTTCAGTCCTCCGAGGCTGCCGAGGGCATCATTTGAGGGAGTGTTGCAGGAGGAATTTGCTAGATTGGACGTGGAGGTGGAGATAACCCCTCCTTTTGCTGCTTCATCTGTAGGATTGGAATCTTCTATTCAGGGGCTTGAAGAGATGGATACTATCATCATAGTAAATCCTGTCCGCCCCTTTACAAAGCCGCATATCCCCCTCTCTTTTTTTTGCCACCTTGGTGTTTACATGAATTTTCATTCCAGGAACCCGAAGCCGCTATTCATTCCCCGGCATCGACTTCTGGTATTGCTGTGGTTTCATCAGAGACCTCGGATCTGCTACCGCTGGCCACCGCATCTCCTTCAGGGACAATCACCCTACTCCGCCCCGTGCCGGTGAGGATACATGCGGCTGCTGGGGGATTACCCTCGGAGCCGAGCCAGTCGGGGGAGAATCTCGCCCTGGCGTCGACGACAGAGTTGAGGGCTGAGGCTGACCCGCAAAGGGGGTCTGCTTTTGTACCGTCGGCCATAATGACGATCGTGCCTGATTCTGCAACTCCATTTGTGTCGGTGCCAGAGTTAGAACCTCCGTCCCTTCTGGGCTCCGTCGAAAGAAGCCCTAACAGGAGTCTGACGGAGCAGGAACATGTTGCCGTGGTACCTGCTTCTTCGGCTTTGACGGCCGTTCCATCTTCCTCTTCTGAGCCGGACACCGGCTTGTGGGCCGCCATAGATAGGGAAGTGACCTTCGAGGTGTCTCCGGCGGCTTCCCTGGGCATTACCTCATCGGAGGAATTTGTCTGGCAGCATCTAGAGATGCTGCGTCAGGTTGTGGAATCTCAGCCAGCGCTGTCTTACTCCCAGTTGAAGGAAGTGGCTGCGCGATTGACGATCGGGCTGCAGGCACTGGGCTGCCCTCTAGATATCTGGACCCAGCAGGTGCTTTTCTTGTTGAAGTTTGTGAATCGCCGGGACTTTCTCGAGAAGATGATGGGCGACCGGCTGGCGGCCCTCAAACTGCAGAGAGTTGACTGTCAGGCGAAGCTGACGTCTCTGATCTTCAGGAGAGCAGGGCTCAGGTTGAAGCTTCCGTAACCTAGGCGCACATTCTACGTAGCCGACGGGAAGAACTCCGCGCTGAATTGGCTACTATAGAAGCTGAGATACCGCGGATAGAGGCTGCGGAAGTCCAAGGAATCGAAAGAACTTCTTTGCTGGAGGGCCGAGTCGCATCTCTGGAGACTGAGGTGACTCGGGTTCAGGAAGAGGAAGCGCAGCTCCATGAACTGGGGGCGGCTCCAAATGTTGGGCTTATTGACTTTGCTGATATCTTCAGGCGGTCTTAGCTGATCCGCCTTTGTAATATGTCCCCTCAGAAGGGCTCCTTTTGTATTCACTTCCCCTTTTTGTAATGAAGATAGAAGTTTCCTTCACTATATTTTTTTTGGCGTCCACATCCACACTCACATTCTGTTATGTCTTGTGGCAATTCTGGCGACCTGCTTAGGAGTACCTCCATGTCCGTGTCGCAGGAGAGCGTCCACCCTTTTAAGGAAAGGATGGGGGCCTCGCTCCACCGTGGGACGGGGTTCCAGAGGTTGCCAGGTTGGCACAGACGTAGGTCTTCCTGACAAGAGGCGTCGAAACCGTGACTGCTGGCTGCTCATGGTAATTCCATTATTGACCCTGATTGGGGGAGATGTTGACCGACCTTGTCGATGGTGACACGGGTCGAAAAGGGGCAGACGGTCTTGCCGATGATGACAAAAATCGGAAGGGTAGCGACCGATCTTGCCGATGGTGGCAAGGGTCGAAAGGGGTAGACGGTCTTGCCGATGGTGACAAGAACCGAGAGGGTAGCGACCGATCTTGCCGATGGTGACAAGGGTCGAAAGGGTAGACGGTCTTGCCGATGATGTCAAAATCGGGAGGGTAGCGACCGATCTTGCCGATGGTGACAAGGGTCGAAAAGGGTAGATGGTCTTGCTGATGATGACAAAAACTGGGTAAGCGTAGCGACCGATCTTGCCGATGGTGACAAGGGTCGAAAAGGGTAGACGGTCTTGCCGATGATGACAAAAACCGGGTAAGGGTAGCGACCGATCTTGTCGATGGTGACAAGGGTCGAAAAGGGTAGACGGTCTTGCCGATGATGACAAAAATCGGGTAAGGGTAGCGACTGATCTTGCCGATGGTGACAAGGGTCGAAAAGGGTAGACGGTCTTGCCGATGATGACAAAAACCGGGTAAGGGTAGCGGCCGATCTTGCCGATGGTGACAGGGGTCGAAAAGGTAGACGGTCTTGCCGATTGTGACAAAAACCGGGTAGGGTAGCGACCGATCTTACCGATGGTGACAAGGGTCGAAAGGGTAGACGGTCTTGCTGATGATGACAAAACCGGGTAAGGATAGATGTATGTAAGTGGGATATCGGATGAAGACTCCGCCTCGACCCTGTAAATGGCCTTCTGGACGGAGGATGGTTCATCACTATTCATCATTCATGATCATTTTTTTTATTCATATTATTGACCCAAGTGCCCTTTCGGGTTTTCGCCGAAGCCAGCCCCCTCTTGCTTTTGCCCGCGCGCCCTTTCAGGTTTTCACGCGGCGGGGTACCCGATTTTGCCTGCGACGCCCTTTCGGGTTTTCGCCACAGCTGGGTTATAGCCATTTTTGCACTTGTCCTGATCATAGGAGCAAGTCTGGCGGGGTATCTCTATTTTTAACCCCATTTTCCTTTCTTTTTTTTTGTATTTGGGATGCGGAAGAACTGGACCGCGAAAATATTGACTGGCCTTGTCAATGATGACAAGGATCGAATCCTGTTTCGATTCGTCGACATTGGTTAGACGTCGAAGCAAAGGACATGGTCTGTTAACAAGGATGTAAGATCCGTGTCAAGGGTGAAGATCGACCAATCTCGCCGGCGATGACGAGGATCGAAAGTGGGTTTATTAATCTGCATAGGTTACTACCGAAACAAAGGTGGGTTTATTAGCAAGGACGGAAGGTCCAAGTTTAGGGGTAGGGATCGAACGATCTCGCCGATGATGACGATGGTTGAAAAGGGTTTGTTCGTCGGCACGGGTTATTGCCGCAACAAGGATGAGATTGTCAACAGGGACGTAAGGTCCAAGTTGAGGGTAGAGATCGACCGATCTCGTCGATGATGACGAGGGTCGAAAAGGGTTTGTTAAAGGATTTCCGGTGGGACTTTGATGATTGTCCCTTCCGGAGTTTCATTAGGTGGAGAAGAGGAGAGGCATTTGGAAATTACCACTTTACTGACTCAAGCGCCCTTTCGGGTTTTCGCAGAAGCCAGCCCCCTCTTGCTTTTGCCCGCGCGCCCTTTCGGGTTTTCACGCGGCGGGGTACCCGATTTTGCCTGCGACGCCCTTTCGGGTTTTCGCCACAGCTGGGTTACGGCCATTTTTACACTTGTCCTGATATGGGAGCAAGTCTGGCGGGGTATCTCTATTTTCAACCCCATTTTCCTTTCTTTTTTTTGTATTTGTGTAGGGTGGTAGGTCGAAGTGCGACGTTCGACCCTTGGTTGACAGTAGATGGCTGTCGGTCGGAGCATCAGACCTTGTGCTGGGCAGAACAGTTCATTCGTTAGCAAGGGCTGAAGGTTAACGCAAAGGAGTGATCTCTCGCCGATTCGGGCGTAAGGCCTGTAACGGCAACAGCGTGCTGTATTCTTTCAGGAGCTTGGTTAGGGCAGAATGCCATCAACCAAGGAAGGGTAGCTCGGCTAAGGTAAATTGCCATTAACCAAGGAGAAGGTAGCTCGATTAGGGCGGAATGCCACCAAACCGAGGGGAGGTAGCTTGATTAGGGCGGAATGCCACTAACCAAGGAGAGGGTAGCTTGATTAGGGCGGAATGCCGCTAAACCAAGGAGAAGGTAGCTCGATTAGGGCGGAATGCCACCAAACCGAGGGGAGGTAGCTTGGTTAGGGCGGAGTGCCACTAAATCAAGGAAAAGGTAGCTTGATTAGGGCGGAATGCCGCTAAACCAAGGAGAAGGTAGCTCGATTAGGGCGGAATGCCACCAAACCGAGGGGAGGTAGCTTGGTTAGGGCGGAGTGCCACTAAATCAAGGAAAATGTAGCTCGGTTGGGGCGGAGTGCCACTAAACCAAGGAGAAGGTAGCTCGGTTAGGGCGGAGTACCACTAAACCAAGGGAAGGTAGCTTGGTTAGGGCGAAATGCCATTAACCAAGGGGAGGTAGCTCGATCAGGGGGGAATGCCACTGGACCAAGGGAAGGGTAGCTTGGTTAGGGCGGAATGCCATTAACCAAAGGAAGGTAGCTTGGTCAGGGCGGAATGCCATAGGACCAAGGGAAGGGTAGCTTGGTTAGGGCGGAATGCCATTAAACCAAGGAAAATGTAGCTCGGTTATGGCGGAGTGCCACTAAACCAAGGAAAATATAGCTCGGTTAGGGCGGAGTGCCACTAAACCAAGGAGAAGGTAGCTCGGTTAGGGCGGAGTGCCACTAAACCAAGGGAAGGTAGCTTGGTTAGGGCGAAATGCCATTAACCAAGGGGAGGTAGCTCGATCAGGGCGGAATGCCACTGGACCAAGGGAAGGGTAGCTTGGTTAGGGTGGAATGCCATTAAACCAAGGAAAATGTAGTTCAGTTAGGGCGGAGTGCCACTAAACCAAGGAGAAGGTAGCTCGGTTAGGGCGGAGTGCCACTAAACCAAGGGAAGGTAGCTTGGTTAGGGCGAAATGCCATTAACCAAGGGGAGGTAGCTCGATCAGGGCGGAATGCCACTAGACCAAGGGAAGGGTAGCTTGGTTAGGGCGGAATGCCATTAACCAAAGGGGAGGTTGCTTGATTAGGGCGGAATGCCACTAACCTAGGGGAGGTATTCCAACCGATCACTCGGGGAATACTGGCTACGCTGCATGATACAGCTTAATATGCTTTCCGTTGAGGGGAGAGAACTGGATAACCCCTTTGTGGTCTACCAGGACATAGGCGCCTCCTTCATATACTCGGCGGACGATATATGGCCCGACCTAGTTTTCGACCAGCTTCCCATTGGGGTTAGAGGCCATTACTTCTCTTATTTTGACCATCACCAGGCCTCCTTTCTTGAATTCTCGACCCTTGACCAGCTTGTCAAAAGCACGGGCCATGCGAGCTTGGTAGAGCTGGATGTTTTGCTGCGCCCGGAGGCATTTTCCTTCGAGCTCAGCGAGCTCTTCCAATCTTCTTTCTACATTGGTCTGCTCATCATTGACTAGTCCGTGCTGGATGGCAACTCACAATGAAGGAACTTCAAGTTCAATTGGCACCACAGCTTCTGACCCGTAGACAAGGGAGAAAGGTGAACAGCCGGTTGGGGTCTTGTAGATAGTACGATAGGCCCAAAGTGCTTCGTACATCCTTTCTTCCTAATCTTTTTTATTAGACTTAACAGTCTTTGCCAGCAGCGTGCACAGTGTCTTGTTAAAGGCTTCCGCGAGTCCATTGGCTTGAGGGTTGTAGGGGGACGATGTTCTCCAGTCGATTTTATATTTGTCGGCCAGCCGATAAACCTTCTGGTTCCTAAAGTGACTGCCATTATCAGAGATGATTCGGTTGGGGATCCCGAACCGAAATATTATATTTTGCCGGAAGAATCTTGAAACTAGTTCTCCCGTCACATCTCTTAGTGCTACTGCTTCCGCCCATCTGGAGAAGTAGTCTGTAGCTGCTAAGATGTATCTGCACCCTGATGAAGATGCTGGCAGTGGCCCTACCACGTCCGTGCCCCACTGAGCAAACGGCCAGCTTGGTAGGGTGGGATGCAGTGGCACTGGAGGTCTCCTTGCCACATTAGCATGTTCTTGACACTTCTGACAAGCCTTGGCAAACCTGCAGCAATCGTCAAATATAGTGGGCCAATAATAACCCAATTTCTTTATCTCAATTTTCATCTTCGGGCCAGCCTGGTGTGCTCCAGCTGATCCTGCATGGACCTCCTACATCACCTGTCCTGCTTCTGCTGAAGACAAGCAACGGAGTAGGACTTTCCTTCGGGCATCTGCCATAACTCGGAACAAGGTCTCGCTTCTCATCTCGTAAGAATTCTTGATCCTCAGGAGCTTCATTCTCTGTTCCTTATCTTTTGGAAGTTGTTGGTGTTGAAACCAGCGTAGGAGATGCTCTCGCCAATCGGGCTGCTGAACCCCTTCGATGACTGCTACTTCCACCTCTTGTTCGTCGGTCAGGACCTCTGTCACACTGGGGACCTGTCGGCGGTTGATCACTGTTATATTCAGGCTTGTGTCTGGCGGGACCGCCAATGAACTGGCCAGCTTAGCGAGGGCATCTGCCTGAGCATTCCGACCTCGATTGATGTGCTTAATGCTGATGAAGTAAAATTTTGACATCAGGCGAGTTGCCAACTGGTGATAGGGGAGGAGCTCTTGCTTTCGTACATCTAACTCTCCTTCCAGCTGTTTTATAACTAGCATGGAGTCTCCGAATGCTTCCAACATCTGAATTCCCATGGACAGAGTAATTTGCAACCCGATTATCAGGGCTTCATATTCCGCTTCATTATTTGTGCATTGCTTGTTTATGGAACAGGATGTATGCACCACTTCTCCTTCTGGGGATTTTAGGACTATGCCCGCTCCTGCCCTGACCCTGGCTGACCCGGTGGCAGAGGTGTCAATTCTGGAAGCGCCATCAAAGTATAGTTGCCATAAGGAGGGCTGTACTTGCACGGCTTCTAAAGTTTCATCTTCAGGAAGCTCCGGCTCCAACGGGCAATCCCCGGGCACTGGGTGCTCAGCGAAGAAGTCTACAATAGCTTGGCCCTCGATGGCCTTGCGCGGCATGTAGGAGATATCAAACTCCATAAGGATTACCGCCCATTTGCCCAGGCGGCCTTTGAGTGCCGGTTGAGACATAATGTACTTCAGGGGATCCTCTTTGGATACCAAGCTGATTTCATGCGACAACATATAGTGTCGGAGTTTTTTAACTATGAAGACCAGCGTCAGACAGATCTTCTCAATATAAGTATATTTTTCTTCAGTTCTGACCAGTCTCCGACTGAGGTAATAGAGGGCCTGTTCTTCCCCTTCTTCATTGTTCTGGGCCAGCATTGCCCCCAGAGAATTATGTGTAGCTGCTATATACAGTATCAATGGTCGTCCTTTCACCGGTGCGCCCAACACTGGAGGAGTTTTCAGGTAGTCTTTTAGCTTGTCGAAGGCTGCCTGGCAATCTTCATCCCAACAAAAGGGGACATCTTTCATCATCAACTTGTGAAAAGGCTGGCACCGCCCTGAAAAATTGGAAATGAAACGCCGGATATAAGCCAAACGGCCCTATAGTGATCTCAGCTCGGAGATGTTCCTTGGCGGAGGTAACCCCTGAATCGCCTTGATCTTTGCGGGGTCTATCTCGATTCCCCGATATCGGACGATGAAGCCCAAGAATTTTCCGCTCGTCACTCCGAACGCGCATTTCATAGGGTTCATTTTTAGCTCATGCTGCCTCAGCCTCTGAAAAATAATCTGGAGGTCTTGCAGATGATCTTCTTTTCTTCTGGTTTTGACCACCAGGTCATCTATGTAGCACTCGACCTTGTGGTAGAGCAGTTCATCAAAGATTTTGGTCATTGCGCGCTGATAGGTTGCTCCAGCATTCTTTAATCCGAACGGCATTCTCTTGTAATGATAAATGCCCTTAGGAGTTCGGAAAGCAGTATGGACTCGGTCATGCTCCGCAATCCAAATCTGATTGTAGCCGGAAGACCCGTCCATGAATGATAGGGCCTCATGGCCAGTTGTAGCATCAATCATGACCTCGATTATCGACACCGGGAAGTCATCTTTGGGGCAGGCTTTATTTAGATCCCGGAAGTCGACACATATCCGGATCTGTCCATTCTTCTTTTTCATGGGGACGATATTCGCCAGCCATGTGGTGTACTGATTTTCTTCAACAAATCCCACGTCAATGAGCTTGTCGACTTCAGCACAAATTTGGGTGATGAGCTCTGGCCTCATGCGCCGCGGTGGTTGCTTCACCGGCTCGGCTTCAGGGTTGATTGCCAGCTCATGCTGTGAGATAGCGGGGCTTAGACCTGGCATCTCTTTGTAAGTCCAGGCGAAGCAATCCCGGTATTCTAGAAGTAGTTGAATGTACAGCTCCCGTTCTTCTGGGGATAGTTGGGCACTGAGGAAGGTAGGCCTAGGGTCCTTCTCATTTCCCAGGTTGACTTCTATCAGTTCATCGACTGTGGCTTGGCCTCCGTCTTCTATCTCCGGAGGTGCCGGTTGGAGGTCAACGAAGTCTGGAATGCCATCTTGAGGGTCGAGCACTTCGACTTCCTCGTCAGACACCGCCAGAGCTTCCTGAGGTTTCTTGATCTCTTGTGCCAGCGGCTGAGTGCATTGTTCTATGAGCAGATCCATTGCCGTCGCAACTTTCAAGGATGAGAGAGCAGCCTTGGTGTTTGCAGATGAGATTGCAGCCATAACGGGCTGGCAACTGTTCACTGCCAGGCTCGGACAGCATGCTGATTTTGCAGCAGAAGTTGAGGAAGTTTCGCCTTCTGGGACAGTTGTATCTTCCGTAGAAGTGGCTTTTTCTTCCCTGGTAGCTGGCTCCCCTTGATTGGAGTTGACCAAGGCTTCCCTGATTAGCAGAAAGGGTGTTGAAGTTGTCATTAGTAGGACCCCTGTAGAGGGAGAGACTCCTACTTCTTGAATGTCTTCGGCTTCGCTGCTGCTAGCCGTATCGAATTCGACTTGAAGGGCCGCTTCTTCAGGATGAACCTGCTCCCAGCATCGGCAGGGGGCCGAGGTTTCCACTTCTTGATTTCCGGACTGAGCCAGTTCAAGATATTCAGCTTCCGCCGGATACTCATCAAAGGTTGCTCCCAGAGGGCCATCTTCAGTAGGATAGAAGGCGGAAATAGTATCCACCTCGTACCGCCCACTATAATAATATTCCTCCAGGGTGAAGCCCAACCCTGGATGTTGAGAGACACGTCTCATTTCCTTATCCAGATTTGCAGGATGCCACATCTTCTGGAAAGCTTCTTTGCGCCTTTGAGACTGATCGGGAGGGATGTGTTGCTTCTGAAACATCTTAGCCATCCGATCAGTTGTAAATGCCAGACCTTGGATAGGAACCCGCGGGTTGCCTAGATCTTCAGGGAGGCTGCAATCTGTATCTTCCCGAGTGGGATGCTCCTCAGCTGTATAGAACAAGCTGCGGGGCCCATCTTCCTGTGTCGCCTCCCAAGCTTTGAAAGGTTCGACAGTGGGATCATTGAGGCCGGGGACTGGCTTGGTGAGGCCGGCCGGGACTCCGATGCGGTTGTGCTGTCGATTGACCTGCATTTCCTTAACTTTGGGGTATAATGCTGGGGGTGTCACCCTGCCGACATTTCCAGAAGCTGTGATGTGGGAGACCACCTTCGGCTTGACATATCCGCGCGGCGGTGGTGGATACCAACCGTCACCCGATCTATTCTTCGACGCCCCTACGGGGGCCTCAGCTTCAGAAACCTTCAGGGGAGGCCCCGTATATAGGTTGGCGTCCGCCAAATGACATTCAAACACCTCGAATGGGTGGATATCAGCAAATATCCTCTCCTCCTTCCCCTGGAGGCTGTATTTGATGCATTGGTGGAGCGTGGAGGGCACCACCATATTTTCATGCAGCCATGGGCGGCCGAGCAGTGCTTTGTAAGAGGTGCGAGAGTCAATGACATGAAACTACACCGTTGTAGTGAAATCTACCAAGGTCAGCGTGAACTCCGCCACTCCCATAGATACTTTACATTTTTGGTTGAAGCCAGCGATACGCATATCCCCGACTTTCTCGAGATGCACATTAAAGTGGTACCTCTCGTATATTCTGTATGGCAGGATGTTGACTGCTGCACCAGGATCGACCAGGATCTGGTTCAGTTCTCTTCCATTCAGATGCCCTTTCATATATAGCGGCCTGTTGTGGCTGGCAGTAGGCAGTAGCATGTCTTCTGGAGAGAAGGTCATACTGGCTTCTGGTATATCCTCAGCTATGCAGGCTTCAAAATGAGTAGGCGTCTGCAGAGCAGTGATGATCGCCTGTCGAGTTTCTTCACTCAAAGAGAGAATTTCCCAGATCGTAAATCGAGCGGGGAGCTTTTTGAGCAACTTCATTATTCGGCTCCCAGCCCGGACATTGGAGAGCTTCATCTCTTCAGCCCATCTGGGCTTGGGGAGGTTTTGATTTGTGGGTCCAGACGGACCTGCTTCCTCTTCCTCGGACCCGGCACCCTCTTGACTGGCACCGGTTGTCGGGTCTTCTTTATTAGTTGCCGTAGGGCAAGCTCCATCTGCATTCGCATCCTTAGTAGATTGCGCTGGCTGCGGGTGAATGGCCCCGGATGTAGGGTTAGCATCTTGGTAGGGCTGCTTCCCTTTCGACATCTTCATAAATTTGAGGAATGAAGGGACTGCCTTGCCCCCACTTTTGTTGTATAGACCCGACGGAGGAGGGATTTGGACTCCCTTAACCTCCGGCGGAGGTGTCTTGTAGGGTTGCTCCCCTCTGAACATGATGTTGTGATTGGGTGGTGGCTGGCGCCCCCATTTTCGGCCCGACCGAGTGGCATGCGCAGCAGTTGTGGCCTCGGCTTTGCCTCCCCCAGCATGGGGTGTGAAGCAAATTTCCTCTTCTTCCTCTTCTCCGGGTAGGTTGAAGAGTGCTGACAGGGTATTGCAGGAGACAACCTGTGTTTTATTGGCCCCAGCGGCCTTTCTTTTCTTCTTCTTTTGCTTTCTCTTCTTTTTGGTTTCTACGGGTGCCTGCCCCCAGAACAGGCTGCCCTCTTCAGGGGGTGCTGCTTGGGCTTCCTCCACCTGTTTGAGTGAAAGTTGTTCTAGTTCTTGCCATGGGACGTGGTCCCGTACCAGCAAAGGTTTCAATTCGGGCTGCACATATTCATCTAGCCCTTCAATCAGGTGCTGCAGTCGAAGGACTCCAGGATTGGTTTCCTTGATTACTGGCAGCGAAGTTTGTCTCCTCCTGTTAGGTGTATGTATTCTGACAGTCGTAGGTGGAGTGACCCACACGGGTGCTACCACTGGCGGAGCAGGCCGGGGTATAATGCCACGGATATGTGCCCCCTCTTTCGGGCGGGGTGCCCTCTTCTTCTTGTGTTTCACAGGGATCTGCTGCCACCCCTGTTGTTCTTTCACGGGCTCCAGGAAATGGATTTCGTAGGTGCTCCGTGTGCTTGCTTCAGAGATCTCTTCAGGTAATGCCTGGTAGAGGGAAATCATGTTGACCGCTGCTCTCCTGAGAGGGGCTTCATGTGGCTGAGGAGGGTCTACTTTGTACTCTCCCAGCTCTATTTCATTCTTCTTTACCATTCCTTCGATGACGTCTTTGAAAACATAACAGTCTTTGATTGAATGTCCCAACATCTGGTGGTAGGGGCAGAATCTTGGACTGTCTTTTCTTTTTAGGTCCTCCGGCCTCCTTGGTTCAGGTAGAGTGACCATGCTGTATTCTGTTACCCAGTCGAACAGGACTCGGGTCTTGTCTTTTGGGAAGGAATAGGCTTTCTTCATTTTGTCCCTCAGCGAAGGACCTTCTTTATCATCTAGAGCTTTTGCAGGTTGCGGGGGAGCCGCTTTCTTGCCTTTCTCCTTCTGTTGTTCGAACGCCTTGATATCAAGCGCATTCGCTTCTTTAAGTGTGGGGCGCCGTTCCGCAGCCTTGCCTTTCTGGGCTGTGCTGGTAGTTGACGCCGGGACAGGCTTGGCTAGAAAAGCCTCCACCTCGGCCACTACATTATTCAGCCGGTCGAACGACCGTATTTCCATACCAATCATCTTTTCCAGGACCTCCCTCCTGAGATTTTGTTTGCAAATTTGCACAGCGTCCTCCTGATGCGGGGGCCGCTTGCACCTCATTTCGAGGTTCCTCCACCTCTTGATCTAATCAAGGGCTGTCTCATCTGCCCTTTGTTTTGTTGAGTAGAGTTCGGCCACTGTGACCTCACTCTCTGTGACATGGAATCTTTCTCTGAATTTTCTCTGCATATCAGACCAATCACTGATTGACCCGGCCGAGAGGCTAGAGTACCATTCAAATGCGAGCCCCGTCATCAAGGACCCGAAGAACTTCAGCAGATATGACTCGTCGGTGGCCAGATCACCCATAACGGTCATATAATATGCAATATGCTCTTTAGGGGACCCCTTCCCGTTGAATTTGTCAAATTTGGGCGGCTTGTTGACCCCTGGGGGAAGTCGTTTAGCCGCATGGTGTTGCGGGTAGGGCACCCGATAGGCATCGAATGCGACGTAGTCGCCTTCACTTTTCTCTGCGAGCTTCAGCTCGATCATCATTTCCACCATCATCCGGTTCACGACCGTGGGGTCGACTGGCTCCGGATAGAAGTGTGCTGGCTGAAGGTATGGGGTGACCAGGGTGGTCGCCTGTGGAGGACGCAGCAGCGGGGGTGTCGGATGCACCTCGGGGAGCACCGGAGGTAGCAGCGGCTGAGGCTGTGGCGGCCGCTGTTGTGCTGTTGCCATGCTTGGCTCTGACGGCTGGGATAGTGTATAGAGCGGTGGAGGGTCGTCATGACGAACCGCTCCCCGGGATGATTCACCCTGGACTTCGGGTGGTTTAGAAGCCGATGAATGTTCAGTCTTTTCCATCAGCTGTTTCTTCAGTGAGTCTATCTCCCGTTGATATTTTTGCAGCAGCATCAGAACTGATGGATCTATAGTGGTGGGGATACCCTCTGTCGTTTCCCCGGACGTACCCTCAGGCAGGATGTCGAGGAGGACGTCGTCTTCTTCTTCCGTCGTCACCACATTAGCGGTCAAGACGGGGGCCTTATCATCCCAGCGGGGATAGACCTGGGGTTGTTTCCCTCTCATGATCATCAGAAGTTCTCTTGCTGCTTCTGTTCTGCGGGTAGTTGGCCCGGGCCGTATGGCCAATTGAGCCAGTTCTTGGGGGTCTTCAGGAAGCTCCCCATATCGGCTGGATATACCAGCCATGTTGCAAGTAAAGACCTACATCCTTCTTCTCTGTCGATGGACCCTCCGTCTGGCTTGTTGCGGAAAGGTCAGCCTCTCGAACACAGAAACTCTTCTTTCTTCTTCCCGCCCGGGGAAGGCTTCATCGGCTTCGATCTCGAAACCGTCGTTGTATCCATTGTCGTCGATTGACGACACCATCATTCTATCTTCCATATCCTCTTCATCCGCCGCTGATGGGCGGTAATCTTCCTCCGTGGCGACTGTCTGCATTAGTCACTGCTGACCCAGCGAGGGGTTGCCCAGCCCTCGAAAGTAGTTCCTGATCAGACATGTTACCTCATCTTGACCCCGCTCTTGATAGAGTACGGGGGATAGTTGTCGACCTCCAGCAGGAGGGATATAGGCCAGCCGAGCTCTGTCGACCGGATGTTGGAATCTTCGTCCCGTGACTGGGACATCGGCTTGGCGGGCAGCAGCCTGGAAACTTCTGCGGCGCGGAGGATCCGCGACCACCTCTTCTTCTTTCCTCGGGGGCAAGCCCCTTTCTCTTCTCACCTTCGCCTCATCTTTCATAGGACGGTGGCGGATGGGTGTTAGATGGTGGGCAGGTCGGGTCCGCTTGGGAACCCACACCTGTTTGAACATCTTCGGCCTGGGTGCCGAGCTTCCCTGGCCATAGGGGCCGGTTTCTTCTCTTTCTGCCCTCCTTCCAGCGAGAGCTTGATAGGTATTGTGGATAGGAATGTTGGGGATGACTCGGTCTGGGGTCACCCAGGCCGTGCGTCCGTCGAGGAAGACGCGCATGCCTCCAACTAGCATAGATTTCCCGGATTGAGATAGGGTTCCGGTGATTACAGCAGCATTCTTGCGGACCTGGCGACGCTGGCGTCCTCCAGGGTGTTTGTTGATGACGTTAGGATGGGTCCCACGTATGACGTCGTGCACCAAACAGCTAGCGGCCGGGGCCGAACTTTCAGGCAAGTCTTCGCAGCAGGGAACCTTCAGAGGCTCCATTTTCTCTGCGACTTCCTTGGCAGGCACTAGGGCTTCGACCTCCAGGATATCGACGAAGGCTAACCCCAAAAAGTTGGGGAAGCCCACAGCGGCAGGGAAGCTGCCGAATTCCATGGGTACCGCCAGGTACCCTTGCGCGTGTTTAGCAACGATCGAATGATCGAAGTCGACGCCAGTTATCCCATTGATCGTCATTGATCTGCCTGCAAAGACAAACAGGGAAATAATCAGTAGCCTTGAGAGGGCTTCGAAGTCCGAATATCTCGGCAAAGAGATGAAAGGTGACACTGGTCCCACCGGGCATGCCAGACTATTTGCGACGGGATTTTGAATCCGACCGTCTTATTGTTTTTATTTCGTGTATATATGTGTATATGTACATATACACATGTCTTATTTCACGTATCGATCAACCATTTGACTAACTGGTAGTCAACTGATCGATTGACGACGCGGGCGTGCCAGTCACATGAGTGACGATCTTATTGTGCGCTCATGCTAACCCCTACTGGGCGAGTGTGAGGTTCGGTCGGGACCAGCAATCCGCCATACCATAAAGGCTATGGCGTTAATTACATCCCGCACGAGGAGGGAACACCTTTGATTAGAGTGGACGTCAAAAAAATGATGATGATCATATAGCATGCACATCTTAGCACTCAAGAGTGAGTCAAAGACGGGAAGGCTGAATAAACCCTATGCTTCCTCCAAGAAGGATGAATACCTGCCCGGTGCTCTGCCACCCAACAAAGAAGCCCCCCGTGCTGAAGAGATGGCCCCCACTCTCCAGTCGGCATTCCCAACGGCCGAATCAAAAGAAACTCAAGAATTCGAACACATGTCCAGCACACGTCGGAGATCACTCAAAGCTCAGAATCGGGATTCAGAGGCCCCGAACTAAACACCCCGGAGGTGGTGCATTACAGCTAAAGCAGCACGGGAGGACAAACGTCCGTCTGAATAGCCACGAAGCCAAGATGAATTCTAAACCGGCGTAGCCTGCACTTAAACCGGCGCGCCCTTGCTTGGCCTTAAACCGGCGCGCCCACTTGCTTATGCTTAATCCGGCGCGCCCCTTGCTTATGCTTATTCCGGTGCGCCCCTTGCTGATGCTAGGCCGGCATGCCCCTTTCTATGTTGTTAATCCGGCGCGCTCAACACCATGCCGATTTAACTCAAATAACATCCCATCCGCCAGCCGATACCCTGTTTTCGTATTAGCCTGGTGCCTAGAGGGCATTCAATGCTCTGAAGCTCTGTCTCCATGGGCATTCAATGCTCTGAAGCCGTGTTTCCACATCCGTTCGACAGCACAGTGGCGAAGGCATGCATCGACGGTGGCAGCAGTAGCAGTAGATCGCCCGACAAATCTATGAATATCCCATCCTCGGATGAACGACAGCGTACGGCACAAACCGGCAGCGTCCAGCGTAGCACGTCGATTTCAGACCTCGACGCGGACGAGGTGAAAGTGGCGGGAACACTCCTGAATGCCCATTCTATAAAATGGCAAGTCTGAGGAAGGAAGAGGTTCGGTTGGTTCATTCGGCTAATGGCTGGCCATCGAAGAGAAGAAGAAGAAAATGCCACCCGAAGAGAAGAAGCCCCCCGTCCCTGCGCCCGTGAGGTGAAGAAGAAGAGAGTGAGGTTGAGAGTGAGAGGTGAGCTAGGGGGGGAAGAGCTTGTGCTCTGTTCCCCCCGTCCAT
This sequence comes from Amorphophallus konjac, assembly GCA_022559845.1. NCBI lineage: Eukaryota > Viridiplantae > Streptophyta > Magnoliopsida > Alismatales > Araceae > Amorphophallus > Amorphophallus konjac. The sequence goes on along the minus strand of CM040123.1, from coordinate 343,718,003 downwards.
GTATCTCTTCCCCCTTTTTTCTCCCTCTGTAATGTATTTCTCCTCTGTGGAGATGAAATTTCTTGGGCTTGAGCCGTTTTTCCCCCCTTTGGTGGATGAATAAACAGAAGGCCCCTTATTGGCAAACACGATCTTTTGTCTTTCTTCTTCTTTCCCCTTCCTCCTCCTCCTCATCCAGGGCCCTTCGAAGCATGCTCCTCCGTAGCATGGCCTTTCGAAGGAGTTCGTCGACGGATGAATATCCATGGCCTCTTACGGCATACACCTGTCCCACCTACGAGATCATCACCCTGAGTTGCTGGAACTCTTGAAGGCTTGTCCTCGAGTCTCCACATGCACTTACAGGTTAACGGAGGCCTCACTCCGAGTTTTGAGGTTCACCCTGGAGCTTTGCTCCGCTTGGTGTTCCCCTATTTGTCTCTGGCAAGCCTTAGTCCGGGAGAGGTGCTACCCATTTTTCGCCAGGAACAAACGAACAAGCTATTCTCTGAGGGCCAGAGCATCACATGCTTGAAGCCTCTGAACCAAACTGAGCGACCCTACACAACGAACACGTCTAATAAAACACTCGGATTTTCATGACAATTCACCTTAACAAATGATCAAACACTTAAACTCCATCTCCACAAACTTAATCCACCAATTCGGTGAACAAATCAATCAACAGATTAACTTACAGTTTGAAGAAAGAAGAAACAGAGCAAAAGAATGAAAGAAAACCTCCTAGAAGCTTAACCCGGCGCGCCCTAATCCGGCGCGGGCTAATCCGGCGCGGTACCCCCCCGCGCCGGTTTAGCCCCACACTCAAAACCCATTTTATTTTCCTTGCAGCTATCCGGCGCGCCCCTCTTGCTTCTTGGCCATTAACCGGCGCGCCCCCTTGGCATCCCTTTATCCGGCGCGCTCCTTTGGCTTCCTTAAATCGGCGCGCATCCCACTTTCCTTTAACCGGCGCGCCCTATTACACTCCCTATCTCAGTGCGCCCCCTTGGCATTCTCTTTAACCGGCGGGCCCCCTTGGCATCCCCTTATCCGGCGCCCCCTTTTGCTTCCTTAATCCGGCGTGCCTAAAAGAGAGAGAATGATTAACCAACGAGAGAAGAGACTTAAAGCTAATGAATAAAACTAATAAAAAGTTTCCCCTTTCCATAATCCAAATTTTGTTCCGGGGGCGCTGCCCCCGGAAACCCCCGCAAGGGGCGTTGCCCCCCTGACCGCGCAGGTCGATCCGCGTGCGAGGGCGCATGTTGCCGAGTTTTGGCTTTACACTTAACAATCCACACCCCCGGGCTGGGTGCAAAGAGAAAATTGATGATGCCTTGTGGTATCGGATGTGGACCTCGGAACCTCCGACATGGTCATGATCCGAACACATCTCGGGCCAATAGTTCGTTGACTCGGCCCGCTTCTCCCAGGATCTAATCCCGCAACCCCGCATTAAACTTGTCGTGTCTACGGTAGACATTTGCACAGTTTTATCATCGTCTTCGATGCTTCAAACATGGACTCACGTCCGAACAACGAATGGTCCGACCGACACGCACGTATACCTTGGAACCTTCGTTTCCCAAGACTATGTGTGAAGAGAAAGGCAATGACGCCCCATGGCATCGGACTTGGATCTCGGTAGCCCTCGGGACTCCCGACATGGTCATGATCCGTGCACCTCTTGGGCCGATAGTTCATCAGCTTGACCCGCTTCTTCCGGGATCCGATCCCGCACCCACATGAAATGTGCCGTACCTACGGCAGATATCTGAATGTCGTTATTGTTACCTTCGATGCTTCGAATATGGACTTTCGTCCGAATGCTGAATGGTCCGTTAGTGACTGACATGCATATACTGGGATCTGATCCCGCATTTGTATTAAACTTGCCGTACTCACGGTAGGTACTTGTACGATTTGTCACCGTCTCTTATGCTACAAACACGGACCTTTGTCCGAACATAAAGGGGTCCATGAGTGACCGACAAAATCTGAATGGGACGAGAAGGATCTCGTCATCTCCGGACCCTATACATGGGAATATCAATAAGGCCTATGTGGGCCATGCTTAGACCTCGGGTCTGCCTCGATCATGGTCATTGCTTGACCCATATCCTCGGCCTATAGCCCGCTCTCTTCGAACGCATATTGGTTCTCAGATCTTGTCCCAGGACATCCTCTCGTTGCCCTCTTGGCACCGGAAATATTAATGATGCCCACGCGAGCCTGACTTCGACCGCGGGGGGCCCACTGCAGTATGGTCGTAGCTTGGTCTTGCACCGGGCGAACAAACTTATCGGTTTTCGACCGCTCTAATCGGGATTCAACCGAATGTCTCCTATCCCTTCCAACAATAAACTCGCCGTACCCCGGCATACATACGCTCCCGTTTTCCCCGTGATGATCACGATTCTCTAAAGCCGTACGCTCGTCCAAATACCAAAAACGGTCCCTCGAGTGACCGACATATTTCGAATGCTTGTTTCCCTAGACATAGGGCTTTCCGACTGATTCGAGACCGCTATCGGCTTGTTTCTCTCGATATAGTTTCCTGGCCATGAGGCCCCTTTTCCCGGCGATTAATCAAGGGTGCTCCCCTCTCCGAGGGGATGTAAATGACGCCGTGACCTTTATGGCGTGGCGGGTTCCAGTCCCGACACGAACCACACAATCGTCTGATTAGTCAGATCGAGCGCACAATAAATCGTCACTTTGTGACTGGCACGCCCACGCACTTGATAAACCCAATAAACGAATAAACGAAAGATTCGTTAAATAAAAAGTGCGTCCACAATTAGTTGCCGAGATAGCGGGCTGTCAAAGCCAGAATGAAAAGAGCTACATGGTGACCATGATGAAGGCATGCAGGATGCATTTATTTATCATGCCAAGGATGCATAGTTTATCGAATTATGGGCCCTTGGTACGTGGCGGAGGATGTAGGCCCGAAGACCACCCTCGCGCATAGCGGAGACTTCCGGTCGAGCGTAACCTGACCTTCTGTCAACACCATTTAATATACCCGAGGGTCGATGCAGACATGCACGAAGAACCGTGATATACGGGGTGTGATAATGATGTTATATCACAAATTCGGCAGCATGTCCCCTCCCTTTGGACTATGCCAAATGGGAATAGAGGACATCCATCCACGGAGAGCCAGAATGGAAACCAAAAGAGAATCGGGCGTAGCCCTGGGTCCGAGAAGGATCCAAATATGACGGGGCAGTGTGCACCATTGTGCCGTTCATTACTATTCCCCTCAAAGAACCATTGGAGGACATGCGGTGGCAGAACTCCGAGGGTCAGCGGGGTGACATAAGAAACGTCGTATTCGATGTGATGTAGGGGTGAAACCCTCCTCATTAGTGTATCTCCCATGGACCTGGGTGAAGAACCCTAGTCCCCTCGTGAGGTAACGGGGGTTGACATGGCAGCTGGTAGTGACAAAATATTGAATTTAGACTATGTTTTGGGTTTGGTGAAGTGGGGGAGACATCAGATATTCAGATGACAACCAATACCGAGGTGAAACGGCACAGCGATGGAGTCGGCGCGAAGGCCAAACGGCACGGCATGCTCCCGGCGCAATGGGAGGATTGGGGGTAATCGGCATGGCAGTGGTTTGAGGGGTAGTCGGCACGGCGGTGGTCGGCGCGCCAGGGGCACTCGGCGCGCCCTCCACCCGGCGCGGGTTTGGCGTCGGGAGGTAGTGGCGCCGGGAGACGACGGCGCCGAGAAGTATAGGCGCCGGGGGGTGTTTTATGTGTTTTAAAAAGGGGTATTATGAGGGTTTTTTCTGGGCATTCAATGGGGACTTCAGGGCATTAGGTGGGGGTGATGGGAGATGAGGATGGATTCGTTCCCAGAGAGGGTCCAAAGAGCTCATTAGCACGGAGATATGTTCTCTGCGATGGCAAGGTGCCATGAGATGATATAGCTCAGGCTCCCGCCATATTGAGGGGTTAAATATGCAATTCCGATGAAACAGTATGACAGAGTAAAGCTCTGGGCGAATTTTGACAGCATCTCCCCTTACTCTGGGAGTGTGCCAAGATAATATTATGGGCTATCTACTCACGAGTGCCGGAGTAGAAACCGAAATGAGTGCCGGGCGTAGCCCGTAATTCGAAGGTCTGGACCACATAAGACCTCACCCCCTGTGTTGTAATGTCCCCAATGCAATCCATCGGAAAGCCTACAATGGCAGGACCCCGTGGTTTAATGGGTTACAGAATGTAGGGGGAGAATTAACCCCTTTGATATAGCTCCCGTGAGGCCAGAGGGAGGGGCAATGCACACCCACGAGGGTAGGATATAATGGACGAGGTCTGTATGGCTCGCCGTGGTAACGAAGGCATCAGGATGGCCAGATGACGTAAGGGTATCAATGCAGAGAAGAGGGGTGGTTTCGGCACGGAAACTAGGCAGGCTCGGCACGATGGGGAGGTCCAACCGGCGTGGGGAGCTCTCGGCGCGAAACTCAGGCCGGGAGATACCGGCGCCGGGAGGCTTTCAGAAGGGATTTTAAGGAGGTCTTCGAACAGGGTTTCAGGAGTTGTTCAGAGAGGGGTTTAATCTCGACTGTTTTGGATGATCGGAGGGGGAAGACTTTGGGGGAAAACCTTTCCTCTGGGCCTCATTGGGAGCAGAATCACGGACGGAAATCCCTGAACCACGTCCCCCTTTATTTCACATACGAGGAGCCATGAGATAGACTGTCTCAGGCCCTCGAAATGTGGCTGGAGGGGGGTGGGTAAAAAAATGGTAGCAAAGATGCTTCAGCAGAATTAGAAAACCAAACGATAAAACACGCCTAGTTATCAATATCCTTAGCATATAGCGAACTTCGGATGCAGAGATAGAAAGAAGAAGGTAATGAAAGGGCGGAATTTAACCCATTCTCTCATTCTTTATTTCATCCAGACGACTTACATGCAAGCTACTTAAGAGAAAGAAATCTGACTCAACAGAGAAAGAAATCTAGGCTTAATCCCTGAAAGCAGGGTTACATTGGCATTCGATGCTATTGAAGCAAAGATGCTAGAAATCAGAAATACAGGGAGAAAAATTCAGACAGATAGGGAGGGGAAAGAGAAGGAGCTGCAGCTGCCCAGCACTCCCACCTGGATCCCTCTTCGAGCCTCTGCCTCTCTCCTTTTTTTCTTTCTTCAGCTTCTTTCAAGGGCTCTCGAGCTCCCTGCTTCTCTTCGGTGGCTAGGCACTCCCTTTTCACTCTTCTTCTTTCTCCCGCTCTGCTTCTCTTCTTTTCTTTTTCTTCGCCTCTTCTCTTCTTTTTTTTCTCTGTCTTCGATCCTCTTCTTTTCGTTCGAAGGGCAGGCTTCTTATAGGGGCCAGGCCCTCATCCTTTCGGCATGGACTTCCCGGCGCGCTAGGATCGTCCTCCCGACGCGGCCGTCATCGGCGCGTCCCATCTCATATTTGGGCTTGGCCCATTTCTTGTCATTCGGCCCATTCGACCCAGGATCCACTTGGTGGACTCCTTTCGACAATGGGATTCTTGATATATATATATATTAAGACTCCATGGGACTGTTTACACCTTGCATTCACAAACGTGTGCGAGGCACTGTACATCCCGCTTCAGGAGTATCAGAGATGTCTGAACATCTGTTTCAGCAGGCAGATGGTTGCCTGAATGTTGGTATAGTTTTATCAGCCTGACTATCTGAATGACAGCAGTACTGGACAGCGACCTAGCCAAAGACGGCTTTAGTCGAACAACATGATAGGGGTAGTGGGTTTCTTCTATTCAGACTCTCAGATCTCCCAGGGATGGTACATGAGCTGTGCCCTTGACTGATCTTCAGAACTGTGAATCTGCTATGATCTCTTCTGACATATTTTAGGTGTCAACAGTGGGATATGTGTCTTTTCATATATCCCCGGAGCGGGTGTAGTTTCTTCTTCAAATGCCCCAAGGCCGGGGTGTAATTTATGCTTTATGTGCCCCTGAGTCGGGGTGGATTCTCTTCATGGCCCCCGGGCCGGGGTGCAACTCTGTTTCTTCTTATGCCCCCAAGTCGGGGTAGATTCTTCTCACATGCCCCCGAGTTGGGGTGTATTCCATTCATGTGCCCCCTAAGCGGGGTGTATCTTTTGCTTCTTATGCCCCAGAGCGGGGTGGATTCTTCTTTTTCTACCCCGACACACTGGGGGATGTTTGCTTCTTGCGCACCCAAGGTGGGGTGTATTGCCGCTTCTGGTGCCCCCAAGGTGGGGTGTAATTCTTCTTAAGATCCCCGTAAGCTGGGGTGCATTCTTCACGGCTTCTATGCCCCCGTGGCTAGGTATGTCGCTTCTTCAAATGCCCCTGAGTTGGGGTGTATTCTTTTATTTCTTACACCCCTATGGCGGGGTGGATGAATGCTATCCTCTAGATTCGTGGCCGTGCTCGGCCTTATTGCTATAAAGCATTCCCCACGGCGGGCAGGAATTCATCAAGCTACAGTTGCGACTTGCTGGATCTTCTAACAGCCACTCGAGGGGTCGTCTTATGCCGGATAGGGGCAGCAGGGAGGAGGAATGGGCCAAGGCATTGCACCACAGACTTGGACCCTCCTAGAGTCGGGCGGGATGCCGGCCTTCTTCTTGACCTTTTGGTCAGCGATGCTTGCCAATTTTTGTCCTTTCTTTTCTTCTCTTCCTTTTTTTTGTATAATAGACCAAGGTGGGTGTGCAGGAGAGCGCTCACCCCCTCAGGGAGAGAATGAGTGGTTCGCTCCACCGCATCACTCCCACAGTAGTAATCTTTGTTCAGCACAGGTCCCGACGGATATGGACGTACAACCCTCTCTCGCCAATTTTTTTACTTCTCATTTTTTTTCTCCTTTCTTTTCTTTCTTCTTTTAGCGGCCTTCATGATTCCTGGAAACTGCATATGCCTCAAAATAGCGTCCCCGAGGCCAAAGGACAATTTCGCCTAGTCCGGCTTTTCTCCCCGTAGGGCTAACAAAGACAGCACCTGTAATTCATCAAAGCAAACAAACATCGTTTATTAGGAGGCCATGAGGCCCCGAATCCCGGAGAAGAGATGAAGGGTGGTCCAGTCCCACCGGGCGTGCCAGACTTGTGGACGCACTTTTTGACACGCTCATTTGTTTGTTTCTTTAGGTCGATTTATTCGGTGGGTTTATTCGTTTATTAAGTGTGTGGGCGTGCCAGTCACAAAGTGACGATTTATTGTGCGCTCGATCTGACTAATCAGACGATTGTGTGGTTCGTGTCGGGACCAGAATCCGCCGTACCATAAAGGCTACGGCGCCATTTACATCCCCTCGGAGAGGGGAACACCCTTGATTAATCACAGGGAATCAGGGCCTCATTGCCAGGAAACTATATCGAGAGAAACGAGCCGATAGCGGTCTCGAATCAGTCGGAAAGCTCGATGTCTAGGGAAGCGAGCATTCAAAATATGTCGGTCACTCAAGGGACCATTTTGATATTCGGACGAGCGTCCGGCCTCAGAAAATCATGATCGTCACGGGGAAAACCAGAGCATATGTATGCCGGGGTACGGCAAATTTATTGTTCAAAGGGACATGAGACATTCGGTTGAATCCCGGTTAGAGCGGTCGGGAATCAGTGAGTTTATTGGCCCGGTGCGAGATCGAGTCAGGACCACTCCTGGGGCGCCTCCCGCGGTCCAAACGAGGCTTGCGTGGGCATCGGGAAAGTGTCCCGGGACTAGATTCCAAAACAACGATGTATACAGAGATAGCTGGCTATAGGCCTAGATGTGGGTCAGGTAATGACCATGGTTGGGGTGAACCCGAGGTCCAGACGTGACTCATGAAGGTCTTATTGATATTCCCACATGTGTGGTTGGGGGAAGACGAGAGCCGTCTCGTTCCATTCAGATTTTGTTGGTCATTCATGGACCATTTTATGTTCGGACAAAGATCCGTATTGAAGACGTAAACGGAAATAAACCCGTACAAATGTCTGCCGTGAGTACGGCAAGTTTAATGCAAGCACGAGATTAGATCCCGGGATATATGTCGGTCACTAAAGGACCATACACTGTTTGGACGAGAGTCCACATTTGAAGCATCGAAGATAACGACAAAGCTATACGGATGTCTGTCGTGGATACGTCAAGTTTATTGTGGATGCGGGATTGGATCCCGATAAAAGTGGGTCAAGCTGATGAACTATCGGCCCGAGATGGTTTCGGACTATGGCCATAACGGGGTTCCCGAGGTCCACGTCCGATGCCATGAGGCGTCATTGCTTTCCTCTTCACACATAGTTCGGGGAAACGAAGGTTCCAAGATATACGTGCATGTCAGTCACGGTCGGGCCATTCATTGTTCGGATGCGAGTCCACGTTTGAAGCATCGAAGATGATGATAAAACCGTGCAAATGTCTGCCGTAGACACGACAAGTTTAATGTGGGGTTGCGGGATTAGATCCTGGGAGAAGCGGGTCGAGTTAACGAACTATTGGCCCGAGATGTGTTCAGATCATGACCATGTCGGAGGTTCCGAGGTCCACATCCAATACCACAAGGCATCATTGATTTTCTCTTTGCACCCAGTCCGGGGGTGTGAATTGTTAAATGTAGAGCCCGACCTCACCAACGTGCGGTCTCTCACGCGGATCGACCTACGCGGTCAGGTCGCGGGGTTCGACCTGCCCGGTCAGGTCGCAGGGGTCAAGGGGGCAGCGCCCCCGGAACAAAAATTTGATTAAGGCACGGATGATGGAGTTTCTTTTATTAACATGATTGACCCCTTTTACTATTATTTTTGCTTGTTTATTCCCTTTTTGTATTAAGCAGGCGCGCCGTTTTAAGGGTCTAAAGGAGGGCACCGGATAAGGGACCCAAGAGAGGGGCGCGCCGGATTGAGGCTCAAAGAGGAGGGCACGTCGGTTAAGGCCACGCCAGATTAGGATGCCAATGGAGGGCGCGCCGGATTAAGGATGGATAGGGGCCGCGCCGGGTATGGGATGAACAAGTGGGGGGGCGTTTTGAGATGTATAGAGGAGAGGGGTGTGCCGGGTGTGATAAAGGGAATGGTTTTGAGAGGTTAAACCGGCGCGGCCAGGGGTGCGCCGGAATTGGCCCCGCCGGAATAGGAAGATATGCAGTGGAAATGGGCACACCATTTATCATCCAAAGAAGGAGATGGGGCTATTGTGAGGAGGGTTAAAATGGCACAGTGTTTCAGTGGCCGCGCCGGATTAGCCTCTCCCGAAGGTTTATTACTTTGACTGTGTGTTTTCTTTTCTTTCACCTACAGGTTGGGTTGATGATCCGTTTGTTCATTCGTTTGGTGGATTAAGTTGGTGAAGAGGGGGCTTAATCGTTTTAGTTGTTTATCAAGAGGAATTAGCATGAATGCTTAAGTGTTCGTTCGAGGGGTTTGATTCACATAGCTTACTGCGTGTTGTTCTTGTTCTCGGAGGTGGTTTGTTCGTTTGTTCTCAGGCGTTCTTAGCCCTGGCGAAAATCCGGCAGCACCTCCCCCGGACCGGGACTTGCCAGAGGTAAAGGAAAGTCACCACTCGGATTGCTCTGGGGTAGACTCTCAAAAATCGAAGTGGCCTCACGGCGGTCCGAACCCATGTGTGAGTGTGGAGCGCTCGAGGGCTAGCCTTCAAGAGCGACCACGACTCACGGGCGATGAATCTTCGGCGCGGGACAGATGTTTGCTACGAGGGCCATGAATGTTCATCCGGTGACGAACTCCTTCGAAGGCCGTACTATGGAGAAGCAAGCTTCGAAGGGTCTTGGATGAGGAGGAGGAGGAGGAGAGAGAAGAAGGAACCGGGGATTAAAGCAGAGGATACTAAGATTGCAAAAGGCCCTTTTTCCTTTTTATTCATCCACATAATCGGGGAAGATTTTAAAACGGAAGGGATTCATCTCTTGATAAAGAAGAAATACATCGCAAGGGGGGAGAGAATACATTGGCGAGGGAGAGAGAGAGAGAGAGCACATGCTCTTCCCCCTCCGACTCACCTCTCTTCTCTCACGCTCACTCTCTTCTTCTTCTTCACCTTACCGGCGCCAGGGGACCAAACTCCTTCTCTCTTCTTCTCTTCACTACACACAGCCGAGAGCCTTCCCTCTCCCCTTTTTTGACGGGTTCGTTACATATATATGGAGGTGGGGGGAAGAAGTTTCTGAATCCCCCTTCCCTTTCGTTCCATTCTTCTGGTCCCCCTCCGTGTCTGAAGCTCTCGAGTGGCCTGCGGGTGGAGAGGTTGATAGAGTAGGCATGGTGCCTCCACGAGATTGGCCGACGGTGACCGGCGGGGAAGCGACGTTCGGTGCGGAGCTCGAAGATTGCCGTTCCCGGGAGCTTGAGGAGCTCAGGCGGTTGCACGTTGGTCGGACGCAGGAGGCCTGGCCATTTCAGGTAAGTTCTCTTTGTTTATGCCCGAAAATAGGGGATCAGACTGATGACGGGATGGGTTGATTGCGCGCCGGGGAAACGCTTCAGAGAATAGTCTACTGTGGGCTTTGAGAATGAGGGGTTAAAACAGCGCCGTTTTAGTGCATTCAAAGGGGCGGCCCTCCAACGGGAGCGCACCGTTTTAGCATAAAGAAGAGTGGCGCCGTTTTAACGAAAGCAAGGGGGGGCTCGTATTAGAGCATAAGGTGGGGCGCGCCGTTTAAGCAAAGGGGCACGCCGCTTTAAGGCCCTTTCATGCCGTTTTAAGCACCGAACGGATTCTTCTTGAAGTCGCGGCCGTTTATATGAATGTCGGCATTCCCAGAATGTTCCGGTTGCAATGTATGGCCTACGCAATATTCTGTTTGTAGCCTCTGGGACTCGGTCCCATATTCTGCGTGACTTTCGACATATGCCGAGACTGTGCCGGAGTTCCTGGCTTTTCTTTGATTCGACTCTCGGCGTGGCCGGTCATAGAATTGTGGTCGTATCTTCTGCCTGGGGGCTTCCGTAACGAATGGCGGTCCACCAGGCATGTTCTCGTCCTGACCGGGCGAGGTATGGGTCTGTTTGGCCCTCTCGTCTTCGACTCGCGTGCGGACGCGAATGCCATATGATCGTCATCGTCATTTTTTGACGTCCACAGCTGTCTATCAACTAACGACCAAATTCCACATCGATTCGAGAACCTCTTTGGTCTACAACCCTTAAGCTAACGGCTTGGCTGAAGCCTTCAACAAAACTCTCTGCAAGCTTCTGGCTAAAACGGTTAGCCACCGGAAGCGAGATTGGGGTGAAAAGGTGTTCGAGGCATTATGGGCCTACCGAACAATCTATAAGACCCCTACGGGATGCTCACCATTCTCTCTCGTTTACGGAGCAGAAGTCATCATCCCCATCGAAATCCTGTTAGCCTCTTACCGCATAGCGGTTCATATTGGCTTCGCCGGCCCAGATACAAATGAATACCAGAGGAGGCTAGAGGAGCTCACCAATCTAGAAGGCAAACGGCTCGAAGCCTACAAACATATGCAAGTATACCAGGCCCGCATGACGCGTGCCTATGACAAGCTCGTCAAACAGCGATCCTTCAAACAAGGCGACCTCGTCATGATCAAGGAAAAAGAAGTCATGGCGGGGCGCTCTAGCGGGAAATTACAACCCAACTGGCGAGGTCCATACATCATTCGTGATGTCTACAAGGGTGAGGCCTACACGGTTGTAGACCACAAGGGTAACAAGCCGTTCCCACCTCTGAACGGTAAACACATGAAGTTGTACCACGCTCCAGAGCATGAGTTTACGCCCTACCCAGACTAAGGCATGCGCCTCAACCGTCACCAGTGACACTAGCCCCCCCCCCCCTTGAGGGGAGGGACCAGCCACCTCTTCCGGTCTTCCTCCAGTAAAGCAGCAGGGCCAGCCCGGCCTTCCTAGGTCCACCCCTACACACTCGTAGAGGTCGGCCTCCCAACTTCATCCCCACGATCACAAAGCGAGGATGCCCAGCACCAGCAACGATTCAGCCGCCAGGCTCCCACGTAAGCAAAAAAAATGGGGTTAAAAATAGAGATACCGCGGCAGACCCAGTCGCCCTCCTCGTAAAAAGGCAACTGGGGGTAAAAAGGCCAACAACCCGGCTGAGATGAAAACCCGAAAGGGCGTCTCAGGCAAAATTTGGGAACCCCTCAACATGAAAACCTGCAAGGGCGCATTGGAAAAAGCTAAAGGGGGCCGACTTTGGCGAAAACCCGAAAGGGTGGTAGAGCCAGTAATGAGAAAAGAAAAATCTCTCTCTACCACTCAGGGTGACTATCCACCCACCTCTCAACAAATCATATGCCTCTCCGGTCAAAACACGCTAGTCCCTGACCGATGCACATCTCCAATCCATTAACCGTGCTCTTCCCAGTTGGTTCTATATTACCCTGACTGGCTCGTCCTATCTTCGGCCTCCGCTCCATTGTAGCGAGCCTGCATACCCCAATATCTACACGTTTTCTCTATCATTTATCCCAGCAAACCTCAGTCCCAGCCAACTCCCAGACATCCTTCATTCCACGATCATACACCCTAAATATCTTCAATCAAGAAGCTCCAGTCGCCAGTTCATCATGGTCCACCACCATGATCCCAGTTCCAAGTTCAATGTCTACCGACTCCCTGACCCACAGGTCATAACTCCAGTCACACTTCACCAAGATATAATGACCCCTAGGGGCCATGACTCAGTACCCTGCAAAAGTCCTAACTAGACCCCAGAAATATCGACTCTTCAAACAACACCAGCCTCAGGACACGTCCCCTGACAGCAGTACGCTATGGATGATACCATCCAGGTTCAAAAAAAATAACAAGAAAATGGGGTTAAAAATAGAGATATCTCGGCGGCCTCAGTTAGCTCCCTCCACAGGACTACTGAGGGTAAAAATTGTCAACAACCCAGCTAAGGTGAAAACTCAAAAGAGCGCCTCAGGTAAAATCAGGTAACCCCTCGGTGTGAAAACCCGCAAGGGCGCGTCGGAAAAAGCCAAAGGGGGCCAACTTTGGGGAAAACCCGAAAGGGCGGTAGAGCTGGTAAAGAAAAAAAAAATCCTCTTCCTCTCTACTCCTCACTAATGAAAGCCGTCAACCGCGACATCTCGTTGACGGCGAGCTCAGCATCACTGCACAACAATGGTGACCATTGCACCCCCCCAGGGTCGGTCATCCCCAGTTCCAGTTTCTAGCTCCCAGTTCCAGTTCCAGTTGCCAGTTTCAGTTCCTAGTTCCAGTCCCCAGTTCCAATTTTCGGTTCCAGTCCCCAGTTCCAGTTTCCAGCTCCAGTCTCCAGCTCCAGTATTCATCTACACACCTCAACGGTCAGCCGACCAGTCCCAGCTTACGGCTACATCGCCTCAGAGATTAGCCGGCCCGTCCCAGTCCCAGCTCCAGCCCCAGTCTCCGGCTACAACACCTTAGCGGTTAGCTGGCTAGTCCCAATTCCCATACTAATACCAGTTCTAATCCCCGCCTTCGATTACGTCTCCATGACAGTTGGCCGGCCAGCCCCAGCTCCAATCCCACAAATCAAACAATTCCAGTCTCCAGTCATATGGGCCATTACACCCTCACACGTCGGCCCCCAGCTTCTAGTCTCCAGTCATATGGACCATTACACCCTCACAGGTCGGGCCCCAACTTCCATTCTCCAGTCATATGGGCCATTACATCCTCACAGGTCGGCCCCGAGCTTCCAGTCTCCAGTCATACAGGCCATCATGCCCAGATGGGTCGTCTCCCAGCCCCAGTTCCTAGTTCCCAGCAATACAGGCCATCATCCCACTTGGGGTTAGCCTCCAGCCTCCAATCTCCAGCACCCAGCCCCCAGTCTCCAGTATCCAGTACCCAGTCTCCAGTACCCAGCCTCTAGTCTCCAGTACCCAACACTTAGCTTCCAGTACCCAATACTCAGTACCTATCCAGTGCTCAGTCCCCAGTACCCTACGCTCAGATCTCCCTGTGTACCCAAATATCCATCAACCACTAACCAACGCTCAGTCTCCGGTTAAATACCCAGATTCAACTACCCAGTCCCCTGTCACTAGCACCAGTACATAATAGAAGAATTAACAATGACTAACAGTACGTGGTCGCCAGTACCTGCATCTAGCATTGTTCCACAAGAAAGAAAAGAAGTGGGACGATTCAAGAAATGGCAAAAGAGACCCAAAACTCTATCCAATCTGGAAATATAACAAAAGGGGAAAGATATACAATCAAATCACAGCTCGCTCCCCTCCAATGCTGCCAGATGAGAATCAGCAGCCGCAAGCTCCGCCTCGAGAGTGGACAAGAGTTGAGCACCGGCCTCAACCGTGCTCCCAGTCGCTCGCCACTCAGCCCTGGCACGCTCTACGGCCGACAACTGCTCCTCCAAGGCCTTCCTCAAGGCCTCGGTCCTGCTCTTGGCCTCCACCAGCCGGACAGCTCGGGCTCGAAAGAAGGACTCAGCTGCCTCGATGTGGCCCCTCTGCTCAGCCACAGCCGACGCGAGCCAAGCCTGCTACTCCTACACCTCCCGAAGGGTTGCCAGCCTCTGGATCCTCTGCTCATGCGTCTGATGAAGCCGCAGGTACTCCGCCCATATGCTGGCCAACACGAACATCCAAAGCTCACGTGGGAAGCTGAGAATGTGGTAGCCCCAGGTGCACTCTATCAGGCTCTGCCTCAGATCCTCCGAAGACGGGAGGGGGTCGCTCTAGATGTAGCCCCGTGGTCGCTGAAGCAGCGAGGATCCCACGCTCAAGTCCACCAACGGCTTCCGAGGCACAACAGAAGTGGGCCACTCAACCTCCAGACTCAGAGAGGAGTTGCCTATCCCCGCCAGCACACCAGTGGAGGCTGCCCAGAAACCATAAAAGTGAAAGTGAGAAATACATACAGAACTTTCCATGAAAAGTAAGGTGGAAAGCCTGAGAAAAAAGAGTTTCCATTCCTTACCCAGACCTAACTCCTCCGTGCCTACAGTTTCACTCCCCGGGGTCGGAGATGGTAGAGACTCCTCGACAACTCGGGAGCCTTCTCCTATAGCCCTGTTCCCTCCAGAAGCCACAGGAAGGTCGCAGGCCTCCTCCCGACCATCGGCACTAGGAGCTGGCATACGCTCCTCCCCTGACTCCGACACTACACATCATGCAGAAGCATCAGTATTCTGCCAGAGAAAGAAAACCAGCACCAAAGAGGGGAAGGAAAGACCCCGACGCACCTCCAGAAGTAGCCTCCATCTCAGCTTCCTCGGCAGAAGAGGCCCCAGAAGAAGAAGAGTCTGAACTCTCCTCGTTCTCCATAATGAAGCTCCCACTCCCTGAGGAGCCTGAAGAGGTCTCCGAAGAACTGTCGGAGTTGGTGGAACTAGAAGCCCCTGCCGATCAACAAAACAACAGGGTCAGTACACAACCTGACCTCACATGAAGAAAATTATTCAGTTCAGGGCTTTACACAAAGCTCACCAGTCGGGGCGCTCCCCTCGAAGATCCTCTCTATGTTGATGGTCTCCTCATCTTCTCCAGCTGGAGTCGCCGCTCTTGGCTCTCCCCCTGCCACTCCAGCTCGGTCACGAGGGATCTCACCCTCCTCCAAGGGGAAGGAACTACTTGTGATCAACACCAAAACAAGCTTAGCATCAGCAGGCGAAACAAAAAGCCCACCGAACAGGGCTAAGTCCCAATCGCATACCTGAGGGTCCCATGGTGGAAGACTCCACCAGCCCCACCATGCAAGCTGAAACCACGGCCGACGAAGGAAGGGACGGCGTCCCCGCCAACAGCTGTGATAGGACTCCAGACGCGTCTCCGATAATAGATGCGGCCAGGCCACCCGTCACTCTCGGCTTGGCCTTGAAAGAGCGGAGAGCCACCGACGGTCCAGTGCTTACTAGCTCCTGAACCATCTCCAGGGTAGCAGCCGAGTCCTCACCTGGAAAATAAGGTCACAAACCAGTCAACAAACTCAGTCCACCAGACGCTAGACAAATGGGGAGACGACTCTCCTCAGGATGGCTCGGCACTTACCGGATCCGTCCCAGGTGGCCACAGGTTCCTGCTTCTCGACACGTATGGGTGCCTCATCTCTTGCCTCAGGAGGGGCCATGGCCCTCGACATCCCTGTCGTCTTTACACAAGACATATGGCTCTGTCAGCCTCCAAAATAAAGAACAACCATAGACGGGACACATCCAGCCCCAGAAGACTCTACCTGGCCGAACGTCCTCGGGACCCTGTGGACACTAAAATTCGCTTATTATGTTATTCGTTTATTTAAGTGCGTGGGCGTGTCAGTCATAGAGTGACGATTTATTATGCGCTCGATCTGACTTAGTCAGACGATTGTGTAGTTCATGTCGGGATCAAAACCCACCACGCCATAAAGGTCACGGCGTTATTTACATCCCCTCGGAGATGGGAACACCCTTGATTAATAGCCAGGAATCAGGGCCTCATGGCCAGGAAATTATATCAAGAGAAACAAGACGATAGTGATCTCGAATCAGTCGGAAAGCCCTATGTTTAGGGAAGCAAGCATTCGGAACATGTCGGTCACTCAGGACACCATTTGATATTCGGACGAGTGTTCGGCTTAAGAATATCATGATCGTCATGGGAAAATCGGAGCGTATGTATGCCGGGGTACGGCAAATTTATTGTTCATAGGAACGGGAAACATTAGGTTGAATCCCGGTTGGAATGGTAGGAAATTAGTGAGTTTATTGGCCCGGTGCAAGATCAAGCCAGGACCATTTTGGGAAGCTTCCCGCGGTCAAAGCGAGGCTTGTGTGGGCATCGTTAATATTTCTGGTGCAGAGGGGCAGCGAAAAAGTGTTCTGAGATTAAATCCCAAAACAAAGACGTGTATAGAGATGGCTAGCTATGGGCCTAGGATGTGGGTCAGGCAGTGACTATGGTTGGGACGAACCCGAGGTCCAAGCGTGACTCACGAAGGTCTTGTCGATATTCCCATGTGTAGGGTTCGGGGAGGACGAAAGCTGTCTCATTCCATTCAAATTTTCATTCATGGACCACTTTATGTTCGGACAAAGGTCCGTATTAAAGGTACGACCTAAATGGAAACAAACCCGTACAAATGTATGCCGAGAGATGGCAATCTTGATGAGAAGATGGGATTAGATCCTGGTGGCAAGGGGGAACTTCGGTGAGATATTGGCCCAGAGTAAGGTCGAGCCGGAACCATGACCGGGGAATCACTCCAGAGGGCAAAGCCCGGCCTACGACGGCGTCATTAATATTCCCGAGTCCGTGGTCCGAGGGAGACGAAAGCCGTACTGTTCTATTCATTATTATTATTATTTATTATCATCATTTATTTATTATTATTATCATTTTTTTGTTGACCCCTTTTTATCACCAGTGGGCTATGAACTCTTCTTCCACTCACTTTTTATTATTATTAT
Organism: Amorphophallus konjac; assembly: GCA_022559845.1. Lineage (NCBI taxonomy): Eukaryota > Viridiplantae > Streptophyta > Magnoliopsida > Alismatales > Araceae > Amorphophallus > Amorphophallus konjac. The sequence continues at coordinate 343,700,641 of CM040123.1, read as the reverse complement.
TTTTATTATTATTATAATTTTTTTATCATTATCATTTTATGATATTACTTTTTTTATATCAGCATTATTATGTCTTTCCCTTTTTTGTGACGTGGTGCTTTAGATGGAGGTTTTAGGGATTGCATCGCTGAAGGAGTGTGCCGGGTAGGGGAGTTTGATAGTGTACCGCTAGGGGAACGTAGGAGTGCACCGGGTAGAAGGGCTGGAGAGTGTACCGGGTGGGGGTGTAAGCAGGAGGGTGTACCGCTGGAAGGGTGGTACGAGTCTATCAGGCAGAGAGGCTGAAGTGTGCCGGGCTAGGGTGTTAACGGGTGCACCGGGCAAAGGTTGGGCTCCGCAAGACCTGGGCTTAAGGTCGGTGCATGTTCAGAACAAAGGCTGGGCAAGGTCAGTGCATTGCTCTGATAAGGTTAGTGCAGGTTCAGAGCAAAGGATGGGTGATGTGGGACGGACACGCGGACTCGACTCCAATTGGAAATGCAATCCTGGGACTCTAGGCAAGCTCGCGATCATCCGTAACGAGAGAAGCATACGGACGTGCACGGTTGAGAAACCAGCAGTGAGCTAGGGTGGTCAACTCACAAATTTGTGCCCGGATCGGGTCACAGGACGGTCTCGCTCTCTCTCGCAGCAGCGGTGATATAAAAAGTATAGCGAGCTACGATCCTAGCATGCTCTCTAGCAGCGGCATAAATAAATATATACGAAATAAAGCAAATGCCGAGATGGGAGCGAATACGATACCTCCACGCTACCGGGCGTGGGGAAGACGATCCCGGCCAAACTCGTACTCCAGAACAGTAAATACATAATAATTACAGCAAGATAAATTACTGGCCACTCCACGTAGGGAGGTAAAGGGCTACAAGTGGGGCCCGAGAGTAGCGGTTCCGGGTTGACGGGCGGCTTCTTGTAGCTTTGGCAGCACGCGTATTCACGAACGTGGGGCCCACGTGCTCATCGGCGGGTCCGAGTGGGCTCGGAGTGGTACCGCTGTGACGTTGGCTCCTGGAGAGGTGTACCCTGGGATGGCGGTACGCTGGTTGGCCTCGTGGGAGGCGAGTCGGCTCCGATCTCACTTGTTGACCGTGCTGCCCACGGATCTGAAGTTGCTATTTTACAGTGCGCGACCCGACGAGATCTTCTGCTGCTATCACTCCTGATGTTGGATCGACGCACAAGAGGTACCGTTGGAAAGCTATTTCAAAATGCTTCGATCTAGGGCTATAGAAATAATTTTGAATTTCTCAGATCTAGCCTTGACCGATTTTACAAGCTACTGTTAGTCAAGACCCGAAATCTCAGGATAGAACTAAGTTTTCCTGAGAGTTGGCATTGACCATGCCTCAAAAATCAGATCTGGAACTTCAACTCTTCACAAAAGTTGTATAGGTGGAAACAAGGCAAACGGGGATAATTTTTGTGACAGATTTGGTGGAGGTTTCGATTTGTTGGGGATTTTCTACTGACTGGGGGTCGGATCTGAACTGCACAGGACAGAACAGATTTGGGAGAAAATAATAATTTTTAAAAATACAAAAAGGACTTTAGAAATTACAAGAAAACTCGTAGATGATGGGGGTGGTGGACAGAACTCTCAATAAATTTGGGGATTCAAAAAAATAAGAATAAATGGGTCGAAGAGGGGAAACTCAGGGTTGCTGTGATAGGATCTGAATAGAAGATAGAACTGGAAGGTGTAAATACATGAAAATGGAAAAATACTTAACGATGGGTAAATTACTGGATTTTTTTTGTGGAGGCTGGAGTGGACGTGGATGACTCACCCTCCAAGTTTGGACTCGATCTGAGCTCCTGATGGAGAGCTACAATTCGAACTTTGATGCCATGTCCTGATGTAGACAGAACTCCGGCGATGATGACGGCGACGCGATGGCGGTGCGATGGCGGCGGCGGCAGAAATAGAATTCAGAAGGGCTAAGGAGAAGATAGAAGGGCATCACACCCAAGATTTAGTAGAAATACATCTGCAAGTGGGGGGAAGAGAGGAGAGAGGAGCACACCCTTCAATGGCTCGAACCAAATTCACTCAATTTTTCATTCATTAAACCTTACAAAACACTATACATGGGTTTATATAGAAGGGGAGGAAGGGGGCAGGGGTTGGAATTCATGGGAGAGAGGGGAGGGATAGCAATTTATTCCCCCATGTGGTTAATTGGCTTAAAAATATAAAATACAAAATGTCATTTTAATGGGGGGCACCCCCTTGACTTAAGGGGAGGCATCTTGGACATTTTGTAACACTTGTCCCCCTTTGAATGTCAAACCATCAAGAAGCCCACCTTAGACCTTTGACTGACCCCACATGGGCCCTAAGACTTAGGTGGACCAATAGGAAAGGAGATGGGGGCCCCTTGCTGGTCCTACTGGACTTTTTCACAAAAAACCCAAAACTCGTAAGGAATGACAAGTTGCCTTATAAAGCCTTACAATTGCAAACCTACTTCCCAAGGATATAAATGCAAACCAAAAGAACATAAATATAAAAATAAAAGTTAGTGCCCAGTGTAGATTCCCATTAATTCTCCCCGGGTGGGAAGAACTCGACCCCGTCGAGTATGGGGTGCGGCTGCTCGTGACGCCGGCAGATCCATCACCGTACCCGGAAGCGCAGAGTACGCTCCACTCCAAGTAATCGACACCTACTCATACCGTATAGATTCGATATGCACACGCTGCTGGGGAATGAGGCTAGAGGTGGACACTCCGGGGTGGGGTCACTCTCAAAGGAAGGAAGCGGCTCAAAGACTCACTAGGAATCACCGCTTGTCCCTTATGTGACTAGATCCGATATGTGAGGTAGAACCGATCCCAAAGTCCGACAAGTCTCGTACTCGAAAGGGATTGACAACGCGAGCGTACAAAATCGACTCGACTCAATGTATGCATAGACACACGACAGACAAACGAAACAAAGACTCACAAAGACCCTAAACAAACCTAATGTTAGTCCGAACTACGCATAGGCGATGGTGGACCAGGACACCCGAATGTGTGCCATGCATGCATGTTATGCAACCGGAGATGGGTGGCATGGGGAACACCTAAACGTCCAAGTATGACCCAATCATGCATGGACGGCCCTTTGGATTTGGGGAACTTGAGAGGGCTAGAAGAGCCGGGCGTGGAAGAGCCGAGTGTGGGTGTATCGAGATTGGGATTGGTGGGTGTAGAAGACCCGACCCGTGGGGTAGGGGTGTGGTAGTGGACTCCCTCGAAGGAATGAAGTATATATGGTGGGTCAAGGGGTCCACTAGGGAATGGGTCAAAGGGATCAAAGAAGGTATGACCCCTTGTGGTGGATTCCCACAAGTCACGGTCCCCGGTGTAGAAGTCTTGAAGGTGTGATTAGTCACCTTCATGCATTGTAGGTGGGACGGAGATCATGTGTAGGATGTATGGTTCCTCCGTCGGGCAAAAGGGTATGAAGTCGGGTTCGGCTGGCATGGGGAGGAATAAGAGGATCTCCGTGGTGACACAACCCACGGTGCACACGGAGGTAATGGACCCTAAGGCCGGATGAGTGAAGTTACGACTAGTGGGTTGGTCGAAGCCTCGGGCCAATAAGTACGTCAATGTCCATTTCCGGTGTAAACCCATAATAAGGTCACCCAATGTATCAACATGGTGACTAGACCGGAATGTCGTGTGGTAGGAGTTGACGGGCACTAGAGGTAAGGTGGGGTCCATGGATGGATATGATGCCGGGACCAAGCCAACCGTGAGCCAGCTAAGAAGTCGCTCGGCTATGAAAGGCGTACCCGTTAGAAACACGGGTGGCTCGGGCTTTGGTGGCTCCAAATAAGATGGCTCCGGATGAAGTTCAGAAGGAGAGGGTGGCAACAGAGCACTCACGGGTGGTGAAGGAGCATGTGTCCTTTCTATCATATCCAACCAATCCGAAAGTATTTTCTTGATTTCATCTAAGGTGCGGGTTGGAGTAGGGGCCTCGGGGGGGACTCGCACTTCATCTCTCGGTCCGGATGCGGACCTAGACTCTGCAATAAGTGGGGCTTCCACTTGGTTGGAGGTGCTTGGGTGGGATTGGATGGGGGTGCCGAGGTGAGGTTGGTTGGAGGCGACTGGGCGGGCCACTTGATTGGGGGTGCTTTAGAGGGCTTGGATGTGGGTGAAGGGGCGGGGTTGGATGGAGGTGTGGCCCACTTGATTAGGGGTGATGTGGTGGGGTTGGCTCGTGGTATGACCCCTGGGGTTGGAGGTTGATGGGTGGGGGAGATAGACCTTCCTAATCTCTCTCTTCATGTCCCACCATGACTCGATGGGCCATTGCCTCCTAACCTCTCTCGAACGTTCAATGTAATCCCACTTTTCGGCGGCCTTGTGTAGAAGCCACTCCGTGGCATAATAGAACTGCTTGACTTTAGACATGGGATAACAATCAAAGTAGGTGTCCATGTTGGCCTCCCACTTGAGGTAGACGTCCGGGTCATTGGAGGCATAAAAATCCGAGGCTTCGGGCCTACAGAAGTGGAGAGGATGATTGCCAAGCCCATGGGTGGGCCAACGGTCATATCGCCTCGGCAATGGGGAAGCCATGGGCATTAGGGGAGCCATAGGCTGACCATGCCAACCATGGACAAGACACTAGACCGACTATGCAAGGTTGGAATGCATGCATACTAAGGACCCTAGACTTAAATCAAGACTCGGTACGTGGCGAGTTAATCAATCCGAAGATCACTCGTGCAAGTGTGTGGCCTTCCCGATAGGCGTAGCCTAACGTTTGGACAACACCTTTTGATATATCGATTAATGGTATGCAAATGCAAACTACACGACTTAGACGATGACTAGACGTAAATGACACTTTTTTTTTGTTTTAAACACCCTAGACTCAACTGGCGCTCTGATACCAAAATTGATGCGGGACGGACACGTGGACTCGACTTCAATTGGAAATGCAATCCTGGGACTCTAGGCAAGCTCGCGATCGTCCCTAACGAGGGAAGCGTACGGACGTGCACGGTTGAGAAACCGACAGTGAGCTAGGGTGGTCAACTAACAAATTCGTGCCCGAATCAGGTCACGGGACGGTCTCGCTCTCTCTCGCAGCAGCGGTGATATAAAAAATATAGCGAGTTACGATCCTAGCATGCTCTCTAGCAGCGCCATAAAGAAATATATACGAAATAAAGCAAATGCCGAGATGGGAGCGAATACGATACCTCCACGCTACCGGGGGTGGGGAAGACGATCCCGGCCGAACTCGTACTCCCGGAACAGTAAATACACAACAATTACAGCAAGACAAATTACTGTCCACTACACGCAGGGAGGTAAAGGGCTACAAGTGGGGCCCGGGAGTAGCGATTCCGGGTTGACGGGTGGCTTCTTGTAGCTTTAGCGGCACGCGTATTCACGAACGTGGGGCCCACGTGCTCATCGACAGGTCCGAGTGGGCCCGGAGGTGTACCTCTGTGACGTTGGCTCCTAGAGAGGCGCTCCATGGGACGGCGGTATGCTGGTTCGCCTCGTGGGAGGCGAGTCGGCTCCGATCTCACTTGTTGACTGTGCTGCCCACGGATCTGAAGTTACTATTTTGCAGCGCTCGACCCGGCGAGATCTTCTGCTGCGATCACTCCCGACGTCGGATCGATGCACAAGAGGTACCGTTGGAAAGCTATTTCAAAATGCTTCGATCTAGGGCCAGAAAAATAATTTTGAATTTCTCAGATCTAGCCTTGACCGATTTTACAAGCTGTTGTTAGACAAGACCCGAAATCTCAGGATAGAACTAAGTTTTCCTGAGAGTTGGCATTGACTGTGTCTCAAAAGTTAGATCTGGAACTTCCACTCTTCACAAAAGTTGTAAAAGTGGAAACCAGTAAAACGGGGATAATTTTTGTGACAGATTTGGTGGAGGTTTCGATTTGTTGAAGATTTTATACTGACTAGGGGTGGGATCTGAACTGCACAGGACAGAACAAATTTGGGAGAAGACAATGATTTTTAAAAATACAAAAAGGACTTTAACAATTACAATAAAATTCGTAGATGATGGAGGTGGTGGACAGAACTGCCAATAAATTTGGGGATTCAAAAAAATAAGAATAAATGGGTCGAAGAGGGGAAACTCAGGGTTGCTGTGACAAGATCTAAATAGAAGATATAACTGGAAGGTGTAAATACACGAAAATGGAAAAATACTTAACGATGGGTAAATGACCGGACGTTTTTTGTGGAGGCTGGAGTGGACGTGGATGACTCACCCTCCAAGTTTGGACTCGATCTGAGCTCCTGATCGAGAGCTACAATTCGAGCTTTTATGCCATGTCCTGATGTAGACAGAACTCCGGCGATGATGACGGCGGCGCGATGGCGGTGCGATGGCGGCTACGGCAGAAATAGAATTCAGAGGGGCTAAGGAGAAGATAGAAGGGCATCACACCCAAGATTTAGTAAAAATACATCTGCAAGATGGGGGAAGAGAGGAGAGAGGAGCACACCCTTCAATGGCTCCAACCAAATTCACTCAATTTTTCATTCATTAAACCTTATAAAACACTATACATGGGTTTATATAGAAGGGGAAGAAGGGGGAGGGGGTTGGAATTCGTGGGAGAGAGGGGAGGGGTAGCATTTTATTCCCCCATGTGGTCAATTGGCCAAAAAATATAAAATACAAAATGTCATTTTAATGGGGGGGCACCCCCTTTACTTAAGGGGAGGCATCTTGGATATTTTGTAACACTTGTCCCCCTTTGAATGTCAAACCATCTAGAAGCCCACCATGGACCTTTGACTGACCCCACATGGGCCCTAAGACTTAGGTGGACCAATAGGAAAGGAGATGGGGGCCCTTTGTTGATCCTACTGGACTTTTTCACAAAAAACCCAAAGAATCCTAAAGAATGACAAATTGGCTTATAAAGCCTTACAATTGTAAACCTACTTCCCGAGGATATAAATGCAAACTAAAAGGACACAAATATAAAAATAAAAGTTAATGCCCGGTGTAGATTCCCATCAATTCTCCCTGGGTGGGAAGAACTCGTCCCCGTCGAGTAAGGGGTGCGGCTGCTCGTGACGCCGACGGATCCGTCATCATACCCGGAAGCGCAGAGTACGCTCCACTCCAAGTAATCGACACCTGCTCATACCGTATAGATTCGATATGCACACGCTGCTGGGGAATGAGGCTAGAGGTGGACACTCCGGGGTGGGGTCACTCTCAAAGGAAGGAAGCGGCTCAAAGACTCACTAGGAATCACCGCTTGTCCCTTATGTGACTAGATCCGATATGTGAGGTAGAACCGATCCCAAAGTCCGACAAGTCTCGTACTCGAAAGGGATTGACAACGCGAGCGTACAAAATCGACTCGACTCAATGTATGCATAGACACACGACAGAAAAACGAAACAAAGACTCACAAAGACCCTAAACAAACCTAATGTTAGTCCGAACTACGCATAGGCGATGGTGGAATAGGACACCCGAATGTGTGCCATGCATGCATGTTATGCAACCGGAGTTGGGTGGCATAGGGAACACCTAAACGTCCAAGTATGACCCAATCATGCATGGACGGCCCTTTGGATTTGGGGAACTTGAGAGGGCTAGAAGAGCCGGTGTGGAAGAGTCGGGTGTGGGTGTATCGAGATTGGGATTGGTGGGTGTAGAAGACCCGACCCGTGGGGTAGGGGTGTGGTAGTGGACTCCCTCGAAGGAATGAAGTATATATGGTGGGTCAAGGGATCCACTAGGGAATGGGTCAAAGGGATCAAAGAAGGTATGACTCCTTGTGGTGGATTCCCACAAGTCACGGTCCCCGGTGTAGAAGTCTTGAAGATGTGGATAGTCACCTTCATGCATTGTAGGTGGGACGGTGATCATGTGTAGGATGTATGGTTCCTCCCTCGGGCAAAAGGGTATGAAGTCAGGTTCGGCCGACGTGGGGAGGAATAAGAGGATCTCCGTGGTGACACAACCCACAGTGCAAACGGAGGTAATGGACCCTAAGGCCGGATGAGTGAAGTTACGACTAGTGGGTTGGTCAAAGCCTCGGGCCAATAAGTACGTCAACGTCCATTGTCGGTGTAAACCCATAATAAGGTCACCCAATGTATCAACATGGTGACTAGACCGGAATGTCGTGTGGTAGGAGTTGACGGGCACTAGAGGTAAGGTGGGGTACATGGATGGATATGATGCCGGGACCAAGCTAACCTTAAGCCAGCTAAGAAGTGGCTCGGCTATGAAAGGCGTACCCGTTAGAAACACGGGTGGCTCGGGCTTTGGTGGCTCCAAATAAGATGGCTCCAGATGAAGTTCGGAAGGAGAGGGTGGCAACGGAGCACTCACGGGTGGTGAAGGAGCATGTGTCCTTTCTATGCTATCCAACCAATGCGAAAGTATTTTCTTGATTTCATCTAAAGTGTGGGTTGGAGTAGGGGCCTCGGGGTGGACTCGCTCTTCATCTCTCGGCCCGGATGTGGACCTAGACTCGACAATAAGTGGGGATTCCACTTGGTTAGAGGTGCTTGGGTGGGATTGGATGGGGGTGCCGAGGTGAGGTTGGTTGGAGGCGACTCGGCGGGCCACTTGATTGGGGTTGCTTTAGAGGGCTTGGATGTGGGTGAAGGGGCGGAGTTGGGTGGAGGTGTGGCCCACTTGATTAGGGGTGATGTGGTGGGGTTGGCTCGTGGTATGACCCCCGGGGTTGGAGGTTGATGGGTAGAAAGATAGAGCTTCCTAAGCTCTCTCTTCATGTCCCACCATGACTCGATGGGCCATTGCCTCCTAACCTCTCTCGAACGTTCAATGTAATCCCACTTTTCGGCGGCCTTGTGTAGAAGCCGCTCCTTGGCATAATAGAACTGCCCAACTTTAGACATGGGATAACAATCAAAGTAGGTGTCCATGTTGGCCTCCCACTTGAGGTAGACGTCCGGGTCATTGGAGGCATAAAAATCCGAGGCTTCAGGCCTACAGAAGTGGAGAGGATGATTGCCAAGCCCATGGGTGGGCCAACGGTCATATCGCCTGGGCGATGGGGAAGCCATGGGCATTAGGGGAGCCATAGGGTGACCATGCCAACCGTGGACAAGACACTAGACCGACTATGCAAGGTTGGAATGCATGCACACTGAGGACCCTAGACTTAAACCAAGACTCGGTACGTGGCAGAGTTAATCGATCCGAAGATCACTCGCGCAAGTGTTCGGCCTTCCCGATAGGCGTAGCCTAACATTTGGACAACACCTTTTGATATATCGATTAATGGTATGCAAATGCAATCTAGACGACTTAGACGATGACTAGACGTAAATGACACTTTTTTTTATTTTAAACACCCTAGACTCAACTGGCGTTCTGATACCAAAATTGATGCGAGACGGGCACGTGGACTCGACTCCAATTGGAATTGTAATCCTGGGACTCTAGGCAAGCTCGCGATCGTCCTTAACGAGGGAAGCGTACGGACGTGCACGGTTGAGAAACTGGCAGTGAGCTAGGGTGGTTAACTCACAAATTCATGTCCAGATCGGGTCACGGGACGGTCTCGCTCTCTCTCGTAGCAGCGGTGATATAAAAAATATAGCGAGCTAATATCCTAGCTTGCTCTCTAGCAGCGGCATAAGGAAATATATACGAAATAAAGCAAATTCCAAGATGGGAGTGAATACGATACCTCCACGCTACCGGGCGTGGGGAAGACGATCCTGGCTAGACTCGTACTCCCGGAACAGTAAATACACATTAATTACAGCAAGACAAATTACTGCCCACTCCACACAGGGAGGTAAAGGGCTACAAGTGGGGCCCGGAAGTAGCAGTTCCGGGTTGACGGGCGGCTTCTTGTAGCTTTAGCGGCACGCGTATTCACGAACGTGGGGCCCACGTGCTCATCGGCCGGTCCGAGTGGGCCCGGAGTGGTACCGCTGTGACGTTGGCTCCTGGAGAGGCGCTCCCTGGGACGGCGGTACACTGGTTCACCTCGTGGGAGGCGAGTCGGCTCCGGTCTCACTTGTTGACCGTGCTGCCCACGGATCTGAAGTTACTATTTTACAGCGCGCGACCCGAAGAGATCTTCTGCTGCGATCACTCCCGACGTCGGATCGATGCACAAGAGGTACCGTTGGAAAGCTATTTCAAAATGCTTCGATCTAGGGCTAGAGAAATTATTTTAAATTTCTCAGATCTGGCCTTGACCGATTTTACAAGCTGCTTTTGGACTGGACCCGAAATCTCTGGATAGAACTATGTTTTCCTGAGAGTTGGCGTTGACCATGCCTCAAACATCAGATCTGGAACTTCGATTCTTCACGAAAGTTGTAGAAGTGGAAACAAGGAAAACGGGAATAAATTTTGTGACAGATGTGGTGGAGTTTTCGATTTTTTGGGGATTTTATACTGACTGGAGGTCGGATCAGAACTGCACAGGACAAAACTGATTTGGGAGAAGATAACAATTTTTAAAAATACAAAAAGGACTTTAAAAATTACAATAAAATTCGTGGATGATGGCGGTGATGGGTAGAACTCCCAATAAATTCGGAGATTCAAACAAATAAGAAGAAGTGGGTCTAAGAGGGGAAACTCAGGGTTGCTGTGACAGTATCTGAATAGAAGACAGAACTGGAAGGTGGAAATACATGAAAATGGAAAAATACTTAACGATAGGTAAATGAATGGATTTTTTGTGTGGAGGCTGGAGTGGACGTGGATGACTCACCCTCCAAGTTTGGACTCGATCTGAGCTCTTGATAGAGAGCTACAATTCAAGCTTTGATGCCATATCCTGATGTAGATAGAACTCCGGCGATGATGACGGCGGCGCGATGGCGGTGCGATGGCGGCGGCGGCATGAATAGAATTCAGATGGGCTAAGGAGAAGATAGAAGGGCATCACACCCAAGATTTAGTAGAAATACATCTGCAAGAGGGGGAAAGAGAGGAGAGAGGAGCACACCCTTCAATGGCTCCAACCAAATTCACTCAATTTTTCATTCATTAAACCTTACAAAACACTATACATGGGTTTATATAGAAGGGGAAGAAGGGGGAGGGGGTTGGAATTCGTGGGAGAGAGGGGAGGGGTAGCACTTTCTATCCCATGTGGTCAATTGACCTAAAAATATAAAATACAAAATGTCATTTTAATGGGGGGGCACCCCCTTGACTTAAGGGGAGGCATCTTGGACATTTTGTAACACTTGTCCCCCTGTGAATGTCAAACCATCTAGAAGCCCACCTTGGACCTTTGACTGACCCCACATGGGCCCTAAGACTTAGGTGGACCAATAGGAAAGGAGATGGGGGCCCCTTGCCAGTCCTACTGGACTTTTTCACAAAAAACCCAAAGAATCCTAAGGAATGACAAATTGGCTTATAAAGCCTTACAATTGCAAACCTACTTCCCAAGGATATAAATGCAAACTAAAAGGACACAAATATAAAAATAAAAGTTAGTGCCCGGTGTAGATTCCCATCATCGGGTAAGGTCAGTGCAATGTTTGGGCTGAGAAGGGCATGGTCGGTGCAGGTTGTATTGGGTCAATGGGCAAGGTCGGTGCAATGCTTGGCTGGGCCAAGGAGGAGGTTGGTGCATGTTCAGAACAAGGTCAGTGCAGGTTTGTGATATATGAAGGGCAAGGAGTGCACTGGGCGAGGGGTGTACCGAGGAAGGTTGGCTTGGGGGTGCACTGGTTGGAGGGCTTGTTGGTGCAATGTTTAAAGGGGCGGAGTGCACCGGTGGAGAGGGGCTGGACGGTGTACCGCTAGAGGAAGGGAAGAGTGCACCGGATGAAGCGTGAGTGAGAGGGTGTACCGCTGGAGGAGGGTTCAAGTGTACTAGGCAAAGGGACCGATCAAGGCAAGCCAGGGTGAAGGGTCAATGCAGCTGGGGTAAGGCCAAGGGGAGGTTTCTCCCTCTCATGGGATGCATGTAAGGAGTCTTCTTTTATTCATGAAAAGCAGGCGTAGGGTTTTTGACTTGGCTTTCTTTTTATTCATGCAGATCGTGTTCGTGGTTATGTTCGGCAGTCCGTTATGTTGATGTGAACGTTCAGTTATTCGGGATCCCCATGGTTTCTATGGTTATTTTGGCGAGGCCGTTTCATTGGTGTTTATTCTGTTCATTTGTTGTTTCCTTTTGTATTATTGCTTTTCTTTTATTGTTGTTGTTATTTGGTTAATTCTGACGAAAATTCGACAGCATCTTCCCTTGACCCGGATGGTAAGGGGTGTAAGGGGAACACGTCCACAAGGAGTGGCGTGACCCAACAATTTGAGGTGCGTGCCAAGGCAGCAACACCTTTACGAAATCTCCGAACACTCGGGGAAAAATAGCGAACGAGAGACACTGGGCTGACATAGGTTGAGGGTACACCGATTGGAAGAGGTCCAGGTGTGCCGGGTAAAGGCAGACCAAGGGTGTGCCGGGTTGGACACGACGGGGGTGTGCCGGGCAAGGCACGGCTGGAGTGTGCCGGGTGAGGCACGGCTGGAGGGTGTGTACCGGTCATGGGTGCAGAGGGTGCACCGGGCAGGGAAGTCGAGTGTGTGCCAGAGCAGGCAGGCTAAGCGGCCAGTGTGCCGTGCTGGCTAGGATGGCGAGTGTGTCGGGCTGAGCGGCTTGGCAAGTGTGTCAGGTAACGAGAGCTGGCAGGCGTGCCGGATGAAGGGCTAAGCGAGCTGGGAAGTGTACCGACTGAGCATGATGCTGAGCGTACTGGGCAAGGCACGGCCAAGGGTGTGCCGGACTGAGAGTGTTTGGACTGCACCGGGTGGAGGGGAAATCATGGGTAATGAACGGGACAAGAAGGGTCTTATGGAACCCTTCATCATGTTAACTGAGGCGTGTCAGAAATAGAACTCTCGCAGAAATGCAGGGAATGACCCTATTGCAACGACGATTCGGAGGAGAATGGATCAGTGTCGTCACACCGGAGACACTACCCATTAGATTGGGTAGACTCCATGATGTTCTGAAGAGCGAGTAACCCAAGAGCCATCAAACCAAAGGGGAGCCGAGAATAAGCCACACTGGGCATCGTGGGGTGGAGGTTGAGAGAACAAAGGGTGCATTCCATTCACAAAGAACTGTGGCCAATACATCGCAAAGGGAAAGAAAGAAGCAAAAGAAAAATGAAAATACAGCGTAGGGAGGGGAGTGGTAGAACACCAGATCCTCCCCTCCCTGGCCTCACTTCCTCTCTTCGCTCACCCTCCTCTTCTTTTCTTCTGTCTTCTTTCTCCTCACTCAGGCGGTGGTGGATGGGGCAGTAGGCATTTCTCTCTTCTTCTCTTTCTCTTCGCACGATCGGCGGTGGGTGGAGCAGTAGTAGGGTCTCTTCCCTTCTTCTCTTCTTCTCTTCTCCTCTTCTTTTTCTGCCCTTTTTTAGCCCTCTCCGAGAGGCCTCTTTCTTTCTTCGTGAGTGGCTTTTATACCTCTGCTGGTGTTGACGTCGCTGGCGGTGGAGGTGGACAAGAGGATTGACCGCTGTCTTGTCCCTCTGTGGCACCCCTTGCGTGCCTCAACAGAGTGTCGACAGCTGGGCATTCCAGGTGGTTTGACATGGATCCACTGCGCGCCAAGGGCCACAGGCAGTGACGGTTGGATTCACTGCCGTTGGCACCAGTCCAAGGGCTGCAACGTGTCACCGGGAGGAGGAGAAGGGACGTTGCACCGGGTGGCGGGCATTCGGTAGTGTGCCGGGCAGAGGACGCTGGGAGCGTACCGCTGGAGGCGTTTGCGAGTGTGCCGCTGGAGGGGCTTGCAGGATGTGCCGTTGGGAGGCACCAAAGGGTGTGCCGTTGGAGGCATCCCACAGAGTGTGCCGCTGGAGGGCTTGAAGGGTGTGCCATGGGGAGGCACCAAAGGGTGTTCCGTTGGAGGCATCCCATGGAGTGTGCCACTGGAGGGCTAGAAGGGTGTGCCGTTGAGGCACCTGACAGTGTGCCGCTGGGGGCTTCTGATGGGTGTGCTACTGGGGCACCTGGCAGTGTTCCGCTGGGGGTTTCTGAGGGGTGTGCCACTGGGGAACTTCAGGGATGTGCCGCTGGGAGCACTAGAGAGTGTGCCGTTGAAGGCTTTAACGAGTGTGCCGTTAGAGGCACTTCAGGGTGTGCCGCTAGGGCACAAGTTAGTGTGCCGTTGGAGAGGCACCAGGGGTGTGCCATTGGAGAGGCACCAGGGGTGCGCCGTTGGAGAGGCACCAGGGGTGTGACGTTAAAGGGCACTTGAAGGTGTGCCGTTGAAGGGCACATTAAGGGGTGTTTCCTTCTCTTCTTTTCTTCTTTTCATCTTCTCTTCTCTTTCCTCTTCTTCTTTATTCCCCTACACATAAACATGGGGTGAAAAATTTTTCGTGTCCACATACCCTTCCATGACTCAAAGTCAGGGAACGTCTCGGCATTAGGTCCGAATTCGTCCACCATGCGGAGAGCCTCCTCGATGTCGAAGTCATACTCGGCCTCGTCCTCCGACAAAGGATCGACCTCCAAGGGCGGTGAGAAAGCCACCTCCGCTCCAGTCCCCAGCGGAGCTACAAAAGGTCAGACAATCCACACCAGATTAGTTGACTATAATTGCCAAACCAACAAAAGATAGAAGGCAAACAAGATACTTACTTAAGACCGGTTCCCCATCTATACCTTCCTCTGCCCTGAGCCCCCGAGAGGACTCCCCAGCCTCTACCGCTTTGGTATCCACTCCCAGAAGACGCCTCCGCCGAAGGCTGATCTTCTCCTATGGAGGCGCCTGCTGAAGAAACATCTCAGCAAATGACGCCTCAGTAAAATAAACAAGGGACAAAGGTTAAGGCAATACAACAACAAAGTGTCTCACCTGAAGCCCCAAAGGGAGTCAAGGGCAAAGGAATCAGCTGCTATGGCTTCAACGCCAGCACTCGGGCCGCCTTCGCAACTACCTCCTTAATATCTCGCAGCGTGCAAGCACGCTCGATATGCGATACGTACTCCACCGGCCTGGCGGATCCGATCGCATGAATGATATGGCGCCTCCTGTCGCTGACGGTAGAGTCAGAAAAGCTCCCCTCCGAGAGCACCCTATCTAGAGAACCCCTCTTTCCAAAGCCGCAGTCGGCCTGGAATTGGGTCAACCAACTCACCGACGTCTGTGACCGCGACGTCCCAGCACCACCACCCGCAGGCCTCGCCTACGCCGGCACCAAGGGCTTGATAGCCCTACTGTAGCATCGCCCTGACGGCAAAGCAACCCGACTGCCTCGGGAGCATCGCTGCGCCAGCGGCTCCACCTCTCGGCAAATCCGAGAAAAGCAAGCCCTCAGGTACTCGTCCTCAAGAAGAATGGGAGGGTGATCCTCCCGCAGAAGTCGGCCCTCCTCGGCTTTCCATATTGCCGAGGCCTTCTGTCCATACAGGTGGCTGTGCTCGAACCACCACCTGGCGTAGTGGACGTCAAATCTCCCACGGCGGTCCAACTCAGGTCTTGGTAGTCGCTCCAGCTCCCTGTGACAGAAAAAGTCCCACCAAGCTACCGCCATTAGGTGGCTGTCCCAACCCTTGTACAACCGTCCCGCCAGAGGAAACTCCTGGTTCGGCGGGATTGCCTGATCATACCCAAAATTTTGGGAAAACCGGTGCGAGTAATACGGCTCCAAAACACACACAGCAGACTGGTGTAGCGTCAACACGGCCGGTCAGGTGCTGACCACCCACTCTGTATACAACGCAGTGTCCACCTCCCGCTGATATGGAAGGGCGCAGGCCGCCCTGTCACTTGATGACACCGTAATCGGGCGAAAGCCCGTCGTCGCACCATCAAATGGGAGCCCGTCCTCCCCTCTACCAGGCAAGTAAGACATGGCACTCCTGGCCCCCTCCAGTGTTGCAACAGCGTCCTCGTCCGACGGGCCCATGAATCCGAATAGCAAAGGAGCCGCCGGGTTCGCCACCACCGCCCTCGTCACTAGTCCTAGGAATAGCAAGCCAGCCCAGACGCTTAGGTAGTGCGTCGGTAGCAACAAACTCTGCTCCCGTGGTGCCGGGTGTACCACGAACGCTCCCAGCACATGGTAAATGTTGGCCAGCACCGTTGAAGCCAATGCCAATCTCCTTCCCTCTGCTAGCAAGCAGGCGGGCCACAGCAACTCAACTCTCAACAGGCTATCCCCCCCGTGAGGAACTACAAATGTCGCCAACCAGTATGCCAGATACGCAGCCAAGTAGGTCACGTCCGGCAGCCCGTGGGGATTCCACCCCTGTTGTCGCACATAGATATACCAAGAGTAGGTCCTAAACCTCAACTCCACCTCAGTGTACTCCTCCCACGGAGTCTAGTCTCTCGCGAACTCCTCATAGAAGCAAAAGGGTCCGTTGTAGAAGTGACGGACCCATGCCTTCAAAGGCACTCTCGGAGTATGCGCAGCCTTCTCCTTCCCCACCAAGGCCAGGTCTCTCTAGGTCTTCAACAAATATCGATAGTTGTAAGGCACCTGATACCGGCCTAGACCGTCAGTATGGCTCCGATGGAGGTCATCCAGCACCACCTCCTCAAACCCTTCGCCACTGATTGGCAAGCCAAAAATCCCATACAGAGACCACAAGTCCAGAGAGGTCTCCCCCTCAACTGTCGCCACTATATTCCACTGGCGGTTGATGCGCTCCGCCAGTGCCTGAAGCAACCCCGTGTAGCAGGGGTACCCATACGGAGCCGCTGTCACGGCATACCTGATCTCAACTTGGTCCAGAAGCACCCTATAGTGGTGCACAATCCCCATCAGCCACTCAGTCGCCCCCCGGTGGTGTCTGTGGTAAGAAATCACCGCCCAGTGGCTGTACCAGCTCACGACCGTCTATCAAAGGATCCCATCCAGAAGGCTGTGGTCATCATAACCTTCTCCAGCAAACTGCAGCATTGATGGCTCCATCACTAGCCCCACTGTCCCCTCAGTCGCAACTCGGTGGTGGCCGTGCAGGTCCCAGGACGCTAGACCTAGTGCTCCCACGCGGACCCCAAACTGGTCCACCCTGCCGAAGAAACCCAGACACTCTACGCTAGGAAATCGCCGCTGCCTCAAGAAGTCTACAGAGAAGTTCAAAAAGTGGTAGAAAACGACCCCATGCAGGTTGTCCCTGCCTAGCAATATAGCCCGCTCTAGTCGGCGGCGCTCCCTAGCAACACAAGGGTCTCCGTCTTCCATGCCACTAGGGACGAAGCTCCTCATAAACTCAAACAAATGCCGATCCAAAGGAAACTCCATCAGATAGGCTCTAGAACGGTCATAAGTGTAGATGTCGTCGACCTCAGATAGCCTGACCAGCTCCACAGTGCCCACTCCATTCGCCCCCTCGCCAACGGGGCCCTCAGCCACCGGCAAATGTCCCAGATCAAGCTCGCGAACGCTGGCAGTAGTAACAACCGATGAGCCCAAAGGAGGCAAAGGCCGCCCAGTCCTCCGCACCCAGTGGTCCTCCTCATGGGCCACACGTCTCGGAACCCGGTCGTCCCTGCCAAAGCGCGCCATGGCTGCAAGATAATTGCACAAAGTTGGTCGGCATACATATACAACAATGCCAGCAAAAGTGCATCTAAAGTGTCAAAGTGCAACTGCAACGACACACAATAAGGAGCTCACGGGCCATCCGCCCTCGTCTCAGCCTCTAACGCATGCCCCGTAGGGGTCATTTGTTGTACCCAAACAATTTCCCCAGCCAAATATCAAGAAATAAGGGCTCAGGAATTTCCCCGAATACCTTCAAGGCGTTGGTCATCCGGCCCTTTCTATAACACCCCGGGCCCAATCAAGGGTCATAACCAACCCGCTGTGACTAACAGCATCTCCAGCAAATGATTGGGGCCACCCCCGATCACCCAGTTCGCGGATTTATCCGCCTTCAACCATGCCACCAGGGGCAACCCGGCGGCTCCCTAACTACAAGCCACTCCACGTGGCACCCAGCAACAAGGCCGGGGCCTACCCCCAAGACGCCTTCCTCCAGCCCTTCAAGGTCAAAGGGAGACCTAGTTAAGTCAACCACAGGCTTTTGGGGCCCGCAACATGCATATATAGCCCACGTACGTGTGTCGAGAATTTTCTCGAGTACCTTGTGGGCATGTATATTCCAGCCACTCCTTAGCAAACCGTGGGCCAACCCACGGCTCAAACACCCTAGCCGGGTTATACAACAACCCTCCAGCAAGTCGGGGCCACCCTCGACCCTCAGACACACGGCAACGAGCGGTTTACCTTTAGCCCCCGGGCCAACCCGGGGTTACCCTGCTAACCTACTCTACAACGCGGCATACTCTACCAAGGTAGGGCCCACATGCCCAAAGCACCTTCTCTAGGCTTGTGCAAGCTCCTACCCTCAGCCCAAGGCCAATTCTAAGCCCCCTCAGCCAGTTACCCAGGCCCTTCGACAACCCGAGGTGTGTTAGGAATTTACCCGAACACCTTGCGAGCGGCGACTATAACGCGACAACGGCGAGCCCCCACAGGCCAATCTCAGTGTCCCGGAGTACCCCGTCCTTCAAAGGACAACTCCAAATAATCTCAGGAAGCCGTCGGGGCCACCCCCGCGGCCACGGCACGCCCTCGGGGTGAGTTCGCCCCAGCCGCGCCGCAGGGAGGGGAGAACTCCCTTGGGGGTCGTACCCTCCTCCCAGCTCAAGGACCCCACGGCCATGCTCCAGTCCCAGTCCCTCCCAGTCTCGTGTAAAGATCATGGGCATACCCGTGCGAGGAAGGATTCGCGAAGACGAAGCCCTAGGATCACACGGAAACACACAAGTCAACTCCGTGGTCTACGTGTGCAAGCATCTAGCCAACCAGTCAAGCTCCGTATCCTTCATCTTTGTGCGGTCACACTAATTCAAAGTGGGCCAAAAGAAGTAAAAAAATACATTTTATAGAGAGTGGGGAGCCCTCTCTCTCTCTCCTGCATGCGCCACCCCCCTAGGGGGTTTAGGCGGACCAACCCCGGGTTGGGCCAGTCCGCCAAAACCCCCCATTAAACAAAAAAAATGTGTTTTAAACAAAAAAACCCCCGCCGCATGCCCAGTCCGCCTTAACGCCCGGAGGGGGTTTAGGTGGACTAGACTGGACCCCCAGTCTCGTCCGCCTAAAGCCCCTTCGAAAACAAAAAAAAATATTCTTTCAAGGGGTTTAGGCGTACCAGATCACACCCTCAATCTGTTCCGCCTAAACCCCATGACCCTTCAACTTCCTCTATAAATTCCACCCCTTAAAAGCTCAAGGGGCATCTAGCATCAAGCATATAGAACTGTGGACGTATAAAATTGTACGTCCGTATGACCCGCCAAGCCCCCGCATTAATGTCAAAACCAAAGAAAGAAGACCCGGGGAGACTGGCCATCCAGGGCTCCGAGGGAACATTACCGTCCAGAAAATCCTCACATTTGCATGGGCGCATTAAATGACAAAGAAAACACAGGAAACCTCTCCTAAACCTATACACTGCTATGGAGCCATCCTCGAGTCCTTAACGGTGAAGAAAGATCCCAGAGAGTATACAACTGCAAGTCCCTGAAGCAAAGGCAAATGCCCCTTTCAAACGGCACACTCTGTGCCCTTTCAACGGCACACCGCCTGGAAGGCCTTCAGCGGCACACTCCCGGTGTCCCTCAGCGGCACACTCACTTTGTGCCCTTCACCGGCACACCCAACTCGTGCCCTCCAATGGCACCTCTAACGAGCCCCAGCGGCACACCTGAATAGTCGTTCAGCAGCACACCCTCAGTTGCCTCCAGCGGCACACCATTGTGCCCGTCAACGGCACACCCAAGTGGTAGTTCAGCGGCACACCCAAATAGCCGTCCAGCGGCACACCCCCAGTGCCTTCAACGGCACACCCCCAGGTGCCTTCAACGGCACACCATCGATGCCCTTCCAACGGCACAGCCCTTGTACCCCTTCCAGCGGCATGCTACAAGCGAGCCCTCCAGCGGCACAAGCATTATGCCCCTTCAACGGCACAGTCTAAGCCCCCAGCGGCACACTTGCAACAAGCCCTCCAGTGGCACAGCGTTAAACCTCCCGGGACGGCACAACCTGGCAGAAGACACAACGGTCAGTAGGCAGACCCCTTGGCGGGCAGCTCGACCACTTCAACGCCAGCTAGCGCCTGCCTTGGTGTCGCCCTCTGGTTGGACAAGGGGGATCCTCACCTAACAGTGAGGAGACCAAAGTCAACCTCGGATGGCAGTGCCATCATGAGGTCTGTCCCTCGTCAATGGCGCACCTATAAAAGCCTCTCACAGAGGAGAAAAAAATAGAGGCGATACCACCCATACGAAGAGAGCAGCAGAGGAAGAAGAAGAAGAGAAGAAGAAGGTAGAAGAGATATGGAGAGAAAGAGAGGAGAGTGTTGTGTGTAAGGGGTAAGGGAGGAATGGGCTGAAGGGAGACACCCTCTCTCGTTCCAACCCTCCCCCAGTTCTTTTTTTATGTTCCTCCTTCCTTTTTCTTTTCGTTTCTCTTTTCGTCCCTCCGTTTGGAGTATGCTGTAATACGGTTGGCCTCCGGGCCATGGTCTTTGACGTTTGAAGTCTTTTCTTGAATAAAAGTGCTTTTGGGGGCGTTAACCCTTGTTGAATCTGTTGTTTTCTCCCCATCGTTGGTCTGTGATCTCTGTTGCATGCTTCCTTAATTTTCTAACTTTCTGTTTCACTGGCTTTCCCATGTCATTGTTTTGCCCGGACAGACGACTGGCATTTTCGATTTGATGGTGCAAGGCTAGCCTCCTCCCTCTCTTGGTGATGTTCAGCAGAGTGTCCCCCTTTTCCTTCCCATACAGCTCTGTTAGAATGTTACAGTCTTCTACTTGGTGTGCATCCCCACCCACTAACTGAGATGCTCCTTTGCCCCTCCTTCAAAGTCAATGGAGTACGTACACCCACAAGCCTCCCAGTCATCCTACTACTCAAGCCTTTTTAACGGCACATTTCCTTTTGTCTGCCCAACGACACACTCTCCCATTGGCCTGCCTAGCGGCACACCTCCCTTGATTTGCCCAGCGGCACACACCTCCCTTGGTTTGCCCAACGGCACTCTCCCTCCCTTGCTTGCTCAGTGGCACACCCCGTGTGCCTAGGCCGGCACACTCCCTGGCCATGCCTTCACCGGCACACCCTGACCATGGTTTGACCGGTACACCCCTGGATTGCCAGCCCGGCGCACCTTGGCTATCACTTCTCCGGTGCACTCATAGCTTGTGTCAGTCTACTGGTTTCCCATTCGGCATTTTCTCTGAGTTTTACAAAGTTTCCCCAAAGGTGGCTGCCTAGGCACACACCTCAGTTGTTGGTTCATGTCACTCCCTGTGGGCATGTTCCTTTTTACTCCCTTACCATCCGGGTTAAGGGGAGATGCTACCGAATTTTTGTCAGAAATAACAACAAGTTAAAAGACAAAAGGAAGCAACAAACAAATGAACTAAACAACAGTAAAACATTCTAATCACACCAAAGGGACTATACAAAACTCAAGGAATTGAACTGAACAAGACTTAGAGAACTGGACTAGTGAGCATGACTTGGGACTCAATCGCATGACAAGAAGATTGAAAGTTTGACCCCCTAAGACTCCTCATCAGAATTGCTTGAACAAGAGACCCTCTCTTAAACTCTGTTCCATCCATCTGGACTCTGCCCTGTCCACTTTGATCCCTCATTCGACCCATGGCCGGCACACCCTTTGGTGCCTCCTTCAGAGGTACACTATCCCTCTCATCCCTTCTCCGGTACAGCCTTGACCTATGTCTGCCCGGTGCGCCCTCAATTAAACCTTCCCCGACACACTTTAGTGGCATTGATACACACTCCTCACCCTCCCCAGCGGTACACTCCCACCTGCCTTCAACGGTACACCTTAGCTCACCCCCCTTTGTTTTCAGCGGCACACTCCCGGACCCTCCAACGGTACACCCTAGCCCACTCCTTTCACCGGCACACTCACCAATCCCTTTGGCTTACTCCTTCCAGCAGTACACCCCCCCAAGGCGCTCCCATCGGTACACTCCCAACTCGCTCCTTCTAGCGGTACACCCTTCCAGGGCACCCCCAGCGGTACGCCCCTAATCCACTTCCTATCCGGCACACTTTACCATTCCTCCAATCAAAAAATAAACAATAATAATAGTAATGAACAGGGGGGAGTTTATGTAATGATAATAACGAAAGAGGGAAAAATAATAATAATAAAAAATGTAATGATAAATAGGAAAAGAACTCATGGTCCGTGAATAATAAAAGACAGTCAACAAAAGGGGTAATGCTAATAAATGATCGATAATGGTAAATGTTACTCGAAGCAAATTACAAACATAATGATATGGCCTTCGTCTCTCCTTCTTGGATTCCAAACCCGGGGATATTAATGACGCCCTCGTAGCCCGGGCTTGTTGAGCATATCCGAGTGATTTTGATGATAACATAACCCAGGACATTTATCTCCTACGTGCCTTGTATTTGAACAAAGTTTTATGCTCTAAAACATCGAATTTCATTCCTTTTCAACTTAGTGTTCTTGAATCCTTCCATGTGTTAAAACGAGCCTAAAAGAACTTGTAATCAACCATAACACAAGCCCATTTCAATCATCGAACTTATGGACAGTTTTTTAGCATGCTAACACTCGACTTTTGTAGATTTGAAGATTGGCGGTCGACCTCTGGACCAATGGTGGTCAACCTGAAATCACAGAACCAAAAAGGAGAAGACTTGTAAAACTGGCGGTTGACCGTGAGACCCTAGCAGTCGACCTATTTTTCCAGCAGCCAGATGGCTACAGGAATGCTCAGAGCGGTCGACCGCTGGCTTCTGCAGGTCGACCGCCATCCCCGATCAGCCCATAAAAGTTGACTTTTGGCCATCTCAAGAGAAGGATCCTCTCTTGGTATTATTTAATCCCAAAGCCACCAAACCCTCTAGGTTTTGTGGATCTGGTTCATGGGCTGTCTATTGACCACCCTAGGTCTATAAAACATCTCCTTGAGGGATCAAAGAACCCTAATCACTTGTGGAGATCAAGGAGGCTATTGAAGGCGAAAGAAGGCTACTGTAGCTACGTGAACAGTGCTTCGTCCAAGGGATTCTACATCCAAGATTCAAGCTCTCAAGCAAATCTACAATCCATTCAAGTGAAGATCAAGCCAAGGGATCAAGCTGCATCCAAAGCATTTGTCATCCACCAAGGGGGAGCAAATCAAGATTCTTTTCTTGTGTTCTACTTTCATACTTTCTCTTCAGCTTCATTTGTGGTTCTTGTAATCTTCAAATACTTCAGTGTGTGTGGATCTTCCTAGATCCGTGTGTATGAGTTTAATCCGCTGTAGTTTTGTGTGTGTTAAGGTGTTCTTACACCTTCGCGGGAGCTCTCTTTCGCAATGTATGTGTGTGTGTGTGTCTGATCTTGTAAAACTTTACAAGATAGTGTGTGGATCCTCACTGTCGGTGAGGGGTGGATGTTGGTTATCGTTGTGGCATCCGAACCACCTTAAAATCGCTGTCTCCTTGTGGCTTGTTCCTTATCTCCCTTTCCTCTTCTGTGTATGCTTGTGGATCTAGATTATTTGAATCCTTTAGATCTAGATTAATTGATCACCTTCATAGATCCGTTGGTATATCAAAAGCTGGATTCGGACTGACAAGATTACTCTTGCCGGAAAGATACCAGTTTGCGTTGAGTGGATCCACGGATTTGTCAACTCTGCCTATTACCAAAGGTTATTGCAGTGATTGGATCTGATAGATCTATCCTTCTTGGACTAGTTTCATAGAGTTCTCACATTTTATTAAAATTGAGTATAGTCTTGCTAAAATTTTGTTATCACCCAATTCACCCCCCCTCTTGGGTGCCATTGATTGCGGGACTTCAATTGGTATCAGAGCCAAGGCTCTATTCCATCAGATCTAACGATCTAGAGCAAGATCCGATTAATGGCAAACAAGGGAATGATGCCTGAGGGACACTCTATCAATCGTCCTCTCTACTTTGATGGCTCAAATTACTCCTATTGGAAAAATAGAATGCATGTTTTCTTAAGAGCCCAGGAGTATGAAATCTGGAGAGTTGTGGACAAGGGTCCATACAAACTCGGGAATGATGAAGAAAAATGGACACCTGAGGAAATTAAAAAATGCACTGTAAATTTTAATGCCATGAATATTATGCAATGTGCCATTCATCCTAATGAGTTCTCTCGTGTTTCTATGTGTAGCTCAACCAAAGAAATGTGGGACAAGCTGTGTCTCATATATGAAGGAACCTCGGAAGTCAAAGAAACTAAGGCCAACATGCTCGTCAGCGATTACGAGCTGTTCAAAATGAAGCCTGAAGAAACCATCTCAGAAATGTTCGCGAGGTTAACTGAGATCACCAATGGTCTCAAGAGCCTTAGGAAGGAGTACACAAACTCCGATCTGGTGAGGAAGGTTCTGAGGTCACTTTCGTCCACGTGGGACACAAAAGCCACAGTGATCGAGGATTCCAAAAATCTGTCCACATTGTCCTTGGATGAGCTCATAGGGTCCCTAATGACCTATGAGATAAACATGAAGAGAACGACTAAGGAAGACACGAAGAAGAAGAAAATTGTGGGACTGAAAGCTCATCAGTCTGATGATAACTCTCAAGAAGACGAATCCAACGAAGGAAGCAATGAAGAAGAAGACTTGGTAATGATCACTTGTCAAGTAAAAAGATTTCTGAGGAAGAAAAGAAATTACCAAGGCAACTTCAAAAAAGGGCAAAGGAAGCCCACTCAAACCAAGGGTGAGTCGAGTAAGCCGAGTAACATCATATGCTACGAATGCAAAAAGCCCGGGCACATGAGGGGAGAGTGCCCAGACCTGAAGAAGAAATTCAAAAAGGACAATTTCAGAAAGTCCAAAGCCATGGTTGCTACGTGGAGCGATGAAGAGGACGAATCGTCCGAGGAGGAGATACAAGAGCTCGTGGAGAGCCTGTGTCTCATGGCCCATGAGGATGACTCAACCGAGGTAAATTCAGACCCTGATTTTATTTCAAATGAACAATGGGAATCTGAATATGAAAAATTGTATGCCAAATACAAGAAAATCAGATCTGAAAATAAAACTCTTAAAAAGAAAATTGATGAACTGTCACATGAAGATATCTTTGTCAAGTTTGAAAAATTGGAACAGGAATGGTTTGAAGTAACTGAGTAAAGAGAAAGCTTGCTGCAAACTATTTCAGATATTGAAAGAACCAAAGAAGAGATTTCACGCAAAATGGCTGAAGTTGAAAAAATGTGTGAAAATCTGAAAAAGGAAGAAGAAATTCTGAAATCCACAAATTCAGAACTCGAAAAGAGAAATGGGACTCTGGGTGAAGAAGTTGCTGAACTTCGGTCCACCTTGACTAGGTTTGTTAAAGGGAAACAAAATCTGGATAACTTATTGGGGGTTAAAGTCAACTTCCAAAAGGAAGGCTTGGGGTACACACTTCAAAACAAAAAATCTTTTGAGCGTAAGATCACCACATCCTTTGTTCATGAAAAGGACTATAATCATGCTTCATGTTCTAATTCTAAACCCCAACATGTTCAGCCCAAACCACACAGATATCAAAGAACTTTCTCACATGCCAATTGCTTTCATTGTGGTAGATTTGGTCATGTGATTTTCAACTGCTGGTTTAGACAAAGCACACCTAAATATCATGTTCCATGGATTAAGAGAACACCTGCAAGAAGTTGGACTAACTCCTATGGACCCAAACTTGTTTGGGTACCAAAAATAATTACATGAGAATCTTTCTTCTTGCAGATATGTCTTGAAGCCAGGGGGAGCAAATGCTACTTGGACAGCGGCTGCTCAAGGCATATGACAGGGGACAAGAAAGTGTTCTCTACACTGCAAGACAAGGATGGAGGCACAGTTGTCTTTGGAGGCCAAGACAAAGGTAAAATCGTTGGGATTGGCAACATTGGTAAGAATTATGAAATTCTTATTGAAGATGTATATTTGGTAAAAGGTCTGAATCACAATTTGCTAAGTATAAGCCAATTGTGCGATAAGGGTTTTAAAGTTGTTTTTGATGAAACCCACTGCATTGTCTTGAACAAGAACACTAATGAGATCAAATTTCTTGGAAAAAGAAATAACAATGTCTATACTGTTGATATTGACAATGTTTCTTGTGATGATCTTTGCTTGGTTGCGAACAATCATGAAAATGCTTGGTTATGGCACCGAAGATTAGGTCATGCTAGTTTTGGAGTTATCTCCAAGTTGTCTAGACATGATTTGGTGAATGGACTGCCAAAATTAAAATTTGAAAGTGATAGAATATGTGAAGCTTGCACAAAAGGCAATCAAACATGAATTTCCTTCAAAAACAAAAACATTGTTTCATTCGCTAGGCCGTTGGAACTGCTGCATCTTGATCTTTTTGGACCAACTAGAACCTCTAGCCTAGGAGGAAAATCCTATGGCTTTGTGATTGTTGATGACTTTTCCAGATTCACATGGGTGTTATTTTTAGCCAATAAAAGTGATGCCCTGACGGAGTTTCAAGTGTTTTGAAGAAAAATCTAAAATGAAAGAGGTTATCTCATCACCACCATCCAGAGTGATCATGGTGGTGAATTTGAAAATCTTGAATTAAGCATTTTCTGTGAAGAGGAGGGGTACACACATAATTTTTCGTCACCAAGGATGCCCCAACAAAATGGAGTAGTGGAAAGGAAGAACAGAACGTTGATAGACATGGCCCGGACCATGCTCAGTGAGAATTCCCTACCTAAGTATTTTTGGGCTGAGGTGGTGAGTACAACATGCTACATCATCAACAGGGCAATGGTAAGGCCCATTCTGAAGAAAACTCCATATGAGCTCTACAAGGGTAAGAAACCAAACATCTCCTACCTTAAACCATTTGGATGTCCTTGCTACATTCTGAACAATGGTAAGTCCAACCTGGGTAAGTTTGATGAAAAGAGTGACAAAAGAATTTTTCTAGGTTATGCACTCAATTCTAGAGCTTACCGATTATTCAATAAAAGGACTTTGATCGTTGAAGAAAGTCCTCATGTTATTTTTGATGAATCCGAATCAAAACTGACAAATCAAATTTCTTCTACTTTGGATGCAGATGAAGATCCTAAGAACTCATCAAATGTCCAAGCTAAGGATGAACCATTGAAGGTAATATCAAGTAAAAATGAGGAAGATGAGGATCCTACAATTGAAACACTGCAAGAATCACAAGTCTAGCATCCTGACTTGCCCAGTTCTTCCACGTTTCTAAAGGATCATCCAGCTGTGAACATCATAGGTAATTTGGAGGATGGGGTAATAACAAGGTCATCTCGAAGGCAAGTAGAAGAGGAAGATTTGATGGCTTTACTTTCTCAAGAAGAGCCCAAGGACATTCATGGAGCTCTTCAAAATGAATCCTGGATTCAGGTTATGCATGAAGAGCTGCACCAGTTTGAAAGAAACGAGGTGTGGACTCTCGTGCCGCGTCCTAAGAACCATCCCACTATTGGAACCCATTGGGTTTTCAGAAACAAACTAAATGATGCGGGATTGGTTGTTAGGAATTAGGTCCGGCTTGTAGCCAAGGGGTACAGCCAGGAGATGGGCATTGACTTTGATGAGTCCTTTGCACCGGTTGCTAGACTTGAAGCAGTCCGGATCTTATTGTCCTATGCTTGCTCCTTGAAGTTTAAATTGTTTCAAATGGATGTTAAATCTGCATTTCTTAACGGCTATATCAAGAAGGATGTTTTTGTAGAGAAGCCTCTAGATTTTGAAGATTCCAAACATCCATGACATGTGTACAAGCTCCAAAAGGCCTTGTACGGACTAAAACAAGCACCAAGGGCATGGTATGAGCGGCTTACCTCATTTCTGGTTGAAAATAGATTCAAGAGAGGTAAGGTTGATCAAACACTTTTCACAAGGAAATCAGGTAAGGACATTTTAGTAGTTCAAGTGTATATGGATGACAGCATTTTTGGAGCTACTAACAATGCCTTATGCGATGAATTTGCAAAGATTATGCAATGAGAATTCGAGATGAGCTTAATGGGGGAGCTGACTTTTTTCCTTGGATTACAGGTGAAACAAACTTCAGAAGGAATCTTTATCAATCAAGCAAAATATACTATGGAACTGCTGAAGAAATACGGAATGACAGAAGCAAAACCCATATCAACTCCCATGGCCACCACCACAAAACTGGATAAGGATGAAAATGGTAAAACAGTAGATTCTACACTATTTCGAGGTATGATCGGATCACTACTGTACCTTACAGCTTGCCGCCCTGATATTCAATTCAGTGTATGTCTCTGTGCCCGTTTCCAGTCATGCCCTAAAGAATCTCACTTATCAGCTGTTAAACGCATCTTTAGATACCTTATTGGCACAATAGATTTTGGCTTGTGGTTTCCCATCGGTAGTTCTTTTGATTTAATTGCTTATACCGATGCGGATTATGTCAGGTGCATTGTCGATAGTAAAAGTACAAGTGGGTACTATCAGTTTCTTGGGAGGTGCCTCGTTTCATGGGCCTCCAAGAAACAACATTCAGTAGCTCACTCAACGGTCGAGGCTGAATATGTAGCCGCCGGAAGTTGTGGAGCCCAAGTACTTTGGATCAAAAATCAATTGCTTGATTTGAATGTTGAAGTGGATTGTGTGTCGATCTTATGTAATAATACAAGTGCAATTAATCTATCTAAAAACCCTGTTCAACACTCCAGAACCAAACACATTGACATTCGGCATCATTTTCTGAGAGATCATGTAGGCAAAGGGGTCTTTGAGTTCAAGTTCATTGATACACTTAACCAACTGGCTGACATCTTCACAAAACCCCTAAATCAGATCAATTCAATAAAATTAGGAGAGAACTTGGCATGTGCAAGGGTGAGGGCATACGTACTTAGGTCTGCACTAGGATTGTTTTCTTTTGAGATGCATGCATTGTGTGTGTTTTATTTCTATTGTGTATGACAATACCTAGCATGTGTGTTTGTGCCTATTTATATATATACACACTTCTTCCTTGACATATTCCTAAGACTGAATATTCCTTGTTAAATAAATGTGGACCAGTGATCTAGTGTTCTAAGCAGTCTCTAATCAGGGGTTTCCGTAGTCGACTCTTGCTTGATACCATCCGTGGTTCAACACAAAAATAAAAAAGGAAAAATATGTTTTTATGAAAACGGGGGAGTCCACAGGGTCATGGAGCCCACTTCTATCTCTGGAGGTCGCTGGCTAGACACTTTTCCTCTCAGGGTCAACAATGGGGTTTCTCTGCCCCAGCGGTCGACCGCTGGCTTCGTGCCGGTCGACCGCCAACGGTGAATCGGCCCGGTTCAACCGCATCCGAACCCCAACTTAAGGGGGTTTTCTTCCCCATCTCCTCATTATACTACATTCCCTTCTCTCTCCCTTACTCCATTCTAACCCTAGCACTCCTCACTCCCATCTTCCAAGCCCTAAAAACCCCACCTCTCCTCTCTCTGAACACGATCCGGCCGATTGTTCTCCATTTCGGAACAACTCCTCACCAGCGTTCATGCGCTCGCGTCATCCTTCCCTGAGTTCCAGAGCGTGAAGAAGGTGTTCACAGTCCTCCCCGGTGTCTCTCTGTCCATCCCAACGTAGAGGTTTTACCTCTCAAGAGGATCATATCTTCAGCGGGTTTCTTAGTCTAAAATGGCACCTAGAAGGAGTGCTCGGCGTCTTCTCCAAGGGGAACCTAGTGCTCGGAGACGTGAAGCTCCGGCCGCACCACCACCACAAGCTCCAGCACCCAGGTTACCTCCAAGAACTATCATCGACCCATGTCTTGTCGATTTTCAAGAGATGAATGAAATCCTACCCGACATTTATACAGTTTTCTCAATGCAACCGGGGTGGCTTGATTTTGTCACTAGATACAACCGGTTCTATCCCTATCTAGTACAACAGTTCTATGGTAATTTGGTTGACAGAAATGGAAGATTGTACACAATGGTTCAGGGCATTGAGATCTGAATTAATTCAAAATTATTTAATCATGCCCTAGGTGTCTCTTCACATGGTGCAGACATGAATTTTGGGCATGGTGAGGTTGAGGCAAGTTTCATTGCCATGACGAGCTGTGAGTTTGTACGAGGTGTGAGTGACCTAATTGAGCTCAATGCCAACCACTTTCCCGCACTGCAACGGGTTCTCCATCATATGTTTACTACACTTATTTATCCCAAGAGTGGCAGCCAAGATGAAGTGACTGAAGTGCACCGATTCCTGTTCTATCATGTTATGAACGACGAATTAGTTAATATGGGATGGCTCATGACTCAACTGATAAGTCGATGCCGTACACATTTACGGCGGTCCCTGCCTTATGCTTCTCAACTCACTGGAGTGTTCACTTTTGTCGGGGTCCCATTGGAGGATGAGCAGTTTGTTCTGGTCCGCCATGATGACATTTATAATGAGCATAAGATTTTCTCCGATATGGGATATTACCGTGCTGAAAATGGCGAAATTCATCGTGCTGTCCCAGTTTATGGGGAAGAGAATGACAGTGAAGAAGAACAAGAACCGGACCCACAGCAAGATCACCAAGATGCACCTGCACCAGTCCAGCCCGAAGATGTTCGTCCTCCAGCGGCTCTTCCTCCACCACCACAGTACTTTCATGGGGAGTCTTCCACTCAGGGTGCTGGGCATCCCACTTGGGGGGACTATGAGACTCTAGACAGGCGTCTTTTAGGCATGGAAACCTGCATTGACTCCTCCCTTGGGCGTTTGGACACTTTTATGGATACCATGACTGGACGCATGGACTCCTTCACCCACGCTCTGGATGATCTTTCCACCCACATGGCCACTCTCTATGCCAGTCATGAAGATAACCGTGAAGCCTTTCGGCTGACCAACCAATCCCTTCTTGTCATCCGTCGCCAGCTTCTTCATCATGATGAAACTCTGCATGACATTGCGGACCGTCTCCCTCGTGCTCCTACTCCTGCTGGCTCTCCCCATGTTGATGGTGCCTCGGATGCTGTTCATGGCGAGGACGCTGATGATCACCATGTTGTGTAGCTGTTATCGAGTCACTAGTGTCACTTTTGTCCACCTGTTGTATCCCTCCCCACTCCTTTTTGCTGATGTCAAAGGGGGAGAAGTAGGCTATTAGGGTTATATATATGCTATGTGTGTCTGCCTGCTTGCATGCATGTCTGTCTCTTGCATTCTCTTGCATCGTAGTTTGAGCATGTTGGTTGCATTTTGGTTGTATTACATTAGTGATTTACATTTAGTGGTTGCATTCCTTCGTATGTCGAGTACATCTTCACCTCTTGCATTCAGTGTACCCTTTATTGAACTAATGAGAATGAATGGAAGAATGCACTCTTTGAATTTACAAGATTGGCCTTCTCTTCTCTCACTTCTTTTCAAGTTGGAAAATAAGTATTGAATGGCTGGTATGGTTATGCTGAATTGTTTGTGTTGGAAGTAATTTGATGTGCTAAAATGGGCGTGTTGAATACCTTCAATTCTTGAGCTCAACGTTTCATATTCTTGGATTTCAACTGCATTTCAAATGTGATTGACTTCGTTTTGACAACTTGCTCAAAGGCACTTTGGTTTGAACACGTGAACTTAAATGCCTAGTTTTTGTCATCACCAAAAAGGGGGAGATTGTTGAGCATATCTGAGTGATTTTGATGATAACATAACCCAGGACATTTATCTCCTACGTGCCTTGTATTTGAACAAAGTTTTATGCTCTAAAACATCGAATTTCATTCCTTTTCAACTTAGTGTTCTTGAATCCTTCCATGTGTTAAAACGAGCCTAAAAGAACTTGTAATCAACCATAACACAAGCCCATTTCAATCATCAAACGTATGGATAGTTTTTTAGCAGGCTAACACTCGACTTTTGCAGATTTGAAGATTGGCGGTCGACCTCTGGACCAGTGGAGGTCGATCTGAAATCACAGAACCAAAAAGGAGAAGACCTGTAAAACTGGCGGTTGACCGCCAGACCCTAGCGGTCGACCTATTTTTCCAGCAGCCAGATGGCTACAGGAATGCTCAGAGCGGTCGACCACTAGCTTCTGCAGGTCAACCGCCAGCCCCGATCAGCCCATAAAAGTTGACTTTTGGCCATCTCGAGAGAAGGATCCACTCTTGGTATTATTTAATCCCAAAGCCACCAAACCCTCCAGGTTTTGTGGATCTGGTTCATGGGCTGTCTATTGACCACCCTAGGTCTATAAAACATCTCCTTGAGGGATCAAAGAACCCTAATCACTTGTGGAGATCAAGGAGGCTATTGAAGGGGAAAGAAGGCTACTGTAGCTACGTGAACAGTGCTTCGTCCAAGGGATTCTACATCCAAGATTCAAGCTCTCAAGCAAATCTGCAATCCATTCAAGTGAAGATCAAGCCAAGGGATCAAGCTGCATCCAAAGCATTCATCATCCACCAAGGGGGAGCAAATCAAGATTCTTTTCTTGTGTTCTACTTTCATACTTTCTCTTCAGCTTCATTTGTGGTTCTTGTAATCTTCAAATACTTCAGTGTGTGTGGATCTTCCTAGATCCGTGTGTATTTGTGTGTGAGTTTAATCCGCTGTAGTTTTGTGTGTGTTAAGGTGTTCTTTCACCTTCGCGGGAGCTCTCTTTCGCAATGTATGTGTGTGTGTGTCTGATCTTGTAACACTTTACAAGATAGTGTGTGGATCCTCACTGTCGGTGAGGGGTGGACGTAAGTTGTCGTTGTGGCATCCGAACCACCTTAAAATCGATGTCTCCTTGTGGCTTGTTCCTTATCTCCCTTTCCTCTTCTGTGTATGCTTGTGGATCTAGATTATTTGAATCCTTTAGATCTAGATTAACTGATCACCTTCATAGATCCTTTGGTATATCAAAAGTTAGATTCGGACTGACAAGATTACTCTTGCCGGAAAGATACCAGTTTGCGTTGAGTGGATCCACGGATTTGTCAACTCCGCCTAGTACCAAAGGTTATTGCAGTGATTGGATCTGATAGATCTATCCTTCTTGGACTAGTTTCATAGAGTTCTCACATTTTATTAAAATTGAGTATAGCCTTGCTAAAATTTTGTTATCACCCAATTCACCCCCCCTCTTGGGTGCCATTGATTGCGGAACTTCAATTCACCCTCGGGAGTTATCCCTCTCGTCATGATCACCGCCTGACCTTATCCCGGGCCAATATCTCATCGAAGTCCCCTCTTCCACCGGGACCTGAGCCCCCACTTTGTATTAAAATTGCCATCCCCCGACAGACATTTGCACGGATTCGTCCCCGTTACCGTCTTGTTTTCCGTATGGAATTTTGTCCAAACATGGAATGGTCCACTAGTGGCCGATATAACCTGAGTGCTCATGCCCCGACATAAGTTTTCAGTGTAGTTTGACTGCCCTTTTTTCTTCCTGCATCAATTAGTAATTCTTTCGGTCGTGGAGCCGTTATTTTCGGCAATTAATCATGGGTATTCCCCTCTTGAGGGGATGTAAATGACACTGTGACCTTTACAGCACGACAGGTCTCAGTCCTGACACGAACTACACAATCGTCTGATCAGTCAGATCGAGCGCACAATAAATTGTCACTCCGTGACTGGCACGCCCACGCACTCTATAAACTAATAAAAAACTTATCTAATAAAAAAGTGCACCCACAAGAACACACAGACGTAGGGACAAAGCAAGAGCAACAAGGACATGAGGAACAAAGCGCGTGGTTGGTTGGTTTGTGGATCGGCTCGCTTACGCCGAGGGTATGTCACACGTACTCCCCTCACATAGCATCTAAGACATCTCATCCAAGCCCATCACCCCGCGAAGAAGGCTTTGTGGAAATGGCGAACACACCTATATCCCGGGTCCACCCACGCGTGAGCATTATAATAACAACGCTCGATCCACGATGTCTAGCTCGCCCCAGTCATGGGACCGCGTGCTCTCCGTTCACCATGATCTGACCACCGACCGTCCCAACCGCTAACCCGAATGACCCAGACCCTGGCCCAGAAGTAACATTCCTGGGATCGGCCTCACTGCCCCAGCGTGAAGACACCCGCCTCTTGGGACCCGTACCCAACCGCTCTTTTCGAGCCACGTCCGGCCTCCCTCAGGCGCCAGCCAAAGTCAGCCCCTGCCATCCAATCTCGCCCTCCTTCGACGGTTCGGGCATGCTCCCAGATCCCGGAGGGGAGCCTCTGTAAAACACGTGGATATGCGCCTTGTCCTGCAATGACCCGGGGACCGACCCACGTGTCAGAATTGTCCCGCGACTTGCCCCAGTTGTAGTTCAGCCCACTCGGGCTCTCTGTAACCAGTTATACTTTGGCCACCTCGGCCATTTGCAAAGCCCGTGTGGCTATTATAATAAGATCAGTCGAATACACATACCCATACTCAGGTCCCAGCCCCACCTCCACACCCTCCCGCATGTGTCCGGTGCCTCCGCCTCTAGTCAATTACCCTCCCAGTCAAGCGCGTCCGGTCTCCCATAGCTGCAGAGTATCCCCGATCCTCTATCCACGGCTTCAGACATATACAGACTTCTCTCCAACATGGAACAAAGGTGTTCAGATGTAATCCAATGTAAATAAACACCGATCGCTTGCGGTCGGTGGGGAAATACGTCCAGTACAGGATTCCCACAATCGCCTGTGCACTCGCACCCATGGAACTTCTTCTATCCACGTGCCGCCTGATCTTCCGAGCCCCGCGTCTTGGAGATGCCTCCCCAGTCAACCCTTGGTTCCATAGGTGATTGTCGAGAAATCGACTGGCACGCCCGCACCCCCATCCAGTTAACCTATACCCTAAAGAAACTTCTCGTGCCACTCGATGTCTCTCGACTTTCCGTAATAGGAGAGTGCCTGGTACCACCGTGAGAGGCATACGGCCATGAAGGAGAATACCTGAGATACATCAAACTCCTGTATTTTTCCTCTCCCGCCTTATTCCTTCCCTCATCCTGATCCCCGGCATAAAACCCGCGCAACATCCACATAAGTGCAGCCTTCATAATAAAATTTTGCTTTCTACATGCATCATACGTAACAACTCCCTCAGTCCATAAAAAAATGAGCTCATCAATCAACGGCCTGAGATATATGTCAAAAAAAATTTCAGGAATTTTTAGACCAGGAATTACTAATGACAAACATAGATTTTCTTGCTTCATGCACATATCCGGCGGAATGTTGTATGGTGTCATGAACACTGGCCAACAAGAGTAAGATGCCGATGAACCACCGAATGGATTAAGACCATCTATGCATTAACCCAGCCTAACATTACGTGGCTACTTTGAGAAAGTAAGATGAGTACGACTGAAGTGAGTCCAAGCTTCATCATCGACAGGATGACTGATTATATCAACACGACGCACTCTTTCGGTGTGCCATGTCATACGTAGAGCCGTCTTTGAGGACATATACAGCCGTTGCAGCCTAGGCATAAGAGGAAAGTATCGCAATGCCATGAAAGTTACATCTTTTTAATTTGAATTGTCCCCTCTCTTAGATTTGAATCTGTCATGATGACAAATAGAACATGATATCTTATCTGCATCCACTTTGTAATATAACATACAGTGATTCGGGCATGCATCTATTTTTACATATCCAAGTCCTAGCTCATTGACCATCTTTTTTGCACGGTAAAAAGTTTCTGGCAACTTCTCATCTCGAGGCAACATACTCTTGATCAAGAGGAGGAGACGGTCAAAATAAGTCTCACTGATGTGAAATTCAGATTTCAAGTTCAACAACTATGACATTGCAGACAACCGAGTGTGCTTTTGACAACCATCCCGCAGCGGCTCATCAGCATCCCTAAGTAGTTGATAAAATCTTTCGGCTGTCTTATTCGGCGCTTCTTTCATGTATGCATGTTCCTCATGAACATTAAAACTAGGACCATCAACATCTACAACCATATCCACGTAGCCACTTGTGCCTGCAATATTATCAGGTTCATACGACAAGACAACCTCACCATGACACGTCCAATTCATATAATCATCCACGAACCCTTTCTTGTACAAATGATGTTGCACATACCATAGTGAACGCCACCTCAAGTTTCTACAACTTGAACGAGGGCATCGAATGTGACCGTCGCGGTCTATTGCTTCATTTGGATTCCCTAATGTAAAATGAATGAAACTCTCAACTCCATGCTTAATGTCAACGGACACCACCAGGTCAACTATTCTACGATACATCCATGAACGATATGTCAACATTTTGTCTGCACCCACTAAATGTTAATACATAAATAGCTTTAAAATCATTACTCCTGAAAATAAGCCTGACCCTTTCCTCACATCGTTCGCGATAGACCATTTGCAGATGGAAGAGGACTATTATTTAGATAATCACTTTTTAACCAATCGATGAATGTTTGATCGCACAATCACTTACTATATGTGTTGTACGATTTGCTAAAAATTTCGACAGCATCTCCCCACACTTCTCCGATATACCAAAAATATTTATTGATTAAGAAATTTTCTTAAACACTTACAAGTAAGTGGTTAAGAAAATACTCAAAATCAATAAAGGCATACTAGAGAAGAGTGAGAAGACGCAACCAAAATTCTCAACAAACCATACAAACACATATAGTAAATGACTAAGTGCGATAAACATTCACAGACTGTCCTAATGGGACAATTCAAGACTTTGGGGTAGATATATGCATTCTCATAAAAAAAATGAGAACGTACACATCAATCTTAAAGTCTTGAACGGGAATGTTCATTGACGTAGTTTTAACACGCTCTCCTGAGGTGCGTGTAATGTTAGGTCATACCCACGCAGCTCGGTTCACATATAACATAAAATTAAATTACATATCACTTATCATTATGCATATATCTAGTTAAACAACATCTAATTTAAAAAAATATTCAAATGAACAACATCAAAGCTAAATAATGTAAAGCAGCAAGAAGGCCAATATTAGGTATTTGGACTGGTAGGGTTAGCTGGACTGAGTACTGGTCAGTTGATATTGAGAGAGTCAATTGACCCACCCAGGCTGATATTGTACCTTGGCAGCCTTGAACATGGCAAGATATAGGCTGAGAGGTAGCTCTGTCAACATTAAATTGTATTTCAGAAATATCAAAGATGACTGAGCTCAGAAATACTTAATAGGGGTGACAAATGGGTTATTAGGGGTGACAAATAGGTTATGAAGGGTGACAAATGACTTTCCGCTGTGGGTTTGGGCTGTTGGTTTCACAGAAGAGGGGAAGAAAGGGCTACTGCTGGTTTCCCTAGTCTCTTCCCAATGACCCCCACCCCCCACCGGAGTCGCTCCAGCGATCTTGTAGCCCCACCCCCACCCCCACCCTCCGGCCAGAAATCCTCCCAACCCCTCCCTACCCCCTTCCCCCTTCTAGCGAGCTCCGACGAGCTCGCAGCCCCCCACCCTCCTAGCCCGAAGCCCCCACCCCGGACTCCTTGTAGCACCCCTCCATGAACCGCCCACTCCCGGAGTAGCCCCCTGGAACTGCATGAACTCTCCTCCCCCGGACCCCCCACCCTCCTAGCGATATGCCCCCACCCCGGACTCCCTGCCAGATCCCCCCTCTCTGAACCCCCCCACTCCCAGAGTAGCCCCCCCCCCTCGGACCTACCTGAACCCTCCTCCCCCGGACTCGCCCCCACCGGAAGCCCCCCACCCTCCTAGCCAACAGCCCCCACCCCGGACCCCCTGTCGGAGCCCCCCTCCATGAAATCCCCACTCCTAGAGCAGTCCCCCACCCACCTGAACCCTCCTCCGGACCCCCCCCCCTCGGAACCCCCCCACCCTCCTAGCCCGCAGCCCCCACTCTAGACCCGACCCCCTCCTGGATCCCCCCTCCCTGAACCCCCCACTCCCGGAGCACCCCCCCCACTGACCCTCCTGAATCCTCCTCCCTCAAAACCCCCTACTGGAACCCCTCCCCCTCCTAGACCGACCTCCCCCTCCCGGATCAGCCAGAACCCCAGCCCCCTTGATGATCCCCAACCTAAAAAAAAAAGAACAACAACAACAGAGAGAGGGTAGGGGGACGCAGCAATGGCGATGGTGGAGGCGCGGCGGGTAGGGAGAGTGTTATAGAGAGAGAGAGAGGGAGCGGGAGAGGGAGGGGGCTTACCAGACCGGAGAGGATGGCAAGCGAGGACGGTGACGGTGTGGTACCGACGACGACGGTAAGGACGGCTCCGGCGGCGACGGCGAGGACGGTATCGGCAGTCTCTCCTCGGTAGGGAGATAGTGGAAAGAGAGAGTGAGAGGGAGAGCGGGGGGCGAACTGGCGAAGTGTACAGAGAGTGAGAGGGAGATAGGGGGAAGGGTTTGATCGTGGCGGGAAGTAGAGTTTTTTTCAACGGATTTTCGACAGAACTTATTTCTATCGGAAACTATTACAATATTCCGTCAGAAAGTTGAAAATGGACAAATATATTGAAAATAGTGTAGCACCGACGGACTTTCCGATGGAACATTTTTCCGTCGGAAAGTTGTAAGGATGACAAATAACGAACAATGGCGAGAAATAATGAACAAGGGTGAAAAATAGGTTTCCGATAGTTTTTTCGACGGAATTGGAGTCCGTCGGAAAGTTGAAAATGGAGTGTATCACCGACGGACATTTCGACGAAAATTTTTTCCGTCGAAAAGTTTTTACTTGACAAATAACGAACAATGGTGACAAATACCGAACAAGGGTGATAAATAACGAACAAGGGTGAAAAATAGGTTTATGACAGTTTTTCTGACGAAAATTTAGTCTGTCGGAAAGTTCAGGGATAAATATTTAGTACCG
Source organism: Amorphophallus konjac (assembly GCA_022559845.1). Taxonomy (NCBI): domain Eukaryota; kingdom Viridiplantae; phylum Streptophyta; class Magnoliopsida; order Alismatales; family Araceae; genus Amorphophallus; species Amorphophallus konjac. Next base: position 343,661,802 of record CM040123.1, on the reverse strand, counting down.
ACGGCTTTTTCGATGGTACATTTATTCGTCGAAAAGTTGTAAGGGTGACAAATAACAAACAATGGCGACAAATAACGAACAAGAGTGAAAAATTGGTTTCCGACTGTGTTTCTGATGGAATTTTTGTCTGTCGAAAGTTGAAAAGGGAAAAATATCAAAAGTTCCAACAAATTAGATTTCTGACGGAAGTGTTTGTATCAGAAATGTGGTCAGAAGTTTCGACGGTATTCTGATGGTATTTTTATCCGTCGACAAAATCAGACGTAAATGTTCCGACGAAAAGTTTCTATCTGAATACTCGTCGGCAATTCCGACAGATTTTCTGACATATACTTTTCTGTCGAAAATATCGATGCAATTTTTGATGGAATATAATCCGTCAGAAATTACGACTCCTATTCCGACGGAAATAAATCCTTCAGAAATTTTCATCTCTAATACATGTCTTGTCCCAGATACGGTAATTCTATGACTTCCTTACGAATACCATAGTAGTACAGTTCATTTTCATTATATGCACTTCCCTTAACACATACGTCGTTATTCATCGTAGACTAATTTCATCCATAATCCCTCGTGTGAAATATGTATCCATTCAGAATATATCATGGATAGGCACGTGCAACTTTCGAGGGGTCATAACTTATCGTATGTACTCTTTTATCAGTAATAAGACCTTGTCCAACCTATATGTAAATTAGAGTAGTTAAAATATTAACATTTACCTCAACAGAAGTAAATGGAAACACATATATTCAACGATCGACACTAACTCGATATTTCAGTCATATGACAAAAAACTTCTCGTGTTCTTTTTCAACCTCCATGTCCAAGATATTTGGATATTTTGGACTAATTCTGAATCAAATTGTCTTCAATATGAATACAACACAAGCTTAAATGGCAAGAAGAAGGGTAAACAACTTATATACATAAGGAAATGTGAGTTAAGAACTTACTTAATATAGGGTTCAATCTCAGTACAATTTAGAAGAATATATATCTCTGCGGCGTGCAACTCTCTTTCTTCGAGCATGCGAATCAAGCAACGTTCGAACACACGTTCTGGATGCATGCTTAAATATAGAGAGCCAATCGGACGATTCAGCAACTCCCCCATCATCATTACGAAGAGGTCGAGTATGACGAGTTTGAATCTAGGGCTCAAAGTATATCGAACAGAAGTTCAAAATTTCTTCAATAATATATGCCTCAATAATCTAACCCTCCACCTTCGCCTTGTTGCAAACTTTTATTTTTATTTCATGCATGCACCTACAATAATAGTTCAGATGACAATGACATAGATATCGTACACATGTAGCAATTGAAAGAGAAAAAAATTTCACATACCTCTCAAATGGATACATCCATCGAAATTGTATTGGCCCTTCGACTATAACCTCATATGGCAAAAGGATAATCAGGTGCTCTATCGAATCAAAGAATGCGGGAGAAAATATCTTCTCTGGCTTGTTAACAGTCATGATCACATTTTCTTCGATAATTTGTACAACCCAAAGTCTGAGTTCTGATGCATATAAAATCTTGAAAAACTGACTCAGCTCGGTCAGTGCTCCCCATACAGACTTTGGCAACAAATCACGGAATGCAATGGGCACCAGCCTCTCCATGAACACATGACAGTCATGAGTTTTCAGTCCATATATTTTTCCCTCATTAACATTCACACAACGAGCTATGTTGGACAAATATGTATCAGGGAATCTCAACTGTTTCAACCATTGGCACACTTCCTTAATTTCTCTATCACTAAGCACATAAGTTGCTTTAAGCTGCACAACTTTTCCGTGTACGTTCCGTAATTCCAGATCTAGACGTTTACAAAGCATCTTTAAGTTCATACGCGCTTTTGCATTGTCCGTTGTTTTGCCTTTTATGTTCATGATTATGTTGAACACATTATCAAAAATATTCCTCTCGATATGCATGGCATCCAGATTGTGTCATACAAGAAGAGTTGACCTGTAAGGTGTTGAGCAGTGGACAGCGGATCTAGAGGAGAGGGGTGAATAGATCTGCCCCTCTTTTCATAATGCAACCCTCTATATAGCTAGTTAAAAATAATTACAGCGGAATACAACTAGCTTAGCGACGTATAAAACGATTTGCTTAGAAATATGATTTCACAATATTGATATTGAACCTAAGCATGCATCTAAAATAAATCAATCACACAATCAAACCACAACACAAAGGATTTTAAGGTGGTTCGGACTGAATCCCCAGTCCTACGTCCACCCCTCACCAAATCCGGTGAGGCTCCACTAGTGCCTCGCACTGAACCGCAAATCGGAAAGACCTCCGATTACCTTCCTACTAATCACAGGTAGGGACATCAACACCGCAGATTGGAAAACTTCCGATTACCTTCCTACTAACCACCGGTAGGGACGTCAATCACCGCAGATCAAAGAACTTCCGATTGCCTTCCTACTCACCACCGGTAGGGATGATCTTCAGTTTTGATTGTTTGAAAGAAATGGAAAGAAAACAAATAGAAATCACTCAAACAAGATATAAAATATGCTCAAAGTAAAAAGATCTTGTCTGAGTTGCAGGAGCTTGAATCTGATACTTCGATGGTGTCTTCTTCCTTGAGAGATGATCTTCCTTCAATCTCTTCTAGTTGATGAGGAAGACTATGGATGTAGCTTGGATCTTCCTTTTGATCTTCTTGAGTTGATGAAGAGTTTCATGCAGTTTAGATCACCCTTGAGAGCCTTGATTGCTTCTTGCTTCCTTGGAGGTTGAGATAGCTTCAGATCTAGACTTGAATCCCTTGGAATGGATGAAGAACTCCAGCCCGAAACACTATTCATGGAGGTGCTACAGTACCCGCGAATCTCCTCCTCTAGCCTCCCTTGATCTCTCTTGTTCCAATTGAAGCATTAGGGTTTCTAACCCCTCAAGTGTTGGTTTTATAGACTTTGAATGGTCCTTGGACATCCCCCAGACCAGATCTATAATTCATGGGAGATTATGTGAGTTTTGATTAAACAAATCCAAGGAAAGTGGCTGGTCTCGAGGTGGAAATCGAAGTCAAACATGGCTGCATTGGGGTTGGCGGTCGACCTGTGGCTTCTGGCGGTCGACCTCTACTAAGAAACACTGTAGACGGATGTTCCCTGGGATTTCCGGTCGACCGCTACTGGGCTGGCGGTCGACCGCCACTGGGTTGGCGGTCGACCGCCACTGAGAGAGGTGCAGACTGGGAACATCTGGCTGGGACGGTCGACCGCCCCTGTGCTGGCGGTCGACCGCCAGCTGGGCAGACCCCGGTTCATCCCGGGTCGGTCCGTTAACCGCTTTAGCTCCGTCGCTTGAGTCCTTTAGCAGCCCGTTCATATCTGTGGCATCTCCCTTGATAGTCTAAAAGGTATCAACTTAGTCTCTGGCCTTGGATTCTCTTGGATGTACTTCTTTGTGCATTGACCTTGGATGTGTGACGAGCTGAATATCACGTGTCGACTTTTGCTTGTGTTCACATCCTTGCTTGGGCGTGATCAATGAGCTTTCACTTTTGCCATCCTCACTGAATGCCTTGTCCATTCATTGGCATATCTGTCATGAATAGAACATCACATATGTTAGTCACATGAGAGTGGAAACATCAATGACTAGTAGTGTTTAGCCATTATCAAAATTAAGAATACCACAGAACTCATATGACCATAGGATGATGTCGAATGACCCCAGTGACCATAGAATAACTCAAATGACCACAGGGGCACATCATTCTCTCCCTTTTTGATGATGGCAACACTGTGAGTCATTATGTGGCAGTAATATCAAGAATGGCAAAAGTTATAGCAAATGCAACATATGCAACTCAAGATCCATGATAATGAGAATATGAGAATGCAGATATGAATGCGGATATAAATGCGATGTAATTATGCAAACCCAATCACATACACATATGAAGACTCCCTCATCACTCATACACAAAAGCGCACAAAGGTTTCTCCCCCGTACACAATTCATTCATCCCCCAATGACAACTCACAAAGCAAGGGATGACTCACAACAAAATATTCTCTCCCCTTTGACAACGCAATAATGCAAAACTCTTACAAAGGACTCACACAAAGAATACACAATTCACTCATCCCCCAATGACAACTCACAAAGCAAGGGATGACTCACAACAAAATATTCTCTCCCCTTTGACAACGCGATAACGCAAAACTCTTACAAAGGACTCACACAAAGAATTCTCCCCCTTTGACAATAGCAAAAAGGGAGGGATAAGCTAGAGAAGGGGACTAATGTCTGAGAGACCAGAGCTGAATGAGAGTGGAGAGCAAGCCATTATATGTAAACCTGAAACATACCGTGAGCAACATAGATGGTTCAAAGTTAATGAAATTCGAGATCATCAACAGAGTTCAAAAAGTAGCTACATCCAAGATTTAATAGAAATGAACCAAAAATACATATCATGGCGGTGTGTAACCTTCCCTTGTCTTATATATCCATATTCAATAACTACAAAGAGAATAACACAAAAGCACGTATTGAGGCTAAACAAGCAAGACTGAAGCATGGAATTTTATGATTGCAGCAACTTTGATTGGCAGTATCTTTTGCATTTGAAGGTACATGACTCACTTTTTACGAGCAATCAAGTCTAGTACATGCCTCCAAGCCATAAGAATACACGTTGTTTAGACGCTAGTATTCCTAGGTATTTGGTAAGACTGACTGTCATACTTCAGGATGAACAGAGATAGCAAAGTCACGTCATGACATATCCTGTCTCAATTCTTTGATGAGAGTATATATTTCTCAGCAATTATGCCATTGCTCTACCTAGAGTCCAAAAGTATTAAGATAGAGATAACAGGGACACATCATGACATATCATTCGTCACTTGATTTGATGACGTGACATATTTCTCCGTGCAACAATATCATTGCTCTGTCAAATTGATTTTCAAGAATTCCAGCTCATCAAGATGTTTAAAAATAATACTAAGCCTGAGTGTATCACCAAGATTGTCATGAGGTTTGGATTTTCAGATTTCAGGGTAGTCATTCAAGACATAACATGCAATCTTTAGTTAAAGTCTATTAAAACCACAGAACATAGATGATTTCAAACAAAATATATCAGAACTACAAGGAAATCATTAAATCTGAACCATTTTCATTGAATAGACAATCATCAGTTCATATAATAGAAAGCTCTCACACCATATGTTTGTCAGTCTCATGATCTCATATTCAGACTGTAAGCCATGGAAGCACAAGAAATTAAGAAAAGCATCAAGACTCCCCCTAAGGATATGCAATGAATGCACTCAAAGAGTTATGTGTGCAAGCAAGTGTAACGATAACTGTCAAGAGGAGAATGACCTGAAACATGCAGGGGTTGACATGAATTTGGCAGACATGAGATGCATGACCCAACACATGGTTGTACACTTATTAAATGTAACAGAATGAAGATGAAACATATGCATGAATACTGCACAAGGACAACTCCCCCTTACTATATGGCCTATATGCGACATTGACACATGGTACTTGGCGGAGGTGAAACCTCACGCATATTGAGTGCTTCTAAACAAACATAACCTACCTTTCCATACATCAACATTTAATATACCATGGCCATGCAAGAAGGATACTACACAAACCATGCAATACATTATGAACATGAATTCAATTTTATTATGCATCATGATATGCAATGCTACACCATATACAAAATGACATATTTGACATATAAACAATGCATGAACACACCAATCTGCACAAACACACAACTAAATTGAACATGATCATCATTTCAATTTTTATTGGCCTGTGGTCTGTAGAGACCAAGCTCCCTTCTGAGTGTTGAAAACCTGTCATTACACAAGGGCTTGGTGAAGATGTCAGCAATTTGATTTAGAGTATCAACAAAATGCAGCTCAAAGTTTCTCTTAACGACCTCATCTCTAATGAAGTGATGCCTAATCTCAATATGCTTAGTCCTAGAGTGCTGGACTGGATTTTTTGCAAGGTTGATAGCACTAGTGTTATCACACAGAATCGGGACACAACCAAGATCCACTAGGTAGTCTTGGAGTTGGTGTTTAATCCACAACACTTGGGTGCCACAGCTCCCTGCAGCAACATATTCTGCCTCCGCGGTTGAGAGGGCAACCGAGTGTTGTTTCTTGGAAACCCAAGAAACTAAACACCCGCCTAGAAACTGGCAATAGCCACTAGTACTCTTACGATCCAGCTTGCATCCAGCGTAGTCCGCATCAGAATAAGATATAAGAGATAAATCACATGATGACGGATAACACAATCTCAAATCTTGAGTGCCGGCAAGATATCTAAGGATACGTTTGACGGCAGTCAAATGGGATTCTCTAAGACTAGCTTGAAATCTAGCACAAAGGCATACACTAAACTGGATATCTGGTCGGGATGCAGTCAAATAAAGCAAAGAACCAATCATACCTCTATAGACCTTTGCATCCACCAATTTACCATTTTCATCCGAATCCAGTGAAGTTGAGGTGCTCATAGGAGTTGCAATGATTTTACTATTTGCCATGTCAAATCTTTTCAACAGCTCCTTGATGTATTTGGCTTGACTTATGAAGCAATCATCTTATCCTTGGTTGACCTACAAACCGAGAAAGAATTGGAGTTCTCCCATTAGGCTCATCTCAAATTCGCTAGTCATGAGGTTAGCAAATTCTTCACACATTTCAGATTTAGTAGAACCAAACACAATATCATCAACATAAATTTGAACAATCAAGATGTTCTTACCTTGCTTCTTGGTGAAAAGCGTTTGATCTACCTTACCTCGTGTGTACCCTTTTGCAATGAGGAACGAGCTTAGTCTCTCATACCAAGCTCTTGGTGTTTGCTTAAGTCCATAAAGCGCCCTGTCTAGCTTGTATACAAAATTTACATGGTTAGATTTCTCAAAGCCAGAGGGCTGCTCAACATAGACTTCTTCTTTGATCAAGCCATTCAAGAAATCACTTTTTACATCCATTTGATACAACTTTATTCTAAGGGAGCATGTAAAAGCAAGTAAAATTCTGATGGCTTCGAGTCTGGCAACTGGGGCATAAGATTCATCAAAGTCTACCCCAAACTCTTGATTATACCCTTGAGCCACCAATCTAGCCTTGTTTCTTATTATCCTTGCCATCCTCACTTAGTTTGTTCCTAAAAACCCACTTAGTGCCTATGACAGATTGTGATGAAGGTCTAGGAACAAGATGCCAAACTTTGTTTCTCTCAAACTGGTTTAACTCGTCTTGCATTGAATTTATCCAGTTTTCATCTTTTAATGCTTCATCAAAATTTTTGGGTTCAAGCTGAGAGACAAGAGAAAGTTGATCTAATTCTTCCACAATTTTAAAATGTGACCTTGTTCTAGGTGGGTCGTTCAAGCTACCAATGACATTTTCTAAAGGATGATCCTTAAGAATTCTAATGTTTGTAGAATTATTACCTTCTCTTGGAGCTTGATCCCTTACATTACTTGATTCAGCTTGGTCACCATCTTCTCTTGTTTCTTCTTGTGGAGAATCATTCTTTTCCTTCGTGCTTAGGAATTCCCCATCTTCATCGTTTTTCCTGCAAGAGTTATCATTGTTAGAATCATCATGATATTCATCAAATGAAACATGGGGTGATTCCTCCACAGTTTGACTCTTGATATTGTAAATTCTATAAGCCCTAGATCTATCAGAATATCCAAGGAATATACCTTCATCGCTCTTGGGCTCGAATTTATCTAAGTCTCTTTTATCATTATTATGGATGAAGCATTTAGATCCAAATACTTTCATGTGTGTGAGAGAAGATTTTTACCTTTCAGCAACTCATAAGGAGTCTTTTTGGTGTGTGGCCTTATCATAGAGCGGTTGATAATATAACATGCTGAGTTTACCGTCTCAGCCCAAAATTTCCTTGGGAGTTGCTGTTCGGTAAGCATAATTTTTGCCATTTCTATGAGTGTTCGATTCCTTCTTTCAACTATACCATTTTGCTCCGGGGTTCTTGGTGAAGAAAATCGGTGCGAAATGCCTTCGGCCCTACAAAGATTATAGAAGTCAACATTTTCAAATTCACCACCATGATCAGATTGAATCTTGGAAATTTTAAACTCACCGTCCTGCTTTATCTTCATGTAGAGTGCCTGAAACTCATCAAAAGCATCATTTTTATGTGTGAGAAAGAAAACCCATGTGAACCTAGAGTAATCATCCACCAAGACATATCCATATTTTCTACCACTTAAACTAGCAGTTCTGGTTGGACCAAACAAGTCCATATGAATTAGCTCGAGTGGTTTGGATGATGTATTTTCAGATCTTCCCTTGAAGGATTTTCTTATTTGTTTGCCTAGGGCACATGCATCACACAATTTATTTTCTTGTTTAAATGATAATTCAGGCAACCCTTTCACCATTGAATGTTTAACAATTTATGTAAGACATTGTAGCTAGCATGTCCTAGTCTACGATGCCATAACCAAGCAATTTCAGATTTTGGTGCAGCAAGACAAAGGTTTAAATAAGCAGGATCATCTAAGTCAATCATGTAAACATTGTTGACTCTCTTACCAGAAAATTTTACGTTGTCTGATTTTGGTTCAAAGATTTTACATTCATGAGAATCAAACAACACTTTGTGACCTTTATCACACAATTGACTTATACTAAGCAAGTTATATTTCAATCCTTCAACTAACAATACATTTTCAATAGAGTTGGAGAGATTCTTACCTACATTACCTGTTCCAATAATTTTTCCCTTGTTGTTCCCTCCAAATGTGACGTATCCTCCTTCCTTTTCCTCCAAGAGATAAAATTTTGATTTGTCTTCAGTCATGTGTCTTGAACAGCCGCTATCAAGGTACCACCTGTTATGCATGACTGCAAGACATTCCTGCACAAGCAATTAAGCAATGGTGTTTGGAACCCAACCAAATTTGGGTCCCATCAAACTTTTCAAATTTTCAAAACATGAAACCATTTCTTTTGGAATCCAAACCTTCTTAACATTCATGTTTTGTTTACTTAGAGCAGGGATTTGATTTTTCTTTTTAATCTTGACATTCATTTTCTGTTTGGAGGCTCTTGGTTGGAGTTTGTGGAAGTTTGATGAATTTTGCTTCTTAAGCCATTGAGGTGGTTGGTTAATTTTGGGTTGAAAATGATTATTTTGCCACCTATGGGATTGATGCACACAGAGGTCACAATTGCCCCAGAATATGATGGTATTGGCCTATATGAATGTGCAATCCAGTTATGGTGATATCTGGAAGATTGAGCATGCAATGGCCGAGGAAGTGTTGACCTATGCTGCGGGAAAGAGTGACTTTTCTTAGGTTTTTGAGCAAACTTTTTGGGAATTTCAGTTACTACCTCTTCAATCTTTTCTTTTCCTTTGGATGTTGTTTTTGAGGTTGAAGCATCAGACGAGGAAACAAATGTGACTGTTTTTAGCCCAATTGGCCTTTTATTTATTGGATCAAAACCCAACCCATCTTTGTTGTGGTTCATTCTAGTTCCTAGCAATGCATCTAGGTTTTCTTTTCCATCCACAAATTTTTTCAAAGATTGTTGTTTATCCTTCAACTCTTTTTGTAAGTTTTTAATATTTTACAGGAGTTGAATGTTGACTTGTTTGATAGCTTCATACTTTTCATTGCTCAATTTGCTATCCTTTTCATAGGTTTACATTTTTAGCTTCATGCTATCGATCTCATTTCTCAAATCTTCATTTTCAGTTTCCAAGTCAGCCATTTCTTTTCTTCCTTCCTCCAAGTTCTCAATCATTTTCTTAAGATCTTCAATTCCAGTTTCAAGTAGAGCATTCTTATCATTCATATCATGATCATGCATAAATGAGTTAATTTTATTTTTCAATGATTTATTTTTCTTTTTGTACATTTCATATTTTTCCATGAGTTGTATATATGCATCCTCCCAATCATCAATTGTATAATCTTCAAATGGAGAATTTACCTAAGTTTCTTCATCACCTTTGGCCATAAGGCAGAGATCTTCTTTTTCTTAGTCCGTGGAGCTAGTTCTGTCATCACTTCCTCTTCATCGCTCCATGTGGACACCATGGCCTTGTTCTTCTTCTTGCCCTTCCATTTGTCAGCTTTTCGAATTTGTCGGGACAATCTTTCTTGAAATGCCCTGGTTTGTTGCAAGAATAACAAATAATTTTGTCAGATTTCTTAGAGTTCTCAGAATTAGATTTGAAACCATTTCTTACCTTTGACCTTCCTCTCATGAAGCTCTTACCTTCCTTTCTCAGGAATTTCTTGAACTTACATGTGAGCATGGCTACGTCATCCTCATCTCGCTCACTTGCCGAATCCTCACCTTCATCAGAAGAGCCTTGACCGTTGGGTCCTACTTTAAGAGCTAGGGACTTCTTCTTAGGTGTCTCAGCCTCTTTGTTCTTGAGATTGATCTCATAGGTCATCAATGACCCAATAAGTTCATCTACCTTGGTAGTTGCGAGATCTCTCGATTCTTCAACCACGGTAGCCTTTGTGTGCCATGCTGGAGTTAACGATCTGAGAATTTTTCCTATAATTTCTTGCTCTAAATATTTCTTTCCCAAATTAGTTAAACTATTAGTAAGCATAGTTAATCGAGCATACATATCTTGAATTGACTCATCAGGCTTCATGCGGAACATTTCATATTCAGACACTAATATATTGGCTTTTGTTTCTCGTACAAGAGATGTTCCTTCGTAAATTACCTCTAGCTTGTCCCACATTAGTTTTGCAGATGCGCAGGTAGCGACTCTTGAGAATTCAACTGGATGGAGTGAGCATTGCATGATGTGTTTAGCACTCCAGTTGACAGAGGATTGCCTTATTTGTTCTTTGGTCCACAAGTCCTCATCATCCGGCAGCTCATACGGACCTTTGCTGATCACTCGCCAAAGTTCGTAGTCTTGGGCGCGAATGAACACCTGCATACGATGTTTCCAATAGGGATAATTAGCTCCAGTAAAATAAGGAGGCCTATTCACAGAATGTCCTTCAGGTAGAAAACCCTTGGACGCTGATCCACCAATTCTCTCAAGGTTGTTAGACCCCATAATGAGAGATTAGGCTCTGATACCACTTGGTGAGTAGTGGATAGCGGATCTAGAGGGGAGGGGTGAACAGATCTGCCCCTCTTTTCACAATGCAACCCTCTATATAGCTAGTTAAAAATAATTGCAGCGGAATACAACTAGCTTAGCGATGTATAAAATGATTTGCTTAGAAATATGATTTCATAATATTGATATTGAACCTAAGCATGCATCTAAAATAAATCAATCACACAATCAAACCACAACACAAAGGATTTTAAGGTGGTTCGGACTGAATCCCCAGTCCTACGTCCATCTCTCACCAAATCCGGTGAGGCTCCACTAGTGCCTCGCACTGAACCGCAAATCGGAAAGACCTCCGATTGCCTTCCTACTAACCACAGGTAGGGACGTCAACACCGCAGATCGAAAACTTCCGATTGCCTTCCTACTAACCACCGGTAGGGACGATCTTCAGTTTTGATTGTTTGAAAGAAATGGAAAGAGAACAAATAGAAATCACTCAAACAAGATATAGAATATGCTCAAAGTAAAAAGATCTTGTCTGAGTTGCAGGAGCTTGAATCTGATGCTTCGATGGTGTCTTCTTCCTTGAGAAATGATCTTCCTTGAATCTCTTCTAGTTGATGAGGAAGACTATGGATGTAGATTGGATCTTCCTTTTGATCTTCTTGAGTTGATGAAGAGTTTGATGCAGTTTAGATCACCCTTGAGAGCCTTGATTGCTTCTTGCTTCCTTGGAGGTTGAGATAGCTTCAGATCTAGGCTTGAATCCCTTGGAATGGATGAAGAACTCCAGCCTGAAATATTGTTCACGGAGGTGCTACAGTACCCGCGAATCTCCTCCTTTAGCCTCCCTTGATCTCTCTTGTTCCAATTGAAGCATTAGGGTTTCTAACCCCTCAAGTGTTGGTTTTATAGACTTTGAATGGTCCTTAGACATCCCCCAGACCAGATCCACAATTCATGGGAGATTAGGTGAGTTTTGATTAAATAAATCCAAGGAAAGTGGCTGGCCTCGAGGTGGAAATCGAAGTCAAACATGGCTGCATCGGGGCTATTGGTCGACCTGTGGCTTCTGGCGGTCGACCTCTACTGAGAAACGTTGTAGACGGATGTTCCCTGGGATTTCCAGTCGACCGCTATTGGGCTGGCAGTCGACCGCCACTGAGAGAGGTGCAGACTGGGAACATCTGGCTGGGGCGGTCGACCGCCCCTGTGTTGGCGATCGACCGCCAGCTGGGCAGACCCCGGTTCATCCCGGGTCGGTCTGTTAACCGCTTTAGCTCCGTCGCTTGAGTCCTTTAGCAGCCCGTTCATATCTGTGGCATCTCCCTTGATAGTCTAAAAGGTATCAACTGAGTCTCTAGCCTTGGATTCTCTTGGCTGTACTTCTTTGTGCATTGACCTTGGATGTGTGACGAGCCGAATATCACGTGTCGACTTTTGCTTGTGTTCGCATCCTTGCTTGGGAGCGATCAATGAGCTTTCACTTTTGCCATCCTCACTGAATGCCTTGTCCATTCATTGGCATATCTGTCATGAACAGAACATCACATATGTTAGTCACATGAGAGTGGAAACATCAATGACTAGTAGTGTTTAGCCATTATCAAAACCAAGAATACCACAGAACTCATATGACCATAGGATGATGTCGAATGACCCCAGTGACCATAGGATAACTTAAATGACCACAGGGGCACAACATAAGGTAATTCTCAAAAAATACTTTTCTTGTTCTAGTTGTGATCTATTCCAAATCTAGGGAGTTGTCCTATGTTACTGGACAGTTGTACTACATCTGGTGAATTTTTCACCCGTGCCACCATATGTTGACCATACACCTGTTGTAAGTGTACTTCATCCATTTCAATAGTATTTTTCTAGAATGAGTCCTTTTGCCTTCGAAAAGGATGGTCACTTGGTAGAAACCGCCGATGGCAATCAAACAAACATGCTTTCCCACCATATTTCAATACAAATGATTTAGTATCTTCCATAATGTTAGCCTCCCATGTGTGCTCCAACCAGATAGCATTCCATATACAGGAAAATCACTTATTGCCCACATCAATGTAGCCTTCATAAAAAAAATTTACTTCCTAGATGCATCATAAGTAATAACTCCATCAATCCATAAAAATTTCAATTCATCAATCAACGGTTTGAGATATATGTCTAAATTTTTTCCTAGACTTTTTGGACCAGGAATTACTAAAGATAAAAGTAGTGTCTCTCGCTTTATACACATGTTCGACGGAAGGTTATACGGTGTCATGAACACTGGCCAACAAGAGTAAGACGCCACTAAACCACCAAATGGATTAAAATCATATGTGCATGAACCTAACTTAACATTTCGTGGCTTCCTTGAGAAAGTAAAATGAGTACGGCAGAAGTGAGTCCAAGCTTCAACATCGGCAGGATGACTGATTATATCATCAGCACAGTGTACTCTTTCGGTGTGCCATGTCATATGTCGAGCCATCTTTGAGGACATATACAACAGTTGCAGTCTAGGCGCAAGAGGGGAGTATCGCAATGCCTTGTAAGGTACATCTTTTTACTTTGAATTGTCCCTTCTCTTAAGTTTGAATCTGTCATGATGACAAATAGAACATGATATCTTACTCGAATCCTCTTTGTAATATAACATACAGTGATTCGGGCATGCATCTATTTTCACATTTCTAAGCCCTAAAAATTTTTCTTTCAACTTCTCATCTCGAGGCAAGATACTCTTGATCAAGAAGAGGATATGGTCAAACCAAGTCTCACTGATGTGAAATTAAGATTTGAGAGCGTAGACAACCGAGTGTGCTTTTCACAACCATCCCACAGCGGCTCATCAACATCGCTAAGTAGTTGATAAATCTTTCGACTGTCTTATTTGGTGCTTCTTTCATGTATGCATGTTCCTCATAAATATTAAAACTAGGACCAACATCATCTACAACCATATCCATGTATCCACTTGTGCCTACAACATTGTCAGGCTCATACGACAAGACATCCTCACCATGGCACGTCCAATTTATATAACATTCCACGAACCCTTTCTTATACAAATGATGATGAACATCCCATGGTGAACGCCACCTCAAGTTTATACAACCTAAACAAAGGCATCGAATGTGATCGTGAGGGAACACCTTTTTTTCATCTTATTTATTTATTTATTTATCTTGTTCGTCTATTATTATTATTATTATTATTATTATTATATTTTTTAATTTATTTAGTGCTCAGGCGTACCAGTCACAAGGTGACAGTTTGTTCGGACTCCAAAGATTGAAATGGCTCAGAGTCATGAGTGCGCGTGTCGTCTGACTAATCAGACGATAGTGGGTAGCGAGTCGGGACTGAAACCCACCATGCCATAAAGGCCACGGCGTTAATTACATCTCCCCGAGAGAGAGAAAACTATTGATTAATCGCTAGGAGAAAGGGCTCTATGGCCTAAAACTTATGTTAGTATGTGCATGAAAATAAAAAGATATCACTGATGGGACCTTCTGTTGGAACCATGGTTTTGATAATGACAATCTATGAATCATGTTGAGATCAAAATGCATAAAAGTCTTCTGCATTGTCATATTGCATTCTCTCTATATCAAGTTTGTTCATTCAGCAGATGGTCTGTGCACCCTTATTTGATTCGTTCACCATAGTCAGTGCACATCCATGTTCATTTTGCATCAGGTCAGTGCATATGTTCACTAGGTTGCATTAAAGGTCTGAACATGACTCATATAAATCATCATAAGGTTCGTGCATGGTTGTGTCTAAAGGACACACGGTCGGTGCAATCGCTGTTGTTGAACGCAAATGAGTCGGTGCATATGGTGTTTTGGGCTCAATATGTCGGTGTAACTTGTTGTTGTATCTTGAACAAGGTCGATGCATTACTTGTTTCACTCATGCAACCTCTGTGCAAGTTCCGCATCGCACACGATCTAACTCGGTGCAATCACTGGAGAGGTCGGTGCAAGTTTTAGTCTAGCTATGCATATAAAGTCTGAGCATGTTACGTTCTTAGCATATGGAGTCGGTGCAACTCTTGCACTGTTCACATCAGGTTCGTGCATATTAATATAGTCAGTCTGTGCAGATTAGGTCTATGGTGCATAAGAGTCGGTGCATGTTCATGTCTGTCTTGTGCATTAGTGTGTAGGCTGCATAAAAGGGTCGTGAATATCTCTGTCTGTTGCACATGAGGTCTGTGCATTATTGTCTGATGCATAATCAGGTCGGTGTATACCTCAACATGGCTCGTGTGAAGTTAGTGCATATCTCCTTTGTGCACTATCAAGGTCTGTGCAGTTCACTGTAGCACAACGATGTAGGTTTGTCCTATCTTGATTCCTTATATATGTAAGGTCCATGCATCTTAGGCTAAGGCACATTGGGTTGGTGCATTCTTTGCATCATGCACACACATTCTTCTTACGCTTCAATTAATGTCTGTGCATGATTCTCATATCGCCTAATAGAGTCCGTGCATGTCCTTCACATAGCTTAATAAAGTTTGTGCAACTTCTTTGCTCGTCTGAAGAACTGATGTTCTCTATGTTTGCCGACAGGGTCTACACTGAAGAAGTTTAAGGAAGACACGTCATCCGAGACTGAAGGTTGAGCTATGTTCGTGACACATGGAAAGCTGTCGAGTTCAGATGCTGCCACGTGGCCCTGGATTCTCAGATCTGGACAAAAAGCTTCGGCGGGAAATGTGTTCTCCACGCGCCCTTCTCACACGGGTTTCATGTAAATAGAAGACCCAGCAGTATCTCTAGGGATGATGGATTTTGGAGATTTGAGACAGTGAGAGGGAGAAAAAGAAGAGAGAGACAGAGGAAGAGACGACTACGAAATTAGAAGAAATCGTGAGCTGAGTGGGTGAGATCCAGAGAAGAAAGAGGAGTTCGTGAAGATCTGTTCTACTGGCTTTTGGATTAGATCGAAGCCAGTCTGCTCCTACGAGAGCTATATTCTCATGCTTCATTTCCAGCTTTTCGATGTTGATTGTCTGAGTATTTTGTTTTAATTTTTCATACTTTCTTTAAGTTGTTTATCAGCAGTTGGCAAAGCTGTAAGACCCAGCATAAGCTGTGTATCAGCGGTTGGCGAAGCTGTAAGGCTCAGCGCAAGCTCTTAGTCAGTGGATTGTAGGCAAGCTGTGAGGCCCAGCTGATTAAGCTGTGTATCAGCGGAAGCCACACTCTGGTTAGAGTGTGGGGTGGATGTAGGTCAACAGATCGAACCACCTAAAATATCTTGTGTCGTGTGATTGATTGCTCTTCTGTGTGTGATTGTTGCTGATCATCTAGATCCCTTCCATTAGTATAATTCCTAGTGATTGATCAGGGCGTGCATCTCTGGTGTTCGAGGAATTTTCCATTGAACCAGCCATTATAATTTCATACAATCGAAATTGGGCTAAATGTTTTAAAGATCCATTCACCCCCCTCTGGATCTACTTCAATCTCAATATACGCACCTAACAATTGGTATCAGAGCGAGTTTCTGCACAAAAGGTCCAACGCCCTGCAGATCCGTTCCTTGATTTGGTTTCAGTGCTTTGTGATTTGATTTGTCTCTTAGTGTTGTTCTTGATCTGATTTGTTTTGCCTTGATCTTATGGCTGAAATTCCCGTATACACCGGTTCAGATTTCTATAGTTGGTATGGTCATTTCAGAGACTATGTAATACATTTGAATTCTGATTTATGGGTACTCATAGCTCACAGTCCATTTGAAGTTCCCGAGGATAAATCTCAATGAGATCCTCAGACAGACTGGAATCTGAAGATAATCAAAAGACCCTAGATCTAACAAAAAGGGCAATAGACTCTAATTACTTTCAATGTGTCAATGAGTGCAGGAGTGCAAGGGAAATCATCAATAGAATATTAGGAAGATCTTGTGGAGATGAGGAAATGTGTTTTATGGCCAGAGATCAGTCTGAGGACTCATCCTCTCAGGTAAACTCTGAGACAGAGAATATCAGTTATGATGATTTAGTTGCCATGAATGAGCATTTATTGAGTAAATATGATAGAGTCAAATTTGAAAAGAGAAAGTTGAGAAAAGAAATGATTCATGAAGTCACTCGTCTGAAGGCAAAAAATGAAAATTTAAAATTTGACATGAACAAAGAAACAGTTGAGTTGAATAATTTGAAATCTGAAAATGAGAATCTTAGAGACACATTAATTGAAACTGAAAACTCTTGCAAAGGATGTGCCTTCTTTAAGGAGTTGATTGAAGATCGTGATTCAGACGATAACATGCAAAAGAATTTAATCAAGTCCTTAAAAGAAGAAAATGACCTATGGCTGGAAAAGAAAAAGGAAGCTGATGAATATGAAGAAAGAATTTTGGAAGAAAATAGCCAGCTGAATGAACAAAATAAAAAGCTGATGGTGAACACTGTTATGTCAAAGAAATGCTTAGAAATGGAAAAAGGAAAATGTGTGTTGAAAGAAAAAGAAGCAAATGATGATTTGAAGTTAATGCAGGAAAATTAGACTCTGAAAAGTCTGAATGATGGTTTGCATAACCAAGTTATTTCCTGTGAAGATGACATTGTTTCTTTGCGAACTGAAATTGAAGACCTAAAGAATTCCCTATCAAAGTTTGTTAAGGGAAAAGATAATTTGAATAAATTGCTTGGAGCTAATGTAAATTTTCAAAAAGAGGGACTGAGTTACAGTCCAATAATGAAGAAGGTTGATGGAAATAAAATGAAAACTATTTTTTTCAAAAGTTCAGAACAAGAAAAACCTTCCACTTCATCTGCTTTTCAGTTCACTGCTAAAAGAACTGAAAACCCAAATAAAAATCTGAAAAAGGGAGGAAAATAGAAAATAATTGTAAATCGAAATAAAGTAAAAACTTCTTTTGATGTTGTTGAAAATTCCTCTGTCTCTAAAAAATCTCATAAGCAAGTGCATGTAATTAAGAATTCCCCCACTCATTCACATGCACATACAAAAATTGATTCATGCTATTATTGTGGAAAAGCTGGTCATAAAATGTATGAGTGTAGGATAATGGAATCAGATGAGTTGAATGCAAAGAAAATCCATGCTGGGAAAACTCATGACAAATACCATGCATTTCAGAATAAGAAAACTCATTGCTCCCATTGTGGGAAGTTGGGCCACATTGCAGCCCATTGCTGGCATGCCCAAGGAAAGAAAGGTAAATCCAAACTTGTAAATTTCTATGCAAATCAGAATGTTCTTGGTAGAAAAATCTTTGCGTGCTTCGAATGTGGGAAGGTTGGCCACCGAGCCTCTGAGTGTTGGCATATGAAAAGGATTAACAACTTCTATGGCAGAAACAACATAACTCATGTCTACCCACAAAAATTCCATGCTTATCATGTAAAGAAAAATTTGAATGCTTTCATTCATTGTCATTACTGTGGGAAAGTAGGACATGTTATGAATGACTACTACATGAAATTTGATAATAAGAATGCTTGGAATTCTTGGAGTACACCTGCTAGAGGTGTTACTCAGCTGACAGGACCCAAGAGTTCTTGGGTTCCTAGATTTGCAAAATGATTCTGTCTTGCAGGTGTGCCTTGAAGAAAGAAATAAAAGGGGTAAATAAAATCAAGGCACGTAAAGGTCAGTCAACCCCATTCTCTACTATTGTTTGTTTTGACTATTCTTCTAAAAGTTTGATTGTCTGATTAGAATGAGTCTTTAATTGCTGATTAAATGTCATCTCTTCAAATGATGCTGTGGATTGGTGTTATCTTGTAATGAGCACTGAATGTCTGATCATCTCCCATATAGATAGTTTCATGCTGAGAACCTGTTTATGTCAATCTATCATGCTCACAGTAGTTGCACAAATCTGCATGACCCTGAACATTGCATGTAGTTTATGATTGTCGTGTGCATATTTTGTAACATTACTATGTCTCTAAGAAAATAACTGATGTATGATTGAAAATCACTGCACTATGTGAGGGGGAGTTGAGGTGAACTGAGCCAGTTGGAATTCTAGAGGCGTACTCATCTGAGAGAACATGAGTTGTGATGTTTCACTAGCTGCATAGGTTGAGATAGCAGATTGGCTGTGAGTTGAACTTCTGTCTGGAACAGGCATGCTAGTTTTGATTCAGTGGAATAGCTGCTGGTGTCTGAGTGTTTGTTCTTGAAAGGTTGTGCTGTGCTAAATATTGAGAAAGCTCATGGCTTGAAGAAGAGTTAGTAAATTTGTGTCTTTGGCCGGTTGGAAACCATTCCCTAATCTGATCGTTACTCTAATGTGGCTTTCTCTCCAACACCCCTTCTTACCCCAGTTCTAGTCTTCAAAACCTTTGTCTCATGAAGATTTCAGACTCTGTGATTTAAGGAGAGTAAAATTTAAAATGTGTCACCTTACCCATTTTCAATTGATTGGTTATCAAAGAATGCTCTGAAATAAAAATAAATTTGCTAACTTTTACAGAAATATGATTCTCTATCTATAGGGATTAAATTAAAAAGTAAATTGTTTGCAATTATACCTGAATCAATCATCAATGGTCTTGAAATCACCTAAAAATTGGATCTGCTCAAAAGTTTTTTTTCAAAAATATGAACATCACCAGTAATAACTCAATATGGTAAAAGATCTTATGTTTATATGGTTCTTATGCCATGCTCTAAGAAAAACTTGTTAAAAGACTAGGGAATATGCCATTAAAAAGAAAATTTAAAATTAGGCAGAGCAATGGCATTTCATTTGAGAAACCGACCATCTATATCAAATAAATATAGAGGTTATGTCATGATAATGAATGATTATCTCTGTTCAAAAATTATGAAGCATAACAGTATACCTCATTGAGTAACCATGGATTCTGGTGTCTAATCAACATGTTTCCTTGTGTAAAAAGGTGGAGTATCACTAGAATGCTCAATCACAAAAATAAAAGATCAATGGTAAAAATGGTAGACTCTGGGATCTTTTTCAATAAACTTAGACTGGTATAAGTTCAATATAAGAAAGTTTTTTAAATCAGATTGGTTAGTGAAAATGATCGGTAAGGTTATTGGGTAAATGATTGAGCATCGTACTTCTTTTAGATTATTTCAGTTCCATTGATCTTCATTCAAAAGAATAATAGCAGACGGTTTTCGGTCTTCAATTTAATCCAAATATACAGAACATCATATAAGGGTTTAAAGGAGGTATTTTTATTTAAAGCAAGGGCATTCTAGGTATCCATATTTTGAAATAGGGTAAAGTCGGCAATTATTTTTAAAAGAAACCCTATTTACAGAGTATTCATTTCATTCTCCTCACGACTTGAAGCATTCATCCTTGGTCGCGAGTTCTTCGCTCGAGCTATTCAAACCAATGCCCCAGTCTTCCCATTTGTCTCATTCTGCATTTTACTCTTCCTTATTCCACCCTCCGCCCTTCCTTCTTCACTGCATCCACCATGTCCTCTCCGGCCGCCACGAGCAAGGGGAAGAGGAAGGTCGAAGGGTGATTGATTGCTCTTCTGTGTGTGATTGTTGTTGATCATCTAGATCCCTTCCATTAGTATAATTCCTAGTGATTGACCAGGGCGTGCATCTCTGGTGTTCGAGGAATTGTCCATTGAACCAGCCATTATAATTTCATAGACTCGAAATTGGGCTAAATATTTTAAAAGATCTATTCACCCCTCTCTGGATCTACTTCTATCTCAATATACACACGTAACACCTTCTTGATTTGATGAGGCAGAGACGCAACCCCGCTCATGATCAATTCATTGTTATCACTATCATTATTCTTTTATTATCATTTTTGCATTTGTTTTTGTATTTTTTATCTTTTAATTCTTAGTTGTTGTGATTTTATTATAGTTTGTTATTTAGATTTTATTATGATCTTTTATTGTTTTGATTTATTTATTATTTATTTATTATTTTTTGTTTTGATTTAGTTCCATTATTCACATGCATATCTTTATTTTATTACACTATTTTTTTTGATTTTGCTTTGCTTTGGTTTTATTATGTTATCCTTTTTATTGTTTTGACTTTCTTATATATTATTTTTTTTACTTTCATGTTACTTTCTTATTATTATTATTATTATGTATTTATTATGTTGTTATTATTATCTGTATTGTTTTGATTTTCTTTCCTATGTTTTGATATATTTTTCTTATTCTATTATTATTTATTTTTGTTTATTTTTATTTATTTATTTATTTATTTATTTATTTTTCTGTGACTCGAGTGATGAAAATTTAAATTTTGGCAGCATCTCTCCTTGTCCCAGAGTATGTCGGGGGATGTAGTGGGTGCTCGTCTGCAAAAGTCTGAGATGGTCCTTTAATCGTCCAGGTGCGCATGAAGCGGCAGCAGCCGGGTCTATATTGAATGCAGTACACTTGAGGGTTAGCCTACTAGGAGGTTCAGATCATTCGAGGGGCTTCTCGATCATGTTTGCGTAAGTCTTTTGACTCATCATTGACACCGTCGCATATGCATTTAGGTTTAAAGGTGAACCGACGTAGTCCCGAGCCATTGAGTCTGGAACTAAAAGCATCGTATAAATTTTATTCGAACATCGATCCGGGATTGATTTATACTAAAGATGCAGCAACGCCACGGGGAATCCTCGGAACACATGTTCGCATATGATCCGGCGTGATTTAATATTAAGAAAGGGGACGAAACCCAGTAGGGGTAGGTCCGACTCAAAGGGTTATCAGTCCCGAAGCGACGTTAGATCATGGACATGGTGGGGCAAACCCGCAGGCCCAAATCGTGCTCGCAATACGCCTTGTTTATATTCATTTTATTAATGATTTAAGGGTACCCGATCGAGCTACACAACCGCAAAAGGGCTGACCGAGGAGTTCCGACTGGGGTACTATGACACAGAGAGAAGCTCGATGGTTGAGGGTCGCGTGAGCGGTGAAAAGAACTCGTTCCGGGCCGTAGAATTGTAATGGTGGCTGATATAACAGAATTTAGCCCT
The DNA here is from genome assembly GCA_022559845.1 of Amorphophallus konjac. Lineage (NCBI taxonomy): Eukaryota > Viridiplantae > Streptophyta > Magnoliopsida > Alismatales > Araceae > Amorphophallus > Amorphophallus konjac. The sequence goes on along the minus strand of CM040123.1, from coordinate 343,639,689 downwards.
TAATGGATCCAAATAAATAGTTAAATGTTACTATTCATTAACGCTCGCTTTTTCGCCGATATCTGGTTGTTCGGCAGTCCGGAGGATCTCCCTTTTGGATAGAGCGTAGGAGGTTTCTAGCTCTATCACATGGGATGAACGGGACAGCGATGCAAAATCAAACGGACACCCGGTGAAGCAAATAGTACAAAAGATGAATAGTGCTTTGAATAAAATAAGGGTTTTTTGCATGCAAATGGATAGTGACCCTGCCGGTTGGTTCACGCCTGTTCACTTGTATAGAAAAGTGATGAAAGAAAAGAAATGGCTTCTATGTCCTGCCAATAGAGGGCTTCCGTATTGGTCTTGCTGTATCACATGTTTGTTTGTGTTATGTTTTATCTTTTTGTTTTGTTTTTTTGTACGGGAAGAGGGGTTGCTAGTTCATTGGTAGAGGGCTGCCGGATGAATGGCTGACGAGCCGTCGGATCACATGTTTTCTTTTTCTTTTTACATGTGTTTCTTTTTTTATTTCTTTCATTTCCTCATTTTTATTTTCTTTTGGTTTTGCTTTGATTCAGACCCTATATTTTTTATGGTTTCTTAAATATATATAAATTTTTTTATTTATTCTTTTTCTCTCTTTCTTTTTTTGGTTATTTTGAATTAGATTTTTCTTTCATTTATTTTTTATTATTATTTTATGCATTTCTTTTTATGAATTATTTTATCATTTCATTTATTTATTTGTTATTATTACTACTATTTTTTATTTTCATTTATTTCTTTTATTTATCAACTTAAAGTCTGGTGAAATTTCAGCAGCACCTCCCCCGGACTCGAGACATTATGGGGGTGTGAAGCGAGTACACAACTACGGAGATCCGAGATGGTCCCTTAATTCAACGGATGCGCAGGAAAGCGGCAACATCCACAGTCGTAGCGCCAAATGCCCTTAGGGACAGACTGCTAATTTATGATGCCGGCTCGCCTTGAATTAAAAGGAAATAAGAGTATAAGGGGGGTTGTCGATCCACGTATATTAGATGAAGAGGATGGTTGCCGGTTCAATAAGGAGGGTGCTGCCGTAACGCCCCTATAGGGGCTGCCGGATCAAATGGGTTAAAGGAAAGAGAAGAAGAAGGGATGGGGCCGCCGAATCAATGCGGACGAGAAAAATAAGAGGGGTAGCAGGGAGACATTAAATGCTACCTCATTCATTAAGCTGATAACACTACAAGAAAATGCGATATTAGCGATGGAATTTTCCGACGGATAATTTTTCATTGGAATATCTGTGAGAGATTATGACGGATTAATTTAGAGTTGGGCTGAATTTAGAGTAATGGGCTAAATAGGGTAAAATGAGTAGCCCATTTTAAACACCAATTTTCTATGGATTTTATCTCCCATTAAAGCTAGGATAGTGACATTTTCCAACCTTATTAAAAGTAGGTTAGTGGAATAGTTTAATGGTGGGACATGAACATTGAGTTAGGTGGTGGAGAAGTTTAATTTGTGAGAAATCTTACTATTTGGCCAAATTTTATACCCTATTAAAGTTAGGATAGTGACATTTTCCAACCTTATTAAAAGTAGGTTAGTGGAATAGTTTAATAATGGGCCATGAACATTGAGTTAGGTGGTGAAGAAGTTTAATTTGTGGGAGAAGGGAATCTTACAATTTGGCCAAATTTTTCCAATAAATAGGCCCTCTAATCACCCATTCTGCCTTACCACGTTGGGGGGGGGGGCAGGTTTCTAAAGGGAGCTCTAGGCGTTCATCTTATTTTCTTCTTCCTCTTTGACTCGATCAGGTAGGTTTCTCTCAGGTAAAATTTAATTAGATCTTCATATATGTTTCTTTGCATGAGTATTTTGATACTATGTAATTTTTCATGATCATGTATTTGTGATTTATTTTGAGATTTAAAGTCCAAAAATTGGAGTTTTCATTGTAAGAACGAGTTTCGATTTTCTATCTAAGAACACAGATCACATATGGACCGTGATTTGAACGTGGTAACCATGCCCGATTTACCTCGTTTACGTGCGTTATTTCAAAACTTAAATTTTAAATTTTAAAATCATGTTCTTACCTTTAAAAGACTATCGAGAAAGAAATGACTACGTAAATGAACTCGTAAGGATATCGTTAAAGGTTTAAACAACTATGTTTAAATTTTCGTAAAATTCCTATACATGATTGACCCTGTCCATAGCCCTGTCAACGGATCGGATCCGGGTCACATCCGGTCGGATCCGAATTCGGATACGACATGTTGAGATCCAGATCTGATCCGGATCCGAAATACAGTATTATTTCGGATCCGAACATACAATTTCGGATCCAAACCTGACCCGAATCTTAATATGATTTTTTTTCAATGTGTTCCTGATTTTGGATCCAAATCCGCTCTTGTAAGAGGGCTTCCTCCAGGTTTCTGGAGCCAAAGTTGTAGCCAAAGTTGCAAAAAGGAAATTGACACCAAAAGGAGCATCTTACTATTTGCATATTTAAATTTATGCAACAAAGGAAAGCTGTCTAAGAATGATAAATTAAGGGCTCTGTATGAGAAGGAAAAAGTTAGTTACAGGAACATGTGTTTGTCTTTGGTCAACAAATAAGCCGAAGAGTGAAGACAACCGTTAAACATACAGAGCATGCAGCTTGATAAGGCAGAGTACATGCTTTCCCTTCTGCATAACTCACACTAGCTCAGAGAAATGTGCATCACAATTACAGAGCAATTATGCTGTGACTTACTGATCAAACCAATCACATGGACCTTCTCACTTGAGCAACAGAGGTCTTTGTAAATATACAATTAAGACGTGTAGAAAGAAATTGAATTTAGACCTGAAAAGAGAAACTTGTGCAAATATACAATTAATGCAGGCCACCACATTTCAACTGGTTGTACCAAATACCTCCTCAGCATTCCAGCCCATCCATAGCCCAGTATCTGCAAGATTTAAGTACGAATATTACTGTCCATAGACGCAAATAAATGCCAATAGAAAGATCTGTTTTATATTGAAAAAAATGAAGATTTCTTGATCCATTTTTTGATCTCCTTTAAACAGCAGATGATCTCCCTTAACTCATTAGAAATGCCAATGATGTCAATTATTAACCAAGTAAGTAGGAAATACAGATATTTAAACCGAGGACTGTTGAAGCTTCCATCCATCAGTCGATAAAAATCCTCGAAAATCTACAATTGCATAAGAGATTGGGAGGAACATGTAGATTTTGTTCAAGTGGAACCATTCCCCACAAGCTACATCAGCAATCCTATATCAAGTTGGGAAAGAGAAATGAACCATTCACAGAATCACAGAGAACAAAAGTAATTTGTGAACTCTTAACAACAAATCGTGGCTAATAAATCCTTTATTTATTCTCCCAGCATGGTCCTAAACGCCCAGGAAGGAACCGATAAGAATGGAAAAAATCAGAAGTAAGAAGGAAAATGAAATTTTTTTGAGGAAAGGATGGGTGACAGGCAAAGAATTTAAAAAATTCTTCACGCTATTCTCGCAGCTATCTATTTAGTCCACAATTTACATGCACGCGGAAAAGCAAGATAGAAGATTAGTTGCTTTCCAGAAAGAGCTGTTAAGATATCAGAGCACTTTCAACACTAGGTTGAAAGCAGGTCTCATTTCTGGGCCTTAGAAAACAAGAAAATATCTTGTGATTAAAAATGAAAATATACCCCCTTCCCACCATGGAAGCATAAATTACTGGGAACAATGGAACAGAAGATATTGTTGATGCAATAATTAATTAAATATCTCAAGCATCCAGACCCTAAAGAAGAGACCAGTCAGGTAAAACAAATCCATCAAACCCATGCCATGATGCAAGACCAAAAAGAAGGGGGAAAGGGGCATAAACAATATTAAAGGAAGAGCTAACGTTGAGGTGGGCGTTAAAAATCCTTTGGCCACAATTTAAATGCGGAACAGGCACTAATAGGAAGTAATGTCCACAGCTCAAAAATCAGTAAATAAAACAAAATCACAAAAGCATAATTATAACGAAAAATGATGTTGTATATTTACAGCTCCACACTCTACTTAAAAGTTAGAAGAACATGTCTAGTAAACAAGAATTTTTACTTATCTGCTATCTAGCAAAATCCAAAAGTGAAGTAGTTATGAATAATCTGACATACTTCGCCATGTTGCATTCTTAAGAAAGTACTTGGCTTAGTGGAGGAAGGGAACTGACTACATGTGCAGCGGAAAGAAAATAGAAAAATGTGTTATGACCTTTCCTGTATGGAGTGGCATGCTTCTAATGTGTTTTTCCCAAGCCTAAACCATGTTCAGTTATATGAGATCCACACAAGTATAATAGAAGAATAAAATAACTCTAAAGAAGTGCAGGAACAAAACATTGAGTGTAGACATCATACCTAATCAGCAATTGAAGAATATGCAAATACTCCATCGAAAGGAACTTCTAAAATGTCATTTTCACTCTGATCATCAAGCTTGCTACTTGCAAATATAGAGCAAAGTGAATCTTCTTCTGAAGTGTCAACTGAAGAAACATCTTCTCGAAGCCAATTTTCAGTGCATATTAGAGCTTGCACAATAATATGATCTAATGAGCTTCTATATTTGTTCAACACCCTACTCCCAGTACTGAAAGTTGATTCTGATGCTACAGTAGACATCGGAATAGCCAACACATCACGAGCCATCAATGAAAGCACTGGATACTTTAAAGAGTTATTTTTCCACCACTTCAAAATATCTAAATTGTCATCTGGTTTTGCTGGTTCTTCTAGGTAAGCATCCAAATCAGATTTTTCTGATGAAATTAATGAAGACTGATGAAGGTACTGATCAAACTCCATGTACATAGATGTCAATGCACTTCTTGAAGATGAGACCATTTTCCTCTTTGACACACTCGTCATAGAAGATGCACTCATAGTAACAATTTCACTCTCATGTGACTGGCTTTGTCTTCTAGTAGCATATGTATCATAAAGAATTTTTAGCCCCATTTTCACCTCTGCTATCTGCCCATCAGCTTCATCACCATAAATCTTTTCAAAAAAATATTTTACCATGATCATCTTAAAACGTGGATCCAAAACCGTTGCAATTGCAAGAAGAGTATTTGTCTTTTTCCAATACTTCTCAAATTTAAATAGCATTCGTGAAGCCATCAAAGAAATGAATGAATCATCATGAACACACCACTGTTTCAAAGAAATGTGAATTATGCAGATATCTCCAAAGAAAAGATTTGAAGTTGGAAACTTAGTCCCTAAGAGCCTCTCAGTCACTTCATAAAAGACACTTAAACATTCAAGAATCAACTTAACATTTTTCCATTCACTGGCGGATGGCGCATAAAGATAGCTTGGATCATATAACTGCAAACATGAGAAGATATTTTCAAATTCAATATCCCTCTCTAACATTAGATACGTAGAATTCCATCTCGTAGACACATCTAAAATGAGAGACTTTTGAGGACCTCTTTCACTTCTTGTAGCTTTCATGAAGTTCTCATTCCTTTGTTGAGAGGATTTCACATATTTTACACTTTCACGTACTTTGAAAATGATCTCATCAAGCTCTTTCAAACCATCTTGGACAATCAAATTTAAGATGTGTGCACTACATCCTAGATGAAACCATGATCCATCGAGAGGCAAAAATTGTGAAAAAGTTGGATCATTTAGTAACATCTTTACTGCTTTATTGTTAGCACTTGCATTATCTAACACAATTGAGAATAATTTCTTATGAATATTCCACTCTAACAACTTGTCAAGCAGTACTTTAGCTATCTGTCTATGACCATGAGGAGCCTCAACATACTCAAAGTTGAGAATTTTCTTTCTTAAATTTCAATCATCATCTACATAATGGCACGTTAGGCACAAATAGCCATCATTACTAATGGAAGTCCACATGTCCGAAGTTAAGCTTACTCGACAATTGAGACTCTCAAGTGAGGAATAAACCCTCTCTTTCTCTTTGGCATAAAGGTTCATACAATCTGACTTAATTGTGTTACGAGACAACAACTGTAATTCAGGTTGTATATTCTTTAAAAATTTTCTACAGAATGCATGCTCAATCATTGCAAATGGATACTGATGGACAATAAACATCTTTGCAAGATCCTCTCTACTTCTCTCATTATCAAACACAAAGGAGGACTTTTTAATTTCACTTCCAGCACCTACTACATCCCCTTTACTTCGTTTCAAACTTTGGGCATCAGAACAACGCATAATGTGATTACTTAAATGTTTTGTTCCACTTGAACTTTTGCCAACTAATTGCTTTTGACAATATCGACAAATAGCCACAACACTTCCATCTTCATTTATAACCCTCTCAAAGTCTAACCAAACTTTTGACCTCAACTTTCTCCCTCTATGTGAAGATTCACCAGACGGTTGAGTGACACTTGCTTCTGTATTATCTACATCAACTTCTACATTCTCTGAACCACTTGCCATGATTTCAAATCAAAATGACACTATAATCTACACCATTCACAATAGAAAAAAAATAATTAATAACAAATATGATCAAGCAGAACTTAAATCAAACACTTGGCAGAAATAATGATAAAGTGTTTGAGTCCAACAATCATAATATTCATAATGTCATTCACTATAATCTACATAGCAGGAAACATGAAACCAGATATTTAGGGTGTACAAAGATGAACCCAAGGCAGCATCATATCAGAAATGTGTTTCCTTCTATTTACCAAGTGGCTGAAGAGTACGGTCCATCACTTAACATTAGCAAACATGACACTCCAAACCTTCCCCCCTCCCCACCCAACAAAGAAAAATAATAAAAAACCTAAATGCAGTAATGACCAATGATACCGGGCAGAGGTAAGTCCTCACGCATGGTGAAAGCTTCCAGACAGGCCTAACCTGTCCTTTTTCATGTCACCATTCTATATACCACAAGGTCATGCATGAATGTGCATATAACAAATGTATTTTCAATGTCATCACATGCTGCCCATACACACATCAGCCATACATTAAGAAAAGGGATCAGATAGAATGGGTGAGGACAAGAAACATCCACAAAAACTCACGGCATATCAGGCCAACTAATAATGTGAGAAGATGAAGGCCACATAAGGCAAGGGTTCCTCTTCATGCATTAAAATAATATTGATGGAAATCAAGCTAGCTGCCGCCAAAGCCGATCGATGAAGCTGTTGGGCTGGAGATCAACGCGCTACCTTTGGGTAGCGCGACCTGAAGAAGGCGCTATGTTTCCATAGCGCGACATCAGACAGACGGTCAACTGCAGGCGCCCCAACTACCCAGCCCTTGGAACTTGCAATGGCTTCAATGTTCGCCATTTCCCACTGTTGTAATTAATGTTCTAGTGTCGTTTAAGCTTTCCCTTCCCCCTATATATGTACCCCATCTCGTTTGATTAAGCAAGAGAATGAAATAGAAAATGAATTGAGAAAATGAGTGTTTGAAGAGTATAGCATGGCTATCTCTCAATCTTTGGAATCCCTCCCTCCTCCCCTCTACGGGTGCGATGCCCATGTCTTCTTCTAATCCTCCCTTTTCCCTTTCACAGAGGCCGTTCGAAGATCCGAGTGCATTGGCTTTGAGAAGAGGCCGGGTGTGAGGCCCCACTAGGGCTCCGTTCTTCCTCCACCAATGATCGACGCTCTCCACCACCGCCAACGACGTTGCTATGGCCACGACGGAGATTGGTTGCTCGGTCCTGCGATGGGATCGGGTGTGATGCCCCAGCCAACACCCTACTGGTCCTAGCTCGCCCTGCCATGCCCCTTTCTCCCTCGTCGCCCACCCCCGCTCCCACCTTCACCAAGTTATCCTAGCTAGCAATAGGTTAGTTTAATCGATGTTTAGGGTCCCCTTGTTTTGTTTAAGATCCCCCCCCCCCCCCCGTGTCATATCCACTCTCCTATGTGCCCTCCCCTTGTGAATCACTCCCCAGAAGTCATCCACGAGCGCCCCTAAGTCCAACTTCATCGTCCGGCTGCTGTCTGAGAAGGCGCTGTATCGTCCTAGCGCGATCTTCATGAAGGCGCTAGGAACCTATAGCGCGACAATGATCTGAAGGTTGAAGAAGGCCACCCCCTCCCAATCTCGTTTCACATCAAATGGTATCAGAGCTTAGGGAACCAGCCTGTTCTCACAGACTGGGATCTTGAGCTTCTAGGTTCGAGGACGAACCTTCCAATGTGGAGGGGTTTGATGGAAATCAAGCTAGCTGCCGCCAAAGCCGATCGATGAAGCTGCTGGGCTGGAGATCAACGCGCTACCTTTGGGTAGCGCGACCTGAAGAAGGCGCTATGTTTCCATAGCGCGACATCAGACAGACGGTCAACTGCAGGCGCCCCAACTACCCAGCCCTTGGAACTTGCAATGGCTTCAATGTTCGCCATTTCCCACTGTTGTAATTAATGTTCTAGTGTCGTTTAAGCTTTCCCTTCCCCCTATATATGTACCCCATCTCGTTTGATTAAGCAAGAGAATGAAATAGAAAATGAATTGAGAAAATGAGTGTTTGAAGAGTATAGCATGGCTATCTCTCAATCTTTGGAATCCCTCCCTCCTCCCCTCTACGGGTGCGATGCCCATGTCTTCTTCTAATCCTCCCTTTTCCCTTTCACGGAGGCCGTTCGAAGATCCGAGTGCATTGGCTTTGAGAAGAGGCCGGGTGTGAGGCCCCACTAGGGCTCCGTTCTTCCTCCACCAACGATCGACGCTCTCCACCACCGCCAACGACGTTGCTATGGCCACGACGGAGATTGGTTGCTCCGGTCCTGCGATGGGATCGGGTGTGATGCCCCAGCCAACACCCTACTGGTCCTAGCTCGCCCTGCCATGCCCCTTTCTCCCTCGTCGCCCACCCCCGCTCCCACCTTCACCAAGTTATCCTAGCTAGCAATAGGTTAGTTTAATCGATGTTTAGGGTCCCCTTGTTTTGTTTAAGATCCCCCCCCGTGTCATATCCACTCTCCTATGTGCCCTCCCCTTGTGAATCACTCCCCCGAAGTCATCCACGAGCGCCCCTAAGTCCAACTTCATCGTCCGGCTGCTGTCTGAGAAGGCGCTGTATCGTCCTAGCGCGATCTTCATGAAGGCGCTAGGAACCTATAGCGCGACAATGATCTGAAGGTTGAAGAAGGCCACCCCCTCCCAATCTCGTTTCACATCAAATATAGCCGACATATATCTTGTTTGGAATTTCCCCCCCAAAAAGCCAACATATTAGCAGAAGAAGGGGATTCAAAACCCCCCAGACAGTTATAAAACCCAGGTTTGTCTCAAAACACAAAGCAAATGAGTAGTCGAAGGGAACAATACTAGAAGAACAAGAAAGAAGTACATCCACATAAAACAATGCAACGAACAGAAAAGTGATGAGACTAAACCTGAGGGTGGTTTACAAGAATGGGAGTGGGGGAAAAAACATATCAAACTGCAGGTGCCCAATTATAGTAACCCAGAAAACAAGCAGGAGATCATATACATGGGTGGTTTCCTGTGGAAAGGGTCTTTGAGTATTCAAAATTGTACCTGCAGAAGAGCCAAGACTTTTACCAAAACATCAAATACTGCCCTGTGCTTTCAATTCAGCAGTTCTTATCTCACTTTAGTTGGTTGTCCACCTGCTGCTTTGAGTCTGTGAGCTTGAATGTAGTCCTATGTGCATGTATACAGATGAACAACATATGCAGTCATTTAAATTTGAATGACTCATCGTATAACATACGAATCAAAACTGACATCGTTATCGGAAAACCAATGTTGATAGGTTACTTACAATGAATTTACAGAGAAGCACATCTGCACTAAGCGAGCTATGAGTGGACTGCAATAGAGACTTCAGTCATTGTGTCCATTATTAGTGTTGGTACCTATCAAAATCAGAGATAATTAAGAAAATCTCAAGAATAAATAGAAACGAAAGAGATGATACACACACAAATATACGAATGAATGCTTGCTTATTTGCAGTTGGGAGTACATTAATTCTGTCCTCTAGTTAGCTACCACTATCACATAACAAGGAAGAAGAAGAAGAAGAAGAATAATAATAATAATAATAATCATGACATAAATGTTTGTAATTTTTAACTACTGCATCGACCCAAGGCTACGTTCATTCAAAGCTGTCTTAATTTTTAATTACTACATCGACCCTTGGACAACAAATCAAATGAACCTCTTAAATCTTGTGTACTTCTAATAACGCGTGGAACAAGGGAGTTAAGATTTGGGGGGGGGAGAATGGAGTCAAGATAGAAAATCACACTTATTAAAAAAATACCATCAAATAATATTCTTAAGACTAAGCAAACTAAGGCTGCAGAAGCAACAAAAAGAATAATTGTATCTCAGTCTCTAGAACTCCAAGATCATGACGACTAATGATTATTGAAGCAATGCATTTCATGAAGCCTCTTTCCAAGTTGAATATGATAAAACCTCAACATGGGAGGCACACTCTGATTCAAGTGTGAAACATTAGGGAAGTGAGTAGACTTCAAATCCCCAGAGAAGGCGTCGTACAAGTGAGATAGAAGGAGCAGCACCCAGGCATCAAACTCTAAAATCGAAAAAAAAAATCTTTTCTTTTTCAGAAGGTTGGAAGGATCAAACCCTGCAAAGAGAAGCCTAAAAAATAGATTTCTTTTTGGAGGGGGTTGTTGAGAATCTCTGGCAAGATCCAATTTTGGGACAATTTTTTGGACAAAAAACAACATACAAGAGTAGAAACCCCAGCAGAAAATCAAAAGAACCGAAGAAAAAAGTGCCTCACATAAGGTGAAGAACGGAAAACCCATCCGAGATCCCATGGCAGACTCGAAACCTAGCCGAAAGAAAAAAGTGCCTCACACTCGGAGCCCTTCCCCGTCTCCCTTAACTTACCCTCGTTCTGCCTGCTTTCAGGAGCGATCAAACAAGATAAACCAAGCCGAAAGCCAAAAGAAGAGCCTAGCATGAGAGAGAGAGAGAGAGAGAGAGGAAGACGCACCTGAAATAGAGGTCATTGGTGGCCGATCGCCACAGCGATGCGGAGACGGGGACGGGATCAAACCCTAGAGGGAGGCCGCGATGCGCCGATGATGGAGATGGGGTTGGTGGCCGATCGTCACAGCGATGCGGAGACGAGGACGGGATCAAACCCTAGTAGAGGGAGGCCGCGATGCACCGATGATGGAGATGGGGTTGCTGTGCCCACAGAACCGCAGGTGGCCGAGGACATGTAGTGGTCGTGTGAGGAAAAAATGGAGAGAGGCCCTCCTCCCTTGATCCGAGGAGATCGCTGTCGTGAAATGCTGCCGCTGCTAGAACCCTAGAGAGATGAGCCAAGGGGGAGCGTGGTGTCGTCGCCGTCGCGGGTGGCCGAGGACATCTCCGTTGTGAAATGCTACCATTGGAACCCTAGCGAGAGGAGCGAGGTGGAGATGGGAGCAGCCGAGAAGGAAGCTGCCGCATGCGGAATGCCGATCGCGATGGGCGCTAGGGATTTGCTCGCCCCGAAAGGTAAGAGTTTTATGGCGCCCTGAAACCCGATCCGAGAGGAGAGATTTCGAATCAAACAACCGTCGCCCCGGATCCACGGAATTGCCGCGTTTCGGATGCACCGACCTGCTCCGAATCCATTCTGTTTTCGGATTCGAATCGGGTCATCGGAGCAGACACGTCCATTGACACCCCTACCTGTCCATTTTGATCTAAGTACTATCTGAAAGCTTGACATATTTTTTCAATGTCTTTTCCTTCATTGAAATTCTTTTACAAATGAACATGTAAGAATATGCAAGAATGATTTCCGTTCGAATTATATGTTTCGGGTTTCCGACAAAGGCATGTAGCAAGCAAGATTATCAAGAAAGACCGGTGTCTAAGGCGAGAGATCCACGGGCAAACGCTTTAAGTGGATAAGTGGTTATTTAATTAGGCCCTTACGAATGCTAAGAGAATCTCCCACTATCCCACCTCTTACCTGGCCGTGAATTCTTGATGTTCTCACTGAACACCGACTGAGGAGAACTCGATCTAAAAGTACCTTACACTAATTTTTGAAAGAGTTGATCGTGCCCTGCTGAACAACTATTTTTCCTCATTGTTTTAATGTCGTTAAACATGATGCCTTCAATCATCCTTGAACTTCTCTTACAACTACTTGAGCTTCTTGTACTAGTTTCTTGAATGAAAAATTTTGCTAGATTTGTACTTTATTTTATGAGCTTTGCCTTGAAATTCTTTGGCCATGTATTATGTGGATGTCTAAATAAATACTTGGGATCAATAATCCATAACTACAATGCCTGGCATTAATGGGGCCCAGTCGATCCTAGGGGAGTGTCCGAAAGTACTTGTGCCCATGGATCCTATTATTGACCTAGTGTGACATTGCACCGAGTACATGCGTGCTAGATTCATTTATGACATTCCACTTATTCATGAAATACTTGACTCGTACATGCCTGCGTGAAATGGCCAATTCCATGATTATACATGCTACATAAGCATTCTTGAAAATCTTACTCTTGTTAAATTGTTTACTTGTGATTCTATATACAAGCACTCATTTACTCTCTCATGCTCATGATTCATGTTTTAGTCACGAATTTTGTCATAACAATTTACCTTACCTAAAAATGTTAATTACTTAAACCTGCCTGATATAGAGATATAAGCCCTATTGAGCTTTGTGCTCACCCTACGTTTTCGGTTAATGTTTCATGTAGTTCTAATGAGGAACCCCAAACAAACGGGGAGGGGCAAAAGGGAAAAGGGAGGCCGAGCTTAACTTAGATTCCCTAGGTTTAATTGTTGCTCTTGTTAGAATTTAGTGTATTTGGAAGTTGTAATTATGCCTCTTGAGACTTAGTGTGTTGTAAAACCCTATTTGATGAAATAATAGTATCCTTTTCTCGTTATCTGCATTGTGGTTGGACCCCTTATATGTATGCTCTGATCGACACAAATGTTACGACTCGTCGCGCCTCGATATTCCGCGTCCTGGGCGTGACAGGGGGGGCGTTAGTTGGAGAGGGGGAGGGGGGTTTCCACGACGACCGGCAACGTGGGGAGGGGGGGTCAGGTTGGGGAGGGTAGGGGGGTCAGTGGCGAACGGGAGGGGAGGGGCACATGGTGGGGAGGGCATGGGGGTTCGAGAGACGGGGCGTCGATGGGGGAAGGGGCATCGGTTGGGGAGGGGGAAGGGGTTTTTGCGACGACCGGTGGTGAGGGGAGGGGGGGTCAGTTGGGGGGGGCAGGGGAGGGGGGGCCGGTTGGGGAGGGTAGGGGATGGGGGGGCCTCTGTCTCCCTCTCTCTCTCTAACAAAGGCACACAGTCATAGAAATGGGGTGATCCTCTCTGTCTCCCTCTCCCTCACTCTGTCTCAACTCTCTAACTCTCTCTCTAACACACGCACTCACAGTGATGAAGAGTCTGAGCCCCTCTATCTCCCTCTCCCTCACTCAATCGCCCTCTCTTACTCTCTCTCTCACTATCGCACACACGCACACAGAGAGGGGCAAGGCCCCCCACCCATTTGTTTACTCTCTCTCTCTATGCCTTTCACAGTGCCGAAATTTTCATGCAGGGCTATTAGCGTCGGGTACGGCAACGGACTTCGTTCTATCTTTTCAACAAATTTTCACCAATAAAGGGTCAGTAAAATATATATTTTAAAAATATATGGTTTGATTTTATTTTGTTTAATTTGATTTAAATTAATTATTTATACTTATTATGTAGGGTGTGTGTTTGAATTTATTATTTGAATTAACTATTTATTATAATGTGGGTGTGTGTTCGGGAAAGGGAGGGGGGCGATCCGGTGGGGAGGGGAGGGGGGTACTGTGGGGCGGGCGGGGGGTTCGGGAGAGGGAGGGAGGCACATTGAGGAGGGGAGGGTGGGGGTATATGGGGGACGGGATGGTGGGTAGGGGAGGGGGGGCACAGAGGGGAGGGGAGGGGAGGGGGGGTCAGGAGGGAAGGGTGGGGGATGGGAGGGGACATGAGGGGAGTTCGGGAGAGGGAGGGGGGCACGGTGGGGAGGGGAGAGGAGGGTGGGGGGTGGGAGGCGACGGGTGAGGACTAGGGCAGGAGAGGGTGGGGAGGTGTGGGGGAAGGGGGCACGGAGCGGAGGGGACGGAAGGGGGGGCAGTGGGGGATGGGAGAGGAGGGGAGGGAGGCACATTGAGTGATTGGGGAGGGGAGGGGAGGGTGGGGGGATGGGAGGGGTACGGGAGAGGAGGGTGCCCACGGCGACTAGCTCGAAACCGTCTCACGGGAAAAACACAGAAACACCTCACCCTAAGTGGACTCCTCAACGTGCTAGGGTCTCAACATGGGGCAAGCTTCATAGGCACTGTCAACATGGGAACAGAATTGCCAACTCACCCGCTTACTCACACCCACGGCTTGCTCAACTGACATCGGCCAATCTCACCCACACGGGGAAACCTCTTACTCAAATACACCCAAAAATAGAACTTGAAGTCAGTGCACCTTGGTGACCTCAATTTCAGATGCCATCGGCTTGGGACGGTCCATTACTAAGTATATTTTAACCCCAAAATCATTAAGAAAATTGGGGAGGGGAGGGGAGGGTGGGGGAGTTGGTGGGGGAGGGGAGGGTGGGGGGGTAGGTCGGGGACGGGTGGGGATGGGAGAGGCGGGGAGGGGGCTTCGGGAGAGGGAGGGGGGTACGGTGGGGAGGGGAGGGTGGGGGGGTAGGTCGGGGACGGGTGGGGATGGGAGAGGCGGGGAGGGGGCTTCGGGAGAGGGAGGGGGGTACGGTGGGGAGGGGAGGGGAGGGTGGGGTGTGGGAGGGGATGGGAGAGGACTAGGGGAGGGGAGGGGGAAGGGGGGCACAGAGGGGATGGGAAGGGAGGGTGGGGGGGTCGGTGGGGTACGGGAGAGGAGGGGGCCCATGGTGACTGGCTCGAAGTTGTCTCACAAGAAAAACACAAAAAGACGTCACCCTAGGTGGACTCCTCAACGCGCTAGGGTCTCAATAAGGGGCAAGCCTCATAGGCACTGTCGACACGAGAGCAGAATTACCAACTCACCCGCTTACTCACACCCATAGCCTGCTCAACTCACATCGTTCTATCTCACCCACACGGGGAAACCTCTTACTCAAATACACCCAAAAATAGAACCCCAAGTCAGCGCACCTTGGTGACCTCAATTTCAGATGCCGTCGGTTTGGGACGGTCCATTACTAATGTTGGGTGCCTTAGTGCAAACGCAATCAAGAGGGGGGGGTTAATTGATCTCGCCTTACTACACAACAGCCTTACTACATTCAAGCAATTGACTTCTTTTGAAAACAAGCTAATCAAAACCATAATAGAAAAAAATGGCAGAGTGGACCTTACCTTGTTATTTGATCTGGCAGAAGATACACTTGTACATAAACACAAGGACAATAACCATTAGACCTTTAGAGCAGAGGTCGGTCGACCGACCCACCTGGTCGGTCGACCGAATAGCCATGCAAGTCGACCGAAATGAGGGGGTATGGGTGGAAGAGAGGGTGAGGGAGAGTGGGAAAGGGTTAGGGTAAACTTATGATTGCTATTAAGGGCGTATGAAGGGGAAAATGTGGAGAAATGAGGGGGTATGGGGCGGTACTAAGTTTTCTGAGTTTTTTTGGCCGATGGTGACCGTGGGGCTAATTTTTGGGTGTCCTAGAGTTGTTGCGGGAGTGGCGAGAGGGAAGGGATGTGGGTGAAAGGTTTATAGGCTAGTTTTACATATATCTGGATAGGTTAAAAGTAGTGGAAGTGGTGGTAGTATAGGGAAGAGGAGAGCAGCGATGGTGGGGGTGGGTGGCGGTGGTGGGGTAGCTCAAAGGAGAAGAGAGGAGCTCAGTTGGGACCTCTCACCTGTCCCAGTCTCAGGGACGATGCAGCTGGAATCTCCCTTCACCTCTGTGCTGTAGAAAATGGTGATGAAGATAAAACTTGAAGTGGGACGGAAGCGGCGGTGGCGGTGGCGGTGGAGACGGACGGTGATGGCGGCTGGCAGAAGAGGAAGAACGAGGCTTCGAATGAGTCCTCACACCTGCCCCCATCTCAGGGACGACGCACTCAAAACTTCGCACTCAATCCATGGTCGGATTGAAACTAGGGCCTCTCACCCGGGGGTTCCAAAAATATGGGAAGACACAATTGCCATGGCTACATGTTTTACTTCATAGCATTCTCTCTATCTATTCAACGATGGTTACATGCTCGTTTAAATAGAAATGGTGGGGAAGGGCAGAGGACACAATTGGTGGGGAGGGGAGTGGACGCCAACAGTGTCTGTCCCGGAGCCTCCATCTCCTAGACCCTAGGCAAAGAATTGCAGTATCTGGGACAAGACAATCATGTATTCCTATTTAAGTGTCATTAGTTTAATCCTAATTCTGTTCGACATGACAGAACATATGGGATTGTCGATGTCAAATATAGGTTTAAACTTAAAACATATGAACCGTTCATTTTGGCCGCACAAGCCCAGCAAGTGTATTATTCAAGCTATTCATCGTCCAACAATAAAGATTGGTGGGAAGTTTGTAGGGTTAAAGCAAGACTTTTTCTCACTTATGACTTGAATCTGGGTGAAATTGTCTCAGAGGATGCCAATGCCGAATATTTTCAATCAGACGAAGTTGGCGCTGTAGGTTCCACACATCTTCATTTGGACGAATCTTATGAGCCACTATCGTTACATACGGGAAATGAAGTGGAAGAAGTAGATCCGACGGACCTAAATGTTGATGTTATAGGGGATGAGGAGTCCGATGAAGAGGAAGAGTTTGAATCTGATGAGACTACTACGGATGATGAAGATGAGGCCGAGTTAGATATATCTTCAGCATCTGAAGAGGAAATGGATAATATTTGATAATTTAGTAAGATATTTTTACATTTTTGCATAATTTTTAATGACATTTGTAAATCTTATATAATTGTGGATTAATAAGCATTAATTTTATTTTTCTTAATAAAGAGATGGTCCGAGGGGGTCGTAGTGGGAGTGGGAGGAGACAGGGCAGTGGGAGGGGCTCTACTCCCTCCTCTTTGGCATCTACATCGGGCATAGGTATATCTATTCTCTGATTTAACTATATAAGTGTATTAATTATATATCAGCTTAAAAGATTTACTTATTATTGGTCCGAGTGTCAGCTCACCAGCTGCACATGGTACACCGCCACCACCGCAGCTGATAGGTATATCTTTTTTGAAGATGTAATGAAATGTTGTGTGATTATTTGTTTTACTTATGATATTTAATTCTTACAAGTCCTAGTGCCCTCCCACCAGCTGTGCAGGGCACACCCCCACCATCTCCAGCTTCAGGTATGTATATTTTAATTTCTAACAAAATATTCATTGATTATATATTTTTCTTATGACATTTAATTCTTACAGGTCCTAGTGCCCTCCCACCAGTGGTGCAGGGCACACCCCCACCACCTCCTACTATAGGTATGTCTATTTGAATTTCTAGAAAAATGTTATTTGATTAAATGTTATGCTTATGACATTTGTTTCTTACAGGTCCCAGTGCCCTCCCACCAGCTATGCAGGGTACACCCCCATCACCTCCCGCTATTGGTATGTCTATTTAAATTTATAGCAAAATATTCATTGATTAAATGTTATGCTTATGACATTTAATTCTTACAGGTCCCAGTGCCCTCCTACCAACTGTGCAAGACACACCCCACCACCTCCCGCTACAGATATGTCTCTTTCAATTTATACCCAAATATTCTTTGATTAAATGTTATGCTTATGTGATTTAATTCTTACAGGCCCTAGTGCCCCTGTTGGCTCCGCCACCCAGCCGATAGAGGATGTTGGCAGTTGTCACGAGGGCGAGGGAGGCGGGGCCCATGATGGACATCTACCGTACTGGATCTCCGAGTAAATTTATATGGTTATGAATTATATTCATTATTTATCCTTCAACTGTGTAATGACAACTGTTTTAACATTTGTAGTTGCAGTGATAAATTAGAACATGTCGGGGCTATCCGTCATTCTATGAGACTAGTAATTGCGCATGTTCCCGGGCCAGCAATGTCTTTCAAAGAATTTTCGATCAGCGTCCGAGATTTATTATTCGACATGTTCATAGTAAGTAATTTAATCATTTAATTCACATTTTTCATAAACTCACTTAAGAATAGTATGCTAACCCATATAACTTAATTTATTTACAGCGAAATTATCAGATTACGAGTGGACAGGAAATGGCGAGTGTAACGACCCGAGATCCGAACACCGAGAAGGCCCGATAACCCGAATCTCGAACCGCCACCCACGAGTCTGAAGACTCGGAAGGGTTAAAAAGGATGGTGTGGAGATACACAAGGATATAAATAATTGCAGAGCTACGCAGTTAATTGAATTAAGCAGGAAGCAATAAATGACATTAATTAAATTACATGGTCCACAAAATAATAGCAGTCTAAAAGTGACAGTAGTCCACAACTAGTACAGCACAGAAAAGAAAGGTACAACTACACGGGGCATACCCTAGCTTGGCAACTGGCAACTAACCCTGGGCACCTGAACCACGTGGAGCCTCTAAAGCGCTCCCCTGAAGCCTCGTCTCACTTGAAACATGGTGAAAACACGCATGGAATGAGCCTTAAAACAAAAGGCTCAATAGGGATCATCCGGTCCCCACCTCGCAAATCAAGAAATTGCGCGGAAAGTAACTACAAGCTACTACAACGGCTAGCACCGAACGGACGGCATGAAAACCGAGATAACTCATCAAAAAACTCAAGAGTCGCTACCACACAAAGACAGGAGTACCAACCCACTAGAAGCAAGATCGGATGCGTCCATTGACGGCTTAAACTGCACCTCGGGTGTCCCCCTAGACCCCTGGTGGAACGGGGACACCGTACTAGTAACCACGAACAAGTGACTAGCTGGGGTCGCGCTCGTCAGCGCGGGTCCAACCGCCCCCAACCATGTGTACACACAAAGACCATGCGTCCCAGGTCTGGCCCTCTGACTGGTTTTCCCCTCAGCCAGACTCTTGCTGGTAGACACGGGGCCCGGTGGAAACCAGTCCAAAACCGTCTCTCTGGGGTAGCCTTGCCACCACTCCCTAGTGGGACCACTCTCGTGTCGGAAGGCTACAACTAGTGAAGGGTCACTGACAGAGTAGACTCTCTAGTCAACGGAAAACAACGTCTAAATCGGACAAAGTACAAGGGCCGCTCCTCGTACCGACACCGACTCACGGTGACCCAAGTCGAGAACACCAACTCCCGGGATCCCACGGCACCGTAACATGTGGCCCCCACATGATGCCCAGCATCAGTCAGACCACGGGTCAGCACGCGGATCGAGATCCACTAACCTGGGACTCGAATCGACAAAGCATAACTCCGGTAGAACATAACCGCTGGCGGTCCATCTTTGGGCCGCCACAAGAATTAGCGGTCCAACATTAGGCCGCCACAGGGACTATAGCAGTCCAACGATGGGCCGCCACACCCTGGGTCACGAAAGAACAAGCGGTCCCATATAAGGCCACCACGGGTATGAGGCGGGCGTACCTTCAGCCGCCAGACCCAAAAAGCCTCCAACGGTCAGAAACCAATAGTCAAAATGCCTCGAAGGCGACGCCGGCCAACTTGGCTTAGCGGTCGAACCTTCGGCCTCCACCTGGGCTCAAGCGGCTCATCGTGAGGCCGCCAAGCCCCAACCCTACACACGGAAAGACTGAAACGGTCGAACGGGGACCGTCTGAAGGATGTGGCGGTCACTGGAAGGGCTGCCATAGCCTCCGAAAACCGAGAACGGCGGGAAAACTCCAAATTCGCCATTCCACGCCCCATTTACCCCCGGGTGAAGGGGAACCAAAAGGGAAACTTGTTCCCAAGTCCCTAATGCATCTTTTGATGCCCACAAACCAAAAAAACATGCATTGGAATGCTAGATGGGGCGCTCGAACCCAAAATCATGCTTTTCCCTTCCTGGCTTAAAATAACCCTCTCTCAGTCTCGCCTCGGCCTATAAATCACGGGGAAGGAAAACATGGAGCTAGGGAACGTCACCCTACCTCGGATTCGCCCGAAACGCGGTGGATCACCGCCGATCTTCAAAACCCCGCTTAAACCTTCACGAGCTTCCACGATCTCACGAGCATTGAACGCCGCCGGGATCGCCACGCCGCCGCCTATGCCACCACGCCGTCGCCTTGCCGCGTCTGCAGCCAAAGGGGAGGGCGTCGGTGCCGTCGCCGGAAGAGGGGGGCAGTCACGGTCGCGTGCGCTCACGGGAGAGAAAGGGAGGAAGAAGAAGAAGAAAGAGAAAGGGAAAAGAAAAAGAATTGGGGATTTATAAAAATCCAGATTTTTTGAAAAATATGAAAAAATAGAAAATATACCCCTGCGATCGTTGGAACACACTGATCGCCGTGGTACCATCCTTGTGTAGGTGAACGACCCGGTTCACCCCCCACGGGGTTCCGTAGGTCCTGTCAGGAAAAAACGTGGGAAACCGCGGAACACGTTCCGAGACCTCTGAAACGCACGATCTGAACCCGAAAAATATCCGAAAGATAATTCCGGGCAAAATGAGAATAGATTCTCTGAGAAAATAGATCCGAGACCCAAAAAGAAGGATCCAAAGAGTCTGAGATATTACAGCCCTCCCTCCTTAAGCAAATTTCATCCTCGAAATTTAAAACAAGCACAGGGGATGAAAGAAGAGGAAAACTGATGCGGACGGACTGAGGAGACGACACTATACGAGACGGACACGACTCACCAACAATGACACGACTACTAGAGCGACCTCGGCTTGACACTAAGAGCTCCTATAGGCTACACGTAGCTAACAGAAGTGCAAACTCACTCGTCGTCCCATGCGAGGGAAAGCGTGGATCGTGCGCGATTAAGGAACCGGCAGAGTTCAGGGTAGTCTGACTCAACTTCCGGACTCGGATTGAGTCGCGGGACGGGTCACTCTCGCACTCACAGCGGTGATATGGACACACGGGCTAAGAACCTACACTCTCGACATCGGCATATGACCGTATACTAGCTAAGCAATTAAATGCCAAGAAGGTGAGACCGTTACCTTCATGCACCCGGCGTGGGGAAGACGACCCCGGCCAATTACGGACTCCCGGTTAACAATTATCACAGCAGTGTACAATAATTTGACCCACAACACGCAGGGAGGTAAAAGGTCACATGCGGGGCCCGGGAATCACGCGAATTGGGTTGACGGGCAGCATCTTGATGTCGCCCGGTGGTGCCGAACTCCGCGTTTTCGTGCTGTCCAGACGGCGGGTTCTACGGGTCCGTGGGGCCCACGGATGGCGCTGTCCTCCTGGCCTGCTGGGGTGGGGCCCAATGCGATGGAGACCCCTGGTGGCGCACCTCCTCAGACGGCGGTCGGCCGGAGACGCCGATCGGTGGCCGATCGGCCCCGATCTCCAACTCTTGGAGTTGCTGCCCACGGATTTTCACTTCTGTTTTCCGGCGCGCGCTCCGGCGAGAACGGCCGCTGCGATCAATCCCAATGTCGGATCGGGGCACATGAGCTATCGTTGGAAAGCTCTCTTGAAATCCTACAATCGAGACCCTAAGAGAGGATCTGGATCTGCGCGTATCTAGATGTTATTGAATTTTGAAACTCCTGTTGTATAGTACCCAAACTCTCCGATTTGCATGTGAGTTGTCGGAGAACTGCCGTTGACCGCTAGGAAGACGTCGATTCAGCTTCTTAGCTCTTCACCAAAGTTGTAGGGATTTGAACAAGGAAAATGGAAATAATTTTGGTGGAAGGATTGGTGGAGGCTACGAGTTGTTATGAATTTTTCACTGGAAGGTGGTCGGATCTGGATAGAGGTGGGCAGAACTGTAGCTGGCTCTGAAAATGATTTGTGAAAAATAGATGGAGGGCTGATCAAAAATCAAGAAAAATCTTGGGTGGAGGGGTTGATGGGTAGAATACACAGTAAAATTGGGAGCTCTAGGAAAAATCACAAAAGGGGTCGAAGATGTGAAACTCAGGAAAGTTGGAAATCAGATCTGAAACTGGCAGAACTTAAATTGAAACTTGGACGAAAATGGAAAATTGGAAAGCATGAACTAGAAGGCCAACCGAATTTTCTGTGGTGTGGTTGACATCCCTAGAACATCCCCTCCAAATTTGGTGCCCAGAAGATCACGAGGGAGAGCTTAAAAATTCAGAGAATCTGCTGATGCACTGCGCAGATAGAATACCGATGAAGACCGTGGCGGTGCGAGGGCGGCACGATGGCGGCGGCGGCGATCACCGGAACGATAAGGGAGGCGTTACACCTCAGAAGAGCAACCGTCTCAGCTGCAAGGGGGAGAGAGAGGAGAGAGGAAGGGGGTGCCCAAGGCTCTTCCACAAGAATTCTTCAATTTTTTCTATCATTAATTCATCCAAATGAAAAAAATACAAGTTTTATAGGTTACATATCAAATCCACTATCCACCCTTGGATCTAGGGAAGGGGAATGGATGGCTGGGATCAGATGTGAACAACACACAAAAAAAGAAATAAAAAATTAAGGGGGGGGGGCGGCCTATTGACTAGAGAGACAAGGTAGGTGGGGTGGGTTGGAATTGTTGACATTTTTGGTCCAATGTCCCCCACTTTGGCCCACCCTTCTAGAAGCCTCCATTTGAATGGTTGACTGACCCCACGTGGGGCCCTAGGACTGAGGTGGATCAATGGGAGGTGGTCTGGGGGGCCCGTGAGACCCGGGAGTCCCATTTTGCACATAAACCCCTCTTACAATCAAAATTACATACCGAATAAAATGAAACAAACACACATTACACACAAATGAAGTCTAAACAAATATGATAAATGGGGAGAATCAAGGAGGAGTCTCCAGGCTGTCTCCGAGCCAGATGGACGCTGAAGTGGCTTGAGTCGTGCTCCGCGTGCGGTACCGATGGCTCGGCGTAACTGCTCGGGTGTCCGCACCAATTCTCCCCGTGTGGGAGAAACTTGACCATGTCGAGTAAGGGTCGGCATCGCTCCGGTATCCATCCAGAAGGTCTGGATCAATCCGCTGCAACTCTCCATGCGTGATCCATGTGTCCTCGGTAGCGGGCCTCCCTCTCCATCGCACTAGGTAGCGCGGGTAGGATCCACTCCTGGTAACTGTCACCTGCTCATCCAGTATATGATCTATATGCTCACGCTGCCGTGACAAAGGGGCTGGAGGTGGACACTCAGGTGTAGGATCACTCTCAAGGGGAGGAGATGGCTCGAAAGGCTCACTAGGGATCACCGCTGGGTCCCTATATGCAACTAGATCCGAAATATTAAAAGTAGAGCTTATACTGTATTCCTCAGGCAGGTCCACAACATACGCATTGGATCCAACGCATTTCAACACTCTAAATGGACCGGCTCCACGAGCTTGCAACTTCTTAACGGTTCCAGAGGAAAACCGTTCAGGTCTTACCCTGATCATGACATATTCGCCCTCTTGGAACTCTCGGTGGTGTAGGTGGGCATCGGCTAGCTCTTTGTAACGTGCATTGCTGGACTCAATGTGACGATGGATGTCGTCAAGCAAACTCCTAACATGCCTAGCAAACGACTCGGCCGACTCCTACACACGTGCATGGATAGGCATGGGGACAAGATCAACTGGCTTCCTAGGCCTACGACCTGTGACAATCTCAAATGGACTCATGCCGGTAGACCTATTCACCGAATCGTTATATGCAAACTCAGCCATGGGTAGAATGAGATCCCAATCCCCTGTGAGGTCCCTAACAAGACACCTCAAAAGATCTCCCAGACTCCTATTGACTACCTCGATCTGACCATCAGTCTGGGGATGATATGCAGTGGAAAACTTGAGGTGAGTACCCATCATATGCCATAGCGTCTTCCAAAAATAGGAGGTGAATCTAACATCACGGTCAGACACTATAGTGCGAGGCAACCCGAACTTGCACACCACATGAGTAAGGAATAGGCGGGCTACCCTCGAAGCATCCGAAGTCTTCAAGCAAGGAATGAATAGGGCCATCTTCGAGAATCGGTCAACAACCACATAGACCGAATCATGCTTCCTGGAGGTACGTGGCAATCCCCAGACAAAATCCATACTAACATCCTGCCACGGGGCATCAGGCACGGGAAGAGGCGTATAGAGGCCCGAGCTTTGCTTCTTCATCTTGGCCGTAGCACATGTACGGCACTGAGCCACAATGTGAGCAACATCGCGCTTCAAGCTCGGCCAATAAAATCTATGCTCAACTGCCTCAATAGTCTTGTTCCGACCAAAGTGGCCAGCTAGACCTCCCGCATGTAGCTCCCAGACTAAGAAGTCTCGAACCGAAGTTCGGGGAACACAAAGCATGCCACCTCGAAAGAGGTAGCCATCCTGGAGCACATAGTCATCAAGGTCTCTCGAGGGTCCGGCCTGGAGAGTGGTATAAACCTGACCGAAGTCAGGACAGTCAACATAGGCCTCTCTCATCTTTTCCAACCCTATGACCTCGGCACTCATGGTGGTAAGCAGACATGCTCGCCGACTCAAGGCATCGGCCACCTTGTTCTCCACTCCAGCCATATGTTTAAGCACAACTGTGAACTGCTGGAGATACTCGACCCAACGACTGTGATGCGAGTTAAGATTCTTTTGGGAATGGAGGTACCTCAAAGCCTCGTGATCGGAGTATAAGACAAACTCCTGATGTAAAAGATAGTGCCTCCAATGCCTAAGAGCCTGAACAACTACGTAGAATTCTTTGTCATAAGTGGAATATCGCAGTTTCGCGTCATTCAGCTTCTCGCTGAAATATGCGACCGGGTGGGACTCCTGACTCAACACTCCTCCTATCCCAACTCCCGATGCATCACAAGAGACCTCAAACACCTTTGAGAAATTAGGCAATCGAAGGATAGGTGTCTGGGTCATGCGCTCCTTGATGTCCTTGAAGGCGGCAGTTGCGGCCTTCGTCCATACAAATGTGCCCTTCCGGATGCAATCCATGATCGGGGCGGTGACGGAGCTAAACCCGTGGATGAAGCGACGATAGAACGTCGCAAGGCCATGAAAGCTGCGGACATCATGAACCGTACGGGGTTCCAGCCACTCAACAATAGCCCGGACCTTCTCCGGATCGGCGGAGACCCCAGTACTAGACACAATGAAACCCAAGAAGGTAAGCTGAGATGTCATGAAGGCGCACTTCTGTGGGTTTGCAAACAACTGCTCTCGCTAAAGAAGAAGATAGACCTGCCGAAGGTGGTCTAAGTGGCCCCCCGTGATGCGACTATAGATAAGGATATCGTCAAAGTACACGACCACAAAGACTCCAATGAAAGGTCGAAGGACCTGTGTCATGAGTCGCATGAATGTGCTAGGGGCATTAGTCAACCCAAAAGGCATGACCAACCACTCATATAGACCATCCTTGGTCTTAAAGGCAGTCTTCCACTCATCACCTGGCCTAATCCGAACCTGATGGTAGCCACTCTTAAGATCAATCTTTGAGAAGATAGTGGTACCAGCCATCGTGTCTAGCATGTCATCTAGGCGGGGAATAGGGAACCTATACTTCACGGTGATTTTGTTGATGGCACGGCTATCAATGCACATTCTCCACGTGCCATCCTTCCTCGGGACGAGTAAAGCGGGTACAGCACATTGACTCATGCTGTCCCGAACAGAACCTCTCTCCATCAACTCATTGACCTGCCGTTTTAGCTCGGCATGTTCCGTGGGACTCATGCGATAATGTGGAATGTTGGGCAATGAAGAGCCCGGAATAAGGTCGATGGCATGCTGAATATCCCGCATAGGTGGGAGTCCCTCGGGAAGCTCATCGGGAAAGATATCAGCAAACTCCTGCAGAATGGGGACAACCTCGGGTGGGAGCTCACCCGCGGAGTCTCTCTCTACCTCTCGGACCGCAATGGCAAACACAAGGCAGCCCCGACTAGCCTCCCGCTCCATCTCCTGGGAGCTAATCAACATCAATCTCCTCGTCGAGGGCTCGCCTGGGCCAGATGTAACGGTCATAGCCCGAGCTGGGGATGGGGTACTGGGCCCGGGGATGGAAGGCTCCGGAGCACTAGGGCCAGTACGACCCCTGACTGATGGGCTCTTGGGCAGATGGGGTTCGAGGGTAATCCGTTGGCCCTCATGGTCGAAGGTATAGGTGTTCGACCGGCCATGGAGTGTGGCATCCTGATTAAATAACCACGGCCTACCCAAAATAATGTTGCCCACCTCCATGGGTAGGACACCACACCAAACCTCGTCACGGTAGGCATAGAACTGCAGTGGGACCAAGCACCGCAGCCTGATTGGAATGGAAGTGGAATCCACCCATGATACATGATAGGGGCTAGGGTGATCCACGGGTGTAAGACCAAGACGGGAGACAGCACCCGTGGAGATTGCATTGATGCAACTCCCGCTATCGATGATCACCTTACATGCATGCTTGCCCAGCCTACAGAAGGTATGAAAAATAGTGGTCCGACGCCAGTCATCACTAGCCTGTGACTGGGTGAGAATACACCTGACGACCCCCACGTGGGTATCATCGGGATGCGGGGCCTCCTGGTCGTCACCTTCGATCTCATAGTATTCATCAGCTAGCTCCTGATCGGCCACATAGGTGACTAACTCGAGACATGCAGGGGTGGTATCCTCGGCCTGTGTGTCCCCAATGATAAGAGATGGGCGGGTGGGACACTAGTTGGGGAAATGGCCAAACCCATTGCAGCGAAAACACTGCTACCGTGATCCACTAGGCTCCCCAATCATAGGTCCTTTACCTTTATCCTCCCGACGAATAGGAGGTGTAGGCAACAAAGGACGTGCAGGAGGTGCGGGGACCTGTGGACGGGCTATGGGTGGAGCCGTAAGATGCTGGGGACGAGGAAGGTCCCTCGAGGGTGGAGGGCGAGGCCTAGGAGCAAAGGGCTCGGGACGAGCGGGCTCCTGAGGTCGAGCCATGGGGGCCCTCGGATACGTGCCAGATGAGCCACGGGGCTTGACACTACGAAGGGGAAAGGAGCCCAACTGATGGGGTGACTCGAACTCGGCCTCGAATTGCTTCAATTCGAGAGCTATCTGATATGCTTGCTCCAAAGTGGTTGCATTGCGGTGAAAGAGTTCATATTGATAATTGGGCCGCAGACCTCTTCGAAAGCGGGATATAGTCATGGTGCTCTCCTCCGTGACTCCACACCGTAGGTAATACTCATCGAACTCGGCGGTGTACTCGGTCACAGATCGGTTCCCTTGGGAGATGCTTTGCCATTTGTCTATGAGACGTTGGCGATATGAGGCAGGAAGTTATTTCTCCCTCAACTTGGTTTTCATATCATCCCAAGTACCGATTTGGGGTTGACGTCGCTGGTTGAGCAGGCTCTGCACATTGGTCCAATAAGTTTGGGCCTGCCCTTGCAGCTTCATCTTTGCGTAGCGGACTCTTCGGTGGTCCGTCATCTCAAACCACTCGAAGTACCGGTCCATGTCGGCCTCCCAATCTAAATACACCGACCCGCTAAAAGTGGGAGGGTCCGCACGCACGCCCCTAAGAATGCGGTCGTCATCCTCGTCATCACGATTCCGTCGTTGATTACGACGACCGTTACCCCCTTGATCATTATCAGTTGCATAATCATCCACCACATGCACCTGTTGTACCCCAACATTCTCCGCCTGAGCCCTTGGTGCAGCAGGTTGCTGAACCGGCTCTTGTTGGCCGTTCGTCGACGCGGGTTGCGCCGCTACTGGGCCCCTCTCGAGGACGGCAATTCTCCCAACTAGGCCCTGGATGGACTGATCCGAATTCTCAGCCCGATCCTCGAGGACTTTCATCCGCCCTTCTAGACGCGTTCCTATGCCATCCATACGCGTACTAAGACCATCCATATGCGTGTCAAGATGTTCCATAATGGCTCGGAACATCTCGGCCGTCGAGGACTCATCAGAGCTACGGGCCCGGGAATCCGCCATAGGTGGTGGTGGTGAGTATTGGGTACCTCGACGGGTGGGCATGCAACTGACACACGACCTAGAAGACACCGACTAATACAAAAAGACACACTTAGACCTAACCAATATCCGGTACGTGGCGGAGTTAATCGATCCGAAGATCACTCCCGCAAGTGTGCGACCTCCCGATAGGCGTAGCCTAACGTTCGGACAACACCTTTTAAGATACCGAATTATCGGGATGAAATGTAATTTTTAAACACCTTTTATTTATTTTAAAAATAATGATGATCCTAGACTCGACTTAGACCATGATGCATGCAAGACTTATGCAAGACTACCCTAGACTCGACTCGCTCTGATACCAAACTGATGCGGGACGGACTGAGGAGACGACACTATATGAGACGGACACGACTCAACCAGCAATGACACGACTACTAGAGCGACCTCGGCTCGACACTAAGAGCTCCTATAGGCTACACTCGTCGTCCCATGCGAGGGAAAGCGTGGATCGTGCGCAGTTAAGGAACCGGCAGAGTTCAGGGTAGTCTGACTCAACTTCCGGACTCGGATCGAGTCGTGGGACGGGTCACTCTCGCACTCACAGCGGTGACATGGATACACGGGCTAGGAACCTACACTCTCGACAGCGGCATATGACCGTATACTAGCTAAGCAAGTAAATGCCAAGAAGGTGAGACCGTTACCTCCACGCACCCGGCGTGGGGAAGACGACCCGGCCAATTACGGACTCCCGGTTAACAATTATCACAGTAGTGTACAATAATTTGACCCACTCCACGCAGGGAGGTAAAAGGTCACATGCGGGGCCCGGGAATCACGCGAATTGGGTTGGCGGGCAGCATCTTGATGTCACCCGGCGGTGCCGAACTCCGCATTTTCGTTCTGTCCGGACGGCAAGTTCTACGGGTCCATGGGGCCCACGGATGGCGCTGTCCTCCCAACCTGCTGGGGTGGGGCCCAATGTGATGGATATCTCTGGTGGCGTGCCTCCTCGGATGGCGGTCGGCCGGAGACGCAGATCGGTGGCCGATCGGCCCCGATCTCCAACTCTTGGAGTTGCTGCCCACGGATTTTCACTTCTATTTTCCGGCGCGCGCTCTGGCGAGAACGGCCGCTGCGATCAATCCCGATGTCGGATCGGGGCACATGAGCTATCGTTGGAAAGCTCTCTTGAAATCCTATAATATAGCTCTTGAGAGAGGATCTGGATCTATGCGGATCTGGATGTTATTGAATTTTGAAGCTCCTGTTGTACAGTACCTGAACTCTCTGATCTGCAGGTGAGTTATCTGAGAACTACCATTGACCGCTAGGAATACGTCCGATTCAGCTTCTGCGCTCTTCACCAAAGTTGTAGGGATTTGAACAAGGAAAATGGAAATAATTTTTGTGGAAGGATTGGTGGAGGCTACGAATTGTTATGCATTTTGCACTGGAAGGTGGTCAGATATGGACAGAGGTGGGAAGAACTGTAGCTGGCTCCGAAAATGATTTTTGAAAAATAGATGGAGGGCGGATCAAAAATCAAGAAAAATCGTGGGTGGAGGGGTTGATGGGTAGAATACCCAGTAAAATTTGAAGCGCTGGGAAAAATCACAAAGGGGGTCGAGGACATGAAACTCAGGAAAGTTGGAAATCAGATCTGAAACGGGCAGAACTTAAATTGAAACTTGGACGAAAATGGAAAATTGGAAAACGTGAACTAGAAGGCCAACCGAATTTTCTGTGGTGTGGTTGACATCCCTAGAACATCCCCTCCAAATGTGGTGCCCAGAAGATCACGAGGGAGAGCTGCAAAATTCGGACAAGCTGCTGCTGCACTGCACGGACAGAATACCGATGAAGACCGTGGCGGTGCGAGGGCGGCACGATGGCGGCGGCGGCGATCACCGGAACAATAAGGGAGGCGTCACACCTCAGAAGAGCAACCGTCTCAGCTACAAGGGGGAGAGGGAGGAGAGAGGAAGGGGGCGCCCAAGGCTCTTCCACAAGAATTCTTCAATTTCTTCTATCATTAATTCATCCAAATGAAAAAAATACAAGTTTTATAGGTTACATATCAAATCCACTATCCACCCTTGGATCTAGGGAAGGGGAATGGATGGCTGGGATCAGATGTGAACAACACACAAAAAAAGAAATAAAAAATTAAGGGGGGGGGGGGCCTATTGACTAGAGAGACAAGGTAGGTGGGGTGGGTTGGAATTGTTGACATTTTTGGGCCAATGTCCCCCACTTTGGCCCACCCTTCTAGAAGCCTCCATTTGAATGGTTGGCTGACCCCACGTGGGGCCCTAGGACTGAGGTGGATCAATGGGAGGGGGTCTGGGGGGCCCGTGGGACCCGGGGGTCCCATTTTGCACATAAACCCCTCTTACAATCAAAATTACATACCGAATAAAATGAAACAAACACACATTACACACAAATAAAGTCGAAACAAATATGATAAATGGGGAGACTCAAGGAGGAGTCTCCAGGCTGTCTCCGAGCCAGATGGACGCTGAAGTGGCTCGAGTCGTGCTCCGCGTGCGGTACCGATGGCTCGGCGTAACTGCTCGGGTGTCCGCACCAAAAATTCACTCGAACAAATTAGGGAACTGCTGACGCATCTCGTCCTCACGCTCCCAAGAAGCCTCACCGCCAGAGTGCCGCTGCCACACCACCTTAACCAGAGGAATAACCTTGTTCTGCAGGTGCTGCTCTCGCCGATCCTCAATACGGATAGGGAACTCTGGTAGAGACAGATCGGGAGTCACCTCGGGCCAAACGGAATCCTTTAAAATATGAGAGACATCGGGCACATACTTCCTCAACATCGAGACATGGAACACATCATGCACCGCTGCAAACTCAGGAGGTACCTGCAACCGATAAGCAACCTCGCCAATGCGCTCCATGATGAGAAATGGACCAACATAGTGAGGACTCAGCTTCCCATGTTGTCCAAATCGCATCTCCCTTAATGGGAGAAACCCTCAAAAATACTTGGTCACCGACCGCGAAACTAAGTGGCTGCCTTCTCCAGTCGGTATAACTCTTCTGCCGACTCTGCGCCGCCAACATGTTCTGACGGACCAGATGCACCACATCAATGCACTGCTACACTAGCTCCGGTCCCGTCACAACAGGCTCACCAACCTCAGACCAATCGAGTGGAGTCCGACATGGACACCCGTACAACACCTCATAAGGAGCCATCCCAATGCTTGAATGATAGCCGTTATTGAAGGCAAACTCCACCAATGGTAGATGGTGAATCCAACTCCCTTGCCATTCCAGGCAACGGGATCTCAACATATCCTCTAACGTCTGAATGGTCCTCTCCGACTGACCATCTGACTGAGGATGATATGCTGAGCTAAACGCTAACTCCATGCCAAGAGCTCACCGGAAACTCCAGAATCTGAAGTGAAAAGTGGATCTCGATCTGACAGAATGGAAATGGGAATCCCATGCAAAGGCATGATCTGCTCCACATAAAGATGAGCCAACTTGGGTACACTCCAGCTAACTTTGATCGGTACCAACCGAGCCACTTTTGTCAGCCTATCCACCAGCAACCAAATACTATCCTACCCACTCGAGGTCCTCGGTAATCCCACCATAAAATCCTTGGTCACGTGGTCCCATTTCCATGCGTGAACCTCCAAGGGCTGAACCATACCTCCTGGTCGCTGATGCTCCGCCTTCACCTATTGACAGGTCAGGCATCTGGCCAGATACTCGGTAAAATCTCTCTTCATGCCTGGCCACCAGAACTGCCTCTTCAAGTTCCGATACATCTTCGTCGCACCCTAGTGTACAGTGTACCGACTCCCATGATCCTCTAGTAACACCGCACGCCTCACATGCTCCTCGGCTGGGACATACAGCCAGCCACGGAATCTCATAGCTCCGTCCTCGCTGAAGTCCACATCAGCCAAAGCAAAAATCCGGTGCAACTCAGGGTCTGCACGCTGAGCATCTGTCACCTGACGACAAATCGCTAGAATGACAGTCAAGCTAGCAAGAATAGCTGACCCCAACTCTTGGGGAACCTTGAGCCTAAATGTCACGGCTGGCACCTGTTCCCAGAGCCTCCACCTCCTCATCATCATGGTGTTGACAACGACTTTCCTACTCAAGGCATCAGCAATAACATTCATCCTGCCTGGCTGATAAGACCGGGTCATAATCTTTCATATACTCCATCCATCGCCTTTGCCTAAGGTTAAGGTCCTTCTGAGTGAACACATACCTCAAACTCTGATGGTCTGTTAACACCTCAAACTTCTAACCGTAAAGATAATGCCTCCAAATCTTCAATGCAAAAATCACAGCCGCTAACTCAAGATCATGGGTAGGGTAGTTCTCCTTATGTGGCTTCAACTGCCGAGATGCATACGCCACAACTCTACCATACTGCAACAGCACAGCACCCAAGCCAATCCCGGAAGCATCTGTACACACCACAAAACCTCCTGATCCAGAAGGTAACACCAACATCGGTGCTGAGGTGAGCAACCTCCGAAGCTCCATAAAGCTCTGCTCACACTCACCAGTCCAGACAAACGGCACATCCTTCCGCGTAAGCCTGGTCATCGGGGCTATAACACGAGAAAAATCCTGAATGAATCTCCTGTAATAGCCTGCAAGCCCCAAGAAACTCTGAATCTCCGTCACGGACCTTGGCCTCGGCTACTGCATCACTGCCTCGACCTTGGCTGGATCCACGGAAATACCATCACCAGAAATCACGTGCCCCAAAAAGTGCACCTCACGAAGCCAAAACTCGCACTTGCTAAGCTTAGCATACAACTGGTGATCTCGTCAGGTCTGCAACACAACCCTCAGATGATACGTATGCTCATGTACAGACTGTGAATAAACAAGGATGTCGTCCAAAAACACGACCACAAACTGGTCCAAGTAGGGACGAAACACCCTCTGCAGCAAATCCATAAATACTGCGGGGGCATTGGTGAGCCCAAACGGCATCACCAGAAACTCATGATGCCCATATCTCGAGTTGAACGTAGTCTTCTCCACGTCAGACTCTCAAATCTGCAACTGATAATAATCGGACCGCAAATCAATCCACGAGAACACTCGAGTAGACTGAAGCTGGTCGAACAAGTCATCAATCCGCGATAACAGATACTTGTTCTTAACGGTCACCTTATTCAGCTGTCGGTAGTCAATGCACAGCCTCAGACTACCGTCCTTCTTCTTCACAAACAACACTGGTGCACCCCAAGGGAAAAAGCTAAGACGAATATACTCTTTGGCCAGCAACTCCTGCAACTACGCCCTCAACTCCCTCAGCTCAGCGGGAGCCATGCGGTAAGGAGCATTCTACAAAGGTCCCGTACCAGGCACAATCTCGATCACAAAATCAATCTCCCGCTGGGGAGATAATCTAGGTAGGTCCTCGAGAAAAATATCGGGAAACTCGCACACCACCGGAATGTTCTCC
This sequence comes from Amorphophallus konjac, assembly GCA_022559845.1. NCBI lineage: Eukaryota > Viridiplantae > Streptophyta > Magnoliopsida > Alismatales > Araceae > Amorphophallus > Amorphophallus konjac. The sequence goes on along the minus strand of CM040123.1, from coordinate 343,606,196 downwards.
ACATCCGGCTCCGACTGGTCTACCATGACCACAGAAGCGAGAAAACCCTGACAACCGGCACCAAGCAAACGACGAGCCCTAATAGCCGAAATAAGAAAGCGGAAGAGGAAGACCTAATACCTTGAAAATAGAAGGTGGGTCCATGAAGTCACCGGAAATAAACCCTCTTCGAGCCACAATCCACCAAAGCATGATGTGCCTCGAGCCAATCCATGCCCCAAATCACATCAAAATCCTGAAGTGGCAACGCATAAAGCCTGGCCGGCAAACTCCGCCCTTCAACCCACCCAGGAACCTCATCGAAATAATACGGAGTTATTATAAAATCATCAGAAGGCAACTCCACTGCCAAATCACAAGGTAACTGGGTCACCGGCTCCTCAATACTCAATGCAAAATCCTCCGAAATAAACGAATAAGATGCGCCAGAATCAAACAAAACCCGAGCCGCACAATCCAAAATTCGAACGGTACCTTCCACGAGCTGTGACACCACTGCCTCTGCCCTAGTCATGTTTGTAATCTGACCTCGGGACTTCTGCCTGCCCCCCACACTCGCTGACCTGGGTAGTAGCGGATACTGCCGTGGCCTCTGCTGCTGGGGGTATTGCTCTACGGAGGATACTGCTGCTGCTACGGCCTCTGAGGACAGTCGCGCGCCATATGCCCTGGCTGGTCACACCTGAAACAAATCACCGGCGCCATGCACTACCTGCCTGGATACGACTCGCCACACTGGGGACACGATCCCCGCGATCCACCCACTGATCCCTGACGCTGAAAAGGAATCAGCTGATGTACACTGCCTGAAGACGCCTACCTCTGATCCTTGTGCTTCTTACAGAAACTCTTCTTGAGAAACTTCTTGACCTTGGAGCCAAAAGACGCAGATCATGTCGCCGACGCCACCGGTACTGGTGCTCCCGAACTACCCGTTGCATGCTAAAAGGTGCCCTGCTGCTGGGTAGCCACCTGCTGGCTACGTCCTCACTAGGACTGCCCCTAGCCAACCGGTCCTCGGACCTTCTGCATATCCAGCTCCGAAGATGCCGCCACACGAGAAGCTGTCTCCAAATTGGTAGGCGCGTTCGCCATCAAAAGGTGCCTCAGCTCCTGCCTTAAACCCTGGACGAACTGCTCAGTCTTCACTCCCTCATGTTCCATGATATGGGGAGCATAACGGCCTAACTCCATAAACCGAGCTCTGTACTGAAACACTGACATGTCGCCCTGAACCGGCTCCAAAAACTGACGCATCTTCTGCGTACCAACATAAGACGGACAATAAGTACGCTCAAAGACCGTAACAAATTCCTTCCATACGATCTCCTGAAGTGGATGAGACTGAAAGGACGTCTTCCACTCTGAAGACCACAAATCTCGAGCCGTACCCTACAATTGGTTACAGGCCAACATCACCATGTCCACCTCGGCATAGTGCATGGAGCTAAACACTCTCTCCATCTCATCAAGCCATCTCCTGGCCACAACGGGATCTGGCTGACCGTCGTAATAGGGCAGATGAAACTACAAGAAGTCCCTCACAGCACGACTGGGTCCACCCCTAGACGACGAGCCCTCACCAGCATCACCGCCAAACTACTGAGACATGAACTGAAACATGCTCCAGAAGAAATCCTCTGCCCCTGGAACTCTCGCTGCATCAGTGGCAACTGGTGGCACTCTGCTCTGCTCCTCTATCGACTATCCCTGCTGAGAGTGAGTCCTCCGCCTCGGCGCCATATTCACCTACTGTAAACAGACAGAAGACACGGAAAACAACGGAATCCATAAAACACACGATGCCCTAAGCCAGTGCCAACTGTACATCATCATTATGGACTAGTGGACCACTGCAACTATTTACGATTCTTATATATATCCACAACCGTGCTCTGATACCAGCGGTAACGACCCGAGATCCGAACACCGGGAAGGCCTGATAACCCGAATCTCGAACCGCCACCCACGAGCCCGAAGACTCGGAAGGGTTAAAAAGGATGGTGTGGAGATACATAAGGATATAAATAATTACAGAGCTACGTAGTTAAATGAATTAAGCAGGAAGTAATAAATGACATTAATTAAATTACAAGGTCCACAAAATAACATCAGTCTAAAAGTGACAGTAGTCCACAACTAGTATAGCACAGAAAGAAAGGTACAACTACACGGGGCATACCCCGGCCTGGCAACTGGCAACTAACCCTGGGCACCTGAACCACATGGAGCCTCTGAAGCGCTCCCCCGAAACACAGTGAAAACACGTAGGGAATGAGCCTTAAAACAAAAGGCTCAGTAGGGATCATCCGGTCCCCACCTCGTAAACCGATAAACTACGTGGAAAGTAACTTCAAGCTACTATAATGGCTAACACCGAACGCATGACATGAAAATCGAGACAACTCATCAAAAACTCAAGAGTCGCTCCCACACAAAGATTGGAGTACCAACCCACTAGAAGCAAGGCCAGATGCATCCATTGACGTCTTAAATCGCGCCTCGGGTGTCCCCCTCGACCCCTGGTGGAACGGGGACACCGTACTAGTAACCACGAACAAGTGACTAGCTGGAGTCGCGCTCCTCAATGCGGGTCCAATCGCCCCCAACCACGTGTGCACACACAGATCGTGCGTCCCTGGTCTGGCCCTCTGACTAGTTTTCCCCTCAGCCGGACTCTGACTGGTAGACGCGGGGCCCGATGAAAACCAGTCCAAAACTGTCTCTCGGGGGTAGCCTCACCAGTCCAAAACTGTCTCTCTGTGGAAGGAGCAACGCCCTCTTTGGATGAGGAAGGTGTATTGGGACGCTGTTTGTGACAAATCGGCCGAGCCCAACTGTCACACCTCGAGATTATGCAGCGGAAATAATCGGGAACGTGAACAGTCGGCTAGTACGTCTCGAGCAAGCACTATAATCAGAGCGCAAGACAATCACACCAAAATAATTGCACAAGTAATTCACAAAAAATCTTTTTCCTTATTTCATATAAATAATCATCAAAATACATAAGATCTTTGACTCTCTTTACTAGACTCAATAAAATAAAGATTACATCATGACTCGACTAGACACTTGATAACTAAGGCTTCTCTCGTCCATATAACCTTCAATCGCTCTCGGACCCACTACTTGTATAATCCGAATCCGATTGACTTGTACCTCCTGAAACATTGAGAAAGTAGGTAATGAGCACACTTACCCAGTAGGTATCTTCGTATCAACATGAAAGCGAGTTTAAGTGATTAACATGTTAGCTCTAGAGAATAAGATAAATCATGTGAATACGGCAAAGCATGTGAATAAACCAAAGTAACAAGTTATGATTACGATGAGATACGAGAATATGATTGATTAAGTATATATGATAAGAATGTAAATTGGTTGGCCTTTTCATGAACAAGAATGTAACAAGAATGTACTTTTCATAACCATGAAGGCTATGCACTAGAAAGTCATGTAACAAGCAAGAAAGTACTTTTTGCTTAATAGCAAGTACTTCGTGAATTTTCGTGGATCTTTATTCATGTCTGTGAATTTTCACTTATTTATAAAGAAAGTACTCCCAGCGCAATGCGACGCCACTAGCATCATACCCCATGGTTTATAGTATGTTTCCGACAATCAGCCGAGCGGCCTAGCATAGAGCCCTTGAACACAATCAGTGCTCGAACTACATCTTCAAGTATAAATCAAGCTACTTCCATGATTATAACAATAAGGTGTCCAATAATGTACAAGTTTATCAATAATTCCATGATAAGGTAACCAAGGTATAGAACGTACCAATAATTGATCATGAGAATTCAAGAAAAGCATTAATAACTAGGTTATGCTATGGAGAAAATTTGATAGCATAACGGTACATTCATTATCTTTCATATTTTTAACATTAACTTATCAACATAGGTTCAGAGTCCAGATAATTCTAAGACCATCCAGGAACTCAAAAAAACCAACCCCAAAGGTCAAACCTCAGGTTAGACAATTTTAGGAACCAAGCGGTCGTTTACTGGACCGTTTCTTGAGATAAGCGGTCTAGTACAGGACCATTTTACATATGGAACAGAAAAGTCGACATAGTGAAATCTCCTGGATCCTAGCGATCACGGTAAAGGCCGCTTAGTGACTGTAACAGTCTAGGATATGGCCGTAAAGGTCCAGATCTCACAAAACACCGGTAGAAGTGCTCTCTAGACAATAGGCTTTTATGGTACAACTAGCTCGGCGTCCTAGTGAGAATCCCATGCTCGCGGAGTCTTACGGAGGCCTTGAAACAAGATTTCTAGTCTGTTGGAAGAAATATCTAATGGAGAGGTTATCAAGTCCAAGATTGTGTACTTAATGTGCAAAGGTGTAACTAATGACAACATACCGGGATATGTGCCATGTACTTAAGAAAATGACTCTAGAAGAGAGAAATAGTGGTAACACCGATCAAATCATGACTAGTCCATGAATCATAAAAAATTTAAGTTAATTACAAAAGTATATGATTTGGTCTTGAAAATAACATAAGTTTAAAAATAATTCTAAGTGCATAAAGAATCATAAAAATCTACGAGAATGTTTCATTAACATAACTAGGTATATGAAAATATCACTTGAAACAGAAGTAAAACCTACCTAACTAGGCTTAACATACATTAATTAGGGCCATTCCGCATTACGTTTCGGGCTAACTTAAATACAGAATTCAAAAATCAAATATGGTCTAGTGGGTGACCGTCTCTTGTGGCTAGCGGTCTATCGTACGACCGCTAGTGCTTCTAGCGGTCTACAGGAAGACCGTTTCTTCCTGTGTTAATAGAAAACTGAAATAATAGTAAAATACAATACTAATCTAAGACATATCATGCATGGAAATCAACATATATAAACTCTATAGCCTGAAAGAACAAGGATAGGTCAGCCAATATGCGTGGGTTTATGTACTAACAAGAGAATTTTCTTTTTACTCCATTAGGGCTAGTTCATGCATGAATATTATACTAGATGCATAGTCCTAATGAAAACATAAAATTCTCAGTGTTCAATGCATGAAATCAACTAAAATTAGAGGGCTTTTATCCCTAATGTCATGTTTAAGCCATTCATAAGATAACCTACCTCTGTTCTGGACTTTAGACTTCGAATTTAGGACTAGAAGTTAACCCTAGTTCCTGCTCTTCCTAAACCGAACCAGTAACTTCGTGGCCTTCTATCTCTTGATTCTCTTTACCTATGACCACAAAATTTGGAGGGTAAGAAGAGGGTACTAAAAGGAACAAATAACTCTAAAGAACCTCTATCTAATTACCTCATTTAGGATTTCTATCTCGCTGATCAATCTGACCCGGTCGCACAGGTTTCTAAGATTCTTATGCTGAACCAGCGACTGTAGACGCCTCTAACTTCCTGTAGACTTGATCTCCTAGAACAAAATTTTGATAAAAGTTAGATCTAACTAAAATGAACAAATTCTCAGAAGAAACTTACCTCTAATTCGACCTCCGTAGCTTAGTTCCACGCGAGCCAAAAGTAAGGGTCGCGTAGGTGAGATCTGGGGTCCATTTATAGGGTTTATCTAGGGTTTCATGGATTAGAACGATTCTAGAGTCCTAATTAAGTATTAAATCGATCTCTGAGAGTCCCAAGCATGCTTACAAGTCTTCATACTTCGGTCTCTAAGAGTTTGGATGCCAAAAATCTAATCTTTTTACACTTTCTTCCACTCACGGAATCTGTAGAGCCTAGTGGTCTAGGGCTAGATCGTTTCTTGTTCCATGCGGTCTCGCGACAGAGCATTTCTTCTATTGGGCACCGAATTTGAACAGTTTCAAACTCTTTTGATATTATCTCATGTTATTATCCATTTATTTATCTACCAAAGAGTAATTATCCCCTTAAATTCTGAAAATACACTAGTCTAAGCTTATAGAATATGGGCCAAACCTTATGGGCTTGGTTTTGGGTCCTTTTGGGCCTATTGATTTATTTACATAGTAATATATTTAATTAACTATAATTCATTTAATAGCCCATTGGTCTTGAATTAATTCTATAAAAATCTTATAAAATCTAATTATGTTTCTAAACAATTAAAATATTGTTTATAAAATCTTGGGGTATTACACCCTCCCCCACTTAAGGGAATTTGGTCCCCAAATTCCTTGTAAATAAGATTTGCTAAGGAGAGTGTACTTACATTCAAATATTTCTAGAAATCTTTTGCGCATGGCTTCTTCAGTTTCCCATGTTGCTTCATGTGACCATGACTTGGTCCATTGGATCTTGACCATAGGAATAGTTTTATTCCGAAATGATCTTGATTGGCTTTTGCTCGTACATCAAGTCTTTTTGAATTTCTAAATTGTGGTAAGTTATGACATGGAATGGATCAGGTACATCCTTCTTGAGCATTGAGACGTGAAATACATCATGAACTCCTGATAATTAAGGGGCAAAGCTATTCGATATGCGACTTCACCAACCCATTCGAGAACTTCAAAGGGGACAATGAATCTTGGAGTAAACTTACCTTTGATACCGAATCTTCGAATATCTCGACCTGGAGAAATCTTAAGAAATACATGGTCTCCTACTTGAAATTCTAGGTCGTGCCTTCGATTATCAACATATAATTTCTGTCTATCTTGAGTCATCTGGAGTCTTTCCCGAATAAGCTTTATCTACTCGGTAGTATCCCTAATGATATCGGGACCGAGAAATTACCTTTCTCCTACTTCATTCCAGCAAATAGGCGATCGACAGCTTCTACCATATAGAGCCTCAAATGGTGCCATTTGTATACTAGCTTGGTAGCTATTGTTGTATGAAAATTCTACTAGAGGTAAATGGTCATGCCAACTTCCTCCAAAGTCAATAGCACAAGCCCTAAGCATATCTTCCACTACTTGATTTGTCCTTTCAGTTTGACCATCAGTTTATGGATGGAACGTTGTGCTAAAATTAAGTCAGGTTCCTAATGAATGTTGAAGACCCTTCCAGAATTATGATGTGAACCGAGGATCTCGGTCGGATATAATGGTGACAGGGACACCATGTAGTTTGACAATCTTCTTCATGTATAATGCTGTTAGTACATCCACAGACCATCGACTTTTGATTGGTAGAAAATGTGCAGATTTAGTTAATCGGTCTATGATTACCCATATACCATCATGTCATCTTTTTGTCTTAGGTAAACCCATGATAAAATCTATCCCTATACTTTCCCATTTCCACTTGGGAATATTCAAGGGGTGTAATTTCACAGCAGGCTTTAAATGTTCTGCCTTTACTTGCTGACAAGTGAGACAGCGAGCTACAAAGTCTGATACTTCTCTTTTCATATTGGGCCACCAAAAGTTTCTTTTCAAATCTTGATACATCTTGGCAGCACCAGGGTGAATAGCATACCTTGATTTGTGAGCTTCTTCCATGATCAATTTCTTAGTGTCATCATGACTTGGCACACAAATTCGATCCTTAAATAATAGTCTTCCATCATTTGAGATAGAAAATTCCAGTCTCTGATCAATATTATCCTTAATCTCCATCAATGTGGGGTCATTTTCTTGTAATTGGACTATGTCCTTGATCAATGTAGGTTGAGACCTTATATTGACAATCATACCTCCTTCTCCTTCTCTGTCAATATCAAGATTTAAATGAGAAAAATCTTCAATAAGACAAGTTATACCATTCCTGAGGCTTGCTAGAGTTGCCATCGATTTCCTATTAAGAGCGTCAGCTACAGCATTTGCTTTCCCTGGATGATATTGGATAGTAAAGTCGAAGTGCTTGAGATATTCCAACCATCTGTATTGTTGCATGTTTAACTCCTTCTTGGTGAAGAGGTATTTTAGACTTTTATGATCTGAAAATATGATGAATTTCTCCCCATAAAGGTAATGCCGCCAAATCTTCAATGCGAATATAACTACAGCTGGTTCCAGATCATGTACAGGGTAATTTTCTTCGTGACGCATTAACTGCCTTGATGAATAGCAAATCACCTTTCCACTTTACATAAGGACGCATCCTAGGCCAATGCCAGACGCATCCCTATAAACTTCAAAACCACCACCCTCTGTCGGTAGCGTTAATATAGGTGCAGTGGTAAGGTGTTCTTTAAGAGTTTGAAAACTCTCTCCGCAATCCTTCGACCATATAAAAGGATTCTCCTTTCTTGTGAGTCTAGTCAAAGGAACGGCGATCTTTGAGAAATCTTTGATAAATCTTCTGTAATAACCAGCCAGACCTAGAAAACTTCTGACTTCCGACACGATCGTCGGCCGGCTCCAGTTCTTAACAGCTTCTATTTTAGAAGGGTCGACAGCGATACCTTTCTTTCAAATAATATGGCCAAGGAAAGAGACCTCCTTTAGCCAGAACTCGTACTTACTAAGCTTTGCATACAGTTTGTGCTCTCTTAGCTTTTGCAAGGCTATTCTTAAGTGCTCTTCATCTTCCTCCTTTGTTTTGGAGTATATAAGAATATCATCAATGAAGATGACTACAAACCGGTCAAGATAAGGCCTAAAGACATTATTCATGAGTTGCATAAATGCTGTCGGGGCATTAGTTAATCCGAACGGCATTACCACGAATTCATAGTGGCCATATCTACTCCGAAAAGTAGTTTTATGTATGTCTTCATCTTTGATCTTGAGCTGATGATAACCTGACCTGAGATCTATCTTGGAGAAATATTCTGCTCCTGAAATCTGATCAAAGAGTTCATCTGTACGTGGCAACGGATATTTATTCTTAATTGTGAGTTGATTCAATCGTCGGTAGTCGATACATAGCCTGAGGGATCCATCCTTCTTCTTGACGAATAGAACTAGCGCACCCCAAGGGGATGTGCTAGGTCGAATAAAACTTTTGTCTAATAACTCCTGAAGTTGTTTCTTCAATTCCTTGAGTTCTGTGGGGGACATCCTGTAGAGAGCTATTGAAACAGGTGCTGCTCCGGGAATGAGTTCAATGAAGAAGTTTACTTCCCTTTCGGGTGATAAACCGGGTAAATCTGTTGGGAATACATTGGGAAACTCATTCACAATGAAAATATCTTCTAAGATGATCTCCTTGGACTCGGTGATGATTACGGAAGCAAGAAAAGCTTCACATCCTTGCGAAATGAGTTTGCAAGCGTGAAGAGATGAAATAATGGTAGGATGCTTCCTATATTTGATACCAAGGAAGGAAAATCTTGGAAGACCTGATTTCGAAAAGAGATAATCCGGTTGCGACAATTTATATAAGCGTCATGGTCTATAAGCCAATCTACACCTAAAATAGCATCGTAGCCCTCCATGTCAAGGCATACGAGGTTTGCAGGAAGATTATGACCTTCTACCATTACCTTACTATCGGGATAGTAATTTGTAAGTTTGGTTCCGGGACCTAATGGTGTAGTGATTGCTAGGTCCGAAGGTAGAGGGACTGATGAAATTGGCAAGGTTTTTGCGAAAGTAGTAGATATAAAAGAATGAGAGGCACCAATATCAAATAGTATGAATGCAAGATGAGAATATATTTGGACAGTACCTTCTATAAGCCCATCATTTTTGGGTGCTTTTTCATCATCTATAACAGCATTGAGATGGGCCTGCCGCTTACGTCCGCCACTAGAAGATTGATCCTTCATAAGAGGGCAATCCGGCATGCGGTGCTCCCGGCTACCACATCATAAACAAACGTCGAGACGCTTCCAACATTCTTCGGCCGAATGACCGAACTTCTCACAAAACGTGCCAGTCGCCATGACTTGCATCTCTTCTTCTTTGACCTTCTTATTCTTGTAGTAGCCACTCCCGTTCCGAGATCTCTTCTTGCTATCATGAGATTTATAAGGTTCTGTGATACTAAACTTTCCCTTCTTTTCATGCCGATCAGACCTTCGGCTCGGCTCCTCTACTTTTCCCTTAAGTTTTTCGACCTTCTCCAAGGTCCTTTCACATAGATGCGCTCGTTGGACCATCTCCGTATATGTACGGATATTCTGAGTCCCAAGTTGTTGAATAAAGTCGGGCCTTAATCCATCCATAAACTGATTAGCTTTTAATAAGTCGGTACTAACCAAATGAGGAGCATAGGGCGCCAGCCTAAAAAATTGGATTTCATACTCCGCTACTGTCATCATACTTTGACGTAACGAAGCAAATTCCATAGCTTTCCTCTCCTTAATATGTTCAGAGAAGTATTTTGCTCAGAAGAGGGTGAGGAATCCCTCCCAAGTATGTGGTGCATCTTGAGGTGGTGCGGGAATTGACTTCCACCATGTACGGGCATCTTTATTGAGTTGGACCGTAGAAAGATGAACCTTCTCTTGGTCGACACATTGCATGACCTCAAATATGCGATTCATTTCATCAATCCAATTCTCTGCTTCATCTGGATTAGAGGAACCATAAAATCGTGGAGGATTTAGGCTTCTGAAGTTACGGTGAAGATCACCAGCACCAGCTCTTGCGCCGGCTTGTGCCATGTTTTGCAATGCCTGTGTGAGACGCGCAACGGTCTGTTGCATTCCACCCCAATCAACACGGTGAGCCATCGTAAGAATGAGGTACCTGAGAAGAGTAATGAATTTGTTAATTCTAATGAAATGAGTGAGGTTAACCTTAGAAATAATTCTAATTACTATCTCATCTCAGGTTCTACACAATTCCTCTCACATGGGTTGGAGATTTTTCTTTCCTAGTTTCATAGGTATGGGTCCTTAAACCTTGGACTTAACCTTATGACATGTCTTTTCCCTAGGACTTCTAGTCCTATGCTCTGATACCACTCTAACTGTCACGCCCCAAGATTATGCAGCGAAAACAATCGAGAACGTGAATAGTCGGCTAGTACGCCTAGACCAAGTAATATAATCAGAGCGCAAGACAATCACACCAAAGTAATTCACTAAAAACTTTTATCTTCATTTAATATAAATAACCATTAAAATACATAATATCTTTGACTCTCTTTACTAGACTCGATAAAATAAAGATTACATCATGACTCGACTAGACACTTGATAAATCAGGCTTCTCGCGTCCATATAACCTTAAATCGCTCTCGGACCCGCTACTTGTATAATCCGAATCTGATTCACTTGTACCTCCTGAAACATTGAGAAAGTAGGTAATGAGCACACTTTCCCAGTAGATATCTTCGTATCAACATGAAGGCGAGTTTAAGTGATTAACTTGTTAGCTCTAGAGAATAAGATAAATCATGCGAATACGACAAAGCATGTGAATAAATCAAAGTAACAAGTTATGATTACGATGAGATACGAGAATATGATTGATCAAGTATATATGACAAGAATGTAATTTTTTAGCCTTTTCATGAACAAGAATGTAACAAGAATGTACTTTTCATAACTATGAAGGCTATGCACTAGAAAGTCATGTAACAAGCAAGAAAGTAATTTTCGCTTAATAGCAAGTACTTCATGAATTTACGTGGATCTTTATCCATGTCCGTGGATTTTCACTTATTTATAAAGAAAGTACTCCCAGCGCAATGTGACGCTAGTAGCATCATACCCCATTGTTTACAGTATGTTTCCGACAATCAACCGAGGGGACTAGCATAGAGCCCTTGAACACAATCAGTGCTCGAACTGCATCTTCAAGTACAAATCAAGCTACTTCCACGATTATAACAATAAGGTGTCCAATAATGTACAAGTTTAACAATAATTCCATGATAAGGTAACCAAGGTATAGAACGTACCAATAATTGATCATGAAAATTCAAGAAAAGCATTAATAACTAGGTTATGCTATGGAGAAAATTCGACAGCATAACGGTACATTCATTATCTTTCATATTTTTAAAATTAACTTATTAACATAGGTTCAGAGTCCAGATAATTCTAAGACCTTCTAGGAACTCAAAAAAACCAACCCCAAAGGTCAAACATCGAGTTAGATAATTTTAGAAACCAAGCGGTCTAGTACAAGACCGTTTTACGTATGGAACAGAAAAGTTGACATAGTGAAATCTCCTGGATCCTAGCGATCACGGTAAAGGCCGCTTAGTGACTGTAGCGGTCTATGATATGGCCGCAAAGGTCCAGATCTCACAAAACACCGGTAGAAGTGCTCTCTAGACAATAGGCTTTTATGGTACAACCAGCTCGGCGTCCTAGTGAGAATCCCAAGCTCGCGGAGTCTTACGGAGGCCTTGAAACAAGATTTTCTAGTCCGTTGGCTTATAAAGCCTTACAATTACAAACCTACTTCCCGAGGATATAAATTCAAGCTAAAAGGACACAAATATAAAAATAAAAGTTAGTGCCCGTTGTAGATTCCCATCAATTCTCCTCGGGTGGGATGAACTCGACCCCCTCGAGTAAGGGGTGCGGCTGCTCGAGTAGCTCCGGTGGATGCGTCACCGAACCTGGAAGCGCGGAGTACGCTCCACTCCAAGTAATCGACACCTGCTCATCCCATATAGATTCGATATGCACACGCTGCTGGGGAATGAGGCTAGAGGTGGACACTCCAGGGTGGGGTCACTCTCAAATGAAGGAAGCGGCTCAAAGACTCACTAGGAATCACCGCCGAGTCCCTTAAGTGACTAGATCCGATATGAAGTAGAACCAATCCCAAAGTCCGACCAGTCTCGAAGTCGAAAGGGACTAACAACACGAGCGTACAAACTGACTCGACTCGATGTATGCACAAACACACGATAGACAAATGAAACAAAGACTCAAAAAGACCCTAAACAAACCTAATGTTAGTCCGACCCGTACGTGTGTGACGGCGGACCAAGACACTCGAATATGTGCCATGCTTGCATTTGACATAATCGGTGGTTGGCGGAATGGGGAACACCTAGACGCCCTAGTATGACCCAGTCATGCATGGACGGCCCTTTGGATTTGGGATACTTGAGAGGGATAGGAGAACTAGGTGTAGGTGTATCAAGAACGGGCTTGGTGGGTATAAATGACCCAGCCCGTGAGATAGGGGTGTGGTAGTAGACTCCCTCGAAGAAGTGAAGTATATATAGTGGGTCTAGGGGTCCACTAGGGAATGGGTCAAAGGGATCAAAGAAGGTATCCCCTTATGGTGGGTTTCCACAAGTCATGGTCCCCGGTGTAGAAGTCTTGAAGGTGTGGATAGTCACCTTCATGCATTGAAGGTGGGACAGTGATCATGTGTAGGATGTATTGTTCCTCTCTCGGGCAAAAGGGTATGAAGTCGGGTTCGGTCGGCATGGGGAGGAATAAGAGGATCTCCGTAGTGACACAACCCATGGTGCATACGGTGGTAATGGACCCTAAGGCCGGATAGGTGAGGGTAAGACTAGTGGGTTGGTCGAAGCTTCGGATCAATGAGTGCGTCAACTTCCATTGCGTGTCTAATCCCATAATAAGGTCATCCAAGGTGTCAACATGTTGACTAGACTGGAATGTGGTATGGAATGAGTTGACCGACACTAATGGTAGGGTGGTGTACATGGATGGGTAAGGAGGCGGGACCAAGTGATCTTTGAGCCAACTAAGAAGCGGCTCGGCTATGAAAAGCGTACCCGTTAGAAACACGGGTGGCTCGGGCTTTGGTGGCTCCAAATAAGATGGTTCCGAATAAAGTTCAGAAGTAGAGGGTAGCAATGGAGCACTCACGGGTGGTGAAGAAGTACGTGTCCTTTCCAACCAATCGGAAAACATTTTCTCGATTTTATCAAAGGTGTGGGTTGGAGTAGGAACCTCGTGGTGGACTCGCTCCTCGTCTCTCGGCTCGGGTGTGGACCTAGGCTCGGCTAGAAGCGGGGCTTCCACTTGGTGGAAGGTGACTGGGCGGACCACTTGATTGGGGTTGCTTTGGAGGGCTTGGATGGGGGTGAAGGGGCGGGGTTCGTTGGAGGTGTGGCCCACTGGATTGCGGGTGAGTTGGTGGGGCCGACTAGTGGTATAACCCCTGTGGTTGGAGGTTGGTGGACGGGGATGGTAGACCCTCCTAAGCGCTCTCTTCATATCCCACCATGACTCGATGGGCCTTAGCCTCCTATCTTCCCGGAAGTACTTGATGTCCCTCCATGTTTCGGCGGCTTCATAGAAAAGTCACCTTTTGGCAAAGTTGACTTGCGCGGGACCGACATAAGGTGACACTCAAAGTAGTCGTCCATAATGGCTTCCCACTCTAGGTAGTCACCTGGGTTTTCGGATCCATAGAAATCCCAGGCTATGGGTCTATGGGGGTAGTCCGGGTGGTTCTCCCATCTTAGATAGTATCGCCACCATGCATGAGATCCGGGCATTTGGTAATCCATGGGACACAGGGACACTAGTGGATGGACATGCCGACACTTGGACAAGACACTAGACCGACTATGCAAGGTTGGAATGCATGCACACTAAGGACCCTAGACTTAAACCAAGACTCGGTACGTGACGGAGTTAATCGATCCGAAGATCACTCACGTAAGTGTGCGACCTTCCCGATAGGCATAGCCTAACGTTCGGACAACACCTTTTAATATACCGAATAAAGGTATGCTATGCAACCTTGGACCGACTTAAGCTTAGACTCGACTTAAATGACTCTTTTTTTTGTTGATTTTAGACACCCTAGACTCAACTGGCGCTCTGATACCAAACTGATGTGGGACGGACACGTGACCTGGGACTCTAGCTCGCGATCGTCCCTAAGCAAGGGAAGACATGGGAACGTGCGCGGTTGAGAAACCGGCAGTGAGTCTCGGGTATCGGCCTTTCTGCGTTAACTCGGGTCAAGTCACAGGACGGTCACTCACTCTCGCTCTCACAGCGGTGATAAAATGATAACAAGCTAGATAATCTATCACTCATGCAGCGGCATATACAAAAATATACGAGTAAAGCAATGCCTACGAGGAGGGTGACGAGTGTACCTAAACGCTCCGGGCGTGGGGAAGACGTTCCCGGCCACATACGGTAACTCCCGGTAACAACGGTAAAAGTTAATTACAACAGTGAATTTTATTGCCCACTCCACGCAGTGAGGTAAAGGGCTACAAGTGGGGCCCGGGAGGACCGACCCTGGGTTGACGGGCAGTAATCTGGGGGTGCGTACGGCACGAACTCGGCATGCTGGTCCGACTCGGCACTATTCTAACTCGGTGCTACGCCAACTCGGTTGCTGACTCACTGGACAGCAAGCAACGGTTTCCAAAGGAACGTCACCTTCCTGAGATCTTCTGGAGGCGCCGCTTGGCTGGGACGATGGCAGGACGTCCCTGAACGACTTCCTGAAGAGGCGGCTCCTGAAGTTGATTTTTGATATTTATTTCTGAATTTCTCCTGGGCTGTAATTTCAGACCTGCACAGGGAACAGAACTGCACGCCTCGGCTGCAAGAATTACGATGCTCATATCCGAAGGCCGATCGAGGCGTGGCTGGTACCGTTGAAAAGAACACTCATAGATCTACAACATATATTTTTGACAGCTCCATCCACCGAACGGATTGAAAATGAATATGATTGTAACACTATTTTTGTTTCTGACTCGGACTGACAGACACACAGGGCAGCAAGGGATCGGCCTGAAACTGACCTTTAACCGAAGGCTAAATGATTTTTATAGACTCCACGAAAATTATGATGGAAGGGGATATATGTGTGGAACACTGAGTAATTTTTTGGGATTTTTGAAAAATTTGTAAGGGGGTGGGGGAAATGTGACAAGGTGACTCTATCCCGTAGATCTGCAAAAGGGCAGATTACTGAGAGGACAAATAAAAATATGGGAAAAATACCTAATGACATCCAAATGACACGAAATTTAAACTGGAGGTTAAGGGAGATGGACAGAACAAACTCTCAAAATTAGGACTCGATCAGATAACAAGAAGAAAAGATAAAAATCCGGAGGTGAGGTTCTATCCTGATGGAGATAGAACTCCGATGTAGCGGCCGTGGCGGCGCGATGGCGGCACGAACGGCGATGGCGGCAGCAGAGGGGAACTCAGAGGGGCTAAGGAGAATGGGATTCACACCCTGGAGGGCTGGAGGAAGAAGATGAACAGCAAGAGGAGGAGAGAGGGGCGCACCTAGGCTCCTTGGGGTAATTTTCTCTTCATTAATTTCTCTAATGACACTATACATAGGCTTATATAGAGAATGGCAAGGGGTGGGGGCTGGGAATTTCATGGGAGAGAGGGAATTTTCTTCCCCATGTGGTCAAATGACCAAATTAAATAAAAAATACAACATGGGATAAACTATATTATAAGGGGGAAGCATCTTGGACTTTAAGGGTTGGAATATTAGACGTTTTAATCCAATTGTCCCCTTGAATGGTCAAGCCATCTAGAAGCCCACCTTGGACCTTTGACTGGCCCCAGATGGGCCCTAAGGCTTAGGTGGACCAAGAGGAAAGGAGATGGGGGCCCCTTGCTGGTCCTACTGGACTTTTGCACAAAAATCCAAAGAATCCTAAGGAATGACATATTGGCTTATAAAGTCTTACAATTACAAACCTACTTCCCAAGGATATAAATTCAAACTAAAAGGACACAAATATAAAAATAAAAGTTAGTGTCCGGTGTAGATTCCCATCACCGGCCCTAATACTTCTCCCAGTGACGTCAGACACATCGTACGAGCGGAGATGTCTGATTTGCAACGCGAGTTGAGGACAGAGATGTCAAGCCAGGAGGTGCACATGTTGTAGGCACTCGCTGACCTCCTCTCCTAGGCGGGGATTCTCCCTCATGGAGCACCCTCAACCACCGGACAGCCCCCTCAGGTGAGTGTTTGTTCGATTTTTATTTTGGTAGAATTTTGACTTATAAAATCAATGAATATATATGAATTTTTATTCAAAGTAACAAGACCCTCTTTGATGTAGGAATAAATCAGTCTAAAATGCTTTATATGAGATAGAATGAGTTTATATGAGAGCTGACGGAATCCAAATCGGATACCCAATTTGGGCTCGACGCTCAAATTACTCAATTCAGTACTATGTTACTTTTAAAAGCTACCTTTGTTTAAAACAATTCAGATAAGTAGTGGTTGTGGGGTCAAAAATTTAAAATATTGATCTGATCGGTGTACCGATCGTTCCAACACGACCTGAGAGGTAAAGTGACTTGTGAGAACAGACGGAATCCAAATCGGATACCTGGTTTGGGTCTGACGCTCAAAAGTGTAATCTCTAAATGTACTTAGTTTAAAATTAAAGAAGTTGGGTTTGGGGGTCCAAAATCTAAAACACCGATCTGATCGGCATGTCGATTGTTCCAAATAGACCTAGGAGGTAAAAGTGACTTGTGAGAATTGACAGAATCCAAATCAGATATCCGGTTTGAGCCCGGCGCTCAAAAGAACGTTCTCTAAATGCACTGAGTTTAAAATGCAGATAAGAAATTGGGTTGGGGGGTCCAAAATCTAAAATACCAGTCTGATCGACATGCCGGTCGTTCCAACATGACTTGGGAGGTAAAAGTGACTTTTGAGAACTGACGGAATCTAAATCGGATCTCCGGTTTGGGCCCGACGGTCAAAAGTGCATTATCTAAATACACTTCGTTTAAAATTAATGATATTGGGTTGGGGGTCCAAAATCTAAAATACCAATCTAATCGGCATGTCGATCGTTCCTACACGACCTAGGAGTTAAAAGTGACTTGTGAGAACTGAAGAAATCCAAATCGGATACCTGGTATGGGCCGGACGCTCAAAACTGCATTATCTACATACACTTAGTTTAAAATTAAAGAAGTTGTGTTATGGGATCCAAAATCTAAAATACCGGTCTTATCGGCGTGCCGATTGTTCCAACACGACTTGAGAGGTAAAAGTGACTTGTGAGAACTGACGGAATCTAAATCGGATACCTGGTTTGGGCCCGGTGCTCAAAAGTGTATTTTCTAAATGCACTTAGTTTAAAATTAAAAGTGACTTGTGAGAATTGACGGAATCCAAATCGGATACTCGGTTTGAGTTTGGTATTAAACTTGTCGATTTGGTATTATATCTGATTCGAATTTATACAATCAAATAAAATATTTAATTTATCTTTTCAATAATTTTTTATTTATTAATGCATACTTAATGTTATTATTTTTCAATATATGATCCTCCAACGAGTGGCGACGGAGGGGACGAGCAGGACGGGGAGGATGGAGATATGGAGGATGTAGAGGATATTTCTTGATTATTTTTATTATTATAAAATTGATAATTAATGTTGTGTTTCGTTTCTTGTATATCTTGGATTTTATTTGTGATGGATAGATTTTTTATTTTTATTTAAATAGATTTTTATAACTCTGCCATGGCCGGTCCCAAGCCCGGGTGAGAAAAGAGGAGGGTTTGTGTTAGGTCGACAGCCAGCAGTAAAATTTTGTCACATCTCCAACATGAATTCTGATCCAAATACATTATGTGCTAATGCTAGGGCGTTCCCCGTAAGCGACGCGTTACATCGGAACCCGGATGGAATGACAAGTGAGCAAGGGCCAGCTAGGGCGTTCCCCGTAAGCGACGCGTTACATCGGAACCCGGATGGAATGACAAGTGAGCAAGGGCTAGCTAGGGCGTCCCCCGTAAGCGACGCGCCGCAATGGCGCCCAATTGCGGTGTCAAATAGGCAAGGGTTCTCGTGTGGGGTTGGACGCACACGGGTAAAGAAGCAAGTCCAAAAACATAGGATCCGTCTAGCTACTTGGAATATAGGAACTTTAACGGGTAAGGGTTTAGAATTAGTTAAATTAATGAAGGACAGGAGGGTTAACATAGCTTGCCTACAAGAAACTAGGTGGAAAGGACATAAAGCTAAAGACATTGATGGGTATAAAATTTGGTATACGGGTAATAATAACTCTAGAAATGGTGTTGCTATAATAATAGATAAAAACTTAAAAGACAGAGTTGTGGAAGTAAATAGATTGGGGGATAGACTAATGGTAATTAAACTTATCTTAGGTGATGATATTTTGAATATAATTAGTGCATATGCACCTCAAGTAGGATTAGAAGAGAGCATTAAAAAGCAATTTTGGGAGGCTATTGATAGTTTGATCCAAAATATCCCTAGTGAAGAGAGAATCTTTATTGGAGGGGATCTTAATGGTCATGTGGGTATAGATAATAGAGGCTATGAGAGGATTCATGGAGGGCTTGGTTTTGGTAATAGGAATGATATGGGTAACACTATTCTTGATTTTGCTATGGCCTATGATCTAGCAATTATTAATACCTTCTTTAAGAAGCGGGACGAACACTTAATAACATACAAGAGTGGAACACATATAAGTCAAATTGACTATTTTCTCATTAGGAAGGTCGATAGAGTTTTATGTAAAGATTGCAAAGTTATTCCTGGTGAGAGTCTAGCCCCTCAACATAGATTGTTAGTAATGGATGTCACTATCCCTAAATTCAAAAGAAAGATCATTATAAATAATTATTCCAAGATTAAATGGTGGAATTTAAAAGGTAAAAGTTTAGAAACATTTAAAAATCATCTATTAAAGGAAAATATTTGGAATTTAGAACAAGAAACTAATGTAATGTGGAATAATGTTACAAATTGTATAACGAGGGTTGCAAAACAACTCTTAGGCGAATCTAAAGGTAAAAAGAACTTAGAAAAAGAGACTTGGTGGTGGAGTGAGGAAATTCAAAATACCATTAAAGTAAAAAAGGAATGCTTTAAAGTTTGGCAAGCTAACAAAAATGCTCAAACCCTAGAAGCTTATAAAATCGCTAAAAAGAGAGCTAAGAAAATAGTCAGCGAAGCCAAATCAAAGGCATTTGAAGATTTATATAATAAATTAGGAACCCGAGAGGGTGAAAAGGACATATTTAAACTAGCTAAATTAAGAGAAAGGAAAACTAGAGATTTAGATCATGTTCGGTGCATTAAAGGTGAAGATCAAAGGGTTTTAACTAAGGATCTTGAGATTAAAGGGAGGTGGCATAGCTATTTTCAGAAGTTACTTAATGGAGATTCCGTCAAGGATTTATCTTTAGAAGGTACCCAAGAGTCCACAATATTTGATAAATATCAATATTTCAGGTGTATTAAGATGTCAGAAGTGGAGGATGCTTTAAGGAAAATGAAAGTGGGCAAGGCCTTAGGACTAGATGGCTTACCTATTGAAGTATGGAAAGGCCTAGGAGATATTGGTATTCAGTGGCTAACTAAATTTTTTAATAAAATTTTAAAGGAACGAAGAATGCCAGAAGTTTGGAGAAAAAGTGTTGCAGTTCCTTTCTATAAAAATAAAGGAGATATTCAAAGTTGTAATAATTATCGTGGAATTAAGCTTATGAGTCATACTATGAAACTTTGGGAAAGAGTAATTGATAAACGCCTCCGTGGTATGACTACTGTGTCGGAAAATCAGTTTGGTTTTATGCCAAATAGATCTACTACATAAGCTATTTTCTTGCTACGGCAGCTAATGGAGAAGTATAGAGAGATGAGAAAAGATTTGTATATAGTTTTTCTTGATTTAGAGAAGGCGTACGATCGAGTACCGAGAGAATTGATTTGGTGGACATTAAGAAAGAAAGGAATCTCTCAAGGATATGTTGATTTGATTAAGGATATGTACGACGGTGCTATTACTAGTGTTCGAACTATTGCTGGGGAGACTGGTGAATTTCCCGTTTCTATAGGTTTGCATCAAGGTTCTGCACTAAGTCCGTATCTCTTTGCCTTAGTTATGGATGAAGTAACTAAACAATTGCATGATGATATCCCTTGGTGTATGCTATTTGCAGACGATATTGTTTTAATTGATGAGAGTATTGATGCTCTAAATGCTAAGTTAGAGCGTTGGAGACTTGCCTTGGAGTCTAAAGGTTTTAAAATTAGTAGGAGCAAGTCAGAATTTATGCACTGTAATTTTAGTAATGGGAGTGTGGTTCAGGAAGACATGGTTCTAATTGACGGACATAACATTCCGAAGAGTAGTAGCTTTCGATACTTAGGGTCTATCATACAAGAGAATGGGGAGATTTATGATGACGTTACACATAGGATTAAGGCAGGCTGGTTAAGATGGAGAAGTGCATCAGGTGTCCTTTGTGATCGTCGTATGCCTGTGAAACTCAAAGGGAGGTTTTATAGAACGGCTGTGAGACCTGCTCTGTTATATGGTACCGAGTGTTGGGCAGTACGAAAGGAACACATCCACAAAATGTGTGTAGCAGAGATGAGGATGTTGAGATGGATGTGTGGCAAGACTAAGAAAGACAAGATTAGGAATGAGCGCATCCGTAAGGACTTAGGGATAGCTCCAATTGATAGTAAAATGAGAGAAAATAGACTCAGGTGGTTTGGACATGTGTTTCGTCGCCCTAACTCAGCGCCGGTTAAAAGATGTGATCAAATCTTAGTGGATGCTAGCAAAAGAGCTCGAGGAAGGCCTAAAATGAGATGGTGCGATGTTATTAGGAAGGACATTAGTTCCTTGAGTTTAAATATGAATATTGCCTTTGATAGAAATCTTTGGCGGAACAGGATTCATGTAGCCGACCCAATTAATTGGGATAAGGCTCTGATGATGATGATGATGATGATGATTTAAATAGATTTTTATATAAATTTTATATTTTTAAAAAAGAACAAATATTTTTTTCGACAGACCCATGGCCTCCATCGAAATCTTTCCGACGGAATCACCGACATAATAGTCTTTCCGTCGAAAAATACATGAACGTTATATTTTTTAAAAATAAATTTTCTGACGGAATTATCGACGTAATTTTTTTCCGTCAGAAAGGTTTCCGGCGGGAATTCCGACGGATTAGTTTCCTCCGTCGGAATATTTCCGACGGAATAACTCTCCGTCAGACAAAAATAAGACCGTTATTTTTTTAAAAAATAAATTTAGCGATGGAATTACCGACGTAATACTTTCAATCAGAATAGGTTCTGACGACATTTCCAACGGATTATTATTTCGTCGCAAAAAAAGTTACAGAAGGAATTTTCGTACTACTTTTTCGTCGAAAAATACCGATAGAGTTCTGATAGATAATTATTCTGTCAGTAACTTCCGACAAGGAATACCCAACGAACGTATTCCGTTGAGATTCCGTCAGAAAACCGTCGAAAAAAACCTTTCTAACAGAATTTTCGACGAAATTCCGACGGAATATGTCGTCGGAAATACCGCTTTTTCTTGTGGTGGAAGGTGGCCACCATATGGGTGTATAGGAGCATTAAATGCTAAGGGGAGGGGGCATTAAATGCTAAGAGAGCATTGAATGCTTGGTTGGTTGGTAAAGGAAAGAAGAAATTATGCTGCCGTATCAGTCCTTAGGGGGTTGCCGGTTCATGTGAGCTCAAAACAGAGCATCGAATTCCTTTGACAGAGAAGGCACCATGAAAATCAAAATGAATGGGATTTGTGGGGGCTTCAAGACCCACTTTGCTACTAGTTTTCCCTCCCCGCTGGTGGCTTACAAAGAGGAGATAAGGGACTATATCTCCCCCTTCTTCGACTGCCCAAGGGTGGTATTAAGAGAGAGGGAAGCGGTGACACCGTAAAACCAATCTGGGAAATCACGGACAGAATCCACGCATCTGGAAGCTTAGGGTCATGACTAGAGTAAATCCTAAGTATAGGTATGCTTCATGATCGAGATTTTCTGTGGAGTAGGGATGAAACAGGGGACTGAGCTCAGCACAACAAATCATACCCCACGGTGCAAATAACCACTGTAAGCACAAAGGGGTGGGGAGGAAATGGCATGAGAGGTAAACAGTCTCATGGCAAAGGGAATGCGCACGGAACCTTTATTAATCCATAAAGATTTGGAATTATACAAAAATTCTCATAGCTGAGATCAGAAAGTACAGAGTAAAAGAAAAAAAAACATCAGGCCTAATTTAAAATGCTCAACCCACCTATGGAGAACCAACGTTCCCTCCTCCCCCTCCCTTTCTCTCCTTCCTTTTCTTCTCCGGCTAACTCTCTATTCATGCTCGGAGCTTCTGGGCTCTCTTTTGCTCTCTTCCTCTAGCTTCTTTTCTCCTTCTTCTATTTCTTTTTTACTGGATCGATGGATGGGTGGATGTCTCTATCTCTCTTTTCTTCTCTTCACTCTACCCTTCTTCTGCTCAAAAGGATCATCTTCGGTAGAGTTTTTTTTCTCTTTTTTCTCTTCTCCCCCGCCTTCTTCTCCGCTGTTGCCCTCTTTATATATGGGAGCATGGGGCGGACGTGAGGGGGCTTTCACGCGCTACTGGTCCAAGCAGGAGCCTCCGGATGGGCCTCTGAAGGGCGCCAGATGAGAAGGTTAAGGGCTTCCAGATCAAATGTGAAGAGGTTGCCGTTTGAGCATTAAATGGGGGGGGGGCTGCCGGATGGAGCTGTGAAGAGGCTAACTGTAACACCCCCTTCTCCATTCTTCTTCTTCTTTCTTCTTTTGTTTTCTTTTTTGTTTCCTCTGCTGCCGAAACAACCTTGCCCTTTCTTCTTTTTTTTTATTTTGCCCTTCTTCTTCTTTTATTCTTCTCTTGTCCTTTTTTCTTCCTTTCTTCTTCTTCTTTTGTTCCTTTCTTCTCTTCTTATTTCTTTCTTCTTCTCTGTCGACAGAGCGTCTTCTTTTTCTTCTTTTGTTCGTTGTTCAGAGGAACTTCGAAAATGGAGTCATCTGCAGATGTCGCCAATTTAATTTACGTCCAGGCTGAAGACATTCATTTCCAAAAAATCAGAAAATAGAAAATGAATTAGTGTCAAAGCAAGGGACGCAAATTAATATGTGTCTGCCTAAAGAGGTGCAAACCTTTTAAAATATATATATTTTTTAGTTAAAAGCAAAATTCAAATTAGCGTCTTGGTCATAGACACATATTAATATATGTCTCTCCAAAAAGATGCAAATTCCTTCAAATGTGTATTTGCATTCAAAGTAAAATTCAAATATGGTAAGAACTTAGCGGTTGGGTCATAGATGCATATTAATGTGTGTCTCTCCCAAAAGGCTCAAATTCCTTACAATACGAATTTCACTTTAAATTAAAAATCTGGAAATAGCAAGGGAATCTACGTCCTGGTGATAGACACCAATTAATACGTGCCTCTCTAGGAAGGCGCCAATTCTTTGAAATGGCGTCTAAGCCAAAGACGTTAATTCTTAATGGTTTCAGACTTCTTAGAAATTGCGTCTATGACAAAGACGCCAATTCTAAAAAAATACAAAAAAAGATAAAACACCTTGTTAAACCCTTAATGAGATATACTTCGGGGTGTTATAACACGACGCGAGATCTACTCAATCTTAACATTAATTTTAGCGTGTCTACAAATACCTCCCACCCATAGGTGTCGTAAATGAGGGACAAATGAGTGGGGCCTGCGGGTGTAGCCTCTTTTTTTTGAAATATTTGACCTCTTTTTTTTCTTATTTTTTTTTGAAATATTTGATTTATTTTTGTTCTCTCTTAGATTTATTATTGTTATTTTTTAATTTTTTAATTTTTTATTTTTGCTAATTACAACGCCAAGGATAGTTTGAACCACTGGCTAGGGGTCCTCACTACCAGAAAAGGTGGGATTTCTGATGGCCAGTTTCCGTCTGAAATCTGAACTGAAATTCCGTGGGAAGACACTTTTGTAATGGATTTCAGACGAATTTCGGACGAAGAGAGGCCGTCTCCTATTCTTGGTTACAAATTTCGGACATATTTAATATCCGTCACAAATTCCGTCTGAAATTTCACACAGAAAACTTCCGTGTGAAATTTCGTCTGAAAATACAAATTTTGGACATATTAATATCAGTCACAAATTCCGTCGAAAATTTCACACGGAAAATTTTCCGTGTGAAATACCGTCTAAAATTAATTCCGTCTGAAATTTCACACGAAAAAATCCATCCCAAATACCGTTCCAATATCCGTCTGAACTTTCAGATGCTATGCGTCCGAAATCCATCTGAAATTTCAGACATACTATAATTTTATTCCAACTGTACATTCAGATGGATATTGGCCGTCTGTAATTCCGTCTGAATCCGTCTGAAATTTCAGATGGATTCGTCCGAAAATCGGTCCGAAATAGTTCCATTAATTTTTTTAAAAATACAAAATTATTTTAAAAAATCTATTAAAATTACATCAAATGTTAATCAAACTAACATACTGAAAAAATAAAAATTGTAAATAAGAAACTCAACATGAATCCCCTACTGATCAAATATCATCCTCCACATCGTCCATATCCTCCTCCATGCCCAGCTCATCTCCTCTATCGCCGCCCGCAGAAGGATCCTCTGACATTAAAAAAATAATAACATTCATTCATAGATAAAAAAATCAGTGTGAAGATAAATTAAATATTTTATTAATCAAATTGATAGCTGCATAGACTTTATAGACCCCAACCAACCTGGCTGTCATCAGTATTTTAAATTAATTGCATTTAGAGACTGCACTTTTGAGCACTGGGCCGAAACCGGGTATCCGATTTGGAATCCGCCAGTTCTCACAAGTCACTTTTATCTCCCAGGTCTTGTTGGAACAATCGGCACGCCGATCAGATCGGTATTTCAGATTTTAGACCCCCAAACCCCGACTTCTTTAATTTTAAAGTAAGTGTATTTACAAAATGCACTTTTGAGTGTCGGGCCCAAACCAGATATCCGATTTGGATTCCGTCAGTTCTGACAAGTTACTTTCATCTCCTAGGTCCTGTTGAAACGATCGACACATCCATCAGACATGTATTTTATATTTTAGACCCCCCAACCCCTACTTATCTATCTTTTAAATTAATTACATTTAGAGAATGCACTTTTGAGCGTCGGGCCCAAACCAGATATCCGATTTGAATTCCGTCAGTTCTGACAAGTCATTTTCATCTCCCAAGTTGTGTTGGAACGATCGGCACTTCGATCAGACCGGTATTTCAGACTTTAGACCCCCGAACCCGACTTCTTTAAATTTAAACTAAGTGCATTTACAAAATGCACTTTTGAGCGCTGGGCCCAAACCAGGTATCCGATTTGGATTCCGCCAGTTCTCACAAGTCACTTTTATCTCCCAGGTCTTGTTGGAACAATCGGTACGCCGATCAGATTGGTATTTTAGATTTTAGAGCCCTGGACCCCGACTTCTTTAATTTTAAAGTAAGTGTATTTACAAAATGTATTTTTGAGCGTCGGGCCCAAACCAGATATCCGATTTAGATTCTGTCAATTCTGCCAAGTCACTTTCATCTCCCAGGTCCTGTTGGAGTGATCGACACACCGATCAGACATGTATTTCAGATTTTAGACCCCCCAACCCCTACTTATCTGTCTTTTAAATTAATTACATTTAGATAATGCACTTTTGAGCGTCGAGCCCAAATCAGATATCCGATTTGGATTCCGTCAGTTCTAACAAGTGACTTTCATCTCCAAAGTCGTGTTGGAACGATCAGCATGTTGATCAGACCGGTATTTCAGATTTAGACCCCCAAACCCGACTTCTTTAAATTTAAACTAAGTGCATTTATAAAATACACTTTTGGGCGCTGGGCCCAAATCGGGTATCTGATTTGGATTCCGCCAGTTCTCACAAGTCACTTTTATGTCCCAGGTCTTGTTGGAACAATCGACACATCGATCAGACCGATATTTTAGATTTTAGACCCCCGGACCCCGATTTCTTTAATTTTAAAGTAAGTGTATTTACAAAATGTACTTTTGAGCATCGGGTCCAAACCAGATATCCGATTTAGATTTCGTCAGTTCTGACAAGTCACTTTCATCTCCCAGGTCTTGTTGGAACAACCAACATGCCGATCAGACATGTATTTCAGATTTTAGACCCCCCAACCCCTACTTATCTGTCTTTTAAATTAATTACATTTAGAGAATACACTTTTGAGCGTCGGGCCCAAACCAGATATCCGATTTGGATTCCGTCAGTTCTAACAAGTCACTTTTATCTCCCAAGTCGTGTTGGAACGATTGGCACGTCGATCAGATCGGTATTTCAGATTTTAGACCCCCGAACCCGACTTCTTTAAATTTAAACTAAGTGCATTTACAAAATACACTTTTGAGCGCTGGGCCCAAACCGGGTATCCGATTTAGATTCCGTCAATTCTCACAAGTCACTTTTATCTCTCAGGTCTTGTTGGAACAATTGGCACGCCGATCAGACCGGTATTTCAGATTTTAGACCCCCGGACCCCGACTTCTTTAATTTTAAAGTAAGTGTATTTATAAAATGCACTTTTGAGTGTCGGGCCCAAACCAGATATCCGATTTAGATTCTGTCAGTTCTGACAAGTCACTTTCATCTCCAAGGTCCTGTTAGAACGATCGACACGTCGATCAGACATGTATTTCAGATTTTAGACCCCCAACCCCTACTTATCTGTCTTTTAAATTAATTACATTTAAAGAATGCACTTTTGAGCGTCAGGCCCAAACCAGATATCCGATTTGAATTCTGTCAGTTCTGACAAGTCACTTTCATCTTCCAAGTCATGTTGGAATGATCGGCACATTGATTAGACCGGTATATCAGATTTTAAACCCCCGAATTAAAAGAATTCTTCTAAACTAACTTAGTTTTGAATACACACTTAGTTTTGAATTGAGTTATTTGAGCGTCGGGCTCAAACCGGATATCCGATTTAGAATCCGTCAGCTCTCACAACTCACGTCTACCTCGCAGGTCATGTTGGAAAGATCGACACGTCGATCAGACTGATATTTCAGATTTTAGACTCCCGAACCCCGAATTGTATGAATTCTTCTAAACTAAGTTACTTTTGAAATTTAACTTAGTTTTGAAATTAATTATGAATATAATTGAGTAATTCTGTCAAAATAAAAACATAATAAACACTTACCTGATGGGGTCTGTGCCATGGTGGTGGTGGATCCATGAGGGAGAATTCTCGCTTGGGAGAGGAGGCCACTGATTGCCTGCAACATGGTTGCCTGCTGGCTAGACATCTCCTCTCGAATCTGCCGCTGCATCTGCTGGTGCAAATAAGAAATCTCCGATCGGACGATGTCTCTGATGTCGCTGGCAGAAGTACTGGGGGCAGGTGGAGGTATACTGAAGGCACTGCTACTGATTTGGGCAGAGCCTGCACTCGCAGATCATGATATCACCGCGCTAGAGTCCAGGCTCTCCCCAAAACCATATAGCCGACCTTTCTTCGGTACACCAGCTACTGCCACCCATTCCGCAGGATCGAACTCCGGCTACTGCGTGTCTCCCTCCCCATACTTCTCTGCCACAGCTCTGCTATATGTTTCCTACAAATTGAATAAAATAACTAGTAAATTTCATATGAATCAATCTGATTTAAATGAACGGTAGAAGTTGCATATGTAGATAAACTTACCGCTTGTGAGTGAGCTCTCTCACTCACAAATTGATCTGTCCCCTTCTTTTTGTGTGTTCTATCGAACACCTCGAGGAACGACGGAGCTCGATTAAGCTCCGCAGCATGTTATACAATTCATAGTAAAAAAATGTCATATATATTATCAAAATGTAAGAAGATAAATTGAAACATTACTTACCATTTTTTATTTATGAGCCGCGAAAGAGACGGACCCACTCGTATGCAAGTTTGCGCCCGGTTGTGACGCCCTATTTGCTATGGCTTTTGACTTTTCTATCCAGTTGGGGTTGGCAAATTTGTCACATGCTATGTCCCAATCCTCCTTCCTCATCCATAGAGGGCGGTGCTCCTTCCACAGCTGTCGGTCTTCACTCCCACCAGCCTTATTTTTAGCGTGTTCTCGGGCCTCATGTACTTTTCTTCAAAAATTTGACTTCATACTAGACTCCCAGGCAGAATGACATCTCGTCGTGTCATGTCCACTCGTGAATTGATAAGTCTGCTGTAAATAAATTAAGTTTCACACTTAGTATAATGTTGGGAATTGAGTTTGAAAAATACTTGAATTAAATGATGTAATTACTTACTGAGAACATGTCCCATAAGTTGTCGCGGATGGCCATCGAAAATTCTTTGAAAGACGATACTGGCCCGGGCACATGTGCCATTACTAGTTGGGTGGAATGATGGACAGCATCGTAAGGTTCAAATTTCTTACTGCAATTGCAAATGTCAAAATATTCATATTAGACAGTTGAAGGCTAAATAATGAATGTAATAACCTTATAAATTTACCCGGAGAACCAGCACGGGCGACGTCCATCATGGGACGTGCCTCCCTCGTGACGACTGCCGGCATCGTCAAGTGGCTGAGTGGTGGGGGTGTGCCCTGTACAAGTGGGAGGTGGTGGGAGGGCACTGGGACCTGTAAGAATTAATTTTCACAAGTAAAACGAATATTTTGCTGAAAATTAAAACATATATACCTGTAGCGTTAGGTGGTGGGGGTGGCGTCTGTACAGCAAGTGGGAGGGCATTGAGACCTGTAAAAATTAATTTTCACAAGTAAAATGAATATTTTGCTGAAAATTAAAACATACATACCTGCAGCGGGAGGTGGTGGGGGTGGCGTCTGTACAATAGTTGGGAGGGCACTAGGACTTGTAAGAATTAATTTTCATAAGTAAAATGAATATTATGTTGAAAATTAAAACATATATACCTGTAGCGGGAGGTGGTGGGGGTGGCATCTGTACAATAGGTGGGAGGGCACTGGGACCTGTAAGAATTAATTTTCATAAGTAAAACGAATATTTTGCTGAAAATGAAAACATACATATCTGTAGCGGGAGGTGGTGGGGATGGCGCATGTACAAGTGGTCGTGAGCCGACACTTGGACCTATAAGGACATTCTTTTAAGCTAGTAAATGATTAAAACATTTATATAGCTAACTATTTTAATAGATATACCTGTACCCGAAGAAGACGCCAAAGAGGAGGGAGTAGAGCCCCTGTCACTGCCCTGTCTCCTCCCACTCCCAGTACGACCTCCTCGGACCACTTCTTTATTACTAACAAAATAATTAATACATATTAATCCTCAATTAGATAAGGCTAGACCAATGTTATTAAAAATTATGCAAAAATGAATGGTTATCTTACTAAATTATCAAAATGTGCCTCCCTCGATCATGCTGATGATATATCTAACTCATCATCATCTTCGTCATCCATAGTAGCCTCATCAGATTCGAGCTCTTCCTCTTCATCTGATTCCTCCTTCCCTCTAACATCAACATTTAGCTCCGTCGGATCAACTTCTTACAGTTCATCTCCCTTACGTAATGACAGTGGCTCATCAGATTTGTCCAGATTAATATGCGTGCAACCGACAACGCCAACTTTGTCTGATTGAAAATATTCAGCACTGGCAACTTCTGAGGGGTTTTCACTCATATTTAACTCATAAGTGGGAAAGAGTTTTGATTTAACCCTACAATCTGCCCACCAATCTTTATTCTTGGATGATGGATAGCTTGAATAATACACTTGCTGGGCTTGTGCGGTTAAAATGAATGGTTCATAGGTATTACGTTTAGACCTATGTTTGACATCGATAATCCCATAAGTTGTGTCATGTCGAACAGAATTAGGATCAAACCAATGACACTTAAATATGTATACCTGATTGTCTCGTCCCAAATACTGAAGTTCTAAGACTTTGTCAACAATACCGTAGTAGTCCAATTCCACTTCATTGTATAAACTTCCCTTAACAGATACGCTGTTGTTCATCGTAGACTTACTTCGTCTATAATCCCTCGTATGAAATCTATATCCATTCACAATATATCCTGGATAGGCACGTGCAACCGTCGAGGGGCCATAACTTATCTATTGTACTCTTTGATCAGTAATGAGACCTTGTTCAACCTATATGTAAATTTGAGTAGGTATAATAATGTACAATCTCCTCAACATACATAAATATAAACATATATATTCAACGATCGACGCTAACCCGATATCTCAGCCATTTGGCAAAAAACTTCTCGCGTTCTTTTTCAATCTCCACGTCCTGGATATTTAGACATTTTTGTGCTAATTCTGAATCAAATTGTCTGCAATATAAATACACTACTACTTTAAATGAACTGTAGAACAAGGATGAACAACTTATGGACGTCGCTGAAAATGTGAGTTAAGAACTTACTCAACATAAGGTTCAATCTCGATACAATTCAGAAGTATATATATCTCAGCAGCATATAACTCACTATCTTCGAGCGTGCGCATCGAGCAACGTCTGAACGCACGTCCAGGATGCTTAAATATAGAGAGCCGATCGGATGAATCATCAACTCCTCCACCATCATTACGTGGAGGTCGAGTATGACGAGTTAGAATCTCTGGCTCAAATTACATGGAACATAAGTTTGATATTTCTTCAAGAATATATGCCTCAACAATCGAACCCTCCACCTTCGCCTTGTTGCGAACTTTCATGTTTAATTCATGCATGCACCTACAACAACAAGTTAGATGGCAATGACATGTACCGACCATGGACGACATGTAACTTAACAAAAATTCTGACATGCCTCTCAAATGGATACATCCATCGAAATTGTACTGGTCCTCCGACAATAGTCTCCTATGGCAAATGGACGACTAGGTGCTCCAACGAATCAAAGAATGCCGGAGGAAATATCTTCTCTAGCTTGCAAATGGTTGTGACCATATTTTCTTCGATAGTTTGTACATCACTCAGTCTGAGTTCTGATGCACATAAAATCTTGAAAAATTGACTCAGCTCGGTCAGTGCTCCCCATATAGGTTTTGGCAACAAATCACGAAATGCAATGGGCACTAGCCTCTCCATGAACACATCACAGTTGTGACTTTTCAGACCATATATTTTTCCCTCATTAACATTCACACAATGGGCTATGTTGGATGCATATCCATCTGGGAATCTCAACTGTTTCAACCACTGGCACACTTCCTTGATCTGTGTATCATTAAGCAGGTAAGTTACTTTAGGCTGCACAGTTTTTCCATTTACGTTCTGTAATTCCAGTTCTGGACGTTTACAAAGCATCTTTATGTCCATACGTGCTTTGGCGTTGTCCTTTATTTTACCTTTAATATTCATGATCATATTGAACACATTATCAAAAAAATTCTTCTCGATATGCATAACATCCAGATTGTGTCGTACAAGAAGAGTTGACCAATAAGGTAATTCTCAGAAAATACTTTTCTTGTTCCAGTTGTGATCCTTTCCAAAGCTAGAGAGTTGGCGAGTGCTACCAGACAATTGTACTACATCTGGTAAATTTTGCACCCGTGTCTCCATATGTCGACCCGAAACCCTTTGCAAGTCTGCTTCATCCATTTCAACAATATTTTTTTTAAATGAGTCTTTTTGCCTTCGAAATGGATGGTCACTTTGTAGCAACCGTCGATGGCAATCAAACCAGCATGCTTTCTCACCATGTTTCAATACAAATGATTTGGTATCTTCCATACAATAAAGACATGCTAACCTCCCATGTGTGCTCCAACCAGATAACATTCCTTATGCAGGGAAGTCACTTATTGTCCACATCAGTGCAGCCTTCATAATAAAATTTTGCTTCCTACATGCATCATAGTTAACAACTCCATCAGTCCATAATAAATTGAGCTCATCAATCAACGGCCTGAGATATATGTCCAAATTTTTTCTGGGACTTTTTGGACCATGAATTACTAAGGATAAAAACAGATTTTCTCTCTTCATGCACGTCCGGCGGAAGGTTGTACGGTGTCATAAACACTGGCCAACAAGAATAAGATGCCACTGAACCACCGAATGGATTAAAACCATCTATGCATAAACCCAATCCAACATTACGTGGTAAGATGAGTACGACGAAAGTGAGTCCAAGCTTCACCATTGGCAGAATGACTGATTATATCATCGGCACGGTGTACTCGTTTGGTGTGCCATGTCATATGTCGAGCCGTCTTTGATGACATATACAGCCACTGCAGCCTAGGCACAAGAGGTAAGTATCGCAATGCTTTGTAAGGTACATCTTTTTGCTTTGAATTGTCCCCTCTCTTAGGTTTGAATCTGTCATGGTGACAAATAGAACATGATATCTTATCTGTATCGTCTTTGTAATATAACATACAGTGATTCGGGCATGCATCTATTTTCACATATCCAACCCCTAGCTCATTGACCATCTTTTTAGCATGGTAAAAAGTTTCTGGCAACTTCTCGTCTCGAGGTAACATACTCTTAATCAAGAAGAGACGGTCAAAACAAGTCTCACTGATGTGAAATTCAGATTTCAAATTCAACAACTATGACACTGCAGACAACCGAGTGTGCTTTTCACAACCATCCCACAGCGGCTCATCGGCATCCCTACGTAGTTGATAAAATCTTTCGGCTGTCTTATTCGGTGCTTCTTCCATGTATGCATGTTCCTCATGAACATGAAAACTAGGACCAGCAACATCTACAACCATATCCACGTACCTGCTTGTACCTGTAATATTGTCGGGCTCATACCTCAAGAATTCCTCACCATGACACGTCCAATTCGTAAAACCATCCACGAACCCTATCGTGTACACATGATGTGGCACATCTCATGGTGAATGCCACCTCAATTTTCAACAATTTGAACAAGGATATCGAATGTGACCGTCACAGTCTGTTGCTGCATTGGGATTCCCCAATACAAATTCAATGAAACTCTCAACTCCATGCTTAAAGTCATCCGACACCACCCGGTCAACTATTCTACGATACATCCATGAACGATTTGTCAACATTTTACCTGCACCCAATAAATGTTAATACACATCCTAACTTTGAAATCATTACTCCTGATATTACACCCGACCCTTTCCTCACATCGTTCGTCATAGACCATTTGAAGTTGTAAGAGGACTATTAATTAGATTATCACTTTTTAACCCATCTATGAAGGTTTGATCGCATAATCACTTACTATATGTGTTGCACGATTTGTTAAAAATTTCGACAGCATCTCCCGACACTTCTCCGATATACCAAAAATATTTATTGATTTTGAAATTTTCTTAAACACTTAGAAGTAAGTGGTTAAGAAAACACTTAAAGTCAATAATGGTATATCAGAGAAGAGTGAGGAGACGCAACCGAAATTCTCAATAAACCATACAAACACATATAGTAAATGACTATCTAAGTGTGATCAAACATTCACAGACTGTCCAAACGAGACAATTCAAGACTTTGAGGTAGATATATACATTCTCGTAAACAAATGAGAACATACACATCAATCCCAAAGTCTTGAACGGGAAGACTCATTGACACGGTTTTAACACGCTCTCCTGAGGTGTGTGTAATGTTAGGTCGCACCCACGCACCTCAGCTCACAGAGAATACCCCATGTATTTATATAACATAAAATTAAATAACAACGCAATTATCATTATGCATATAACAAATTAAATAACATCAAATTTACAAAAATGTGCTCTAATATCAAAATCTAATATCATACTAATGTTTATTGAATTGGATCATCCAATTCAAAATCTTAAGGTGTTAAATGGAAAATATTCTATTAATATAAACACATTCTATTTTAGCTCATTTATAATACGGGTCGACTATTCTAACTGCTAATAATATTTGGGTTGAAAAAATTAATTAAGAATAACTTCAAACTAAAAGCTTCACCAAACACACACCTCATAGGTATGCTTCAAATTTAGTTGAGTTTTTCCCTATTCTGTGATATTACAATCACAGAATTGTTGCAGAAAATTAGGCACGTCAATGAAATTGCGTTGTTCCAATTACCCACTCACCAGCCAATACGTCAATGAGAAAATGCAATTCCTGAGACCTAAATTGCTTGAAGAGGATATAGTTTCTTGTGAACTTTCTCTGCACCCAAGGCACCTGAAACAAATGAAGCCACATCAGATAGAGGGCTTCAATTTCTTGGTGAGAAACCTAGTGGGTGATAATCCTGGAGGCTGCATTTTGGCACATGCACCAGGGTCAGGAAAGACGTTCATGCTCATTAGCTTTATTCAGAGTTTTTTGGCTAAATATCCTTCTGCAAGGCCGGTAATAATTCTTCCTAAAGGAGTTCTGCCAACGTGGAAGAGAGTTCCATCATTAGCAAGTAGAAGAACTTCCTCTGTATGACTTCTACTCTGTTAAGACTGACAATAGATCTTAGCAGCTTGATGTTCTTCAAAAATGGGAGGAGAACAGGAGTATTCTTTTCTTGGGCTATAAGCAATTTTCTAGAATTGTGTGCTATATAAGAGACGAGATAGGGGCTGCATGTCAGGAGAGGTTACTAAAGGTCCCTAGCCTTCTCATTTTAGATGAAGGTCATACTCCCAGAAACGAAGACACAAATATTCTTTCTACGCTAGAAAAGGTGCAAACTCCCCGTAAGGTTGTTCTTTCAGGGACACTATTTTAGAATCATGTCAAAGAAGTTTTTAATATATTGAATCTAGTGCGACGTAAGTTCCTAAACATGGACTCATCACGAGATGCCATGAGACGTATTCTGAGTAGAGCATCTATATCAGGTGGCACCTGAAAGTTGATGTAGAGGCAGCTTTCTTTGATATAGTGGAAGAAACATTGCAAAACGATGGTCATTGTAAAAGGAGAATTTCTATCATAAAGGACCTTCGGGAGATGACCGGAGATGTCTGCCATTACTACAAAGGTGATTTCTTGGATGAGTTACCAGAACACATTGATTTCACTTTGCTATTGTGTCTGAGTCCCAAACAGAAAAAACTTCTAGGAGAGTTCGGGAAATATGATATATTTAAGAGAATTGTTGTTGGTAGTGCAATGTACCTGCATCCATGTTTGAACGATTGTGCTGATTATACTTCGGGAAACCGGAGTGTCATGAAAGTGCAAGATCAAGAGATTGATAATCTTTTGGACTCTATAGACTTGAAAGATGGAGTGAAGACAAAATTGACTCTGAACATTTTGTCAATGGCAGACTCTGCTGGAGAGAAAGTGCTACACTTCAGCCAGTACATTCTTCCACTTATATTTTTGGAGAGGATAATAATCAGGATTAAGGGCTGAATATAAGCACTTTCTCTCATGTAGAGTCTCATATTTCCCGAACTCTCCTAGAAGGACAATCAACCTTCTAGGAGAGTTCATTTTAATTTTAATACCCTACATGAGAGAAAGTGCTTGTATTCAGCCCTTAATCCTGATTATTAGCCTCTCCAAAAATCTAAGTGGAAGAATGTACTGGCTGAAGTGTAGCACTTTCTCTCCAGCAGAGTCTGCCATTGACAAAATGTTCAGAAAGAATTTTATCTTCACTCTATCTTTCAAGTCTATGGAGTCCAAAAGATTATCAATCTCTTGATCTTTCACTTTCATGACACTCCGGTCTCCAGAAGCATAATCAGCATAATCTTTCAAACATGGATGCAGGTACACTGCACTACCAACAATAATTCTCTTAAACATCTTATATTTCCCGAACTCTCCTAGAAGTTTTTTCTGTTTGGGACTCAGACATAATAGCACAGTGAAATCAATGCGTCCTGGCAACTCATCCAAGAAATCACCTTTGTAGTAATGCAAGACATCTCCGGTCATCTCCCGAAGGTCCTTTATGATAGAAATTCTCCTTTTACAATGATCATCATTTTGCAATGTTTCTTCCACTATATCAAAGAAAGTTGCCTCTGCATCAACTTTCAGGTGCCACCTGATATAGATGCTCCACTCAAGATACGTCTCATGGCATCTCGTGATGAGTCCATGTTTAGGAACTTATGACGCACTAGATTCAATATATTAAAAACTTCATTGACATGATTCTAAAATAGTGTCCCTGAAAGAACCACCTTACGGGGAGTTTTCACATTTTCAAGCGTAGAAAGAATATTTGTGTCGTCGTTTCTGAGAGTATGGCCTTCATCTAAAATGAGAAGGCTAGGGACCATTAGTAACCTCTCCTGACATGCAGCCCCTATCTCGTCTCTTACATAGCACACAATTCTAGAAAATTACTTATAGTCCAAGAAAAGAATACTCCTGTTCTCCTCCCATTTTTGAAGAACATCAAGCTGCTGAGATCTATTGTCAGCCTTAACAGAGTAGAAGTCATACAGAGGAAGTTCTTCTACTTGCCAATGATGGAACTCTCTTCCACGTTGGCAGAATTCCTTTAGGAAGAATGATTAACGGCCTTGCAGAAGGATATTTAGCCAAAAAACTCTGAATAAAGCTAATGAGCATGAACGTCTTTCCTGACCCTGGTGCATGTGCCAGAATGCAGCCTCCAGGATTATCACCCACTAGGTTTCTCACCAAGAAATTGAAGCCCTCTATCTGATGTGGCTTCATTTGTTTCAGGTGCCTTGGGTGCAGAGAAAGTTCACAGGAAACTATATCCTCTTCAGACAATTTAGGTCCCAGGAATTGCATTTTCTCATTGATGTATTGGTTGGTGAGTGGGTAATTGCAACAACGCAATTTCATTGACGTTCCTAATTTTCAGCAACAATTCTGTGATTGTAATATCACAGAATAAGGGAAAAACTCAACTAAATTTGAAGCATACCTATGAGGTGTGCGTTTGGTGAAACTTTTAGTTTGAAGTTATTCTTAATTGATATTTTCAACCCAAATATTATTAGCAGTTAGAATAGTCGACCCGTATTATAAACGGGCTAAAATAGAATGTGTTTATATTAATAGAATATTTTCCATTTAACACCTTAAGATTTTGAATTGGATGATCCAATTCAATAAACATTAGTATGATATTAGAGCACATTGTTATAATTTAAACCCGCACACCCCTTGATGGACTAAAATATAGTGCCTTTATATTAGTGAAGTTCTCTCCACTCAACACCTTAAATTTTGAGTTGGATGGTATAATTTAATAAATTTTAATATTAACTGTGAGTAAAGAGCTCTGATACTACTTGTCTATCTATCTTATTATGATTATGATTAAGTTAACTCTATCTCTTTTCTTCATGCTCAAGCTAGAAAGTAGACATGGCTATTCTATTGAGACAGATATTTTGTCTGTTCTAATTAAGATTACATAAATGAATTAAAATCTAATTAATAAATTACTTTACACGCTTTATTTGCCCCTCCCATCACCCTAACAATAAATCTAATTAAGATTACATAAATTAAAATAAAATGAAACAACATATAAAAATAAAATCAAATTTTTACTTACTGTTCATTCACAAAAAAACTCTGATTCTTTCGCTCCCGTCCTCTTGACCGATTATCCTACCATGAATAAAAATAGATTAAATTAAATAAAATAAAATTAATTTATCTAATTCACACAGTGAGGGTGAGAGAGGGCAGGAGCAGGGAGGGGGAGGGAGGCCAACGGGAGAGGAGAGAGGGTGGGAGCAGGGAGGGGGAGGGGGGCCAACGGTGCGTGTGTCTGTGTCTGTGTGTGCGTGTGTGTGTGTGTCTGTGAGGGGGAGGGAGGCCAACGGGAGAGGGAGAGAGGGCGAGGGAGGGGGAGGGGGGCGGCCAACACAGAGAGGGAGAGGGACAGAACCATGAGAGGGGGAGGGATAACGGGAGAGGGAGAGGGAGGGGGTCAACCACCCCTGGCCGATGCCTCCTCTGTCGGGTGAGCGCCTCCTCTACCGAGTGTGTGCGTGAGAGGGAGTGATGGAGCGGGAGTGGGAGTGGGGGAGCCTAAGAGGTGGAGAGGAAGAGGGAGAGGGAGAGTGTTACAGAGAGAGGGAGAGGGATCGAGAGGGTTTACCTACAAAAGTGAGGACGGCGACGGCGAGTTTCGGCCGACGATCGAGGACGAGGACGACGACGGCGAGGACGACCACGGCCGGCGGCGACGGCGAGGACAGCGACTGCGGCAGCAGCGGCGACGGCTCCGGCAGCTCCGGCGGTAGGGAGACGGACGAAAGAGAGAATGAGAGGGAGAGTGGGGGGAAGTGAGTGACAGGGAGTGGCGGGGACGGGGCCGATTTGAGCGGGCATTTTTAGACGGCATTTCAGATGAAACGTATTTCCGTCTGAATTTTTAATAATATTTCACACGGCCTAATTTTTGTCTGAATATAAGTCTCAAATTGAGACGGATAGTGCAACAGATAAGTATATGTCTGAAATAGCGATGGCATTTCAGACGGAAACTACCCGTCTGAATTTCAAATAGATATTGCGACTCAAATTATTCCGTTTGAAATTTTCATCGCTAACAGTGCCATTTCTTGTAGTGCCTTATTCCTTCCCCTTTCGCTAAGAATTGCCTAAAGTAGGGCGTGCATTTAGGGTAGCATCCTATAACTGATTGTCCTTGGTTAACAGTGCCCCTACTAAGGTCACACCTGAGAAACACTCAGTCACAGAGGGAGTAGGGAAGAAAAGTTAGGATAAGCCTGATATGAGCTTAGAAGATGTGGGGTCTGACATCCTTCCATAACACGACCCCTAGAGATTCGGTCTGTTGCGCCGGGACTTTTTGTTGATATTATCGAACCTTAATTCTCATTTAGACATGCATACGACCGGGCTCATAACGTCCCGCGAGGAACTGTACTGCCCTCTTGTCATGCCCTTTTTTTTTGCTCACATTTTTTAGATTTGAAATTTGGCCACTTTCTTGACTTTGGACCTTCAACTTTGGTGACCATTGAGATTGAGAATAAGGTCATAATAGACTGCCCCTATTTGAGACTTCCTCTTGTCGGGGGAGTGCTTAGGTTGATTGTTTTGCCTAGGCTACCTCTGCCCTCATATTTCGGCCGAGTAGAGGAAAGACGAAGACCTTGTGCCCTCGAGCATGGCCTAAATAGCAACAGTGTTTCATGTGGAGACGGTTAATAAGGATGTCATGAAGTGTGTGTAAATGTCCATACTTAAGGTTTCCCTTAACGAGCGGGGAGGAAAATTCAGACTCCCAGCGCGGAGTTTTCATAGCCTGAAGTGCTGTAGTAGCAAGGTAAAACTCATCATTTCATTTTTTATATTTTTATTTTTTATTATCCCTTTTTATTATATTTTTTACTTTATATATATTATTTTATTTTATTTAATCTTATTTTATTTTGCTTTACTTAAAACTATTTATTCACAGAGAATGTAGTACGTATGGAATTTTATTCCTATTTAGAAAATACGCAAGTGAGTGTATATGCTCCGCAAAAGGGAAACAATGAACTTACTTATTATCTATTCTGCAATTTCCAGGTTCTTTTCTTATGTTTGAGAATTATTATTTCTTCTTCTAGGGTTTGATAAAAATATCTGCGAGTTGATTATTTGTTGGCATGGGAATGATGCCGAAGTAAGGAAAGAAGGGTTTTATGCGCTGACTCAAACGGAAGGTATGAACCAAAGGAGTGGGGTGAATCCCGACGGGACTCGGGGTTGGTGTTAACCGAGGGGAGTCATTTTGCTCTTGACTCAGACGGGAGGTCTGTGCCAAAGGTAGGATAGTCGTCGGCTTAGACGAAATGTCATGACGCTGAGGGCAGAATATGTGTCGGCTTTGATGGAATGGCATGATGCCGAACAACTTGGCTTAGATGGA
Organism: Amorphophallus konjac; assembly: GCA_022559845.1. Taxonomy (NCBI): domain Eukaryota; kingdom Viridiplantae; phylum Streptophyta; class Magnoliopsida; order Alismatales; family Araceae; genus Amorphophallus; species Amorphophallus konjac. Next base: position 343,565,782 of record CM040123.1, on the reverse strand, counting down.
AGGTCTTGACGCCAAGGGCGGAACGATTCTCGGCTTCGACGGAATGTCGTGACATCGAGACAAAAGGGGTCATTTTGTTCGTTGGCTTGGACGGATGGTCTAGGCTGACGCAAGAGGGTCATTTTGTTCATTGGCTTGGACGAAAAGCCTGAGCCCAAGGTAGGATAGTTGTTAGTTTAGATGGAATGTCATGATGCCGAGGCAGAATAGATGTCGGCTTCGACGAAATGTCGTGATGCCTGACCACTTGGCTTAGATGGAAGGTCTTGACGCCAAGGGTAGAATGCCTGTCGGCTTCGACGAAATGTCATGATGCCCAACTACTTGGCTTAGACGGCAGGTCTTGCCACCAAGGGTAGAATGCCTGTCGGCTTCGACGGAGTGTCATAACACTGACAGCAGAAGGGGTCATTTTCTTCATTAGCTTGGATGGATGGTCCGGGCCAAAGATGAAATTGTTGTGTCCCCTGGTTTTGATGATAACAAATCACCACTCAACAGAAATGTCATGACGCCGAAGATAGAATAGATGTCGGCTTTGACGAAATGTCATGACGCTGAAGCAAAGGGGGTTTATTTATTGGCTTGGACGGATGGTCTGAGGCAATGCAATGGGGCATTTCGTTCATTGGCCTGGATGGATGGTCTGGGCCAATGCAAGGGGGCATTTCGTTCATTGGCTTGGACAGATGGTCTGGGCCAATGCAAAGGGGTCATTTTGTTCATTGGCTTGGATCGATGGTCTGGGCCAAAGGTAGGATAGTTGGCGGCTTAGATGAAATGTCGTGACACTGAGCTGCTTGGGTTAAACGAAAGGTCCTGACGCCAAGGGCAGAATATTTGTTGGCTATGATAAAATATCGTGACGCCGAACTACTTGGCTTAGACGGAAGGTCTTGATGCCAAGGGTAGAATGATTGTCGGCTTTGACAGAATGTCGTGACACCGAACTACCTGGCTTACACGAAAAGTCTTGACGCCAAGGGTAGAATAGTTGTCGGCTTCGACGGAATGTCGTGACACCAAGCTACTTGGCTTAGTCGGAAGGTCTTGACGCCAAGGGTAGAATAGTCGTTGGCTTCGACGGACTATCATGACATCGAGCTACTTGCCTTAGACGGAAGGTCTTGATGCCATGGGTAGAATAGTCGTCGGCTTCGACGGACTGTCGTGACGCCGAACTACTAGACTTAGAAGAAAAGTCTGATTGGTGTGTTAATTATTCCAACATGATCTAGGTGGTGAGAGTGATGTAGGAAAGTTGATGGAATCTAAATCAGATACCTGGTTTGGGCTCGGCGCTCAAATTACCCTTTTCTAAACTAACTTAGTTTAAAATAAAAGAAATCAGGTTGAGAGGTCCAAAATTTGAAATACCAGTTTGATCGGTGTGTCAATTTTTCTAACATAATATAAGTGGTAAGAGTGACCTTGGAGAACTGATAGAATCCAAATCAGATACCCGGTTTGGGCCCTCAAAATAGCATTCTCGAAAACAACTTAGTTTAAAACAAACCAAAGAGCTCAAGTTGGGGGTTCAAAATCTAAAATACTGAACTGATCGGCATGTCAATTGTTCTAACACGACCTCAGTAGTGAGAGTGACTTGAAAGAGCTAACAGAATTCAAATCGGATACCTGGTTTGGGCTCGGCGCTCAAATTACCCTTTTCCGAACTAACTTAGTTTAAAATCAAAGAACTCAGGTTCAGGGGTCCAAAATATGAAATACTAGTCTGATCGGCATGTCAATTATTTCGACATGACCTGGGTGGTAAGAATGACCTGGGAGAGCTGACAGAATCCAAATCAGATATTAGTTTAGGCTCGATGCTCAAAATAGCATTATCTGAAATAACTTACTTTAAAATTAAAGAACTTGGGTTTGGGGCTTGTAAATATGAAATACTGGTGCGATCTATGTACTCATTATTCCAGCACGACCTGGTGTAGATTATGGAAAATCCACTTAGAGAAAAGAATAATTAAAAATAAAGGAAATTGTAAGGGGAAAAGAAGAGGAAAGAGGGGATCAAAAGAGAGGAGCATGCGTGGATGCTAATGGAGTGTGATCGCCAGAGGGGATACCTCAAATGAATATAACAATAAGAAACATGGAGGGATCGTGAAGAATACCTTTCAAAAGCAGGGGAATTATGAGTGCACTATCGGCCGGCCGATGAAGAGAGTTTCTCTTTAGCTTGATTACCCTTGCAAAGAACACAACCAACAACCAACAAAGAAAGATTGGATTAGAATTATGAGATGTGTAGCATCAAATCCTTAAGAGAAATAAATATGACAACATGAAGATGAACACACCTTGTTGGTGTTGGCTTTAAAACCCCTATGCAAAAGGGTGAGGAAAATAATGATGAATGATGGAGGGTGCAAGTGTTGCACAAAGGGAGATGTGCTAGAGTGCACAAGAGGAGGATCTCAATATTGAGATGATAAAAACAAGAAAAGGAGATGAAGGAAATGATGCATGCAATGCTTATGATAATAAAATAAAAAGAAGAGGGAGGGATGGCTTATTGGTTTTCTCTAAAGATGGCTTCAAGATCTTCAATGGAGGAAGAAGCTCCAAAAGGATGTAACTTTTTGGTACATGGAGCCTCCTCCTTGAGCCTCCAATCCAGCAACACCTCTCCTTAGTTGATTGTTGATGCCTTTAACACAAGGGAGAGAGGGGTCCTTTTTGTAGAGCTAAAATTCAGAGTTTAATCCATGGAAAATTAGGAAAACATGTTTAAGTTGGATTTGGAAGGAGATATATCATGGCCACATGTCCCGTTCAACCTTAGAAACCATTAGGATCCTTTCCCAAGTGAAAAAGGAGGATCAAAACGGAGAAAGAAGAAGGTTCTGCAGAAGTTTGGAATTCTAAAAGAATTGGCGATCACTCAGACGGTCGCTATTTAAAAGGACGGTAAATGGAAGCGTCGCCAATTCTGAGACATTTCAAGATGGATTAGGACTTTATAAAATTTGAAAATAATTGGCGACCATTAGGTGGCCGTCAATTAGAAATTAATACGAGTTTCAGACGGAGTTAAAAGCTCAAAATATAGCAAGAGAACTGGTGACTTTCTGTACGTGCGCCCATTCATGAAATGGCGACCTTCCAGACAGTCGTGGAATCAAAAATAATCCGAATTTGGCTCAAAATATGAAGAAAAGAATTGGCGACCTTCCGAACAGTCGCTATTTAACAATTGGCGACTTTTCAGAGTGTTAGTAACTCTTGAATTTTGAAAAACTGGTCAACAATCACTCTGTTGGAGTGGGCGCCCCTGACCTGGGTGCCAATTGGAATGGGCGCCCAGGTCCTGGGCGCCATTTACAAGAATGGGAATTGGCGCCCTCTGGGCAGCCATTAATTAATGAATTGGCGCCCTCTGGGCTACCATTAATTGAAAAAGTAAAAAATCTGGCCAAAAATAACACAAGGGGAATGGGCGCCTAGACCCTGGGCACCATTTCCAAGAATGGGCGCCTAGGTGATGGGCCTGGACGCCCATTAAATGGCGACCGGGAGCTGGTCATTAATTGATGTAAGGCCCGAAAAAATGAAGAAAAATCTTGGAAAAATATGAAAAATAGGAAAACATGTGGAAAAGCTTGAGAAAATTGAAGATTCAAGAAAAATGAGGAAAACCACTCAAATGAGCCGATTTGAGGGTCAAATTGGGGCATCGCAGTGCGATAGGAGATATGCTCAAAGTGATGTCAATTTTAGCGTGCCTACAGCTGTTCCGCCTTGGCGTCTGCTTTGTAAGGGAGCGAGACGAATGGAATGGAGTGAAAGCGAATTGAAAAGTAGATGCCAAGGTGTGATGAGACACGCAATCAATATCACTTCATAAGAATTGAATCAAAAGCTCGAGATGAAGCAATCTTGAGGAGATTCAATGAAAGTAATAATTATTTGGATAAAGGAGGAGTGTGCACGCTGGTGTTGACACCCGTTTTATACCCCATAAGTCGGGTCATCTCCTTATTCATTCTATATGATGCTCCGAGTTGTTCGCTTCTTCGAGTCTCTTGATCAGTTGAAGCCTGTCTCTTGGGTCTTTTCCTGGATAAAGAATTGGCTCCCGGTGGCATTTCATTGGATAAAGCTTAGCAAAGCCCTTCTCTTCTTTCTTGAATCTCAATGCTAAATAACGGTCCCAGACAGGTGCGTCACTTCCTTCTAACGGATGGATCCTAGACCGTTACTCTTTGAAGAGTCCTAAGGCTTAAGGCCACGTGTTCAGTGCTTATCCTGTTGAATCCACGTTGATAATAACGGTCTGTCGTGCAGCCGTTGCTTCCCTATGACGCCCTATGCCTTGGCCGTCATTTCCTTGAAGAGTCCAGCTTGTTGGGGCTTCTTTCCGTTGATCTTATCTCTTTGGATAAAGGTTGCAAATAGCGGTCGTTCCTTGATGCGTTATTTCCAAGTGGCGGTCTATCGTGCAGCCGTTACTTCTTTCCGGGAGTCCTGGCAGTTCAGGCCTTTTCTCTGCTACTCCGTGTTTGAGATAAGAACGTGGATTGACCTTATCTCTTTCTAATCCGATCCTCAGGACTTCCCGTTTGTTTCTGTGGACTCTTGGTGATATTATCCTCAAGGATTTGCTAAGACTTATCCCTTTTTCTTGCTGAATTATCCTCTACTCGACCTACGAGTTTTGAGGGTCTATAAATAGAACCCTTGAATTCATGGCCAAGAGAGGAGGAGATTTTGATTCACGATGAAGTGCTGCCGAACCCAGGAGCCATCTTCATCCAGGAGGAGTTGCTTCCCACGTCCATCCATCTTCCAGTCAAGGGAGTACTTTTTGTTTTGATCTTTCAAGTTCATCTTTGCATGCTTGAGTTCTTCCTTGGTCTTTTTAAACAAAGCATTGTCCCTCCTCCTCCTCCATGTTTTTCACTGTTCTTTAAGCATACAAACATCCTCCCAACTTTTAAAAACGCCCAGAGGGGTTAAAAAACTAAAACTCTTTGGTAATTCCCTCTCCTTTTGATGTTCTTAAATTCTTTAAGAATTGATGCTATGCTTGCAAAGAGGGCTGATTGAGGTTGTCTTGTCTTGTTTTTCTACTTCTTTGGCAGGTTTACAGGTTCATTAGCACGAGGCCCAAGTCTTCTAGCCGGCTGGAAGAGTTGGAGTTAAAAGAATTCAAGCTTTACTACTGCAAGTTATCTGACGGTCTGGTTCAGGAGCGTCACTTTCTTCTGGCGGTCTAGGGTGAGACCGTTACTTCAAGCAACGCACGGGTCTCTGGCCGTTACTTCCAAGCTGATCTGCAGGCTTTCCTTGGTTTTCCCTCCCGTGGGCGGGTGCTTCATCCACCTATTTCCAAGGTATATTCGAGTCTTTGACTTGTGTTTACTTTGGTGGCGATCACATCTTTCCTTAGTTCTGGGCAATAGCTATTTCCTTCATCACATCTTTATTTTCCTTGCTTGTTCCACCCCCAGTGGTGTGTTTTTATTTACTCCTTGCTCCACGCCCCGGCGTGTGTTTTTCCTTTTCCTTAGCGTAATTTGATTGAGATAGCATGCCCATGCTAGAGCTAGCTATGATTGCCTAGGTTCATGTTCACATGTTCATAGGTTGAGCAGATCTTTGATTGCTTGTTTGTCATCTTGCCATATTACTTAGCAAACCTCATAAGTAAGATCAAAGATAGGCAAATAAATATCAACAGATAATTTTTTGGCGATCACGGTGGGACAACTTGTGCCAATCGTGCTTTTTGATTCTTGTTTAAACCTGCCATCATCTGCTTGTTCAGTCATCTTTTGTTTCTTTCGTTCCATTGATCATCCTGGTTTTCTGAGTCTTCTGACGGTCCTGTGTCCACGCGTCACAGTCTTCTGACGCAGGGGCATTAGACCGCCGCTTTCATCTTGCTGTGTGAGCTTTACAGGCTTTCTGGTTACTTATGTTAGTTTTTGGCTCCCTGGCTCATATGACGGTCTAGTCTCCCTACGTTATATATTATCCGGCGATCTGGCCTTCGACCGTTACTTCTTTCTGACGCAGGGGCCTTCGACCGTTATTCTTCTGGCAGGTACGCATCCGAGGTGCATTTATTTCCGTAGTTTGTGCTGTGATTTGTTGCTTGGATGACACTTGGCCCTCCTCTTGCTTTGCTCATATTTGCATGTTATGGTGTGCACTATTGATTGTTAGATTGTTAGGCTAGACTTTGCATGCACTCTGGTGCACATAGGGTCATTCATCTCTTCATACATTAGATCGCATTTTCCTATCTTGTTGTGAGGACCTCTCGTCTCCATATTCCTTGGGGCCGACTAGGAAATCACAGCAGGGACCTCCATAAGTCCCCGCGAGCCGTGGATTCCCACACGGACGCCGGGCTGGTTGTACCTTTCCCACCCCGTGTCTAGGGTTGCATAAGTGATTGAGTGGTTACACTTAGAGTCAAACCAAGTCCTATATCCATCTCCTACTAGGGACCTATTGTTGAGAGCACATATCAATCAATTCACTAAGGTTCCAAAGGAGAAATCATAAGAATATTATCGCATCATTCTAAACAACTTGCTTGATTCTTGAGTGTCTTCATCTCTTATCACTTGCATCTTGTTAGAACACCTAAGATTGATTGCTCATTGTGTGTTTTGTGTTGGTTATTTTTGCATTTTCCAAGGTTGTCCGTTGCATGTGGAGTTGCTTTCGTCCGTTTGAGTTGCCTTCTCCAGTCGCTTCTTCCTTCACTTTCTATTCCAATCCCCTCTTCGAACCCACCATGGCATCCTTCAATCCTCCGCGCTCACAAGAGGAATCTCTCCCTCAAGGGCTCCTTGAAGACCCCCCTAGGGTTGCTACCTTTTCTTCCGGAGAAGGGACCGCCCCTCTCCCGTCTTCCACGTCTGTGGGAGGTAGTCAAGGTACCCCTTCTCTCGCTACTCCTTCCGCGGGCTCCGTCCTTCACATGATGGCCCAATTGGACCCAGCTCAACTTCAAGTCCTATACCAAGCTATGCAAGGGTCCAACGCTCCTCCCTCCGCCGCCATTCAAGGTCAATCTAATCCTTCCATTATCAGGCCGTCCGTTCAGCCCAATCCGATTGACCTCACTCCGGTCCAACCTCGGACCATCACTTTTTCTGGCATGGAGATGGGCCAATCTTCCAATTCAGCCCATCAGTCTTTTGATAAAGGGAAATCGCCTATCCCTTCTTTTGTCCAGGTGGATCATCATAATTCTGGTTCGGTGGCTTCACAGCTTCTCATGAACCCTTCTGATTTCTTACACCCTCAGCAAGGGGCGGCCCAAACTCACTCCCATCCGGGTCTATCTCAGGCTCAATATCCTTCTTACGGGCCCCCTATTTCCACTGTCTATCCTTCTCCTCATGCCTATGGGCCTCCCCCGTCTGCCACCGTCATTCCATCCGCTCCTCAACAATCGGCGTCCTTTGCTACCCCTGCTCCCTCCCAAGAGCAGGACTTGCTTAACAAGTGGGCCGCCATGCAGCAACAACTTGACTTCCTCCAGAAAAGGGTTGGCCCACAATCCTTGGCCGATATTCCTATTCCGAGCTTCCAAAACATTCGGTTCCCTCCGCAATCTGAGCTCCCTAACTATCGCAAATATGACGGGAACAGCAATCCCTTTATCCATGTGAGGGATTTTCTATATGAGTCAGCTCAGTTCCAGTATGATGATCGCCTCATGGCGTACCTGTTCCGCCGATCCTTAGATGGAGTTGCTCTGGAATGGTTTTATTCTCTGCCACTGGAAGAGGCCGAGAGTTTCAAGGTAGTTAAGGATAAATTCATTCAGCGATTTCAAGACAGGGTCGGACCAGAATATTCATTTACAGATCTAGTAGCAGAAAAGATGAAGCCAGAGGAAGACTTCGCCACCTATGCAGACAGGTGGAGGCAGATGGCCGCCAGAGTGCTTGGCCATATTCCGGAGGAAGAGAAGGTCAAACTACTAATCTCCAATGCCACGCCGACTTTTCGCAACATCCTGGCAATGAATGACATAGCCAACATGCATCAACTCTACAGCCGGGCGCGCTTCATACAGACTCAATTCAAGGATTCCCCTATCCATTCTCTGTTCGAAAACCAAAAGCCCAAGTAGCACAAGAAACCGCAAGGGCCGGTTACTGAGGGGGTCCAAACAAATGAGCAAGTACAAGCCGTTGCTTTTCCATATCAGGCCGCACCTTTCCGCTACAATCAAAACCCCCGCAATCCACAAAACTCCGCTCCGCACAACTTCCAGGCCACTCCACAAAACACTCCCCCCGCCTTCACCATTCCACAAAAAGCCCTCACCACACCACAACAACCATCACCACCATCACAATACCATAACGTCCCTCCACCCAGCGGCTACAGCAACAACAATCCAAACAGCAAGCGCCCGGCTCCCAGGAGAGCCCAGTATCCTCCGTTGCCCGAGACACTTACGGATATTTTCTCGGCACTTATGTCAGTAAATGCAATCCAACTTCCTCCGGAACGGCCTGTTTGGAACCCGGCGGTTGATCAAACCAAATATTGCATGTTCCATAGGCAGCCAGGCCATACCATAGAAGGATGTTATCAATTCCGAGATCTTGTATATGACCTTCATGAAGGGCAGAGAATCGACTGGGCCGAAATGCATAGGGCCATTGTGGAGATTAAAGAGAAGAGGAGGCAGCCGCAGGGGCAGCAAGTGCAGCAGCATCAAGCACCGCAGCCGCAGCAGCCGCCACAACAACAGCAACCACAGCAAGTGCAAGACCTAGGCATCCATCAGAATCCGATGCCGAATCATCCACCCGCTCCTCAGCAGCAGCTGCCGGCACCAGCACAAGTTAACATGGTTCAACCACCGGCTCCCAATGCCGGGTGGTCTTTTGATGATGATGGCGCCGCACCGCAAGTAATGGCCTTCCACCATAACCTCCGCAACCCTTCCTTCATCCTCCCCAGGCAACCAACACCTTCTCCGCTCATCCTACCATCCACACCCGCTCCAGCCAACCCTCTACTGCTCTCCATCCCATCATACCCTCCAACACTTACCCCCCTCGCCATCGTCACACCATCCCCTAATCCTTCACCCGTTCTCAAACACCCACTAGCCTTCCCGCCACCTGCATCGACATTCGTCACCACCTTGCCTTCCACCAATCCCTCACCTATCATCCACTCACCCCCCATTAACCTCGCTAACCCCACGCTCCACCAAAACACCTCCCCCACACAGCCTATCCCACTCATCCACCCTGCGGCACCCGTCACACTATCTTCAGATGCTGCGGCAAACTGTGCCTTAAGAAGCGGAAAGATGTTCCATCGGAATTACATTACCGCTTCCAATCCCCAGTCCACCCAGCCAACGGCCGAGCAAGAAGAGGCTGAACCTCTGCCGGGTACTCAATATGACTTGCTACATCACCTGGATAGAGTACCCGCTAAGATATCCGTGTTGGAATTGATCAAAAGGTCCACCCTTCATCAGGATGCACTGAGGGATTTCTTGCAGAACGTAATGGTTAGCGAAGACATGGCAGTCGACAGTTTACCAACGGCATTGGCAACTATTTCCAAAGGGCCGGCAATTACATTCTCAGAAACCGAGCTTGCACCTCCAGGGGCTCGACAAAAGCCGCTCTGCATAACAATTACCCTGAACAAAGTCGACATTGAAGCAGCATTGGTTGACACCGGGGCCTCAATTAATGTTTGCCCACTTAGTACCCTCCGAGCATGCAACATATCTGAAGAGTTACTACAGCCTACCCCCACTACTATAGCAGCATATGACAACTCAAGGCGAGCATGTCACGGGGTGATCACCATTCAGGCGGAGCTCGGTCCCCTCACTATGGCCGTGGAATTTTATGTTCTCAACATCGACCCTATGTTCAAGGCTATCTTGGGTCGTCCCTGGATTGACACACTTGGCGCCGTACCCTCCACCGCACATCAGTGCGTCAAATTTCCCTTTCAAGGGAGGGTCATCAAAGTTAAAAGCTTAACCACGGTACAGACGGTCAAGGCCCTCTCAGATCAGGTTCTTCCCACACTATGGCCGAGTAGCCGGCCCGTCATATCAGTGCTTGATTTGAACTTTCCTTGGGCTTACACATCTCCCAAGCCCATCACTACTCCAGTCAATGTCAAAGTGAAGCCACAGATCCGAGATTCAAAAGGGTAGAATATCATATTGAAACTGGGCTATCAACCGGGGAGAGGCCTCGGGGCGCAACTGCAAGGAATGACTAAACCCATACCTAAGGGAAAGAAAATGGGCAGAAGAGGCCTCGGTTATAAGGAAACAGCATTATCTATGATGGGTGATTCTGGGCCACTTACATGGGATTATCGTGAGCACTTTGTCAGGGGGCCTCTCCAGCCCGGCACATTAGCTCCAGAACTGGTGCAGCCAAGAAGGGATATAGTTTGTCCAATTGCCAGTCCTCCTTCCCTGCCAGGAAGGTCAAATGGTGACATGCTCGACTACAGTCGGGCCTTGCAAAGGATCTTTTATGAAGAAGAACGCCAAAAGCAGCAAGAGGTTCGGCTCATACAGTGGAGGCCGAAGAGGCAGCCCACGGTTAAATTGCAGGAAGGAGGGAGCTCTCCGATTATTTTCTCTTGGTCTCCCTCACGCTTCCAATCTATCTTGCAACAAAGGGAGCCCATACCCCGTCTTCCTCCTGTCATGATAAATCCAACCATCATCGATCCACCGGAGATTCAATTCATCCCTTGTGCTCGCGGGAAGTGCCCGTGTATTGATCTGTCCACTCTACTCACTCCTCTCTCCCCTAATGCTCAGCTCCGTGAGATATGGTTGTCTTCTTCTGATCCTTTCTCCAATAGCATCCTTTCCGAGCTATTCCCTATACAGCTCCCACCTCCTCCGTCTTGCTGCATAGTCTCTACTGATCTCCAAAAAAAAAACGTCAAATTTAAAACGGAGATTTCGGTGGAAGATTACGCTGTCCTATCTCCATCCTCCTCCTCCCAGGGGCACGAGTCCCCTGCTCCTTCCCTTCCACTAAGCCTTCTCTCTCCTAGGTTAGGGTTAGGGTCTAGCGAGTCTAAGGAAGTAGAGTCAGTTAGGTCTAGAGAAGTAGGGTCTTGTTCTAGGTCGTCCAACCCTTCCCATTCTGAGCCGCGCTCGCTTGCGCATCCTTCCCGATATGTTCCTGATAGGTTCTTGCAAGATTTGGCTCAGTGATGTCATGCTCTTCTGAAGTGTCCGGAATTCGTCGCCACGGCGATTTTGATTGAAGATGAAGAGGAAATAGAAGGGGAATGGAGCGACGACGGATTAGGCGTCTATGAGGTTCTGGATGAGAAGGATCCAATAGATGAAGATAGCAACGTAGATGACACTGACGATTTGTATGCACAAGGATTAAAGAGATTCGACCAGCCGTCAACGGCAGTGGATGAACCTACAAAGGAAATCAACTTGGGAACAGAAGAAGACCCAAGGCCTATCATTATTTCAGCTGATCTCCCGCCGCAGGTAGAAGAAGATCTAATTAAGGTTCTAAGGGAGTACAGCGATTCTTTCGCCTGGTCTTATGAGGACATGCCAGGTCTTCACCCCTCCTTAGTGGAACATCGTCTCGTACTTAAACCAGGGGCAACACCTGTTAAACAAAAGTCAAGAAGATTTCACCCCCACATGGCCTTAAGGATCAAAGAAGAAGTCGATAAGTTATACAAGGCCAAATTCGTCAGAGTAGTCTTATATCCCCAGTGGGTGGCGAACATAGTCCCTGTTCTCAAGAAGGATGGAAAAGTGCGCATATGCATTGATTTCAGGGACCTAAACAAAGCATGTCCCAAAGATGATTTCCCGCTACCTCATATAGACGTCCTAGTGGATAACACTGCCGGGTACGAAGCTCTGTCGTTTATGGATGGGTACTCGGGCTACAATCAAATCCGTCTCGCCCTGGAAGATCAAGAGAAAACTTCCTTCACCACGCCCTAGGGCACGTATTGTTATGTGGTTATGCCGTTTGGGTTGAAGAACGCAGGTGCCACCTATCAAAGGGCGATGATGGCCATTTTCCACGACATGATGCACATATACATGGAAGCTTATGTGGATGACATCTTGGTGAAGTCAAGGACAAAAGAAGAACACCCCTCTATTCTGGCTAAGGTGCTGCAGAGAGCCAGGGAGTATAAGCTTAAAATGAATCCGAAGAAGTGTGTATTCGGAGTCTCTTCAGGGAAGTTGCTAGGGTTCATAGTAAGCAAACGGGGGATCCAGATTGATCCTAATAAGGCACAGGCCGTCATCGACATGCCTCCGCCGAAGAACATTACGGAACTTCGAGGACTGATTGGTCGACTGCAATTCATTAGAAGATTCATATCTCAACATTCTCAAAGGTGCCGCCCGTTCTATGAATTGCTTAAGGCGGGGGTCAAGTTCGAATGGAATCAAGATTGTCAAAAGGCCTATGAGGACCTCAAAGAGTACCTAACCAATCCCCCGGTTTTGCAACCTCCTGTCCCTGGGAAACCCCTAATCCTATACATCTCGGTTATTGAGGACTCCTTAGGGGCGGTCTTAGCACAAGTGGATGACGAAGGGAAAGAGCGGGCTACGTACTACCTCTCTCGGTTGTTTAATCCAGCTGAATCCAAGTACACCGCTATGGAGAAGACTTGTGCCGCCTTAGTGTGGGTAGCTCAGAAGCTTAAACATTACTTTCTCGCCCATCCAGTTAGGTTGATCTCTAGAATGGACCCGATCCGTTATCTCCTAGAAAAGCCCGTCCTTTCTAGTAGGTTAGCTCGCTGGCAGAGCTTCCTCTCTCAGTTTGACATCACCTTTATCGTTCAGAAGGCAGTCAAGGGATATGCCATTGCTGAGCATCTTGCACATCTCCCTATTCCTCATACCGATTCCATTCAGGATGATTTCCCTGATGAGCATCTCTCTGTCCTTTCTAATCATCCCTTCTGGTCGCTGCACTTCGACGGTGCACTCAACTCCCAAGGCCAAGGGATTGGGGCTGTTTTGCTTACTCCAGAGGGAGTAACCATCCCCTTCGCTTATCAACTTCGCTTCCCTGCTACCAATAACATCGCTGAGTATGAGGCTCTCCTGGCCGGCTTGAAGCACGCCTATCTCCTAGGCGTGCGTTATTTGAACATTATAGGAGACTCTCAGCTCGTCCTACGGCAAGTTCTGTCAACTTACCGTACTCGTGACCCTAAGCTCAAACCTTATCAAGATTTGGTCACGCTCCTCGCTAAGCGATTCCGTAAGCTCATCTATATCCATACTCCTCGTTCTTTAAACATTCTAGTTGATGCTTTGGCATCCCTTGCTTCCTCCTTATCCTTCCCCCTCAGTCGTAGTACTGAGACCATCGTCGTCCAGAGATTGGACGCACCCTCCATTCAAGATCCTTGGTTCATCAACCTCCGGAAATTTGTAGAGGCGAAAGTTGAGAAGGAGGATCTCAAGGAAGTTTGATTAACAGAACTAGAGGAGATTCTGGACGAAGAGGAATTACCTTGGTATCATGAAATCGAATTATTTTGCAAAGAAGGGTCGTTCCCAGAAGGGGCAAAGGCTGAGCAGCGTAAAGCAATAAGAAGAGCCGCCGCAAGGTACACTATCATTACAGGAGAACTGTATAGGCGCGCTACTAATGGAATGCTCATGAGATGCTTGGATGATGTAGAAGCTTGGAAACTGGCTGAGGCAGCCCATTCTAGTGAGTGTGGAGGTCATGTCAATGGCCAGGCTCTAGCAAAGAAGATCCTTAGGCAGGGCTACTATTGGCCCACTCTAGAGGAAGATTGCTCCCTCTATGTCCGGAGGTGTCTTAAATGCCAACTCCATGCTGATAAGATTCACTCTCCAGCTTCATTCCTCCATCCTATGACTGCTCCTTGGCCGTTCTCTATGTGGGCTTTCGACGTCGTCGGCCCACTCGGTGATCCTAATTCTCAGATCAAGCAGAAATCTTTCATCCTCACCGCCACTGAGTACTTCACCAAATGGGCCGAAGCCGAGGCGTACGCAGAGATCAAAGCTACAACGGTGTGCCGCTTTATCATGAAGAATATCATCTCGCGGTTCGGAGTACCAAGTAGCATCATCACCGACAACGGACCCCAGTTCATCTCCCAAGAGCTTAAGGACCTATGTAAGAAGTTCAATATTGCACTGCATCATTCCTCTCCATATTACCCTCAAGGCAACGGTCAAGCCGAGGCCACTAATAAAACCCTTCTTAAAATCATTAAGAAAACATGCGAAGCACATAAGTTTTCTGATTGGCCTGAAAGATTGGTGGAAGCTCTGTGGGCTTACCGCACCTCCGTCCGCACCCCTACGGGACAAACTCCCTACTCTTTAACTTATGGGATGGAGGCGGTGCTCCCGTATGAGATCTTAATCCCTTCTCTTAGAGTACAGCTCGATAAGGAACTTAATCTCGATGAACGTCGAGAGGCGTTGCTGTCCAGCTAGAACTCTTAGATGAGAAGAGGATGAATGCGGCCGATCACGTATCCGTTTATCAAAAGAGGGTTTCGCGTTATTTTCAAAAGAAGGTAATCGAACAAAAATTTTGTAAGGGTGAAATTGTTTTGAAACGCAAATTCATTCGGTCTGCAGGTCCTAGGTCCAAGTTGCAACCTAACTGGGAAGGGCCGTTTGTAATAAAAGAAGCTTATCCAGGGAATGCTTATCGTTTAGTAAACGCGGAAGGTGAGGAGCTCTCTCACCCGTGGAATGGGTTGTATCTTAAGCGTTTCTTTCCTTAAAAATCTAAACCATGTGCTTTTCCGACAATAAGAAACGCCTCCCTATCTTCAAAAGAGAGTCTTGAGTAAGGCAAACACACACTACACGACGCCCCTGGTCGGGTTCCTTGTTTAAAAAGACACCGTTTTTCCTTGGCCATGCTTTGGGGGAAAGTCAAAGTCCCAGTACGTTTCATTCTTCGACTGCATCCAGGGGCAAGGAGTAAATAAGAAGGAGACAACCAATCCAAACTCCCTAACGAGAAGAGGTCTCAAATAGGGGCAAGTCCGTTATGACCTGACTCCACAAGAAAGAAAAGAAAAGAAAAGAAAAGGAGTGCTCTTTACCATGAAATCAAAAGCATCATCTCAAGGTCTGTGAATGAATTCTCAAAAGCTCCAAAAGAAAAAGAAAATTAGGCATGACAAGAGTGGCAGTACAGTTCCCCGCGGGACGTTATGAGCCCGGTCGCATGCGTGCCTAAGTGGATAAAGGTTCGATAACGGACATAAAAAGTCCCGGCACAACAGACCAAATCTCTAATAAGGTTGCACGATGAGGGAATCAAGTTCTAAAAGCTTCCATATCTGGCCTAAGCTTACCCCCATGTTCTTTTTTCTTTTAGGACTGAGACGAGTACCCTAGGTATGGCTTTGGTAAAAACACCGTCACAATGACCAGGTCTCGGCCAGGGGTTGTCACACTATTTGCACGCCGGTCTCGAGACTCAAGCTAAAAACAAGGGAGGTCTCGTGTTGCTAGAGAGGCACTGGTGTTTCAAAACCCAAAAACATCAAATATTTCTCAAAATCCAAGAACAACAAATATTTCTTAAAACCCAAAAACATCAAATATTTCTCAAAACCCAAAAACATCAAATATGTTTCAAAATCCAAAAATAACAAATATTTCTCAAAACCCAAAAACATCAAATATGTTTCAAAATCCAAAAATAACAAATATGTTTCAAAATCCAAAACAAAAAACAAAAAAAAACATCAAATATGTTTCAAAATCCAAAAATAACAAATATTTCTCAAAACCCAAAAACATCAAATATGTTTCAAAATCCAAAAATAACAAATATATTTCAAAATCCAAAAAAACATCAAATATTTTCAAAATCCAAAAAAACAACAAATATTTTTTCGAAAATTCAAAACATTTAATATTTTCCAAAACCCCCAAAATACCATCATATGTATAGCATGCATCGCATTTTCATTATGTTTTTCGCCTATTTAATAAGGCTCCACCCCTTGACCAAATATCAAGAAACGGTCATTATCTAACTTGCTTCAAGGCAAGGGGTTGAGTCTAAGAACAGATCTAACTTGTTTCATGTCTAAGTGTGTGCAGAATATAGGGGCAAGCCCAAAAGTAAAAGTTCACAACTATGCAGGTTTAGGTGTGTAACGCACCAGAATCAGACCGTTACAGTCATGTAACGGACCCATCTCTGACCGTCACTTCCTTCAGGCATGGGCCTTCGTCCTTTCGTTGAACCATCATTATGACGGTCTGAGACCTACCGTTACTTAAAAATAACGGCTCAAAACCCATCCGTCACATCCTTCAGAGACTGGGCTCTTGTTACTCCCATTCTGACGGCCTATCGCAGGACCGTCATTTCCATATAACGGCCCAGAGTACATCCGTCATATCCTCCAGAAGCCCCATCTGTTTATATCATTCTAGCCTTCCACATGATGGAACCCAAGATCTTTCAACTAAGGCAATCTCATCTCATTCAAGCAAAGATTAATGAAATATAAATCTTGATAAAATCAAATTTGATTGTCAATAACATAAATATCTCTCATAAACAAAAAGAAAATCAAGGTACATTCAACTTCTTATCCGCAAGAGGGCAGATTCTTCTCAACTCTTTCAAGTAATCTCGGCGTGTTTCGTCGTTCTCTTCAACTTCTGCTTGCCACGGACGTACCTTGCTGATCTCCCACATGGTCAGCGCGTTTCGGATCGTTCTTTCATCTTCCTCGGTCCCCATCTTCCTAGGTAGAAGGGGAGGGTAGTGTGATAATGAAGAAACGCTGATTCGAGGTGATCCGATCTGAAGGTGGCATCGGTGCGGGTTGTAGATCGCCATGGTAGTGTTCCCTACTAGCTGGAGGTCGAGGCCTTGGCGCCGCGGTATTTTGAGAAGAGCATTTCGGAGGACTCTTGGTCGCATGATGAACTTGTCCATTGGTAAAGTGTTGAAGAAGAGGCGCCATTCATCCCGAGTTTTCTTATCCGCGGTCTTGCATTCAACCTGAGGAGAATATCCAAATGCCCCTCCAATGAAGAAGAGAGGGTGGCTCCCGAAGAGTCGGCTTGCAGAAGTTATGTCTTCCTTAGGAAGGAATTTGACTCTCACTCCTATCTAGCACTCAAGGAGTATCATGGAACCAAACAAAAGCCCTCCTAGGCACGCCGAGCTTAGTCCTTCATAGAGGTATGAGAGGACCGCTTGAGAGATAGACATACCCCGCCACAGCCCGCTAATAATACCAAGGTTTTGGATATCTAAGAGGTGGTCGGTAGTGGTAAAAAGAAAGACTCCACACAAGCAAACCGCTACCGCCTTGGCTATTGCTTCATGTCTCTCTCACTTATTTTTACAATGAGACACTATCCAGTGCGCCAAGGGTATCAGGTGAACGTGGTGTGGGCTGATCATGGTCCTCACGTCCTTCGGGTTATGAATGAAGTCACTTAAAATTAAGGATGGGTCAATAGGCTCTATTGTGTAGCAAACCCGGTCCTCATCCCCCACCGTGGTCTTAGGAAGGGCTAGGTAGGTTTCTACCTCCTCCAATAGGACGGTTGCTTCGAAGGAAGGAAAGATGAAAGTATGAGTTTGTGGATGCCATAATTCCACAAGTGCTGAAAGGCTTGGCCAATCAAAGGACAACTTCTGGAAATTCTTGCCTAAAACCAAGAGAGGTTGGAGGTGCCATGCCTTGAGGATGGATGTGACCTCTATGGGAAGTGTCTGTACCATGGGAGCCACCCACTTTAGATTGGAATAACACCTTGGGCCGGGAAGGGGCTTGAGAAAAGAAAGGAGGAAGTCATGAAAAGAGTAAGTGCAGCAAAATTCTGAATTTTGGATGAAGTTATAAGTACTTACCACTCTTTGGACGTTAGAGCTTAAGTGCTTGGGAATTGAGGTTAGCCGTTGGAGCTCTCCATGTTCCTTCCTTGCAGCTTTAGGGCCGGTGTGGGCTTTCTCCTCCATAGCCATCACCTCGAAGCTCCTCTTCATCATGTTTTCTGCCCTTTGGAGGAGCTCTTCAAACCCTAGAATAGGGGTTTTAGCAAAGCTGCGATTTTGATTAAGGTTTTAAGTTGCCAAGGCTTGTATTTAACTTTGGAAGGGTAAGACTAGGGCTAGAAGGCTTTATCTTCAATTAGGATAAGTCCTAGCGATGGTTTAAGTGGCTAAACCTCGGGTTTTAGTTATCTCGGCTCAATCCGATTCGGATTGCGACCCAGATTATAACGGTCAATCGAGCGGCCGTTACTTCACTCCGACGCGCCAGCCCTCGACCGTCGCCTTCTCTGTGGGTTTCAGTTCCCCGAATCATGTTCTGTGGAGAGTAACGGTCTAAGGGTCTACCGTCTCTTCCTGTAACGCTCTGCTCTTGAGCCGTCACATTCTCAGCCACTCAGTTCCCTCTCTTCTGGGCTAAAACGCTTCCTAACGGTCTTGCTTCTGACCGTCTCTTGATTCTGACGTGTCCCCTTCAGACCGTCACATTTTCCTGCTAGTTGCCCTGCCCAACTAACGTTCTGCCATGATCAACGGTCTGACCCTTGGCCGTTATTTGCCTCTGACGCACCATCCATTGGCCGTCGTTTATCCTGAAGCCCCACAGCCCGTGTGGGCCTCTGATGATTAACGGTCTCTCACCAGAGCGTCACTTGATTATGACGGTCAGATCTTAGACCGTCACTTTCTCTGCTGCTGGGTTCAAGCTATTCTTTTAATCCTTGACTAGACCTGGCGGTCTTTCACATTTATACACCTCATCTTCTTCCCATTTTCATACATGCATGTCGGCATACATATCATTCATTCATCCACATTTCATCCATCCTGTACATTTCACATTCATTCATGCACGCTCGCATCAAATTAAAACCAAACAGAAAAATGAAAAAGATAATTTCATTCCATTTTTAACCAAAGATTCTATACAAATAAAAAAAGAAAACATAAGAAAAGGCATCATTCGGCCGGCTTATCCGCCGGGCCACCCTCATCCTCTCCACCCTCGGGTTTCCTGGGTGGCGGTGCTATGGAAGCACTCTCCTCCTGCTGTCCTCTCTCTGCCCTCTCATTCCTCCGCTGGGCGGAGGAGCTGACGAGGAAGTCCCCTACTGAGCCGCTAGGGGCAGCGCTCCTATGTATCCCACTCTGGGAGGTACCTCGCTCTGGTCCCCGGCCGATCATCCGCACCGTCCGCTCCAATGTCCGCAGCTCGATCTTCAGTGTGAAGATCTGACGCCGCGTCTCCCGTGCCTCGGTCCGGTAGCGATCCAAGTCGGCCGTCCCGATCCGAAGCTCCTCCACCTCAGCTCGTGCCTGCGCTAACTCCTTCCGGAGTTGTTCCATCTCTGGATCATCTGGCCGTCGCAGGGTCTCCGCTCTCTGCCGGGCCATCTCTGCCCGTACCAGCTCCGTCTCCGCTCGGGCTCGATCAGTCTCGGCCCTGCTTCTCTCTACCTCGGCTACTGCTGCTGCTAGATCCCTCGCCTATAGATTGCATTTCACGTCATTAGTCATAAAGCATTTAATTAGGCATAATCATAAGTTTTTCAGTCTCTTACCCGCTCCGCGAGGGTGGCCTCCGCCTCCTCGGCCCGGGCAATTGCCCGAGCAAAGTCAGCATCCCGCTCGGTCCTATCTCCCGCAGGCTGCGAGGACGATGACGGGGCATCTGGTCCTGCTCGTTGGGCTCCCTCAGCCCGCTGCATTCATAAGTTAGTTGACATTTGCATTTGCATCATCATAATCAAAGCATTAGCATCATTCATAATTATGTAGAAAGCATTTAGTCTCACCAGGAGCTCCAGGGCAGATCGGTACCCATCCCGCTGTTGTATGGTGGAGTGGAGTAGCCCTTCTAGCTCGGCTATCCGTCCTTCTGGATCTAGCTGCATTTAGAAAGCATAAGTTAGCATCCATCATCTTGCAGGTTCATATAGAAAGGTTTTTAGGTTTAGAATTGCATATCGGTCGTCGGGTACCTCGGTATACCCGGTCGCCGTAGTATCGAGCGAAGGCCTTCAGGTAGGCCTCGTCGCTCTCGTCCCGCTCTTTCACGGCCCTGCCTCGCTGCCTCCAGTCGAGGACGTACTTCGCCTTCCGGGCGCCCCAATCCACACTCCCACTGATGCCCCTCGCCGATTTGCCTGGGCGGTCATCGTTACGATGCAGAAAAGTCACCTCGGGCTGGTGTAGTCCCCGAGTCCGCAGGATCATCCTGTAGTGCAGAGGCTCGATGATATGGATGCAATGCAACCATATGTCTCGCCCCCGGTACGATAAGGACGCCTCCACCCACGGCTGTCCTGTGTAGCCCTCGCTGCGGTACGGGGTCCACCTCACCTGAAAGCATTTCATTCATTCGTCAGCATTTGTCAGCATTTGTCAGCATATAGAAGCATATAGAAATCATTTTGAGTCTCGGGCTTACCGATGTATGCGGGTAGGAGTCCAGGTCATCTTGGATCGTCCGGGTCAATCTAAGGATCGATCCCGTGTCCCTCGCCACCGACCATCGCCTCGCGATTGGTATGAGGTCGGGATGGAGTAATGCGCCTCTCCCAATGCCCGGGAGGTACATGTAGCTCCAGACCTGCATTTAGAAATCAAGTCAGTCGAATCATTTGCATGAGCCATTTTGCATAAATCATTGCATAATCATAATCATGGCATAATAGAAAGCATTTAAAGTGCATTTACCTGTAGGAAGGGCGAGAAGCCGCCCAGCATCGTCTGCCGGTCCGTGGTGCTCAGGGAGTCGAACAGGAATGCTAGTACCGCTGCCCCCCATGCATACTTCCTCACTCTGCTCAAATCCTCTATTAACGGCAGCAATCTGCAGCTGATGACATCTGCCCGAGTCGCGAACAGGAGCTTCCCGAATAGTAGCATCAGGAAGCGCCTGAGCACTCTATCTCCCTCTGCTCTTGCCTCTGCCGCCACGCGAGGGCGCACCTGGTCGACCACCCTGCCCAGATGCTCCTCCGGCAGCTCTCCTACGGTGATTGCCGCTCCCCTCAATCCCAAACTCTCCTGCAGCACCGATCTCACGAGCTGGGAAGAGGACTGCCCCGGCCTGATCAGATCTAGCCCGAGCAGCTGCTGTGCTATCTCCCGGTAGTCCCCGTAAGTCCATCTAGTCACTGCGGAGCCGTGGACTCTCAATCCTATAATCCTCGCTATGTCTTCCAATGTGGGGATCATGTGGCCCCACGGGAAGATGAAAGCACGGCTGATCGGGTCCCATCTCTCATGCAGTGCGTATAGCAGTGGTGTATCCATCCGGATCACCTCGATGCTAAGCACCTCGGCGAATCCCATATCGGCGAGTCTCACTCTCTGGTAGTCGGGCAATGCCTGGTACACTGCCCGGATCTGAAGCCAGGAAATCCGTGATCTCCTCTTTCCCTGCATTGCATGTAAGATCATCAATTAGTCAATTTGCATCATGTAATCATTGCATAAACATCCATAATTTAAAACATAAAATAAAAATTTGAAAATTAAAAACCCTAAAAAATAGCTTAAGTCCCTGGCAGAAGTGACGGTCCTGGGATGGGGCGTCACTTGCGTGTGACGGCCTGGTCCTGGAGCGTCAGGGTAGTGACGGTCTCTGGTAGGACCGTCACATTTGGCTGTGTTTGGGAACTTTTTCCCTGCATTCTCATGGTCCCCCTTGTTGGCCAAATGGCCTACAATGGCTCCTAGTGGGTTCGTAGACCCATTTCTACCCTCATTCCCCGCATGCACACATGAATTAAGAACATAAAAATCAAAAAAATGGAATTTAGGGCGGGCGGCCTACCTCACGGTCCGTGCCTCTCTTCCTCTTCTTCTCCGGTTCCTTTGGTTCTTCTGCGCCTTGTGGAGCTTCTCTTAGGTCCTCCTCGACCGTGGGGACTTCTTCTTCTTCCGTTTGGCCTCCCCTCGTCGGTTGTTCCTCTTCCACCGGCGGGATCACCTCCCGTTCAATCCGGCGGTGAAGCCGCCGTATTGCCATCCTTTTTCCTCTCTCTCTCTCTTCTTTGGTGGCGGCTGGGGTGCCTCGTCGCAGGCCATTGGGGTGGTGGGGACGGTGGTCGCCGGAGCTCTCGATTTTTTTTGGGTTTTTGGTTGATTGGAACGGAATGAACGGGCCGTGACCGTTCGGTTGTTTTTTTTGAAATCTCAGGAAATGTGACGGTCTATCGACCGGCCGTCACATCCTCCTGACGCTCTTGTTTGAGGCCGTTACATGTGTTGAACTGCTTTATCGAAGAATGTGAACCGCCTTGAGTATGACGGACTAGGTGTGATCCGTTACTTTATGTGACGCCCCTACATCTGACCGTTATATGCTTGCAAGTTTCTTGATGAATTGGAAGGTCTAATTGATGCTTGAACAAATCCTATTGTTTATCATGATGTTCCTATTTGATGCTTCTTATGGTTATGCCTAATTCTTATCATGATTATTGTCTGGCTAACCTATCTTTCATGAAGGATTATAAGCAAAAATCATGCTTGGCCTTCCGTCAGGCAGGTAAGTCAGGTATCGTATATCATTCCCTCATTCCCTTAATGCATTACTATATGTTATTTATGATATATTACCTTGAGAACCGGCTGGTCATTCATGTGTCCTAGGATCTGATGTTCCCCTTAAACAAAAATGATGATGATCTAAGTTCACATGTTTAATCGTTGGATAGGCTGTTAGATTGAAAAATTTGGGGACGATGGTTCTGTCTTGCACGCCGTGGTTGCAGATGGTGTCCTGACTCTGATTTCTCCAATCTAGCAATATTATTCTCGAGTATTTGCTATTTTATCTTTCTTTGCATTTGTCTTAAAGATTTCTTTTTCCTTTAGCCCAGCATGCATCATTCGCATTTTTTTTTGAGCATCATGAAGCTTCGTCTGTTCAAGATATCTCAGTGATGGTGAACAGCTGTGTTCTTAATCCCGAATAAGGAGAATCATTCCATTCTGAATTAGAAGGTTTCCTTCGATTTGCTCGCTTGATCTGGTTCACTGAAGATTCCTGTCTGGAGTTTAGTCTCTTTCCTTTCCGTTGCCTCCGGCGGCTAGCCGTGTTTCCTTTCCTTAGTTAATTAATTCCTCCAGACTTGCATCCTTTGGTTGGCTATTTTCTTATGATCAATTTGAAGTTTTCCAGAAAATTCTTGTCGCTTGTTGGTAAAGAACGGGTGTCGTTTACCTTAACGCCCTCTTGTTTGATACACTCCGCTTCATCTCCGCTTCACCTCCATGTCCCATTTCACTACCGCTTCACCTCCGCTCATTCCCCTGCAAAGAGGACGTTAAGGAGGGGCATCTGTTGACACCCGTTTTATACCCCATAAGTCGAGTCATCTCCTTATTCATTCTATATGATGCTCCGAGTTGTTCGCTTCTTCGAGTCTCTTGATCAGTTGAAGCCTGTCTCTTGGGTCTTTTCCTGGATAAAGAATTGGCTCCCGGTGGCATTTCGTTGGATAAAGCTTAGCAAAGCCCTTCTCTTCTTTCTTGAATCTCAATGCTAAATAACGGTCCCAGACAGGTGCGTCACTTCCTTCTAACGGATGGATCCTAGACCGTTACTCTTTGAAGAGTCCTAAGGCTTAAGGCCACGTGTTCAGTGCTTATCCTGTTGAATCCACGTTGATAATAACGGTCTGTCGTGCAGCCGTTGCTTCCCTATGACGCCCTATGCCTTGGCCGTCATTTCCTTGAAGAGTCCAGCTTGTTGGGGCTTCTTTCCGTTGATCTTATCTCTTTGGATAAAGGTTGCAAATAGCGGTCGTTCCTTGATGCGTTATTTCCAAGTGGCGGTCTATCGTGCAGCCGTTACTTCTTTCCGGGAGTCCTGGCAGTTCAGGCCTTTTCTCTGCTACTCCGTGTTTGAGATAAGAACGTGGATTGACCTTATCTCTTTTTGTTTCTGTGGACTCTTGGTGATATTATCCTCAAGGATTTGCTAAGACTTATCCCTTTTTCCTGCTGAATTATCCTCTACTCGACCTACGAGTTTTGAGGGTCTATAAATAGAACCCTTGAATTCATGGCCAAGAGAGGAGGAGATTTTGATTCACGACGAAGTGCTGCCGAACCCAGGAGCCATCTTCATCCAGGAGGAGTTGCTTCCCACGTCCATCCATCTTCCAGTCAAGGGAGTACTTTTTATTTTGATCTTTCAAGTTCATCTTTGCATGCTTGAGTTCTTCCTTGGTCTTTTTAAACAAAGCATTGTCCCTCCTCCTCCTCCATGTTTTTCACTGTTCTTTAAGCATACAAACATCCTCCCAACTTTTAAAAACGCCCAGAGGGGTTAAAAAACCAAAACTCCCCGGTAATTCCCTTTCCTTTTGATGTTCTTAAATTCTTTAAGAATTGATGCTATGCTTGCAAAGAGGGCTGATTGAGGTTGTCTTGTCTTGTTTTTCTACTTCTTTGGCAGGTTTACAGGTTCATTAGCACGAGGCCCAAGTCTTCTAGCCGACTGGAAGAGTTGGAGTTAAAAGAATTCAAGCTTTACTACTGCAGGTTATCTGACGGTCTGGTTCAGGAGCGTCACTTTCTTCTGGCGGTCTAGGGTGAGACCGTTACTTCAAGCAACGCACGGGTCTCTGGCCGTTACTTCCAAGCTGATCTGCAGGCTTTCCTTGGTTTTCTCTCCCGTGGGCGGGTGCTTCATCCACCTATTTCCAAGGTATATTCGAGTCTTTGACCTGTGTTTACTTTGGTGGCGATCACATCTTTCCTTAGTTCTGGGCAATAGCTATTTCCTTCATCACATCTTTATTTTCCTTGCTTGTTCCACCCCCAGTGGTGTGTTTTTATTTACTCCTTGCTCCACGCCCCGGCGTGTGTTTTTCCTTTTCCTTAGCGTAATTTGATTGAGATAGCATGCCCATGCTAGAGCTAGCTATGATTGCCTAGGTTCATGTTCACATGTTCATAGGTTGAGCAGATCTTTGATTGCTTGTTTGTCATCTTGCCATATTACTTAGCAAACCTCATAAGTAAGATCAAAGATAGGCAAATAAATATCAACAGCTGGCACGAAGGAGATAATAAGAATGATCAACTTCTAGCGCGGTGGAAGTACCCCAGGTCACAAACATGTAGGTTTCACCATTGGAGAGTGGTTATCAGCCAATGTGGACATGCTGCAGCCAAGGTGGATCAAAGGAAAAGGAATTAAAATAAGAGGATAAAAATCCAAACAAAGGAGTTTTCAAGGAAGTGGCCCAAAATGGTAGCAAGGCGATCTGAGGACATAATTCAGCACGGAATATCTCTTATCTTGAAAATTGGTGATCAATTGACCTTCTAAATGAGTTATTAAAATGATTTTCCCTGGTTAATTCAAAGGCCTACATGAATGCATGTTGGGTTTAACGAAAAAATTAAAATAAAATAAAATAGAATATAATCAAGGATAATATTATTAAGCTGCCCAGACTGAGTCATGAAATCGACTTGTGAGCTGATACTAAGCCGAAGCTAGTTTATCCACACACCAACTCACAAAACGGAACCATCGTCCCCAGTCTTGGACGGCTCAACGGCCTATCCGTATTACTAAGATTCCTATGGAATCATCATTATTTTTGATGAAGGGGAACTCAAATTCTAGATTTACCAAAACCTCAAGGTCCTTGATATAATCTAATAGTGTAGATAACATATAGTAAAATGTATACAGGGAGATGGTGATAGCCATAAGCATGAGGGAACTGAGGCATGAAATGCAGTCACCGTGGGTCCTGAGTGATGATGTTCGGACAGTGGGACCAAAAACTTCTTCCTACGCTCAAAAATTCATTAGCCAAGATATAAAGGGTAACAAGCAATGAATTAGCAATAAAGCGTTCAAATCATAGCATATATCAAAGCATAGCATGAACATAGATGGCATGAATAGCATTGATAGCAATGCATGCATAGCATCGAGGAAAGCACGAATAGTATAAGTTGAAGCATAGCATTGCATTGAATATCACAGTAGAGATAGCATTGAAACGTGAAACATGCAAAGCATCATTGTTTGTTATTTGTCATGAGGATGACAATCTTGGCAAATCAAGATTTTGAGTTGAAAGATCGAGATCAAGTAATGCCCAGAACAGCAGGAGTGATCCAGTGAAGTCAGCAGGAGTTTACTTAGAAAGATCAGAGTGACGATGCCCAATGGCAAATCATGAAGATGTAATCATTGTTAAGAACATAGGGGAGGATCAAAAGATAGATGAATGGAGAGGACTCATCCCGTGCTCTTGGTTCTTGTAAGAGGTGTTCCTGTAATAACACCATCAGAAAATACAATGCAATGCAAATTTTTTTTAGATTTTGAAATATACAAATTTTTATGGGTTTTGACAAGCATTCAACTTTTTTTTGTGGATTTTGGAGATATTTGAATTTTTTTGGAAATATTCAATTTTTTTGAATTTTGGAAGATATTCAACTTTTTTTTTATTTTTTGGTTTAGACTTTGCTAATGCAGCATCAAAGGATGTTTAAGCCGCTAGCTAGGGGTCCTTGTTACTTTCCCTTTCGCTAAAAATTGCCCGAAACAAGACGTGCATTAAAGGTGGCGCCCTATAACCGGCTACCCTTGTATAACGGTGCCCCTACCAAGGCCATACCCGAGAAGCACTCGGTCTTAGAGGGAGAAGAGAAGAAAAGTTGGGGATAAGCCTGATGTGAGTTAAGAAGATATCGGGTTTAACTTCTTTTCATAGCGCAACCACTAGAGATTCGGTCTATTGCGTCGGGACTTTGTGTCATATCATCGAACCTTAAATTCTCTTTTAGGCACGCATACGACTGGGCTCATAACGTCCCGTGGGAAAACTTTACTACCCTCTTGCTATGCCATAAGTTTAGGATTTTTCTTTGCATTTCACACATTTTTTCCATTTGATCATCATTTTGTTTCTTTTGTTGTGTCCTTTGGACTTGACAGATATTGTAATTGAAACTTGAATTTTTTGAGAATAAGGTCATAATAGACTGCCCCTATTTGAGACTTCCTCTTGTCAGGGTGTGCTTAGGTTAGTTGTTTTGCCCAGACTATCTCAACCCTCATATTTCAGCCGAATAGAGAAGAGAAAAAGACTTTGTACCCTCAAGCATGGCCCAAGTAGCAACGGTGTTCTACCAAGGGAGACGATTGAGGACGCCGTGAAGTGTGTGCGGTGCCCAGCTAAGGGTTGCCCTTAACAAGCAGGGAGAGAATGTCGAACTCCTAGCGCGGGGTCCTTATTACCAAAGTGCTGCATAGCAAGCCTAAAGACTCTTTTGACATTGAATTAATTAAACAAAAACTTAAGATAAAGGCCTAAAATACCACTCTTAATCAAGTTAAGAAGCACTTCATTTTGAAAACCATGCGTAAAGAATGACATTATGCAAACTTGTTACCTTGCGATCTTTGTAGAAGCGGCTACCGGAGGCGATGATGGGATTTATTATTCTCTTTTGGCAGATAAGAGAGTATAGTAAAGTTTGAAAGTGGCTTAACAAGAAGGAGTGGTGTCTGGACCAGACTCTGACGAATAAGAAGAAAAGGAAGAGAGGTGAGGGCTAGAACTCCCTCACTAAGACGCGGAGACCCTGATCACATAGAAGGTCTACAGAAGGAAAGGGGAATCAAGAGTGGAAGTGAGGACTAAAGTCTCAAAAGCAGTGGGAGAACGGAAAGATGTCCAAAGCGATGGATGTGGAAGAAGTCGGGTCAGACCCAGGATCAGGAGGAATCAAGAGGAGAAATTGATAGATGGAAAGTGGTGGATCCGGAGGATTCGGAGGCGAAAAATCATGACGGGAAGAAGAATCATCTGGAGGTTCCGGAGGGGTAAGATATGGAGGGATGCGATGCCCAGGAAAGAGTGAAGAATCCAGGAATTTCGGAGATGGAGGTGAATTAAGAGAGATAGAATGGGGAAGATCCGGAGGTTCCGGAGGTTTCGGAGGATGAAGAAACCATGGGCTGAGTGGCCCAAGGAGAATTAGTGAGAAATCTAGAGGTTCCGTAGGAGGAAAATCGAAGAGGGCGCGATGCCCTAGGGAAAGAGATAACTCTGGAGGTTCCGAAAATTGGGGAGAATGAGTAGGGACGTGATGCCCTTGGAAGAGGGAAGGTCCAATAGCTTCGGAGGTACAAATGAAGAGGGATGCGATGTCCTAGAGATTGATGGCGGAGAAAATAAGAAGGGGCACGATGCCCCAAGGTGAGGGAGAGAGAAAGTGGATGAGGAGGATCCAGAGGTTCCAGAAGATGGGGAAGGTACGGGTTCGGAAACTCGGGAAAGAATGATAAATGCAAATGCATGAAATGCAATGAATGCGATGGATGCATGAAATGCATAGGATGCAAAGAACATATGGAATGAGAGAACGAGATCCTTCTTCTTAACCCATGAGTGGCCCATGAAGAGGAAGTTGTGATGGATAGAATAGAATAAAGAGTGGGCGAATTGGCGAAATGCCCCTTAGCAAAAGAAGGTCTGCCCTTCCCTGGCAAAGAATGTGCCTGGCCAAACGGCTCGATAAATGATATCAATGCCCATAGATCCTCCTTGGCAATGGAAGGTGTTATGATGATGAAGGATGAGAACCCCTTCTTGTGACAAGTAACTTGCATCGTGATGAAGTGAGGGGTAATGAGAGCATCAAAGTGGCTCGGCCAACAAGTAACGTGACCTTGACAATCCGGGCCTTAGCCCTTTGTGGCATCAACTCATGAGAATTCTTCTTGGCGAGCATTGGTGGAGACCTTTCAAAAATGCCCGGTACAAAAACACGGATCGACATCCAGCAAATAAACTCTTGCCTTTGAAATAATATAGCCGTGGCCAAATCTTTCTTGCCTAGCTCTTGAAGATCGCCCTCGGCACATGTGCTTGTAGACACACACCCACTCCGAGTGATAGAGGAAGGTGAGGTGGAGGCGATAGGCTTAATGGATGGTGGAGGTTTAATTGGAAGAGTTGGTGGAAGGGTAAGTGGAGGGGTACGTGGAAGCAGAGGTTGAAACACATCGGACTTCTCCCCTTGCTCAGAAGCGAACGAGATTGGCCTGAGTGCAACAATAGGTGAATCCTGCTCGGGATTAGCCATGGGTGTGAGTAAAGGTTTAGGCGAAGGGATAGGCAAAGTGGAGTTCGGTGTAATTGGGTTTGGGGTTATGGGAATAATGGAGGGCCGAGGTGGCGGCAATGGGGGGTTAATAGGCTTGGGAAAAGGTTTAAAGGAAGGTTCGATGGAGGCCGATGGTGTGGAGGTAAGCTCGGATGGCTTAGTGGAGGGCTCAATGGAGACCGGTGGTGAAGTTGTTGACAGAGGCAAATTGGTTGGAAGGAAATCATTGGAGGGCCTGGAGGGCTTGGTGGAAGTTAAAGGTGTGGTATTTGGAGGTGTAAAAGGAGGGGGTTTGGTGCACAAAAAGCGTCGGATTTTAAGGCGAGAGGTTTGTAGTGTAGTGGAAGGATCATGATGCGCCGGTGTGGGTGATTGAAGTATCGACCCATCATCGTAACACCAATTGGTTTGGTAAACGGGATTCACGACGGTGGCATCGTCCTGAGCAGGGGGTTCATCGGGTGGCAGTGAAGGGAGTGGGAAACGGAGGAAACTCGGAGTGGGTTTCTCTTGAAGGACTTCAATATCTTGTGCCGGCTCTAACTCTTCATAAAGAACATCTAATTCTTTATCATCATTAGACTCAAATGGACGCCGCAGTGGAAGCGTAATGATGGGTAATGGATGAATGTAATGTGGAGGATTTTGTGAAGGGCTATGTGAAAGCGAAGGCGGAGGGTCATATGAATGAGCATGGTGAATAGGTGGAGGAGGGCGGACGGCGTCCACTTGGTCATTAACACTTGTCAAAACATCTTGCTCACATGAGCTGATGATGCTATTATCTCTCCTCTCCTTCCAATCTTTTTCCATCTTAGTGATGTTGTTCATAAAAGTATGAAGAGGATTGACTTGAGGAGGAGGAGGAGGAGCGGGCCGCTGCCTTGTGGCCCTCTTGAGTTGTTCCTCCATGGACGTGATTTTATCAAGAAGAGTTTGTTGGAGGGGTGTAACATGAGAAGCGGAGGGTTGACCTTGAGAGGGAGACCGTGGAGGGGTGGCATGACATAAAGGCCATGGAAGGGGATTAACGGGCCAGCCCATGGAAGGACCCGGACGGACTGGATTGTAAGGAACATAAAGGCCTTGGGGCCGTTGAGGAAGAGGAATAGAAGGAGGTGGGTGATGGATCACCTGAACGGAAGTATGCGTAGAAGAAGGCGGATGGACTCCCCGAACGGGAGTGTGAATAGAAGAGGGAGGCGGGTGATGGGCCACCCGAACGGGAGTATGTATAGAAGTGGGTGGGTGATGGGCCACCCGTGAGGGATTGGAAGGAGAATGTGATGAAGGTGCACCCTCAACAATAGCCTTAAGGGCTTGGATTTGTTGAGGGGTACGATGATCTAATGCATGTAAAACTTGGGAGACCTTCTCATCATGTGGAGAAGATGGTCCCGGGGGAATAATGACTCGCGATTGATGTAAAGGGCCACAAGATTGGAAGTTGCCCATAGGTCGGGCAAGACCATGAAAGTGCGGACGTGGTCCCTTAGAAAAGTTGTGGTGAGAATTATGAATTTGAGGATCATAAGATGTGGTAGGTTGATCATCCTCATAAGTGTATAAGTGATTAGGCATGTTGGTTTTATTATCAAAGCGAAACATTATGCAAACAAGTAATATTCAATCAAGGCAATTTGCAAAGATTTCAAACAAGTTGAATGTTTACGCTTGATTTTTTTAGTTGATCCTTGGTGAATTAGATGATTTTGACAAAATTTGATATGATTCACACAAGGTAGGAACCTAGTTTCAATGTGGTTTTCTTCAATGCCAACTAGGTATACTCTCTCAACACGTATAGGCCAACTAAACCCGGGGAACTTCAAGGTACAACCTGCCCAGCATCCGTGAGAGAATCCACGGGTGCGGGGACTTATGGAGGCTTAGTTTAAGAATTTTCGGTCCAAAGAGATGGAATGCTCAATGGAGGGTCCTTCCTTCACCAAGAGGGGGTAAGATCTCCTAGAAAGTGTGGGGAGAGGAGGTCTCCCAAGCCAAATGCGCTATGAATGCAAAACTAATGCAGAATAGAGATAATATACATGTATGAACAGAGATATGTAAGAATGATGCAAAATAAGTCACACAAGAAGAAAGTGTTGTGAAAAACACAGGAAATTGGTGCCCTGATCAGTGCCACCAATTCCTAAAAGGGCGCCCTCTGTGTGGGCGCTAATTCCTTTTTTTTCTTTTTTTTCTTTTTTTCTTTTTTTTCAGAAGGGGCAAGGAATTGGCACCCTGTTCACTGCCATTATTTTAAGAATGGGCGCCCACTGTGTGGGCGCCAATTACCCTCCCTTTTTTATTTTTTTTTAGAAAAATAAAAGAATTGGCACCCTGACAGGTGCCATTAATTCTTTAATGGGCGCCCACTGTGTGGGCGTCAATTCCTCCCTGTCCCAGAACCTTCACCAATGGCCAGAAAACTGTAAGAAATGAAGATACCAATAGAAGAAGTGGGAAAAACACTCACCAAATCACAAGATAACTCATGGCGA
This sequence comes from Amorphophallus konjac, assembly GCA_022559845.1. Classification (NCBI taxonomy): domain Eukaryota; kingdom Viridiplantae; phylum Streptophyta; class Magnoliopsida; order Alismatales; family Araceae; genus Amorphophallus; species Amorphophallus konjac. Next base: position 343,534,095 of record CM040123.1, on the reverse strand, counting down.
TCAATCAAGATATGAAATAAAGTATGGCATGCTAATTTTTTTTATTTGGATAGATAAAAGAATAGGAATTTCTAAATCTAGTCAAATTAACAATCCAAGTGGGAGGGGGTGTGCACGTGATGCACAAATGATGAAAAATGAAAATAAAGAGTGCTACGTGGAGCACAAAAGGAGGTGGAACACGTGGGTGCCGAGTGGGCAAGGGTAATCAAAAGAAAAATAAAGGTGGTCCCACCATGATCGCCAATTTGTAAATTATGAAAAATCTACTTAGAGAAAAGAATAAATAAAAATAAATAAAATTGTAAGGGGAAAAGAAGAGGAAAGAGGGGATCAAAAGAGAGGAGCATGCGTGGATGCTAATGGAGTGTGATCGCCAGAGGCGATACCTCAAATGAATATAACAATAAGAAACATGGAGGGATCGTGAATAATACCTTTCAAAAGCGAGGGAGATTGTGAGTGCACCTTCTCTTCCTATCGGCCGGCCGATGAATAGAGTTTCTCTTTAGCTTGATTACCCTTGCAAAGAACACAAACAACAACCAACAAAGAAAGATTGGATTAGAATTATGAGATGTGTAGCATATCCTTAAGAGAAATAAATATGACAACATGAAGATGAACACACCTTGTTGGTGTTGGCTTTAAAACCCCTATGCAAAAGGGTGAGGAAAATAATGATGAATGATAGAGGGTGCAAGTGTTGCACAAAGGGAGATGTGCTAGAGTGCACAAGAGGAGGATCTCAATATTGAGATGATAAAAATAAGAAAATGAGATGAAGAAAATGATGTATGCATTGCTTATGATAATAAAATAAAGAGAAGAGGAAGGGATGGCTTATTGGTTTTCTCCAAAGATGGCTTGAAGATCTTCAATGAAAGAAGAAGCTCCAAAAGGATGCAGTTTTTTGGTATATATAGCCTCCTCCTTGAGCCTCCAATCCAGCAGCACCTCCCCTTAATTGATTGTTGATGCCTTTAACACAAGGGAGAGAGGGGTCCTATTTATAGAGCTGAAATTCGGAGTTTAATCCAAGGGAAATTAAGAAAACATGTTTAAGTTGGATTTGGAAGGAGATATGTTATGGCCATGTGTCCCTTCAACCTTAGAAACCATTAGGATCCTTTCCCAAGTGAAAAAGGAGGATCAAAACGGAGAAAGAAGAAGGTTCTGCCAAAGTTTGGAATTCTGAAAGAATTGGCGATCACTCAGACGGTCGCTATTTAAAAGGACAGTAAATGGAAGCGTCGCCAATTCTGAGACATGTCAAGATGGATTAGGACTTTCTGAAATTTGAAAAGAATTGGTGACCATTAGGTGGTCGTCAATTAGAAATTAACACGAGTTTTGGACGGAGTTAAAAGCTCAAAATATAGCAAGAGCATTGGCGACTTTCCGTACGGGTGCCCATTCATGAAATGACGACCTTCCAGACGATCGTGGAATCAAAAATAATCAGAATTTGGCTCAAAATATGAAGAAAAGAATTTGCGACCTTCCAAACGGTCGCTATTTAATAATTGGGGACTTTCCAGAGTGTCACTAATTCTTGAATTTCAAAAAATTGGCCAAAAATCACTTGGCTGGAATGGGCGCCCATGACCTGGGCGCCAATTGGAATGGGCAGCCAGGTCCTGGGCACCCTTTACAAGAATGGGAATTGGCACCCTCTAGGCTGCCATTACTTAATGAATTGGCACCATCTGGGCTACCATTAATTCAAAAGGTCGAAAATCCGGCCAAAAACAACACAAGGGGAATGTGCACCCATCATCTGGGCGCCAATTGCAATGGGCGCCCAGACCCTAGGCGCCAATTCCAAGAATGGGTGCCCAGGTGATGGGCGCCCATTAAACGGTGACCGGGAGCTGGTCATTAATTGATGTAAGGCCCGGAAAAATAGAGAAAAATCTCAGAAAAATCTGAAAAAATAGGAAAACATGTGGAAAAGTTTAGGAAAGTTGAAGATTCAAGAAAAATGAGGAGAATCACTAAAATAAGTATATTTGAGGGTCAAATTAGGGCATCGCAGTGTGATAGGAGATATACTCAAAGTGATGTCAATTTTAGCGTGTCTACACCTGGGTGGTGAGAATGACCTAGGAGAGTTGACGAAATCCAAATTGGATATCCGATTTGGGCTTAGCGTTCAAACAACCATTTTCCGAACCAACTTAAAGAATTCACGTACATATCATCTTGTTTCAAACTTATAAAATTAAATAATTTATTTAATATAATTTTTATTTAATTTTTATTCATACATATCTAATGTTATATTTTTCTAATATATGATCCTCCAACGAGTGGTGACAAAGGAGACGAGGAGGACAGGGAGGATGAGGACATAGAGGATATTTTTTTGATTTTTTTATCATATTTTTAAAATGTTGATACTTTTAAAATAGTATATGTAAAAAAAATTGTAGTAGAATATAATTGTTATTTTATTTGTCATTGTGATGTGTGGATGTTGTGTATTTTTCTATTTAAACAAGTATTTTTTGATTTTTTAGATTTATTAAAAAAATTGAAATATTAGGATGGAATCTTTGATGGATTTTGGATTGCATCATAGTGTTTCCAAACATAATTTCTCATGGATTTTTTATTCCATCAAAGATTTTTCGACAAAATTTTTGATGGATTTTTTATTTCGTCAAAGATTTTTCGATGCATTTTTTGATGGATTTTGGATTCCGTCGTAGATTTTCCGAAGAAAATTCTGATGACTTTTTTGTCGCCGCTGATGCAAACGTGTTATTTATTTTCGATAGATTTCTAATAGAACAGAAATATTTATATCAAAAATTTTAGATGGATTTCTGACGCAATGACCCCACTTGCTTTAGCTCTAGTCTTCCATCAAAGCCAATGAACAAAATAACTCCCCTTGCTTTAGTCGAGACCTACCGTCCAAGTCAATGAATAAAATGACCCTCTTATTTTGGCTCAGACCTTCCATCCAAGCCAATGAACAAAATGACCCCCTGGCTTTGGCTCAGTCCTTCCATCTCAACCAATGAACAAAATGACCTCCCTTGCTTTGGCCCAGACCTTCCATCTAAGCCAATGAACAAAATGACCACCTTGCTTTGGCCCAGACCTGTCATTCAAGCCAATGAACAAAATGACGCCCTTTGCTTTGGCGTCACTGTAGACGCCTAATTTCAGACATCCCGCACATCCTAGTGGGCCTTCATGTGAATGACGCACAATCGTTGCACCTGGTTTATCCATGTTCCCTGATTTAAAGCCCAGCCCGTAACACACATTTTGTTATTGGGCCTTACCCATTTGGGCGCCCAAGCTCCAGGGTCTGGGCGGCCAGAGCAATGGTTGCCCTCATCCCTGGGTGGCCAGAGCGATGGCCACTCCCAGCTATCTGGGTGGCCACTTATTTGGCCACCCACCCCTTGTAAAAAGCCAACTATTTGGCCATCCTCTTGGTATTACCCGGTCAGCGAACATGGCTCGATTCCTGAGCACGATCTCACCCCCCCGTCGAGCACGATCTCCCCACGATTTTTGAACTCCCCCCTCAAAGATAGAACTGGGAATGTCCCGAAAGGGATGTGGTGAGAGGGAGGTGATCAAGGGGTGGCGACAGAGAGAAGGAGAAGTTTTCTCGAAGGTCAGTGGGTAGAGAACGAAGAGACGGAGGAGACCTTCCTTCCCCTTCATTCCTGCACCCCTGGTTGGTATTCTCGGACTCTCATCCTTCACTCATTGCATCATGGCTCCCTGATAAGTACATTTATCATACTATAGATTTCCTAGCTCTTTCCCTTCAGAGGTTTCCCCCCTAACAAACGAGAAGGTGGATGGTCGAAAGTCTCGGCCACTCCCCCTTCCCACCACCCCAGGTAATCACGCCACCATTCTTCTGTGGTAATTGGTTCTATTTGAAGTAGATACTACAACTTCTCATGCTAATGGCTGTTCCGTTTTGTTTCCTTTCTTGAGCTTCATTGTCTACAGGACTTAGGCATTGTGTGAGTACACAGGGCTCCTTGCCCTTGGCCGGCCGAGGACGAGGAAGAGGGACCCCACCTTCTCCCTGTTTGCAACATCTCCCCATGATCTTCATCCCTGTGAGGTTCAGGTAAACACCTCTGGCGATCACGTATAAACTTAATACTCTGAAACTGTTCTTTTGCAGGTACTAAGGTCCAGCTCGAAAGGTTGAGGAGACACCAACGCACGACACTCTCCAAACGACCATCCCCCGGAACCTACAACTGAAGTGGCGATCACGGTGGGACCTTCTATTGCCCACTGTGAGTTCTTAATGCCTGAAGTCCAAGATAGTTGAAGCATGTGTTTGTTTTAGTCCCCACATTAGCTTAGTCTCTGTTACTCTGTTTTTCTTTTTTTTTCAAAAGTTCTACAGAAGAAGGCCAAACTCCTGGCCGCCTAGGCCTCTGGGCGTCCCACCCAGTGGCCGCCTAGGCCCACTCCTGGGCGACCAGAATTCTGGCCGCCCTATCCTTTAGACGGCCCTCGATCTTGCCGCCATGTCCTTCCTTCAGAGGCCTGATAGTTGGCCGCCTTCTTCCCCAAGCGGCCAACGGTTTGGCCGCCCAAGTCCTTGAACGGCTGGAGAACTGGCCGCCCTCTGTTTACTCCCTGTTTTTCCCCGTAACTTGTTATTTTCTTGTTTTGTGTTGCTTGTACATTGTATGGTAACTCTCTCTACAGGTTTTGGACGTGGTTGGGTCTAGGCAGAATCGGAATCACACTTGATAGGAACACCTCCCGTTGGATTCAAACCCTTCACCTAAGGATTCCCACTCGAGTGTAATTGGTTTGGTTCAATCAGGAACCTCCGTGAGTCCTCGCGAACCGTAGCTTCCCACACGGTCGCCAGGCAGGTTGTACCACCAGAAGAACCCAGTAGCTAACCCTAGGCTTTGAGTGAGATCTCTGTTAGGCTCCCCGGAGTATACCTTCACACACCTAGTTCCATTATCTCCTCCGAGTGAACAAAACAAAACAAAAAAAACCCAAAAAAGAAAGAGTAAAGTAAAAAAGTAAAAAAAATAAAAAAAATTGGGACATTACTTGTGGTCACCCATTTTGTGTGGATTGACATATTTACCTTCCCAACTTTCATTTCCCCTTTTCTAGACCAATTGAAGTTGGTAAAGGATAGAGAGGATTTTCACAAATCCTGATTATGAGGAGGAGTTCCTTCCCCGATATGAATCCGGAACTAGGGGCAACCCTCTATTTCAAATGGAGGATGATCACCCGAACGCTTTTATAGGCATGTTCTCGGCTACACCAAACGAGGTCGCCCACACTGATTCGGCATCTTCACCAAGAGATCACGACCGCGGTAGCCCTAGGGCTCCTACACTATCTCCGCACGAGGATCAAGAGTTCATCAACGTGCTATCCCGCTACACTCCAGCGGACTTGGTCACGATGGCTTCTCGTGGGAAGGCTCCCGCCACCCCACACATGTATCCCCATACCACGCCTCCCCGTGTCCAAACTCCCTTTCAAGGGTCCATAAGCCGACCCGTTCCTGAGAACCCACTCCAATTGAACTATCCAATGGCTCCACAAAGGGTTCCTTCACCCCCGATTCCACCAACTATGGGTGCCCCGTCTAAGGGGATAGACCCGACATTCAGGCAGGAAATCCAAAGCTACATTTGACAGGCGGTGGCCGAAAGTATGCCAAATTCACATCCCAATTCACTAGCCCAATATTGCAAATTCCCCAACGCTCATTTCCCGCCTAGATTCAAGGCCCCTAAGTATAGGAGGTACGATGGTACCACCGACCCCCATCATCACCTCTCGGGTTTCCTTATGGATTCCCATCTGTGGCTCTATGGTCGGGTCTTATTGGTCCATTTGTTTCAAAAATCCCTTGAGGGCGAGGCCATGTGTTGGTTCTCTTCCTTGCCAGCTATTGATCTCCTCAACTTTGATATAGTCTCCGAGCGATTCCTCGCTCACTTTGGTCATATGTCTTCCATTTCTCCCACACTGTTTGACCTAGTCATGGAGAAAATGAAGGCCAACGAGGACTTCATTAATTTTTCAAATCGATGGAGAATCATGGCTTCTAGGATGGAGGTCCTCATCCCCGAGTCTCAGGTCGTCACCATGTTGGTGAATAATGCCACTCCTCAGCTAAGGGTCATCTTAATGCTTAGTGAGCTCCACACTTTTCATCAGCTATATAACCGAGCTCGGATAGTCCAGGCCTAGGTTAGGGATTCTGCCTTGCCTCCTTTCTTTGAGCCTCGCACAAAGAGTAGGAAGACTCCGGCCATCCCCACCACTGAAGGCGTCACGATGAATGAACAGGTTAATGCAGTTGGCCCGCCCTTCAAGTCTAACAACCGCCAGGTCTCCCATTCCACTCAGGATAACGCGAGTCAGGGTCAAAGCAATCTCAAGCCATATTCTAATGTCCCTCCACCTCAAAGCTACAATCGCACTGGGCCAAAAAGGGCTTCTTATCCTCTGCTGCCTGAAACTTTGGGCGACATATTCTTTGCCCTTATGTCGTTCGAATCCATTCAGCTTCCCCCTCAATGAGATTGGGTCCATCCCAATGCTGATACCTCCAGGTGCTATCCGTATCACCGAGCCCCCGGACATGATATATTCAATTGCTTCAAATTTCGGGACTAGGTGTATGGCATGAATGACGAAGGAAGGATTAACTGGGTCGATGTGAAGCTGGCCATTGCTAACCTCAAGAAGCCTAATCGGGACCACAGAATTGTGCAAAACCCGTTGCCAGCTCATCAATCAAACAAAGATCCCTCGAGCTCGAGACAAAATGAGCAGGTAAATACAGTAATTGGAATGCAGCCACGGGTGCTCAAGAGGATGCAGATGTGGGGCGTCGAAGGATTCCCGGGATGGTACGGGAAGTTAGAAGTGGAGGCCAATGAACCATGGACGGACATCAACATGTTCACCCAATCCCGATTTCCAAGTGCTACTAAAAAACCACTCATCTTAATCAACCCTCCTCAGGCACCGGGTCAAGAATCCCATGTCCCTTCAAAAACTCAGTCAGGGCAAGAGCGCCCTTTGGTTCTTCTTAAGCCTCCTCAATCAAAATCAATTCCTTCTCCTTCTCTTGTAAACCCTGGAGCCGATTCGGCTTCCCTTTCATACATCTTTAGATCTCTAGCTCCCTTACAGCTAATCCGCCCAAAACCTTTGGAGTCAGATGACCCGAAAGAAGCCTCGGTGAATGTCACTCTCCGAAACCGCATCATTCTCCCATCCCAAAGGCAATCCCAGCCTAAGGAAGGGGTTAATTGTCAAGGTCCCCCTGCGGAATATGACATCCTCCAACACCTAGACAGGACCCCTGCTAAGGTTTCCATCCTAGAGCTCATTAGGAAGTCTCCATCACACCAGGCCACTCTATTGCAATTCCTCCAAAAGATCATGGTTAATGAAGACCTTCTGGAAGTGGTGTGACCGAGGCCATCATGGCCCTTACATGTGGACCATCCATCTCATTTTCTGATAAGGACCTCGCTTTGCCAAACAGCAGGTCACTCCCGTTATGTCTCACAATCTCTCTCAACGGAGTTAAGGTCGACTCTGCCCTCATTGACACGGGAGCGTCAATTAATGTGTGTCCTATGAAGACTATACATAAGATTGGTCTCCAAGAAGAGAACTTAGAAGAGGTATGCACCATGATTTCAGCTTATGACAATTCCAAAAGGTGCGCAAAAGGAAAGGTGACTCTACAGCTCGGCTTAGGCCCAATGGTCATGACATCCGACTTCTTTGTCCTCCATCCTGCATATAAGGCCATCATGGGACGGCCATGGATTGAGCAAACCCTTGGAATTCCATCAACGGCCCATCAGTGCTTCAAATTTCCTTACAATGGTAGGGTGATCAAAATTAAGAGTATCCCATTGGTGGAAACTCTCAATGATATCACTTCTGAACAGATCCTCTTCATGACCATTCCGGATAAGGGCAAGAGACCCGTTCTCTCCATAGAGGGTGTCGTAGGGCCCTCCGCTTTAAGTCCGCTTGATTCCCCTTTCCTCCCTTGGCCAGTCGCGCACTCCAATCTCCCCCTTGGTAAAGGATGGGAAATCATGGCCATGATGGGCTTTACTATGGGTAAAGTCTTAGGTTAGTTTGAGTACAAGGTCCCACGCATAGAAGGAAGCTTAAGATTGCTAAAGGTCGGGCCGGTTTGGGTTACTCTCCAGAAGAGCCATCTAAGGCCACTCAAGGTGAGGGTTTAGTTTACGGTCGCTTTGTTATAGGACCAACGCAACTCGGAAGTTGGCCAGAGCCGAAAGAAAAGTTCGAAGTTTCACAGAAAAAAGAAATCCCACCCGATTCCTCACTCGAGGAGGACTTTGGTCTCCTCTCTTTGTTCCATCTTGATAAACCCCTCGATGAGGCTTTCCCCTCGAGTATCTTCCTCGCCTCAAACAGGTCCGCGCCTATCTTTTTCATTCCCTTCTTATTTCACCCACCGTTCCCTCTGCTCCTCACTTACCCGGTCATGGGGCAATCCACCCATAGGGTTTGTACATTCACCCATTACCACAAAAAATGCAGATTCTCAAGCGTGGGCCTGCGAGCTCACCATTGAAGAAACAGCCTCTCTGGGAAATGGGTCCCTCGGCCAAGACCAGCACTTTCCCCCTTGAACTCCCTTCCACAAACTCCCCTTGTACATAGTAGCGTAGAGTCTAGATCGAGTCAGGGTCTGTATATAGCATCTATTCCTTCCAGAAAATCTAGTGTCTGTCAGGTTCCCGCGCATTACATCAGCCAATTGGCCGATAAGTGCGCGTAGCTCTGTCAGGTCTCAGAATTCGCATCCACTCCCATTCCCTAGGGGCAGTTGAATTAGAAGGATCTTCAATAGATGACGGTCTAGGGGTTTATGTCTTAGAAGAGGTTGATGATGCTGAAGAAGAAGAAGAAGAGCCATTAGAAGATGGTGGTGATCCTACAACCTCCTTCGTCGTTGGAACCAAGAACTTTGATCAACCTAGCATTTCCATTGACGAATCCACAAAGGAAATCAATCTCGGCACCAAGGATGATCCCAAGATTATTTTGATAAGTGCCAATTTGACTGGTGATGAGAAAGCTACCCTTGTGGCGATTCTCAGAGAATTTCCCGATGCTTTCGCTTGGTCCTACGAGGATATGTCGGGTCTGGACCCGTCATTGGTTGAACATCGTTTGGTCCTGAAACCCGATGCTCAAGCTGTCAAACAGAAGCTAAGACGACTTCACCCTAAGCTCGCACTCAAAGTCAAAGAAGAAGTGGACAAGCTCCATAAGGCCAAGTTCATCAGGGTAGTTTTATACCCACAATGGGTAGCCAACATTGTCCCTGTTATGAAGAAGGACGGTAGCGTCCATATCTGTATAGATTTCCGTGACCTCAATCATGCGTGCCCATTGGATGATTTCCCTCTTCCACATATAGATATCTTGGTAGACAACACTGCCGGCTACGAGATGCTCTCCTTCATGGATGGTTTCTCGGGGTATAACCAGATCCGCCTAGCAGAGGAAGACCAGGAGAAAACTTCTTTTACCACTCAGTGGGGGACCTACGGCTACGTCGTCATGCCCTTCGGTCTCAAAAACGCAGGGGCAACATATCAAAGGGCGATGATGGCCATCTTCCACGATATGATGCACGTACATATGGAGGTATATGTGGATGACATTCTGGTCAAATCCAAGACCAGGAGTGGCCATGCAGAAGTCCTCCGGGCAGTTCTCCAACGGTCTCGAGAGCATTGGCTCAAGATGAACCCCAAGAAATGTGTAATTGGGGTCTCCTCAAGTAAGCTTTTAGGGTTTATAGTCAGCAAAAGATGGATCGAGATCGACCCTAACAAAGCTAAGGCCATTGCCGAAATGCCTCCTCCCAAGAACATCAAGGAAGTCCGTGGTCTAATTGGGCGTTTGCAATTTATTAGGAGATTTATATCTCACCATTCTCAGTGATGCAAGCCCTTTTACGACATGTTAAAAGGAGAGGCTAAATTTAATTGGAACGATAAATGTCAAAAGGCCTTCGATGACCTGAAGAGCTATCTTCTAAATCCTCCTGTTCTAGCACCCCCGATCCTGGGTTAGCCTCTGCTGCTCTATGTCTCCACCACGAAAGAATCTGTCGGGGCAATATTGGCCCAATACGACAATGCCAAGAGGGAACGCGCCGTCTATTATTTGTCCAAATTATTCAATGAAGCTGAGCAGAGATATACTGCCATGGAAAGGACTTGCGCGGCCGTCGTTTGGGTCGCCGAAAAGCTAAAACATTACTTTCTCGCACATGAAGTAAAGCTCTTGGCATGAATGGACCCCATTAAATACTTGTTGGAAAAGCCTGCATTAACTGACCATTTGGTCAGATGGCAAAGTTTTCTTAACCAGTTTGACATCACCTACATCAGTCAGAAGGCAGTCAAGGGGCACGCCATCGCCGAGCACCTTGCCCATCATCCACTCCCTACATTCTCCCCTGTTGACGAGAGTTTCCCGGATGAAGAGTTATGAGCCATCATAGATGGTGAGCCTTCGTGGATCCTCTACTTCGACGGTGTGTTTAATTCCAAGGGCTGTGGAGTTGGAGCCGTTCTCCAATCCCCGGAAGGTGTTATCATTCTCGTGCTTGCCAGTTAACCTTCCTTGCCACAAACAACATGGCGGAATATGAGGCGCTCCTTACGGGCTTAAAAATGGCATTGGCACTCGGAGTTAAGGAGCTCCGGATTATCGGAGATTCCCAGCTTATACTCCGACAATCCCTCAGTAAGTATCAAACCCGGGACCCGAAACTGAGACCCTATCAAGACTTGGTCGGCAGGGTAGTCCGACGGTTTAGGAAACTCACCCTTGTGCACACCCCTAGGGCTCAGAACATTCTAGCCGATGCCTTAGCATCCTTGGCATCTTCTCTCCCAATCCCTGGCGAAAATCCGTCAGCCACTGTCATCGTGCAAAGAATGCATGTTCCTTCACATTCAGACCCATGGTTCCAACAGTTCTCTGAGTCTTCTCCTCAAGTCCATGTTATCTCTCATGAGCCTGAGATCGACCTCGAAGACGGCAATCCCTGGTTCTTCGATATAGAGAATTATCTTTGGGATGGTTCCTTTCTTGATTATGCTACCGCCCCAGATCGGCGAGTCATTCGCCGAGCCGTGGAGCGCTTTGCCATCATAGGTGGTCTCCTACACCACAATTCCCTTAGCGGAGTTTATCTCCGCTGCCTCAATGAGACCGAATCTCGTGCAGTTGTCGAAGCTATGCACTCTAGTGAATGTGGCGGCCATGTAAACGGTCGCATGCTTGCTCAGAAACTCCTTTGGTAATACTATTGGCCTACCATGAACGAGGACTGTGCCAATTATGTCCGCCATTGCACCAAATGTCAACTCCATGCAGACAAGGTCCATGCTCCCTCATCTTTACTCCATCCTCTTATAGCTCCTTGGCCCTTCGCCATGTGGCCATTTGACGTAGTCGGTCCCCTGGAGGACAGAACCGGAGAAGTCCGAAGAAAATCCTTCATTCTCACCGCTACGAAATACTTCACGAAATGAGCAGAAGCTGAGGCGTTCACAGAGGTCAAAGCATCAACGGTGGTGAAATTTATCAAGCGCAACATCCTCGCCAAATTCGACGTTCCTCGTGACATCATCACCGACAACGGACCACAGTTCACATCCTAGGAACTCCGCGACATGTGTGGTAAATATGGTATCAATTTGCATCATTCATCTCCGTACTACCCACAAGGAAACGGACAAGCTGAAGCTACAAACAAAACTCTCATCAGAATTATTAAAAAGACTTGCAAGTCTCATCATTATTCAGACTGGCCAGATCGTCTCATTGAGGCCCTCTGGGCTTACCGCACTTCTGTCCGAACTCCAACGGGTCAAACCCCGTATGCACTTACCTTTAGGATAGAAGCAGTACTCCCATATGAAATATTTGTTCCCTCACTAAGAGTGCAGCTGGATCCCGAGCTCGACCCTGAGCAACGCCGAGAAAACCTTTTGGCCCAGCTGGAACTAGTAGATGAGAAATGAATGATCGCGGCCGATCACGCTCAAGTATATCGCAAGTGAATTGCACGTTATTATGCCAAGAAAGTTCAGGAGAGAAAATTCAGGGTGGGTGAACTGGTTCTAAAGAGGAAACTTACTAAAGCCACCGGTCTTAAAGCAAAATTCCAATAAAATTTGGAAGGCCCTTTTGTCATCAAAGAAATCTACTCAGGCAATGCTTACAAGCTAGTGGACTCCGAGGGAATAGAACTCACATATCCATGGAATGGGGTATACCTTAAGAAGTTTTATTCATGAGACCTTGTACATAGCTATTCAAAAAAAAAATTGTACAGAGAAAATTGCAAATGCCTGGTGACCATCATGAAGTCAAACAATTATTGCATCGACCCTTCGTGTTAGAAAGGGATCGTCAAGGTATGGTAGGTATCAGGTCTTGGTCTGCCAGAGCCGTGGAGATCCCGATCCGGCCACACCGGCCTATGCTTATTAGAAGGAAAACAAGATGCACACACTCACACTTTTGATGCAAAATGGATGGCATCACCTTCGATAAGGCCTCACCCCGAAGGTCTCCAAAAAGTCGTACTCTTTTATTCTTTTTCTCTTCGACCAAATGACACAGTCGGCGCCTTTAAAATGTCGAGCGTGTGAGGGCCGAAGCACAAGACCCTTAAGGCATGAGTAGGATCCATCCCCTCAAGCCCGGGTCAGAGCATGAGAAGAGGACAGTGTCCCCGCAGGCACAAAGAAAAAAAAGGACAAAAAAAGGAAAAAAAATATACATAAATATGTATGCATATATGTGGCAAAGTCACATGAAAAGTCTGGTCGTAACTGTGCCTGACCTCAGCAAATGAAACCCCTTCCAAACAAAGGACAAAGTTTTTCCACAGAAGGGGCATCAAAACATCAAAGTGCTCGAAGAATGGTCCGAAACTACCTGAAAAGGGAAAGTCGAGTAGGCTCTCAACCAGCTCGCCGGGTTAACGACTTTGCCGGTCCTCTCAGGAGGTTTATCCCCCACATTCTTCCTTCTCCCTCCAAAAGATGAAAGCTCAATGGAAATCCTAAAGGGTGAATCCTGTCAAGGTTGCAACCTTGCTGAGCAAAAACACATACATGGTTGTCCACTTAAAAAAGTAGAAGCCATTGCTGCGAAGGGGTCTATGTGTTTCTGGCCGGTCAAGACCCCTATTTACCACCCTTAACGCTTTCTCATATTATCTCGGGCTTAGGTCAATGCAAGCGCGTCACCTATGGGTGCGACGGCGTCTGATTCCGGGTCAACGTCGCGCGGTTGACCATTAGGGTTCCAAGGTATTCCATTATATACCATCTAGGGTTGTGAGGAAATAGACCCGGGTTGGGTAAATCATTTACCTCGAACGCTTTTTGGGTGTATCTCTGTGGTCGGAAGCAACTGGGAGCCTAAGCGTGGCATGGTGGTATTATCATCAGGATAAGACTTAGCCGGTGGGACTATCATTCGAGGAGTCTAGAGGCCCAAATCAACCTAGATGTGCGCTCAGGATACCTGGAGGTAATGTAGAAGACCCCTGTCTCCATGCAGGTCAGGTGCCCCATGGGTGGTCACCAGGCGTTCACAAAAATAACACAAAAGCACAAAAAACCAAAAAATAAAAAACAAAAAAATCCATATACTCAAAACCACCACACAAAAAAATCCCAATATATATCTCCAAAAACAAAAAAAATGCATAAAATAAAAAAAATAAAAAATGTGTATAAAAGCCCAAAAGCCCAAAAATATGTCTTGCATCCACATGTGCACTCGCATGATCATATTTCCCTTTCTGTTTGCATTCTGCTTGCTTGCATGCGCATATCACGTTTACTTTCTTCGTCTCAATCTTGTTAATAAGGTTTAGCCCTATGACCCTGTATCGAGAAAGGTACTATCTACTTACGGCAGGGGGCTAAAATCATACTACACTAACCTTTTTCTCTTTAAATGTGATTGAAATAGGTAAAAAGAGAAAACGGTGTCAAGCCAAACCAAGTCAAGTACACTCAAGAAAGCCCATAATATGTCCATTACATTCTAGCAATACAGCATTTGAGGGGCATACCCCCAGTGTACAAAAGCAGCCGCCACCCCAACTATCCCTCTCTCTGTCTATATCTCCCTCCCTAATCCCCGTCAGTGCGAGGTCGGCTACGCCGACTATCAGCCTCGTCTCCATCTCCGCTCCCCCTGTCTCGCAGGTCTCGCATCCTCGATAGCCACGAAGCTCTCGAACCCGATGCAGCTGGCTAGATCACTCTCTGCTCTACAGGAGACTGTGTCATGCCCATAAGCTCCCCCATCGTAAAATGCACATCTCCTACGGTCCGCAGCGACTCGAAAGGAGTTGCGGTCCTGGCTCCCTCTCCTGGGGCACCTCTGCCCTGATATCTCCGCAGCACTCACCGTCTCAAAGCCTCTAGCTTATCGAGGGCTCGCTACTCGTGATCTCCATCTCTCGAGCACGTGCCTCTGCCTCTCTCTCCTTCGCCTCGGCAAGGCGACCCTCGATCCTATCGATGATGCTCGTCTCTCCAAGGCGGCGCGTCAACTCCTCTATACGGACATCCTGCTCCCGATGAACGGTCAGGGTGGCCGCTAACTCCTTCCTCTGTAGAAAATGGACCGTCAGGTAAAATAGACAAAGATGTCAAAAAATGGAATTGCTCTCAACCAAGGTGCCCGGTTCTCACCGCCTCAGCTAGCTCGGCCTCTCGCTCTTCAGCACGCTCAATGGCCCCCGCCAGGTGATCTGCCAGTTCCTCTCTGGCATCGACTCGGGACGAAGGGCCAGCCTCCCCACCTATTCCTGCCCTCATCCGGACATATGCCAGCTCCCCTCGTTGTTAAGTCAAGGGCAAGTGGTCAGTTAGAATTCAACGGTCCCCAAAGAATTCAAATCAATCAAGTTAATTTCGGCTTACCATTTTCTGGATCTCGTGCCACAACTTCATAATCGTCTGGTTAAGGACGGCCAACCGATCTTGGAGTATGTTCATAGCCTCGGTCTCAGGCATCTGCACATCAAATCCACAAGTTTATGAAGCTTCAATGGCTAAAGACCAACACCACATCTTGAAAGCTAAAGAATAACTCACTGCTCGGGTGTCGAGGCGGAGCCGTCCGGCATATCGGTCCTGATAATCTGTCAAGTAAATCTCGCTGCTCCTCACAGTCCGGTCCTGCTCCAGCGAGGGTCCCCTCTGCAGCGCCTCTGCCTCTGCATGGTAGCGGGAGTCCCAATCCTGGTCACTCGCCACGGTCCGTCGGTGTCCCCTGTCTGACTTGTGCTTAGCTTGAACCGCCACTGGCGATTGATGACACCCTAGTGTCCTTTGCACTAGACGAAGGAAGACGTGGCTCCCTCAGGTTCACACAAAACAACACGGTGTCTCTGTGAAATCAAGCCTGCCCCTCCTTCACCCATGGCTGAAGGGTGGTGTCTTCTGTCGCATAGGGCGTCCAGATCACCTGCCACATTAAAATTGGAAGTTTTCTAATTTGAGTTCACATAACAAATGCTGAAAAATCACAACTCTTTTAGCCAAAACACCCACCTGGTGGGGAGGAAACTCATCTAGAGTTGTCCGAAGATCAGAGAGTCTAGTGGCTACCAGGCGCCGGTCCCGAATCATCTCCCATCTTGCCATAAGTGGGACCACCTGCATTAGGGCCCGCAGGATCGTACCGCGACCTAGAGGGAATCGAGTGTACCCCCAAATCTTAAAACTCAAGGACCAAATAGTCAATCAACCGAATCTAGAATCAACAAGTGAAAATGGGTAGACTCGTACCTGTAGGAAGGGTGGGAAGCCACCCAGGTTCCACGAACCAGGGTGTACAGGATCCATATGGACAAAGAGGTGCGCCAGCATCACTCTTCCCCATGCAAGTCGGGGTCTCCTCTCGAGATACCGTATCAACAAAAGGTACTTAAGGTTCACCTTGTTCGAGGTAGTGGCGAACAGCAGTCTCCCAAAGAAATATAGGAGGAAAGGCCTCAGTTCCTTTTGATCACTCCTCCCTCGGGCTAGAAGCCTCTGTCTCACCCATTCTAAGTACGCATCCAGGTCCTCGAATGGCCCTCGTACCACTCTCGCTAGTCCCATCATGGCACTGATCCTTCCAAGGGGAAGGGTGGTCACTGGCTTCTTGGACCGGGCCAGCTGCGGCCCGAGCAAACTCTCAACCTTCTCCTGATAGTTCCTGAGCTCTTGACCCAACACCGGGTTCCCTGCTACTGGCAATCCTGTCATGTAGGCCACCTCATCAAGTGTGGGGATCATATGTCCCCATGGCATCACAAAAGCTCTGCATCCATCCACCTATCTCTCACGTAGCGCCACCAGGAAGGTCGCGTCAACCGGGAAGGGTCGAACCCTGAAGAACGGGCCAAAACCCACTCGATCCACCTTTCACCGTTGTTCAAGAGGCAAGGCGTGGTACCAAGCCCACACTAAGTTCCATGATACCCGAGCTCTATCCTTCGCCGGCCCTGCACACAATAGAAAGAAACCAAAGGCCCATTAGATCTTCCATTCCCCAGCAAACATTTTGAAACTTCACTGCCCCGAGAGCAGGGCGGCCAAAGACTTGGTCGCCTACCTCCCTGGGCGGCCAGAACTCTAGCCGCCCAGTCCATCGGTGGACGGCTAAAACTCTGGTCGCCTAGGCCCAGGGACGGCCAAGACCCTGGCCTCCCACTGGCCGATCCCCTTCAACCCCGTCCCAGCATTCCATCACTCACATCAAATCAACTGAATGAACGATCAAGGTCATGGGACTTACCTGTCTACGCGGTCCTTCCTGTTGTGCCCATGCATGTGGTTTTGGTTTTGATGATGGTTTTAATGATGGCTTTGATGATTGGTTGTTGATGTGAGTTAATCAAATGTTCAGTCATCTTGCTGCTCAGTTTAGATTAACATATTTGATGTTCAGTCTTGTTACATGTTAAACTGATGCATAAAGCATTCATTGATGTGGTTTTGATGATTGATATTGTATTTTGATGATAGCAATGATATAGTGTTTTCATGACATTGTGCCTTGATGATTGCATCATGACTGTGACTGGTACAACTGATATATTGTTTATGTTAGACTTATGTTATGTGCATAGTCTATACAGTGCATCGTGGGGTTTATGCCCTAAGTCTATTCACTGCACATGCATCATTCGTCCAAGTCCATACATTGGACTGTAGTGTGCATTTGGCGAACACATCGCAAGTCTAGACATTGCACTGTAGCATGCATTTCCTTAAAGTCTATACATCGGACTGGTTTGCATTGGCTAAGTATATACAACGTCAGCTCATGCCTTGTCTTAGACAAAGTCTATACAATGGCTTTGGGTCTCCAAGTCTATACAGCCTTTTGCTTCGCCAAAGTCTGTACATTGGGCTAAGTATATACAACGTCAGCTCATGCCTTGTCTTAGACAAAGTCTATACAATGGCTTTGGGTCTCCAAGTCTATACAGCCTTTTGCTTCGCCAAAGTCTGTACATTGGTCTGCATAGGCTAAGTGTTTACATTGTCAAGTACAATCATGCACTGGTCATGTAGTCTGTACAGCGTGAAGTCTATACTTTGGCACTGTAGCTTACTCGTGCAAGTCTATACCTTGGACTGTTCTTCATGTCTGTACATCATATTGTACATCATCTTCGTGCTGTTTCTGTACTTGAGTTTTCGTGTTGTTTCCCCTCACTAACACGAAAAGATCTCGTGTTGTATGAGCATACAACACTTCGTGTTGATTTCCATGCGTGACAGGAAAACTTGTATGAGGTTAGACTTCGTGTCGTTTCCCTTGTCTTCATCTTCGTGTTGTTTTAGTGTCTACGTCTCCGTGTTGTTTTTATGTTTCTGTCTGAGTGTTGGTCTTTCGTTTTTGACTTAGTGTCTTTCTCGCCTTGACCACACTTCGTGTCGATTCTTGGTTTTCTACACCCCGTGTCATTTCACCTCGTGCTGTTCTCACTGTCGTCGTGTTGTTTTCACCGCGTGTCGATTATTGTTTTTCACTTAGTGTTGTTTTCACTTCGTGTCAACTTCACTTCGTGTCGTCTCTTTGTACTTCGTCTTCATGTTGTTTTCAACCCGTGTCGATTACTGTTTCGACCTCGTGTTGTTTTCAACCCGTGTCGATCACTATTTTTACTTTGTGTCGTTTTTCCTTCTCAGGTCTTCGTGTCGTGTTTTCCACACCACGTGTCATTGTCGCTTTAGTAACCTCACCTCGTGTCGGTTACTGTTGTCTCCATGTCTACGTGTCGTTTTCCGTGTCATGTTTCCACACTTCGTGTCGTTCATGTTTCGTAACCACACTTCGTGTTGGTTACTGTCGTTCTTGTGACTTTGTGTCGTGTCTCCCAGACTTCGTGTCGTTTTCACTCCGTGTCAACTTCGTCTTAAGTGTTGTTTTCGTCTTCGTGTCGTTTTTTACTCCGTGTCGTCTTTGTTCCACTGCGTGCAGAACATTGCAGCACTTCGTGTTGCTTTCTGTGCCACCACCTTGTGTCTTTCGTTTGTTGAAACCATACTTCATGATTGGTTTCTGTCTTGTCGTCGTATGTACCTCGTGTCGTTTCCTTATTCTGTCTTCGTGTTGTCTCCGTGTTGTTGCCGTTTGTTAGCTCGTGTTGTTTCGTTCTAACCTCGTCCAGGTTTCTTCTAAAACGCTGTTCTTCTGATAAGTCTATACAGAGTTGTTCTTTAAACTGATGACTTATCCGATACCCTGTTTTACAGGTGCTTTGATCGTGAAGCTTAAGGAGGGCACGTGATCCGAGGCTGGAATAAAGCCTGCTGAAAGACTGCCACGTGGTCTGAATTCTTAGGGCTGGAAATGTGGAGGTCACACATCGTGGCTGATGCTGCTGCTGCTGCTATATATATGAGACCTTCATCCACAGATGAAGTGATCGAGTTGGCGAGAAGAAAACTCAATACAGAGAGCCACGATCCAGACAGAAAAGAAGAAAAAGAAAAGAAGAAGGGAAAGAGAGTGAGAAAGAGAAAGAAAGAGAGATTGAGTAAGAGATCGAGATAGCAGAGTGTGAAGAAAGGAAGAGGAAGAAGAATAGAGAAGAAGAGAGAGCTAGAGTGATAGAAGCTTCAACAGAAGATCTGTTCCTGCTGTACCGTGGATCAAATCCAGGCCAGCCAGCTCCTGCGAGAGCCACATTTGTTTTTATCTTTTCAGCCTTCTGTTGCTGGTTTCGTTTTTATTTTTATCCATTTACTGTATTTCCGATCCTCTGTAGAGAGGTCGGGGTTCCTCCTGTGGGTTCAGGAGAAGGGAGACTTTGTGTCTTCGGTTTGCAAGTAGCTGGGTGCTACTTGTGGTTGGTACCCTCCCGTGTGGAGGAAGAGAGACTTGCGTCTCTGGTTGCCTTTGACAGGGTGTCATCGGTTGTTTCCCTCCGGGTTGGAGGAAGGGAGATTTATCTCCGGTTGTGCTTCCCTCTGGGGTTCAGAGGAAGAGAGACTTGGGTCTCTAGGTTCCCCTCCGGGTTGGAGGAAGGGAGGCTTGTTCCTCCGGCTCTGGGCTTGTGAGTAGCAAGTCCGGTGGTTCCCTCCGTGTGTGGAGGAAGAGAGACCGTGTGTCTCTGGTTTCCAAGTGGCTGGAGTCACTTGTGGGTTCCTCCTGTTTGTTCAGGAGAAGGGAGATTGCTATCTCCGGTTGCAAGTAGCTGGGTGCTACTTGTTGATTCCCTCCGGTTTGGAGGAAGGGAGACTTGTCTCCGGTTCTGGGCTTGTGGATTCAAGTCCAGGGGTTCCCTCCAGGTCTGGAGGAAGAGAGACCTTGTGTCTCTGGTTTGCTAGTGACTGGTGTCACTAGTGGTTCCCTCCGGTTGGGAGGAAGAGGGGAGGTTGTTCCCCTGGTCAAGCTGTTTGGCAGCGTTTGTTGCAGACTGAGTCTGCTGTTTCTAGCGTGAGCTAGTGGAAGCCACACTCGGTTTGAGTGTGGGGTGGATGTAGGTCTGGAGGACCGAACCACCTAAAAACCCCTTGTGCATTGTGGTTTGATTTGTTCATTTGTGCTTCCGCTAGATGAATGCATAGGGGCACTCCATGTGTTTGCTAACTGGTAGAACTGAATAGTTGATTAGCTTTCAGATTTGGTAAATCTGTCTAGTTAGCATCATAGTTCTAGTTTGGGCGAAATTTTATATTGAGTGAAAGTCTTGTTAGTATTCTAGTTTTAAATTGGGTGAAAGTTTTTAAAGGGTTATATTCATTCACCCCCCCTCTGAATACTGCATCGAACCCAACAATTGGTATCAGAGCGGTTCTCTGTTTGATCAGATCCAACGATCTGCAGAGGATCCTGGTGTCCCTTGTGCTTATCTGTTTCTACCCTTTGCTGCATTAGTCTGTTTGCGGATTTACTCAATGGGCTCTCCACCGGTTTTCAATGGCTCTGATTTTAACTCATGGATTAGCAGTCTTCACAATTATGTGAAAATGATTAATCCGGATCTGTGGAAGTTAATTTCACAAGGTCCCCACAGATTGCCAAAGGAAAAGTCCAAATGGACTAAAAGTCACAAGTCAAAATATGAAGAAAATCAGAAGGCCTTTAACCTGATGAGAGCTGCTATTGACAGAGCCTTATGGTCTTGTATTCATGATTGCAGGTCTGCCAAGGACATTATGGATGAGCTGAAGCTTGCTCAGAAGGGAAATGTCGACAACGGTCTGATGGCTGACGAGAGCAACCATGGTAGTGATCAAGATGAATCCGAAGAACGTGATGATGAGGAGGTAAACCCTTTCGAGAATTTTTCATTAGACGATTGGGAAGATGCCTATGCAAATCTGTTAAGATCCCGTAAGAAACTAGGGAAGAAATATAAAAGTCTGAAAAAGAAGCTGGAAAATCTAGGAGGTGAAAAACTTGAAACTCTGAAAACTGAAAATGAAATATTCAGAAGACAAATAACAGAGTGTGATTCTGTTAGTTCAGACTTAGATCATTTCAAATCTGAAAAACAATCTCTTATGAAACAAGTTGCTCTACATAAAAAGGAGCGTCAAGAGTTTGTGTGTGAAATTACTGAACTAAAGGAAAGGCTTAGCTTAGTTGATCAGGCTCACAACAATGATATTGTTCAAAATGAAAAATTGGTGAGAGAATTAGAATGTGTCAACTCTGAATTGGAAAAAATGAAATCTGCAAATGAAATACTCAATAATCAGCTCAAGGAATTTGAACTCAAATCAATAAATCTTGAAAAAGAAAATAGATTGATTTCTGAAAAACTAGAGGCTGATAGAGTAACAAATTCAGAGATTCAGAAAAATCTTGACAAATTTCAATCTGAAAAACAACAGGAAATGTTTCATGAATGTCAGTCTCTCTCAGATGAATGGGTGCTTGATGCTGATCTCCTAGAGCAGAACAGTAAACTGAAAGAGGAAATCAATGAGTTGAAACATCTAAACACCCAGCTGACAAATAGGCTAATGACAATGGAAAAAGGCAAGTGTGTGAGTGTGGATAATTCTGATAGGTTGATGAATGCTGAACAAGAAATTGAGAGTCTAAAAACCATCAACTTAATGTTAAATGGAAATGTCAGTTGCAGTGAACAGAAAATAGCTGGATATGAGCTTACTATCACATCCCTTCAACAAGAAGTTGATGATCTTTACAAGTCCTTATCTAAAACTGACAAGGAAATAGAATTAAAACAGGAAGTTGAAAAACTCAAGAGTCTGAATGATGCCTTGCATCAACAAGTCATTTCCTGTGAAACAGATCTGTCCAAATATGAAGCTAAAATTGCTGATTTGAATTTTGAAATTAAAGACGTGAAAAATTCTCTATCAAAATTTGTCAAAGGTAAGGACAATCTGAATAAGCTTCTTGGAAAGAGTGATAACTTTGAGAGAAAGGGACTGGGCTATAGTCCGACAAATAAAAGGAGTAATGGGAATGAAACATCTACGGTTTTTGTCAAAGCCACCAATCAGAACATAACCTCTGCTCCTTCTGTCTTCAAATTCACTGCACAAAAATCAACTGTGAAACCCAAAACTGTGGAACAAACTCCAAAACAGAAAAAGGGTGAAAATTCACAGAAAAAGGAAAAAGGCACTCCTGTTGCTGTAAAGAAGACTGCACACAATTCACATGATCTCTCACACACTCACATTAAAAAGGGTTCATGTTATTATTGTGGGAAAGGAGGTCACATAATGGAGGATTGTGGATTGATGTTAAAGGATGAGCATGCTAGTGGAACTTTACATTCTAGAAATTCTTTTGATAGAAACCATGCTGCTAGGAAGCCCGATGCCTCATGTTATTATTGTGGGAAACATGGTCATCTCATGAATGAATGTTTTATCATGAAAGAAGATAATAAACTACATGCCAGGTCTTCCATGCACTTTTATGATCCATAAGGATCTAAACACAATTCTAGTCAGCACATTGTGTGCTTCAACTGTAATAAGCCTGGGCACAAGGCTGCTGAGTGCTGGTTTAGATCTACTTGGGGTAAAAATGGTTTTCATAGAAGAAATTCTTTTGCATGCTCCCACTGTGGGAAAAATGGGCATACAGTCAAGGACTGTTGGTATGTTCAAAAGAACTATGTTAAACCCCATTTTGTCAAATTCCCTGCAAAAACTTTTGTGAAAATTTCATGCTATAACTGTGGGAAGCCAGGCCATAAATCTGCTGAATGTTGGATGGTTAAGAACAAGCATCAAACTGTTCATGCATATAACAGAAAATCTTATGAACATGCTTATAAACATCACCCTGCTGTTAACATGTATCATAAGAACCAAAAACCAGCCATTTCATGTAGATACTGTGGAAAAGTTGGACATTCTATGGATGATTGTTTTCTGATGGAATATGATGATAATTCTCCTAAGAAACCGTTCAGAACATCTGTCAGGGTAAATGCAGGACCCAAAGCTGCTTGGGTCCCTGCAGGATCAAAATGATCATAATGTTGCAAGTGTGCCTTGGGTCAAAGAATAAACATGGGTTAACAAACCAAGGCACTCAAATGGAAACCCCATGATTCAACTCTTCAGGTTAGTTCTGAACTTTGTTTTAAATTCATCATCTGAAATTGTTGTTTTGCTTGGTTGATCTTTCTTTTTTCCATGTCTAGCTGATCAGTCTGCTTTCCAGACTCAGCTATTGAATTCATTTCTGCATATACTTGATGCTCTTCTCTTACTATATGTTGAACTGAAATTGAATGCTTCGCTAAGCATATTCAGTTGATGCACTACATATGCTTTGTGTCAATGCATTGCATGCTTGTATTTGAATGCATACTTGGACTAAGTGTGAATGGTTCATTTAGTGTACACTGTCATTGCATGTGTTAATAATGCCGTTCAATGCATGAAGGACTGATTTATGTTGCATTGTCCTTGTTAACCCTGGTATATCAAATGGTATGTTACTAAAAGGCAGGGAAATCTGCCCGGAGGTTCCTACCATGTGTGAGATGGTCTTTGAGACCAGGTCCTCCGCCTAGTACCATGGGTCTAGTCTGCATGTAGAACAGTCTAATGCATAGCATATCTCTTGCATCATGATGTCAGGGGGAGCTGAGAGTTCTATTCAATTCATTGAATCCTATTCACTTCTCAGTATTCTCATTCAAATGATTCATATCTTTTGACATCAGATGTCATTGGACCATATTGCCAATTGCTATCCTTTCCCCATCATTTTCACTAAACAACAGCTTTGCATCTGGTTTAGTACATTGAATGATGATTATTACAATTGTTCACTTATAAGAATCACTCTTACAAATTGAAAAGAACTAAAGGTTTAACCTTTATAATTTGGAGAGTTAAGTGTCTGCACTTCAGAAATTGAGATAAAAGAAAACTTTTATAGCTCTTAATCTTTGTCTCATGGCTAAAATAGAAAAAGTTTTTTTTTAATGCCTAAATGTGTTAATCTGAAAATGTCTAGAACAGGTGAACAAGAGTGTGTAATGTTTTTCAATCAATCACTCTAAAAGAATTAAGGGCAGCAGTAAACAAGATCATTAATGTTAAGAACTGAACATAGTGACAGAAGCAATGGCTGATTGCACTGAGAAACTGTGAACTCCTCCAAAAAGACAGGAGATCTCACATGTCATGAAGTGCCTTAGACTATCTCTGTTCATAGGGTCAAATCTATAAGGGGAGTCCTCACCAAGTAACTGAGGGTACTGGCCTCTAATCAAGGTGTACCCTTAATGTCAAAAGTGAAGACTATTCCTCGTGGGTCTTGATCTGAAGTAGATCATATAGTTTATGCCTAGTAACTGGGGGTACCTGCCTCTTATCAAGGTGTACACCTAATGTCAACAGCATAAATGCCATAGGTCTATTCACTTAGTTCAGTTTCAGAAATTGAAAAAAAAATGAAAATCAAACTGCTGTAACCCTTCGAAAAATCAAAAGTCAATGAGTGAAAATTATTTTTATCAATACATATTCAAGTTGCCTCTCTTGAATTTCCTTGTTTAAACACAAAATGGTATTATTTCAGACTTATCTATTAATACCATGTGCCCTAGATTCATTGTTATAAATGGAATCTAAAACTCTTTCTCAGGGGTCAGGTGTTTTACTCTAGATTTATCACTGATTAAACCTGAATTTTTGAAAATTGTATGAGTGGTGATTCTTATACTCTAAACAGTTGGTTATAATCATGCTTCCTTTCTGAACCTATGATTCAGCTGTTATCAAGTGATCCTCCTACCTTTTCTACCTGTGTTATCTGTTCATATTCCTTCTCAAAGGGGGAGCTTTTATTTAGGGGGAGAAATTGACTGAACTTTTATACATGTTATAATTTCTCAAATTATTTTTCTTTTTGATGAAGTCAAAGGGGGAGAATAATTTGAGTCTTCAGATTACCTCAGAATGCCTCACATCATCAGAATGACTCAATGTATTGAAAGTGTTGCCATCATCAAAAAGGGGGAGATTGTTGTGCCCATGCATGTGGTTTTGGTTTTGATGATGGTTTTAATGATGGCTTTGATGATTGGTTGTTGATGTGAGTTAATCAAATGTTCAGTCATCTTGCTGCTCAGTTTAGATTAACATATTTGATGTTCAGTCTTGTTACATGTTAAACTGATGCATAAAGCATTCATTGATGTGGTTTTGATGATTGATATTGTATTTTGATGATAGCAATGATATAGTGTTTTCATGACATTGTGCCTTGATGATTGCATCATGACTGTGACTGGTACAACTGATATATTGTTTATGTTAGACTTATGTTATGTGCATAGTCTATACAGTGCATCGTGGGGTTTATGCCCTAAGTCTATTCACTACACATGCATCATTCGTCCAAGTCCATACATTGGACTGTAGTGTGCATTTGGCGAACACATCGCAAGTCTAGACATTGCACTGTAGCATGCATTTCCTTAAAGTCTATACATCGGACTGGTTTGCATTGGCTAAGTATATACAACGTCAGCTCATGCCTTGTCTTAGACAAAGTCTATACAATGGCTTTGGGTCTCCAAGTCTATACAGCCTTTTGCTTCGCCAAAGTCTGTACATTGGGCTAAGTATATACAACGTCAGCTCATGCCTTGTCTTAGACAAAGTCTATACAATGGCTTTGGGTCTCCAAGTCTATACAGCCTTTTGCTTCGCCAAAGTCTGTACATTGGTCTGCATAGGCTAAGTGTTTACATTGTCAAGTACAATCATGCACTGGTCATGTAGTCTGTACAGCGTGAAGTCTATACTTTGGCACTGTAGCTTACTCGTGCAAGTCTATACCTTGGACTGTTCTTCATGTCTGTACATCATATTGTACATCATCTTCGTGCTGTTTCTGTACTTGAGTTTTCATGTTGTTTCCCCTCACTAACACGAAAAGATCTCGTGTTGTATGAGCATACAACACTTCGTGTTGATTTCCATGCGTGACAGGAAAGCTTGTATGAGGTTAGACTTCGTGTCGTTTCCCTTGTCTTCATCTTCGTGTTGTTTTAGTGTCTACGTCTCCGTGTTGTTTTTATGTTTCTGTCTGAGTGTTGGTCTTTCATTTTTGACTTAGTGTCTTTCTCGCCTTGACCACACTTCGTGTCGATTCTTGGTTTTCTACACCCCGTGTCATTTCACCTCGTGCTGTTCTCACTGTCGTCGTGTTGTTTTCACCGCGTGTCGATTATTATTTTTCACTTAGTGTTGTTTTCACTTCGTGTCAACTTCACTTCGTGTCGTCTCTTTGTACTTCGTCTTCATGTTGTTTTCAACCCGTGTCGATTACTGTTTCGACCTCGTGTTGTTTTCAACCCGTGTCGATCACTATTTTTACTTTGTGTCGTTTTTCCTTCTCAGGTCTTCGTGTCGTGTTTTCCACACCACGTGTCATTGTCGCTTTAGTAACCTCACCTCGTGTCGGTTACTGTTGTCTCCATGTCTACGTGTCGTTTTCGTGTCATGTTTCCACACTTCGTGTCGTTCATGTTTCGTAACCACACTTCGTGTTGGTTACTGTCGTTCTTGTGACTTTGTGTCGTGTCTCCCAGACTTCGTGTCGTTTTCACTCCGTGTCAACTTCATCTTAAGTGTTGTTTTCGTCTTCGTGTCGTTTTTTACTCCGTGTCGTCTTTGTTCCACTGCGTGCAGAACATTGCAGCACTTCGTGTTGCTTTCTGTGCCACCACCTTGTGTCTTTCGTTTGTTGAAACCATACTTCATGATTGGTTTCTGTCTTGTCGTCGTATGTACCTCGTGTCATTTCCTTATTCTGTCTTCGTGTTGTCTCCGTGTTGTTGCCGTTTGTTAGCTCGTGTTGTTTCGTTCTAACCTCGTCCAGGTTTCTTCTAAAACGATGTTCTTCTGATAAGTCTATACAGAGTTGTTCTTTAAACTGATGACTTATCCGATACCCTGTTTTACAGGTGCTTTGATCGTGAAGCTTAAGGAGGGCACGTGATCCGAGGCTGGAATAAAGCCTGCTGAAAGACTGCCACGTGGTCTGAATTCTTAGGGCTGGAAATGTGGAGGTCACACGTCGTGGCTGATGCTGCTGTTGCTGCTATATATATGAGACCTTCATCCACAGATGAAGTGATCGAGTTGGCGAGAAGAAAACTCAATACAGAGAGCCACGATCCAGACAGAAAAGAAGAAAAAGAAAAGAAGAAGGGAAAGAGAGTGAGAAAGAGAAAGAAAGAGAGATTGAGTAAGAGATCGAGATAGCAGAGTGTGAAGAAAGGAAGAGGAAGAAGAATAGAGAAGAAGAGAGAGCTAGAGTGATAGAAGCTTCAACAGAAGATCTGTTCCTGCTGTACCGTGGATCAAATCCAGGCCAGCCAGCTCCTGCGAGAGCCACATTTGTTTTTATCTTTTCAGCCTTCTGTTGCTGGTTTCGTTTTTGTTTTTATCCATTTACTGTATTTCCGATCCTCTGTAGAGAGGTCGGGGTTCCTCCTGTGGGTTCAGGAGAAGGGAGACTTTGTGTCTTCGGTTTGCAAGTAGCTGGGTGCTACTTGTGGTTGGTACCCTCCCGTGTGGAGGAAGAGAGACTTGCGTCTCTGGTTGCCTTTGACAGGGTGTCATCGGTTGTTTCCCTCCGGGTTGGAAGAAGGGAGATTTATCTCCGGTTGTGCTTCCCTCTGGGGTTCAGAGGAAGAGAGACTTGGGTCTCTAGGTTCCCCTCCGGGTTGGAGGAAGGGAGGCTTGTTCCTCCGGCTCTGGGCTTGTGAGTAGCAAGTCCGGTGGTTCCCTCCGTGTGTGGAGGAAGAGAGACCGTGTGTCTCTGGTTTCCAAGTGGCTGGAGTCACTTGTG
Organism: Amorphophallus konjac; assembly: GCA_022559845.1. Lineage (NCBI taxonomy): Eukaryota > Viridiplantae > Streptophyta > Magnoliopsida > Alismatales > Araceae > Amorphophallus > Amorphophallus konjac. The sequence continues at coordinate 343,506,165 of CM040123.1, read as the reverse complement.
GGTTCCTCCTGTTTGTTCAGGAGAAGGGAGATTGCTATCTCCGGTTGCAAGTAGCTGGGTGCTACTTGTTGATTCCCTCCGGTTTGGAGGAAGGGAGACTTGTCTCCGGTTCTGGGCTTGTGGATTCAAGTCCAGGGGTTCCCTCCAGGTCTGGAGGAAGAGAGACCTTGTGTCTCTGGTTTGCTAGTGACTGGTGTCACTAGTGGTTCCCTCCGGTTGGGAGGAAGAGGGGAGGTTGTTCCCCTGGTCAAGCTGTTTGGCAGCGTTTGTTGCAGACTGAGTCTGCTGTTTCTAGCGTGAGCTAGTGGAAGCCACACTCGGTTTGAGTGTGGGGTGGATGTAGGTCTGGAGGACCGAACCACCTAAAAACCCCTTGTGCATTGTGGTTTGATTTGTTCATTTGTGCTTCCGCTAGATGAATGCATAGGGGCACTCCATGTGTTTGCTAACTGGCAGAACTGAATAGTTGATTAGCTTTCAGATTTGGTAAATCTGTCTAGTTAGCATCATAGTTCTAGTTTGGGCGAAATTTTATATTGAGTGAAAGTCTTGTTAGTATTCTAGTTTTAAATTGGGTGAAAGTTTTTAAAGGGTTATATTCATTCACCCCCCCTCTGAATACTGCATCGAACCCAACACTTCCTTCTCTTGGTTGGCTTCAACCCCATCCGAATCATCTTCTTCTTCCTCTTCGCCATCATCACGGTCGGCCGGCCTTTCTTCTGGGGTAGCCGCGCCTTCGTCTCCTTCATCCTCTCCGTTACCTTCAGCGCCTTGAGAGGACGATGCCGAGGAGGACGGGCTTGCAGGAGCTTCAACTTCTTCTTGCTCTTCACTCTCGCTCGAGGACGGGGGATCCTCCACGATGTCATGCTGAGCTCATCACCGCCCCATTACTCGATCTGGATGCTTGAGTGACCCTAAAAACTCACCCACGGTGGAGGAATCACTCTCAATAGCTCTAGCCCTCGCAGGCTCTCACCAAACGTCAAAGACGATGGCCGTTCGAATGAGGAGGCCGGCCACTTTTTTAAAACCCCTCAAAAGCAAAGGGCGGCCAAGGAATTGGCCGCCTAGCCTCAAGTGGAGGCGGCCACAACCCTGGCCGCCCAGCTTTCTCTATTCAACAAAAAAAACAAAACAAAAGAAACAAAAGAGAAACAAAAATGATTCAATTCCATTCACCTAAAGTTCGTCCATTCCATTTCATTCACTCATTCTTATAATCTTAACCATTCATCATTCTCAAACAACAGAAGTAACGCAAAACAAACAAAAAATGCTTCATTTATTTCATCCACTAAAACAACCATGAAAATGCTGAACAACATTAATCAAGTGCGCCGCCTCATGAAAAACTCATTCACAGTCGGCCTAAAACTCTACAGGTAGTTTGCGTAAGGCTTTAGCTCATCTTTGTCTTCCTCTATGTCAACTTTAGCCTTCACCACGGTGGCATGGCGTCTCCACGTCCTCTCGATCTGCTGAAGCCACCGTCTATCCGCATCGGTTCCTAGAAGGCGCCTTGTAATCAATACTCCTTTGAAGGCAGCCCATGGGACCCGTCTGGTCAATCCCACTTGGCGATGATAGCGGTGTGCTTGGTATAGCACTAAATCCTCAGCCCCCGCTAGCCACAACTCCCGCTCTAGCGATCCTCGCACCTTGAATTCTTCATGTCGGTACATCATCGGCACGGACACAAATTCATCCCCAGGTAGGAAGTTTAAATAGTCACACAAATCATCCCTGGTTTTCAGCAACGCTGTCTTGCACACCACCTGATCCTCAGGACCGAAGAGAGCCCTCGCTGGGTAGATGGCGCTCCTCTCAAAGATCCGGGAAGTAGTAGTCGCCCTGTCATCAAAGTCAAAGCTCAAGTGGATCTCCATCCACATCTGCAGAAGATAGAGACTCCCCATGGCGCTGCCGCCCAGGCTCATCTGAGTGAGCCCACAATACATGTGAGCTAACATCACCCGGGAGAGAGAACTCCCTGTCCACAGGAGAGTAAGTGGTCCCACGTACTCTCGCCTCAGCACGTCGTCGGACGTAGGGAAGAGCAACGCTCTGCCAAAGCACAACGTCATGCCACGCATCAGTCGATCTACCTCCACTATTTTATCTTTCACATGGCTCAGGAGCCAACCTGCTAGGCGGTCAACCAAGATCCCTCGCTGGTCTGTCATCCGGCGAACTTCGCGCTTATCTCTCACAATCTCTGCTAAGATCTCATCCCAGGGAGGGAGGTCGACCAGCTCGCCCACTTCCAAATCACTCCACTGGAAGATGAAATCAAGTTTTTCCACCAGCACTGAGGTCTCGAACTCAGGAAACACGAAAGTGTGGGTGTCTGGATGCCACAGCTCAATCAGAGTGCCCAGGGACTCCCAATTCCACCTCATGCTACTAAAGCGCTTGGCCATGATAACCAGGCGGATGAGATGCCACTGATGCATGAATACCCTCATGGCAGGCGTGATCATCGCCATTAAATCATGAAGCCAGCCATAGCGGCGGGCATGTCTTGCTCCGAGAAAAGCAAGCACAGGTTGCACCATTTAGGGTGAAGAAGAGAGATGAAAATTGAAAATCAATAAATAGACCAAATCTTGCAAAAATCAATATATATATATATATATCACACAAAACCATACCTCACTCCGCTTCACAAGGTTACTCAGATGACCGGGCACGTCAGAAAGAACACCTAGTTCGCAGTCTCCTGACGGACTGGGAGAGGATGTCATGCCTAATTCCCCATCCAAAACTACCCTTCCAGCTTCGAGCCTCTGTTTGACGATGGAGGAGGAACACCCCAGCTGGGACTTTTGAAGGCTAAGAGTCCTATATGGCTCGGACTCCTGTTCTATTTTGAGATAACAGCAGGACGACGGCCAGGACGATGGCCGTCCATCCCAAGTCTGGGAGACCACATGTTTGGCCACCCAGACCAAGGGGATGCCACATTTTTGGCCGCCCTTATCCCCCACTTGTGAATGCTGCATCTCTTGTTATGTATGGTTCGGAAAGTTCATTAAATGCAATGCATATTGTTTCATTATTGTCATCATTTATGAACTTTACTAATGTGTGTTAATGTAGTTGCAGGTCTCCACAGCTATGAGATCAGAGGGCGATGCGGTCCCACAACCTTTGCATCATAAGTAGATGTCGGAGGCTAATAGCTTCGGGCATATAAACTCCGAGTTCCTCTTTAATAAAAACCGTGAAGAGTTTGTACTCCTTAAGCTATTCGATGGTCGCCTGCTGCCTGAAAGTTGGATGACAGACTTTTCGGACTCTCGACTATGCTCAAGTACAGTGTGGAACGATGGATCCCCACTAGGACCCGGACCACACTTGTCACTAGGCGTAGGATGATAGACTTTTGGAACTCTTGACCGATCGATTCGGAGGTAGGTAAATAAACCCTCCGGCTTTGCATTAGATAGGTCCTTTTCCCTTTAAACCTAGCATGCATCATATAGGCCCTTTTAGTCCCATTGGCCATTCGAAAATCAAAATATATATATATATGCATGATAAAACGACAAAAAATGCATGCATCTCATTCTGGGAGGCATGATACAAGAGTAGGGAAGCCGCATTGCTTTGACCAACCCGTGGACCTTTGGCCCCCGCATTGATTTTCTGAGTTCCTCGATTTGCCAAATTTGCAAGAATGAGCCTACGTGATTCCACTCCGATTCAACCAGCAGAAAATGTGTTTTATATAGACCGCTTTGAGCATGTTGTGGTTCGATGAGCCATTGATTCCCATATCCTATTTTTTCCTTATCCTTGTTTTAGGTCTTGTATCTCCTTGAGCCTGGATTGTGTCCGTCCCCTCAAGTCCCGCAGCGCCATGCTAGGGGGTCCCATGCGACCGCAGATACAAGCCCTCTTAAATTAATTGCCCTTCTTCCCCCTTGCCAATGGCTTATTTGATCACTTGATGCTCATGCGTTCCTGCGTGAAGCTTGTTTTCCGCTCAAGAATCTCCTTGAGCGTGTTGCTCTCATTAGGCTTGTTTCTTTTCCGAAACACCGATTTATCAGTCCGTCAGGCTTCCTTGCAAAATGGGCGTTCCGGAGGGACATTTGTAGACGCCTAATTTTGGACATCCCGTAGATCCCAGTGGGCCTTCATGTGAATGACGCACAATCGTTGCACCTGATTTATCAAGGTTCCATGATTTAAAGCCCAGCCCGTAACACACCTTTTGTTATTGGGCATTACCCATTAGGGGGCCCAAGCTCCAAGGTCTGGGCGGCCAGAGCGATGGCCGCCCTCATCCCAGGGCGGCTAGAGCGATGGCCGCTCCCAGCTATCTGGTTTGCCACTTATTTGGCCGCCCACCCCTTGTAAAAAGCCAACTATTTGGCCGTCCTCCTGGTATTACCCGGTCAGCGAACGTGGCTCGGTTCCTGAGCATGATCTCCCCACGATTTTTGAACCCCCCCTCAAAGATAGAACAAGGAATGTCCCGTAAGGGATGTGGTGAGAGGGAGGCGATCAAGGGGTGGCGACAGAGAGGAGGAGACATTTTCTCGGAGGTCAGTGGGTAGACAACGAAGAGACGGAGGAGACCTTCCTTCCCCTTCATTCCTGCACCCCTGGTTGGTATTCTCGGACTCTCATCCTTCACTCATTGCATCATGGCTCCCTGGTAAGTACATTCATCATACTATAGATTTCCTAGCTCCTTCTCTTTAGAGGTTTTCCCCCTAACAAACGGGAAGGTGGATGGTCGAAAGTCTCAGCCACTCCCCCTTCCCACCACCCCAGGTAATCACGCCACCATTCTTCCGTAGTAATTGGTTCTATTTGGAGTAGATACTACAACTTCTCATGCTATTGGCTGTTCCATTTTGTTTCCTTTCTTGAGCTTCATTGTCTACAAGACTTCAGCATTGTGGGACTACACAGGGCTCCTTGCCCTTGGCCGGCCGAGGACGAGGAAGAGGGACCCCACCTTCTTCCTATTTGCAACATCTCCCCGCGATCTTCATCCCTGTGAGGTTCAGGTAAACACCTCTGGCGATCACGTATAAACTTAATACTCTGAAACTGTTCTTTTGTAGGTACTAAGGTCCAGCTCGGAAGGTTGAGGAGACACCAACGCACGACACTCTCCAAACGACCATCCCCCGGAACCTACAGTCACGACATTTCGTCGAAGTCGACATCTATTCTATCTCGAGGTCACGACATTCCGTCGAAGTCGACAAGCATTCTACTATTAGTGACAAGACCTTCCGTCTAAGCTAAGTAGCCTGGCGTCATGACATTCCGTCTAAACCGCCAACTATCCTACCTTTGGCCCAGACCTCCCGTCTAAGTCAATGAACAAAATGACTCCTCTTGGTTAACACCAACCCCCAGTCCTACCGGGATTCACCTCACTCCTTTAGATCAGGCCTTCCGTCCGAGTCAATAGATAAAACCCTTCCTTCCTTGCTTCGGTATTAATTCTATACCTACAAACAATCAACTTGCAGATATTTTTATCAAACCCTTAAACAAAAAAAAGAAAATAATAATTCTCCAACATAAGGAGAAAACATGAAATTTATAGAATAGATAATCGGTAAGTTACGTACTTTGAAAATATGAATAAAATTTCATACATACTGCATACTTTGTGAATAAACAGTTTATTTTTTTATAAAATAATTCTTGCATGATCTTGATTTTGGATGTTTACTCATTCTACTTGCATGCTTGCTTGTGATATAGTTTAATACACTTCCTTTGAATTTTCTATGACCATACCTCCTTGACTAAATAATGCTGCCTTGATTCTGGATAGGTGTGCATCATGTCATATACTAAGGGAGAGAAATCAACTTTGGTGAGTGCATACGTTGAGGGGGAGAGTCATATCTATGTCTCTAGCGTAACTCACAAAATACACCTGAAACAAAACTCTCACACCTTGCACATAATGTGATTAATGACTTCTAACCATAGGGATTCTAGAAATTCTTCGTAACACTTTATGGATGCTTGAATTCTTACACAAACATGAAGGGTAATCGTGAGGGAAAAGTTACCTATCCCCCGGTAAAAAAAATGATGAATAAGTGGAATATGAATCCTAGTAACTGGGTCTCCCAACTGAACAAGTGAGGAGCCTCGCGTAAAACAGTGAAGTAAATTTTCACAGTCAAAAGAAAAAAGAAGTGATGGATCCTAGTAACCGGGTCTCTTCATTGAGCAAGTGATGAACCTCGCGACAAACGGTGAAGTCAAAAATTTAAAATAAACAAGAGGGTTGTGTGAAGCTAGCAAAAGTCAAGAACCTGAAATGTCTGTGTAGGCAATAGAGTAATTGTCTAGTGTTACTTAGAAAGTCTGCGCATCCCTATGTTTAGGGTTCATTACTCATATACCTACACTTCCATACCATGGAAAAATTATGTTGGGTGTAGATTGCGATTTTAACTATATACATGGGCTATGTTATATCCTTTTTATGAATGCACATCTTCTTTAGTTATGCCTCATGAACTGCACTCCGCCTGTGAATCATGGGAACTGTTCTTATCCCACTCCCAACAAATGAGGGTTATACTACATATCTACTCTATACTTGTTCTTGATGAATGTGTGCATGCTGGGGTGAAACTTCATAAAATAATCAACAATTGAACTCAAATAAGAAAAAATAAAATAAAATATAAATATAAATATAAAAAATAAGATAAAACAAATAAATAATAAATAAAAGATAAATAAAAATAAAAAATATCAAAGTAAAAAAATAAATAAATAAAATCTCATTCAGAAGAATATATCTGCAAAAAAGAGAAGGTCGCAGCAAGCCTTGGAATCCCTCACGAATAGAAAATGATGGCAAAATGGAGTAAGGGGAAAAGGAGGCTACACCCACAGGCCCCGCTCAGTTATCCCTCATTCGCGACACCTGCGGGTGGGGCATTTGTTGACACATAAAATTTGACATCGAGAGCAATAAGCCCCGCCAAGCCAAACAAGGACAGTCAAAAGAGAATAGTCTAAAACAATGACAAAAATATTTTGTAAAGTCCTGCATCGGGCAAAGAAGAAAAGAAAGAAGATGAAGAAGGAAAAGAAGAAAAGGAAGAGAAAAGGAGGTGTGGCGTGTCTACACCTTCACCCGGTGTGTCGCATCGGCAAAAGAAATAAATAAAGAAGTGGGATAATAAAATTAAAATTAGAAGGAAGAAAAAGAAGAAAGAAAAGGGCTCCAACTGGCCGTCCCGGCATCGGCAGAAAAGAAGAAAAAAATAAGAATGAAAGAAGAAGAGAGAGGTGGGAGCCCCATTCGGTACCCCTACTCGAGTCTTTATTGACATTTGAAAATTTGAACACCATAATATACCACAATATGACAAAAATTGTGGGAAGTAAGGTGTTCCTAAAGTACACTACCATGGGCTTGACTTTACGAACTCGACAGCTAAAAGATAAAAGGAGAGGCTAGAACGGCCGAGTTTCAACACCATTGATGGCAGTGTCGTATCTAATATGTGACACCGTGTCATCATAAATTTGTGTCCCGACAGATGAATTAGATTTAAAATCAAAGGAGGTCGAGGCACCCCTGAAGATGTACCACCATGAGCCAGAGTGTGGAAGCCCAGGCATCAAAGGAAAAAAAAGAAAAGAGAAAAGAAAAGGAGAAGAAAAGAAGAAAAGAAGAAAATGTCAAGAGAAAAATAAAAGAAGAAAAGGGACAAAACAAAAAGAAAAAAAGAAGAAAGAATGAGAAAAAAGAAAAAAAGAAAAGAGAAGAATGTGCGATGTGTATCGACAGCAAAAGGAAAAAAGGGGGAAACAAAAGGAAAAAGAAGGGAAAGGGGGGACTATGGGGATGTAACGACAGCCCCCTCCTTTTATGCAATTAATACTATAACGACAGCCCCCACCCTTCTCATCCGACAGCCCTCAACCTCCCTAGCGCATTAAGTGCTGCAACGGTAGCCCCCCTTTTTTATGCAATTAATGTTGTAACGGTAGCCCTCTTAGTGCATCAAGTGCACAAACGGCAGCTCCTCTAACCCGATCTGGCAGCCCATACAAGCCCCATCCGGCAGCAAGCCACACCCATCCGGTAGTTTAGCAAGGGTCTCACGTCTGTCTCATCCTCCCTGCACCCCTATATAAGGGGCTACATGGGAGAAAAAAAATTCTTGGGTCCTCACACTTTCCCCTGAGGTAGAAGAGTAGCAGCCCGAAGAGCAGAAGAAAAAGAGAGAAAGAGGAGAGAACAAAAAGAGCGAGCACCCGGGAAGGGGGAGCAGTAGCCAAGATAGAAGAAGGAAAGAGAGAGGAAGAGAGAGGAGAGGAGAGGTGAGGAAAGGGGGGAGTAGGAGTTAGTGCTCCGTATCTCCCCCTCCCTCCTTGTATTTTATTTCCGTCTACTTTTTTTAGTATGATGTATTCTTTTTTTTCTACTTCCTTTGCTTTGCTACAGTCAATGAATGAACTAAAAAAAGTCTCCCCGAATAGTTGTGTCTGCATTGTATTTTTTTCCTCATTTATTCATCTTTATCATCGCTCCAAAGTTTTATTCATCTTTCAAACATGATACAGTAGGCCCACTGCCCACTGTGCATTAAATGTGCAAAGGTTTTTTCTTTCTCATTTCGAACAAGTGAATCGGCAAGGTATTGTTCACCTACCCCTTTTTTCATATCCCCATTATAAATGAATCGGCAGCGACCATAGCGCACTTTTCATTCTAATGCATTTAAACCCTTTTTTATTTTATTTTGCACCCTATTCTTTATTTATTTTCTTCTGCCAATATGTGATCCGATAGCCATCAACCAACGTGATCCAGTAACTCTAAGGCTTTTGAACTGGTAGGTTACTATTACAAACTTGTGCATTTAATGCACTGAAAATTTTATTTTATTCAAAGCACTATTCACCTTTTGCGCTATTTGCTTCACCGAGTGTCTGTTTGATCCCGCATCGCCGCCCTGCTCGTCCTAGGGGTAGAGCCAGTGATATCCTACCTCCTGTCCTGAGGAGAGTTTCTCCGAACTGCTGGATAGCCAGATATCGGCGAAAAAGTGAGCATTAATGAATAGTAACTTTTAACTATTCATGATGGGCCCAGTAGGGGCTAAATTCCATTAATTTCGCTGCCATTGTGATTCTATGACCCGGAACGAGTTCTTTCCATAGCTCACGTGATTGTCGACCACTGGGCTTCGCTCTATGCTGTACTGCCCCGGAGAGAACCCCTGGGTTTGCCCATTGACAGTCGTTTAGCCCGATCGGGTCGCTTGAATCATGAATAGAAAGAATACAAATAAGGCCTATTACGAATACGATTTGGGTCCGCAGGTTTACCCCGCCATGGCCATGACCTGACCTCACTTTGGGGCTGATAACTCTTCAGGTCGGACCCACTCTTACTAGGTTTTGTCTCCATTTTCCTCACATTAAGTCATGTCAGATCATAGGCAAACATATCTCTAGGGGATTACCCATGGCATTACTGCATTGTCAACATAAATCAGTCCTGGATCGATGCCCGAATGAGTTTTCTTGAACACATTTAGATTGCTGCTGAATTACACATGATTCGGCCCCCCTTCGTTTCTCGAACACACACCCACATTATAATAAATAGTAAATTCAAATAATAAATTTAAACACACACCCACATAATAATAATAATAAAGAATAAATTTAAACTAGATTAAATAAATTAAAATCAAATAACATATTTTAAAAAATATATATTGTACTGACTGTTTATTGGTGAAAATCCGTCGAAAAGATAGAATGGAGTCTGTTTCCATCCCCGACGCTAATTGCCCTGCATGAAAATTTCGTCACTATGAGAGACATAGAGAGAGAGGGTAAATGAATGGGAGGGGAGCCTTGCCCCTCTCTGTGTGCGTGTGTGCGATAGTGAGAGAGAGAGAGCAAGAGAGGAAGACAGAGTGAGGAAGAGGGAGACAGAGGGGCTCAGCCCCTCTATCTCTATGAGTGCATGTGTTAGAGAGAGAGAGTTAGAGAGTGGATACAGAGTGAGAGAGAGTGGGAGATAGAGGGGATCACCCCCTCTGTGACTGTGTGCGTGTGTTAGAGAGAGAGAGAGGGAGATAGAGGCCCCCCTGCCCTCCCCTGCCCTCCCCAACTTACCCCCCCTCCCCTCACCGCCGATCGTCGAGGAAACCTCCCTCCCTCTCCCCAATCGACGCCCCCTCCCCTCGCCGCCGGTCGTCGAGGAAACCTCCCTCCCTCTCCCCAATCGACACCCCCTCTCTCGAACCCCCTTGCCCTCCCCACCGTGTGCCACTCCCCTCCCCTCCCCTCCCGTCCACCACCGACCCCCCTCCCCTCCCCTACCCTCCCCAACCGACCCCCTCCCCTGGCTGTCGGTCGCCCAGAAACCCCCTACCCCTCCCCAACCGACGCCCCCTCCCACCCTCCATCGATAACAAGCAAAGGTAAAAAAAAATGACAAAGGGTGAGGGGGTACTTACCGGTGGCGATTGAGAAGCTCCGGCGACGCTCCAGCGATGAGGGCTATGATGACCGACGGTGGTGAGTTGTCGAGAAGTGGTGGTGGCCACCGGGGGCTAGGTGACGGCCCGCACGGCTCCGGCGAGGATAACGGCATGCACGACCATTGCAATTCTATGACTCGGACCGGGTTATTTCCACCGCTCACGCGAATGTCGACCACTGGGCTTCGCTCTATGTTGTACTGCCTCAGCAGGAACCCCCGGGTTTGCCCTTTGGCTGCCATTTAGCCCTATCGGGTCCCTTGAATCATGAATAAAATGAATACAAACAAGGCCTATTGCGAACACGGTTTGGGTCCGCAGGTTTGCCCCGCCATGGCCATGACCTGACCTCACTTTGGGGTTGATAACTCTTCGGGTTGGGCCCACTCTTGCTAGGTTTCGTCTCCCTTTTCCTCACATTAAGTAATGCCAAATCATAGGCAAACACTGTTGGGGCTGGTGCGAAGGATTCAGAGGGGGGTGAATGAATCTATCCTTAAAAATTTTTGCCCAACTGATAAATTTGAATACTTGGAGATACGGAATTGAAACGAACTAAGTTCAATCGAGTCTGAAAGACTGGTGCGTTTAATCAAACAAAGAACGTGCAGTCAATTGGCTCACTAGACATTGAAAGACAGATCGAGCCTAAGCATTCATCTAGCGGAAGCAAACAGTAAGCATTCAAACCACAGTGCACGAAGGAATTTTTAGGTGGTTCGGTCCATAGACCTACGTCCACCCCACACTCAAACCCGAGTGTGGCTTCCCGCTGACTCACAGCTTCAACGGTTGGGCCTCACAGCTTGCCTACAAACAGCTGAGCATCACAGCTTGCTGTCCGAGGTATCCACCTCGCCCCCTGAGCAACACAGCTTGCTGTCCGAGGTATCCACCTCGCCCGCTGAGCAACACAGATTGCTGTCCAGAGGAATCCTCCTCTGCAACGCTGAGCAATACAGCTTAGCTCTGTTCACTAACAGCTTGAATAAAAGTTCAAAAGAAAACAAAAATATGGAAAGGACACAGCAACAGAAAGCTGTAGACGATAAAACACAAAGTGGCTCTCAAAGAGCTGACTGGCCTGGATTTGATCCACGGTTCAGTATAGACAAAGCTTCAGATGACTCTCTTCTTCTTCTTCTAAACTCTCGATCTCTCTTTCTTCTTCTTCTTCTTCTTTAATGCTCACTCTTTCTTTCTTAACTCTCTCATTCTCTTCTTCTCTCTTTCTTCTTTTTCTGGATCGTGCGGGCTCTTTCTGCTTCTGCTCTTTCAAGTAAGTTCCCCTATTTCGATCACTCTTTTCACGATCACTTTCTCCAAATGGAGAAGTCTCTTATTTATAGAGCAATGAAGGTAGATGGGCGTGTGTCTTCCACGAATTCCCACCCTAGCACCTTGACCACGTGGCAGTATTTCAGCCTGCTGCAATACACATGTCACGATCCTGGCACTTCCTCCATTCTTGGATCACGTGCCCTTCTTAAGTTCCTCGACCAACAGTTCTGTCAGATCAGACTTGTCATCAGTTTGAGTTAATCTGAAAGGAAAGATAGAAAGACGCACCGAGTTAGTTCGAGAGTTGAACTAAGCATGTATAGAATTGATGCAAAGCATGTACAGACTTGATGGTGTGTAATGCAGTTTACATGCAAGAAAGTATGCACATTGAATATGAATGCACGGACATGCCACCGATGAGTGTACATACTTTGTGTGCGATGTACAAACGATGCACAGATATACCACCAAGGAATGTGCAGACTTTGTGTGCAATGTACAAACGATGCACAGATATACCACCGAGGAATGTGCAGACTTTATGTGCAATGTACAAACGATGTATCGACTTGCTGTGCCAACAGTTTAAGCAAGACTTCCTAATGTACAGACTCTGATGAAATGATGTACGAACTTGAACGCTCGTGTAAGATCCCGGACCTTTCGGATCCTTTCTTCATGGGTCCCGGATCTTGTTTTCGGAGTGTCTGGCTCTGTTGTGTCTGAAATTTCGTTTCGGACATCTTTCGTGTTCGGATCGGCGCGATCCGGAGTTGTTTCGGAGGCCCGGAGGCGTTCCGCGGCTTTTCCGTGTGTGTTTTCTGATTTCCGGTGTGTGTTTCGGCTTTTACTTCAGAAGCTCACTGCGGGTGAACCGGGCCGTTCACATGGGCACGAGTGGTACCATTGCGATCGGTGCGTTCTGAGGATCGCGGGGGTGTAATTTTCTATTTTTTGAAATTTTTTAGAATTTCTGGATTTTCTATAAAACCCCCCTATTTTCTCTCTCTCCCCCACCTTCTTCTTCTTCTTCTTCTTCTTCTTCCTCCTTCCTCCTCCACCATAACCCTCTCCCTCTCCCTCTCTTCCTCCCGGTTGACCGCGGTGGACCCCTCTCCGGCTGCTGACAGCGGCGGGGCGACGGCGCGGTGACGTGGGCGGCGGCGAGGCGATCGTGGGGGCGTGCTGTGCTCGCGGGAAGCTTGAAGGACGAGGGTTTGATAAGGCGTTCTTCGTGGTTTGTGGGCGATCCGGCGGAGCATTCGCTTCATTGAGGTAGGGTGACGTTCCTTAGCCTCTTACCATTTACTTCCGTGGTTTGTAGGCCGCGGGGAGGCCGAGAGGGGCTTAATTGAGCGGGTTTGGGGTTTTCCATGATTTGGGGAGAGCTCGCCCGATCTATGGTTTTAGCCCGCGATTTCACGTTTGGATGGTTTAGATGCATGCTAGGGGTCCCCAGGGGTCTTCCCCTTTGTTTTCCCCCTCTCCGGTGGAGGCACGGGGGCGTGGTCAAAGTTTTTGGGGTTTTCCCGCCGTAGCGTGCTCGGGAGTGTGTAACGGTCACTCCACTGACCGTCACATGCTTGTGACGCCCCTAGAGGGGTGCGTTACATTCCTGAGTAGTGTTTTTGGGGGTCGGGGGCTGTAACGGCCTCACGATAGACCGCCATTTGCCTATGACGCGCTTGGGTAGGGCCGTCAAGGGCTTTCGACTGTTGGTTTGTGACCGTTGGGGGTCAGGCCATGTTACGCACCGGGCTAGGCGCGTTACATCCGTGTAACGCGCTGGGGCAGGCGCGTTACTTCCTGTTTTCACCCCAAGTGTGAGGGCCATGTAACGCGCTGGGCCAAGCGTGTTACATGCGTGTGACGCACCGGGGCTGGGCCGTTACATCCCTGTTTGGCTTTGGGAGCGTGGGGGGGTGTGTAACGCATGGGGCCAAGCGCGTTACATGCGTTGGACGCGCCTGGACCAGGCCGTTACATCCCTTTCCCCTCTGACCGTGTGACGGTCTGTTTTGAACCATTAGGCGCATGTAACGGTCTCGCCTAGACCGTTACTTGCTTGTGACGGCCCTAGGGTGGACCGTCACATGTCTGGTTGCCCCATGAGGGTGGCAACCCCGTGTTTACTCCGACTGTGGCCACCGTGCGACGGGGCTGGTGCGTGGGGTGATTCCCACACGTTGTCAGATTCGGACGTTATTTTCCGTTGACTCGAGAGTCTACTCCTTTATGACCCTCCACTAGTCGTAGCCTATCAGTACGCGTGTGCTGGTCGCACCAGGGAGTGGTGTACGGGCTTACCCTGAGGACGGTTTTAGACTGGTTACCGTCGGGCCCCTCGTCAAGTCAGAGTCCAGTGCCAGGGGAAAACCGGTCAGAGGGCCAGACCTAGGACGTGTGGTCTGTGTGTGCACACGTGGTTGGGGACAGTGGATGCACGTCGACGGGCGTGACCCCAGCTAGTCACTTGTTGTGGTTACTTGTTCGGTGTTCGCGCCTCTGGTAGGAGCTACCACGCCAGGCGGTTCACCTGCGGCGCGGCGTAAGACATCAGGGGACGCGACCGGCTGTGCTTCTAGTGGGTGGTACTCCTGTCGAGTACGGAGTGGCAGACTGTCAATCGTGTGTTTCCGACCTTCGAGTTTTTCGGGTCGACCGTTGAGTTTCAGTTGTCTCACCGTGGCACGTGTGCCGGTTTACGTGCCGTAGGGTCTTGTCTTGTAGAGTATAGGGCTCTCTTTTCCGAGGTACTCTCCTACCGCTAGTGTGGTGGTTTCTCATTTTACGAGATAGGGTTCGAGTGATCCCTACTGAGTCTTGTTCCGAGACTCATTCCCTGCGTGTTTTCACCGTGTTTCAGGTGAGGCACCGCCCCAGGGGAGCGCGTCTGGGGTGCAGCGTGGTGCGGGTGCCCAGAGGTAGCGCCAGAGGTCAGAGCCGGGGTATGCCCCGTGTAGCTGTACTTTTCTTCCTTATCACTGTACTAGTCGTGGACTATTGTTATTGTTGTTAATTTCTATTGTGGACCAGGTAAAATGTTAATTTATTTCCTGCTTAATAGTATAACTGTTTAATTTCTGTAATTATTTGTGATACTTGTGTAGTCTCCACACCATCTTTTTAACCCTTCCGAGTCTTCGGGCTCGTGGGTGGCGGTGCGAGTCTCGAGTTATCGGGCCTTCCCGGTAATCGGATTCTCGGGTCGTTACAGCTCGAATCAACAAAGGTTGTACAGACTTGTGAAATGATGCATGAACTTGAATGCTAGTATCAACAACGGTTGTACAGACTTGTGAGATGATGCACGGACATATCAATAGAGAGTGTGCAGACTTTGTGTACACATGAAACAAACGAATGTACTGACTATGTATATGCATGAAGAACACGGGCGATGTACAGACTTGATAGCATGCGGCGATGTATAGACTTGATAGATGCAATGAACACGCATCGACTTCAAGTTATGCATGGACAGACTTGTCGTGAATGCGGAGCTATAAATTGCACCGAATATGTGTATGCGGTATGCATGAACTGTACTAACTTAGTATTGAAGCAACTGATGAATGCACCGGTGCAATGTGCAAGAGAACTAACAATGCACCGAGTATGCATGTGTTTTTACAGAGTTAATGCTAGAACACACAACTGGCTGCGTCAACGCAGTGCCCATACTGCGTCAACGCACACCCCCTTCCAAAATGGGTATCCTTTCAGAAATGCTAGACTGATTCGACGCAGCCACTACAGTGCGTCGACGCACTCTATATACTAGAACCCATACGACTCTTTATGCATGCATGGAAGTAAGATGCTCAATCAATCATTCATATGCAGACACATGGTGATCAATCATTCATACTCATAGTGCTTGCTGACATCAAACCCACACAACAATCAATCATTCATACTCATAGTGCTTGCTGACATCAAAACCACAGGGGCACAACAATCTCCCCCTTTTTGATGATGGCAACACTATGAGTCACACAGACTCAAACTATTCTCCCCCTTTGACTTCATCAAAAAGAAAATAGTTTGAGAGAGAAATTAAGTAGGTATGAAAGGATTGATATAACATCTCCCCCTTTAACTACATGAAAGCACATTAGAGCTAGCTATTCTCCCCCCAAAGAGCAATATGACACCAAAAAGGAAGAACAACCATACAAGAAACTCCCCCTTAATAAAGGAATAGAATCAACAAGCACATGGGCAGTTAGACAGCCAAGATCAATCCTCCCCCTTTAAGAAGCAATAAATGAAATCTGTTCAACATGAATGCTTGACTACTCTCCCCTTAAATGCAGACTACGCAGAACTTCCCCCGAAGTGCAGGAATGAACTCTGGTTATCCATTGAAGCAATCTGAAATCTGCCAACACAAGGAATCCAAAACAATAATGGTTGAGGCACCTCACATTTGTATGGACAGAATAAAGTAGGTGGAAAGTCCACAGAACCAGAACTGGTTACAGAAACAAGATGGAAGATTCCAACAGTGTGGACAAGAGTAGGGGTGAGAAACAGTCAAAGCACAGTACATCTCAAGGAGCAATCAATCAACCGATAAGAGATAATTTTCAACAAAGTTCCTGTTGATCAAGTTGTCAGGAGTGAATCAGACCATGAGGGATTGTAAGGCATGCACCACTATAATAAGTCTTAACATGAATAGACTCTCCTATCATAGAGGGTTATGAATTGGCAACTTGACCAACCTGATTTAATTATGATGTATACCAAATTTGCCAATTAAACTCAATACTTATATCTGAATTCAAGTTTTAATAAAGGTGAACCAAATAATCAGATAACACTCAGGACCAATCATCTTTGTCTTACACGCATGATCTCAATGACTCCTTTGAGAGTTACACAGATTAGTATTGAGATTTACCACTTTTACCAGAGAATGAGTTGACAGAGTTTGCAAGATATTTTCATTTGAAGCACATTATACTTTTCCTGAGCAATTTAAGTTGATCAACACCTTTTTACGTGAGGCACAACACGTCTCAGGTGAAGTGACCCAGTTACTCAGTGTGATAACTGTCATTACCTCTCAACATTAAGACCAGAGTTAACAATAGAAATGTCTTTTTACGTGAGGAGACACCTTGATTAGAGGCCAGACTCCCCAGTTACTCAACACACACATGCCATTGCTCTGTCAGGTTTTTCAATAAAATTTTCACCAAAGATAACTATGGTACTTCATGACGTAGGTTTACTCTATTTCATTGATAGAGAACCCAGTTTCTCAGTGACCAAGTCATTGCTCTGAATACAATTTTTTCATTTAGTCAACATTTTTTCAGGTTAATGTTTAAAAATAATACTCACTCTCTGTATCTCAACCAAAGTAGCCTTGATTTCAAATTTTCAGATTTCAGATGAGTGAATCTAAGATTTTCATGACACATGTGGTTAAAATTTATTAAAGCTTATCATTCAGATATTTTCAAGTCATTTAAATACAAATCTGAGAATACATTAACTTCATATCAATCTGATTCAGTGGTCATTCTTAAACCTATATGATAATAATTTCTACATGATTCTCAGACTGAATTGTATGGCCTGCAGCTTGTGTTCCTCAGATCAGATCAAAAATATAACTGACCAACCAATCAACAATAGAAACAAATCAGTCACACCAGCTAAGAAGTATGTGAAGGATGAGTGTCAGCTAGTGGAAGAGTCAACAACAAGAGAGAAAAGTATTAGAAGAGAGTATATCAACGAGCAGTAGCTGAGTTTGGAAAACAGATAGATCAGCTATTTCAGTGAAGACAGCAGAGAATTCAATTGAAACAAATTGAGAGCATTAGACGAACCGATAAACTGGATAGGAAGATTTCAGGTGAAAGTGAACAAGATGATCTAAAAAACTCCCTCTGTCTAGATGCATCATGTAATCAACAAAGCATGAGCAACAGTATGGTTAACCACGAATGGTTGAACTCCCCCTGATTAAGTGCATGAAATGTAATGAAAGCACAACACATGATTTCAAATTCTTCATTCATAAATGATTCATGCAATTCAGACAGAAGGGAACTACCATAAGCATGATTGCGTAATTCATATTTAAAGAAAATTTTAATTTAGCACCAATAGAGCAGCATGATATATAGTCATTTCGAATTAACAATTTCAGATGATAGAATTTAAAACAGAGTGTTAAGAACTGACCTGAAGCATAGGATCCTGGGGTTTTCATTTTGAGTGCCTTGGTTTTTTTACCCCTTTATTCATCAACTTCCAAGGCACACCTACAGCACATTAATCATTTTGATCCTGCAGGGACCTAAACAGTCTTGGGTCCTGCGTTAACCCTGACAGGTGTTCTGAACAGTCTCCTAGCAGCATTATCATCATAATCAATCAGGTAACAACTATCCATTAAGTGACCAGATTTTTCACAATATCTACATGAAACAACAGATTTTCTGGTCCTATAATGCATATCAACAGCAGTCTGAGACCCATGAACATAAGCATGAAATGTTCTGTTGTATGCATGGACAATTTGTTTCTTATTACCTGATAACCAACAATTTGCAGACTTATGACCTGGTTTATCGCAGTTGAAGCACGAAATATTTAAAGGTCTTGTTCTAGGGAACTTAGTAGATTTGGAGTTAGCATGATTTTCCTGAGCATACCAGCAGTCTTTGATTGCATGCCCATACTTACCACATTCAAGGCATCTACGGTGCTTGCCTCTTGAGTCATTGTTACCCCAATAATTTCCTGACCAGCACTCAGCTGCCTTGTGCCCAAGCTTGTTGCAAGTGAAACAAATAGTGTGCTGGCCTGAAGTATATTTATATCTATATGGGCCATGAGCATGTGAGGAAATTCTAGCATGCAGTTTATTGTCTTCTTTCATGATAAAACATGCATTCTTTAGATGACCACGCCTACCACAGTAATAACATGATGTATCAGATCTCTTAGTGGTGTGGTTTCTATCAGATGAATTCTTAGAATGCAGTATTTTATTTGTATGCTCATCTTCTTTTAATAGTCTGCAGTCGTCCATGATATGCCCAGCTTTGCCACAGTAATAATATGAGGCTTCCTTCTCAGATGCATGCGAGTGAGTAGGTGATTTGTAAGTTGCATGCAATTCACTATCATAATCCAAGCAACCATCAAAATTCCTAGCACGAGCAGGGACAAATTTAATCTTATTTGGTTGAGCATTTCTTTTTAAATTCTGCTTGTTTTTCTCAATTTTCATTTGTTTTTTATTTTTCTGAGCTTTGAATTGAAATACAGATGATGAAGGTGATTTCTGATTTTTATTTTATTTTGGAGATTGACTTGAGGTACCAGCTACATCAGAACTTTGCACAAAAGTGGTGTATTACTGGTTTCTAATAATTTCCCTAACTTCAGAACTACAACTTATCCCCTTTCTTAAATTATCATCCTCACCTTCCATAATAGCTTTCATTTTTCCTTTATTTTCAACAGTCTTAGGTGCTGAATTTTCCAAATCATGAATTTTATTTTCCAAAGAGGTAATGTGGATTTCGTAACTAGCAATCTCTTGTTCACTACAATTAATACATTCACTTAGTACTTTGTTTGCAGTTTTATATTTTTCAATTTCAACTTTCAATTCAATTTTGTCCTCCTCAAGTTTTTGTGCTTGAATTTCCTTATTTACAGATCTTTCTCTCTCGATAGCCAGAAGCCTCTCTGAAATAACAGTATTTAAGACCATGAGTTTCTTATTTTGTTCTTTCAGTTCTTTGTTCTCTTTGATCAGCTTCTCAATTTCTTCATCACATTTTTCATTTCTGGACATCAACTCCAGTTTCTCAATTAGTTCCTCTTCTCTTTCTTCCACTTTAATTTTTTCAGCAAGCAAATTTTTGTGATCCTCTTTAAATGAGGTAATTTATTTATTCAGCCATTCATTTTTACTGTAGAGTTCCTCATTACGTTCTCGCAGAACCGAGCATTTGTTGCAGCTTGACTCTACAGAGGAAATATGTGCAGCTTCCTTATTGACTTCATTCATTCTAGCCTTGAGATTTTCATTTTCTTTTTGAACTTCAGCTTTTTCAAGCTTCAGTTTATCCATTACAGAATTAATCTCGATCAGTTCTTGCATGCTTTTTACATGCTCATCTGTCTTCTTATTCAGCTGATTCTCAAGTTCTGTTATCTTGTTCAACCATGTTTGATTTTCAATTTTTAAAGAACCATTTTGTTCCTTGAAATTTTGAACATCTATTAAACAAGCATCATAAGACTGCTTCAAAGTAGGACAAACATCACATGTGAATTTAGACATATTTTGTTCGATCTTTTTCTTCAGTCTTTTGTTCTCAAATTTCATTTTCTTGGACAACTCTAACAATTCATCATACATCACAACCAATTCATCAAAAGAAGATTCTTCTGATCTGGCACTTACCTGAGATATTGTTTCCTCATCATCATCTCTTCGTTTGGCCATCAAGCACTGTTCCCCATTCTTTTCGTAACTGGCCATCAATTTATCCAATATTTCTTTTCCAGATGTACACCTGAGAACAAAAGGAAGTCTATCAGTATTAACTACAGCTTTCAAAATATTAAGAACTGTGACATTATCACGGTTCTTTACTTTATCCTCTCTAGACCACTTGGTCTCATCATGAGGTAATTGGTGTGGGCCTTTTGAAACCAAACTCCATAGATTAGGGTCAATGGAATTTATATAAACGCATAGGCTGCCTAACCAATTACTAAAATTAGAACCATCAAACGCAAACGGACGAGCCATTAAGACAGATAGCAAACAGGTTCAACGCATAAAGCAGTCGATAAGAAATGCACCAATAGCAATATAGCACCGAAGACAGCTGGATCCTCTGCAGATCGTTGGATCTGAAAAGTCAGAGACCAGCTCTGATACCAATTGTTGGGGCTGGTGCGAAGGATTCAGAGGGGGGTGAATGAATCTATCCTTAAAAATTTTTACCCAATTGATAAATTTGAATACTCGGAGATACGGAATTGAAACGAACTAAGTTCAATCGAGTCTGAAAGACTGGTGCGTTTAATCAAACAAAGAACGTGCAGTCAATTGGCTCACTGGACATTAAAAGACAAATTGAGCCTAAGCATTCATCTAGCGGAAGCAAACAGTAAGCATTCAAACCACAGTGCACGAAGGAATTTTTAGGTGGTTCGGTCCACAGACCTACGTCCACCCCACACTCAAACCCGAGTGTGGCTTCCCGCTGACTCACAGCTTGAACGGCTGGGCCTCACAGCTTGCCTACAAACAGCTGAGCATCACAGCTTGCTGTCCGAGATATCCACCTCGCCCCCTGAGCAACACAGCTTGCTGTCCGAGGTATCCACCTCGCCCGCTGAGCAACACAGCTTGCTGTCCAGAGGAATCCTCCTCTGCAACGCTGAGCTATACAGCTTAGCTCTGCTGACTAACAGCTTGAATAAACGTTCAAAAGAAAACAAAAATATTGAAAGGACACAGCAACAGAAAGTTGTAGACGATAAAACATAAAGTGGCTCTCAAAGAGCTGACTGGCCTGGATTTGATCCACGGTCCAGTATAGACAAAGCTTCAGATGACTCTCTTCTTCTTCTTCTAAACTCTCAATCTCTCGTTCTTCTTCTTCTTTAATGCTCACTCTTTCTTTCTCAACTCTCTCGTTCTCTTCTTCTCTCTTTCTTCTTTTTCTGGATCGTGCAGGCTCTTTCTGCTTCTGCTCGTTCAAGTAAGTTCCCCTATTTCGATCACTCTTTTCACGATCACTTTCTCCAGATGGAGAAGTCTCTTATTTATAGAGCAGTGAAGGTAGATGGGCGTGTGTCTTCCACGAATTCCCGCCCTAGCACCTTGACCACGTGGTAGCATTTTAGCCTGCTGCAATACACGTGTCACGATCCTGGCACTTCCTCCATTCTTGGATCACGTGCCCTTCTTAAGTTCCTCGACCAACAGTTCTGTCAGATCAGACTTGTCATCAGTTTGAGTTAATCTGAAAGGAAAGACAGAAAGACGCACCGAGTTAGTTCGAGAGTTGAACTAAGCATGTATAGACTTGATGCAAAGCATGTACAGACTTGATGGTGTGTAATGCAGTTTGCATGCAGGAAAGTATGCACATTGAATATGAATGCACGGACATGCCACCGATGAGTGTACATACTTTGTGTTCGATGTACAAACGATGCACAGATATACCACCTAGGAATGTGCAGACTTTGTGTGCAGTGTACAAACGATGCACAGATATACCACCGAGGAATGTGCAGACTTTGTGTGCAATGTACAAACGATGTATCGACTTGCTGTGCCAACAGTTTAAGCAAGACTTCCTAATGTACAGACTCTGATGAAATGATGTACGAACTTGAACGCTCGAATCAACAAAGGTTGTACAGACTTGTGAAATGATGCATGAACTTGAATGCTAGTATCAACAACGGTTGTACAGACTTGTGAGATGATGCACGGACATATCAACAGAGAGTGTGCAGACTTTGTGTACACATGAAACAAACGAATGTACTGACTATGTATATGCATGAAGAACACGGGCGATGTACAGACTTGATAGCATGCGACGATGTATAGACTTGATAGATGCAATGAACACGCATCGACTTCAAGTTATGCATGGACAGACTTGTCGTGAATGCGGAGCTATAAATTGCACCGAATATGTGTATGCGGTATGCATGAACTGTACTAACTTAGTATTGAAGCAACTGATGAATGCACCGATGCAATGTGCAAGAGAACTAACAATGCACCGAGTATGCATGTGTTTTTACAGAGTTAATGCTAGAACACACAACTGGCTGCGTCAACACAGTGCCCATACTGCATCAATGCACACCCCCTTCCAGAATGGGTATCCTTTCAGAAATGCTAGACTGAGTCGACGCAGCCACTACAGTGCGTCGACGCACTCTATATACTAGAACCCATACGACTCTTTATGCATGCATGGAAGTAAGATGCTCAATCAATCATTCATATGCAGACACATGGTGATCAATCATTCATACTCATAGTGCTTGCTGACATCAAAATCACAGTGGCACAACAAACATATGTCCAGGGGATTACCCATGGCATTGCTGCATTGTCAGCATAAATCAGTCCCAGATCAATGCCCGAATGAGTTTTCTACAATGCTTTTAACCTCGGACTAGATGGCCTGAGGCTATGCCGGTTCGTCTTTGGACCTCCATGCGTATGCAACGGTGTCAACGGTGAGTCGAAAGACTTGCGCAGACATGATCGAGAAGCCCCTCGAATAATCTGAACCTCCTGGTAGGCTGGCCCTCGGGGGCACTGTATTCGATATAAGCTTGGGTGCTGCCGCTCCATGCACACCTGGACGATTAAGGGACCGTCTCGGACTTTTGTAGACGAACACCCGCTACATCCCCCGACATGCTCCGGGACAAGGGGAGATGCTGCCAAATTTTGACTCTTCGTCGCTCGCGTCACGATAAAAATAAATAAGTAATAATGATAAAATTTTCAATAATAATAATAATAATAAATAATAAAATAATAAGAGGAATATATATCAAAACAAATAATAATAATAATATGTAAGGAAATCAAAATAATAAAGATAATAATATTAACATAACAAAATAATAAGAAAAAATAAAAAATAAAAATAATAAAATAACATCACAGCATAAAAAAATAAAAAAGTCAAAACAATAAAAAGGATAACATAATAAGACCAAAGTAGATAAAATCAAAATAAATAATACAATAAAATCAAGACAATAAAAATATGTATATGAATAATGTAACTAAATCAGAATAAAAATAATAAAAATATAGTAAATATAATAAATCAAAATAATAATAATCATGATAAAATCTAAATAACAAAATCTAATAAAATCACAACCACCATGAATAAAAAGATAAAAAAATAAAAAAATGATAACAAAAGAATAATGATTGTAATCATAATGAAATGGTCATGAGTGGCGTAGGGTTCCTGCCTCGCCGAATCAATAAAGTCTCGTTGGCGACGTCTATTCATTTTCATGCATGCATTAATATAAATTTTAGGCCATAGGGCCCTTTCCCTTGAAAATTAATCAAGGATTTTCTCTCCTTCGGGGAGATGTAATTACCGGCGTGCCTTTATTCCATGGCGGGTTTCAGTCCCGACTCGATATCCACTATCATCTAAATAGTCAGACAGCGTGCGCACTCTAGACTGCAAGTCTTCCGGTCTTCGGAGTCCGAATAAACTATCACCTTGTGACTGGCACGCCTACACACTAAATAAACCAAAATAAAATAAACAAACAAAGATAAATAAATAAATAAATAAGTGTTCCCACATAAGCTTTCTAATTACGAAAGGTACCAGGTAACATCTCGTAATCTCAAATGACACTAGGGATAAGCAACCCACTTTGGAATCTGTCCATCTACAGATTCCACACAGCTATATATCTTCATTCATACAATGCCCCTACTGGGACTAGGGTATGGTGTTACTATCAAACCATATTATGTTCTGGCTCAACTGAACTGTGTACTCTAAAATGTTCACTAGAAAACTCCATTTCCATAGTGAACTCCCATACCGTGGTCAGGAATTTTTGAGTACAGATCAATAGGGCATTCTCTCTCTTATATCATACTGAGAGTGAATGATCCCTTATTGTCCAACTAATTGCCTTCGCAAGAATTTCATAGAGTCCGAATAATTGGCTATACAGGACCAAAGAATTGAAGTCTATAAGTCAGTAATCAAATATCCAATAGCTAATCCTAAAGCAATACATCTTTAGTGACTTAGGTCTAAGATACAACTGTGCTACTGAGAGAATAGAATACCCCAATTGACAGTTAGTATGATTACCATTCAGGGATTCTAGATTGAGTCAATTCAGTGTACTCATTCAACTAATGAGCATCCACACATATTCTTCTCTGTAAGAACATCACACCCATTATGTGAATAAGTATCATGCGTGCTACTCTATCTGCAAGCTCAATGTATCTTCTTGAAGATCTTATGACTAGGAACATTTAGAACATGTGCATCTGAATGGCCGATCTCATTATCATAATCTCATTATGATCTAGTCATCATTACACATGTTTAAAGACTTCATTATATTTATATCATAAAAACACATTAAATGCAACGAAGGAATACCGTTATTATTATAAATAAAAATATAATATTATAAGAAATAATACCATCACAGATCATGTGATTGGCTTGTAGGTACATTTCCATCAATGACGAGCTCCAGGGAAGCAATGTTAGTGATAGTAGTAGTGGGGGAAGCAAAGCGGCCCTGTCGACAACGAAACTTCCTGCAAGTCTCTTTTGTGTGCCCATAGTTCCGACAATAATGACAATATAGGAATATAAAGGGACCACTGATGTCACCATGGCCTAAGAATGGCAGAGGCAGAGTCTCCAGAAGTGGGGGACTCGAAGATGCAGCACTAGAGGGACGCGAGTGCTGTTGACAGACAGAAGCAGTAAAGACTATCTCGAAAGAGACGGTGGAGGAGCCAAGAGCACAGAGACACGTCACTTCTGTGATGAGCTCAGTAAGAGCATCATCTAGAGAAGGCAGGGGTAAGTGATGAAGAAGTTGTGCTCGAAGAACCTCAAAGTTTGAGCGAATTGAAGATGTATGAGAAAATGACAGAACTGTTGACAGTCACGCTGAACAGATCGAGCAAGAGAAGGTGGACACCCTATCAGTGGCTTGCATAGCATCCAGCTCTGACCAGATACAATGAAGACAAGTGAAGAACTCCTCAATGGGTAGTTCATCCTGACAGAGACTATGAAGCTTGCTACGAAGTTGATACTCACGAGTGCCACTAGACTGAACATAGTGCTTGACCAGATAAAGCCAATAGCCCCAAGAGGTAGAGCACTCCAATAAAGCCACCCGGATGGAGGAATCCACAGAACGATAAGATGTAGACGATGATAATCTCATTTGTCTTACCAAGTCAGCAAAGCAGTGGTTGCGATAGGTGAAGTACCATTGACGATTGTGTCTGTAATAGAAGAACCAAGAGCAGGGGTGTTGGCCATGATAGAGCCATCAATATAGCCGCATAACTTCACCGTGCCAAGATTAGTGTAGACAGTGGCCGGTGGCATAATTGGTAGCATCGGTCACCTAGATATCCATTGATGCGGGATGGACACGCGACCTAGGACTCAAGCTCGCGGGCGTCCCTAGGCGAGGGAAACGTTGGGACCGTGCGCGGTTGAGAAACCGGCAGTGAGTCTCGGGTATCGGCCTTTCGTCGTTAACTCGGGTAGAGTCACGGGACGGTCACTCACTCTCGCTCTCGCAGCGGTGATAAAATGATAACAAGCTAGATAATCTATCACTCATGCAGCGGCATATACAATAATATACGAGTAAAACAATGCCTACGAGGAGGGTAGCGAGTGTACCTCCACGCTCCGGGCATGGAGAAGACGTTCTCGGCCAAGTACGGTAACTCCCGGTAACAACAGTAAAAGTTAATCACAACAGTGAAATCTATTACCCACTTCACGCAGGGAGGTAAAGGGCTACAAGTGGGGCCTGGGAGGACCGACCCTAGGTTGACGGGTAGCAATCTGGAGGTGCGTACGGCACGAACTCGGCCTGCTGGTCCGACTCGGCACCATTCCAACTCGGTGCTGCGCCAACTCGGTTGCTGACTCACTGGACAACAAGCAACGGCTTCCAAAGGAACATCGCCTTCCTGAGATCTTCCGGAGGCGCCGCATGGCTGGGACGATGGCAGGGCGTCCCTGAACGACTCCCTGAAGGGGTGGCTCCTGAAGTTGATTTTTGATATTTATTTCTGAATATCTTCTGGACTGTAATTTTGGACCTACAGAAGGAACAGATCTGCAGGCCTCGGCAACATGAATTACGACGCTCAGATCTAGAGGCCGATCAAGGCGTGGCTGGTACCGTTGGAAAGAGCACTCATAGATCTACAACATATAATTTGGACAGCTCCATCCACCGAACGGATTGAAAAAGAATATGACTGTAACACTATTTTTTTTTCTGACTCGGACTGACAGACACACAGGGCAGCAAGGGATCTGCCTGAAACTGACCTTTGACCGAGGGTCAAATGAATTTTCTAGACTCCACGAAAATTATGGTGGAAGGGGATATATGTGTGGAACACTGAGTAATGTTTTGGGATTTTCTGAAAATTTGTAAAGGGGTGGGGAAAATACGACAAGGTGACTCTGTCCCGTAGATATGTAAAAGGGTAGATTACTGAGAGGACAAACAAAAATATGGGAAAAATACTTAATGACTTCCAAATGACACGAAATTTGAACTGGAGGTTAAGGGAGATGGAAAGAACAAATACTCAAAAGTAGGGTTCGATCAGACAACAAGAACAAGAGATAAAAATCTGGAGATGAGCTTCTATCCTGATGTAGATAGAATCCGGCGATGGTGGCGGCAGCGTGACGACGGTGCGATGGCGGCGGCGACGGCGGTAGAAATAGAATTCATAGGGGCTAAGGAGAAGATAGAAGGGCAACACACCCAAGATTTAGCAGAAATCCATCTGCAAGAGGGGGAGGGAGAGAGGAGGAGGGCACACCCTTCTTTGGTTCCAACCAAATTTTACAATTTTTTTCTCTTCATTAATTTCTCTAATGACACTATACATAGGCTTATATAGAGAATGGCAAGGGGTGGGGCTGGGAAATTCGTGGGAGAGAGGGGATTTTCTTCCCCATGTGGTCAAATGATCAAATTAAATAAAAAAATATAACATGGGATAAACTATATTATAAGGGGGAAGCATCTTGGACTTTAAGGGTTGGAATATTAGACTTTTTAATCCAATTGTCCCCTTGAATGGTCAAGCCATCTAGAAGCCACCTAGGATGGTTGACCAGCCCCACATGGACCCCCTATGGCTTAGGTGGACCAATGAGAAAGAAGTGAGGGCCCCCTTGATGGACCTACTGACATTTTGCACAAAAACCCAAATAATCCTAGGGAATGACACATTGACTTATAAAGCCTTACAATTGCGCATATGCTTTCCCAAGGATATAAAAATAAACTAAAGGACATAAATGTAAATTAAAATGTCAGTGCTCTTGCTCTGATGTCCCCATCAATTCTCCCCGGGTGGGAAGAACTCGACCCCGTCGAGTAAGGGATGCGGCTGCTCGAGTAGCTCCGGCGGATGCGTCACTGAACCTGGAAGCGCGGAGTACGCTCCACTCCAAGTAATCGACACATGCTCATCCCGTATAGATTCGATATGCACACGCTGCTGGGGAAGAGGCTAGAGGTGGACACTCTGGGGTGGGGTCACTCTCAAATGAAGGAAGTGGCTCAAATACTCACTAGGAATCACCGCTTGTCCCTTATGTGACTAGATCCGATATGAAGTAGAACCGATCCCAAAGTCCTACCAGTCTCGAACTCGAAAGGGACTAACAACGCGAGCGTACAAACCGACTCGACTCGATGTATGCACAAACACACGACAGACAAACGAAACAAAGACTCAAAAAGACCCTAAACAAACCTAATGTTAGTCCGACCCGTACGTGTGTGACGGCGGACCAGGACATCCGAATGTGTGCCATGCATGCATCTGACGTAACCGGAGGTTGACGTCATGGGGAATTCTTAGACCTCCTAAAATGGACCATGCATGCATAGTGGACTTAGATGTGGGAGGA
The DNA here is from genome assembly GCA_022559845.1 of Amorphophallus konjac. Lineage (NCBI taxonomy): Eukaryota > Viridiplantae > Streptophyta > Magnoliopsida > Alismatales > Araceae > Amorphophallus > Amorphophallus konjac. Next base: position 343,477,610 of record CM040123.1, on the reverse strand, counting down.
CCAGGGGTACCAAATGCATCTTCTTTCTTTCCCTTAGATGATGGTGTATCGCCCAAGTGAACGAGCTTGGTGGGTGTAGACGACCCGGCCCGTAGGGAAGGGGTGTGGTAGTGGACTCCCTTGAAGAATTGAAGTATATATGGTGGGTCAAGGGGCCCACTAGAGAATGGGTCAAAGGGATAAAAGAAGGTATGACCCCTTGTGGTGGGTTCCCACAAGTCACGGTCCCATGTGTAGAAGTCTTGAAGGTGTGGATGGTCACCTTCATGCATTGTGGCAGGTGGGACGGTGATCGTAGGTAGGAAGTATGATTCCTCCCTCGGACAAAAGGGTATGAAGTCGGGCTCGGCCGACATGGGGAGGAATAGAAGAATCTCCGTGGTGACACAACTCACGGTGCACACGGAGATAATAGACCCTAAAGCCGGATGGGTGAAGCTACGACTAGTGGGTTGGTCGAAGCCTCGGGCCAATAAGTGCGTCAACTTCCATTGCCAACCTAAACCCAAAATAATGTCACCCAATGTATCAACATGGTGACTAGACCGGAATGTCGTGTGGTAGGAGTTGACGGGCACTAGAGGTAAGGTGGGATCCATGGATGGGTAAGGAAGTGGGACCAAGCCATCTTTGAGCCAACTAAGAAGTGGCTCGACTATAAAAAATGTACCCGTTAGAAACACGGGTGGCTCGGGTTTTGGTGGCTCCAAATAAGATGGCTCCGGATGAAGTTCGGAAGGAGAGGGTGGCAACGGAGCACTCACGGGTGGTGAAGGAGCATGTGTCCTTTCTATCTTATCCAACCAATCCGAAAGCATTTTCTTGATTTCATCTAAGGTGCGGGTTGGAGTAGGGGCCTCGGAGTGGACTCGCTCCTCATCTGTCGGCCCGGATGTGGACCTAGGCTCGGCTAGAAGCGGGGCTTCCACTTTGTTGGAGGTGCTTGGGTGGGATTGGACGGAGGTGCCAAGGGGTGGTTGGTTGGAGGCGACTGGGCGGGCCACTTGATTGGGGTTGCTTTGGTGGGCTTGGATGGGGGTGAAGGGGCGGGGTTGGTTGGAGGTGTGGACCACTTGATTGTGGGTGAGTTGGTGGGGTTGGCTAGTGGTATGACCCTCGTGGTTGGAGGTAGGTAGGCGGGGAAGGTAGACCCTCCTAAGCGCTCTCTTCATGTCCCACCATGACTCGATGGGCCTTAGTCTCCTATCCTCCCGAAAGTATTTGATGTCCTTCCATGTTTCGGCGGCTTCATAAAAGAGTCACCTTTTGGCAAAGTCGACTTGCATGGGACCGGACATAAGGTAACACTCAAAGTAGTCGTCCATAACGGCTTCCCACTCTAGGTAGTCACTCGGGTTTTAGGAGCCATAGAAGTCCCGGGCTACGGGCCTACGGGGGTGGTCCGGGTGGTTCTCCCATCTTAGATAGTATCGCCACCATGCAGAAGATGCGGCCCCTTGGTCATCCATGGGACACGGGGACGCTAGTGAATGGACATGCCAACAGTTGGTGACAAGACACTAGACCGACTATGCAAGGTTAGAATGCACTAACTAATGCACACTAAGGACCCTAGACTTAACCAAGACTCGGTACGTGGCGAAGCTAATCGATCCGAAGATCACTCGCGCAAGTGTGCGACCTTCACGATAGGCGTAGCCTAACGTTCAGACAACATCTTTTGAGATACCGATTAATGGTATGTGAATGCGACACTTAGACTGACTTAGACTTAGACTTGACTTAAACGACTGTTTTTTGTTTGGAGTTTTGCAAATGACTACCCTAGACTCAACTGGAGCTCTGATACCAAATTGATGCGGGACGGACACGTGACCTGAGACTCTAGCTCGTGGGCGTCCCTAGGTGAGGGAAACTTTGGGACCGTGCCCGGTTGAGAAACCGGTAGTGAGTCTCGGCTATCGGCCTTTCCGCGTTAATTCGGGTCGAGTCACGGGACGGTCACTCACTCTCGCTCTCGCAGCGGTGATAAAATGATAACAAGCTAGATAATCTATCACTCATGCAGCGGCATATACAAAAATATACGAGTAAAGCAATGCCTACGAGGAGGGTAGCGAGTGTACCTCCACGCTCCGGGCATGGGGAAGACGTTCCCAGCTAAGTACGGTAACTCCCGGTAATAACGGTAAAAGTTAATTACAACAGTGAAATCTATTGCCCACTCCACGCAGGGAGGTAAAGGCTACAAGTGGGGCTCGAGAGGACCGACCCTGGGTTGACGGGTAGCAATTTGGAGGTGCGTACGGCACGAACTCGGCCTGCTAGTCCGACTCGGCACTATTCTAACTCGGTGTTGCGCCAACTCGGTTGCTGACTCACTGGACAGCAAGCAACGGTTTCCAATGAAACATCGCCTTCCTGAGATCTTCCGGAGGCGCCGCTTGGCGGGGACGATGGCAGGGCGTCCCTGAACGACTCCCTAAAGGGGCGGCTCCTGAAGTTGATTTTTGATATTTATTTCTGAATATCTTCTAGACTGTAATTTCAGACCTACACAAGGAACAGATCTGCAGGCCTCGGCAACACGAATTACGACGCTCAGATCCGGAGGCCAATCGAGGCGTGGCTGGTACCGTTGGAAAGAGCACTCATAGATCTATAACATATAATTTTGACAGATCCATCCACTGAACGGATTGAAAAAGAATATGATTGTAACACTATTTTTGTTTCTGACTCGGACTGACAGACACACAGGGCAGCAAGGGATCTGCCTGAAACTGACCTTCGACCGAGAGTCAAATGAATTTTCTAGACTCCACGAAAATTATGGTGGAAGGGGATATATGTGTGGAACACTGAGTAATTTTTTGGGATTTTTTGAAAATTTTTAAGGGGGAAGGGAAAATACGACAAGGTGACTCTGTCCCGTAGATCTGTAAAAGGGCAGATTACTGAGAGGACAAACAAAAATATGGGAAAAATATCTAATGACTTCCAAATGACACGAAATTTGAACTGGAGGTTAAGGGAGATGGACAAAACAAATCCTCAAAATTAGGGTTCGATCAGACAACAAGAACCAGAGATAAAAATCCGGAGATGAGCTTCTATCCTGATGTAGATAGAATCCGGCGATGGTGGCGGCGACGCGACGGCGGTGCGATGGCGGCGGCGGTAGAAATAGAATTCAGAGGTGCTAAGGAGAAGATAGAAGGGCATCACACCCAAGATTTAGCAGAAATCCATCTGCAAGAGGGGGAGGGAGAGAGGAGGAGGGCACACCCTTCTTTGGTTCAAACCAAATTTCATATTTTTTTTCTCCTCATTAATTTCTCTAATGACACTATACATAGGCTTATATAGAGAATGGCAAGGGGTGGGGGCTGGGAAATTCATGGGAGAGAGGAGATTTTCTTCCCCATATGGTCAAATGACCAATTTAAATAAAAAAATACAACATGGGATAAACTATATTATAAGGGGGGAAGCATCTTGGACTTTAAGGGTTGGAATATTGGACTTTTTAATTCAATGATCCCCTTGAATGGTCAAGCCATCTAGAAGCCACCTAGGATGGTTGACCAGCCCCACATGGACCCCCTATGGCTTAGGTGGACCAATGGGAAAGGAGTGAGGGCCCCCTTGCTGGACCTACTGACATTTTGCACAAAAACTCAAACAATACTAGGGAATGACACATTGGCTTATAAAGTCTTACAATTGCGTATATGCTTTCCCAAGGATATAAAAATAAACTAAAGGACACAAATGCAAATTAAAATGTCAGTGCTCTTGCTCTGATGTCCCCATCATCCATCTTAAGGATATCAAAGATAGAAACAGAGGCCATGACAGAGGGATGCTCGGACTCGAAGGAAGGTAGACCGTGTAGCTATGCATAATAGGTGCAGCACGGTGCAGAGGCACAACAGGGTGATGATGCAGAAGGTGCTAACGGTGTAGAGACGATGCACATCCATTCAGATCTGGCAGACGATGGCTATTGGAATAGAGCTTGGGGCAGCCACAAAGGGTGGAAGGAAAATTCGGGCAGTGGGCAATCATCGGGGGGCATTACAGGGCTATTGATAGTGGCTCTTCGCGCCCTGGAGTGGCTCCTATAGAGGAGCAAAAGAGAGGCCTTCGTGGCAACAACCTGGGAGACGGCGAATGGCAGGGCCTACGGGACGGATGGGAGAAGGCGAACAAGAGGAGTAGAGAGGAGGCCTCTCGATGACCAGAACTCCAGAGTTAAGAAGAGTCCTTCATGGCAGTTTGGCGGGCTTTGGAGGAAAGGAACGATATAGCTAGATTAGAACTCCAATACCATGTTATGGTTTGAGAAAGTGAAGAGCGAATAGAGTGCTCCCCATTGCAATGAATATATACAAATACAAGCCTGCAAAAGAGGGAAGGCAAACCGCCATAGTCTTATTCCTAGTAGGATATAAGGTAGAGAAGTCCTATTTCAAGTAGGTTATAAAGGTTGTACACAATCCTTCCATAACATATTTCAAGAAAATAATAGAAATATATATAAGTTATAGAGATAGAAATTGTAAATTTGTTTTCAACTTTGAATTTTGACTATCTACATCTTTAGATCTTGCATTATGGCTTCTCATATTGCAAGATAGAAATTGTAAATCATCTTTTGGCAAAATAGATCCAACTCTACACATAATTACCCTAACTGTTGCTACGCCCTATAAAACATCATTTTCAAATGCAGGTTGTTTTATTGTTTCCCCTCCACTGTTTGGAGTTTTCTCCATTCATTTTGGTTTCGAAAAGCAAGATTTACTGACTTTGTAATGGTATAATAAGGCTATTTCATCAACTTGGATTAGGGAACTAAAATTTCTATTTGTCTTGGGATATTTTAGTTTCTACTAACTCTGTAGAAAAGCTTCAAGCATTGTAGCTTTTATCACTCTGAATTGTTACCTTAAATTTATGTCTTCACTGAGAAGGCAAATGTTTCATAATCTCTGTTAACATTACGATACTCTCTCTCTCTCTCTCTCTCTCTTTCTCTCTCTCTCTCTATCTCTCACACACACACACAAATCTTTCTCTTCTTTGTTCCCCCCCTTTTTTGGCTTCCCTTTTATTTTACTATAATCATACACGACAAGGGGGGGTGTGTCAAACGCAACAAGGGGGGATGTGTCGAGTGCCCTCCCCTTTCTTGGCAATGGGAAATTCTCTACCTATAGAACAATGAGGTCATCAACAAAATGGGGTGTGCCCAATACCCAAAATAGGATTCCATCAAAATGGCATCAGGATCGAAAATGAAGGATTAGACAAGGAGGACAACCATAGTTGCTTCTTTGGTTGGATTTAACAAAGTCAAACCCATGTCATTGGCCCCAAGTGAAGGATATGGTTGGCACCTACCAAGGGCCGTAGTCCTAAATGGTAGATAGGTAACTCCTTTTTGTTGGCCACCTACGTGGTAACAATGAAATCTAATGTTCTAACACTTCAGAATGCCGGTGCAACTTTGAAACTACTTGTATGCATCTCCATTATCACGAGAAATAATGTATTTACAATGCCGGTGCAACTTTCGAACTACTTTTTTTTTTGAAAACATAACATACGATATTTCATTCATAACAAACGATAGTCGTAGCACATGAAAAACATTGACCCCAAACCGTACAGAAAAGTCATCCCTGACCCATACCGTCATCAGTGTGACGTGCATACAGGAAGTAAAAACAGGAACGTTAGAGATCATTAGACGCCCACCGAGGGTGAGAGCTCCTGGAGACTCTGAAGAAATGCCAGCCGGTTCTGAAGGTGACAAGTTTCTTTCTCGAGGAGCGCTTGGCTGCCGAACCACTCTTGCACGAAGCGGTGAGAAGAGGATGCTCGGGAAGCAAGTATCCAGTTGGATACAGGGGGGCTATGAGCTGTATCTCCGAGCTCCTTCGAGACCGAGGGCAAAGACCTATTACCTGCATCACGGGGACCTGACCCATTCTCCGTCGAGTGCCCGAGAGAACGCCCAACCGCCGGGAGATAGAATCGGAAAAGGGGGTAGGACGAAGGGGGAAGGGGAGACGGTAAGCTTCAAAAAGGTTTAGGGGGGACGTTGCAAAGGTGGGGGAAGGTGAAAGGAAGGATGGCGGAGGAGGGGTGAGGTAGGAAGGCAGAGGGCCGAAGGGGGAGCTGCGGTGGCAAAAGAAACGGGGGCGGGGGAAAACGCGATGGGTGGAGGAACAGGGGGAGGGGAGACAGCAGGCGGAGAAGGGAGGGGGGGTGGAGGGGATGAAGCGGAGCTGGGGGGGACGGCGTCGGGGGGGGGGGATGGAGAGGGGGAAACTCGGATGGCTAAGATGGGGTAGGCCGAGGGGGGGCAGAGGGGTGGAGGGCAGAAGGCGGGGGGGGGGGTGTGAGGAGGGGCACGCAGAGATTAGGAGAGGGGGGGGGGGGCGGTGGGGGAAGGGTGGCGAGGAGGGGAGGGGGTATGCATCTCCATAATGATGAGAAATAATATATTTAGAATGTCGGTGCAACTTTGAACTACTTGTACGAGTGTATCTATCTCCATTATGATGATAAATAATATATATACACACACCTACTTATGCTTTTTTTCTTTTGGGGTTTTACATCTACACGACGTCCTTGTACCACCGGCAACTAATAAAAAAAAGGAGTAATATTTTGTCCACCGAATTCGTTGCATAAAGTCACATCATTATGTTACATCCATTCTCATTGGCCCAAAAATAAGGTGAAAGGATCATTTTCGCATAGAAAATGATGCCGCGTTAGACCCGTACGACTAATTTTTTCGCACATTAAATGTGGAGCACACTCGGCTGGAAAACATAGGATTGAAATATTTTGTATGAATAAAGTATTTTGCATATGAACGAAACATTAAGTATAAAATTAAAATATTTTGTTATAACAAAATATTTCCTTGAGTGTGAATAATTGAAATATTTTGTAGGACTAAAATATTTTACATATGAACAAAACATTTAGTATAGGATTGAAATATTTTGTTAAATTTTTTGGAACAAAATGTTTCGTTCATATAGCAAAATTATATTTCTACAAAATATTTCATCAATTTATTTCGGTAGTCAAACAAAATATTTCACTCATGTAACAAATATTTTTTTTTGTTTGTAAACTAAGTCATCTAGTGGATCAAAGGGAGAGTGCACCCCCATTCTAGCGGAAGGGAATGTTCTCACTCCACCTTCTAGCTACTAGATGCTTTTTTTTATTGATATTTCGAAAGAATACAACTATACAGAGAGGCCAGACCTCTAGGATACAATGAAAAGAAAAAAGGGGTATAGAATCTATACTAGCTTCCTACGAATGTTAGGTATGCCATTAGCATCATCTAAGGCATAGCCTTTGGCAAGCAAAGGCAGCTCTGTAATAGAATAAACTCCAAGTTACACCCCATGAGGATTGCATGATTAGCCAATGCGTCTGCAAGCTGATTAGCCTCTCTATATGAGTGAACAATAGAACAATGAAAATATGAAAATAATTGTTGTAAAGGCTGCCACCATGGAAGTAATGACCATGGAGGGTCTTTATTGCTGTTCAACAAGTTTATGAGAGCCTTTGAATCAGTGTATATGACGGATAAAGGAATTTTATGCATCTGTGCCAATCGAAGACCATCGAGGAGAGCTCGCCCTTCAGCCACCATGTTAGAGCCAAGACCATAATAGTAAGAAAAACCCAATATCAATTGCCCACAGGAGTTTCTGAGACACCCACCACCCCCGGAAGGCCCGAGGTTACCTTTACTGGCGCCATCAACATTCAAGGAGAAGCCTACAACAGGAGCAATCCAGCGAACAGTGATGCAAACTGGGCGAATATTGTTAATTGTAATATCATGTCTCTGCAGTATCTTCAAGTAAGTAGAGCTTGCCTCATGTTTAAACTTGAAATGGTAGACTATATGTTTTATCTCAACAAGGATCTGATCCAAAATTCTAAACAAATTTGTGTGATGGCCTTCATATCTTGCTCGGCATCTAAATTTTCATACTTCCCAAACTATCATAATGGAAGTCATTATAGATATAAAACCTTTAGGTTTGTAGATAGATGCTCCATTTATAACCGAACTCAGCCTGCTGGTAATAGAGTTTTCATCCAGGCATGAACTAGTTAAAAGTGGAGCACATCTGTTCGATAAGAATTTAGCCAGGTCACTATGAATAAATAGATGGTCTTCATCTTCGGTGTTATGAGAGGAGCAATAGCAGACACAACATGAAGCCAGATTTACGCCACTACCTTGAATACGACAATCAATTGGGATGGAGTGTCTCATAATTTTCCAACAGAACAAGACAGCCCGCGGGGGGAGTTTTTGATTCCACAGTTTGCTCATCATCACACCAGAATTAGTAACCCCAGCCTGTCCTTTAACAAACTTGTAGGTGGATTGGATAGTGAATTTACCTGAAGATGTAGGAGTCCATATGGGTATATCATTCCCATTTTGCAGTCTAAAACTTTGAATGTCCTCCCGCAGCTGGTGATCATCCAGACTCTGCCAAACCGGATGTGAGTGATTTGCCAAGGCAACAGAGACATAGCAGTCTTCAACCTGAGGAAGATTCTGACAGGAGAAATAGTCAATTAAAGCCTTTTCCTTGAACCAAATGTCTCTGAGAAAGTTAGTGTTTGCACCATTTAGCACTATCATTCTGGATCCTGCCACTAAAATAGATCTAGCTTTCTCAAAATCTAACTTTTTTATTCCGGCTGGGAAAGGAATCTTGCAGGCAGATATATGCTGGCCATGACAGTATTTACTTCTTACAAACTGAGCCCAAAGAGATAGAATTGCTGTGAATGGAATTCCATAATTGTTTAACATAAAAACACAGCTGAATATCTGTTAAGCTACGAATGCCCATCCCTCCTTCTGAAACAGGACTACAAATATTATCCCAAGATACCCAATGTTTCCTATGAGTAGTTTCAAAGCCCTGCCAGAAGAAAGTAGCACAGATTTTTCCAATTTGCTTGAAAATAGAGTAGGGAACAGAAGCAGCACTAGCAGTATACAAAGGAATAGCAGCTAGAACCGATCGAATCAGGACCAATCTTCCGGCCTGGGATAACAAATGTTTTGTTCATATAGTAAAATATTATTTCTATAAAGTGGTTTCATTAGTTTATTTCTATAATCAAACAAAATATTTGTTCATGTAATAAATATTTCATTCTTGTAACAAAATGTTTCGTTCACGTGTAAAATATTTAAATCCTATAAAATATTTAAGTCATATACTTTCTCTCCAAGTGCATTTTGTATTTAATACGCGAAAAAGTGGATCGTGTGAATCTAACGCGAGCATTATTTTCTGTGCAAAAATGATCATTTCATCTGATTTTTGGGCCAATGGGAGGAGATGTTGTATAATGATGTGGCTTTGTTTGTGCACCAAATTCGGTGCACAAAACATTACTTAAAAAAAGATCAATTCCTACGTATTGTAATTGCTTCACCTAAAAAATACTTTAAAAATGTTGTAATCCTAAAAGATAAGCAATAGAGTTGGGCTTGCTGCACACCTTAGGTGTGCAATATCTTTATTTTTTTTGAAATTTTTTTGAAGTGGCCTCCAAAATATCTTAACTTGAGATGTAAGTCACGTCATCATCCGATATCAAAAAAATTAAAAATAAAAAGATCAATTTTTAAAAGAATAAGTCCAACACTATTCATTTGATCGGCTTTCTTTTTTATTTCTTTTTGGATAATCCAATGGTGACGTATTGCACCCCAAATTATGATGCCTTGGGAGCCACTTCAAAAAAGTAAAAAAAAATTAAAGACACTACACATCTAGGGTGTGCAGCACACCTGCATTAAGCCTTACTCTAAGCCACCAGATGCCTCTCTCTGTTCTCTCCCTCCTGACTATTAGATTACTCTCTCTCTCTCTTTCTCTCTCTCTCTCTCCTCGTTCATAGCTAGTATATAATGCACATAAATCTTATGTTTCATTTAAGCGATATAAGATTTATCTTTTTTATTATATCTTAGGTAGTTGAAATTATTCACAAAATTATTAGAATAGTCTTACATTAGATAGGGAAAAAGTTAAAATAATTTTCTAATAGTGGAACTCACTTCACCGAAGGCATTAAAGTTTTGAGTTGAATGAACTAATACAGTAACTTAAATATGATACCAGAGTCTGTAGTTATGATTCAGGCCACAAGTAAAAGAGCCTAAGTCAACTTACACCGATGGGTTGTGTTAAAAGTAATAGTCCTACATTAGAAAGGGACAAAATCAAAATAAATTTTTATTAGCGGGTAGCCCATCCAATTACTTCAATAGAAATAATTTGGTTGAAACTCCAATTCATTTTTGTACACATATTGTATATTTTATTTCATTGATATATTTTCTATGTATATGGAGAGAGAAATAGTATGATTCACCATGGCGTCATCTCTTACCTGACTTAATGAGGGCGTAGTTAGTGGAGTAATGATATATTCAATCGTGAGGATCGTCCGCTATCCACTCGTCCATTCTCTGAGGAAGGGTATTGTGACGGACATCTCAGCGGCATGAGTGAGATACAATGTCCGTCGAGGGTAACTCCTGTAAGTCTGGCCTCAACGTTTACCCGTTGGCAGATTATGTGACGTTTGGGACGCACGTGAGCAGAGATTAAGCTTGCGAGTTGGCTAGTCCCAAGTGGGCCTCAATTATCCGATATTTTTGAACTGTGGATCGATCGATAATTGTCGTATTAGACCTAATGATAAAGAGGTGTTTCGAGCCTGACGTTATTAGGTCGTGCTGGACTTGATGATTCCCCCCTTACTATATATAGAGTTTCATTGATTTTGTTATATATATATAGAGAGAGAGAGAAATATTTTGATGCCCCTCATTTCATCACGTATTTTGCTATGCTCATTTCTCATTCTCTAATTTAAAAATTGATTAAATTTAAGATCAATATTTCCCAAATCTCAAGTGCACAGTCCAAATGAAAAAATGATAATGAAATGGCAAAAGAGTCCCATCAGAATAATTCCGTACATATATAATTTTTTTTATTTTTTAAAATAAAAAACACTGTTGGATTCGAAATGATAACCTCTTGTGTTGTGCATCCCTGCTACATGTACATATATATAGATATATATATATATATATATATATATATATATATTGGTTACTGCTCACTTCACGCGCGAGCGGCGGTGTTATCGGATGGACACGCAGGAAGTGGGCTTGCGAGAGTTCAGTCTCTTCACGGGTCTACTTGAGAAAGGACAGGCTGATGTGATTGAAAGGGGAGTTCCCAAATGATGCCATATCCGCTCCTTGCCCTCACATGGTGATGGTGGTCTCTCTCTTCTCCCCCCCCCGACCCCCACCTTAAAAAAAAAAACAAAAAAAAAACTTCCTTCTCCAACCATGGACCGAAGGAATATTAAAGAATCCCACCCCCCCTCCCACACACAATGACAAGGTGACAAGGAGAGCCTACGCCAAGTTCATATATAATATATATATATATATATATATATATATCGGTCAGAGACAGCAATTACCCCCCCCCCCCTTTTAACTTTTTTAAGGTTCCTCCAAATTTTCCCTCCATTATTTTTTTTACGGACTATTAATTAATTACCGCAGTTTGTCGTTGCTGTTGTTCTTCTAGCTTTGTGGGCATCTCCGGCCCTCTGAACAGGTGTCTCTGGTTGGGAAGCGCTTGCCTGGCTGTCCACCCATCAAATCCACATACACATGAACAGTTGATTGATTGGGGCTGTCAAATCAGTTGGACAACACTGGGATTGCTAATAGACAAGTGGACATTGGAGGGAGAAGAGATCTTTTGTGGGTGTCCAATGAGTCACACCTCTCTTGGGAAGTCCAGTGTGATCCAAGCGAGGGCTAATCAGATGAACAGCCAGCTGGGGGTGGCTTTCAGATTGACGTGGCTTCTCTTCTCTTGGGGTAGGAGGAAGTAGCTAGGACTAGCAAGTAGATCATTGATTGGTGGCAGTTCAAAAGGATAATAGTACTACTCAGAGAAATATTCCAGCTCATTACTTAATTATGAGCTCGATCGATCTTCCAAATTAAATGGTAGTTTTCTTGGAGTGCCCTGGTAGAAACACTAACTGAGACAATGTGCCAACCCTTTTTATTAGATATATATTGAGTGTCCTCTCGGCTCAAAAAAAGAAATTGATGATTTACTGACTAATTGATCAACTTCTAATTAACTGATCTCAAATCCTTGATGGCATATAACATTCCGAGCAATGTTTAGTGTATACCCGGGTGTTAATATTACACACCGAATATGCGCTAAGAAAATAATTTTTTTTAAAAAAAATTATAACATAAGTCACAAGTCAATCTAACTTGTCGTACAAAACATATATAGATTTGACGTCTAAAACAAATAAAATAAAAACAACTAATTTTAAAATAATTAGATATAACATTATTTAATTAATATAAATTTTTATTTTTTTTAAATAATCAGATAGATGACACTAATCATTACTCGTGACACTCCATCAATAACCTTGAAGTTGAATTGACTGATCAATGAAACGAGACCATATATGGTATTATTCGATATCATTAATTTTCTCAGCCATGTAACGAGGAAAGACAATAATTGTGACACTCCTCTAATATTTGACTGAGAGCACACCTTCTTATATATATATATATATATATATATAATGTATTTTTGGTGAGGAGAGTTAATTAATTCGTTCTGACTAAAGTTGATTCCCCCTATGACAGAACGTCTTAAAAGTCGTACTGCACGGCTCCTCATGCATGCGGCCGGTTTTCACTGAAGGAGATCAGATAAGACAACTGTCCCTCACTTGGAAGCTCTTATTAGATTAGATGTTTGTTGTCGAAGACTAACATATATGCTGTGAGCCGAAGATCCGGACTCCGTCGAACACATATGTACATAGAAGGCCACATCGTTAAGTTAGACTTGTTTCCAACCCCATTAATAATTAATTAGTACGGCCAACTTCGTTTCGTCGCTACAATTCTTTTTTATTTTTTTTTTGCCCCTTTCCAATGGACTTGCACAGTTGCACCCAATTGCGGGGATAAACAGAACGTTATTATTCATATATATATACATATATATATATATATATATATATATATATATATGGTTGGTCAAACGAACGATTTTTTTCATGCATGTCTTCAAACACAAACAGCCGCGCGGTTGGTCAAACTTTCATAGCCGGCCATCTTTTTCCAACTTATGGTAATTCCGGCGGACTCCTATTTCAAGAAACGGATCAGTCTTGCAGTTTTTTTGTCAGAAGGTGTGGTTGTCCACTATGCATGCATTTGGTGCACTACCCCATGGAGGCCACGGCTCTTCCTCCACATGAACATCTAACCGTAATTGTATATATATATATATATATACACACACACTACAGATATGACGGGCGTGCAATTATAGTTCTTATATGACGAGCGTGCAATTATATATATATATGTGTATATATATATATGCAGCCCCATTATTTTGAGAGACACACATCTGGCCATATTCCTCGACGCTATCGCCGACACGACCAAACGCGAAAATAGTGAATGCTGCCATATATATAAATTACTCGCTCTTTTTAATCTGTTATTCTATTTATCACATATTTTCATCATTTGATCCGAAAAATTGGATATAGAAAAAAGTTCGAATTTAATTTCAACGTTTCTTTGACACTCCTCTTAATTATTTCACAGCTCTAATCTTGACAATTAGACGGTCAAAAATATGAATAACAAATTAATTAATAGCTAGCTATAGGGTAGTACGTAATTAAAAAGAGGTATTACGATAGCAGTGGTGTATAGATATACACCAAGAACTTATAAGCATGCCTTGCTTGTCATATTTGTGATAAGGGAGAATGTACGTACGTATGTGGCGTGCTTGAGAGGAGAAAAGTATTAGAAGAGATTCATATACGGGTGTTTAATTGAGCGCTAGTGTGTGATTAATTTCTCTCATCATGCGCACTAACAGCTAGAGAGGCCAGCAACATCGATCCACATTGCTTCTGCTGATTGGGTAGCACTGTATATACATCCTCCTCAATATCCCTAGCTTTTGTGTGAGCCTTCAAAAGGGCCAATCTAATTGTAGGCACCCGGCCGGGATGTGCTCAAATTAATTCCTACGTCGACCATCCTCGATCGATCATGGTCGGTCGTAGGAAGAATTGCCTGACAGTGCCCATGAATTTGTATCCAGATAATTAAGATCGATCCCATACTTTAATGTGCATATATATATACACACACACAGTACTCTTCAAACTATATATACCTCCACTTTCTGTACATATGTTCTTCCCATCCCATCCGCAACTGGATTCTCACGTCATAAATACATATCTATAGTGGTGATCATGCCATCCAGAGTATTAATCCTCTCCTTGCCCCCAATATTCTATTTCTTTCTTCCTCGTGCATCTTAATTATCTTTTTCTTCCTTAATTTTTCCTTCCTTAATTTGATCTTGTAGTAATTAATAGATAGTAGCTGGCACAGCTAGCAATCAAACATTGTGTATATATCACTTGATGGTGAAACCGTGACATCAAATTAATTAAAGAAGGCTAGGGGTACTGTGACTGTTTCATTCAAGTTGCGAAACATGCAATAATACATAAACATCCCTTAAAAAGTTTTACACACATGCTTGCTCACATCAAATAATGACGTCGTGCAAAAGCTCTACGCCTGTGCTATATGTTACAAAGGGGGAGGGAGTATATTGAAATCCTAGCTAGATTCCCCAGTTCTCTAGCTTCCTTGCTTGCCACAACTCATCCACGGTCCATAAGCTATCCAACGTGTTGTCGGCTCCACAATTAGCCAACATGGAGTAATCATAAGCTGAGCTGCCAACAGCGGCGGCGCTGCCCGACGCCGGCGCGGGGCCTACTACGCCGGGGCCGTCTGGGCCACGGTGACTACTGTTGGTGTGGTGGCCATTGAGGAGCGCGTTGTACTGTTGGAGCAGCAGGTTGCCGAGCGCATCCGAAGGTGCTTGTGAAAATTCCGGTACATGATCGGCCTGCGGAGCGACCCGCATGGTCTCTGATGAGATGCAAGGGCTGCAATTCTCAAACCCAGCCGGTACCTCGTAACAAGGCTTGGGGTTGTCAAATGTGGTGTGCAGGCCTGTGGAGAAGAGGCCCGGATGATGAGGGAGGAGGCCTTCTTGGGGGGCACGGCCAAGTGGGTCGGCATAGTTTGGGTTTAGATTATCCGTGGAAGGAGGGGAGGGGGACATCTTCTCCAACAGCCTCGGCATCCAGAAGCAGCGGACGGCGTCCCTGAACACCGCGCTGTTGGCATCGATCTTGAGCTGCCTCGCCTGCTTCTGCACCCTCGTCCTCCAGTAGTTCTTGATCTCATTGTCCGTCCTCCCTGGCAGATGCTGCGCGATCCTCGACCACCTGGCCACACACACACACACACACACACACACACACACACACAAATAAATGAACATGAGGCTATCCAGATGAGGAAGGGCACAAGAAAACACTGTAAACAAAGAGGGGCCGGAGAAAAGTTTCATGTTGGAGATGGGATTATACTTGTCCCTAGTCTCGTGCTCAAAACTCAGAGTAGTGCGGAAACACTCTAACTACAAGTTACAATTAAATCTCTCCCGCAGTATAGGAACATGGGATGTCTAAAGCTTTTTGGTGAGAACCCACAACAAACGGTAACCCGTAGCATCAAGGAGCCAATGCTAGATCGCTTTCTTAACTTCATGTACTTACTCATACGAAGGCCATAAGAACTGACACTACAATTCTTGGCTAAGTGATCATGGGTTTAGGCCAGGAGGAGGATACAGATGTAGGCCTTCGTGAGACTGTTGGTACCTGTTCCCCCATTTGGAGTGCAGCTCCAGGATCAAGATCTGTTCTTCTGGGGTAAGATTCCCCCTCTTCACGTCGGGTTTCAGGTAATTGAGCCATCTCAACCTGCAACTCTTGCCCGTCCTCTTCAACCCTAATCAAAACCCACGGAAAATGAAGAGATTAAGAGAGGAAAATATTGGAGACAGGCGTGAGTGGGAGGGGCTTAGAATTAAACCGTGCAGTACTTATGAAGAAACCCCCATGATCTTTTCCCTTCAGAAATGGCTACAACAGATTAGCCAGAGGAGTGGGTTAGAGCCCCAAGCTTTACCTGAGCACCTGGCCAGTTGATTCCAACGGCCCTCGCCATGGCAAGCAATGTAGTGGATGAGAAGGGTGTCTTCCTCAAGGGTCCATGGCCCTCTCCTCAGCTCCATGTCATCTTCATACTTGGACCCATTCCTGGTGGACATCCCGGCTCCTGCTCCCCACCCTCCCACAACCTCCAGCAAAAGATTCTGAGAGGGAAGCACTGAAGCCCAAGCTTTATAGCCAAGTCCTACATGCCAAAAAGGTCACATAGCGGGATAGGTCTTTAAAAATGACGCATCCTCAACTGGTGATGCAGTTAGTAACCGAGGCTCCAATAGTCTTATCCTTATTCGAAGTTATAGTAAAAGGGATATATATAGGCATAAACTTGCTGAAGTTTTCAGACTGATCGGACAGCATAGTTATTCGCGTAGCCTCTTCTTTTGGTATAAGAAAAGGGATAGATACCCCCCAAATGTTGGACTATCGAAGATAATTTGCGATATTATTTGCACATATATAGTATTATACCATAATCCTAAAACTTTTGAGAAGTAATAAACTAATATTACTTGTGATATATTACATATATCTCCATATTCTTCCTATAAGATAGTAAAAGTGTTGAATCCACAAAACCGTGGTGCTGAGATATAAGGGCCCAGGGTCATAAGCACATTTAACCAATACGGGATTATTGCCCAGGGACTATGCTCAAATTCCAACACTCTCCCTCACGGTCAAGATGAGCCGTGGACATTAATTGGGTGGAGGTGACAAGAGGAGTTAGGTCATTTGGCCTGCTCTGATACCATGTTGAATCCACAAAACCGCGGTGTTGAGATACATGGGCCCAAGGTCATAAGCACATGAACCACAACTCATTTAACCAATACGGGATTATTGCCCAGGGACTATGTCCAAATTCCAACACTCCCCCTCACGGTCAAGATGAGCCGTGAACATTAATTGGGTGGAGGTGACAAGAGGAGTTGGGTCATTTGGCCTGCTCTGATACCATGTTGAATCTACAAAATCGCGGTGTTAAGATACAAGGGCCCAGGGTCATTAGCACATGAACCACAACTCATTTAACCAATACGGGACTATTGCCCAGGGACTATGCCCAAATTTCAACAAAAAATTTAATTCCTGGAAGTCTGAGAAATTAAATGCCACCTCCCTGCAGTATAGCTTGTACTCTTTCTATCCTTCGGAACTTTTCACTGTGTCAGCCCGGCAATACGACCAAAAGTTTTTCCTCGTGAATGTTTGGGGAATTAAAAAATATTCCAATACTTATCTATAATAATCATTAATTATGCATGTCATTCGAGCTAATGAGCATTTCATTGGTTAGAACTTTCAGCTAAAGGGAGCTAGATGAGATATTCTGTGAAGAGATGTCTTTTGTTCACATAAATTTCAAAGGATATGATTGAGGCTAAGGTTAATTCTATGAAGGTAAAATTCAGGATAGCCTTTTTCTTTCTTAAAGGATAACTGAGAAGATGAAACCGCTGTTCAAGACAGTAGGCTTCTTTTCTCTTCTCCTACCCTAGAATAAGCTCCAAGTTGTTTCACATATTTCCTTTGTCTTTTTGACCGGATTAATCCAATTTCTAAAAGACATTATACTCTCTCTCTCTCTCTCTCTCTCTCTCTCTCTCTCTCATGTAGATATGGACAGAACGATGAAAAGAGAGCTCTTAACGGAACCGCGTTTCATGGGGAATGGGTCATTCCAGCACTTGGGACTTTTTAGATTCCCCGCCCCTCTTTTCTCCATACGAAACGTGCTTGACTGAACAAAATATCACATATTAAACTAGCAATGGGCATTTGAGGAACGTGTGGCTGTTCCCTCTCTCTCTCTCTCTCTCTCTCTCTCTCTCTCTATCTCTCTCTCTCTCGCGCGCGCGCGCGCCTACATCCCCAAGTATATCCATCTGGTTTTGCGTCATCAGACGGCACTTCAGCTGCTGGAATTCTAACAACAACCTTTGCGTGGAACTCCACGCTTCAAAGGGAGATGTCTGCCATTTCCCGTCATGTAGTCTCATGTTTCTCTGGAGCCATCGATGTTGTTAATTAATTAATTAGCTAGAAGAAAAGCGTGGATTGGAAGTTCTACGCTCCAATAACTTGAGCGATATGCATGCTTCCTTCACCCCCTCGGGGAAGCATCTCCTTAATTACACAGCCTTAGGTCAAAGTTGCACTTAGTATATATTTGGTTAGATTCTGGGTCATATTATTATGTACCATATGAACAGTTGCGCAAAAAATCCATCTCAAATTCAAGAAGTTAATTAATTTCCCCTTGGATAGATGGTTGATCTAGGTAAGAGGCACTATATATGCTTGATGCACACATGAAAGGCATGGCTTTGCTGGATAAGTACTACTATGAAATATATGTGATTTTTCTTTTCCCCATAGGGGTGGCTGATGTTTAGGGTTAATTAGGCAATCAAATCTGCAATTTGCAACAGGCAGTCTTCTCAAGATTTTCATATACGTGAAGGAATATTGGATATATATTTTGTTTAAGGTACTAACAAAATCTCTTCAATCAACTTCATTGAGCCATGTGAACAACATTTTTCAATAATCTTCAGTCATTTTATTAATCTTCCCAAGTACAAGAGACTTTTGTGGGCATTGAACAACAGCCAGCTTTTTGATATCTTGCCCCATGTCCGAACTCCCCCACCCCCGTAGGCCAATTATGCACAAAGAGGACAGGAAGTACAAAAGGAGAGAATACATATCATCAAAAAGAAAATATTACATTTATGTACTGCTTGTAAACTATGCTATCATCCATTCCTTCGAAGTAACAGCTAGCTAGCTCTATATTTTTCGTAGCACAAAGATTCTGCCACTGCAGCTAAATTTGACTCAGGACTACTGCTCCTCTCAGTTACAGTACTTTGTCAACAGTTCTCTGAGAAAAAAGAGACTTAATCAATGCAGTTTAGGTGGTGTCTCTTCGGCAGCTACTCTCATCCAAAGTTGGAAGCAACCTCCGGGTCTGAAGAGGAGATGAAAGGAAGGAAAATTCTTGGGGGAAAAAAAAAATTTGGCTGCTGGGCCGGGTGGGGAAAAGGATGGAGGTATCTCTAGAATTGGTGGCCTATATTGCTGAGGACTTGACACGCAATTATTGATGGCCCTGCACTACTCTACTTTGCGTTAATTAATTATCTGATAAAAGGGAAGCAAGAGAACTGGGAGAATACTATTTTTGGATTCCTCATCTCTTTTCCTTTTGTTGGCTCCACCCGGCCCATCACTCCCTCTCGCCACCAGTGGAGATGGGTAGTGTCAAATCCCCAAACCATTTTCACATACACACTTTGATGTGCCATGAAGGATTAGGACCCATGTTGAAAGGACCACCAATCCAACACCCGTTAGCGCGCAGCTACTCCCTGTTCATCAGTGTCTCGGATGACATCATGCACGTTGAATGGCTGCACATCACACCTATGTATGAGATGTGGTGTCCACATTCCAGCCGTCGGATGAACTGCCCCCGTTTCCACCTGCCATCCCACAATGTGGTGGGTGGCTGGCAATGGCTGTTTGGCTGCAAGGCTTTGGGTTTTCCAAGCCTACAGCCGATAGGTTAGATGAATCCTATACATAATTAACAAGTTCAAGTTAAATGGACGATAAGAATTAATGATGATGACAACAGTACTGACGAGGACCATGACGATTAGGGTGATGACGTACGGAGATGAATCTGTGTCTGCAACCGAAGCAACAGGCCTCCCCAGACGTTTCCTTGAGAGAGACGAGTGCACCAGCGACCATAAACTAACCACTATGTGGCAATTTTTTCACATGACAAAAATTAATGATGAGGTTCCCCCGGGGAGGGGGGGGGGTGTCTGAACCCCTTTGGGGATCTAGAACAAGAATAACCAACACGGAAATGATCTGGTTGCCTTTGATGATGCTCTCAGTCTTCCACTGCTGCAAGCAAGGATATCAGGATTTGCTAGAGGCTAGCTGGCAGCTAAAGCCAATTCCATTCCACTTGGTGCGAATGCCTTGGCCTGGGACTGTCATTTGGACTAGAGCACTAGCTAACACCCAGCGTTATTATAAACACTTACGTAGCGATGCCTAAATATTGGCTAGCTAGGGTTATTAATCACCCTAGCATTAGGCACTAATACACCTATAATATTCTAGATTACCTTTCTAGAGGGAGTTCGGCTTCTCTGCAACTAATTGTTTAAGTGATCTTAACAGTGGGTTAGTCTGCAAAGCCACCGCCCAAGGAGGTGATCGATGATTAATTATTGGAGATATATAAACGAGGAAACTTGCCCTGATTAATTAAGAGGATCGATCAGCAGCATTAACAGGTTAAGTCCTAGTCTGATGCATGCAGACGTAGGACAGTCAAATTAGGATGAGTTGGGGATTCAGGGGGTTGCCCAAGTCTGTTATGATCCCACCATGGTTACATTGACTAGAAGTTTTCTTTTTCTTCCTGCTCTTCGTCTTCCCGTTCCATATCTTCAACATATGTATGTGTATATATGCTAATCTTGTCAGCATGCAAAACCAATTAATAATTATACGGCGGCTTAATTCCAGATGGAGCTACAGCTAGCTGGCAGGATATATAAGGGTTATATATATATATTTATGGGAGGAAGAACACGGTTTCATAGAAGCCGCATAAATATGAAGAGAAGAGAGGCCTCCAGCATGTAGAGCCTAAACCCTGTTAGAGTCGTGTGGTCAAACTGAGCCGAACTCGATGCCTTTCTGGTCCCGTAAGACTAGGCTTTGATCGTCGGAAAGATCTGAATAACTTTATAAACAAATATGCGATACGGATTAATTATAAAACGTGCATGAGGCATGCAGCCAGCTTCTTGGCATATATATAGTTAATAGGATTCCCAATATTATAATATATATTCATGTGTGAAGAATCAAATTAAGGTGGGGTATATATATATATATATACATATGTGTGTGTGTGTGTAGCGTACAGGCAGCTAATGAGGATAATTAATCTTACTCTTGTCGTCTCAACTTTTGTGCAAGGAAATTAGACGGCCATTTGCTTAATTAGAGGTACGTCTCCTTTTTTATTATCATCACTTTGTTAAGTATTTACAGATCAGCTCCCTAATAAAACGATATAAATTTAAGAATACACTAATTAACCTTTTTGTCTTGGCAGAATTCTTCGCCACTTTGTCGTACGTGGCTAGCTGGTCCTTCTTCAAGCAATTATCTTGGGTCTAAAGAGCTCACTATATATATATATATATATATATATATATATAGAGAGAGAGAGAGAGAGAGAGAGAGAGAGAGAGAGAGAGAGAGAGAGAGAGAGAGAGCAATTGTCTCTCTACGAATTAGGTAGCACTGGCAAGGAGTGCAGGGGACGGACAAATATAATTGGACTTAACAAGATCTTCTCCGATCTCTTAATTAATTGTGAGATAAATTTTAAGTTTCGAAAAATGTTTGAGGTGAGATTTGATCCTAGAACCTCTCTACTGATAAGGCAGGTTACATCGCGAGCTGCAGGTTCATTAGCCAGTGGATGAAGCTTGAGCATGAGTGATGAGAAAAGCTTATAATCTAATCACATGAGTTAACAATTAATGTGTTTTCTAGCTGGTGCAACTTTAAGGTTCATATCTCTCTCTCTCTCTCCCCTTTAATATGTCTGTAGTATTGCATAATTTTTCTCCATAGTCCACACCTTACTTATTTGTCCTCTTTCTCTGGACCGGGGCCACGCATATCTTGCTACACGGACGAACGTGGGAAGTCCTCGTCCACACGGCGTTGCAGAATGCAGTCAAATCGTGGAGTAGCTGGGAAAACGAGCAGTGGCGGCCAAGGAGTACTTCCTTCAAATAAAGTGAAGCCTTTCCGTGGCCGGGAGTCTTTCTTGTTTGTTTTTTCCCCCCTTTTTAGTCGGATAATACAATGATTTTAATAGTACTCTTTTGATAGAGGACACTCCAATTAATTTGTACATTCACAAGAGCCATTAATTAATCGTCTCTAGTATATAGACAGATTAATTTTATATGCCAGCTAGCTGCAACAATTTTACTTTTGAAATCGGTAATAATTAATTAGATCCCGATCGATCGAGTTCCCACCGTAGAGATATATAGTTTTGCACACTTTCACAATTCACATGGAGAGGATATATGTTTTCTATGGTTCTGAAGAATGAATCCGTCTTCCCATGAAAAAGAATTTGATCCCTTAGACCCTGTTATATATATATATGTATATATATATATATATATGTGGAGAGTAAGAACCTTTTATATCGTTGGGAAAGAGGAAATATATATATATACTCTTTATCATAAGATGTCAAATAAATCATGAAAGATTTGTGATGCTTTTTTATTAACCAATGTACGACTGGTATACTTAAAAGAAGCTCAGTATAATTAAAAGAAGCTCATTGCTTGCTACACAACAGCACCTGTATCTGGAGAGCGACAAATTTGCAAATCCTCACACGGGACACGTGTACATATTACTAATAGAGTCGTCAATTAATATTCCCCCACAAACTAACTTTATGTCTACATGCATGAAAAAACATGTAAAAAAATTAAATATTTTCTCCAGATACAAAATCACATGCATGCACTTCGATGCTCATTCACACTATAAGAAAAGGTGAAATTAATGGCGAAAAAGTTCTGTCACTAATCTCTTTTTAATTGTTGTTAAAAAATTTTAACCACAGATTAAAGAGAGATTAACGATAAAAACTTTTGTCGTTAATCTTATTTTTTCTTGTAATGTCCTTAGTTAGTTAGGGGGTATATACTGAATTAAATGCGCGCATAAATAATTTTAGGGCACGGACAAGCTAGGTTACCAATTATATATAGGTCAGCCACCAAGGTCATTTATCTGTTGGGTTTCATCTCAACATATATATATATATATATATATATATACATGCATGTATCACATCACGGATCACTGTATGGACATGGAATCCCACACACTTCAATGCAGATTGGTCAACGCAATCCAGTTATGAAGTGGGAAAAAAATGTGCAAAAGGATTAAAAGGCTCAGGTGGCGAGGGAAGGTCTTTAAAAATATGACAGAGAGGGATTGACTCCTATATCACCGTGAGTGTCTTCAGATTGGGTGCCTCGATCGTGCCTACGTACCTACCCACCCAAAAGAAGCCCCATTAATCTCCATTGATTGGCATGCAAGGTTTAATTAGAACATAAAAAGAGGATTGTGGGTGGATTTATTAGATGGCTCTGATGAAAGATGGTCCGAAAATCTACGCCTCTTCCTTCAATTTGTCCGGGTCAAATCGATGCTACGTACAAGAGGGAGGGAAATTAAAGACCCTCGAGTGCATGAATCGTGGGCAGAGTGGATTTGATGACTAATTACAAAAGTTGAAGACCCAAGAAAATTGACACGTGTACTTTTCTCCTATATCTGCCTTTGCTCTCACCCACTTCCAACCTTAGCTACTTCCCTCCTATCCGCTTCCTCTTCCCCCGGCCACTCCTCTCCCACGTACAGCAGCCCCTCCCTCCCTCCGTCCCACATCGATCCACCCCCCTTCCCTCACATTAATAGAAGGAGACATTTTTCCTTCCCCTCATTTGCAAGGGCCGGGAAAGGCATCGGGGGCACCTTCCTCCCCACGAACATACCAGAGCTGCATGCCCCCCATCTCCTACCACATTAATTACTTGCGACGGGAAGTGTATATATATATATATATATATATGAGAAGGGATCCGTTACTATCGGTGTCAACGTAAGAGCGGTGATATTGATTTTAAAATCACATAATTTAATCTTAAAATTTTAATATGTACGGTTAAATCTTCTATACTATCATAAATTTAATTACACATGAAAAATGATTCAAATCTGATATCAAAAACATAGATATATTATGATACAAAAAATTATATTATATAAGCCATTCATTTTATGTCCATATGATGCACAAGAAATAAATGTTAAAAATATTATTTTTTAATCCATAAATAATTTACTAATAGTAGAGAAGATTTCATAATACATATTAAAAATTTAAGATTAAGTCATGTAATTTTAAAATCGATAGTACCGCTCTTCCGTTGTCACCGATGACAATAGATCTCTCCTCTCTCTCTATATATATAAAGTACTCTCGTCACAGTGCTGAAATGAGGACGCATGGGAGAAGAGTTTGTGAGAGAGCATATATATATATATATATATATATATATATATATATATATATATATATATTAGATATAACACCCTCTCGTACACTAATTTTCTTTCCAAATCTTTTCACTATGGTTATCCAATCTACATACATTCCACCTTACGACCCAAGAAAAACTATTGATTAGGTAGGCCACTGAGGGCTGGCTGCTGAAAGTGCATTGGACTCTTTCTTTTCAAATGGTCTTTGAAGATAGTGCAGAGGCTAAAAAATATTTTTTTCCATCTTGTATTACACCTTTAAGATTTGTTTGACGGGAAAGAACAGTCGACCACCCTAAAGGAATCTGTAAACATTAGGAAGAATCGTCAAAAAGAGTCCTAAGAGTGATCTCTGGGAACAACCCTTCGATACTTAAGCCAGAACTGTCTAGGAAGAGTGAACTATAAGAGAGAGTAAGTAGAAGAAAGAGAAAAAATATTCTGGAGTCGGGAGAGTGCTTAGAGAGTACTTGAAGAGGGCAGAGAGTGCTCGGAGAGACAAGAAGAGAAGAACCGTAAAGGTAGCTCTCTCTCTCTCTCTCTCTCTCTCTCTCTGCTTTTGTGCTGGAGTCTCCTATAAGGGTGAGCGTGTCGGAAGCTCTCTCTCCTTTTCTGGTTGTGGAGAAATCTCTCGATATGCTTGTGTGTCTGCATATGTCTAGCCTCATTCTAGGTCTGACTGGGGACCTATTTATATGGGGAGCCGAGATGTGCCTGACTTAGCAATAGCGTTGTTCGTGGAGTGGTGTCCTATTTGATCGTGGGGATCTCCCATCGCCCTCTCGCTCGTTCCCGACGGGAAGATCTCGAGACAGGTATCTCAGTGACGTGGGTGTTACCCGACCCTTACCATGGCAAGACTCGTGACCCAAATCCCAACGTTCACCCGTTGGCAAGCTTCACGATGTTCAGGATGCACGCTCGCGAAGATTCTGCTTGAGGATTGGAGAAGCTTTCATGGGCTGAAGAAGCCTTCGTGCGCCTTGGTTAGGTCACGCTTACGGGGCCATGACTGGGCGGGGTACACCACCATGGCCCTGGCATTATCGGGCCACACTGGACCTGGTGTTATCGCACTGGGCGTGATGAATTTTTTAAGAAATGTGTGGCCTATGAGCCAATCATGCACGTTAATAATACATTTTGGTTCATTTATTTTAAAGGCATTTTATTCATTATGTTCTGATATATAACGAAAGAGTGAATGCCCTACGTACGGAACCATACTCCGAAATGCTTGGCTAGGTGGTAACTGGAAAAGGAGTTTTCTAGTTGTTGGGTCCCACGATCAATGACACCCAAGAGGGGGGTGAATTGGGTGATTACAAATTTTAAGGAAACTCTTCCCTTTTTAACAAGTGTAATGAAACAACAATTAAAACATCAAATATGATGAACATGCAAGTAAGATTACAACCTACACTAACCCCCATACTAGACGACAAGACGAATGCTGCGTGGTGGAGTAAACTCCTTACAACAAGATTAAGGAAGTTGATTATGCCAATAAACAGATTCTCTCAATCTCACCGTTCCCACACGATCATATAAGAGGATTCAACAATCAAACCAAGCCAACGCACAAAGCAAACCACAATGCACAAGGATTTTAAGGTGGTTCGGGACCTCGACGGGCTCCCTACATCCACCCCTCACCAAACTAGGCGAGGCTTCATTCGGGGATAAATCCCCAAACGGAGACGACGCTCCAACCACACACGCAGGACGACGCCTGCACACACACACGGGGACGAGCCCCAGTAAACACACACACACGGAGACGATGTCTCCAACATGATCCAACAGGCGGATCAACAAAACGCACACACGCTGCGACAAGTGCAGCAAACCTCACACACACGTAGATCTAGGAAGACCTACGCACGCACATGAATCAAATACGACACACACAAATAACCACGGATCTAACAACGATCCACACACACACAAGTATGCAGTTTATAGGAAATACAAATCTGAAACTTAAAACACAATAAGGCACAGTTGAGAAAAACTCCTGATTTGGCTCCCCTTTGAATGTATGTTGTTGATCTTGAATGTGGCTTCAATCTCCACTTGATCAGAGCTTTACTCCGGGCTTACTTGGCTCTTCTTTTCCTTGAATAGCACTCTCTTTATCTCCCTTGAATCTTTCTTGACTCCCCTTAGATCGTTCTTGAAGGATGATGAAGGATTCTAGCACGAATAGATGTTGAAGCTTGATGTCCGATGCAGCTCTTCGATGTATATGATCTTGGGCTTTTATTCAAGCTCCTTCCTTTTGATTTCAGCTTCAGAGCAACGTGGAATAGGGCTTGAAGGCTGCAACTCCGAAACTGCACACACAAAATAGAACTCCCTTCAATCTAATTCGGATCTCACCTCTCTTCTTATATCTAATGCCACTAGGGTTTGATTAAATGATTAGAACAGTCAAAGACAGCATGGGAACCAGATCCACAATTTGTGGAATGGTTTGTGGAATGTTTTGTGGTGATTAGACATGGATTGGAAGACTTTCGGTGCAAGGAAACAGAAGTCAAACAAGACGGCTGGAGGTCGGAACTGAAGGGGTCGACCCTTGGGGTCGACCCTCGTGAGAGGGTTTAAGACACAAAGGCAATGGGTCGACCCTTGGGGTCGACCCTCGAGAGCAGCCGTGCTGCTTTTGGACATTTGTCCACAGGGGTCGACCCATTGGGTCGACCCTCGAGGGGGTTTTCTAAGAACATGGCATATGGGTTGACCCTTGGGGTCGACCCTTTCAGGTACTCGCTGCTGGAATGAGAAAAGACCCACAGGGGTCGACCCTCGCACTGGGGTTGAGAGGTCCGATTGAAATGAAGGAATGGATAGACTTTGAAGAGTGTATAGACTTTGAAGAATGAATGGAGTTTGAAGAGTGTATAGACTTTGAAGACTGTATGGAGTTTGAAGAGTGTATAGACTTTGAATTTGTGCTAGCAGCCAACGTATAGACTTTGAGTCTGTGCAATCAGCCAACGTACAGACTTCGTGTTGCAGGATGTATAGACTTACTGATGTATAGACTTACTGGCTGTATAGACTTGCTGATGTATAGACTTGCTGGCTGTATAGACTTGCTGGTGTATAGACTTGCTGATGTATAGACTTGCTGCTAAAGGATGTACAGACTTGCTGCTGAAGAATGTACAGACTTGCTGATGTATGGACTTGCTGACTGTATAGACTTGCTGATGTATAGACTTGCTATTGAAGGCTGTACAGACTTGCTGCTGAAGAATGTACAGACTTGCTGATGTATGGACTTGCTGGCTGTATAGACTTGTTAATGGATGTACAGATATGCGAATGACAAACAATGCACTGATGCAATCAGTGAAATGCACAGACTTTATGTGTAGCAGCATAAGAGATGCACCGACTATATGAATGAACCAATGCAAGATATGAACAGTGGTATGCACTGATGCATTGCTCATGCACACAACATGTTCGATGAAATGACTAACTGCTTAAACAGATACACAATGACATCATATGCAAGCACAGTGTGACTTATAGTAGTTGCAATCATCAAAACCATAACAGTAATCATGGTGCACACGTATTCAACATTCTCCCCCTTTTTGATGATGGCAACACTATGAATCATTATATGGCAGAAATAGCCAAGAAGGCAAAGTTTATGACATATGTAACATGTGCAGCTCAAGATCCATGATAGTGAAGCATGTGAATGCAGATATGTATGCATGGAGAAGTAAAGTGTATGAATGCTATGCATAAACCCTCATCATAAATGAAGGTTCTCTCCCAATCATGAATCCCCAATCATGAATCCAGCATGTTGTTCTCCCCCAATCATGAAACCAGCAAACATGAATCACATGAAATATTTCTCCCCCTTTGACATTATCAAAAAGCGGGGTAATGCCAATCATACTCCCTCATGAAGACGAAACAGAGGAGAGGCACATTGTAGCATGATAAATGTGCAAGGAACAGTAACCGACATTTGAAATTCTGATGAAGTAGGAGTAAGTTATAAATAAGTGGGTTCATGGAATGTATGGGAAACACCAATTGTTGGCTAGAGAGGATACCAAATGTTGATTACTTGGATGTGCCCAATTTTTCTCCCCATTTGCCAAGCAAACACAAGAATTTATTGAGCAAGTAAATAGCATGGGAAGTCCACTCAATTTTTGGTTTTCAGTATTTTTCAGATTTTTAATTTTTGATTTGTGGTTTGAAATGTATGAGATGCAACTTATGCAAGGGATGGCATGTAAGATGCATACACAAGCAAACAAATAG
The DNA here is from genome assembly GCA_022559845.1 of Amorphophallus konjac. Taxonomy (NCBI): domain Eukaryota; kingdom Viridiplantae; phylum Streptophyta; class Magnoliopsida; order Alismatales; family Araceae; genus Amorphophallus; species Amorphophallus konjac. The sequence continues at coordinate 343,448,831 of CM040123.1, read as the reverse complement.
ATATATATATATATATATATATATACATGCAACACAGCTCCCCCGTACTTATTTAAGAGGGGATGGGTATAGGAAAGATGCAAGAGAGTCATGATAATCGGAATACACATGTGTAGCACATGGGAGATTTTTCAATCATATAGGAGATTAATGCAATTGCTAATGCAGTCAATTAATTTTTTAAATACATATTAAATCAAATTCTCAGATGTGTAAGTGAGTAACATGAAAAATGATGGTTTCAATATGAATATTTAGATTTCCAGATCAACACATAGAGACATTTCACAGACTGCACTTCAATTTTGAGAACAGCGTATTGGAGGCTACGCTCTACCACAATCGAGTTTTCACAAATATTTTTTCATCTCAACCAGTATCACATGATAGTCAGAATTTTTCAAGAGTGATCAGGTTCAAAATGATTCCTTTTTACGCGAGTAGACGCATGGAGCTCATGCCAGAATCCCCGATTACTTAGAATACTGAACCATCTCACCTCATTTTGAACAGAGGTACTAGTCCACACTTTTCAGATATGAACCACATCACGTCTCAGGTGACATGTGCCCAGTTTACTCAGTGAGATCAAGCATTGCTCTGCCATTCATTTTTATTTCAGATTTTTCAACAAAGATAGGTAGGCAGCTTTTTCCTCAACTGTCTCTTCAACATACATGCAGCAAGTTTAACATCTCAAGAGTGTTGAAAAGAAATTTATATATCCTTATCTTCAACACTCATTTTCATATTTTGTGTATGAAATGTGCGAATTTGATTCAGCATGTATACTGAAAATATCATGAATACATAACAATACAACTCCCCCTAAATAGATGCACTTTTACTCCCCCCAAAGTGTACAACATGAAGCACACCGATAATGACTTCAAATGTAACATTATTTATCAAGAAAGCATAAGGTTTTAGAAATTTCAAGGATGGGGGTGAATAGCATATACTAACACACAAGCACACATTGGGAGTTTATGCAAATGCACTATGACATGCATGCGAGCAATGTGATGTCAATTTGATACCAATTGAATGGATGCCAAAAGAATGAACTAAGTGCGACTAATGCATGAGTTCTAATGCAATGCAGAAATTAACATGGGTGCAAAGTGTGTGTTTTTAGTTTTTCATTTGAGTGAACTAAATGCACCTAATGCATTGGATTCCGATGTATGCAACCTATAGCTGTATGAGAATGAAAGACATGATGCAAAAATAAGATGAGAGCTTTGATTTCCAAGCCAGTGTGATAGAAATCTTATTGAGTTCATCCTCATTCAATCCATGAATCAACAAACATTGTTTATGACAAGACCTTTATGAATAAGGGTGCATAAATGATCAAAAGTAAGCAATGCAACCCAAATTTCAGAATTGTTCAAAAACAGATTTTCAAAGGTCTTTCACAAGTTTTGAAATGAGAGTTCATCCAAAAGTCAAATGTATGGATCATTTAATTACAAACATATTTTTAATTCACATAACTCATCTCAGGGATTCATTCAACAATTAATCAATCACAAGCCAATCAAGATCTGGTACGAGGCGGAGATTTTAGTCCAAAGACCCAACTCAACGCATAGGGAATGCTTCCAAGTGGATATAATCCACTCTTTCACAAACGCCATTTGATATATCAGACATGCAATTCAATTCAAGTGTCATTCAGTAACCAACCACTTCATGCACATCTCTCAGGGTTTTCATTTTGTTAAATCAATTGTGTATGTTCATCACATCAAACTAGATTCAACCAATTTGTCACAGCATGCTAGTAAATGACAACTCGAGTTTTTAGAATCAACACTTGTCATCTAAAGGTATCACCAAGTAACAAAAGGTCATTGTATGAGTTGATAAGGATGAATTACCTTGTTTCAGAAGATAAGAATGGAAGCCTTCAAACATTCAGATCACCAACCTCACGGAGGTTGATATTTCAGATTTTACTTTCTTACCTTTATCTTGAAAATCCTTTTTCTTCCAAGTCTTTCACCTATTGAACCCATCCTTCATTAACAGAGACGCGCACTTTTCATACCATATCTTGGTTACTATCAAGATCACTTCCTATCTGCCGGTGGTGAATTGAGGAAATTTTTATCATTTTCATCCTTGCAAGGTATTCCTCATTTGATTCAAATTTGGTCACGGCCAGCCCATCAGCATTTAGATTTTGGGAGTGTAATCTGCATCCAAGAACAACAAGAATTGATTTGTCAATTTTGATTCAAATTTATTAACTTTGGCATCACAAATTATTTTAACAACCAAAATCCTCTAGATAGCTCAAGATGCAGTGCATGACTCATGTGTGAACCTAAACATTGAACTCATATGGTGAATGTGGTTGCTCCCCCTTAGTGTGTGCAAGAATGCAAGATGTTCAGTAACAATCTAATGCCATAAGCAGCCTTTTGAGTAAATGACTCATAGTACTAGGCGGAGAACTTAGATCCAAAGATCACCTCACGCGTAGTGATAGTTTTCAGACAGGCTTGACATGCCCTTCCACATGTCACCATTTGATATATTATATAGTCATGGATGATGAAGGTAGGAGGATTGCTATGCATCATGACATGAATTCAGAATGTTCAACTTATGCAAGACAGTGCGTGAAAGTGTATGCAAACTCAAAATATGTAGTGAAATCATGATCTGAAGAATCTTCAAACTCTCCTACAACAAGATGTTATATGACAAGTGATATGCGCACAAATATGCAAACAACTATTAATGAAATGATGTGCAGACATATGCAAGATTACATGACTATATGACCGAGAGTAAGTCAAAACATGACAGAGTCACTACAGAAAGTAAGAGGGATATCACCTGATCTTCAAATTCAATTTTTGATTTTTCTTGAAACCTGATTTATCCCTCTTGTGTGCCTTACCTTCTTGATAAGAACAGATTTCATGCTTTACATTCCCAAGGCACACCTGCAAAATAAATATCTCATTTGGCATTCTTAGGTACCCAAACCATCTTGGGTCCTTGTTGGTTAGTAGCATCTTTGACACGTGGCTTCCACTTCTTAACAACATTCCAATCATCAATTTTCTTCACAAGAAAATAATCATACTCAACATTTCCAGATTTGCCAAAGTGATGTGAGGAAACATGTGGCATTACAGTTTTCTTTCTCATTGGCTCTACTGGTTTGTGTATGTGAGCATGACGTGTTGAGTGAAAACTCATTTTCTTCATGTGTAACCAGCATTGTGACTTTGTGTGACCTTTTCTACCACAATGATTACAATGTATGGAAGGTTTTGTGGTGAATGCTTTCTTTACATTTTTCAAACTAGCCTGATTTCTACATGCTCTCAAATCATTATTCTTCATAATGAAACAATCATGCATCATATGTCCAAATTTTCCACAGTAAAGACATGAGACATTTCTTTTCTTAGATGCATGGAAGTTCACATGAGTATTTCTAGCATGCACATTCTGGACATCCACACTCTTTTTCAGATTTGATTGAGTTCTTGACATGGTGTGTTCATGAGAGTGAGATGTGGAGGTGCTGGGTGCACAAGCAGTATGAACACAAGAAGTGTGTAGCTTGCTCTCAAATTTCTTTTTGTTCACTAGATTAAAACCCAGCCATTCTCTTTGAAAGTTCACTCTAATGCCCAGCAATTTATCCAGGTTTTCTTGGCCATTCACAAATTTAGACAATGAAGCATTCAAGTCAGAAATTTCTTTTTCAAGAGATGAAATGTGTAATTCAGAATTGGCAAGTTCTTCTTCACAAGTGGAAAGACTGACATTTAACACGGCATTGGTTTTCCTAAGACATTCAACTTCTTGCCTTATTTCATTCACATCTTCACACTCTTCCAAAGCCACATATTTTCCTTTTTCTAAAAATAACAATCTTTCAGACATGGCAATGCTCAACTGTTTCAATTCTTCATTTTCTTTTTCAAGTCTCTTATCATGAGCAAATTCAATTTGGCCAATGTCCATAAGACTCATTCTCTCTTTCAGCTCTTTATTTTTATTTCTCAAGGAAGAGATTTGATCTTTGTGAATTTCAATGTCAAACATGTAACCATCAATCAATTCCTTAAGGTGTGAACATTCTTTGCATGAGGAATCACTTTTATTTTGACCAACATTCTTTTTCAATTTTTTATTTTCTAATTTTAACTTGTATTTTTCAGCAAGCTCATCCACTACCAAAAAAAGCGAAAATACCGACGGATATTTCAGACGGATATTTTCCGTCTTAAAATCCGTCTGTATTTCTGACGGATTAGTTTCCGTCACAAATTTCGTTGGTATTAAGGACATACTATACTCTCTCTGAAGATCCGTCTATAATTATAGACGGAATATATTCCGTCTTTATATACGTCACAAATTTGGGACGGATATTCAGACGGAAATAATCCGTCTGAAATTTCAGACAGAAATAAGTTCCATCCGTATTTCCGTCGTAAAATTCCCCCTTTCCCGCCACCGTCGACCCCTCCCTCCCACCCCTTCCACCTGGCCCCATTTCCACCCCCCCACTCTCCCTCTCACTCTCTCCTTCTCCTCTGCCCTTTGCTTGCGGTCGTCGCCGCCGGAGCCGCCGTCGCCGCCGGAGCCCGCATCGTCCTCGCCGTCGCCGGAGGCCCCGCCGTCCTCGCCGTCGCCGCCATTCGCCAACCTCCCTCCCTCTCACGGTCGTGGTCGTCTTCTCACGGTCGCCGTCGCCGCCAGCCGGTAAGTGGTCTCCCTCTCCCTCTCTCTCTCCTGATCATGTTCCCCTCCCTCACTCAATCCCTCTCCCTCTCCCGATCATGTTCCCCCTCACTCAATCCCTCTCCCTCTCCCCTGTCCGGCTCCCTCACTCCCTCTCCCTCTCCCCTCTCGCGCTCCCTCACTCCCTCTGGCCGCCCTCCCCCACCCCCTCCACCGCCCTCTCTTCCCCTGTCTGTGGCCCCCCTCCCCCTCGCAGACACACACACACACGCACAGCACACACCTCAGCCCCCCTCTCCCGCTCCCTCACTCCCTCTGGCCGCCCTCCCCCACCCCCTCCACCGCCCTCTCTTCCCCTGTCCGTGGCCCCCCTCCCCCTCGCAGACACACACGCATACACAGACACAAACACACGCACACACCTCAGCCCCCCTCTCTGTTACGGAGGAAACCCATAGAATTGGGTGAACCACCAGGTTAGTGAGCTGGAAACGGCTCAAACAACCCACTGCTGTTGCTCCAACAGTCATAACAGTCATCCACATATACGGTTAGCATTCCATTGAGCAGTGGGCGATATACCTTTGTTTTGTATGTTAGAAATGGTTGAGGAAGAATAATGACAGGGAAATGTAATTCTTGATTTCTTGTATGAAAATAGGAGTTGTTACATTCTTGGAAGACTTGCCTACAAGAAATGTGGCATAGCTTCCGGAGCCATGTAAATACCAGGGAACAATATAAATAGCAGAGGAAGGAAGGCCGTAACATGGCTTTTTGGCTCCAGTCTTCTCTTCTATTCTGTCCTCTATCTCTCTCAATCCTCTTCCTTCCTATTCCTCAACTCTGTTCTTCCAGTTATTTCTGTTCTTAGCAGCTACGGCTTCCTCCGCAAGAACTCGGAGCTCTTCCGCGAGACCTCTTCTGGAGGGCATCGACCGGGAACCTAGGAGGAAACACAACAAATTGGTGTCTGAGCTTCTCTCCAGCCCCAGTTCTTCTTCTTCCGCAGAGATGGCCATGGGCGATTCTGATGCTTTGAAGTCCATGCTGCTTGAGATTCGTCAGGAGATCGGGTCTCTCCGGCAAGAAGTCTTCCAACGGGTGACGGATCTAGAATCCATAGTTCACCGCTCGGGTAATACCGCTCCCTTGGATGATCATGCTGATTCTATAGGGTCTTTTAGACCCAAACCTCAAGAATTTCCACGTTATGATGGATCCACTGATCCTGCTGAATGGAAATTCAAAGCTGCGAGGTTTTTTCACCATCACAAGACCCCTGAGGGTCATAAACTCAGCACAGCTTGTTACTATTTGGAGGGTGAGGCCCTAGAATGGTATTGGCACATTACTGCTACTCGAGATTCACTTACCTGGTCTGAATTTTTAGCTGCTCTTGATTCAAGATTTGGATCTGTTTCTTTCCTTGATGCTCATGGTTCCCTTAGTAAACTCAAACAAACAGGATCTGTTTTAGAATACCAAAGGCTCTTTGAAAAGCTATGCAATAAAATCTCTGGAGTACCTGAAGAACACCTTCTGGGCACATACCTTAGTGGTCTGAAGGAAGAACTTTCCTGTGAAGTGAGATCCTTCCAGCCCAGAACCTTGACTCATGCCATGGAGTTAGCTAGAATTCAGGAAACCAAACTGCTTTCTAGGCGACGGTACACTGGTCAGTCCTCTTCACTTCCCCCATTGTTACCCACGCCATCTGTCCACCACAATCCTCCCATTAGGAGGCTAACTAGTCAGCAATTGCAAGAAAGGAAGTCTAAAGGGCTTTGCTTCAATTGTGATGAAAAATGGACCCTTGGTCACACATGTCAGGCAAAGAAGTTGTTTCTTCTGCAGTTGATTCCAATGAGTGATGATTATGATCTTGTTCAAACAGAAGTTACAATGGAGGAAGACACTGAGTTCTGTCAGCTTGAGAACAACATTCCTTCTATCTCATCACAAATAGTGGGTAACATGGCTACTCCTGGTACAATGAGAATATTGGGTACAATCAGTGGGGTGACAGTTATAATATTAGTTGACAATGGGAGCACCCATAACTTCATTGACCCTTCAATAGTTAAGAAGCTTCACCTCCGCACAATACCCTGTGAAAATCCAGCAGTCAGACTTGCATCTGGTCTGCAAGTTCCTTCTGAAGGACTGTGTCCTAACGTTAAACTTCAGCTCCCTGAAGTATCTTTTGACTTGGATTTTTTAGTTCTTCCATTGGGCGGTATTGATGTGGTACTAGGAGCAACTTGGCTACAGCTTTTGGGTGACATTGTGTTGAATATCAGGGAAATGACTATGACCTTTGCATGGCTGGGTAAACAGTACAAGTTTACAGGCCTCACAGACGACAAGGTCAATATGATTTCTGGCCCCAAATTGCACAAAGAGCTCAGAAATGCCAGAGCCTTGTATACAATTCAGCTGATTCCAACCCAGCTAAAACCCCCTACCCCCTCATTTTCTTCTCACCCACCAGACTTGGCTATACTCTTACAAACCTATACTTCTGTCTTTGATGAACCTACAGGTCTCCCTCCTGCTAGGAGTTGTGACCATCGTATACCCCTCATAGATGAGTCAAAGGCCATCATTGTTCCACCATACAGACATTCTCCATTCCACAAATCTGTAATTGAAAATCAAGTCAAGGAGCTCATGCAACACACACACTTGCAACATAGTAACAGTCCATTTTCAGCTCCTGTACTTTTAGTACAGAAACGTGATGGGAGCTGGCGCATGTGCATTGATTACAGGGCTTTAAACCAACAAACTGTCAAGGATAAATATCCTATACCTCTGGTTGATGACCTCTTGGATGAATTATATGGGGCTCGATATTTTTCGAAGCTGGACCTTCGTTCAGGCTATCATCAAATTCGAATGGCACCTGAGGACATTCATAAGACTGCCTTCCGTACTCATGAAGGGCACTATGAATTCTTAGTAATGCCCTTTGGCCTTTCTAATGCTCCTTCCACTTTTCAAAGTCTTATGAACAATATCTTTCGACCTCATCTCAGAAAGTTTGTTTTAGTATTCTTTGATGACATTCTAGTTTATAGCAAAACATGGCCTGAGCATCTGAACCACCTAGAGAAGGTCCTACAATTACTAAAGGACAACCAGTTATATGCCAAACAATCTAAGTGTGACTTTGGAGTCACCAAGGTGGAATATTTGGGTCATGTGATATCTGATGGTGGGGTATCCATGGAGATCAACAAGCTGCAGTCTATTGTGGGCTGGCCAGCTCCCAAGTGCCTCAAAAAGCTGAGGGGATTTCTAGGCCTGACTGGGTACTACAGGAAATTTGTCAAGAATTATGGTTCTTTGGCAGCACCACTCACTCAACTTCTAAAAAAAGATAGTTTTGTCTGGACCCCAGAGGCTGAGGACCCAGTCAAGGAACTTAAGCAAGCCATGATTTCTGCCCCAGTGTTGGCTTTACCAAACTTTGACATTCCCTTCATCCTTGAGTGTGATGCTAGTAACTCAGGTATGGGTGCTGTTCTCATGCAGCAGGGCCGTCCAGTGGCTTATCTAAGTAAAGCTTTTACTACTAGACAACAAGGTTTGTCAGTATATGAGAAGGAAATGGAGGCTATCCTGTTTGCTGTTCAAAAATGGAAATCATACTTGATTGGTAGAAGATTTGTGATCAGAACAGATCATCAAAGCCTCCGACACCTGCTGCAACAAAAGGTTCACACTCCGGCGCAACAGCGATGGTTGATTAAATTGATGGGGTTTGATTTTTCCCTGGAATATAAGTCTGGTCACCATAACAGAGCAGCAGATGCTCTATCCAGACTTTATGAAGAACCCTCCATAGAAGCAATCACAGTTTTAGTGCCTGACTGGTTTTCGGAGATTCAGAAGGCATACTTTCTGGACAGTTACTTTATTCAGTTGCTCAAGGATTGGAACTCAGATTCTCTGAACCCTAACCACTATTCATTGCAAGGTGGTGTTATATATTACAAGGGCAGGATACATCTGCACCCAAATTTCAGTCTCTTACCTTCTATACTCCATGCACACCATGATGCTCCAACAGGTGGACATTCAGGATACCATAAAACTCTCCATAGACTAAAAAGAAGTTTTCACTGGAAGGGCATGGAAAGGACAATCAAAGACTATATTCAAAATTGTGATATTTGTCAACGAACAAAGTATATCACCCAATCTCCAGCAGGCCTGTTGCAACCCCTTCCTATACTAGAAAAAATTTGGATTCATATTCACATGGACTTTATTGAGGGTCTTCCACCTTCCCATTCTAAAACCACTATTCTTGTGGTAATTGACAAATTGTCCAAGTATGCTCACTTTCTGGCTTTGCAACACCCATATACAGCTGCTACTGTTGCTGCAGCATTTGCTATCCATATTGTCACTCAGGAAGTCTATATTAGCCCCATTCCCTCCTATCCATCTGCTGTTAGAGATAATAATATCTTTGGCCTGTCTAAAGACAGTCGAAGGCATTCCAACTGGGAATGTTCTTACACAGTTGGCTAGATGGGCGGACTAGCATACTATATTTTTCTCTCCATACCAAAAAAAAATTGCACATAGCCGGTCAATGAAACTGATCACCTTCTTTGGGATAAAAGTGACTTAGGCAAGGAAAACTGGCATACTATATATGACTGAGTCAATCAATACGGCTCAAAAATATCTTAAGTAGGAAAGCACATATCTTAAGTAGATATAGAGAAATGGAATGACCTTGTCTTATGATGATAAGAAGATATAGAGAAATGGAATGACCACATATCTTAAGTAGTACATATATACAAAGATGTGGATAAATGCAAAGAAATCAGAATTCTCTATAGCAATAGGTAAATACCCAAAAAATTCATTTTGTGATTTAAAACTTTATGGATTTTAATTGCATGTAAATATATTTTTATATCTGATTTTAATAGAAATTTGATGTTAATTTGACTCAAAAATGTAGATTGTTTAGCTTCGATGTTCTTCATTTGAAAAATTTTATAATTTGGGTGTTATTTAATTTGATATGTGCATAATGATAATTGCGTTGTTATTTAATTTTATGTTATATAAATGCATGGGGTATTCCCTGTGAGCTGAGGTGCGTGGGTGCGACCTAACATTACACGCACCTCAGGAGAGCGCGTTAAAACCGTGTCAATGTGCCTTCCCGTTCAAGACTTTGGGATTGATGTGTATGTTCTCATTTGTTTATGAGAATGTATATATCTACCTCAAAGTCTTGAATTGTCCCGTTTGGACAGTCTGTGAATGTTTGATCGCACTTAGGCAGTCATTTACTATATGTGTTTGTATGGTTTGTTGAGAATTTCGGTTGCGTCTCCTCACTCTTCTCTGATATACCATTATTGATTTTGAGTGTTTTCTTAACCACTTACTTGTAAGTGTTTAAGAAAATTTCAAAATCAATAAATATTTTTGGTATATCGGAGAAGTGTGGGGAGATGATGCCGAAATTTTCAGCAAATCGTGCAGCACATATAGTAAGTGATTGTGCGATCAAACCTTCATGGATGGGTTAAAAAGTGATAATCTAATCAATATTCCTCTTCCAACTGCAAATGGTCTATGATGAACGATGTGAGGAAAGGGTCGGGTGTAATATTATGAGTAATGATTTGAAAGTTAGGATGTGTATTGTCATTTATTGGGTGCAGGCAAAATGTCGACAGATCGTTCATGGATGTATCGTAGAATAGTTGACCGGGTGGTGTCAGATGACTTTAAGCTTGGGGTTGAGAGTTTCATTCAATTTGCATTGGGGAATCCAAATGCAGCAATAGATCGCGACGGTCACATTCGATGCCCTTGTTCAAGTTGTAGAAACTTGAGGTGGTGTTCAACATGGGATGTGCAACATCATTTGTACACGAAAGGGTTCGTGGATGGTTATACGAATTGGACGTGTCATGGTGAGCAATTTTTGAGGTATGAGCCCGACAATATTGCAGGCACAAGTGGGTACGTGGATATGGTTGTAGATGCTGCTGGTCCTAGTTTTAATGTTCATGAGGAAGCGCCGAATAAGACAGCCGGAAGATTTTATGAACTACTTAGGGATGCTGATGAGCCGCTGTGGGATGGTTGTGAAAAGCACACTCGATTGTCTGCAGTGTCACAGTTGTTGAACTTGAAATCTGAATATCACATCAGTGAGACTTGTTTTGACCGTCTCCTCCTCTTGATCAAGAGTATGTTGCCTCGAGACGAGAAGTTGCCAGAAACTTTTTACCGTGCAAAAAAGATGGTCAATGACTTAGGACTTGGATATGTGAAAATAGATGCATGTCGAATCATTGTATGTTATATTACAAAGATGATGCAGATAAGATATCATGTTCCATTTGTGGCCATGACAGATTCAAACCTAAGGGGGGGGGTCAATTCAAAGGCAAAAGATGTACCTTACAAGGCGTTGCGATACTTCCCTCTTGTGCCTAGGCTGCAGCGGCTGTATATGTCCTCAAAGACGGCTCGACATATGACATGGCACACCGAAAGAGTACGTCGTGCCGATGATATAATCAGTCATCCTGCCGATGGTGAAGCTTGGACTCACTTTAGTCGTACTCATCTTGCCTTTTCAAGGGAGTCACGTAATGTTCGATTGGGTTTTTGCACAGATGGTTTTAATCCATTCGGTGGTTCAGTGGCATCTTATTCTTGTTGGCCAGTGTTCATGACACCGTACAACCTTCCGCCGCACATGTGCATGAAGCGAGAAAATCTGTTTTTGTCCTTAGTAATTCCTGGTCCAAAAAGTCCCGAAAAAATTTGGACATATATCTCAGGCCGTTGATTGATGAGCTCAAATTTTTATGGACTGATGGAGTTGTTACTTATGATGCATATAGGAAGCAAAATTTTATTATGAAGGCTGCACTGATCTGGACAATAAGTGACTTCCCTGCATATGGAATGCTATCTGGTTGGAGCACACATGGGAGGTTAGCATGTCCTTACTGTATGGAAGATACCAAATCATTTGTATTGAAACATGGTGGGAAAGCATGCTGGTTTGATTGCCATCGACGGTTGCTACCAAGTGACCATCCTTTTCGAAGGCAAAAAGACTCGTTTAAAAAAAATACTGTTGAAATGGATGAAGCTGACTTGCAACGGGTGTCGGGTCTACATATGGCGTCACGGGTGCACAATTTACCAGATGTAGTTCAATTGTCTGGTAGCACACGGCAACTCCCTAGTTTTGGAAAGGATCACAACTGGAACAAGAAAAGTATTTTTTGGGAATTACCTTATTGGTCAACTCTTCTTGTACGACACAATCTGGATGTCATGCATACCGAGAAGAATTTTTTTGATAATGTGTTCAATACGATCATGAATGTTAAAGGGAAAACAAAGGACAATGTCAAAGCACGTATGGATTTAAAGATGCTTTGTAAACGTCCAGAACTGGAACTACAGAACGTAAATGGCAAAACTGTGCAGCCTAAAGCAACTTATGTGCTTCATGATACACAGATCAAGGAAGTATGCCAGTGGTTGAAACAGTTGAGATTCCCAGATGGATATGCATCCAACATAGCCCGTTGTGTGAATGTTAATGAGGGAAAATATATGGTATGAAAAGTCACGACTGTCATGTGTTCATGAGAGGCTACTGCCCATTGCATTTCGTGATTTGTTGCCAAAGCAGATATGGGGAGCACTAGCTGAGATGAGTCAATTTTTCAAGATTTTATGTGCATCTGAACTCAGACTTCGGGATGTACAAACTATCGAAGAAAAAGTTGTCACAACCGTTTGCAAGCTAGAGAAGATATTTCCTCCGGCATTCTTTGATTCGATGGAGCACCTGGTCGTTCATTTGCCATATGAGGCTATCGTCGGAGGGCCAGTACAATTTCGATGGATGTATCCATTTGAGAGGTATGTGACAATTTTTGTTAACTTACAAGTCGTCCATAGCCGGTACATATCGTTGCCATCTGACTTGTTGTTGTAGGTGCATGCATGAATTAAAAATGAAAGTTCGCAACAAGGCACAGGTGGAGGGTTCGATTGCTGAGGCATACATTCTTGAAGAAATTTCGAACTTCTGTTCTATGTACTTTGAGCCAGAGATTCAAACTCGTCGTACTCGACCTCCACGTAATGATGATGGGGGAGTGGATGAATGTTCCGATCGGCTCTCCATATTTAAACATCCTGGACGTGCGTTCGGACGTTGCTTGACTCGCACGCTCGAAGATAGAGAGTTGCACGCCGCTGAGATATATATTCTTTTGAATTGCCTCGAGATTGAACCTTATGTTGAGTAAGTTCTTAATTCACATTTCCAGCAACTCCATAAGTTGTTCATCCTTCTTCTGCAGTTCATTTAAAGTAGTAGTGCATTTATATTGCAGGCAATTTGATTCAGAATTAGCTGAAAAATGTCCAAATATCCAGGATGTGGAGATTGAAAAAGAACGCGAGAAGTTTTTTTCCAAGTGGCTGAGAAACCGAGTTAGTGTCAACTATGAATATATATGTTTGTATTTACGTATGTTGAGGTAATTGTTATTATTTTAACTACTCTAATTTGAATATAGGTTGAACAAGGTCTCATTACTGATCAAAGAGTACAACAGATAAGTTATGGCCCCTCGAACCAGACACGTGCCTATCCAGGATATATTGTGAATGGATACAAATTTCATACAAGGGATTATGGGCGAAATAAGTCTACGATGAACAGCGGCGTATGTGTGAAGGGAAGTTTATACAATGAAATGGAATTGGACTACTATGGTATTCTTGAAGAAGTCTTAGAACTTCAGTATTTAGGACAAGACAATCATGTATACATATTTAAGTGTCAATGGTTTGATCCTAATTCTGTTCTACATGACACAAATTATGGGATTGTCAATGTCAAGCATAGGTCTAAACTTAAGACCTATGAACCGTTCATTTTAGCCGCACAAGCCCAGCAAGTGTACTATTCAAGCTATCCATCATCCAAGAATAGAGATTGGTGGACAGTTTGCAGGGTTAATTCAAAACTCTTTCCCACAAGTGAAGATGTCTCAGAGGTTGCTAGTGCTGAATATTATCAATCAGACGAAGTTGGCGTTGTCGGTTCCTCTAGGTTTAATCTAGACGAATCTGATGAGGCACTGTCATTACGGACGCGAGATGAAGTGGAAGAAGTCGATCCGATGGAGCTAAATGTTGATGTTAGAGGGGAGGAAGAATCAGATGAAGACGAAGAGTTTGAATCTGATGAGGCTACTATGGATGACGAAGATGATGAGCTAGATATATTAACATGAGGGAGGCATGTTTTGATAATTTAGTAAGATGAATCTTACTTTTAAGCATAATTTTAAATAACATTTGTCTAGCCTTATATGATTGTGGATTAATATGTATTAATTGTTTTGTTATTAATAAGGAAATGGTGCGAGGAGGTCGTGCTAGGAGTGGGAGGAGACAAGGTAGTGAGAGGGGCGCTACTCCCTCCTCGCTAGCATCTTCTTCAGACACAGGTATATTTGATCAATAAGTTAGCTATATAAATATTTTAATTATTTACAAACTTAAAAGAATTTATTTATAGGTGCAAGTGTCGGCTCACCACCACTTGTACAGACGCCACCACCACTACTTACAGGTCCTAGTGCCCTCCCACCATCTCCCGCTACTGGTATATCTATTTTAATTTTCAGTAACATGTTGCATTTACTTATGAAAATTAATGCAGGTCCCACCTCGGCGTATTTTTGAATTTCTAGAAAAATATTCATTTACCTAATGTGAATTACTACTTACAGGTCCTAGTGCCCTCCCACCACCTCCCGCTACAGGTATATCTATTTTAATTTTCAGTAACATGTTGCATTTACTTATGAAAATTAAATCTTGCAGGTGTCAGTGGCCTCCCACCTATTGTGCAGATGTCACCCCGACCGCCTCCCGCTGCAGGTATGTACATTTTAATTATAAGTTCGCAATATTTGTATCACTCCACATGAAAATAAATTCTTGCAGGTGTCAGTGGCCTCTCACCTATTGTGCAGATGTCATCCCGACCACCTCCCGCTGCAGGTATGTATATTTTAATTATAAGTTCGTAATATTTGTATCACTCCACATGAAAATAAATTCTTGCAGGTGTTAGTGGCCTCCCACCTATTGTGCAGATGTCACCCCGACCACCTCCCGCTGCAGGTATGTATATTTTAATTATAAGTTCGTAATATTTGTATCACTCTACATGAAAATAAATTCTTGCAGGTGTCAGTGGCCTCCCACCTATTGTGCAGATGTCACCCCGACCACCTCCCGCTGCAGGTATGTATATTTTAATTATAAGTTCGCAATATTTGTATCACTCTACATGAAAATAAATTCTTGCAGGTGTCAGTGGCCTCCCACCTATTGTGCAGATGTCACCCCGACCACCTCCCGCTGTAGGTATGTATATTTTAATTATAAGTTCGCAATATTTGTATCACTCCACATGAAAATTAATTCTTGCAGGTCTCAGTGGCCTCCCACCTATTGTGCAGACGCCACCCCCACCACCTCCCGCTGCAGGTATGTATATTTTAATTTAAATTCTTCAATATTTGTTCTACTTATGAAAATTAATTCTTGCAGGTCTCAGTGGCCTCCCACCTGTTGTGCAGACGCCACTCCCACCACCTCCCGCTGCAGGTATGTATATTTTAATTTAAATTCTTTAATATTTATTCTACTTATGAAAATTAATTCTTGCAGGTCTTAGTGGACTCCCACCTGTTGTGCAGACGTCACCCCCACCACCTCCCGCTACAGGTATGTATATTTTAATTATATGTTCGCAATATTTGTATCACTCCACTTAGTTTTACTTGTGAAGATCTATTCTTACAGATCCTAGTGCCCTCCCACCACCTCCCACTTGTACAGGGCACACCCCCACCAATCAGCCACTTGACGATGCCGGCAGTTGTCACGAGGGAGGCACGGCCCATGATAGACGTCGCCCGTGTTGGATCTCCGGGTAAATCTATAAGGTTATATTACATTAATTAGCCTTCAACTGTCTAATATGAATATTTTGACATTTGTAATTGCAGTACGAAATTTGAACCCCACACCGCTGTCCATCATTCCACCGAACTCATGTTGGCACATGTGCCCGGGGCAGCATCCACTTTCAGAGAATTTTCGATGTCCGTCCGCGATTCATTGTACAACATGTTCTTAGTAAGTAATTACGTCATTTAATTCAAGTATTTCCCAAACTCAATTTACAACTTTATACTAAGTGTGAAAAGTAATTGATTTACAGCGGTCTTTTCAATTCACATGTGGACATGACGCGGCGAGATGTCGTCGTGCCTGGGAGTCTACTATCCTCTTAAGTTACAAGAGGAAAATACATGAGGCCCGAGCACACGGTAAAAAATTGAGTGGGGGGAGTGAAGACCGACAATTGTGGAAGGCGCACCGCTCTCTATGGATGAGGCAGGAGGATTGGGAGATATCTTGTGACCATTTTGCCGACCCCAAGTGGATAGAAAAGTCCGAAAAAGCCAAAGCAAACAGGGCATCAAAATCAGGTTCAAATTTGCATATGAGTGGGTCCATCTCTTATGCGGCTCATAAACAAAAATTGGTAAGTAATATAACAATTTATCTTCTTACAATTTATCCCAATATTTGACTTTTTTTTTACTATGAATTGTATAACATGTTGTGGAGCTTAATCGACCTCCGTCGTTCCTTGAGGTGTTCGATAGAACACACAAAAAGAAGGGGACTAATGAATTTGTGAGTGAGACAGCTAAGTTAGCAGCGGTAAGTTTATCTACATATGTAACTTGTACTGTTCATTTAAATCGGCATGTAATTCATATGAATTTGACTAGTTATTTTATTCAATTTGTAAGAAACATATAGCCAAGTAGTGACAGATAAGTACGGGGAGGGAGACACGCAGCAGCTGGAGTTCGATCCGGTGGAGTGGGTGGCAGCAGCTGGCGTACCGAAGAAAGGCCGACTATATGGTTTTGGGGAGAGCCTAGATGCAAGCGCGGTGATATCATCGTGTGTGAGTTCTAGCTATGCCCAAACTAGTAGCAGTGCCTTCACTATACCTTCTGTTGCCTCCAGCGCTTCTGCCAGTGACATGATGGATATGGTCCGATCGCAGATTTCTCATATGCAGCGGCAGCAACAGCATTTCCAACATGAGATCTCTAGCCAGGTGTCAGTGGTTTTGCAGGCAATCAGTGGCCTCCTCTCCCAGGGGGGGATGGTCCCTCAGCAATCCACCACCACCACAGCACAGGCCGCACAGGTGAGTGTTTACTATGTTTTTATTTTGATGGAATTACTCAATTATGTTCATTTGAAATTTTAAAACTCATTTACTTTAGAAGAATTGAGAAAATCCGAGGTTCGGGGGTCTAAAACTTGAAATACCGACCGGATGGCCATGCCGATCATTCGAACACGACCGGGGAGATGAAAGTGACTTGTCAGAACTGACGGAATTCAAATCGGATGCCCGGTTTGAGCTCGGCGCTCAAAGTTCATTTTTAAAATACACTTAGTTTAAATGAACTGCCAGGTCGGGTCCGGGGGTCTAAAACTTGAAATACCGGTCGGATGGCTGTGCCGATCATTCCAACACGACCGGGGAGATGAAAGTGACTGGTCAGAACTGACGGAAACCAAATCGGATGTCTGGTTTGAGCTCGGCACACAAAAGTGCATTCTCCAAATACACTTAGTTTAAATGAACTGCCAGGTCGGGGCCGGGGGCCTAAAACTTGAAATATCGGTCAGATGGCCGTGCTGATCATTCCAACATGACCGAGGAGATGAAAGTGACTTGTCAGAACTGACGGAATCTAAATCGGATGTCCGGTTTGAGCTCGGCGCTCAAAAGTGCATTCTCCAAATACACTTAGTTTAAATGAACTGCCAGGTCGGGGCCGGGGGTCTAAAACTTAAAATACTGGTCGGATAGCCGTGCCGATCATTCCAACACGATCGGGGAGATGAAAGTGACTTGTCAGAACTGACAGAATCCAAATCGGATGCCCGGTTTGAGCTCGACGCTCAAAGTTCAGTTTTAAAATACACTTAGTTTAAATGAATTGCCAGGTCGGGTCCGGGGGTCTAAAACTTGAAATACCGGTCGGATGGCCGTGCCGATCATTCCAACACGACCAGGGAGATGAAAGTGACTTGTCAAAACTGAGGGAATCCAAATCGGATGCCCGGTTTGAGCTCGGCGCTCAAAAGTGTATTCTCCAAATACACTTAGTTTAAATGAACTGCTAGGTCGGGGCCGGGGTCTAAAACTTGAAATACCGGTCGGATGGCCATGTCGATCATTCCAACACGACCGGGGAGATGAAAGTGACTTGTCAGAACTGACGGAATCTAAATCGGATGCCCGGTTTGAGCTCGGCGCTCAAAGTTCATTTTTATAATACACTTAGTTTAAATGAACTGCTAGGTCGGGGCCGGGAGTCTAAAACTTGAAATACCGGTCAGATGCCCATGCCGATCGTTCCAACACGACCGGGGAGATGAAAGTGACTTGTCAGAACTGACCGAATCCAAATCGGATGTCCGGTTTGAGCTCGGCGCTTAAAGTTCATTTTTACAATACACTTACTTTAAATGAACTGCCAGGTCGGGTCCGGAGGTCTAAAACTTGAAATACCGGTCGGATGGCCATGCCGATCGTTCCAACACGACCGGGGAGATGAAAGTGACTTGTCAGAACTGACGGAATCCAAATCGGATGTCCGGTTTGAGCTCGGCGCTCAAAAGTGCATTCTCCAAATACACTTAGTTTAAATGAACTGCCAGGTCGGGTCCGGGGGTCTAAAATTTGAAAAACACGATGTATAGACTTTATGTGTCCGTTCTGATGCCAACATACATACTTTGAGTTTGTGCTAGCAGCCAATGTACATACTTTGAGTCTGTGCAATCAGCCAACGTACAGACTTTGAAGAATGTATAGACTTTGAAGAGTGTATAGACTTTGAAGAATGTATGGACTTTGAAGAGTGTATAGACTTTGAAGAAGTGCTAGTAGCCAACGTACAGACTTTGAGTCTGTGCAATCAGCCAATGTACAGACTTCGTGTTGCAGGATGTATAGACTTGCTGATGTATAGACTTGCTGATGTATAGACTTGCTGGCTGTATAGACTTACTGATGTATAGACTTGCTTGCTGTATAGACTTGCTGCTGAAGAATGTACAGACTTGCTGCTATATAGACTTGCTGTGCACTGAGCTGATGGATGTATAAACTTGATGTGCCTGCCACAGGACGATGTTCAGACTTTGAGTTGCAGGATGTATAGACTTATTAATGAAGATGCATGGAGAATGTATAGACTTTGCATGGCAAGCTATGCAACCAATGTATAGACTTGTTAATGATTATGCATGCAATGTACAGACTTGCCAGCATGCAATGTATAGACTTGATGTTGCGAACTATGCACATGCATGAACAATGTGTAGACTTTGCATGGCAAGCTATGTAACCAATGTATAGACTTGTTAATGAATATGCATGCAATGTACAGACTTGCCAGCATGCAATGTATAGACTTGATGTTGCGAACTATGCACATGCATGAACAAACCACAACGTATAGACTTGGCGAATGTATAGACTTGATTTGCAAACATCTCTCTGCAATGTATAGACTTTACCTATGGCAATGTACAGACTTGACTAATGCAATCTAGGCAGAACTCTGTACAGACTTAATAGCGTGCAGACAAGACCTCATATGCAATGTTTGTGCTAACCTCAAAGCACTTATGAGCCTTATAAAATCACAATGCATCCACATGATGATAAGTCTTATAGAAACAGTTTATGATCATTTCCACAACCATTTCAACCTTCATACACATGAAGACATGAACAACCATTCTTGCACACGACCAAGCAACAAAGGTATTTTGTAATCATCAAAATCACAATGCACAACAAATCCAAATCGGATGCCCAGTTTGAGCTCGGCGTTCAAAGTTCATTTTTAAAATACACATAGTTTAAATGAACTGTCAGGTGTTGGCCGGGGGTCTAAAACTTGAAATACTGGTCGGATGGCCGGGGGTGGTCCTTCCAACACGACCGGGGAGATGAAAGTGACTTTTCAGAACTGACGGAATCCAAATCGGATGCCCGGTTTGAGCTCGGCGCTCAAAGTTCATTTTTAAAATACACTTAGTTTAAATGAACTGCCAGGTCGGGTCCGGGGGCCTAAAACTTGAAATACCGATCGGATGGCCGTGCCGATCATTCCAACACAACCGGGGAGATGAAAGTGACTTTTCAGAAATGACGGAATCCAAATCGGATTCCCGGCTTGAGCTCGGCGCTGAAAGTTCATTTTTAAAATACACTTAGTTTAAATGAACTGCCAGGTCGGGTCCAGGGGTCTAAAACTTGAAATACCAGTCAGATGGCCGTGCCGATCGTTCCAACATGACCAGGGAGATGAAAGTGATTTTTCAGAACTGACGGAATCCAAATCGGATGCTCGGCTTGAGCTCGGCGCTCAAAGTTCATTTTTAAAATACACTTAGTTTAAATGAACTGCCAGGTCGGGTCCGAGGGTCTAAAACTTGAAATACCGGTCGGATGCCCGTGCCGATCATTCGAACACGACCGGGGAGATGAAAGTGACTTGTCAGAACTGACGGAATTCAAATCGGATGCCCGGTTTGAGCTCGGCGCTCAAAGTTCAATTTTAAAATACACTTAGTTTAAATGAACTGCCAGGTCGGGTCCGGGGGTCTAAAACTTGAAATACCGGTCAGATGGCTGTGCCGATCATTCCAACACGACCGGGGAGATGAAAGTGACTTGTCAGAACTGAGGGAATCTAAATCGGATGTCCGGTTTGAGCTCGGCGCTCAAAAGTGCATTCTCCAAATACACTTAGTTTAAATGAACTGCCAGGTCGGGGTCGGGGGTCTAAAACTTGAAATATTGGTCGGATGGCCGTGCCAATCATTCCAACACGACCGGGGAGATGAAAGTGACTTGTCATAACTGACGGAATCCAAATCGGATGCCCGGTATGAGCTCGGCGCTCAAAAGTGCATTCACCAAATACACTTAGTTTAAATTAACTGCCAGGTCGGGTCCAGGGGTCTAAAACTTGAAATACCGGTCGGATGGCCATGCCGATCATTCCAACACGATCGGGGAGATGAAAGTGACTTGTCAGAACTGACGGAATCCAAATCGGATGTCCGGTTTGAGCTCGGCGCTCAAAGTTCATTTTTAAAATACACTTAGTTTAAATGAACTGCCAGGTCGGGTCCGGGGGTTTAAAACTTGAAATACCGGTCGGATGGCCATGTCGATCGTTCCAACATGACTGGGGAGATGAAAGTGACTTGTCAGAACTGACAGAATCCAAATCGGATGTCCAGTTTGAGCTCGGCGCTCAAAGTTCATTTTTACAATACACTTAGTTTAAATGAACTGCCAGGTCGGGGCCGGGGGTCTAAAACTTGAAATACTAGTCGGATGCCCATGCCGATCGTTCCAACACGGCCGGGGAGATGAAAGTGACTTGTCAGAACTGACCGAATCAAAATCGGATGCCCGGTTTGAGCTCGGCGCTCAAAGTTCATTTTTACAATACACTTACTTTAAATGAACTGCCAGGTCGGGTCCGGGGGTCTAAAATTTGAAATACCGGTCCGATGGCCATGCCGATCATTCCAACACGACCGGGGAGATGAAAGTGACTTGTCGGAATCCAAATCGGATGTCCGGTTTGAGCTCGGCGCTCAAAAGTGCATTCTCCAAATACACTTAGTTTAAATTAACTGCCAGGTCGGGTCCGCGGGTCTAAAACTTGAAATACCGGCCGGATGGCCGTGCCGATCGTTCCAACACGACCGGGGAGATGAAAGTGACTTGTCAGAACTGACGGAATCAAAATCGGATGCCCGGTTTGAGCTCGGCGCTCAAAGTTCATTTTTAAAATACACTTAATTTAAATACTGTTTCAAGCTAGTATTTGATCTATAAAATATACAGTTATCAATTTGATATGTTTGATTTCAATTTATGTTAATTTCTTCGCATTAATTTTTTTATCTATGAATGAATGTTATGATTTTTTTAATGTAGGGGGATCCTTCTACGGGCGGCGACAGAGGAGATGAGCAGGGCAGGGAGGATATGATGGACGATGTACCGGATATTTCTTGATGTTTGATGATATTCAGACGGATCAGCAGGGTTAATGTATTTTTTTTGTGGTATTTATTTGATCAGCATTGTTTTGAACTTTTTTTTTCGGCGGTGTTTATTTGATCAGCATGGTGTTGAGTTATTTTTTTCGGTGGTGTTTATTTATTTGAACATCATGATACGTTGATGTTGAGTTTTTTTTTCGGTGGTGTTTATTTGATCAGCAGGTTCCCAATATTTTTTTTTCAACATGTTGAATTTGTGATGTTTATGTATGATCCAACAGGTTTTTTAGAATAATTTAAGATTTAAAAAAATATATAAACGTAGATTTCAGACGGATTTTCAGACGGTATTTGGAATTCCGTCGTAATATCCGTTGGAAATACCAACGGAATTTCGACTACTTGTCGGACGGCATCTTAAATTTCAGACTAGAGTTGGGTTTAATTTCGGACGGTTTTGGCAGATTCGTCGTAATATTTGTTTGTAATTTCAGACGGTTTTTAAGACGGAAGAGAAATCCGTCGCAAATATTTCAGACGGTGTTTGCAGATCCGTCGTAATATCCGTTTGTAATTGCAGACGGTTTTTGCGACGGACAAGACATCCGTCGCAAACATTTCAGACGGTTTTTGCAGATCCGTCGTAATATCCGTTTGTAATTGCAGACTATTTTTGCGACGGAATATAAATCCGTCGGAAAATCCGTCTGAAATACCGACAGACAATTTCAGACGGAACATTTCTCGTATGATCTTCAGACGGAATATGTGACTGAATTTAATTCTGTCTTATTTTCAGACGAAATTTCAGACGGAAAAATGAACTGTCACAAATTTGTGACTAAGAATTGCAGACGGTCGTGATCCGTCTGACATCTGTCGGAAATCCGTCACAAACGTGATTTGTGACGGAATTTCAGACGGATCTGAGACGGATAACGGACGTCTGAAATCCCACTTTTTTTGGTAGTGATCATATGCATTCAACAGTTCTTCATAGCCAAATTCATCTTCACAATCGGAGTCAGAATTTACCCTTGAGCTTGCTTCACTTGGCTGACCACTCCCTTGTTCACTCGTGCCCGCTACAAGACATCTGTCTTTAAGCTCCTCCTCAATGTCTGCCAATCCATCCAGGATTTCCTTCGCGGATCTGCAATGGGAGACAAAGGGGAAACCGTTAGAATCAACTGCAGCAATAAGCAACTTCAAAACCAAGCAATTTTGATCATGTTTATGCTTTTGATTTTTAGTCCAGACATTTTTATCTTTAGGCAATTCATGAGGACCATATGAAATAAGCTTCCATAGCTTAGGTTCATATGAATTGACTAGACTAAACATTCTACCTAACCACAAATCAAAATTACAGCCATCAAACATGGGTGGTGAGTTCAAGGTGTACATCATGGTGGTCATTGATCCGGATCACTCTAGATCGTTAGATCTATGAAATTAGAGCCTTAGCTCTGATACCAATTGTTGGGTCCCACGATCAATGACACCCAAGAGGGGGGTGAATTGGGTGATTACAAATTTTAAGGAAACTCTTCCCTTTTTAACAAGTGTAATGAAACAACAATTAAAACATCAAATATGATGAACATGCAAGTAAGATTACAACCTACACTAACCCCCACACTAGACGACAAGACGAATGCTGCGTGGTGGAGTAAACTCCTTACAACAAGATTAAGGAAGTTGATTATGCCAATAAATAGATTCTCTCAATCTCACCGTTCCCACACGATCATATAAGAAGATTCAACAATCAAACCAAGCCAACGCACAAAGCAAACCACAATGGACAAGGATTTTAAGGTAGTTCGGGACCTCGACGGGCTCCCTACGTCCACCCCTCACCAAACTAGGTGAGGCTTCACTCGGGGATAAATCCCCAAACGGAGATGACGCTCCAACCACACACGCAGGATGACGCCTGCACACACACACAGGGACGAGCCCCAGTAAACACACAAACACGGAGACGATGTCTCCAACACGATCCAACAGGCGGATCAACAAAATGCACACACGCTGCGACAAGTGCAGCAAACCTCACACACACGTAGATCTAGGAAGACCTACGCACGCACATGAATCAAATACGACACACACAAATAACCACGGATCTAACAACGATCCACACACACACAAGTATGCAGTTTATAGGAAATACAAATCTGAAACTTAAAACACAATAAGGCACAGTTGAGAAAAACTCCTGATTTGGCTCCCCTTTGAATGTATGTTGTTGATCTTGAATGTGGCTTCAATCTCCACTTGATCAGAGCTTTACTCCGGGCTTGCTTGGCTCTTCTTTTCCTTGAATAGCACTCTCTTTATCTCCCTTGAATCTTTCTTGACTCCCCTTAGATCGTTCTTGAAGGATGATGAAGGATTCTAGCATGAATAGATGTTGAAGCTTGATGTCCGATGTAGCTCTTCGATGTATATGATCCTGGGCTTTTATTCAAGCTCCTTCCTTTTCATTTCAGCTTCAGAGCAAGGTGGAATAGGGCTTGAAGGCTGCAACTTCGAACCTGCACACACAAAATAGAACTCCCTTCAATCTAATTCGGATCTCACCTCTCTTCTTATATCTAATGCCACTAGGGTTTGATTAAATGATTAGAACAGTCAAAGACAGCTTGGGAACCTGATCCACAATTTGTGGAAAGGTTTATGGAATGTTTTGTGGTGATTAGACATGGATTGGAAGACTTTCGGTGCAAGGAAACAGAAGTCAAACAAGACGGCTGGAGGTTGGAACTGAAGGGGTCGACCCTTGGGGTCGACCCTCGTGAGAGGGTTTAAGACACAAAGGCAATGGGTCGACCCTTGGGGTCGACCCTCGAGAGCAGCCGTGCTGCTTTTGGACATTTGTCCACAGGGGTCGACCCATTGGGTCGACCCTCGAGGGGGTTTTCTAAGAACAGGGCATATGGGTCGACCCTTGGGGTCGACCCTTTCAGGTACCCGCTGCTGGAATGAGAAAAGACCCACAGGGGTCGACCCCAGGGGTCGACCCTCGCACTGGGGTTGAGAGGTCCGATTGAAATGAAGGAATGGATAGACTTTGAAGAGTGTATAGACTTTGAAGAATGAATGGAGTTTGAAAAGTGTATAGACTTTGAAGAATGAATGGAGTTTGAAGAGTGTATAGACTTTGAAGAATGTATGGAGTTTGAAGAGTGTATAGACTTTGAATTTGTGCTAGCAGCCAACGTACAGACTTTGAGTCTGTGCAATCAGCCAATGTACAGACTTCGTGTTGCAGGATGTATAGACTTGCTGGCTGTATAGACTTGCTGATGTATAGACTTACTGGCTGTATAGACTTGCTGATGTATAGACTTGCTGCTGAAGGATGTACAGACTTGCTGATGTATAGACTTGCTGCTGAAGGATGTACAGACTTGCTGCTGAAGAATGTACAGACTTGCTGATGTATGGACTTGCTGGCTGTATAGACTTGATGATGTATAGACTTGCTGCTGAAGGATGTACATACTTGCTGCTGAAGAATGTACAGACTTGCAGATGTATGGACTTGCTGGCTGTATAGACTTGTTAATGGATGTATAGACTTTGATATGCGAATGACAAACAATGCACCGATGCAATCAGTGAAATGCACAGACTTTTTGTGTAGCAGCATAAGAGATGCACCGACTATATGAATGAACCAATGCAAGATATGAACAGTGGTATGCACTGATGCATTTCTCATGCACACAACCTGTTCGATGAAATGACTAACTGCTTAAACAGATACACAATGACATCATATGCAAGCACAGTGTGACTTATAGTAGTTGCTATCATCAAAACCATAACAGTAATCATGGTGCACACGTATTCAACACTAATTATGATTATCATGAGTATGGGGTTCCACTCAGACAGTACCTAAAGGGTTTAACACTATTGCCATACCCTTGTATTGTTGGGGCATTGAATGAGTGAAGAACTATAGTTGTGCGGTATCTGTCAACAGAAAGGTCCTATTCGGATTAGCTCCCCTTATATCTTCTGGGATCATGAGGTAGTGCTTGGTGCTATTCATGGTCTGAAGGCCCAGTGGAATAATCATTAGATGATTTTTCACAAGTTAAAATTACATTAATTGTATATCATGTGATGATATATAATTAATTTATTTAAATAAGTACAAGAATGGGCTCTTGGCTTAGTGGGCCTAAAAATCAGATTGATATTTGGGCCTAGAGGGTCACACGCATAAGAGTACTATTCAGACGAGATGAGTTGTGATTTTTAGAACGAATTTGAGTTTTTATGAAAAACGCCAAATTTCTGTAAATAATTACGATGGGGTAGAACCCTGGACTAAGCAACAGAGTCTGCTCTAGCCACCCTCCCTCTCTGGTTCTATCTCTCCTTGGGGCGCCCCTCTCTCCTCTCTCTCTTCCTTGTTCTGCATGGTGGAATTGAGGTCTTGTCGGTACGTGGAGATCACAAAGAGGAGCTTATCTAATTCGAGTGCTCATGTGGATACTTCTAGAGATTGTGCGCCTGCGCGATTGACATCCCACATATTCGTACGGGATATTCACAACCCCGCAAAGGTGAAGAATCTCTTTTCTATTCGGGTTTCTCTCGTATTGATTTCAATCCCAGCACTGATATCTCGAGGAATTGCGTGTTTCCACTGCGTGTTTGCTGTTATTCCTTACAAATTTTCCCTTCCTCACTAGCCCCCCACTTCAGAGCGTCAAGCGTGCTTGGTGCTCGAGAGGAATCGCACGAGGCCTGACGAGGGGGAAGGAACCATGGCGAAGTCTTTGCGAACCTTCTCATTCCTCTGACACGGGGAGCCCTGCCAACTACCGGCTTCCTTGGTGGGAAAGGCAACCCCACGGCATGTCAGGTGACATCACAGTCATCATGACACCGCCATTTCACGCCTGGTAAAGTGGGTGTAGTAGGCGTTGGAGCAGCATTGGGTCTCCCACCGAATATACTGGCGGTGGCGATTATGTCTTCGACCGTTCGCCTACCTGGCCGAAGAGAACTCGTTGCCTTCTGGAGGTTTAAAAAGGAAGCAAGAGGGATGCCTTAAGAGGCACTTCTGCAACCTCCTTCTTTAGTGCTGGTGCTCATTGCGCTTCCTTTACTTGCTCATCATCTTGGTGAGGCTTCTCAATTCCTCTTCCCTACATCCCCCTGAACTTATGGCGCCCCAAAAGAGGATCATCCTTAGTGACACCGAGTCTTCAGGAGAGGAGGACAACAGCTGTGGAGGCGTTGCTAGTACTTTGGGCGCTCGTTCTCACCCTAGTTGCCCCTATTTTGAAGTCACTTACTAGGTGGTCCACGGCCTTAGGGAGGCCTTTCAAATCCGGGTGAACGTCGGCATCGTCTTCCCCACTGAGGATGAATACTTAGGGGTGTTTCTCCCAGGGTGTCTGAGTATTTCTGTAGAGGCCTTTAGGGTTGGCTTTCGTGTCCCCATTCCTCCTTTATTCGAGTCCATCCTTCACTTCTATGGCCAAGTATCGGGGGAGACATCACCCAATTCCTGGTGCATACTCAATGGCTTTGCTTATGTTTATTATCAAGTAGGTATTACCCCCATCCTCTAGCTCTTTCGCTTGTTCTTTAGCTTTCAACGTTGCCCTAGCTCCGAGGCTTCCTCCTATTACTTCCGTGCTCAGAATTAGAGGCCTTTCATCTTCTTCTCTCCCGCAGTCTCTAATATTAAGCACTGGTCAGAGGCCTTTGTTTTCTTGACCAAGGTTGGCGATGTCGATCGAGCGAGTTGTTGGGAAGGAGATGGGTGCAAGGTGGGATCCAGAGGAGGGTGAATGGATCCTTCCACAAGATTTAGCCCAATTTTAAACTATAAAGACTTAAGATGATTTGTAGCTAACTAGAACGAAATAGCCACGTTTGACAGCAGCAAAAACAACTCTGATGTTCATAGAGCGGTGTCCAACCGATCACACAGACTAAAGCTCGAGGACTAAGCACACAGCAGCAGAAACCTGATGGGGCATCGGAGCTAGGCCACTAAATGTTTTTTGGAGTGTGTATTTGTCTAGAGTGTCATTGGTGTGTATTTATAATTTTGGGTTTCATTTTGGGTCAAGAGAGAGTTAATTGGCTAAATGTAATGGGTTTCTTTGTAAAAAGGCCACTTAGGCCCGATGGGGCCCCCACCCTCTCTCCCATTGGGCCACCTAAATGCTAGGGCCCATAGTGGCTGGTCCATGGTCCAAGGTGGACTTGGACCAAGTAGAAGAAAATTCCCATTTTACTTCTTTAAAGAGGGAGCCCCTTCCTTTGTCCCCTTGTGGGATTTTTTTTTTATTCTTCTTTGTCTCTCTTCCCCAATATGCCCCCTTCACCAAGGGTATATGTGGTCATTTGTCCTAGGTCTAGGGTTTACTACTTAATGTCTTTTGTAATAATATTTGATAGAATTATTAAAGAAAAAAAGTATTTGTGTGCAAGAGCCCAAGGGTGCCCCTCTCTCTTCTCTCTCTTCCTCCCTTGCAGTAGAGATTGTAGCATATCTGGGTGTGATATCCCAAATCTTGGAGTGATTCCAAGTTCTATCTTCCCCTCTGGGTGTGATTCCCAGCCACCACCGCCGCCGCCGCCATCGGAGCCGCCAACGAGCTGCCACAACCCCATCTCCAGCCTGCTGTACAGACTTGCGACCTGTAGAACAAAAGCTTGAAGAAAAAGGTGGTATCTACAGATCCAGCCATCTGATTAAGCTGAAGTTTTGAGGGTTTGTTCCCCATGTTTTTCCCTTCTTCCAATTTAATTTTCACCTCAATCAGCCCCCGTTTGCCCCTCCTCCCAGTTAATTCTTTCTACCTCTTGTAGTCTGCCTTTCTGCAGATCTGTGAGACAGCAACTTGTTCCACTAATTTTCCCACCCCTTAAACTACATCAGAAAATTAAAAAAATATTTGTACATGATCCTCACATCCCCCCCTCTCACCATAAAATTCTCAAAGCCCAGATCTACCAATTTCCCATTGGTTAAACCCCATAATCAGGTAGAACCTGATCTGTCCTGCTTTATCTGTGTTTCGGGCAAGAAATAACTACTGTGTTGCAGAGGTTTTCATTTCAAATCCGACCGTTAGGCGGATCTGAAATTCACATATGTCGAAGCTCTCTGAGTGCCCTTCGCAATGGCGCTAGTTTTGTCCCGATCCGACACTAGATCTGGGCGTGGTGACCGTTCTCGTCGAAGCACACAGATATGTCCCGTGTCAGGCCAGCACGAGCAATCCGCCGATTAATTCTTCCAAAAATACACCGGCTGCGATTCAGCCACCGCCGACCTCGGGGATTGAAGAGGAACCTTCCACCTACGTCCCAGCCAACTGCCCCGGCCAGAAGATGATCGGAAGTTGCCGTCTCACAAGCCACACGCGCTTGCTATCCAGCGAGTTTGAACAGTGCCGAGTCAGACCCGTAGCCCGCCTCCGGCCCGAAAGCCCTTCCGACTTGCTGCATGTCAACCCGAGATCGGTACTCCCGGGTCGCTGTTGTAGTCCTTTACCTCCCTAAGTGGAGTGGGCCGTAAAATTCATTGTGGTAACTATTTATATTTACTGTACCGGGAGTTACGGTTCTTGGCCGGGAAGGTCTTCCCCACGCCCCGAGCGTGGAGGTACGTTTCCGCACCTCTATTTGTTGCATTGCTCATTTCGTATATGTGTTTATTTGCCGCTGCTTGTGATAGGATTTCTAGCTCGATAAAATTTTATCACCACTGTGAGTGAGTGAGCGTAACCGTCCCGTGACTCGATCCGAGCACATGAAAGAGCCGAATACCCTTGACTCACTACCGGTTTCTCAACAGCGCAGATCCGCACGTTTCGCTCGCGTGGGACGATCGTGAGCTTGTAATTTTTGTTGAGGACACATTCTCCTCTTCTGGAGCTCTGTTGGTGTCGCATTAGTCGCGTCGTTGCTGGTCGTGTCGCGTCGTCACCTAGAGTCCCAGGTTCGCATCAAATCAGTCTCGAGTCCGCATATCGTGCCAGATCAGTTTGGTATCAGAGCAGGTTGAGTCTAAGGTAATTTTATCTTAGGTGTGCATTTCATCTTAGTACCCGGTATATCAAAAGTTGTTCCCAGAACGATAGGTTACGCCTATTGGGAAGGTAGCACACTTGCGTGAGAGGATCCTCGGATCACTATCTCCGCCACGTACCGGATATTGGTTAGGTCTAAGTTCTCCATTTCACATTGGTTAGTGCATTCCCGCCTTGAGTCATTGCATGCCCACTCGTAGAGGTACTCAATACTCACCACCACCACCACCTATGGTACCCCGAGTCCATAGTCCCAATGAGCCATCTGTGGTCGACATGTTTCGAACTCTTATGGAAAAATTGGATGGGCTGAGTACGCGAGTGGATAAGTTGGATGGGTTGAGTACGTGTGTGGATGGCCTAGGCACACGCTTGGAAGAGAGAATGAAGGCATTAGAGGATCGGGCCGAATAGTCGGACCAGTCTTTTCATGGTTTGGTAGGGAGAGTCGCTGTCCTAGAGAGAGCCCCGATTGGAGAGCACCCTGCGCCGATGATTGGTCAACAGGAGCCAGTATAGTAACCTACTGCAAGGGCTCTAGGGGTAGATGATAGGAGGCACCGAGTCCCCGAGATGGATGCTTTTGAGTCCGATAATGAGAATGGGGGATATGGTCGTGACCGTCGTGTTCAATGGTGGAATCATGAATATGATGAGGACGAGCCGATCCTCAGGACCGTTCGCACGGACCCTCCCACTTTTGACAGGTCTTTGGACCCGAAGGTCTATCTAGATTGGGAGGCCAGGATGGATCAGTACTTCGAGTGAGTCGATATGACGGACCGCCGAAGAGTCCGATTTGTGACCATGAAGCTGATAGGACAGGCACAGACTTATTGGAAGAACGTAGAGAGCCTATTTTTTAGCGTTTAGAGTCCCAGGTTGAAACATGGGGTGAGATGAAGGTCAAACTCCGACAAAAGTATCTTCCTGCCACATACGGTCAGCGACTCATCGATAGGTGGCAGAACCTCAGCTAGGGAGATCGGTCCGTCTCTGAGTACATCGTTGAATTTGATGAGTATTTTCTGTGATGTGGCATCTCGGAAGAGAGCTCCATGCCTATTTCCCGCTTCCGACGTGGTCTGCGGTCGCACTACCAGTATGAGCTTTTTCGCCGCAATGGGAACACTTTGGAAGAGGCGTATCAGGTTGCTCTCGAGTTGGAGTAGTTCGAGCCAGAGTTTGAGCCTGCCCAACGATTGGGACCCTTTCCACATCGTGGGGTTGTGCCTCGTAGCTCGGCGGGCCCATATCCGAGGGCTCCCATGGCTCGACCTCCGGAGCCCGCCCGTCAGGAGCCACCCGCCCCAAGGCCTCGCCCTCCCCCACCGAGGGATATTCCACCTCAATCCCAACCATATGCACCCATTGCCTGACCCTCGGCACCCACACCTTCTACTCATCCCCTGTTGCTTGCACCCCCGGCACCCATACCCTCTGATCGTCCACTGTTGCCTGCACCCCCTGTCCGTCGGGAGGATAAGGGCAAGGGGCCACTTATCGGGGAGACTAGTGGGTCACGACAACTGTGACGACCCGGATCCCGGATACCAGATATACCCGATAGGACTATCGAATACACCTGACACCACTTGGAACCCGCAAGGCCTCCCAAGAGCGGTAAAGCTCCGAAGGGATGAAAGGATTATCGTGTAGAACATTGAAGCCACCGAGATATAGCAGTAAGCAATTAAATTTCATTAGATCGATTTGCTAAAGTAGCGGAAATAAAATTACTTTTTAATTAACAGTTTAAATTAACAACTATACCAGAGTCCAGTCCAACAGAAAGATAAGTACAGTCGACAGAAAAGAAAGACATACCGAAAAGTCGGGGAAAGCCCGACGAAGGTACCAGCTGGCCACTACGAACTCGCACACCAGGAACAGCAGAAGCAGACGCCACCCACCTGAAAAGCAGGGGCGAGCCTCGTGTCACTGGCCCAGTAGGGGTCACGCGGATCCCCACTGGAAAACACGTAGTAACACGCAACAACGACAGAAACAACAGCAGCAGTAGTAGTAAAGCAGGAAACTACCACTAGAAAGCTGTAATAGAAAATTGAGAATGGAAGGAGTAGAAACAGCTAAAAGGAAGGGGAAAAGCCGTACCGAGCGAAACACGGCTGTCGAACTAACCTCAGCTCCCTAAGCTACTCCTAACCACGACCAAAGGGCAGACTCTGACCTGAGACAGTAAGGAGTCGCCTATCCGGCAGCATAACAACAGGCCTACGCTCAGGCCCACAGGGACACGCACGATACCCTAGAGAAAACCTAGACCTGCCCAAACACAACACGACCAGACAGTCGGGCACACAGACCAGACAGGTCTAATGCAGACCACGACACGATAGTAGGTACGACTGGAGCGTCGCCCCCACCACACAACTCTGACCTCAGGGCCAAGGAAGGGCAACGCGAAAACGGTCACGACGAGGGAGAAACATGAGAGTCACGTGTCACGTGACGGAAGTACCCCCTCCCAATATAAGAATGGCCAGCTGCGTCCACTGACGTCTTATGCTGCGCCTACAAAACAGGCAAGAGTCTAGGAAGAAACCTAGACAGACAATAGACGACATGACATCGACCTCGAGTACATCCACGGGAGGGCTAACCCGAAAAGGTCACGGCACACGAGAAACGCCGAGAGTCATGCGCCAAGTGACTGACGTGCCCCACACTCGAAGAACGGCCAGATGCGTCCACTAACGTCTTATGCTGCGCCACAAGTGTCTCGTCTACAGCACCGTAGGAAAAACACGGCAGAGACGCAGACACATGCTGAAACCAACATGAACTATAGTTACGAGTGACTAGACAGTGTAACGCCCATCGGCGTCAGTCCAAGCCCCTGACCACGTGTGCACACACTGGCTCTTACCTGAGCCAGACCTCTAGCTAGTTTTCTCCCCCCGTAGGACGCTACTGTCGAGGGCCACGCTGCCGAGCCGGGAGCCCATGGAAACTAGCTTAAAAACCGATCGACGGGAATGCCCCTCCACCTCTCCCAGGTGGGCCGACACCAAAAGTCTTAGGGCTACGACTAGTGAAGACTCACAAGACACGGAGACTCAAAACACGAGTGCGAAAGTACAGGCAGGCAAGAGAGCCCTGTGCCACGTACTTCGGAGCACCAATGGCAGCACCGCCACTGTCGACAGACTCGGGACAAGGCAACTAGACTTGAAGACACCACGATCCTTGAGTCTAACGACTCAGGGTCAAGATCATCGTGCAAAGCGGTAACACGCCGCTAATCGGTCTAATCCTAAGCCAGAGAAACCGACTTACACGGAGGAAACGACTCACGGAGAATGGAGGGAACACCAAGAGCCTCAGTACGCGTGGACACTCAAATCGATGTAAGGCGATACCTCAAGGTGTCCAGAACCACTGTCTCAAGCTGGACAAAACCACCGAGACACACACAAGGTTACCTGCCAACGACTTGGTTACACCGGGTTGATCAGGACCCGACAACGACACACAAGTGCATGCACATAGCATAAACACTCCTGACCACCTCGTACCATGGTTATAGCCCTCATAGGACATCGGGTGACATCCACGTGTAGTCGGGCAAACCACAAGGTCAAGCCAAGATAAACAGAATCCAAAACAGCGAAAATCGGAACCCTAGGACTGTAACGCACCACCCTTAGACCGTTACACGGATGTGACGGTCTAAAATGGGCCGTTACACCCCAGAGAAGACAAGACTGTGGCGGTCGAATGGAGACGCGCTACAGTGATGTAACGGTCGAAGAGAGACCCGTCATAGACATCGCCCTATACATGACTTTAAGACAGACCAACACTGTAACGGTCTAAGAGAGGGGCGTTACAAGACTTTGGCGCATGGGGGTTGGTGCGTTACAGCCAACCGACATGGCCAACACAACTCAGCCAAACTATGCTGTGATGCACCTCTACAGGGGCGTCACAGTCATGTAACGGTCCAATACTGGTCCGTTACACGGACCTAGCCTCGAAGAACACAAAATGACCAACGGCTGTGGCGTTCTATCGTGGGACCGTCAGAGAGTGTGACGGCCACTGGAACGACCGTTACACCGGTCACGGCGGGAAAATAGTGGAATGGCCCAATCGGCCCGTTCCACGCCCCATTCACGCCGAAGCGCAGGGGAAACAAAGCCTCACAACGAAGAACAACTTCTGGAAGCTAGAAAGTCCACATGCCCGCATTAAATCGCGAGATCGGGGCGATTCTGATGAATCGACCCTAAACGAGCCACCGAGGTTCCTGGACTCCTACCAGCCCCGAATGACGACCAAACACTACGAAACTCACGCGAATGGGATCCATACATCCAAGCAGTCATTTTGACACTAAATGGACTAAGAATGGTTGCCATTTTTCGGCGAACCCTACAAACCATGAAAATGACGATTTTGCTAGAACTGGCCCGATCTAGCCCGTCTGAGTACCAAACCATGCACAGAAGCAGGGAAAACGTGCAGAACAGGTAGGCGATCCATCTCCCTACCTCCACCGAAGAAAACGAGCGCCGAGGCGACTAAACCACGCCGAAAACCACCATGCGAACTCAACCACCGGCTTTGAATCCACCGTTCGGGATCGCGCCAAACACGCTCCATCCTTGCCCCGTCGCGCACCCGATCAGCCCCGTAGCATCCCCACCTTGCCCCTGGATCTCCCCCGTCTGCAGCCGAGGCAGAGGAGGCGAGAGAGGAGAGAAAACGGAGAGAGAGAGGGCGGCGGCGAAAATGAGAAGGAGGAGAGAGGAAGAAGAAAGAAAAAGGAAAAAGAAATTAGGAATTTTCCTAATTTTTAAAAATTTGATAATTAGCCTGAAAATGGACTAATTCAGAAAAATACGTAAAAATAGCCGAAACAATCCTCGGGAAGAGTACATCGCAACTGTATTATCCACGAGTCGATGAACTGAGAAATAAACTCACCGTAGGTTTCCGTAGCTAGTACGAGAGAAAAACCCACACGGATCGTAAAACTCAACTCAGGACCCACAAAAGTGATCTGAAACTCTCCGAAAAGGTCTGAAAGACCCAATAAGAATCCAATAAGGATCTAGGGCATTACATCCTCCCCCCCTTCAATAAAATTCATCCTCGAAATTTAAGGACTAACAAAGGAGAAGCAGGGAAGAACAACCCAAATATTTGCGACGCCTCCAAGCATCAGCCAACGACTCAACACAAAACGCGATAACACAAATCTCGAGAAATACAGTTCAGAGGAAACTTGTCAGACCACAAGTACAGGCACACGCTCTAGATCTCGAGGCAACCAGATCCACAGAACAAGCATGGCACACCAGAGAAAGGCAAGTCTGACACCTCCAAAATAAGGTAATGTCACTTACGTCTCCCAAGGAAGGAGACACGACCCTTGCCAAAACAGCATATACCGATAAAACAAAACCACAGATACAGCAAGCATCAGCTTACACAAGGAGGCAAAATCCTCACAGCTGACTACTCGACAACATCATTGGTTCTAGTGCCAAAGGCAACAAGGAACACCTGGCACACAGGACGCCACGATAGATTCGTGGAGACACAGAAACAACGAAAGCAACATCACGACCGAACCACCAACACAATCAAGCCCGTCCATAGTCAGACATTGCACCCGACCGAGTCGCAAGCTGACTCTAGCAGGAGAGAAGAGTGTAGCAAAGCTAACGGACAAGAATAAGGTCCAAACAGTGCTGAGACAAACAGACAAAATCATAGAGAAATAGCACTTAAAAAAACAACGGCAACACTTGCAGGATCAAGGCTCCGTACAAAACACAGAACCACAGAACTCAATTACAAGCTGGGTCACACCAAGGCACAATGACAGCTGAACACATGACTACTGGGACGAGTCATGCATCGAGCAACTCACCAAGAAGGAACCCACGACAACAGGAAAATGACAGTCCCGGGGAGCGCATCTCGAGGATCACAATCACGTCCAAAGGGCACATCACCCGAGAGAAGAAAATGTAGAGTAGAGGATACTTAATCAGCAAGAAAGCTGACAGATTTCCCCAACACTCGTAAATGCCGATGCCAACACCAGAAAAATCACTAGCAACAGCACGGCAACGGACAACATCGAGGCACAGGAAGCCAAGATAAAGTCACATTGAGAAGAAGCAATCTCTGGACCAGCCAAAATCTTACAAAAAGATCTTCGATCAGTGGGTGATCAACCCACACGCTTCCGCTGCGCACTCAAACAACGCACACGGGCTTCAGAAAAGACCTAGGTATCTGCATCTCAGCACACGCTCGGTGGGATCACAATTCATCAGAATCGCAATTAACACGCCACGAGTACTGATCCAGCGAGTAACCGATCACAAGGAGCCTAAGTGCATAGAAAAGAGCGCCAGCTTCAGTACAAAAAATAAGGAAAATGCTAGTCTCAGCTTACCCTTACGTCCTGAAAACAATTATCGAGCCTTCACAACACGTCACCCTTCAGACACAGCACGACAGAACATGGTGCACAACGGCTCTTAACACAGAAAGTGCGTTCGAAGCCAAGCAACCGTAACACAGGGAACAGATCAGGCTCAACACGAACACGGTCCACGCTTAAGCAGACACAGGACAAAGGCCTCACTAAGACAACATTTCCAGAGCTTACCTCAAAAAGACTCCACCAGACGGGCTGAGAAGCATCAAGCTCGACTAACAGCAGCTCACCAAGAAGGGAAAATCCTAGACTCGCCCGAGCAACTTCTCAATCAAGGAATTTAATCGAGCACTTTGACAGAAGCGAAACGCATCAGGAGTTGCATAGACTCAAGCTGGGACAACCAAAACAACGTAAGAACGTGTACGGTCATCACACCAACGCCAAAAGTCAACAGCAACCTGAGCAACACAGAGAGAAACCTCGAACAGTGTACTGTAGATTCAAGCCTTCCGGCGAACACTGCCAAGTACAACATGATCGAGATGAACACCACTATGAAAAAGGAGCATCCCGTCATACCCTGACGAGAGCAAAAACCATCTCGCACCGTGCCAACACAGCACGCACAAGACGACACACGGAAATAAAGCGACAAGGAATCACGAACCTAATGCCAGGGGGTTAACCCAGCCTTCAGCTGGCCGACTGTACTAGACTTTCAGGACCCTGAAAACTGTATATCTCGGATTCCCATGTACTTTACACAACAACGCTCTGATACCACCTGTGACGACCCGGATCTCGGATACCGGATATACCCGATAGGACTATCGAATACACCTGATACCACTTGGAACCCGCGAGGCCTCCCTAAAGCTCCGAAGGGATGAAAGGATTGTCGTGTAGAACATTGAAGCCATAGAGATATAGCAGTAAGTAATTAAATTTCATTAGATCGGTTTGCTAAAGTAGCGGAAATAAAATTACTTTTTAATTAACAGTTTAAATTAACAATTATACCAGAGTCCAGTCCAACAGAAAGATAAGTACAGTCGACAAAAAAGAAAGACGTACTGAAAAGTCGGGGAAAGCCCGACGAAGGTACCAGCTGGCCACTACGAACTCGCACACCAGGAACCGCAGAAGCAGACGCCACCCACCTGAAAAGCA
Source organism: Amorphophallus konjac (assembly GCA_022559845.1). NCBI lineage: Eukaryota > Viridiplantae > Streptophyta > Magnoliopsida > Alismatales > Araceae > Amorphophallus > Amorphophallus konjac. The sequence goes on along the minus strand of CM040123.1, from coordinate 343,411,172 downwards.
GGGGTGAGCCTCGTGTCACTAGCCTAGTAGGGGTCACGCGGATCCCCACTGGAAAACACGCAGTAACACGCAACAACGACAGAAACAACAACAGCAGAAGTAGTAAAGCAGGAAACTACCACTAGAAAGCTGTAACAGAAAACCGAGAACGGAAGGAGTAGAAACAGCTAAAAGAAAATGGAAAAGCCGAACCGAGCGAAACACGGCTGCCGAACTAACCTCGACTCCCTAAGCTTCTCCTAACCACGACCGAAGGGTAGACTCTGACCTGAGACAGTCAGGAGTCGCCTATCCGTCAGCACAACAACAGGCCTACGCTCAGGCCCACAGGGATACATGATACCCTAGAGAAAACCTAGACCGGCCCAAATGAAACACGACCAGACAGTCGTGCACACAGACCAGACAGGTCTAATGCAGACCAAGACGCGACAGTAGGTACGACTGGAGCGTCGCCCCACCACACAACTCTGACCTCGGGGCCAAGGAAGGGCAACCCAAAAATAGACACGACGAGGGAGAAACACGAGAGTCACGGGTCACGTGACGGAAGTATCCCCTCCCACTAGAAGAACGGCTAGCTGCGTCCACTGACGTCTTATGCTGCGCCTACAAAACAGGCAAGAGTCTAGGAAGAAACCTAGACAGACAACAAACGACATGACATCGACCTCGAGTACAGCCACGGGAGGGCTAACCCGGAAAGTTCACGACGCATGAGAAACGCCAAGAGTCACGCGCCAAGTGACTGACGTGCCCCACACTCGAAGAACGGCCAGATGCGTCCACTGACGTCTTATATTGTGCCACAAGTGTCTCATCTACAGCACCGCAGGAAAAACAGGGAAGAGACGCAGACACATGCTGAAACCAATAGGAACTACAGTCGCGAGTGACTAGACAGGGTAACGCCCGTTGGCGTTAGTCCAAGCCCCTGACCACGTGTGCACACACTGGCTCTTGCCTAAGCCAGGCCTTTAGCTAGTTTTCTCCCCCCGTAGGACGCTACGGTTGAGGGCCACACTGCCGAGCCGGGGGGCCCACGGAAACTAGCTTTAAAACCGATCGACGGAAATGCCCCTCCATCTCTCCCAGGTGGGCCAACACTGAAAATCTTAGGGCTACGACTAGTGAAGACTCACAAGACACGGAGACTCAAAACACGAGTGCGGAAGTACAGGCAGGCAAGAGAGCCCTACGCCACGTACTTCGGAGCACCAATGGTAGCACCGCCACTACCGACAGACTCGGGACAAGGCAACTAGACCTGAAGACACCACGATCCTTGAGTCTCACGACTTAGGGTCAAGATCGTCGTGCAAAGTGGTAACATGCCGCTAATCGGTCTAATCCTAAGCCAGAGAAATTGACTTACACAGAGGAAATGACTCGCGGAGAACCGAGGGAACACCAAGACCCTCAGCACGCCTGGACACGTAAACTGAGGTAAGGCGATACCTCAAGACATCCAGAACCACTGTCTCGAGCTGGAAAAAACCGCCGAGACACACACAAGGTTACCTGTCAACCACTGGGTTACACCGGGTTGACCAGGACCCGACAATGACACACAAGCGCATGCACATATCACAAACACTCCTGACCACCTCGTACCATGGTTATAGCCCTCATAAGACATCGGGTGACATCCACGTGCAGTCAGGCAAACCACACGGTCAAGCCAAGATAAATAGAATCCAAAACAGCGAAAATCGGAACCCTAAGACTGTAACGCACCACCCTTAGACCGTTACATGGATGTGACGGTCTAAAATGGGCCGTTACACCCCAGAGAAGACAGGACTGTGGTGGTCGAATGGAGACGCGCTACAATGATGTGACGGTCGAAGAGAGACCCGTCACAGACACTGCCCTATACATGACCTTAAGACAGACCAACACTATAACGGTCTAAGAGAGGCGTGTTACAAGACCCTGGCGCATAGGGGTTGGTGCGTTACAGCCAACCGACATGGCCAACACAACTTGGCCAAACTACGCTGTGACGCACCTCTACAGGGGCGTCATAGTCATGTAACGGTCCAATACTGGTCCGTTACACGGTCCTAGCCTCGAAGAACATAAAACGACCAACGACTGTGGCGGTCTATCGTGGGACCGTCAGAGAGTGTGACGGCCATTGGAACGACCGTTACACCGGTCACCGCGGGAAAATTGTGGAATGGCCCAATCGGCCCGTTCCACGCCCCATTCACGCCGAAGTGCAGGGGAAACAAAGCCTCATGATGAAAAACAACTTCTGGAAGCTAGAAAGTCCACATGCATGCATTAAATTGCGAGATCGGGGCGATTCTGACGAATCGACCCTAAACGAGCCACCGAGGTTCCCGGACTCCTACCGGCCCTGAATGACGACCAAACACTACGAAACTCACGTGAATGGGATCCAGACATCCCAGCGGTCATTTTGACACTAACTGGACTAAGAATGGTTACCGTTTTCCGGTGAACCCTACAAACCACGAAAATGACGGTTTTGTTAGAACTGGCCCGATCTAGCCCGTCTGAGTACCAAACCACGCACAGAAGTAGGGAAAACATGCAGAACAGATAGGCGATCCATCTCCCTACCTCCACCGAAGAAACCGAGCGCTGAGGTGACTAAATCGCGCCAAAAAACACCACGCGAACTCAACCGCCGGTTTTGAATCCATCGTTCAGGATCGCGCCAAACACGCTCCATCCTCGCCCCGTCGCACACCCGATCAGCCCCGCCGCAGCATCCCCACCTTGCCCCTGGATCTCCCCCGTCTGCAGCCGGGCAGAGGAGGCGAGAGAGGAGAGAAAACGGAGAGAGAGAGGGTGACGGCGAAAATGAGAGGAGGAGAGAGAAAGAAGAAAGAAAAAGGAAAAGGAAATTAGAATTTTCCTAATTTTTGAAAATTCGATAATTAGCCCGAAAATGGACTAATTCAGAAAAATACGTAAAAATAGCCGAAACGATCCTCGGGAAGAGTACATCGTAACTGTATCGTCCACGAGTCGATGAACTGAGAAATAAACTCATCGTAGGGTTCCGTAGCTAGTACGAGAGAAAAATCCACATGGATCGTAAAACTCAACTCAGGACCCACAAAAGCGATCCGAAACTCTCCGAAAAGGATCCGAAAGACCCAATAAGAATCCAATAAGGATCCAGGGCATTACAACAGTAGTGTTATCACTACCATGGGTTTGGCCACTTTGCAAGCCAATGTCCCACCCACACATCACTAGTCATTGGGGACACGCGAGACGGAGAAGCCTCAACTTCAGGGCTTGTGTCTGTCAACTATGAGGCCGAGCAGGAATTAACTGACGAGTTCTTTCGTGAGGAGGACGATGTCCAGGGGGATCCTTCTGACCTCCAAGATGATTAGTATCCATTGTACTAGTTACACATGTGGGTGGCTTGGACCACCGCTACATTATGTATGAGTCTAGGGTCATGTGTGAGTCTTTGTTTCGTATAGTCTGTTGGGAGTCTGCATGCGTCGAGTCGAGTCGGTCTAATGCAAGCTCACGGTGCCAGTCCCTTTCGAGTGTGAGGCAAGTCGGATCTCATGCGTACGTTGTGGACTTGCCTGATGAATATGGGATCAACTCTACCGTCAAAGCCACGGATCTAGTCACCTACAGGGACCCTGCGGTGAATCCGAGTGAGCTGTTTGAGCCGTCTCATTCCCTTGAGAGTGACCCCACCCCGGAGTGTTCACCACCATCCTCATTTCAACAGCAGCGTGAACAAATAGGACATATATTGGATGAGCAGGTGACGCGTAGGAGTGGAGCGTACTAGCGCTATCGGGTGCGATGGAGAGGCCGGCCCGTGTCCGCTGACACTTGGATCATCCGGGCAGAGCTACAGAAGACAGATCCAGTTCTACTAGAGCGGTACCCGAGCGACGGCACCCCCCCTTACTCGATGGGGTCGAGTTCTTCCCACCCGAGGAGAATTGATGGGGCATCGGAGCTGGGCCACTAATTTTTTTTTGGAGTGTGTATTTGTCTAGAGTGTCATTGGTGTGTATTTATAATTTTGTGTTTCATATTGGGTCAAGAAAGAGTTAATTGGCAAAATGTAATGGGTTTCTTTATAAAAAGGCCACTTAGGCCTGGTGGGGCTCCCACTCTCTCTCCCATTGGGCCACCTAGATGCTAGGGCCCATAGGGGCTGGTCCATGGTCCTAGGTGGACTTGGACCAAGTAGAAGAAATTCCCATTTTACTTCTTTAAAGAGGGCGCCCCCTCCTTTGTCCCCTTGTGGGATTTTTTTATATTCTTCTTTGTCTCCCTTCCCCAATATGTCTCCTTGACCAAGGGTATATGTGGTCATTTGTTCTACGTCTAGGGTTTACTACTTAATGTCTATTGTAATAATATTTGATAGAATTATTGAAGAAAAAAAGTATTTGTGTGCAAGAGCCCAAGGGCGCCCCTCTCTCTTCCCTCTCTTCCTCCCTTGCGGCAGAGATTGCAGCAGATCTGGGTGTGATGCCCCAAATCTTGGAGTGATTCCAAGTTCTATCTTCCCCTATGGGTGTGATTCCCAGCCACCACCACCACCGCTGCCTCCATTGGAGCCGCCAACGAGCCGCCACAACCCCATCTCCAGCTTGCTGTCCAGACCTACGACCGGCAGAACAGAAGCTTGAAGAAAAGTTTGTATCTCCAGATCCAGCCATCTGATTGAGCTGAGGTTTTGAGGGTTTGTTCCCCGTGTTTCCCCCTTCTTCCTGTTTAATTTTTACCTCAATCATCCCCCGTTTGCCCCTCCTCCCAGTTAATTCTTTCCACCTCTTGCAGTCTGCCTTTCTGTGATCTGTGAGACAACAACTTGTTCCATGAATTTTCCCACCCCTTAAACCACATCAGAAAATTACAAAAATATTTGTGTTCCCCCCCTCACCCATAAAATTTCCAAAGCCTAGATCTACCAATTTCCCTTTGGTCAAACCCCATAATCAGGCAGAACCCGATATGTCCTGCTTGATCTGTGTTCCGGGCCAGAAATAACTACGGTGTTGCAGAGGTTTTCATTTCAAATCCGACCATTGAGCGGATCTGAAATTCACATATGTCGAAGCTCTCTGAGTGCACTTCGCAACGGCACTAGTTTTGTCCCGATCCGATACTGTATTTGGGCGTGGTGACCGTTCTCGTGGAAGCGCACAGATATGTCCCGTGTCATGCCAGCAAGTGTAGTCCACCGATTAATTCTTCCAAAAATACACCGGCTGCGATTCAGCCACTGCTGACCTCGAGGATCGAAGAGGAACCTTCCATCTATGTCCCAGCTAACTGCCCCGGCCAGAAGACGACCGGAAGTCACCGTCCTACAAGCCGCACGCGCTTGCTGTCCAGCGAGTTTGAACAGTGTCGAGTCGGACCAGCAGCCCGCCTTCGACCGAAAGCCCTTCCGTCTTGCTGCTCGTCAACCCGAGATTGGTACTCCCGAGTCGTTGTTGTATCCCTTTACCACCCTGCGTAGAGTGGGCCGTAAAATTCATTGCAGTAACTATTTATATTTACTGTACCGGGAGTTACGGTTCTTGGCCGGGAAGGTCTTCCCCACGCCCCGAGCGTGGAGGTATGTTTCCGCTCCTCTATTTGTCGCATTGCTCATTTCGTATATGTGTTTATTTGCCACTCCTTGTGATAGGATATCTAGCTCGATAAAGTTTTATCACCACTGTGAGTGAGTGAGCGTAACCGTCCCGTGACTCGATCCGAGCACGTGAAAGAGCCGAATACCCTTGACTCGCTGCTGTGAGCGACGTCACGCGGTTCGAGGAGAATAAGACGGAGAGAGCGGAGCGCGCGGGCTCCTCTTTTGCTTTTATCCTGGTGCTTTAAGCTGCAACACAAAGAGATCAAGAGAGAAGAGAGAAGGACCACGGAAGATTGCTCCGGCGGGGCAAGCGGGACAAACGCAATATGTTAAAGATAAGAGGAGAGAGAAGGGGGGCCACCACGGGAGATTGCTCCGGCGGGGCGAGCAGGTGCAGAAATTAAATAACAAAAATTGAAACGGCCATTGCGGGAAGCAACTCGCCGCGGCCTCGAGAGTATAGCATAATAGGAATATAACAAGGTATAAAAAGGAGCAGAATTTAAACGGCCATTGCGGGAAGTGACTCGCCGCGGCCTCGAGAATATGAGCAGATAAGAATATAACAGAATATAAGGAAAATATAAAGAACGGGAATTTAAACGGCCATTGGGGAAGTGACTCGCCGCGGCCTCGAGAATATGGGCAGATCAGAATATAACAGGATATAAAGAGAATATAAGAACTGGAATTTAAACGGCCATTGGGGAAGTGACTCGCCGCGGCCTCGAGAGTATAGCAGAAGAGAGAGATATGGCAAAATATAAGAGATATGGCAAGATATATAGATGACAGAATTCAAACGGCCATTGCGGGAAGTGACTCGCCACGGCCTCGAGATTATGATGTGATCGCCAGGGGCCGAGGACCCCAAAATGGAAGAGTGATCGCGCCTACCTCACTAGCAGGAAGTGGCGGGTTGCTTCTTCCTCCCCCTTCGGCCGGCCGACGGAGAGGGCTCTCTTTAGTTACCCTTGCAAAACAACAGATAGTAAATAAACGGAATTAGAAAATGGCAGTGTAGTATCAAACTCTTGCAATGAAAGTAATGAAATCGTGGCGGGACACACACCTCGTTGGTGTGGTTTTAAACCCCTCTCGAACACGAGTAGGACGAAAATGCAATGATGAATGCAATAAGTATATAAGAGAAGGCGCCTTTACAAAGGGAGTTGGAGGATGCGAGATGATGAATGCAAAGAACTACAGAGAAAAAGGGGAGAGAATTGGCTTATTGGATGTGCCGATGGCGAGATCCGGCGGAGCTTCGGCAGCGTAGGGACGACGTAGAAGCGCGGTGGACGAAGACGACCTTCCTCTCGCGAGCGTGGGCACCCGAGAAGCCGGCAGAACCTCCACCTACAAAAGACCCCACGGGTTAGAAATGACTCCGGTAGCCTCTGGGCTCCGGCAGCCTATCGGATCTCTTCTTCGCTCCTTCAGAACTGAGGGGGTGGGCCTCTATTTATAGAGCTCCGGAGGGTGGAGGCGTCCAGGACCCTGGACACCTCCATCAGGGCCGAAGTAATATTTTATTCTATTTTTATTCATTTTTTTCGAATATTTTTGTGGAGGCGTCCAGGGTCCCGGACGCCTCAATAAGGTCCACCGAACTCCACCGAAAGCCGCACGCGGTTTGGCACAACGCGTGGTTTTGTGAGCGGCGCCTCGTGATTCGGAAATGGGCGCGTCCAGTTGTCTGGACGCTTCTACAATTGGCTTTTTTCACACACGACAAACCGTCGGTCGGTGGACGGGGCACAGTGGGCAAGTTGATGGAGGCGTCCAGGGTCCTGGACGCCTCCAAAAAAATATATTTTTTATTTTTGTTTTGTTTTTATGCCAAAGCTGGCATTTTTATATTTTTTATATTTGTTTTCATGGAGGCATCCAGGGGCCTGGACGCCTCCATTAATATATCATTTTTTTATGTATTTTTGGTCTTAAGAAATAAATTAAAGTAATGGAGGCATCTAGGAGGCTGGACGCCTCCATTAAGACCCCCCCGGGTCCGCTGAAAAGGTGTCGGCAGCTCTCCGACAGGCACCCTTCCTGGTTTCGGAACCTTCCGGTGTGTCCGATTGGTGTTGATGCCGTCCGAATGCCGCAACGACATGATTTCCGGATGCCGAAAAGGCGGAAGAAGACTCAAGAATAGGAAACACTCGAGCGATTTAAAATGCGAAAGCCAATGCGGGGCGTCGTATAGTAATATGAGATTTTCTCAGGAGATGTCAGGAATGGCGTGTCTACAGCTGCCCCGCCTTGGCGTCTGCTTTGCAAGGGAGTGACACGTAGTGGAATGATATCGAAGTGGAGTGAAATGAAGTGGGAGCGGACTGATAAGTTGATGCCAAGGTGTGATGAGACACGCTTTTGACATTACTGTTTGGAATCTTTCCTGAAGTTTCAATGAGGCGACCTTGAAGGAGGTCTTTCAAATTTTGACGATTTGCTTGAACGGAGATCAAATAAGGGAGGGTGAGATGTGCGCTCTGGCACGAAACAAAAAGAGACCAACTTCTCGGTGTGGAAGTACCTGGGTCATAAACCTGCAGGTTTCACCTTTGGGGAGCGGTTACCAGCCAACGTGGAAGTGCTGCGGCCAAGGTGGGTCAAGCAAGGTAAAAAGCAAAGGAATATCTGAGGGTCTGTCCAAACAAGGGTCTCCTTTGGAAGAGCAGCGTAGGGCCGTTTCAAGGAAACTCAGTATTTCATTCGGAGTTGAATATCTCATATTTGTAAGAATTGAAGCACAGCGGCTTTCACAATCGAATCACTTGAATGATCTTCCGCAATAAATCAAAGTCCTATATGAATGCATGCTGGGCTTAAAGAAAAATTTAAAACAAACTAGAATAGAAAATAGCCAAGGATAATACTGTCAACTTGTTAAGAACGGGTCAGGATACCGATCCGGTGAGCTGGTACTGGGCTGGGGCCCGTTTATCCACGCACCAACTCTCTGAATGGAACTGTCGTCCCCATGCTACCACAAATTAACGGCCTATCCGTACAACCCAAATTCTTCTGGGATCATCACTGTTTTTGTTGAAGGGGAACTCAAATCCCAGATTCGTTCGGGCCGCAAGGTCCTTGACATATTCTAGTAGCGTAGGTATCATATACTATGATGCATGACACGGTGGGACCAACCATTTGAAAGGTGGGACAGGAGATAGGACAAAGACGTCCGTTAGTAAAACCTGCACAGGCCAGCATGGATTAATAACATCAGAAAGTAACAGAATCATAACAGAATCGCACCACAATGGAAAGGAGATCTAGACAAAATCCTGACAACTGACCACTGACGTGACATGTTCTGTCCTGTAGCGCCCTACCCTTCCTATAAGTATCTCCCTTAGGCTAGTTCCTCCAAATGCACCAAGGAGAGTTTTGAAAGCTCAGGAGGAAAAGGAGAGGAGAATCTAGAGATTTCTGGATGGAAGGAGAGTCTTCCCGCGTTATGAAGAGGAGCAGGCCTAGCAGCGAGATCAGGCGACTCTCCGACCTCGAGGGTCATCTGAGTGGGACGATCATGTCGCATATGGTAAGCTGATTCATTTCAACTTTTCTCCCCTTGAACCTTCTTCTCACTTGCTCTCTTCCTCCTTCTTTCTTTTCCTTTTTCAGCCATATCCACTCTTCCCGGGCCCGAGGAAGTTTTCCAAACTGCCATGGCTTTCAAAGTTAACTTCCAACATATCCATCGGCATGAGGGCCATACTCTCGAAGTGGCATCTGCAGGGGCTCCTTATTCACGCCAAACACTACGAGAAGATTCGTATGGACTGGGCGGCTATGTGAGCACTAGTGGAGATCTGGCATCCCCAGACCCATACTTTTATCTTCCCGACCTTCGAGGCGACCATCCTCCTCGAGGAGGTGGAACTTCTGCTCGGATTGAAGAAATTCAAGAGTGACGGGAAGGTGAAGGCTATGCGGATGCTGACACGGGGGTCTTCCGAAAGCATCCTTGGAAGCTTCAAGCCGCCCGACGCAGCCCGACAGGTTCGTACTCAAAAGGGAGTTGATTTGCAAAAGCTCACGGAATGGGTCATAGAGGCCCTGAGAGGGTTACCAGACGATGACTATTTGGAGGGAATCATGAAAGGGTTCACCATTTGTCTGGCGGGTGCTCTCTTGTTTCCTTATACCGACAACATGGTGGAGGAAGACCAACTGAGTGCTATATGCAGGATCTGGCGTGGAAAGAGGGTGGGACCCGCTGTCCTTGCCTACCTCTATAGTGGCCTTACTGCCTCGAGCATGGGTAAGCCTCCTTTTGGTTGCGCACTTGTCCTGAATTGCTGGATGGATTTGCATTTCAAATTTGATCACCGTGAGGGAATGCCAACCGCTTCGAAGCTCTTCCAACAAAGCCCCCTTTATCACATAGCTGACATGTTAGGGTTCGGTGGCACTGTGGCGAACCGTGTTCCGTGGCTAAAGAGACGTGAAGACTGGCGGTCTCACTTTCGAACCGTGACACAAAGCTTCTTCTCTTGCGCACCGGCATGTTTACTCCTGCTTGAGCTCCTCATGAGGTCTTCTTGTGAAGTTGATCTCCAACTGATTGGTGCGACCGAGTTTGTCCTTTACAACGCGCATCGGTGCTGCCTCCAGATCGGCATTCCACGTCATTCGTTCCCACTACCGACTGGCATCGTTCCTTTGAAGAAGAGAGAGTTGGGCACTGAAGCGGATGCGAAGGAAGCGAAGGCCGTCAAAGCACCCTGGAAGGCAAGTGTTGCGGGGAAGGCCTTAGCGCATGTGGGGGAAGAATGTGAGCTGTGGAGAGCTTATATAACCGAACTGGGGAAGTTAAGGCCTAGAGTGCCTAAACCCCTGATGTAACTCGCTCTGCTTTCTGATGGAATAAAATCTGGAATTTGACATTCTAGACCATTGTTCCCCTAATTATTATTTTTATGATTTTTATTTTTTATTTTTTATTTTTATATTTTTGTGTTCTCTTTCTTTTTATGTATCTATTTATTCATAATATGATCATATATAAATATATATAAAAAATTTTTATGTTTAATGGGGGGGCGTCCAGAGGCCTGGACGCCTCCAATTTTTCTTTTTTATTTTTTATTTAATTTTTATTTTGGGGCGTCCACGGGCCTGGACGCCCCTATGATTTCCTTTCTTTGTTTAATTTTTTGTTTGGGGGCGTCCAGGGGCATGGACGCTCCAAGTTTTTCTTTTTTATTTTGTTTAATTTTTTGTTTGGGGGCGTCCAGGCGCCTGGACGCCCCTAGTTTTTTTTTGAATTTTTGAAAAAAGGAAAAAGTGGGGGCGTCCAGGCGCCTGGACGCCCCAAAAAAGGGTGATTTATTATATAAAGGGGGGCCTCACCCCCCTTTCCACTTCTGCTGTTCATTCTGACGACTTGTTCACTCTAAACGACCCATTCCCAGTTCCCAATGGAGCAAGGAGGCCCGAGCCAGGGCGGGGAGAAGCGGAAACGACGGGCTCGTCGTCCGAGGAGGTCGAGGGATCATGTAGAGGAGGCTTCCACAGGAGAGGAGATTGCTGCGGAAGAGGAGATAGCCGCGGAACAGGAGGCGCCTCCTTTGGCCGTGGAGGATCCTGCGGGTGCTGGCGATGCGGTAGAGGATGAGCATGACCCGGTAAGCCCCTCAGAACCCCAATTTATTGGTTTAATATGCTAAACAGGCGACCGAGAGCCAGTGGAGAAGGCCGGGGAGTGGGGGAAGGAGGCGTCCAGGGACCTGGACGCCTCCAACTTTCTTTTTTATTTTGTTTTTATTATTTATTATTATTATTATTTTTTGGGTTATTATGTAAAATAAAAATAAGGAGGCGTCAACATGGGTGGACGCCTTCATGATAAAATATATTTTATTTTTATTTTTGGTTATTTATTTTTTTGGTTTTGTTAAAATAAAAAGAAAATAAAAAGAAAGCATCCAGGGGGTTGGACGCCTTTAAATATATATATATATTTAAAATAAGTAAAAATAATTAAATATTATGTACAATGTTGTTGTTTATTATTATCCATGATGCTGATGTGTTCCTTTTTGCTTATTTTTTTGTGGTGTGCAGGGCGTGATGAAGAGCCGGATCAGCTGGTCCCTGGTGGTGGCAGCGTACCGTGGGCTACCGGACTTCCAGAGGGCGCGTGTGGACGCCATGGGTTTTGGAGCCTTCCTCAGGATCGAGCCCTTCCGGCTCGACCTTCCTCTCATTCAGGCGTTGAGGGAGCGGTGGCACGCGCCGAGCCGGGCGTTTCTGATGCCCTGGGGGCACATGGTGCCGACACTAGAGGATGTAGCTCGGATCACCGGGCTACGAGTTGACGGAGAGGCAGTCAGCGGGGTCACCTACCCCGACTACCGAGAGAGTGCCCTGGACCTGCTGTGGTTAGAGACGAGCGTGACCGACAGAGACAGTAGGGTAGTCGGCCGAGTGGAGATTATGGAGGCGCTCGGATTCGTCAACCCGCGCCAGCGGGTTAGCGAGACTGGAGCGGTGTTTCTGGCACGACTGGAGGGAGATGCCCGTGCAGCTTTCACCCAGGACCCGAGCGAGCGGGAGCTGGTGGATCTAGACCTCCGAAGGTTTCTTTTCTTCTTCCTGGGCCGCCTTCTGCTGGGGACGAAGGGTGACGACATCCTCTGCCGCTTCCTCGGGATCCTGGCGGACCTAGACAGAGTGGGGCACTACGCGTGGGGAGCGGCTCTGCTTGCCCATTTGATTGCTGATCTCTCCCAGACTTCAGAGAGGGAGACGACAGTCAGCGGCTTCGCACCTTTTCTCCAGGTACACAATTTATTTATGCATTTTACCGTAGTTAAATATGCAATTACTCGTGCTAATGATGTATGATGGATGCAGGTGTGGAGTTATTACTACTTCCCGATGGGGAGGGCCAAGTAGGGGAAAAGGAGAGCCGTTCCTCTAGCGCGACAGTGGAGGCCGATTGTGGTAGCGGCACCACACAGCTACCAGCTGGCGTCACTTCGTCGGGAGTTGAGCGAGTACCCCGAGGCTATGGTATGATGCGTATGATTTCTTTGTATTTTTTATGCATGCGACCTAATGGCAACTAGTATGATGTATGTATGGTGATGTAGGTGGTGTGGAGGCCCTACCTGGGTATGGCCGACGCTGGCCAGCCCTGGGTTGTAGCGGGTCTTCCTCGTTTCAGGCGGGACGTGTGGGTCCATTGCCTAAACGAGATTGAGCCGCTTCGGCTGAGGCTGGTTATGAGGACGTTGGGGCTGGCCCAAGAGTGGGTCGATGTAGATGAGCCGGTCCGCATCGGGCGGAAGACCAAGGGGAAGGCGAAGATCGTGGACTGGCGCACGCGCTTCCCAGCATAGTACCAGGACTGGCAGCAGGGCGGGGTCCCAGTGGTGTCCCATGTACAGGACAGCACCGACTACATGAGACGGTATCGAGCTACGTACGGGGACCGCCTCTCCCTCGGTGGTATGGCAGGGGTAAGTGTGAAATGAAAATGCTTAACTCTTTTATACGTATATGCATGTGATACTAACTTATATGCAATGCAGGATGCTCGTGACGACATGATCGCCGACCTGCGGGCCCAGCTGGCGGACGCCAGGCGGCAGTTAGTGGCCATCTGACAGGAGTTGGAGATCCTGGTGAGTCTATGCAATGCATTTTTGTGACCTGAATTTTTGATACTTGGCCTCTGACTGTCGTTTGCTCTGTGTTTCAGCGGGCCCACCAGGCAGCGGCAGCCGGGACGGTTGGTGGAGCGGGTTCCAGTTCGTGGGGCCCTCCCCCAGAGATCTCTGCCCTTCAGGAGCAGCTGGCGTATACGGTGGCTCGGGCTGAGGAGGCCGAGCGTGACCGCGCGGCTCAAGTGAGTGTCTGCCTGACCCCGACTCTCCTTCTAGCTGCTTTCCTTCTATCACTGCTCTCTTACGGTGCATGTGTGCTTCGACAGGTGGCCGAGATTCGGGAGGCCCTGGCCCGTGCTGTTCGTGCCGAGCAGGAGCGCGATTCTTGGGCGGCAGAGCGTGACGCCCGGATTGCGGAGCTAGAGGAGGAGTGGCGACGGGAGGCTGAGGAGCTTCCTCGCGGCGTGGTGGATTTGCGGATCGCCCTCGAGCTGTCGAGGAGAGAGGCGATGAGGGAGAGAGAGGAGAGGGAGAGGGATAGGGAGAGCATCGGGAGAGAGAGGGAGTACAGGAGGGCAGAGCGACATCGAGATTGGGATGAGAGGAGGGCTCTGGAGGCCCAGGTGATGGAGCTTCGACTGAGCCTTGGCACGGCGGAGGGGAGACTGCGGGAGAGTGAGGAGCGGTATCAGAGGGTGAAGGAGCGCGGGGCGCGACTTCGTCAGTCTGGTTCCTTTTCCGTGGGCAGCTTTCTAGTCTCTTCGGCCGAGGAGCGTCACCGTGCCTTCGAGGCTGGTGCACCACGACAGGGCGAGGCGAGCACGGCTTCTCAGGATTCACAGAGGTCGCAGAGTCCCCCTAGGGATCCCCGTCAGAGGAGGGAGGAGAGAGATGACCAGGAGGGTGATGGCGAGAGTTAGAGAGTTGCTTGTACACTCCACCCTCCTTACTGCATGATGTACTTTCGACTATTATATAAAATGAAAATGGCTTTCTTGTGTTGTGTGTACCTTTCCTCTCTCACTTTTCTGCTGCACCGAGTTGTTTCGAGGCATGCCTTACGAGACTTTGCCCTGAACAGCGGGGAACTACGCTTTGCACGGGGGGATTCTGTTTCCTTTCTCCCTTTTTTGGGCGCGTTCAGGAGCGAGGACGCGTATTAATCCTCGAATTCAAATTTAAAGCGTCGGGTGGCCTTTCTTCTCCCGTGTCTTACCCGCAAACGAGCCCGCCTTCCACCGAAACTCGCTCGCCCGTCTTTGTCTTCTTCCCCTCAATCGATGGAGTTCGGCGGTCTGGACCACGGCGAAGGTGGAGAGGGACGCGGGACCCCTCACCCAAGGAGGGACGCGCCAGAGCACGGAACGGCGTCCATGGAGGAGGAAGGGCCGCTTCGGGCCCTCGAGGGACCCGAGGGGCCCAATGTCGCGAAGGGAGGTGAACACGGTCTGGTTGGTCCTCCGATCTCTTCCTCTTTGATCCATTTTGAGTTTTGAAGCGAGCCGTGGGGGGAAAAGGTTTCGGCGAGTGTTGCACTCAAATGATGGACGCGTCCTTGATAGGAGACGCGTTCTTGTTATGACGCGAGGCCCTTCTTTCTTGATGCAGGACATGGCAGAGACCCCGGGTTTGGCCGATGAATGGGCGAGTGCAAATGAGCCGAGCCGTGTCAAGAAGGAGAGTCGCGGTAAGGCGAAGCTCGAGGATTGGTGTATACGTCTCCCTGGACAGCAAGGGAGCGTATTGGTGCAGGACAGTGCTGACTTCCTACGGCAGCAGAGAGAGAGTTATGCGGGGCATCCCCAAGCCGGGGATACGCGCGATGTCAACGGCTTGCGTGCCCAATTAGCCGAGGTCAGGCGGCAGCTGGCCGCCACTCAACAGGAACTGTCGCTCCTGGTAAGCTAAGTGCTGCATTTTCTGTTTTTAAATGTGGAGCTTAGCTGACGGCTGTTGTTTGTTCGTTCCAGCGTGCCCAGCAGACAGCGATGGTGGGAGTGGCTGGCGGCGCATCTTCCAGTTCCTCAGCCCCTTTTCTTGATATTACCTCCCTCCGGGAGCAACTTGCCGGTGCGGTGGCTCGGGCTGCCCGGGCGGAAGAGGAGCGTGATGCCTGGGTGGCGACTGTAGCAGAGCTGCGACATCGTGGTGAGGAGAGACCTTCTCCAGACATCCTAGAGTTAAGGGTTCTTCTGCAGATGACGAGGCGAGGGCAGAGAGAGAGAGATCCGAGAGAAGGGCCGAGCGACAGCGGGATCAGACCGAGAGGAGGGCCTTGGAGGCCCAAGTGAGGGAGCTCCAGTTGGGCCTTCAGGTCACGGTGCAGAGGCTAGGAGCGATGGAGACGCGCTATGAGAGAGCGCGAGAGTTTGGGGAGCGACTCCGCCAGTCCAGCCGCTTTGCTGCTAGTGGCTTCTTCGCCATGCCAGGGGAGGAGCAGCGAGTCATTACTGTGGAGCCAGCGCCACGAGACGAGGCGGGTGCTACTGCACGGGGATCCAGGAGGCTTCTGAGGGACCCTCACCTCAGGGGAGAGGAGAGGGACGTCTAGAGGGACGAGCATGAAGATAATGGCAAGAGTTGGTGAGCTAGTGGACCCGCCTCCTCTCTATGATTGTGATGTTTATGACAGCTTATGTAGAATTATGAATGGAGTGATTTGATTTTCTGCTGCTTGTTTGTTCTCTTGTGCGTTCCTTCTTCCCTACACTTCTTCTCCTTTGCACTGTTCCCATGTGATGGGTCTGCCAAGACTCCACCCCAAGCGGAGAATCGCGTCTTGTTGTGACCATTTTCCACGGGAATCTGCCGTCGAAGTCAATAATGATGGCCCTAGTTCCTTCTCCCAGATGTTGTGTCAAGTTTTACGGATGTCCTCCAAAACATGATAGGGTATCCCTAGACAACATAGGGGGCTAGTCGTCATATTCTTCATCCAATCAATCACCCTGTGCGAGCGGTGAAGTGACACACGGGACCGCATGGCAGGTGCCTCATCGTGAGGACTATCATTAAAAGGTGATGGAGGCAATCGTGGCCCGCACTCCTTCCATTTCTATAAATTCTTGTCCCTTTGATCCTCCCAGGTATATCGAGGGCTAACTCGAGGAGCACAAGTTCTCATGGGAGAGGAGGAGTTCAAAATTCTGAGAGTTGGATGGAGGGAAAATCTTCCCACTCTTCGAAGAGAAGCAGGTCCAGTGGTAGTAGTTCCAGGAGGCTTTCGGACCTCGAAGGGCACTTCAGCGAAAGGACCCGATTGTAACTCGTAAGCCAAGTTTTCCTGCTCTTTTTTTCCTTCTTTTTTCTTCCTTTCTTTCTGACCAAACCTCCTCTCCATTCCCTGCATGCGTAGAGTGTAATGAAATCACAGATCTCATGGGAGTTGGTAGTGGCAGCATACCGAGGTCTCCCAGATTTTCAGAGGGTGAGGCTAGACGTGATGGGATTTGGCACCTTTCTTCGGATCGAGCCGCTCGAGCTCGACCTGGTTCTGATCCAAGCCTTGTGTGAGAGATGGGACCCAGTGAGTCGGGCATTCCTGATGCCCTGGGGGCACTCGGTGCCCAGCTTGGAGGATGTGGTCCGAATTACGAGCCTCAAGGTGGATGGCGAGGCAGTGACCGGAGTCACTTACGCGGACTACCGAGAAGGTGCCCAGAAGTTACTGGGTTTGGACCTAGATGGTCGGAAAAATAGGTCGGTAGCCAGGGCGTCCCTCATGAATGCATTAGGGCTCACTGACACTCATCGACGGGACGATGAATCCTCAGAAGAATTCATGGAAAGGATGGAAAGAGGATGTCGTGCTGTGTACTGCACAGATTTCGGTAATTGGGAAAGATGCAACATAGATTTGAGGAGATTTCTCCTCTTCCTGTTGGGGAGGTTGATACTAAGCTCGAAAGGAGACGGTATCCACTGTTGCTTCCTGGAGCTGTTATCAGACCTTGAAAGAGTAGGGTACTACGCCTGGGGAGCTGCCATGCTAGCGCACTTGTTTACAGGTCTGTTCCAAGAAGCGGACTGCGAGATGACTGTGAGTGGTTTCACACCATTCATCCAGGTATTTTTGATTTTGTTTGTTTTATATTTTTTATTTTTGTTTTTGTAAGATATTGACGACATGTGCCAAAGCAGTTGTGGAGCTATTATTACCTCCCCATGGGGAGAGCGCGGCATTGGCGACCCGCGATGATGCCGCTAGCCAGACGGTGGCAACCCATCATGAGTGCGGCACCCCTAACCTACCAACTGGTGGTGCTAAGGCGGGAGCTACAGGAGTTCCTTGCAGCGATGGTGGGATTTTTTTTGAATTATTTTGTTTTTATCTTTGGTCTTGACTGTCTAAACAGGTATGTACAACCTAACCTAGGTAAATTGGAGACCCTACTCAGACATGGTCAATGCCGACCAACCATGGGTTCTAACAAGTCGTGCCCGGTTTGGACGGGAACTGTGGATGCATTGCCTGAATGAAATCGAGCCGCTTCGGCTGCGATTGGTTATGAGGTCCTTGGGACTGGCTCAAGAATGGGTGGATATGGCTGCGCCACCTCGCGTCGGGAAAAAGACGCGGGGACCGGCAACCTGCATTGACTGGCGCGTGCGGTTCCCTAAACAGTATGAAGACTGGCAACGGGGTGGCACGATTGTAGAATCACATGCGCGGGATAGCGAGGACTACTTGCGTCTATATAGGGCAAAGTACACAGAGCGGCTCCAACCCCATGGACTTGTGGAGGTAGGTTTCCCCTTTTTCTCTTTTCTTCTTTCTCCTTTTTTTAGTTTTCTGGTGAAAATGCTGACTCGTATGGTTGCAGGATGTTCGGGATGCCATGATAGCGAATTTACGAACTCGCTTGGCAGAGATGGAGCAACAATTGGGCGATGCCCGTGAAGCCTTGAGTGCTTCGGTAGGTGTACAGTGCGCGTTCCTAATTGAAACCCTAGATTCCAGGTGTTGGCTGCTAACTCATGTGGTTATAGCATGCCCAGATTGACGCGGCTTCCTCAGCGATGGGAGTAGGCGGTGTCTCTTCCAGCTTGTGGATTCCTACCTCAGAAATCGATTTGCTTCACGAGCAACTTGCTCGTGCCACGCAGCGTGCCGCGGAGGCAGAAGGGATGCTCTCTATACAGGTAAGAGTCTCAGTGTTGAGTTCTCCTTGTTTATGCCTTGCCGCGTATCTTGAGATGGTACATCTGGCAGGAAAAGGAGATGGAAGACATGCTTGCCCAAGCTGCGCAGAGGGCGGCTAGGATAGCAGAGCTGGAGGGGGAACTGCAGCGTCGTCCAGATGATGACTCTTCCCGGGATGCTATGGAACTGAGGATCACTCTCCAGCTGGAGAGGGAAGACCGTGAGAGAGAATGGGCAGAGAGAGAAAGAGACGCAAAGAGAGAAATAGCCAACAGATTGACTGAAAGGGAGGAACGAAGGGCCATGGAGGCCCAGTTATTCGAACTCCGAACCAGCCTTGGTCTTGCTGAACAGTGGCTGAGAGATGGTGAGGAGCGCTACCGAAGAGCACGAGAGCGTGGCTTTCGTGTTGGTAGCTTCTCTGCTGCTTCCGTGGATCAACGCCGGGGTGTGGGAATAGGAAGGGGAGTACAGAGCTGTAGGAGTACCGCTTTTCGTAGTTGGGTAGCACCTTTGAGAGCGTTTTGCCCGGAGAGTAGTGGGACGAGTAATGCAGAGAGAGAGGGCGGAACTTGATGTAATTTTTTTAGTTTTTTGGAATAAAATATAAGGTTCGGTTTGTTTGGTTTTCACCTTTGCTTCTGTTGCGTGAATCCCTGCACACATCACTGAAACAAACAAATCAGAATTTCTGTTCTGACTTGGCCCCTTGCTCAATAAGCAAATGGTCACTGTGACTGTCCTTGATAACTGGTCAAGGGGCCAAGCCTTTATTAACGAAGGCAAGGGAAAGATGTGGTGATGATGGATGCAACAGACAAGTATGCGAATGTAAACGATATTAAAGTGAAATGCTGCATACAAATGCAATCATGCAGAATTGATTTGTTTTTCTTTTTATATTTGGCATTTTTTTGTTTTGTTGTATTCAAAAAAAAAATTATTTGCAAATATGTACATTTTCTCTTTTTCCCTTTTTTGTTGTTTTTATCATTTCAATTTTTTGTTGCTAACGCCTCGCAAGCACCCAAATGGCACCTAACCTACGTGAGAACAAGGGTTTCTTACTAACCTCCCAGGTATCCTAAGTGCACATCTAGGTTGATTTGGGCCTCTAGACCCCTCGAATGATGATCCTGCCAGCTAAGACTTACCCTGATGACAATACCGTCATGCCATGCTTAGGCTCCCAGTCGCTTCCGACCACAGGGATTCACCCAAAAGATGTTTGAGGGAAATGATTTACCTGACCCGGGTCTGTTTCCTCACAACTCTAGATGGTATATGATGGAACACCCTGGAACCCCAATCACCAACCGCGTGATGCTGACCCGGAATCAGACGCCGTCGCACCCATAGGTGACACGCTTGCATTGGCATAAACCCAAGGTTAAGCAAGAAGACATCAAGGCGGTAAACATGGGTCTTGACCAGTCAGAAACACAGAGACTCCTTCGCAGCGATAGCTTTTACTTTTCAAAGTAGGCAACCATATGTGTATATTAAAATAAGGTCGCAGACCTTGGCGGGTTTCGCCCTTTAGAAACTCCATCGAACCTTCATCTTTAGAGGGAGAAGGAAGAGTGTAGGGGATAAACCTCCTGAGAGGACCGGCAAAGCCGTTAACCCGGCGAGTGAATAAGGGCCCATTAACTCTTTCCTTTCAGATAACTTCGGACCAAATCTCGAGCATTTACATTCCATAGCCCCCCCCCCTTTTCTGGATTCGAACTTATGCTTGGAGGGGTTCCATTTATCGCATCAGGCACGGTCACGACCAGGCTCTCGATTTTGATTTTGTATTTCTTTTTGTGAGGGAGATATAGTCGTTTGACGTTTGTGGGCTCCCTTTCGTATGCCTGCGGGGACACTGCCCTCTTCTCGTGCTCTGATCGATGCTCGAGGAAATGGATCTTACTCTTGCCCTTGGGGTTTGAGTTTCGATTTCTCATGCTCAGCGTTTTAAGGGCGCCGACTGTCTCATTTGGTCGAAGAGAAAAGAATAAAGATTACAGCTTCCGGAGATCTTCTGGGTGGGGCCCCACCGTAGGTGATGCTACCGACCTTTTTTTTTTTGAATAAAATACATAAGTGAGCACATGTTAGCTTCCTTCGAGCGAGCATAGGCCGATATGGCCGGACAGGGATCTCCACGGTTCTGGCAAACCAAGACCCGGTGCCTACCAAGCCTTAATGGGCCCTATCCTAACATGAAGGTTGGATGCAGCGACTTAACTACATGGTGACCACCAGACATCGGCATTTTGAATTTTTCATATTTTTAGTGATTTTCAATATTTTTTATTTTTGATGTTTTCTATCTTTTCATCATTTTTTATGTTTTGACATTAAGCTAAGGGTAGTATTTCTTAAGATAAAGCCCATTCCAAGGGTGGGATAACTCGGTCCCTTCGGCGTTGACTAGCTTGTAGGCGTTGCCAGGGTACACTGCTTGAATTACAAATGGTCCTTCCCAATTAGGTTGGAGCTTAGAACGCGGACCTCCAGGTTTGACAAAAAATCTTTTTACGACCATCTCACCGACTTTAAATTTTCTCTCAACGACTTTCTTTTGGTAAAAGCGAGCGAGTCTATTTTGATACACACGCGCGTGTTCGGCAGCAGCCAGCCGCTTCTCATCCAAGAGTTCCAACTGGACGAGGAGTGAATTACGACAATCGTCGAGGGAAAATTCCTCGTCCAATTATACCCTGAGAGAAGGGATCAGAGTCTTGTACGGGACTACCGCTTCCATACCATAAGTAAGGGCAAATGGAGTCTGCCCGGTGGGGGTACGGATTGAAGTGCGATAGGCCCATAGGGCTTCGATAAGTTTTTCTGGCCAGTCTGAAAACTTACTAGACTCGCAGGTTTTTTTGATGATCTTGAGCAATGTTTTATTGGTGGCCTCCGCTTGGCGGTTACCTTGTGGGTAATAAGGCGATGAATGATGCAATGCAATTGCGTACCTTTTGCAGAGGTCGTATAGGTCCTGAGAAATGAACTGTGGCCCATTATCGGTGACGATTGTGCTTGGGACGCCGAATCTGGCGAGGATGTTCTTCATGATGAACTTGTAGACTGTTGACGCCTTGATTTTCGCGTAAGCTTTGGCTTCGGCCCATTTGGTGAAGTATTCCGTCGCAGTAAGGATGAAAGATTTCTGCTTGGTGAGGGAATTGGGATCACCTAGGGGACCAATGATGTCGAATGCCCACATGGAGAAAGGCCACGGGGAGGATATTGGATGAAGTGAGGAAGATGGTGAATGGATTTTATCGGCGTGAAGTTGACACTTGACACACCTACGGACATAGACAACACAATCCTCTTCCATAGTGGGCCAATAAAAGCCTTGGCGAATGATCTTCTTGGCGAGCATCTGACTATTCATGTGGCCACCTCACACACCCGAGTGCGTCTCCTCTACACATTTCCAAACCTCATCGTCACCAAGACATCTTAACAGAATACCAGTAAGGCTCCTCCTATAGAGTAGACCTCCAACCAATGTGTATTTCTGAGCCACCCTTCTTATGGCTTTCTTGTCCTCTGTGGTGGCCCCTTCAGGATAAGACTGATCTTGGTAGTATTTGACGATTTCATAGAACCATGGTTTCTCTTCATCAGCCAGTTCTTCTTCGGCCTCTGCCAACATGATTTCCCTCTTCTCAAGGATATCTTCCTACAGGATCTTCCTTGCTATCCTGTCTTTGATATTTACGTAGGAAGCATCATCGATTGCAGGGGCGTGAAGTTTGTAGATGGAAATGGACTCAAACCATCTTCCTAGAGGGAACCTTATGGATGATGCCAACGAGGCGAGGGCATCGGCGAGAATATTCTGATGACGAGGGACATGAACAAAGATCAGTTTAGTGAACAGTTTGTCAAAGGCAGCAGTGAGTTCTTGGTGTGGCTTGAGTTTGGGATCGCGAGTGCGATATTTAGTGAGCACCTGGCAAAGGATGAGTTGACTATCACCTACGACTCGCAACTCAGTGATACGAAAAGAATGAGCGAGTTCTAGGCCAGCTAGAAGAGCTTCACATTCGGCTATATTGTTGGTAACTGAAAATTTGAGCTGGTATGCCAATGGGAATGTGAGGCCTTCAGGCGACAGGAGGGCGACGCCGATTCCTCTCCCTTGAGAATTCAGAGCTCCATCAAAATATAGTGTCCATATTGGCTCATCTGATTGGTTGACGGACATTAGTTCTTCATCTGGAAACTCTGATTGGACGGGATCGAACTTGGGAAGAGGATGGTGAGCGAGATGCTCGGCTATGGCATAGCCTTTAATCGCCTTTTGCTGGATGTAGGTGATGTCGAACTGAGAGAGAAAACTTTGCCAGCGTGCTAGCCTATCCGTAAGGACGGATTTCTCTAGAAGGAATTTGATAGGATTCATTCGAGCAATCAAGTGGACCTCATGAGCCAAGAAGTAGTGCTTCAATTTCTGCACTACCCAAACGAGGGCAGCACAGGTTTTCTCCATAACGGTGTACTTCGGCTCACAGGGATTGAGAAGTTTGGACAAGTAATAGGTTGCCCGTTCCTTACCTTCTTCATCAGCTTGTGCGAGGACAGCTCCCACGGAGTCATCCAAGACTGAGACGTAAAGGATCAGAGGTTTTTCTGGTTTCGGTGGAATGAGAACGGGTGGACTAGCCAGATATTCCTTCAACCCTTCAAAAGCTTTCTGACATTTAGAATTGCAGTGGAATTCTACTCCTAGCTTGGTCAACTCGTAGAGAGGTCTACACCTTTGTGGATGTTGGGACACAAACCGACGAATAAACTGTAACCTCCCGATTAAACCTCGGACTTCCCTCAAATTCTTGGGAGGCGGCATATCCCTGATAGCCTTGGCTTTGTCGGGATCTATCTCGATCCCTCTTTTACTCACAATAAAACCCAGCAATTTACCCGACGACACACCAAACACAGACTTCTTCGGGTTCATTTTCAATTGGAACTCCCTTGACCTCTGCAAGACCTTAGCCAAAACTTCTGGATGTTCCATCCTGGTCCTTGATTTCACCAACAAGTCATCCACATACACTTCCAGGTATATGTGCATCATGTCATGAAATATGGCCATCATAGCTCTTTGGTAAGTAGCTCCAGCATTCTTTAACCCAAACGGCATGACCACGTAACAATATGTTCCCCAAGGGTAGTGAATGACGTCTTCTCCTGATCCTCTTCTACCAAACGAATTTGATTATATCCTGAAAATCCATCCATGAATGAGAGGGTCTCATAACCTGCCGTGTTATCGATCAACACATCAATGTGAGGCACGGGAAAATCATCCTTTGGACACGCGCGGTTAAGGTCCCGGAAGTCGATGCAAATCCTGACTTTCCCATCTTTCTTCATGACCGGGACAATGTTCGCCACCCATTGAGGATAAAGGACGACTCTAATGAACCTGGATTTATGGAGCTTATCGACCTCTTCTTTCATTTTCAAAGCCATCTGAGGGTGGAAACACCTTAACCTTTGTTTTACCGAGACGGACCTTGGTTTAAGGGTTAAACGGTGTTCGACCAAGGTTGAATCTAGACCCGACATATCCTCGTAGCTCCATGCAAACATATCCTTATATTCCTTGAGAACTTCAATTAATTCCTTTTCTTCAGAGGGTGGTAGATTGTCACTTATGAGGATGATCCTAGGGTCTTCCTCAGTTCCCAAGTTGACTTCTTTGGTGGATTCTTCTACGGCGGTTGACGGCTCGTCGAATCTCCTCATTCCACTAGCGTATGTGCCCGCCGCATCCTCATATTCTTCACCCTCATTGTCAGTGGGGCATTCTTCATCCGTGATCTCGTAGACTCCATACCCTTCATCAAATGCACAGTCACCCTCCCATTCTATTTCCGGTAGCCGGATGGGATTTTCTAACAACTGGGGGATGGCAAGGAGGGCTTGACACCTGGCGGCTAAATCCAGAAGGAATCGACGAGGGATCTGCCTACCCTTGGATTTCTTCATAGGTACTACCCTTGACCTATCATTCCTAGATTGACTGACAATATTTACAGAAGAAGAGGAAGACGAAGAGGATGGTGTAGAATGTACAGGAGAAGACCCCTCAGAGGAGGGGTAGAAAATGTCGCTCATCGGACCTTGGACGGGTGGTCCGCAGGGCGGGACGCACCCGTGGGAGATGTAAGAGGTTTCCTCAACGAAGATGTGTTGTTGAGGAGTTTGAAACTTGACGTTTTTTTTTTCGTTTTCAGTTTTAATGACAAAGCAGTGAAAAGAGATTGGAGGAGAGAGAAAAATGGTTATGGCTAGAGGATTGTAAGGCTCATAGAGCAGATCATGGTTGAATACCTGGCGCGGGTTGAAAAGCCCGCGTAGGTATGTAAGCAAAGAAGGGGACCTGGGAAGATCATCAGACAACTGTCTGGCCCAGGAAGAAAATATCAGCAAAGGCTGAGACGAGTGGATGGAGAAGATGGCGGCTAATGAGCCGTCGACGGTAATGTTGAGGACGGATGAAGATCCGTCGATGACAGGGTCCTTCTGGTAAGGACGAGGATAGTTTGGAACCTTGGAAAGAGTGGTGATATTCTCTGGTATTCCGGAGATCAATGGTGGTCCTTCAAGCTGCGGAGACGAGAACATCCTTTCCAGTGCAACGAAAATGTCCCGTATGTCGAACCATTTGTTCCACTCGCATTCCGGATCTTTGATCTTGCCTCTTTTGGTGATCCTCGGACATTTTTCAACCAAATATACAGCATGTGATCCCCCATATGCTTCTCGTGGGTAATCTCCCATCTGAACAACGGGTCCTCTGTTGAAGTGGTTTGATAGAGTCCATGTGAGGGACTTCCAATCCGGCTTGAACGGTCCTTTGAAGCCTAGGCCAAACCTGCGGTTCGGCCTAATTTCCTTTGGCGGTTTGAGCCTACCCTGTAACTGTGCGCCCAGACCTTTACCCTGTTGGTAGCCGATGTTCCTCATAATCTCCCAACCTTTGGAGTGAAAAGGGAGATATGATGTTGCGGTTGCCTTGACCGGCTCCTTTGGTGCTAGTGTAACGTGAGATAGATCACGCACGTCCAGCAATGACAATATGGGCAGATGAGATGGCCAAACAGAGGGCAGAGAGGTGTTGATAGCATCCACTGTGTGAAGGACAGGAGTGCTGACCACTTTAATAATCCTCCCATTGTAAGGAAACTTCAGGCACTGATGGTTGGTGGAAGGCACAGCGTCCATGGTTTCAATGTAGGGGCGACCCAGTATAGCCTTGAATGTGGGGTCCATGTTGAGGACATGGAATTCCGTGAGAACTGACATAGGGCCTAGTTCTGCCTTCAGAATAATCATCCCCTGCGGCGGTCTTTTGCTATTGTCATAAGCCGTGACTGTGATCGAGGAAGGTCTTATTTGTTCCTCGTTGACCCCACACAACTGAAGGGTGTCCATGGAGATCACATTTATGGATGCGCCTGTGTCCACGAGACACGGGTTTATGGATACCCCATTAATTTTTATTGAAATGCACAATGCATATTTTCGAGCTTCCTTGGGAGCGAGCTCGTAGTTGTGGAACATGATGACCGGTTGTGTGTCTGTTCGAGTCAGGACGGTCGAAATCTTCTCCACGGGGAGGTCCTCATTAACCATGACTTTTTGAAGATATTCCATCAAGGCCGCCTGGTGGGATGTGGATCTTTGAAGTAGCTCCAGGATGGAGATCCGAGCAGGCGTCTTGTCCAAGTGATTCAATAGATCATACTGTGTTCCAGGGATAGCTCTTTCTTGTTGTTCTCCATCATCCTTCTCTGGCTGAGATTGCTCAGGATTCTGACTGTTGTGGGGGAAAACCCTGTGGAAAATCCTTCCCCTCCGGAGCACCATTGCCTGCGGCTTTTGTACCTCTGTGGGGGTAGCAGTGGGTTTTAACAGGGATTTGAGGGGTAGTGGTAGAGGAATGGTTGATGAAGCAGGGGTGATGACGGGAGCAGGGATTCTGATGAGGGGTTTGTTAGGTGGAGGCATGGTGGAGGTAGAGGGGATATCACACGGATTATGAAGGATAAGGGGTCTGGAAGGTGGAGGTGGAGATGAAGTAGATGTGGGTAGGGCTTGAAGCGGGCAATGATTTTGAGGTGGGTGATGGGTAATGAGTGGTTTTGAAGGCATTAGTGGTGATATGGTGGAGAAAGACGGGGTTATGTATGGTTGACGGGGATAAGAGGCTTAGAAGGGATAGGGGCAAATGCGGTAGAGGTGGATGGTAAAGCGGGGGAGTGAGAGAAGATGAGAGGGTATGAGGGCGTAGTGGAGGGTGTTGGCTGATAGGTCATTGGGGTGCGAATGAGGGGGCGTAATGGCAGTGGAAACGGTGGAGGCGGTACTGACGCGGGTTGGTGAGAGAGAGGTGCTACCCAGGCAAGGCGAGGGGGTTGCATGACGATAGGGTTGGAGGAAGAAAGAATAGAGGTACTTTCCGGATGCCACACCTGCTCTCTCCCGACTTCCGGGAAGGAGGAGATGGGGTTGACCTGGTGATTAGGCTGTTGGTGCTCCGGTAATGGATTCTGGATTATGCCTATGTTGGGCTGTTGTTGTGGGGCCTGCTGAGGCTGTTGTTGTTGTTGTGGTTGCTGCTGCTGCTGCTGTTGTAACTGCTGCTGTTGTAACTGCTACTGTGGCCTATGAGGAGGTCTCCTAGCCTTGAGAGCGGCGACGTATCGTCTCATTTCATCCCAATCTATTTGATGTTCATCATTCATATCGTGGATGTAATCTTTGAAATGGAAGCAGTAATCTACTGTGTGTCCTGGCTGCCTGTGGTAGACGCAATATTTGGAGGTATCAACATTCGGGGGCCACACAGGCCTTTCCCTGGGTAGCACAAGTATGTTTGAGGCCATGAGGGCGTTG
Organism: Amorphophallus konjac; assembly: GCA_022559845.1. Taxonomy (NCBI): domain Eukaryota; kingdom Viridiplantae; phylum Streptophyta; class Magnoliopsida; order Alismatales; family Araceae; genus Amorphophallus; species Amorphophallus konjac. The sequence goes on along the minus strand of CM040123.1, from coordinate 343,383,874 downwards.
AAAATATCCGCCAGAGTTTCTGGCAACGGTGGATAGTAGGCTCTCTTGGGACCGACCGGCCTCCTTTGTTGCTGTTGGGGACCATAATTCCCCGGGGGTGGAACTTGGTTGTACTGAAGTGGTGGTTGTTGTTGCTGAGGTTGTGGTTGTTGTTGCTGGGGTTGAAGTAATGGAGGCATATTATTCTGGGGTGAATTATTTTGGGGTGGAGGACGAAGAGGGAAAGGACCTGGTTGGAGGGGAAGTCGGGGCATTTGTGGAGGCCTTGGGTTGACTGCATAGTTGGCATTGTTGACCTTCACCCACTTGCTCATTTGTCACGACCCCTTCTGTGGCTCCGCCCGTGACACCAGCGCCTGTCTTTCTGACCACTTTGGGCTTCGGTGACTCAAACATGTTCATAGTGGGGGAGTCTTTTAACTGGGTTTGGATGTACCGGGCCCTTTCATAGAGTTCCTCCATTGTAGTAAGTTTATTCATGGCTAGGACATGTCTGAACTGTGGGGTTGCATTAGACACAATCATCTTCACTTGTTCGGGCTCAGAGAGGGTATCCCTTATTCTTTCCGCCAGAGACCTCCATCTATCAGCATAGCGGACAAAATCCTCATCGGGCTTCATCTTTTCGGCCACTAGGTCGGTAATGGAGAGTGAGGGACCGACCCTATCCCTATATTTCTGCAAGAACATTCTCTGGACTATTTCGAAATTCTCGGCCTCGCGGGGCTCCAAAGAATAGAACCACTCTAGCGCGGGACCATCCAATGATCTCCGAAAGAGTTATGCCAGGGACCTCTGATCGTTTTACCAATAGGAGGACTCATACATGAAATCCTTGAGGTAATGAAGGGGTTGCCGGTACCATTGTATCTGCGGTACGTGGGCATTTCGGAGGGAGGAAGATGAATGACGGGAAGGATTGGCAAAGCAACCTCCGGGGTGGCTTTCACGTCCACCATTCTTCTCAGATTTTGAAACTGCTCGTCCATGCGATTGAACCTATTGAGGAGCGATTGGGTGAGCTCCTCTGGAGGTGAAGGTGGCACTTGCCACTGGGGGAGAAACTGTCTCCCGGAAACTTGAGGGGGGAACCCCGAATGAGAGGGCTCTGCCAGATCGCCGACAGTCGGCCCCTGCTGAAGCGGTATGTGGGGAACAACGGGAGTTTGAGATTGTGACGGGAACTGGAATGAGGGTGGTTGTTGGCTCGCTTGTCCTTGAAGCGAGGGAGACTGGATGGCTTGCGCCAATGAAGGAGATGGAATGGCCTGCACGGACTCTTGGAGAGGTGCGATGGTCGGAGTTGATTCCTGGGGCGTGGGGGAAACAGATTTCCCCTTCAGAATGGTCTGGAAGGCCCGGAGCTGTTCAGAGGTAAGCTCCGTGTTGGCGAGGATGCCCAGTAAGGAAGAGATATCCTGTGGTGGGGACGTGTCCCCGGCAATAACTTGCACCTCATGCGAGGGCTCATGAGAAGGACCCGAGTCCATAGCATAGACTCGCGGGTTGGCTGACAAACCACGACTAGGGTGGTTCTCCTCAAAAGACTCGTGAGCCATGCTCACAGTTTTCCCAGAACGCAAAAACATACACTAGCAAGCAGGTAGCAGAGATTATCAAACAAGTGGATGCCTTTACGCCTTTTTTTGTGTTTTGATTTTGATGATTTTTTTGTGTTTTTAGCGAGATCCGAAGTTCACACAAAATAGGGACCCTAGTTTATTTTTGTTTCACCGCCGTGTCAGCTAGGGTCTCTCGTCTCACCACGAATGGGATGACTAACTCCGGGGAACTTTAATGGTACAACCAACCTAGTGAACGAAGAGTAGATTCTTCGATGTCGGGGACTTACGGAGGTCCCAGTGGAGGAGATTCTAGTCCGTTGAGAGGAATTCTCAAACGGAGAGTCCTTCCTTCACCGGGAAAGGGTGATCCTTAGAAAAAATGAAAAAGGATATAAAAGAGGGATGTATGTATGCAATGGAATGTTGACAGAGATATAGAGTAAGAAAATAACAGAAATAACAAACATATAATAAACACCCAACCAATCACAACTGACAGTTGTGAGCGACGTCACGCGGTTCGGGGAAGAGCGGAGAGGACGCGGAGCGCGCGCGGGCTCCTTCTTTTTTTTGGTGTTTGTTTGCTGTAACACAGAAATAAGAGAAGAGAGAGAAGGGGCCACCACGGGAGATTGCTCCGGCGGGGCTAGCGGGACAAGTGTGATATAGCAAGATATAGGGGTTAAACGGCCATAGCGGGAAGTGACTCGCCGCGGCCTCGGGGGGACGGGAATGGTGCAAAAATTAAATAACAAGAATTGAAACTGCCATTGGAGAAGTGACTCGCCGCGGCCTCGAGAATATGAGCAGATAATAACAGGACAGAATATAAAGAGAATACAAAGAGCGGGAATTTAAACGGCCATTGGGGAAGTGACTCGCCGCGGCCTCGAGAACATAAACAGATAAGAATATAACGTATAAGAACGTGAATTTAAATGGCCATTGGGGAAGTGACTCGCCGCGGCCTCGAGAACAGGAATAGATAAGAATATAGCATATAAGAACATGAATTTAAACGGCCATTGGGGAAGTGACTCACCGCGGCCTCGAGAATATGAGCAGAATATAACAGAGTATAAAGAGAATATAAGAACGAAAATTTAAACGGCCATTGGGGAAGTGACTCGCCGCGGCCTCGAAAACAAGATGTGATCGCCAGGGGCCGAAAGACCCCAAAATAAGAAAGTGATCGCGCCTACCTCAAGAGCGAGAGATGGCGGGTTGCTTCTTCCTCTCCCTCCGGCCGGCCGACGGAGAGGGCTTTCCTCGGCTACCCTTGCAAAACAACGACAAACAAATGACAAGTGGATTAGAAAGATGGAGGTGTAGTATTCAAATCCTTGCGATAAAAATAACGAAATGATGGCAAGACACACACCTGGTTGCTGTTATCTTTTAAACCCCTCTCGGACTCGAGTAGGAGGAAAATGAGATGATGGGTGTAAGAAGTGTATAAGAAAAGGTGCCCTTATGAAGGGGGATAGGGGATGCAAGATGATGAATGCAAAAGAACTACGAAGAAAAGGCAAGAATTGGCTTATTGGATGTGCCGATGGTGAAATCCGGCGGAGCTCCGGCAGCGTGGGGATGACGTGGAAGCGCGGTGGATGAAGACGACCTTCCTCTCGCGAGCGTGAGCACCCGAGAAGCCGGAAGAACCTCCACCTACAAAAGAACCCACGGGTTAGAAAATGACTCCGTAGCCTCTGGGCTCGGCAGCCTATCGATCACTTCGAAGCTCCTCTAGAACTGAGGGGGTGGGCCTCTATTTATAGAGCTCCGGAGGGTGGAGGCGTCCAGGACCCTGGACACCTCCATCAGGGCCGAATTAATATTTTATTCTATTTTTATATATTTTTTTTGGAATACTTTTGTGGGGGCGTCCAGGGTCCCGGACGCCTCTAACAGGTCCACCGAAAACCGACAACGGCCGCACGCGGTTTGGCACGACGCGTGGTTTTGTGAGCGGCGCCTCGTGATTCAGAAATGGGCGCGTCCAGGGGCCTGGACGTCTTCAAAATTTGGATTTTTTCACACACGACAAACCGTCGTTCGGTGGCCGGCGCCCGTGAGGGAGTTTATGGAGGCGTCCAGGGTCCTGGACGCCTCCAAAATATATATTATTTTTTATTTTTCTTTTGTCTTTTATGCCAAGGCTGGCATTTTAATTTTTTATAATTATTTTTATGGAGGCGTCCAGGGGCCTGGATGCCTCCATTAATATATATATATATTTATTTATTTTTTTGTTTTTTATGCCAACTGGCATTTTACACACATTTTTTATTTTTGTTTTTATGGAGGCGTCCAGGGGCCTGGACGCCTCCATTAATATATATATTTTTTATTTAGTTTTGGGCCCTGAGAAAATAATAAAATAAATTAAAAAGATGGGGGCGTCCAGGGGCCTGGACGCCCCCATTAAAACCCACCCGGGTCCTCAATCGGCGGCTGCCCGGCAGACACCTTCTTGGTTCCGGAACCTCTTGATGCGTCTGACTGGTGTTGATGCCGTCCGAATGCCGTGACGAGACGATTCCGGATGCCGAAAAAGGCAGAAGAAGACCCAAGAGAAGGAAGTACTCAAGTGATTCGAAATGCGTAAGCCGTCGCGGGGCGTCATATAGTAATATGAGACTTTCTCAGAGACGTTAAGAATGGCGTGTCTACAGCTGCCCCGCCTTGGCGTCTGCTTTGTAAGGGAGCGACACGTAGTGGAATGGTATCGAAGTGGAGTGAAATGTAGTGGGAGCGGACTGATAAGTTGATGCCAAGGTGTGATGAGACACTCTTTTGACGTTACTGTTTGGAATCTTTCCTGAAGTTTCAATGAGGCGACCTTGAAGAAGGTCTTTCAAATATTGACGATTGCTTGGACGGAGGTCAAATAAGGGAGGGTGAGATGTGCGCTCAGGCACGAAGCAAAAAGAGACCAACTTCTCGGTGTGGAAGTACCTGGGTCATAAATCGGAGGTTTCACCTTTGGGGAGCGGTTACCAGCCAATGTGGAAGTGCTGCGGCCAAGGTGGGTCAAACAAGGTCAAAAGTAAAGGAATATCTGAGGGTCTATCCAAACAAGGATCTCCTTTGGAAGAGCAGCGTAGGGCTGTCTCAAAGAAACTCAGTATTTCATTCGGAGTGGAATATCTCATATTTGTAGGAATTGAAGCACAACGGCCTTCGCAATCGAATCGCTTGAATGATCTTCCGCAATAAATAAAAGTCCTATATGAATGCATGCTGGGTTAAAATAAAAATTTAAAACAAAATAAAATAGAAAAATAGCTAAGGATAATATTGTCAACTTGTTAAGAACGGGTCAGGATACCGATCTGGTGAGCCGACACTGGGCTGGGGCCCGTTTATCCGCGCACCAACTCACTGAATGGAACCGTCATCCCCATGCTACCACAAGTTAACGGCCTATCCGTACAACCTAAATTCTCCCGGGATCATCATCGTTTTTGTTGAAGGGGAACTCAAATCCCAGATTCGTTCGGGCCGCAAGGTCCTTGACATGTTCTAGTAGCGTATGTATCATATACTATGATGCATGACATGGTGGGACCAACCATTGAAAGGTGGGATAGAAGATAGGACAAAGATGTCCGTTAGTAAAACCTGCATAGGCCAGCATGGATCAATAACATCAGAAAGTAGCAGAATCATAGTAGAATCGCACCACAGTACAAAGGAGATCCAGATAAAATTTTGACAATGACCACTGATGTGACATGTTCCGTCCTGTAGCGATCTTCCCTTCCTATAAGAACTCCCCTTATGCTAGTTCATTCAAATGCACCAAGGTGGATTTTGGAAGCTCAGGAGAGGAAAGAGAGGAGAATCTTAGAGATTTTCAGGATGGAAGGGGAGTCTTCCGGCGTTATGAAGAGGAGCAGGCCTAGCAGCGAGATCAGGCGACTCTCTGACCTCGAGGGTCATCTGAGTGGGACGATCTTGTCGCATATGGTAAGCTGATTCATTTCAAATTTTCCATGTGAACCTTCTTCTTACTACCTTCCTTTCTTCTTGCTTTCCTCTTCCAGCCATATCCACTCTTCCCAGGCCCGAGGAAGTTTTCCAAACTGCCATGGCTTTCAAAGCTAACTTCCAATATCTCCATTGGCATGAGGGCCATACTCTCGAAGTGGCATCTGCAGGGGCTCCTTATTCACGCCAAGCATTACGAGAAGATTCGTATGGACTGGGCGGCTATGGGCGCACTAGTGGAGATCTGGCATCCCCAGACCCACACTTTTATCTTCCCGACCTTTGAGGTGACCATCCTCCTCGAGGAGGTGGAACTTCTGCTCAGATTGAAGAAATTCAAGAGTGACGAGAAGGTGAAGGCTATGCGGATGCTGACACGGGGGACTTCTGAAAGCGTCCTTGGAAGCTTCATGCCGCCTGACGCAGCCAGAAAGGTCCGTACTCAAAAGGGGATCGATCTCTAAAAGCTTGCGGAGTGGGTCATGGACGCCCTGAGAGGGTCACCAGACGATGACTATTTGGAGGGAATCATGAAGGGGTTCACCATTTGTCTGGCGGGTGTTCTCTTGTTTCCTTATACCGACAACATAGTGGAGGAAGACCAACTGAGTGCTATCTGCGGGATCTGGCGTGGAAAGAGGGTGGGACCCGCTGTCCTCGCCTACCTGTATAGTGGCCTTACTGCCTCGAGCATGGGTAAGCCTCCTTTTGGTTGCGCACTTGTCTTGAATTGCTGGCTTGATTTGCACTTCAAATTCGACCACCGCGAGGGAATGCCAACTGCTTCGAAGCTCTTCCAACAAAGCCCGCTTCACCACATAGCCGACGTGTTAGGCTTCGGTGGTACTGTAGTGAACCGCGTTCCGTGGCTGAAGAAACGTGAAGACTGGCGGTCTCACTTCCGCGCCGTGACACAAGGCTTCTTCACTTGCGCACCGGCATGTTTGCTTTCGTTTGATCTCCTCATGAGGCCTTCTCCCGAAGTTGATCTTCAACTGATCGGCGCGACCGAGTTTGTCCTTTATAATGCGCATCGGTGCTGCCTCCAGATTGGCATTCCACGCCATTCGTTCCCGCCACCGACTGGCATCGTTCCTTTGAAGAAAAGGGAGTTGGGCACTGAAGCGGACGCGAAAGAAGCGAAGGCCATTAAAGCTCCTTGGAAGACAAGTGTTGAGGGAAAGGCCTTAGCGCACGTGGTGGAAGAATGCGAGCCGTGGAAGGCTTATGTAACCGAACTGGGGAAGTTAAGGCCTAAGGCGCCTAAGCCCCTGATGTAGTTCACTCTGCTTTTCTGATGGAATAAAATCTGGTATTTGGCAGTTTTGGACCAGTTCCCTTAATTATTATTATCTTTTTTGTGGTTTTTCTTTTCTTTGTATTTTTTTTTTTGGATTTGTTTGGATTATATACATACTCTCATCTTTTTTACTTTTATTATATATATATACCTTATTATTATTATTTTTTTTTTGAAAATTTTTTATTATGGGGGCGTCCAGGGGTCTGGACGCCCCTAATTTTTTTATTTTTTTAATTTTTTAAGTTTTTGTCTTGGGGGCGTCCAGGGGTCTGGACGCTCCTATTTTTTTATTTTTGATTTTTTTTAAATTTTTTATTTGGGGGCGTCCAGGGTCCTAGACGCCCCAACGTTTTATTTTTTTATTTTTTTAGTTTTTTTTTATTTTGGGGGCGTCCAGGCGCCTGGACACCCCAAAGTTTTTAAATTTTTGAAAAAAAAAGAAAAAAAATGGGGGCATCCAGGCGCCTGGACGCCCCAAAGAGGCTGGATTCTATATATATGGGGGGGGGGGCCTCCCCCCTTTGCTTAATTACTGTTCATTCAAACCGCCCAGTCAATCCAGACGACCCATTCTTCGTCCCAATGGAGCGAGGAGGATCGAGCCAGGGTCCACAGAAGCGGAAGCGACGGGCTCGTCGTCCGAGGAGGCTGAGGGATGATGCCGAGGAGGCTGCTGCGGCGGAGGAGATTGCCGCGGGTGAGGAGGCTCTTCCTTTGGCCTTGGAGGCTGCAGTGGACGCTGGCGACGCGGCAGAGGACGAGCACGATCCGGTAAGCCCCTCGGAACTCTCACTCTGTGGTTCAATAGGCTAAACGGACGGGTGAGAGGCTGTGAGAGAAGGCCGGGGAGTGAGGGAAAGGAGGCGTCCAGGGCCCTGGACGCCTCCACATTTTCTTTATCTTTTTTTATTTTTTATTTATTTACGAAAATAATAGAAATATAATTAAAAATAAGGAGGCGTCCAGGGCCTGGGACGCCTCCATGATAATATATATATTATTAATATATTTTTTTTGTTTTGGTTTTGGGTTTTTCTAAAAATAAAATAAAAAAAGGAAATGGAAAGGAGGCGTCCAGGGGCCTGGACACCTCCACAAAAAATAAATATTTTAAAAAAGAAAATAAAATAAAATGAATAAGTAGTATATACAGTGTTTTTGTTTATTATTATTTATGATGCTGATGTGTTCTCTGTTGTTTTTGTGGTGTGCAGGGCGTGATGAAGGGCCGGATCAGCTGGTCCCTGGTGGTGGCAGCATACCGCGGGTTGCCGGACTTCCAGAGGGCGCGTGTGGACGCCATGGGCTTTGGAGCTTTCCTTAGGATCGAGCCCTTCCGGCTCGACCTTCCTCTTATCCAGGCACTGAGGGAGCGGTGGCACGCACCGAGCCGGGCGTTTCTGATGCCCTGGGGGCACATGGTGCCGTCACTAGAGGACGTGGCTCGGATTACTGGGCTACGAGTTGACGGAGAGGTAGTCAGCGGGGTCACCTACCCCGACTACCGAGAGAGTGCCCTTGACCTGCTGTGGTTAGAGACGAGCGTGACTGATAGAGACAGCAGGGTAGTCGGCCGAGTGGAGATCATGGAAGCGTTCGGATTCGTCGACCCGCGCCAGCGGGTTAGCGAGACTGGAGCGGAGTTCTTGGCTCGACTGGAGGGGGATGCTCGTGCAGCTTTCACCCAGGATCTGAGCGAGAGGGAGCTGGTGGACCTAGATCTTCGGAGGTTTCTTTTCTTCTTCCTGGGCCGCCTTCTGCTGGGGACGAAGGGGGATGGCATCCACTACCGTTTCCTCGGGATCTTGACGGATCTGGACAGAGTGGGACACTACGCGTGGGGAGCGGCCCTGCTTGCCCATTTGATTGCTGATCTCTCCCAGACTTCAGAGAAGGAGACGACAGTCAGCGGCTTCGCACCTTTTCTCCAGGTAAACATTTTATTTATGTATTCCCACAGTTAAATATGCAATTATTGTACTAATGATGTATGATGGATGCAGGTGTGGAGCTATTACTATTTCCCGATGGGGAGGGCTAGGCATGAGAACAGGAGGGCCGTGCCTCTGGCGCGGCGGTGGAGGCCGGTCGTGGTTGCAGCACCCCACGGCTACCAGCTGGCGTCGCTTCGTCGGGAGCTGAGCGAGTATCCCGAGGCCATGGTATGATGCGTCTGATTTTTTTGTGTGTTTTTATATTTATGCATGTGACTATCATGATGTATGCATGGTGATGCAGGTGGTGTGGAGGCCCTACCTGGGCATGGGCGATGCTGGCCAGCCTTGGGTTGTAGCGGGTCTTCCTCGTTTCGGGCGGGACGTGTGGGTCCATTGCCTGAACGAGATCGAGCCGCTTCGGCTGAGGCTGGTTATGAGGACGTTGGGGCTAGCCCAGGAGTGGGTTGATGTAGAAGAGCCGGCCCGCATTGGGCGGAAGACCAAGGGGAAGGCGAAGGTTGTGGATTGGCGTACGCGCTTCCCAGCACAGTACCAGGACTGGCAGCAGGGCGGGGTCCCAGTGGTGTCCCATGTACAGGACAGTACTGATTACCTGAGATGGTACCGGGCTACGTATGGGGACCGCCTCTTCCTTGGTGGTATGGCAGGGGTAAGTGAAATGAGAATGCTTCACTCTTTTATATGTATATGCATGTGATACTAACTTACGTGCAATGTAGGATGCTCGTGACAACATGATCGCCGACGTGCACTGAGTTGTCCTTCGAGGCACGCTCCACGAGATCTTGCCCTGAACAGCGGGGAACTACGCTTTGCACGGGGGGATTATGTTTCCTTTCTCCCCCTTTTGGGCGCGTCCAGGCGCGAGGACGCGTCTTAGTCCTTGAATTCAAATTTAAAGCGTCGGGAGGCCTTTCTTCTCCCGTGCCTTACCCGCAAACGAGCCCGCCTTCCGCCGAAACTCGCTTGCCCCTTTTTCGTCTTCCTCCTCTTTTGATTGATGGAGTTTGGTGGGCCCGACCATGGTGAAGGTGGAGAGGGACGAGGAACTCCTCGCCCAAGGAGGGACGCGCCCGAGCACGGAACAGCGTTCATGGAGGAGGAAGGGCCGCTTCGGGCCCCCGAGGGACCCGAGGGGCCCGATGGCGTGGGAGGAGGTGAACACGGTCCGGTAGGTCCTCCGATCTCTTCCTCTTTTAATTCATTTTGGGTTTTGAAGCGAGCCGCGCGAGGGGGAAAAGGTTTCGGCGAGTGTTGCACTCAAATGATGGACGCGTCCTAGACAGGGGACGCGTTCCTTTTGACTGATGTGGGACCCCTTTCTTGGTGCAGGACATGGCAAGGACCCTGGGTCAGGCCGATGAATGGGCGAGTGCGGACGAGCCGAGCTGCGTCAGGAGGGAGAGTCGCGGCAAGGCGAGGCTCGAGGACTGGCCCGTACGTCTCCCTGGACAGCAAGGGGGTGTACTGGTGCAGGACAGTGCCGACTTCCTGCGGTGGCAGAGAGAGAGTTACGCAGGGCTTCCCCAAGCTGGGGACACGCGTGGCATCGGCGGCTCGCGCGCCCAACTGTCAGAGACTAGGCGGCAGCTGGCCGTCGCTCAACATGAGTTGTCGCTCCTGGTAAGTTACGTGCCGCACTTTTAACTTCAGATTTTGGAGTTTCACTGACGGCCGTTGTTTATTTTGTTCCAGCGTGCCCAGCAGACAGCGACGGTGGGAATGGCTGGCGGATCTTCCAGCTCCTCGGCCCCTTTTCTCGAGATTGCCTCCCTCCGAGAGCAACTTGCCGGTGCGGTGGCCCGCGCGACCCGGGCGGAAGAGGAGCGTGACGCCTGGGTGGCGACTGTAGCGGAGCTGCGGCATCGTGGTGAGGAGAGACCTTCTCCAGACATCCTGAAGTTAAGGGTTCTTCTGCAGATGATGAGGAGAGAGGCAGAGAGAGAGAAAGCCGAGAGAAGGTCCGAGCGACAGCGGGATCAGACCGAGAGGAGGGCCTTGGAGGCCCAAGTGAGGGAGCTCCAGCTGGGCCTTCAGGCCGTCGTGCAGAGGCTAGGAGGGATGGAGACGCGCTACGAGAGAGCGCGAGAGTTTGGGGAGCGACTCCGCCAGTCCGGTCGCTTTGCCGCCAGTGGCTTCTTCGCCACGCTAGGGGAGGAGCAGCGGGTCACTGCTGCGGAGCAGGCGCCCAGAGGCGAGGCAGGTGCTACTGTACGGGGATCCCGGAGGCTTCTGAGGGACCCTCACCTCGGGGGAGAGGAGGAGAGTGCCCAGAGAGATGAGTGAGGATTGGCGAGCTAGTGGACCCGCCACCTCTCTATGATTGTAGTGTTTGTGACAGCTTATGTAGAATTATGAATGGAATGATTTGATTTTCTACTGTTATTTGTTCTTTTGTGCGTTCCTTCTTCCCTACACTTCTTCTCCTTTGCACTGTTCCCATGTGATGGGTCTGCCAAGACTCCGCCCCGAGCGGAGAATCGCGTCTTGTTGTGACCATTTCCACAGGAATCTGCCGTTGAAGTCAATAATGACGGCCCTAGTCCCTTTTCCCAGATGTTATGTCAAATTTTACGGACGTCCTCCAAATCATGATAGGGTATCCCTCGACAGCATAGGGGGTATTCGTCCTATTATTCGTCCAGTCAATCACCCTGTGCGAGCGGTGAAGCGACACATGGGACCGCTTGGCCGGTGCCTCATTGCGAGGGCTATCATTAACAGGTGATGGAGGAAATCTTGGCCCGCACTCCTTCCGTTTCTATAAATTCTTGTCCCTTTTATCCTCCCAGGTATATCGAGAGCTAACTCGAGGAGCACAAGTTCTCACGGGAGAGGAGGAGTTCAAAATTCCGAGAGTTGGATGGAGGGCGAATCTTCCCACTCCTCGAAGAGAAGCAGATCCAGTGGTAGTAGTTCCAGGAGGCTTTCGGACCTCGAAGGGCACTTCAGCGAAAGGGCCCAATCACAACTCGTAAGCCAAGTTTTCTTGCCCTTTTTCATTCTTTCTTCCTTTCTTCTGACCAAACCTCACCCCCATTCCTTGTATGTGTAGGTTGTGATGAAATCACAAATCTTATGGGAGTTGGTAGTCGCAGCGTACAGGGACCTCCCAGATTTTCAGAAGGCGAGGCTAGACGTGATGGGATTTGGTACCTTCCTTCGGATCGAGCCGATCAAGCCCGACCTGGTTCTGATCCAAGCCTTGTGTGAGAGATGGGACCCAGTGAGCCGGGCATTCCTGATGCCCTGGGGGCACATGGTGCCCAGCTTGGAGGATGTGGTCCGGATCACAAGCCTGAAGGTAGAGGGCGAGGCAGTGGCCGGAGTCACTTACGCGGACTACAGAGAAGGTGCCCAGAAGTTACTGGGTTTGGACCTGGATGGTCGGAAAAATAGGTCGGTAGCTAGGGCGTCCCTGATGGATGCATTAGGGCTCACCGACACTCGTCGGCGGGACGATGAATCCTCAGAAGAGTTCATGGAAAGGATAGAAATAGGATGCCGCGCCGTGTACTGCACAGATTTCGACAACTGGGAAAGATGCAACATAGATTTGAGGAGATTTCTCCTCTTCCTTTTGGGGAGATTGGTACTGAGCTCGAAAGGGGACGGTATCCAATGTTACTTCCTGGAGCTGCTGTCAGACCTTGAAAGAGTAGGGTATTATGCCTGGGGAGCCGCCATGCTGGCACACTTGTTTGCAGGCCTATTCCAAGAAACGGATCGTGAGATGACTGTGAGTGGTTTCACACCATTCATCCAGGTATTTTTGGTTTTGCTTGTTTTGTATTTTTTTGTGTTTTTGTAAAGTTCTGATGACCTGCGCCGAGCAGCTGTGGAGCTATTATTACCTCCCTATGGGGAGAGCTCGGTATTGGCGACCTGCGATGGTGCCACTAGCCAGGCGGTGGGAACCCATCATGAGTGCGGCACCCCTAACCTACCAACTGATGGTGCTAAGGCGGGAGCTACAGGAGTTCCCTGCAGCGATGGTAAACTGGAGACCCTACTCAGACATGGTCGATGCCGACCAGCCGTGGGTTCTAGCAAGTCGTGTCCGGTTCGGACGGGAACTGTGGATGCACTGCCTGAATGAAATCGAGCCGCTTCGGCTACGATTAGTTATGAAGACTTTAGGACTGGCTCAAGAATGGGTGGATTCAGCTGCGCCACCTCGTGTCGGGAGAAAGACGCGGGGACCGGCGACCTGCATTGACTGGCGCGTGCGATTCCCCGAACAGTATGAGGACCGGCAACGGGGTGGCACGATTGTAGAATCACAGGCGCGGGATAGCGAGGACTACTTGCGTCTATATAGGATAAAGTACGCAGAGCGGCTCCAACCCCGGGGACTTGCGGAGGTAAGTTTCCCCTTTTTCTCTTTTCTTCTTTCTCCCTTTTCTCTTTTTTTTGGTTTTCCGGTGGAAATGCTGACTCGTATGGCTGCAGGATGTTCGGGATGCCATGATAGCGAATTTACGAACTCGCTTGGCAGAGATGGAACAACAGTTGGGCGATGCCCGCGGAGCTACGAGCTCCTTGGTAGGTGTACTGTGCGCGTTCGTAATTAAATCCTCAGATTCCTGATGTTGGCTGCTAATTCATGCTGTCGTAGGATACCCAGATTGGCGCGGCTTCCCCAGCGATGGGAGTAGGTGGTGCCTCTTCCAGCTTGTGAATTCTCACCTCAGAACTTGACTTGCTTCATGAGCAACTTGCTCACGCCACGCAGCGTGCTGCGGAGGCAGAAGGGATGCTCTCTATACAGGTAAGAGTCTCAGTGTTAAGTTCTCCTTGTTTATGCCTTATCGTGTATCTGAGATGGTACACTCGGCAGGAAAAGGAGACGGAAGAAGCGCTTGGCCAAGCTGCGCAGAAGGAGGCTAGGATAGGAGAACTGGAGAGGGAACTGCGGCGTCATCCTGATGACGACTCCTCTAGGGATGCTGTGGAACTGAGGATCACTCTCCAGTTGGAGAGGGAAGACCGTGAGAGAGAACGTGCAGAGAGAGAAAGAGATGCAGAGAGAGAAAGAGCCAACAGATTGACTGAAAGGGAGGAACGAAGGGCCATGGAGGCCCAACTATTCGAACTCCGAATCAGCCTTGGCCTTGCTGAACAGTGGCTGAGAGATGGTGAGGAGCGCTACCGAAGAGCACGAGAGCGTGGCTTTCGTGTTGGTAGCTTCTCTGCTGCTTCCGTGGATCAACGCCGGGATGCGGGAATAGGAAGAGGAGTACAGAGCGGTAGGAGTACCGCTTTTCGTAGTTGGGTAGCACCTTTGAGAGTGTTTTGCCCGGAGAGTAGTGGGACGAGTAATGCAGAGAGAGAGGGCGGAACTTGATGTAATTTTTTTGATTTTTGGAATAAAACACAAGGTTCAGTTTGTTTATTTTTCACCTATGCTTCTGTTGCCTGAATCCCAGCACACATCACTGAAATAAACAAATCAGAATTTCTGTTCTGACTTGGCCCCTTGCTCAATAAGCAAATGGTCACTGTGACTATCCTTGATAACTGGTCAAGGGGTCAAGCCTTTATTTAACGAAGGCAAGGGAAAGATGCGGTGATGATAAATGCGACAGGCAAGCACACGAATGCAAGCGGTATTAAAAGTGAGATGCTGCACGCAAATGTAATCATGCAAAATTGATTTGTTTTCTTTTTTATATTTGATATTTTTTTGTTTTATCATAAAAAGATTTTTTTTGTTTGTAAATATGTACATTTTCTCTTTTCCATTTTTTTGTTGTTTTATCATCTCAGTTTTTTTATTGCTAACGCCCGGCAAGCATCCAAATGGCACCTAACCTTCGTGAGAACAGGGGTTTCTTACTAACCTCCCAGGTATCCTAAGTGCACATCTAGGTTGATTTGGGCCTCTAGACCCCTCGAATGATGATCCCGCCGGCTAAGACTTACCCTGATGACAATACCGTCATGTCATGCCTAGGCTCCCAGTTGCTTCCGACCACAGGGATTCACCCAAAAGGTGTTCGAGGTAAATGATTTGCCCGACCCGGGTCCATTTCCTCACAACTCTAGATGATATATGATGGAACACCCTGGAACCCTAACGACCAACCGCGCGACGCTGACCCGGAATCAGACGCCGTCGCACCCATAGGTGACGCGCTTGCATTGGCCTAAGCCCGAGGTTAAACAAGAAGACATCAAGGTGGTAAACAGGGGTCTTGACCAGCCAGAAACACAGAGACTCCTTCGCAGCGATAGCTTTTGCTTTTCAAAGTAGGCAACCAAATGTGTATATTAAAATAAGGTCGCAGACTCTGGGCAGTTTTCACCCTTCAGAAACTCCATCGAACCTTCATCTTTAGAGGAAGAAGGAAGAGTGTAGGGGATAAACCTCCTGAGAGGACCGGCAAAGCCGTTAACCCGGCGAGTGAATAAGGGCCCATTAACTCTTTCCTTTCGGACAACTTCGGACCAAATCTCGAGCATTTACATTCCACGGCCCCCTTTGTGGATTCAGACTTTTACTTTGAGGGGTTCCGTTTATCGCAACAGGCACGGTCATGACCAGGCTTTTCTCTTGATTTTGATTTTGTATTTCTTTTTGTGAGGGAGATAAAGTCGTTTGACGTTTGTGGGCTCCGTTTTCGTATGCCTGCGGGGACACTGCCCTCTTCTCGTGCTCTGATCGATGCTCGAGGAAATGGATCCTACTCTTGCCTTTGGGGTTTGAGTTTCGGTTTCTCATGCTCAGCGTTTTAAGGGCGCCGACTGTCTCATTTGGTCGAAGAGAAAAGAATAAAGATTACAGCTTCTGAAGATCTTCTGGGTGGGGCCCCACCGTAGGTGATGCTACCGACTTTTTTTGAATAAAATACATAAGTGAGCACATGTTAGCTTCCTTCGAGCGAGCATAGGCCGACGTGGCTGGACAAGGATCTCCACGGTTCTGGCAAACCAAGACCCGGTGCCTACCAAGCCTCAATGGGCCCTATCCTAACATGAAGGTTAAATGCAGGGACTTAACTATATGGTGACTGCCGCGCATCGACATTTTGAATTTTCCATATTTTTAGTGGTTTTCAATATTCCATTGTTTTTGATGTTTTTATCTTTTCATCACTTTTTGTTGTTGTTTTGCTAAGGGTAGTATTTCTTAAGATAAAGCCCATTCCAAGGGTGGGATAACTCGGTCCCTTCGGCGTTGACTAGCTTGTAGGCGTTACCAGGGTACACGGCTTGAATTACAAATGGTCCTTCCCAATTAGGTTGGAGCTTAGAACGCGGACCTCCAGGTTTGACAAAAATTCTTTTTACGACCATCTCACCGACTTTGAATTTTCTCTCAACGACTTTCTTTTGGTAAAAGCGAGCGAGTCTATTTTGATACACACGCGCGTGTTCGGCAGCGGCCAGTCGCTTCTCATCCAAGAGTTCCAACTGGGCGAGGAGTGAATTACGACGATCATCGAGGGGAAAGTCCTCGTCCAATTGTACCCTGAGAGAAGGGATCAGAGTCTCATACGGGACTACCGCTTCCATACCATAAGTAAGGGCAAATGGAGTCTGCCCGGTGGGGGTACGGATTGAAGTGCGATAGGCCCATAGGGCTTCGATAAGCTTTTCTGGCCAGTCTGAAAACTTACTAGACTCGCAGGTTTTTTTGATGATTTTGAGCAATGTTTTATTGGTGGCCTCCGCTTGGCCGTTACCTTGTGGGTAATAAGGCGATGAATGATGTAATGCAATTGCGTACCTTTTGCAGAGGTCCTGTAGGTCCTGAGAAATGAACTGTGGCCCATTGTCGGTGACGATCGTGCTTGGGATGCCGAATCTGGCGAGGATGTTCTTTATGATGAACTTGCAGACTGTTGACGCCTTGATTTCCGCGTAAGCTTCAGCTTCGGCCCATTTGGTGAAGTATTCCGTCGCAGTAAGGATGAAAGATTTCTGCTTGGTGAGGGAATTGGGATCACCTAGGGGACCAATGATGTCGAATGCCCACATGGAGAAAGGCCATGGGGAGGATATTGGATGAAGTGAGGAAGATGGTGAATGGATTTTATCGACGTGAAGTTGACACTTGACACACCTACGGACATAGACAGCACAATCTTCTTCCATAGTGGGCCAGTAAAAGTCTTGCCGAATGATCTTTTTGGCGAGCATCTGACTATTCACGTGGCCACCGTACACACCCGAGTGCGTCTCTTCTACACATTTCCAAACCTCATCGTCACTAAGACATCTTAACAGAATACCAGTAAGGCTCCTCCTATAGAGTAGACCTCCAACCAATGTGTATTTCTGAGCCACCCTTCTTATGGCTTTCTTGTCCTCTGGGGTGGCCCCTTCAGGATAAGACTGATCTTGGCAGTATTTGACAATTTCATAGAACCATGGTTTCTCTTCATCAGCCTGTTCCTCTTCGGCCTCTGCCAACATGATTTCCCTCTACTCAAGGATATCTTCCTGCAGGATCTTCCTTGCTATCCTGTCTTTGATATTTACGTAGGAAGCATCATCGATTGTAGGGGCGTGAAGTTTGTAGATGGAAATGGACTTAAACCATCTTCCTAGAGGGAACCTTAAGGATGATGCCAATGAGGCGAGGGCATCGGCGAGAATATTCTGATGACGAGGGACGTGAACAAAGATCAGTTTGGCAAACAGTTTGGCAAAGGCAGCAGTGAGTTCTTGGTATGGCTTGAGTTTGGGATCGCGAGTGCGATATTTAGTGAGCACCTGGCGAAGGATGAGTTGACTATCACCTACGACTCGCAACTCAGTGATACGAAAAGAATGGGCGAGTTCTAGGCCAGCTAGAAGAGCTTCATATTCGGCTATATTGTTGGTGACTGGAAATTTGAGCTGGTATGCCAATGGGAATGTGAGGCCTTCAGGCGACAGGAGGGCGATGCCGATTCCTCTCCCTTGAGAATTCAGAGCTCCATCAAAATATAGCGTCCACATTGGCTCATCTGATTGGTTGATGGACATTAGTTCCTCATCTGGAAACTCTGATTGGACGGGATCGAACTTGGGAAGAGGATGGTGAGCGAGATGCTCGACTATGGCATAGCCTTTAATCGCCTTTTGCTGGATGTAGGTGATGTCGAACTGAGAGAGAAAACTTTGCCAGCGTGCTAGCCTATCCGTAAGGACGGATTTCTCCAGAAGGAATTTGATAGGATTCATTCGAGCAATCAAGTGGACCTCGTGAGCCAAGAAGTAGTGCTTCAATTTCTGCACCACCCAAACGAGGGCAGCACAGGTTTTCTCCATGCCGGTGTACTTCTGCTCACAGGGATTGAGAAGTTTGGACAAGTAATAGGTTGCCCGTTCCTTGCCTTCTTCATCAGCTTGTGCGAGGACGGCTCCCATGGAGTCATCCAAGACTGAGACGTAAAGGATCAGAGGTTTTTCTGGTTTGGGTGGAATGTACAGGAGAAGACCCCTCAGAGGAGGGGTAGAAAAGGTCGCTCATCGGACCTTGGACGGGTGGTCCGCAAGGCGGTACGCACCCGTGGGAGATGTAGGAGGTTTCCTCAACGAAGATGTGTTGTTGGGGAGTTTAAAAATTGACGTTTTTTTTTCGTTTTCATTTTTAATGACAAAGCAGTGAAAAGAGATTGGAGGAGAGAGGAAAGTGGTTATGGCTAGAGGATTGTGAGGCTCATAGAGCAGATCATGGTTGAAGACCTGGCGCGGGTTGAAAGCCCGCGTAGGTATGTAAACAGAGAAGGGGATCTGGGAAGATCATTAGATAATTGTCTGGCCCAGGAAGAAGATATCAGCAAAGGCTGAGACGAGTGGATGGAGAAGATGGCGGCTAATGAGCCGTCGAC
Source organism: Amorphophallus konjac (assembly GCA_022559845.1). Lineage (NCBI taxonomy): Eukaryota > Viridiplantae > Streptophyta > Magnoliopsida > Alismatales > Araceae > Amorphophallus > Amorphophallus konjac. The sequence continues at coordinate 343,365,231 of CM040123.1, read as the reverse complement.
AGCAATGTTGAGGACGGATGAAGATCCGTCGATGACAGGGTCCTTCTGGCGAGGACGAGGATAGTTTGGAACCTTGGCAAGAGTGGTAATATTCTCTGGTATTTCGGAGATCAATGGTGATCCTTCAAGCTGCGGAGACGAGAACATCCTTTCCAGTGCAACGGAAATGTCCCGTATGTCGAACCATTTGTCCCACTCGCATTCCGGATCTTTGATCTTGCCTCTTTTGGTGATCCTCGGACATTTTTTAGCCAAATATACAGTATGTGATCCCCCATATGCTTCTCGTGGGTGATCTCCCATCTGAACAACGGGCCCTCTGTTGAAGTGGTTTGATAGAGTCCACTTGAGGGGCTTCCAATCTGTCTTGAACGGTCCTTTGAAGCCCAGGCCAAACCTGCGGTTCGGCCTAATTTCCTTTGACGGTTTGAGCATACCCTGTAACTGTGCGCCCAGACCTTTTCCTTGTTGATAGCCGATATTCCTCATAATCTCCCAACCTTTGGAGTGAAAAGGGAGACATGATGTTGTGGTTGCCCTGACCGACTCCTTTGGTGCTAGTGGAACATGAGATGGATCACGTACGTCCAGCAGTGACAATATGGGCCGATGGGACGGCCAAACAGAGGGCAGAGAGGTGTTGATAGCATCCACTGTGTGAAGGACAGGTGTACTGACCACTTTAATAATTCTTCCATTGTAAGGAAACTTCAGGCACTGATGGTTGGTGGAAGGCACAGTGTCCATGGCTTCGATGTAAGGGCGACCCAGTATAGCCTTGAATGTGGGGTCCATGTCGAGGACATGGAATTCCATGGGAATTGACATGGGGCCTAGTTCTGCCTTCAGAATAATCATCCCCTGCGGCGGTCTTTTGCTATTGTCATAAGCCGTGACCGTGATCGAGGAAGGTCTTATTTGTTCCTCGTTGACCCCACACAACTGAAGAGTGCTCATGGAGATCACATTTATGGATGCACCAGTGTCCACAAGACACGGGTTTATGGATACCCCATTGATTTTTATTGAAATACATAATGCATATTTCTGAGCTTCCTTGGGAGCGAGCTCGTAGTTGTGAAACATGATGGCTGGTTGTGTGTCTGTTGGGGTCAGGACAGTCGAAATCTTCTCCACGGGGAGGTCTTCATTAACCATGACCTTTTGAAGATATTCCATCAAGGCCGCCTGGTGGGATGTGGATCTTTGAAGTAGCTCTAGGATGGAGATCCGGGCAGGTGTCTTGTCCAAGTGTTTCAATAGATCATACTGTGTTCCAGGGATAGCTCTTTCTGGTTGTTCTACATCATCCTTCTCTGGCTGAGATTGCTCGGGATTCTGACTGTTGTGGGGGAAAACCCTGTGGAAAATATTTTCACTCCGGAGCACCATTGCCTGCGGCTTTTGTACCTCTGTGGGGGTAGCAGTGGGTTTTAACAGGGGTTTGAGGGGCAGTAGTGGAGGAATGGTTGATGAAGCAGGGGTGATGATGGGAGCAGGGATTCTGATGAGGGGTTTGTTAGGTGGCGGCATGGTGGAGGTAGAGGGGATATTACGCGGATTATGAAGGATAAGGGGTCTAGAAGGTGACGGTGGAGACGAAGTAGGAGTGGGTAGGGCTTGAAGTGGGCAATGATTTTGAGGTGGGTGATGGTTAATGAGTGGTTTTGAAGGCATTAGTGGTGATACGGTGGAGAAAGATGGGGTTATGTATGGTTGACGGATGATAAGGGGTTTAGAAGGCGTAGGGGTAAATGTGGTAGAGGTGGATGGTAAAGTGGGGGAGTGAGAGAAGATAAGAGGGTGTGAAGGCGTAGTGGAGAGTGTCGGTTGATAGGAGGTCGGGGTGCGGATGAGAGGGCGTAATGGTAGTGGAAATGGTGATGGTGATACTGACGCGGGTTGATGAGAGAGAGGTGCTACCCGGGCAAGGTGAGGGGGTTGCATGACGATAGGGTTGGAGGTAGAAAGAATGGAGGTACTTTCCTGGTGCCACACCTGCTCTCTCCCGACTTCCGGGAAGGAGGAGATGGGGTTAACATGATGATTGGGCTGTTGTTGCTCCGGTAATGGATTCTGGATTATGCCCATGTCGGGCTGTTGTTGTGGGGCCTGCTGAGCCTGCTGTTGTTGTTGTGGTTGCTGTTGCTGTTGCTGTTGTAACTGCTGCTGTGGCCTATGAGGGGGTCTCCTAGCCTTGAGAGCCGCGACGTATCGTCTCATCTCATCCCAATCTATTTGATGTTCATCATTCATATCTTGGATGTAATCTTTGAAATGGAAGCAGTAATCTACTTTGTGTCCCGGCTGCCTGTGGTAGACACAGTATTTGGAGGTATCAACATTAGGGGGCCACGCGGGCCTTTCTCTGGGTAGGGCGAGTTGGTTTGATGCCATGAGGGCATTAAAAATGTCTGCTAAGGTTTCCGGTAATGGTGGATAGTAGGCTCTCTTGGGACCGAGCGGCCTCCTTTGTTGCTGTTGGGGACCATAGTTCCCCAGGGGTGGAACTTGGTTGTACTGAAGCGGTGGTTGTTGTTGCTGAGGTTGGGGTTGTTGTTGCTGGGGTTGGCGTAATGGAGGCATATTATCTGGGGTGGATTATTTTGGGGTGGAGGACGAAGAGGGAAAGGACCTGGTTGAAGGGGAAGTCGGGGCATTTGTGGAGGCCTTGGGTTGACTGCATAGTTGGCATTGTTGACCGCACTGACTTGCTCATTTGTCACGACCCCTTCTGTGGCTCCGCCCGGGACGCCAGCGCCTGTCTTTCTGACCACTTTGGGCTTCGGCGGCTTAAACATGTTCATGATGGGGGAGTCTTTTAGCTGGGTTTGGATGTATCGGGCCCTTTCATAGAGTTCCTCCATTGTAGTAAATTTATTCATGGCCAGGACATGTCTGAACTGTGGGGTTGCATTAGACACAATCATCTTCACTTGTTCGGGCTCGGAGAGGGTATCCCTTATTCTTTCCGCCAGAGACCTCCATCTATCAGCATATCGGACAAAATCCTTATCGGGTTTCATCTTTTCGGCCACTAGGTCGGTAATGGAGAGTGAGGGACCGACCCTATCCCTATATTTCTGCAAGAACCTTCTCTGGACTATTTCAAAATTCTCGGCCTCGCGGGGCTCCAGAGAATAGAACCACTCAAGCACGGGACCATCCAATGATCTCCGAAAGAGGTATGCCAGGGACCTCTGATCGTTTTGCCAATAGGAGGATTCATACATGAAATCCTTGAGGTGAATGAAGGGGTTGCCGATACCATTGTATCTGCGGTACGTGGGCATTTCAGAGGGAGGAAGATGAATGACGGGAAGGATTGGCAAAGCAACCTCTGGGGTGGCTTTCACGTCCACCATCATTCTCAGATTTTGAAACTGCTCGTCCATGCGGTTGAACCTATTGAGGAGCGATTGGGCGAGCTCCTCTGGAGGTGAAGGTGGCACTTGCCACTGGGGGAGAAACTGTCTCCCGGAGACTTGAGGGGGGAACCCAGAATGAGAGGGAGCTGTCGGACCGCCGACAGTTGGCCCCGGTTGAAGCGGTGTCTGGGGAACAACGGGAGCTTGAGATTGTGATGGGAACTGGAATGAGGGTGGTTGTTGGCTTGCTTGTCCTTGAAGCGAGGGAGACTGGATGGCTTGTGCCAACGAAGGAGATGGAATGGCCTGCACGGACTCTTGGAGAGGTGCGATGGCCGGAGTTGACTCCTGGGACGTGGGGAAAACAGATTTCCCTTTTAGAATGGCCTGGAAGGCCCGGAGCTGTTCAGAGGTAAGCTCCGTGTTGGCGAGGACGCCCAGTAAAGAAGAGATATCCTGTGGTGGGGACGTGTCCCCGGCAATAACCTGCACCTCATGCGAGGGGTCATGAGAAGGACCCGAGTCCATAGCATAGACTCGCGGGTCGGCTGACAAACCACGGCTAGGGTGGTTCTCCTCAAAAGACTCGTGAGACATGCTCACAGTTTTCCCAGAACGTAAAAACATACACTAACAAGTAGGTAGCAGAGATTATCAAACAAGTGGATGCCTTTACGCCCCTTTTTTGTGTTTTGATTTTGATGATTTTTTTGTATTTTTAGCGAGATCTGAAGTTCACACAAAATGGGGACCCTAGTTTGTTTTTGTTTCACCGCCGTGTCAGCTAGGGTCTCTCGTCTCACCACGAATGAAATGACTAACTCCGGGGAACTTCAATGGTACAACCAGCCCAGTGAACGAAGAGGAGATTCTTCGATGTCGGGGACTTACGGAGGTCCCAGTGTAGGAGATTCTAGTCCGTTGAGAGGAATTCCCAAACGGAGAGTCCTTCCTTCACCGGGAAAGGGTGATCCTCAAAAAATGAAAAAAGATAGAAAAGAGGAATAGATGTATACAATGGAATGCTGACAGAGATATGGAGTGGGAAAACAATAAAAATAACAGACATATAATAAACAAACAACCAATCAACTGGCAGTGCTACCGTGAGCACAACGGGGGCGCGCGCGGGCGCCAAAGTGGAGAGGCACGGATGGTGCCAAACTTGCAAGGGTAGCTGAAAGGAAGCAGTAGTGTCCCATCGTGATCGCCAATCTGTGAGCGACGTCACGCGGTTCGGGGAAGAGCGGAGAGGACGCGGAGCGCACGCGGGCTCCTTCTTTTTTTTTGGTGTTTGTTTGCTGCAACACAGAAATAAGAGAAGAGAGAGAAGGGGCCACCACGGGAGATTGCTCCGGCGGGGCGAGCGGGACAAGTGTGATATAGCAAGATATAGGGGTTAAACGGCCATAGCGGGAAGTGACTCGCCGCGGCCTCGGGGGGACGGGAATGGTGCAGAAATTAAATAACAAGAATTGAAACGGCCATTGGGGAAGTGACTCGCCGCGGCCTCGAGAATATGAGCAGATAATAAGAGGACAGAATATAAAGAGAATACAAAGAGCGGGAATTTAAACGGCCATTGGGGAAGTGACTCGCCGCGGCCTCGAGAACATAAACAGATAAGAATATAACGTATAAGAACGTGAATTTAAACGGCCATTGGGGAAGTGACTCGCTGCGGCCTCGAGAACACGAATAGATAAGAATATAGCATATAAGAATAGGAATTTAAACGGCCATTGGGGAAGTGACTCGCCGCGGCTTCGAGAATATGAGCAGAATATAACAGAGTATAAAGAGAATATAAGAACGGAAATTTAAACGGCCATTGGGGAAGTGACTCGCCGCGGCCTCGAAAATAAGATGTGATCGCCAGGGGCCGAAAGACCCCAAAATAAGAAAGTGATCACGCCTACCTCAAGAGCGAGAGATGGCGGGTTGCTTCTTCCTCTCCCTCCGGCCGACCGACGGAGAGGGCTTTCCTCGGCTACCCTTGCAAAACAACGACAAACAAATGACAAGTGGATTAGAAAGATGGAGGTGTAGTATTCAAATCCTTGCGATAAAAATAACGAAATGATGGCAAGACACACACCTGGTTGGTGTTATCCTTTAAACCCCTCCCGGACTCGAGTAGGAGGAAAATGAGATGATGGGTGTAAGAAGTGTATAAGAAAAGGCGCCCTTATGAAGGGAGATAGGGGATGCAAGATGATGAAGGCAAAAGAACTACGAAGAAAAGGCAAGAATTGGCTTATTGGATGTGCCGATGGTGAAATCCGGCGGAGCTCCGGCAGCGTGGGGACGACGTGGAAGCGTGGTGGATGAAGACGACCTTCCTCTCGCGAGCGTAAGCACCCGAGAAGCCGGCAGAACCTCCACCTACAAAAGAACCCACGGGTTAGAAAATGACTCCGTAGCCTCTGGGCTCCGGCAGCCTATCGGATCACTTCTAAGCTCCTCTAGAACTGAGGGGGTGGGCCTCTATTTATAGAGCTCCGGAGGGTGGAGGCGTCCAGGACCCTGGACACCTCCATCAGGGCCGAATTAATATTTTATTCTATTTTTATATATTTTTTTTGGAATACTTTTGTGGGGGCGTCCAGGGTCCCGGACGCCTCTAACAGGTCCACCGAAAACCGACGACGGCCGCACGCGGTTTGGCACGACGCGTGGTTTTGTGAGCGGCGCCTCGTGATTCAGAAATGGGCGCGTCCAGGGGCCTGGACGTCTTCAAAATTTGGATTTTTTCACACACGACAAACCGTCGTTCGGTGGCCGGCGCCCGTGAGGGAGTTTATGGAGGCGTCCAGGGTCCTGGACGCCTCCAAAATATATATTATTTTTTATTTTTCTTTTGTCTTTTATGCCAAGGCTGGCATTTTAATTTTTTATAATTGTTTTTATGGAGGCGTCCAGGGGCCTGGACGCCTCCATATATATATATATATATATATATATATATATATATATATTTGTTTTTTATGCCAACTGGCATTTTACACACATTTTTTATTTTTGTTTTTATGGAGGCGTCCAGGGGCCTGGACGCCTCCATTAATATATATATATTTTATTTAGTTTTGGGCCCAGAGAAAATAATAAAATAAATTCAAAAGATGGGGGCGTCCAGGGGCCTGGATGCCCCCATTAAAACCCACCCGGGTCCTCAATCGGCGGCTGCCCGGCAGACACCTTCTTGGTTCCGGAACCTCTTGATGCGTCTGACTGGTGTTGATGCCGTCCGAATGCCGTGACGAGACGATTCCGGATGCCGAAAAAGGCAGAAGAAGACCCAAGAGAAGGAAGTACCCAAGTGATTCGAAATGCGTAAGTCGTCGCGGGGCGTCGTATAGTAATATGAGACTTTCTCAGGAGACGTTAAGAATGGCGTGTCTACAACAGTGCTGCCGTGAGCATAACGGGGGCGCGCGAGGGCGCCAAGGTGGAGAGGCACGGACGGTGCCGAACTTGCAAGGGTAGCCAAAAGGAAGCAGTAGAGGTCCAACCGTGATCGCCAATCTATGAGCGACGTCACGCGGTTCGAGGAGAAGAAGACGGAGAGAGCGGAGCGCGCGGGCTCCTCTTTTGCTTTTATCCTGGTGCTTTAAGCTGCAACACAAAGAGATCAAGAGAGAAGAGAGAAGGGGCCACCACGGAAGATTGCTCCGGCGGGGCGAGCGGGACAAACGCAATATGTTAAAGATAAGAGGAGAGAGAAGGGGGGCCACCACGGGAGATTGCTCCGGCGGGGCGAGCGGGTGCAGAAATTAAATAACAAAAATTGAAACCGCCATTGCGGGAAACAACTCGCCGCGGCCTCGAGAGTATAGCATAATAGGAATATAACAAGGTATAAAAATGAGCAGAATTTAAATGGCCATTGCGGGAAGTGACTCGCCGCGGCCTCGAGAATATGAGCAGATAAGAATATAACAGAATATAAAGAAAATATAAAGAACGGAAATTTAAACGGCCATTGGGGAAGTGACTCGCCGCGGCCTAGAGAATATGGGCAGATCAGAATATAACAGGATATAAAGAGAATATAAGAACGGGAATTTAAACGGCCATTGGGGAAGTGACTCGCCGCGGCCTCGAGAGTATAGCAGAAGAGAGAGATGGCAAAATGTAAGAGATATAGCAAGATATATAGTGTCACGCCCCGAACCGATAGCAGCAGAACGTGTAGTTCGGAACGCGGCAGTGATACAGTCGTGAATAATCAGAGCATACACAAAATTTAAAATGGACAAATGTGGGCCAAAACAACCTTCATTGATAATCAAATATTCAATTACATACCTTGACTCAACTTACATAAGTGAAGAAAGGACTCACTATTACATTCTAATAAAGAGAAAAGACTCAAATAACAGAACAAGACTCAAGAAAATTAAAGACACCGACACTATTCTCCATAACGCTCAACACTCTGGCCCTTCCCCATCTGATGGACTATCTTCAATGTCGTTACCTGAAAAATGTTAAAGATAGGCAGGTGAGCGATACGCTCAGTAGGAATTACATCTCTCATCAAGCATAATATAAGTGATTAACCAATTAACGGTTTCATGATGATGCAATGCATGTAACTAGAAAATCATGATGATCAACTATCAGGAAAGATGAATACTAAAGTCAAAGGTAGATACGAGATCAAGGGATATAGGGATGAATTCCCATGCAGAGTCAAGGACAAGCTATCAGAATATAACAAGGATAGATACGCGAACGAACATAACTTCAGAATTGGCCATAATATAACAGAGTTTCAATAAATATAAGCAGAATTAACAATCTAGCAGAATATCTAAATTATCACAATATCAAGAAACAAAATATCAGAATAACAGATTTAACAGAATTAACAGAGTTTGCAGAATAACATAATAACAGAATATAACAGATGTACAGACTTTGGTGCAATGCCACACCCAGAATTCCCATGGTTTACAGAATTGGACTTCCGTCCTACCTGGCACTGAAAAGTCGCAGACCCACAGCCCTTAATGTTTCAGAATCAGATTTGGCCAAATATAGAGTCAAAGGGTTATGTTCTCAAATCGATGATAAGAAGATTCTAAAAGGAGTAGAGTGTCAAGACTAACGGAAAACTAAAGTGACACGGATCGGATCCAGGGTTTTTAGGGTACAACCAGCTCGGTCGGCCTTGAGGGAATCCAAGGCTACGAGGAGACTTACGGAGGTACCAATGACTAACTTGCCAGTCCGAAGGAAAGGAATGTCCAACGGAGGGCTCGTATGTCACCGAGAGTTGAGGTGTATACGTGAACCAATCATGAAACAGGGACTCCATCTACGGATGTGAGATGAGAGTGCCAAAAGACCTGCGGTATGGGTCAAAAACGGAAGAAAACGGTGAGAATAAGAATGCGTTAATCATAGAATTCATGTCCATCCAATAAACTTATTTTATTTGTCACCCGTGGGTGACGTCATTTATTAATTAGCCTCCTCTTGGGGAACGTTAATTTTTATAATTTTTAACTCAATTTATTTAACAAGAATTCGCATCTATATCTATTTAAATGAATAAATTCAAAAACATACATTAAAGGCACATTGATTTATTTAAACTAATTTAAAGAAAAAGAATATATGATAATTAGGAGAAAAATACAAGGATTCCAAATATATATTTTTCATAATTTTCTGTTATATATTCTAATAAATATTGATTTTCAAAGATATACATACAGGATATATATATATATATATATATATATATATGTATATATATAATACTTAATTCTGACGCCTAGCCAAAGTGGCGTTAAAAGTTGAATGGACGACCGAACGTGGGTCGTTATATCAAAAAGGTCGATTTTTCAAACCTCCCATTTCTATACTAAATGGTGTCGGAATCTAGCTTATAATATACCAAAATGACCGGCTCGAAAAACTCTACCTAACCATACGTTCAAAATAATTTTTCGATGAGAGACGGGGGATCTTGCGATAGGGGGCACGAAAAATGGTGCAATCACTTCCACTACCTCGGTCTCTATCCCAACAACACGTCCATAAATTTTCATGTCCAAAGAACACTCCGGCGCCCACGAACAAATTGTCAAAGTAAAAACCTATAACTAACATGTTACAGTAAAATTCGTGATTCGCCGAGTAACTTAACAAATCCTATTAAAATCCTAACCATTAATGTTACTAATTAATACACTATATAAAGGCATGAAAATTGAGAGAAAATTAAGTGATATGAAATTTATGATTTTTAGATGTGTGATTTCATAGATATAATGTTTGTAAAGCATGTTATCTTTATTAATTAACTAATATAAATCATGTAAATCAAATCAATGTGTGAAACATAAACCATTTCATGCAGAGGATTTAACCGGAGAACGGAAGATGAGATTAACATCTAATCGACTAATCATGTATGTTGTTAACGGGTTTTATCTGGGGAGAGAAGATTTACGTAAAACTAATAATAACGTGATCATGTAGGATTTTATTATTAACTATTTTTACTTGAGAGAGAACACCTACGGAAGAGACCATGAACCCACGAAAAACTCAAGCATAATGATAGCATGTGTACATTATTCTTGTTAATAAATTTAGCTGTCAGAGAGACCACCTACCTCTTTTGGCTTGGTTTGGATGGCAGATAGAGGAGAGAAAATAATATAACAAGGGCAACTGTAGTAGTAGCAGTGGCAGCTACTCCAGTCGCTGCAACACGAAGGAACAACAGCTCAGAAGAAGAAGAACGAGACGGTCTTTCTCCCTTTACGTACGATAGCCTGTGAGGACTGCAACGACAATAGCAGTAGCAGCCGTAGTGCTTCGAACAGGAAGAAGACGCAGGGGCTCCTCCGAACGGAGATGGGAGAAGCCTCTCGTGCAGTAACGGCAGCACAACTACAGTACCACTGTAGCAGTTGGACGACGAAGGGAAACACAAGGTCTTCACGCACAAAACGGCAGTCGCGGCTCGATCGGTGGGAGGGTTATTTATAGTGAATGCGATCCTGTGGGGGGTTGGACTCCTAATGGGATCAAGCTTCCCATATATGAAATCCTAAAAGGCTTCGAAATACCCCATGCTAATTACCCTACCTAAAATTGCAGCCGCCTTCCTCGAACAGTGAAAACCTCAACTCCCATTTGAACACGGCTTCGGCTGTCTACGAGGGTTTTGAGTTTGAGGAAAGACCTTGAGAGTTGGATATCTATACCTAACCCCCCCTTATGAAGCCTCGTTGGCTTCCCACGCTCAAGCCCATATTAATAGCCACTCACATAAGAGAGACCCATTTAGAGGTTAAGGCCTTAAGTGTTAGAAACTTCCGGGATTTTTATCTTTTTTTCTTGATGTGATCTAGATAGGAAATTTTAGGAATATGAGTTTTCCATTTTTCTCTATTTTTTCATATAATTATTTTTCTAAAATTCCTCAGTCGAAAAAATGGCACTATTCATTTTAGAATAAAATAACGACTTTTATCAAGTCATTTCTTTGGCAATTGACGCCATTGTCTTATGCGTCTCTTCCCATTTCCACTTTTCTTCAAGAAACAAAATTGTATTTATACTCTAAAACCTTAACTATATGTCCTTTCTTATGTCATTTATACTTCTTATCTAACTAATTAACGACACACACAACGTCGTCTTTTTTTAAAATAACGCCTTCACTAAGAGGCGTCAATTACCTTTGACAATTTTTACTCAGCCTCTTAAGAACCGATATTGTGTGTATATCGCTATTTTCTCTATAACTCTTTAATCATATACTTTATTTGATTTTTTTTACTAATTTATAAATAACGACTTGTATGCAGTCGTTTCTTACACTAGATACACCTATATCAAAAGGCGTCAATTGAGATTTTGACCTTTTCTCAATGCCCTTGAAAGGATCGAAATTATATATATGTCTATTATTTTATCCTTTATATATCTTTAGTGTATTTAAATTCTATATATATATCCTTCTTCCTTCTAATAAGATTATAATATAGTAAATGCGGAATATTAAATTTTCTAAATTAGTAATAAAATATAAATTGATATTTTCTTCAAGATTTAATGATTCTTAATTCAATAAAAATTATGTTGTGCATTTGATGCTTTCATAAAATAACATGTTATTCTTAAATTTACTATAATACTAGAGTAGGGTTCACGAGTTCTTTTTGTAAGACTTATAAGGACGTAAGAGGATTATGTACAAGGTCTGGGTCTCGTTTATTTATTAATTTTAATTTGGTTTGATCTTTTATATATCTATAAAAATTTATTATCGGAGACTTATCCTATGTAATTTTATCTGGGGTGCTACATCCTCCCCCACTTAAAAGAATTTGGTCCCCAAATTCATATAATATTCATTTTCAATATGTTTCAGTGGGGTATCTAATTCTATCTTCCATTCATAAGACAAAATCATCTAGTCATGCTAATAAAACAACCCAATGAATTAGGCCAAGGTTAAGGGGTACCTTTAGTTACTTCATTATCAGCAGGTTTGATTTGTCTTATTGCTCGTAATTGTACTCGATGTCATACTTCTTTATGATCCTTTGCCTGCTGAGGTTGATCTTTAGGAAGGGGACAGTCAGCTACCTTATGCTCCTGACTTCCACAACGAAAGCAAGCTCCATTCTTCCAGCGACACTTTTCAGATTTGTGACAATCATTCCCACAATGCTTGCACTTCTCTCCTTTAGGCTTCTTGCCATTCGGAACTTCATTCTCATTATTGGGCCTTTTGTTGCCATTATCTACCTTTTTCTTTTCCATTCTAGCCTTGACCTTGTCAGATAATTCCATGGCATCTTCCAATAGCTGAGCTCTCTTAACCATCTTGGCATATGATTGAATGTCCATTGGTGCCAACTGGGGTATGTATTGCAGTCTTAGTCCATTTAAGAACCTCCTAGCTTTCATCTTTTCTGTCATGATCAAATAAGGCGCATACCGTGACAACCTCGAGAACTGGGCCTCATATTCTGCCACAGACATACTTCTTTGCTTAAGTGAGGCAAATTCTCCCGCTTTTCTCTCCCGAACTCTCTCTGAGAAATACTTCTCATTGAAGTGTTCTAAAAATTCTACCCAAGTTACTTGAATGTTTGGCAGAGTGGCTTCTACGGACTCCCACCCAGCCCTTGCGTCCTTCTCTAGTTGAAACGTTGCTAAAAGGACCTTATCTTGATCCGAGCATTGCATTACTCGAAAATTCTTTCCATCTCCTTTGTCCAATCTTCCGCTATATCAGGATCAGGAGTTCCACTAAATCTAGGGGGATTGAGGCTCCGGAACTCACGATGTAACTCTCTAGCTCCACGATTAGCTCCACCCTCGGCTACCCGCTGAAGAGCCTGAGTCAATCCTTGAACCGTTCTTTGCATCTCACGCCATTGGGCACGCTCGGCGGCCATTGTTATCTATCTAGTTCTACAAGATACAAACAATCTCATGTAAGATTATCAAGTAATTCTCGTGAAATTTTATTAAGCTATCATCATAAGCTAATCGTATTAGTATTAAAATTCCTTTTTAGCTCTTAACCCAAGGTTCTACCCAATCTCACCAGGCAATAATAGGGTTGAACCTATAACTTATGGCAACCTATAGTCAAGACCTATGGTTTAATATACCTAGGCTCTGATACCACAAACTGTCACGTCCCGAACCGATAGCAGCGGAACGTGTAGTTCGGAACGCGGCAGTGATACAGTCGTGAATAATCAGAGCACACACAAAATTTAAAATGGACAAATGTAGGCCAAAACAACCTTCATTGATAATCAAATATTCAATTACATACCTTGACTCAACTTACATAAGTGAAGAAAGGACTCACTATTACATTCTAATAAAGAGAAAAGACTCAAATAATAGAATAAGACTCAAGAAAATTAAAGACACCGACACTATTCTCCATAACGCTCAACACTCTGCCCTTCCCCATCTGATGGACTATCTTCAATGTCGTTACCTGAAAAACGTTAAAGATAGGCAGGTGAGCGATACGCTCAGTAGGAATTACATCTCTCATCAAGCAGAATATAAGTGATTAACCAATTAACGGTTTCATGACGATGCAATGCATGTAACTAGAAAATCATGATGATCAACTATCAGGAAAGATGAATACTAAAGTCAAAGGTAGATACGAGATCAAGGGATATAGGGATGAAGGCCCATGCAGAGTCAAGGACAAGCTATCAGAATATAACAAGGATAGATACGCGAACGAACATAACTTCAGAATTGGCCATAATATAACAGAGTTCAATAAATATAAGCAGAATTAACAATCTAGCAGAATATCTAAATTATCACAATAACCAAGAAACAAAATATCAGAATAACAGATTTAACAGAATTAACAGAGTTTGCAGAATAACATAATAACAGAATATAGCAGATGTACAGACTTTGGTGCAATGTCACACCCAGAATTCCCATGGTTTACAGAATTGGACTTCCGTCCTACCTGGCACTGAAAAGTCGCAGACCCACAGCCCTTAATGTTTCAGAATCAGATTTGGCCAAATATAGAGTCAAAGGGTTATGTTCTCAAATCGATGATAAGAAGATTCTAAAAGGAGTAGAGTGTCAAGACTAACGGAAAACTAAAGTGACATGGATCGGATCCAGGGTTTTTAGGGTACAACCAGCTCGGTCGGCCTTGAGGAATCCAAGGCTACGAGGAGACTTACGGAGGTCCCAATGACTAACTTGCCAGTCCGAAGGAATGGAATGTCCAACGGAGGGCTCGTATGTCACCGAGAGTTGAGGTGTATACGTGAACCAATCATGAAACAGGGACTCCATCTACGGATGTGAGATGAGAGTGCCAAAAGACCTGCGGTATGGGTCAAAAACGGAAGAAAACGGTGAGAATAAGAATGCGTTAATCATAGAATTCATGTCCATCCAATAAACTTATTTTATTTGTCACCCGTGGGTGACGTCATTTATTAATTAGCCTCCTCTTGGGGAACGTTAATTTTTATAATTTTTAACTCAATTTATTTAACAAGAATTCGCATCTATATCTATTTAAATGAATAAATTCAAAAACATACATTAAAAGGCACATTGATTTATTTAAACTAATTTAAAGAAAAAGAATATATGATAATTAGGAGAAAAATACAAGGATTCCAAATATATATTTTTCATAATTTTCTGTTATATATTCTAATAAATATTGATTTTCAAAGATATACATACAGGATATATATATATATATATATATATATATATATATATGTATATATATATATATAATACTTAATTCTGACGCCTAGCCAAAGTGGCGTTAAAAGTTGAATGGACGACCGAACGTGGGTCGTTATATCAAAAAGGTCGATTTTTCAAACCTCCCGTTTCTATACTAAATGGTGTCGGAATCTAGCTTATAATATACCAAAATGACTGGCTCGAAAAACTCTACCTAACCATACGTTCAAAATAATTTTTCGATGAGAGACGGGGGATCTTACGATAGGGGGCACGAAAAATGGTGCAATCACTTCCACTACCTCGGTCTCTATCCCAACAACACGTCCATAAATTTTCATGTCCAAAGAACACTCCGGCGCCCACGAACAAATTGTCAAAGTAAAAACCTATAACTAACATGTTACAGTAAAATTCGTGATTCGCCGAGTAACTTAACAAATCCTATTAAAATCCTAACCATTAATGTTACTAATTAATACACTATATAAAGGCATGAAAATTGAGAGAAAATTAAGTGATATGAAATTTATGATTTTTAGATGTGTGATTTCATAGATATAATGTTTGTAAAGCATGTTATCTTTATTAATTAACTAATATAAATCATGTAAATCAAATCAATGTGTGAAACATAAACCATTTCATGCAGAGGATTTAACCGGAGAACGGAAGATGAGATTAACATCTAATCGACTAATCATGTATGTTGTTAACGGGTTTTATCTGGGGAGAGAAGATTTACGTAAAACTAATAATAACGTGATCATGCAGGATTTTATTATTAACTATTTTTACTTGAGAGAGAACACCTACGGAAGAGACCATGAACCCACGAAAAACTCAAGCATAATGATAGCATGTGTACATTATTCTTGTTAATAAATTTAGCTGTCAGAGAGACCACCTACCTCTTTTGGCTTGGTTTGGATGGCAGATAGAGGAGAGAAAATAATATAACAAGGGCAACTGTAGTAGTAGCAGTGGCAGCTACTCCAGTCGCTGCAACACGAAGGAACAACAGCTCAGAAGAAGAAGAACGAGACGGTCTTTCTCCCTTTACGTACGATAGCCTGTAAGGACTGCAACGACAATAGCAGTAGCAGCCGTAGTGCTTCGAACAGGAAGAAGACGCAGGGGCTCCTCCGAACGGAGATGGGAGAAGCCTCTCGTGCAGTAACGGCAGCACAACTACAGTACCACTGTAGCAGTTGGACGACGAAGGGAAACACAAGGTCTTCACGCACAAAACGGCAGTCGCGGCTCGATCGGTGGGAGGGTTATTTATAGTGAATGCGATCCTGTGGGGGGTTGGACTCCTAATGGGATCAAGCTTCCCATACATGAAATCCTAAAAGGCTTCGAAATACCCCATGTTAATTACCCTACCTAAAACTGCAGCCGCCTTCCTCGAACAGTGAAAACCTCAACTCCCATTTGAACACGGCTTCGGCTGTCTACGAGGGTTTTGAGTTTGAGGAAAGACCTTGAGAGTTGGATATCTATACCTAACCCCCCTTGTGAAGCCTCGTTGGCTTCCCACGCTCAAGCCCATATTAATAGCCACTCACATAAGAGAGACCCATTTAGAGGTTAAGGCCTTAAGTGTTAGAAACTTCCGGATTTTTATCTTTTTTTCTTGATGTGATCTAGATAGGAAATTTTAGGAATATGAGTTTTCCATTTTTCTCTATTTTTTCATATAATTATTTTTCTAAAATTCCTCAGTCGAAAAAATGGCACTATTCATTTTAGAATAAAATAACGACTTTTATCAAGTCATTTCTTTGGCAATTGACGCCATTGTCTTATGCGTCTCTTCCCATTTCCACTTTTCTTCAAGAACCAAAATTGTATTTATACTCTACAACCTTAACTATATATCCTTTCTTATGTCATTTATACTTCTTATCTAACTAATTAACGACACACACAACGTCGTCTTTTTTTAAAATAACGCCTTCACTAAGAGGCGTCAATTACCTTTGACAATTTTTACTCAGCCTCTTAAGAACCGATATTGTGTGTATATCCCTATTTTCTCTATAACTCTTTAATCATATACTTTATTTGATTTTTTACTAATTTATAAATAACGACTTGTATGCAGTCGTTTCTTACACTTGATACGCCTATATCAAAAGGCGTCAATTGAGGTTTTGACCTTTTCTCAATGCCCTTGAAAGGACCGAAATTGTATATATGTCTATTATTTTATCCTTTATATATCTTTAGTGTATTTAAATCTTATATATATATCCTTCTTCCTTCTAATAAGATTATAATATAGTAAATGCGGAATATTAAATTTTCTAAATTAGTAATAAAATATAAATTGATATTTTCTTCAAGATTTAATGATTCTTAATTCAATAAAAATTATGTTGTGCATTTGATGCTTTCATAAAATAACATGTTATTCTTAAATTTACTATAATACTAGAGTAGGGTTCACGAGTTCTTTTTGTAAGACTTATAAGGACGTAAGAGGATTATGTACAAGGTCTGGGCCTCGTTTATTTATTAATTTTAATTTGGTTTGGATCTCTTTATATATCTATAAAAATTTATTATCGGAGACTTATCCTATGTAATTTTATCTGGGGTGCTACATCCTCCCCCACTTAAAAGAATTTGGTCCCCAAATTCATATAATATTCATTTTCAATATGTTTCAGTGGGGTATCTAATTCTATCTTCCATTCATAAGACAAAATCATCTAGTCATGCTAATAAAACAACCCAATGAATTAGGCCAAGGTTAAGGGGTACCTTTAGTTACTTCATTATCAGCAGGTTTGATTTGTCTTATTGCTCGTAATTGTACTCGATGTCGTACTTCTTTATGATCCTTTGCCTGCTGAGGTTGATCTTTAGGAAGGGGACAGTCAGCTACCTTATGCTCCTGACTTCCACAACGAAAGCAAGCTCCATTCTTCCAGCGACACTTTTCGGATTTGTGACCATCATTCCCACAATGCTTGCACTTCTCTCCTTTAGGCTTCTTGCCATTCGGAACTTCATTCTCATTATTGGGCCTTTTGTTGCCATTATCTACCTTTTTCTTTTCCATTCTAGCCTTGACCTTGTTAGATAATTCCATGGCATCTTCCAATAGCTGAGCTCTCTTAACCATCTCGGCATATGATTGAATGTCCATTGGTGCCAACTGGGGTATGTATTGCAGTCTTAGTCCATTTAAGAACCTCCTAGCTTTCATCTTTTCTGTCATGATCAAATAAGGCGCATACCATGACAACCTCGAGAACTGGGCCTCATATTCTGCCACACACATACTTCTTTGCTTAAGTGAGGCAAATTCTCCCGCTTTTCTCTCCCGAACTCTCTCTGAGAAATACTTCTCATTGAAGTGTTCTAAAAATTCTACCCAAGTTACTTGAATGTTTGGCAGAGTGGCTTCTACGGACTCCCACCAAGCCCTTGCGTCCTTCTCTAGTTGAAACGTTGCTAAAAGGACCTTATCTTGATCCGAGCATTGCATTACTCGGAAAATTCTTTCCATCTCCTTTGTCCAATCTTCCGCTATATCAGGATCAGGAGTTCCACTAAATCTAAGGGGATTGAGGCTCTGGAACTCACGATGTAACTCTCCAGCTCCACGATTAGCTCCACCCTCGGCTGCCCGCTGAAGAGCCTGAGTCAATCCTTGAACCGTTCTTTGCATCTCACGCCATTGGGCACGCTCGGCGGCCATTGTTATCTATCTAGTTCTACAAGATACAAACAATCTCATGTAAGATTATCAAGTAATTCTCGTGAAATTTTATTAAGCTATCATCATAAGCTAATCTTATTAGTATTATAATTCCTTTTTGCTCTTAACCCAAGGTTCATCCAATCTCACCGGGCAATAATGGAGTTGAACCTAGAACTTATGGCAACCTATAGTCAAGACCTAGGATTTACTATACCTAGGCTCTGATACCACAAACTGTCACGCCCCGAACCGATAGCAGCGGAACGTGTAGTTCGGAACGCGGCAGTGATACAGTCGTGAATAATCAGAGCATACACAAAATTTAAAATGGACAAATGTGGGCCAAAACAACCTTCATTGATAATCAAATATTCAATTACATACCTTGACTCAACTTACATAAGTGAAGAAAGGACTCACTATTACATTCTAATAAAGAGAAAAGACTCAAATAACAGAACAAGACTCAAGAAAATTAAAGACATCGACACTATTCTCCATAACGCTCAACACTCTGGCCCTTCCCCATCTGATGGACTATCTTCAATGTCATTACCTGAAAAACGTTAAAGATAGGCAGGTGAGCGATACGCTCAGTAGGAATTACATCTCTCATCAAGCAGAATATAAGTGATTAACCAATTAACGGTTTCATGATGATGCAATGCATGTAACTAGAAAATCATGATGGTCAACTATCAGGAAAGATGAATACTAAAGTCAAAGGTAGATACGAGATCAAGGGATATAGGGATGAATTCCCATGTAGAGTCAAGGACAAGTTATCAGAATATAACAAGGACAGATGCGCAGATGAACATAACTTCAGAATTGGCCAGAATATAACAGAGTTCCAATAAATATAAGCAGAATTAACAATCTAGCAGAATATCTAATTTATCAAAATAACCAAGTAACAAATTATCAGAATAACAGATTTAACAGAATTAACAGAGTTTGCAGAATAACATAATAACAGAATATAACAGATGTACAGACTTTGGTGCAATGCCACACCCAGAATTCCCATGGTTTACAGAATTGGACTTCCATCCTACCTGGCACTGAAAAGTCGCGGACCCACAGCCCTTAATGTTTCAGAATCAGATTTGGCCAAATACAGAGTCAAAGGGTTATGTTCTCAAATCGATGATAAGAAGATTCCAAAAGGAGTAGAGTGTCAAGACTAACGGAAAAACTAAAGTGACACGGATCGGATCCAGGGTTTTTAGGGTACAACCAGCTCGGTCGGCCTTGAGGGAATCCAAGGCTACGAGGAGACTTACGGAGGTCCCAATGACTAACTTGCCAGTCCGAAGGAACGGAATGTCCAACGGAGGGCTCGTATGTCACCGAGAGTTGAGGTGTATACGTGAACCAATCATGAAACAGGGACTCCATCTACGGACGTGAGATGAGAGTGCCAAAAGACCTGCAGTATGGGTCAAAAACGGAAGAAAACGGTGAGAATAAGAATGCGTTAATCATAGAATTCATGTCCATCCAATAAACTTATTTTATTTGTCACCCATGGGTGACGTCATTTATTAATTAGCCTCCTCTTGGGGAACGTTAATTTTTATAATTTTTTAAACTCAATTTATTTAACAAGAATTCGCATTTATATCTATTTAAATGAATAAATTCAAAAACATACATTGAAAGGCACATTGATTTATTTAAAATAATTTAAAGAAAAAGAATATATGATAATTAGGATAAAAATACAAGGATTCCAAATATATATTTTTCATAATTTTCTGTTATATATTCTAATAAATATTGATTTTCAAAGATATACATACAGGATATATATATATATATATATATATATATATATATATATATATAATACTTAATTCTGACGCCTAGCCATAGTGGCATTAAAAGTTGAATGGACGACCGAACGTGGGTCGTTATATCAAAAAGGCCGATTTTTCAAACCTCCCGTTTCTATATTAAATGGTGTCGGAATCTAGCTTATAATATACCAAAATGACTGGCTCGAAAAACTCTACCTAACCATACGTTCAAAATAATTTTTCGATGAGAGACGGGGGATCTTACGATAGGGGGCACGAAAAATGGTGCAATCACTTCCACTACCTCGGTCTCTATCCCAACAACACGTCCATAAATTTTCATGTCCAAAGAACACTCCGGCGCCCACGAACAAATTGTCAAAGTAAAAACCTATAACTAACATGTTACAGTAAAATTCGTGATTCGCCGAGTAACTTAACAAATCCTATTAAAGATCCTAACCATTAATGTTACTAATTAATACACTATATAAAGGCATGAAAATTGAGAGAAAATTAAGTGATATGAAATTTATGATTTTTAGATGTGTGATTTCATAGATATAATGTTTGTAAAGCATGTTATCTTTATTAATTAACTAATATAAATCATGTAAATCAAATCAATGTGTGAAACATAAACCATTTCATGCAGAGGATTTAACCGGAGAACAGAAGATGAGATTAACATCTAATCGACTAATCATGTATGTTGTTAACGGGTTTTATCTGGGGAGAGAAGATTTACGTAAAACTAATAATAACGTGATCATGCAGGATTTTATTATTAACTATTTTTACTTGAGAGAGAACACCTACGGAAGAGACCATGAACCCACGAAAAACTCAAGCATAATGATAGCATGTGTACATTATTCTTGTTAATAAATTTAGCTGTCAGAGAGACCACCTACCTCTTTTGGCTTGGTTTGGATGGCAGATAGAGGAGAGAAAATAATATAACAAGGGCAACTGCAGTAGTAGCAGTGGCAGCTACTCCAGTCGCTGCAACACGAAGGAACAACAGCTCAGAAGAAGAAGAACGAGACGGTCTTTCTCCCTTTACGTACGATAGCCTGTGAGGACTGCAACGACAATAGCAGTAGCAGCCGTAGTGCTTCGAACAGGAAGAAGACGCAGGGGCTCCTCCGAACGGAGATGGGAGAAGCCTCTCGTGCAGTAACGGCAGCACAACTACAGTACCACTGTAGCAGTTGGACGACGAAGGGAAACACAAGGTCTTCACGCACAAAACGGCAGTCGCGGCTCGATTGGTGGGAGTGTTATTTATAGTGAATGCGATCCTGTGGGGGGTTGGACTCCTAATGGGATCAAGCTTCCCATATATGAAATCCTAAAAGGCTTCGAAATACCCCATGTTAATTACCCTACCTAAAACTGCAGCCGCCTTCCTCGAACAATGAAAACCTCAACTCCCATTTGAACACGGCTTCGGCTGTCTACGAGGGTTTTGAGTTTGAGGAAAGACCTTGAGAGTTGGATATCTATACCTAACCCCCCCTTGTGAAGCCTCGTTGGCTTCCCACGCTCAAGCCCATATTAATAGCCACTCACATAAGAGAGACCCATTTAGAGGTTAAGGCCTTAAGTGTTAGAAACTTCCGGGATTTTTATCTTTTTTTCTTGATGTGATCTAGATAGGAAATTTTAGGAATATGAGTTTTCCATTTTCTCTATTTTTTCATATAATTATTTTTCTAAAATTCCTCAGTCGAAAAAATGGCACTATTCATTTTAGAATAAAATAACGACTTTTATCAAGTCATTTCTTTGGCAATTGACGCCATTGTCTTAGGCGTCTCTTCCCATTTCCACTTTTCTTCAAGAACCAAAATTATATTTATACTCTACAACCTTAACTATATATCCTTTCTTATGTCATTTATACTTCTTATATAACTAATTAACGACACACACAACGTCGTCTTTTTTTAAAATAACGCCTTCACTAAGAGGCGTCAATTACCTTTGACAATTTTTACTCAGCCTCTTAAGAACCGATATTGTGTGTATATCCCTATTTTCTCTATAACTCTTTAATCATATATTTTATTTGATTTTTTACTAATTTATAAATAACGACTTGTATGCAGTCGTTTCTTACACTTGATACGCCTATATCAAAAGGCGTCAATTGAGGTTTTGACCTTTTCTCAATACCCTTGAAAGGACCGAAATTGTATATATGTCTATTATTTTATCCTTTATATATCTTTAGTGTATTTAAATCTTATATATATATATCCTTCTTCCTTCTAATAAGATTATAATATAGTAAATGCGGAATATTAAAATTTCTAAATTAGTAATAAAATATAAATTGATATTTTCTTCAAGATTTAATGATTCTTAATTCAATAAAAATTATGTTGTGCATTTGATGCTTTCATAAAATAACATGTTATTCTTAAATTTACTATAATACTAGAGTAGGGTTCACGAGTTCTTTTTGTAAGACTTATAAGACGTAAGAGGATTATGTACAATGTCTGGGCCTCGTTTATTTATTAATTTTAATTTGGTTTGGATCTCTTTATATATCTATAAAAATTTATTATCGGAGACTTATCCTATGTAATTTTATCTGGGGTGCTACATATAGATGACAGAATTCAAACGGCCATTGCGGGAAGTGACTCGCCGCGGCCTCGAGATTATGATGTGATCGCCAGGGGTCGAGGACCCCAAAATGGAAGAGTGATCGCGCCTACCTCACTAGCAGGAAGTGGCGGGTTGCTTCTTCCTCCCCCTTCGGCCGGCCGACGGAGAGGGCTCTCTTTAGTTACCCTTGCAAAATAACAGACAGTAAAAAAAAGGAATTAGAAAATGGCAGTGTAGTATCAAACTCTTGCAATGAAAGTAATGAAATCGTGGCGGGACACACACCTGGTTGGTGTGGTTTTAAACCCCTCTCGGACACGAGTAGGACAAAAATGCAATGATGAATGCAAGAAGTATATAAGAGAAGGTGCCCTTACAAAGGGAGTTAGAGGATGCGAGATGATGAATGCAAAGAACTACAGAGAAAAAGGGGAGAGAATTGGTTTATTGGATGTACCGATGGGGAGATCCGGCGGAGCTTCGGTAGCGTAGGGACGACGTAGAAGCGCGGTGGACGAAGACGACCTTCCTCTCGCGAGCGTGGGCACCCGAGAAGTCGGCAGAACCTCCACCTACAAAAGACCCCACGGGTTAGAAATGACTCCGGTAGCCTCTGGGCTCCGGCAGCCTATCGGATCTCTTCTTCGCTCCTTCAGAACTGAGGGGGTGGGCCTCTATTTATAGGGCCCCGGAGGGTGGAGGCGTCCAGGACCCTGGACACCTCCATCAGGGCCGAAGTAATGTTTTATTCTATTTTTATTCATTTTTTTCGAATATTTTCGTGGAGGCGTCTAGGGTCCCGGACGCCTTAATAAGGTCCACCGAACTCCACCGAAAGCCGTACGCGGTTTGGCACAACGCATGATTTTGTGAGCGGCGCCTCGTGATTCAGAAATGGGCGCGTCCAGTTGTCTGGACGCTTCCACAATTGGCTTTCTTCACACACGACAAACCGTCGGTCGGTGGACGGGGCCCGGTGGACAAGTTGATGGAGGCGTCCAGGACCCTGGACGCCTCCAAAAAAATATATTTTTTATTTTTGTTTTGTTTTTATGCCAAAGTTGACATTTTTATATTTTTTATATTTGTTTTCATGGAGGCGTCCAGGGGCCTGGACGCCTCCATTAATATATCATTTTTTTATGTATTTTTGGTCTTAAGAAATAAATTAAAGTAATGGAGGCGTCTAGGAGGCTGGACGCCTCCATTAAGACCCCCCCGGGTCCGCTGAAAAGGCGTCGGCAGCTCCCCGACAGGCACCCTTCCTGGTTTCGGAATCTTCCGGTGCGTCCGATTGGTGTTGATGCCGTCCGAATGTCGCAATGAGATGATTTTCGGATGCCGAACAGGCGGAAGAAGACTCAAGAATAGGAAACACTCGAGCGATTCAAAATGCGAAAGCCAATGCGGGGCGTCGTATAGTAATATGAGATTTTCTCAGGAGATGTCAGGAATGGCGTATCTACAGCTGCCAGTTTCTCAACCGCACAGATCTGCATGTTTCCCTCGCGTGGGATGATCGTGAGCTTGCAATTCTTGTTGAGGACACATTCTCCTCTTCTGGAGCTCTGTTGGTGTCGCATTAGTCGCGTCGTTGCTGGTCATGTCGCGTCGTCACCTAGAGTCCCAAGTTCGCATCAAATCGGTCTCGAGTCCGCATATCATCCCGCATCAAAAGCTCACAACGCTGAGGCTCACAGATGGCTTTCAGTTCTCATGGAACTAAACTCGAATGCTCAGCACACAATGGGAATACTCCAAGCTGAATAAAACAACAAGCCAATGGTTCAGTCCGAACCATAATCAAACATAAGATAGTGCGCAGGAATTAAATGGACGCTAACCTTAGCATGAACCTGTTCAGGCAGATCATACATCAAACACAATAGCTCATGCCAAATTATCACAATATCAGATTGAGAGAAAGAAACACCTCAAGCAACAACCAGTGAAGTGGAGGTAGGAGATAGGGAATGAATGCACAACACCAAGCCACAATACACACAGGACTTTTAAGGTGGTTCAATCTGCTTCACAGATCTACATCCACCCCACACTCAAACCAGAGTGTGGCTTCACCTTGCAAACCGCAAGAAGCAGACTTACTCTGCGACAAGGTGCTGACGAATAGCTTGAACCAGAGGGAGACAAATCCCTCAACCCCTGATCTAGCACCCAGCTAGATCAGAACCCACTACACTGTAGTGAACGGAGGAACACACCTCCCTTCCTCTACAGACGTAGAAGGAACCCATGAACAACGCCCCGTTGCTCACAACCCAGAGGATGATCCTCTCTTCCTCTGAAGCACAGAGGGAACATCGGAGATAGATCTCCCTTCTTCTGTAAGCACAGAAGGAACCCGATCCCAGACAAGGTATCGAAAAAGTAAGAGGGAAAATGAAAAACGAAAATCAACAAAATAAAACAACACAAAAACAAAAACAAATATAGCTCCTAAGGAGCACGCCAGTTCTGGATTTGATCTAGGAACTAATGAGACCAGTAGATCTTCAATGGAGGCTACGGCTGCACTCAAGTTCTTCTTCGAACTAGATATCTGGAACTACTTTGGTTCTCACTTTTTCACTTCTTCTTCTTCTTAAAGCTCACTCTGCTTTCTTCTTCACAACTGTTGCTCTTTCCTCACAGATTTGTCTCTGGCATAGGCTCTCTCTCAAAGGCTACGACGGCTCTTCTTCTATGGTCTATCTACTTCCACTCGAGGGCGAGACCCTTTTGTAGGAAAATCGGGGCTCCGCAAATTCAAGTGGATAAAAGAGGTGAAATCCCATTGGTCCATCTGACAATTTGGAATATTCTTCCTTCAAGAGTCTTCTGGAAATACCCCAGGTGCCTTATGAACACAGTTGAATCATTTGGGCTCGAACGCACATGATTCCCTTAAGAGATCACGTGCCTCACAGGAGGTGACACTACTTCGAGGTTCCTTAAAGGCAGGTCGAGGCACTTGTTAGAATATTTGGGTGCAATACAGAGATTTAGAGGGGTGGTGAATGAATCCCTTTAAAAAATTGCTTCGATTAAAACTTTCTCTGAAGGATTCGTGAGGAAATAAAGCCATATGGCTCAATCTAAATAGATGTTCTATTGCAGCTCACCCTTGAACACTTAGCCAACACCAAACACTATGCAAAATCTAAGTGCAACAAGATGAAGACCAGTATTAAAGTCTACAGCTATGAAACCCACTGACTCTATTTTAAGTACTCAATAATCAGAAACACCTCAGCAGTAGGAGCAGATTAAACACATATAATCAAGAGTACATCCTGCTTCACCACACAACCAATCTGCCCTGTGAAGGAGATAGAAGATATGGAATTGCACACATACGCAAACCATGGTGCATAGAGAATTTTTAGATGGTTCGGTCTGCTACCACAGACCTACGTCTATCCCCCACTCAGAACCGAGTGAGGCTTCCCGCTGACAAACAGCTTGAACCGCTGAGCATCACAGCTTGCTTACACCGTTGAGAAACACAGCTTGCTTCTGCTGAGCAACACAGCTTACTTTCGCTGAGCATCACAGCTTGCTATAGCTGAGCGTCACAGCTTGCTGTCCAGAGGAACCAATCCTCTGCTACGCTGACTTACAGCATGAACTATGAACAAAAAATAAGAAAAAGTGGCGCAAGAAGATAAGAAATGAAAATAGGAAAGATATAGCTCTTGCAGGAGCAATTGGCTTGGATCTAATCCAGAGGCCAACAACGAGTAGATCTTCAAGATACTCCGGCTGCTTCTCAATCACTTCACTCTCGAGCTCTCTCTAGCTCTCTTCTTTCTCTTTTTCTTCTCACGATTTCACTCTCAGAACTCTTTATTCTTTCTAACAATCTCCCTCTCAGAACTCTTTCTCCTTTCTCTCTTCTACTCACACACTGGATCTCTTCTTTCTAATCTCTCTTTTCTTCTTTCTTTTTAGCCGTAGCTTCTCTCGCATCGCAGTTCCCTATAACAGCTCCCTTCTCTCTCTCAATCGCTTCCCTTTCTAGTGGCTCCCTTCAGTTGCAGCCCTAAACAGCTCGGAGGAGGATGCTTCCTATTTATACAAAAAACAAGAGCTCCGATGATTCAATTCCATTCCTTTTTCATTGGTGCAAATCATGTGGTCCCCACAAGATTTCGGCGAGGGCGTGTAAAGGAACACTCCCGCCCAAACTCTTTTTGAGGAACCTTTGACCACGTGTTAGATGTAGAGGTGAAAACCTTTTAAGATGTAGCCACGTGGAAAGTCTTTTCATCATTAGTCTTCAAGTTCCAGGTGTTCGCCTTAGATCACGTGCCCATTAAGATGCCTTGACGAACCACGTGATCATTTGAATTCATTAGTCCCTGATCAATTGATCGAGCTAGCTTCACAGCAAGAGGACCTTTAGAGACATAGATACATTATTGTGCATCCAAGGTGTTTGAGCATATTTGACATCCCTGCCAAATCATACAAAAGAATTTTATCATTTACCTCATCATTATATAGTTCATGAGATAATGAGGATGTTTTCAGAATGCAGAGACAATTGTCTTATGAAAGCATGCTGACAACATGATTAAATTCATGATGTTATTCAGACGAGTCAGTGCATCATTAAAGTGCATCGACCTTGAAGACATAGTGGGTGAATGTGCACTGACCTTACATGACACAATATGTGAATGTGCACCGACCTGAAAGCAATATGCATCAACCTTATAAAGTAGGTGCTAACAAAACTTCCATAGCCACATCAACCTGTTATGACTTAATACGTGCAATTGCATCGACCTGAATGACTAACTGTATGAAGATGCATGGCCAATATGAATATGCATTGACTTGTATGCAGTGACTATCAGATGCACATCAACCTAATAGAACTAAAACATCACATGTGCATCGACCTGACAATGCAAGACATCGATCGTTGCATCGACCTGATAGACCAGACAGCTTATATGCATCGACCTGATAATGCAAGCTATCTATCGCTGCATCGACCTGATAGACCAGATAGCTTATATGCATCGACCTGATAATGCAAGTTTCTAGCATGCATCCTACCAACATTTTGTTCATCATTTTTCATTATTAGGCAATCATGCATCAGATGTCCATACTTCTCACAATAGAAACATGAGACATAGTTTTGTTTTGAAGCATGGGATTTTGCATAGGAGTTCTTGGTATGCATGGTAGACTTGCTGAAAATCTTTTTCTGAGTTTTATTATTCTGTTTCTGAATTTTCTTTTGTTCTTGGATTTTCAGATTTTCAGATTGTTTCACTTGTGATGTGGTGGATACATTTGATGCTTTTACAAACGATGTCATTATCTTGTTTTTAAAAGCTTTCTTGTTAACATTATTGTAGCCCAGCCCTTCCTTTTGAACATTTACCTTAACTCCTAGTAACTTGTCCAAATTTTCTTGCCCATCAACAAATTTAGACAAAGAATTTTTCAAATACAGAATCTCATTTTCTAGAGATGCAATATGTAACTCATAACTAGCAATCTCTTGTTCACTGCAATTAACACATTCATTCAACACTTTGTTTGCAGTTTTATAATTTTCAATTTCTTGTTCCAGATTACGTAATTTTTCAGACTCATCTATGCAAACAGATTTTCCTTTTTCTAAGACAAGAAGCCTCTCAGACATAGCAGTGTTCAACTGCTTTAATTCTTCATTTTCTTTTATTAGTTATTCATTCTGAATTAGTTCATTTATTAAGATTTGATCATCACCCAATGACTTCAGTTTGTCTTCCAGTTCAGAATTTTTATTTGCAAATTCTTGATTTTCATTTTTCAATAAGCAAATTTATTTCTTATGCATATGAACATCGGACAAGCAGATATCTTGAGATTGCTTCAATTTCAAACAATTTTCACAAGAAGAACTTGAACTATTCTGATCAATTTTCTTTTTTAATTTTTTATTTTCAGATTTTATTTTCTTATGTCTATCCGATAGTTCTTCATACAAACTCAACAGTTCATCAAATGAAATCTCTTCAGATCCAGAACTTACCTGAGACGATGAATCCTCATTCATTTGATCACTATTGGGATTACTCCGGTTAACCATCAGACACCGTTCTTCTTTTCTCTCATGGACTGCAATCATTTTATCCAGAATTTCCTTTCCAGACGTGCATCTAAAAACAAAAGAAAATATGTCAGTATCAACTGCAGCCATTAAGATATTAAGAACCATAGAATTTTTGTGATCCTTTAATCTATCCTCATTAGACCACTTGGTCTGATTATGAGGTAGTCTATGTGGGCTGTTAGAGACAAGATTCCATAGTTTAGGATCAATGGAATTCATATAAACACATAGGCCACCTAGCCATTCATTGAAATTTGAACCATCGAATACAAAACGATGAGCCATTAAGATCAATCTAAAACAACATTCCAACACAATGATCTAAAACTAATGAAGCACTAGACAATAGCAGTCTATAATAGCAAATGCACCAAGAAAATAGCAGGATCCTCTACAGATCATTGGATCTGATGGATCAGAGCCTGCTCTGATACCAATTGTTAGAATATTTGGGTGCAATACAGAGATTCAGAGGGGGGGTGAATGAATCCCCTTTAAAAATTACTTCGATTAAAACTGTCTCTGAAGGATTCAGGAGGAAATAAAGCCAGATGGCTCAATCTAAATAGATGTTCTATTGCAGCTCACCCTCGAACACTTAGCCAACACAAAACACTGCGAAATCTAAGTGCAACAAGATGAAGACCAGTATTAAAGTCTACAGCTATGTAACTCACTGACTCTATCTTAAGTACTCAATAATCAGAAACACCTTAGCAGTAGGAGCGGATTAAACACATATAATAAAGAGCACATCGTGCTTCACCACACAACCAATCTTCCCTGTGAAGGAGATAGAAGATATGGAATTGCACACACTCGTAAACCACGGTGCACAGGGAATTTTTAGATAGTTCAGTCTGCTACCACAGACCTACGTCCATCCCCCACTCAGAACCGAGTGAGGCTTCCCACTGACAAATAGCTTGAACCGCTGAGCATCACAACTTGCTTACAACGCTGAGCAACACAACTTGCTTCCGCTGAGCAGCACAACTTACTTTCGCTGAGCATCACAACTTGCTACAGCTGAGCGTCACAGCTTACTATCCAGAGGAACCAATCCTCTGCTACGCTGATATATAGCTTGAAATATGAACAAAAAATAAGAAAAATGTAGCGCAAGAAGATAAGAAATGAAAACAGGAAAGTTATAGCTCTTGCACGGGCAATTGGCTTGGATCTGATCTAGAGGCCAACAACGAGTAGATCTTCCAGATACTCTGACTGCTTCTCAATCACTTCACTCTTGAGCTCTCTCTGGCTCTCTTCTTTCTCTTTTTCTTCTCACGATTTCACTCTCATAACTCTTTCTTCTTTCAAACAATCTCCCTCTCAGAACTCTTTCTTCTTTCTCTCTTCTGCTCACACACTAGCTCTCTTCTTTCTGATCTCTCTTTTCTTCTTTCTTTTTAGCAGTAGCTTCTCTCCCTTCGCAGCTCTCTGTAACAGCTCCCTTCTCTCTCTCAGTCGCTTCCCTTTCTAGTGGCTCCCTTCAGTTGCAGCCCTAAACAGCTCGGAGGAGGATGCTCACTATTTATACAAAAAATAGGAGCTCCGGTGATTCAATTCCATTCCTTTTCCATTGGTGCAAATCATGTGGTCCCCACAAGATTTCGTCGAGGGCGTGTAGAGGAACACTCCCACCCAAACTTTTCTTAGGATCCTTTGACCACATGTTAGACGTAGAGGTGAAAACCTTTTAAGATGTAGTCACGTGGAAAGTCTTTTCATCATTAGTCTCCAGGTCCCAGGTGTTTGCCTTGGATCACATGCCCATTAAGATGCCTTGACGAACCATGTGATCATTTGAATTCATCAGTCCCTGATCAATTGATCGAGCTAGCTTCACAGCAAGAGGACCTTTAGAGACATAGATACATTGTTATGCATCCAAGGTGTTTGAGCATATTTGACATCCCTGCCAAATCATACAAAAGAATTTTATCATTTACCTCATCATTATATAGTTCATGAGATAATGAGGTGTTTTCAAAATGTAGAGACAGTTGTCTTATGAAAGCATGCAGACAACATGATTTAATTCATGATGTTATTCAGACGAGTCAGTGCATCATTAAAGTGCATCGACCTTGAAGACATAATGGGTGATTGTACACTGACCTTACATGACACAATATGTGAATGTGCACCGACCTGAAAGCAATATGCATCGACCTTATAATGTAGGTGCTAACAAAACTTCCATAGCCACATCAACATGTTATGACTTAATACGTGCAATTGCATCGACCTGAATGACTAACTGTATGAAGATGCATGGCCAATATGAATATGCATTGACTTGTATGCAGTGACTATCAGATGCACATCGACCTTATAGAACTAAAACATCACATGTGCATCGACCTGACAATGCAAGACATCTATCATTGCATCGACCTGATAGACTAGACAGCTTATATGCATCGACCTGATAATGCAAGCTATCTATCACTGCATCGAGCTGATAGACCAGACAGCTTATATGCATCGACCTGATAATGCAAGCTATCTATCGCTGCATCGACCTGATAGACCAAACAACTTATATGCATCGACCTGATAATGCAAGTTATCTATTGCTGTCCCCGTCGTTCTCTTCGGCTCCAGTCTTCTTCGATGGCGCCCCTGCCGCCGGCCGACTCTTCCTACACGGAGGTGCTCGATCCCGACGGTTCGGAGGTTGATCCTCTTGATTGGCCTTGCTCTCCGGGTCGTCAGCGCGGTGTCCGTTCTGTGTTCTCGTCCGACTCTGAAGGGGTCTTCGATGAAGATTCCTTTTTGTAGGGGCTTTGTTTCTCCTGTAGGTTCTTGGGCTTTTGCTTCTGGCCACGCCTGGGTCTTCTTGGCCTTTTTATGCTTTCTTGGGCCTTTGGCCTTGTACGCCTCTTGCCCCTCTTTGGGCGTTTCCCCTCCCCCCCTTGTACCCCTTTCTTTTTCTGTTTTCATATATGAAAATCGCTTGCCTGGTGGCCGGGATAGTGTTTTCATCTTCTTCCGCAATGAAGAGATGAACCCCCTCTCTCATCTCCCCCCTTGCAAGTATCAACTTTAGTTTAAAAAAAAGTTATCTATCGCTGCATCGACCTGATAGTGCAAAGCATCTACCGCTACATCGACCTGACTGTTTATATGTGCATCAACCTGGATGACACATAATATGAATATACACTGACCTGAATGAACCTTGCCACTACATATGCATCGACTCATTAGATATAACAAATACATGTGCGTCGACCTGCATGACTGTGAATGCTTGAATGTGCATAGACCTGCATGACAAAATGTTATGTGTCTGCATCAACCTTATATGCATGATGACCTTATATGCATCGACTTGCTACATGTATGCATCGACCTATTAACAACAATAACAATGTGAATGTGTTGATCCTGACTACATCCTTGCTTACGTTAGCTCAAATTGCTGACTTCACTCTTACCTTATGCTGATTTCTTACTTTGAACAATTTTCCATAGTCTGACTGTCCTACAACTGTCCTGTACAAAACTTTCCAGCATGCACCTGAAAATACACATGAAGATTCAAGACATATATCATCATCAATCGTGCACTCAGTCATGAATCACTTATGATGACCACACACACATCATGACATCATCAAAATCACAACCTACACATCTGACATCTTACACAGATGAGTCATAGTGTTTGACATCATCAAAATCACAGGGGTACAACAATCTCCCCCTTTTTGATGATGGCAACACTATAAGTCATAAAGCTAGTTTGATGATGGCAACATTATAAGTACTATAAGTCCATAAAGCAACATGCTTACTCATATCAAACTATTCTCCCCCTTTGACTTCATCAAAAATGAATGATATTTTACGAAAATCAGTAGAAACAAATGTGAAGTATGCTTGGATATGGTGGAGTCATGAATTATTCTCCCCCTTTCCAAAAGGGCCTAAACTGCTTAGACAGTGCAAATCATGGAACCCTACTCCCCCTGAAAATGTGAGGTGTATTGAAGTGAGGATAGGGGTATGACAAAGGACAGACAAGACAATAATCAGCAAACACCCCAGGGACAGCCAAGAAATGATATCAATCTGAGCCAGACTAATCTCCCCCTTAATACCAGAAAGCTGCTGATGAGGCAATCTCCCCCTTTGATAGAACAGAGGGATTGGAATGGATGTAAATCATCAGACATACAGAGTTAAACGTGCACAAGTTCAATGATAATATTAACAAAATCACAGGAATAATCAAGGAAGAGTTTAGGTCATGACAGATTGCATCAAGAATAGTGAGCAGAACTAGATAAAAGTATAGTGAATAACAGTGAGGTAAAAGGAGATGACATTGGTAATCTTAATTCAATAGTTTAAGCAGAGATAGAGACTGAACACAGGAATTTGGCTGAAGTTCCATATGATTAGATAATTCAAGAAGGTTTTCAATGAGATATCAATTTTATAAATCTAAGAATAACATAATCTCAGAGTCTTCCATTATAAGGGCTTATGAACGAATCTTTATTGAACAACATGGTTTAAATATGATGTATACAGAGATTGTCCTTAAAAATTTTTGTACTCATATCTGAAATCAAATTTTAATAAGAATGAACCAAGCCCTCATATGACATTTTTGTTTAACCTCCTTTCATCTTACTCATTTAATTTTCAATGACTCCTTCAGGAATTACAAGAAA
This sequence comes from Amorphophallus konjac, assembly GCA_022559845.1. Taxonomy (NCBI): domain Eukaryota; kingdom Viridiplantae; phylum Streptophyta; class Magnoliopsida; order Alismatales; family Araceae; genus Amorphophallus; species Amorphophallus konjac. The sequence goes on along the minus strand of CM040123.1, from coordinate 343,331,659 downwards.
TAGTATTGAGGTTAAACAACTATGAATACATCTGATTTTGTCCAGGATTTCACAAAATTCTTTTACAATCATTTTCCAGATTTTTCTTTTGATTAGTAACAATTTTCATGTTCAAATTTCAAGAGCAATTGAGTTTAGTACATCCTTGTAACTAGAGGATACACGTTGTTTAGACGCCATTATCCCTAAGCACTTGGAATGACTAATTGTCATGCTTCAAATTGAACAAAGATAATAGTAGTATGGCTTTTGACGTGAGGCACAACACGTCTTAGGTGAAGTGACCCAGTTACTCACCACACATTATGTCATTGCTCTTCCATCATTTTCACTGATATTGTAATAATTTTCTATCAGAGGTAACTATGGCACTTCATGACACAGTCTATTTTTAAACATAGTTTCTCAGTGACCAAAGTCATTGCTCTGACTCAATTTACATTCAGACATTTCTCAGAACAATCAAATGTTTAAAAACAATACTCACTTTATGTATCTCAACTAAAGATAGTCATGATTTTCTAAGTTTTCAGATTTCAGAAGGTTTTGCATGAAATAACATGAAGCAGCCGGTTAAGATTTATTAAAAGAATGACTCAGATATTTTTAAGTTTTTCACAACCAAACTCAATGAATACATTAAACTTAAACCAATTTGATCCTTCAGACATTCATAAACCTGTATAATAGAAGATTCCTTTTAGATTTATGATCAAGGTATACAAATTGAAATCTTCTCAATTCTCTGATCAAAGAAGTTTAAGAAAGCCATTTTTTCAATAGAGGCATCAACAAGAACATGCATTATATGTGAGAAACACTTGAAGTTCATGCATGTAGAAGCATGTTTCATTCTCAAAATAGATTTAAGACAACAGACTCCCCTCAGTAACTTTAGGAGCAACACACAGTTGATTTTAATAATCAAGAGAGTGTTGAGCACAAGTGAATATAGAACATATGGAGGCAGGCGATACCAGCTGACAGTGTAGATTACTAGGAGAGCAGAGATAGCAGGATGAGCAAGGCGATGGCTATTCAGTGAAGATTTTGGTTGACCGAAATGAGTAGTTTTGGTCGACGGAACTAGACAGTGATGGAATAAAAACATAGAACAGATATATAGCCATGCTGTTCAAAATCTAGTTATATGCTCTCCCTGAATGCATGCATGAGCTAGCAAGCGATGTATATGTCAGAGTGATGAGCTCCCCCTATCTATATGCATTGAAATGATAAAATTCTGAGTCCAACATATGCACTAAACATGGTAGGGAGATTGATGACTTCATATCAATATGCTGAACTCCCCCTAAAAGTGTGCATGCAATCAATCAATCTTTTTGGTATTTTCAATATGAATGAAATGCAATCAACATATGTATGCATATGCATTGACTCCCCCTAACTAAATCCATTGAACCATCATATATGACATGAAGACCATGCAGGGAACTTAATCTAAACAAATATGCATGAAATACCAGGATTACTTTGACTGACTCCCCCTGTCTGTATGTAATGTATAGCCAGAACTAGAAAGCAATGCAAGGAGTTTAATAAATTATGTTCATGTGAGTCTTAGCTGCTCCATGTGCAATGTTGACCGATGGTACCAGGCAGAGGACTTGGTCTAAAGACCACCTCACACATAGTAAGAGCTTCCAGACAGATTACACGTGCCCTTTCGTAACTCACCATTTATATATCATAGAGGTCATGCAAGACAATGCATTGCAAATGCAGTTCTATGTGCATCTCAATTTTTTATGACAATCCATCAAGCACATATGTATGTAAGTGAAAAATATATGCAACAGATCTTCAATGAAAATGTAAGATATGCATTATAATTCAAGACAGTATCAACCAAGTGCAATTCAGATTTTCAAACTATAATATGCAATTCATTCTCAATCTCATGTATGCACAGATAAATCAGTGTATGCATTGGGAGATTTATGAAAAATAATGCAAATATCAAATACAAATATAAGCATGTATGCATGAGATTCTGACTAACAAATCAAGCAAAGCAAAGAAATGAGATTTTACCATACTCAGGTGCCTTAGTTTATTGAACCCCTTTTATTCCTCAGCCCCAAGGCACTCCTGCAAAACATGTTCTTATTTTACGAATTTAGGTACCCAAGAATTCTTGGGTCCTGAAGTGTCAATGACACCTTTGAACGGTGCTCTCCACATTTTCTGAGCATAAAAATCATCAAACTTCATTACAAAGCAATTATTCATAGAATGTTTAGATTTCCCACAGTAATAACAATATCCTAGATTTTTCACAGGTTTCTGATAAGAGTGTTTTCTGAAATTCTGTGAATAACCAGAGTTATTACCAAGAAACATTTTTTTTCTTTTGCATGCCAACAATCCTTGACTGTATGGCCATGCTTTCCACAGTGAAAAAATGAAAGAAAATTTCTTCTATCAACATTTAGCTAGCATTCATTTACCATGTGGCCTGGTGTTCCACAGCTAAAGGACACAATGTGTTGGCCATTTGAAACAGATTTATTTTTAGTAAAAACATGATGATTTGCAGGAAATTTGACATATTTATCATGAGAATTATGTGCATGAACATGAGTGTTTCTGGTTTTCACATGAAAGTTTTATCTTTTATGACCAGCCAAGCAACAATTTATAGCTCTGTGGCCTAGCTTCGCACACTCAAGGCATGCAAGTGATTTTTCTTTAAAACTAGATTTATTTCTGCCAAACGCATTTTGATTTACAGGGAAGTTTATAGATTTAGAATTAAATTTTCTTCCTTGACCATGTCAACAGTTAGTAGCAATATGGCCTACCTTACCACAACAATAGCAATGAATTTTCTTGTTCTGAACAGTAGGATATTTCCTAACATGAAAGTTTCTAGCATGCATCCTACCAACATTTTGTTCATCATTTTTCATTATTAGGCAATCATGCATCAGATGTCCATACTTCCCACAATAGAAACATGAGACATAGTTTTGTTTTGAAGCATGGGATTTTGCATAGGAGTTCTTGGTATGCATGGTAGACTTGCTGAAAATCTTTTTCTGAGTTTTATTATTATGTTTCTGAATTTTCTTTTGTTCTTGGATTTTCTGATTTTCAGACTATTTCACTTGTGATGTGGTGGCTACATTTGATGCTTTTACAAACGATGTCATTATCTTATTTTTAAAAGCTTTCTTGTTAACATTATTGTAGCCCAGCCCTTCCTTTTGAATATTTACCTTAACTCCTAGTAACTTATCCAAATTTTCTTGCCCATCAACAAATTTAGACAAAGAATTTTTCAAATCCTGAATCTCATTTTCTAGAGATGTAATATGTAACTCATAACTAGCAATCTCTTGTTCACTGCAATTAACACATTCATTCAACACTTTGTTTGCAGTTTTATAATTTTCAATTTCTTGTTCCAGATTACGTAATTTTTCAGACTCATCTATGCAAACAGATTTTCCTTTTTCTAGGACAAGAAGCCTCTCAGACATAGCAGTGTTCAACTGCTTTAATTCTTCATTTTCTTTTATTAGTTATTCATTCTGAACTAGTTCATTTATTAAGATTTGATCATCACCCAATGACTTCAGTTTGTCTTCCAATTCAGAATTTTTATTTGCAAATTCTTGATTTTCATTTTTCAATAAGCAAATTTATTTCTTATGCATATGAACATCGGACAAGCAGATATCTTGAGATTGATTCAATTTCAAACAATTTTCACAAGAAGAATTTGAACTATTCTGATCAATTTTCTTTTTTAATTTTTAGATTTTATTTTCTTATGTCTATCCGATAGTTCTTCATACAAACTCAACAGTTCATCAAATGAAATCTCTTCAGATCCAGAACTTACCTGAGACGATGAATCCTCATTCATTTGATCACTATTGGGATTACTCCGGTTAACCATCAGACATCGTTCTTCTTTTCTCTCATGGACTGCAATCATTTTATCCAGAATTTCCTTTCCAGGCGTGCATCTAAAAACAAAAGAAAACATGTCAGTATCAACTGCAGCCATTAAGATATTAAGAACCATAGAATTTTTGTGATCCTTTAATCTATCCTCATTAGACCACTTGGTCTGATTATGAGGTAGTCTATGTGGGCTGTTAGAGACAAGATTCCATAGTTTAGGATCAATGGAATTCATATAAACACATAGGCCACCTAGCCATTCATTGAAATTTGAACCATCGAATACAAAACGATGAGCCATTAAGATCAATCTAAAACAACATTCCAACACAATGATCTAAAACTAATGAAGCACTAGACAATAGCAGTCTATAATAGCAAATGCACCAAGAAAATAGCAGGATCATCTACAGATCATTGGATCTGATGGATCAGAGCCTGCTCTGATACCAATTGTTAGAATATTTGGGTGCAATACAGAGATTCAGAGGGGGGGTGAATGAATCCCCTTTAAAAATTGCTTCGATTAAAACTTTCTCTGAAGGATTCGGGAGGAAATAAAGCCAGATGGCTCAATCTAAATAGATGTTCTATTGCAGCTCACCCTCGAACACTTAGCCAACACAAAACACTGCAAAATCTAAGTGCAACAAGATGAAGACCAGTATTAAAGTCTACAACTATGTAACCCACTGACTCTATCTTAACTACTCAATAATCAGAAACACCTTAGCAGTAGGAGCGGATTAAACACATATAATAAAGAGCACATCGTGCTTCACCACACAACCAATCTTCCCTGTGAAGGAGATAGAAGATATGGAATTGCACACACTCGCAAACCACGGTGCACAGGGAATTTTTAGATAGTTCAATCTGCTACCATAGACCTACGTCCATCCCCCACTCAGAACCGAGTGAGGCTTCCCGCTGACAAATAGCTTGAACCGCTGAGCATCATAACTTGCTTACAACGCTAAGCAACACAGCTTACTTCCGCTGAGCAGCACAACTTACTTTCGCTGAGCATCACAACTTGCTATCCAGAGGAACCAATCCTCTGCTATGCTGACATACAGCTTGAAATATGAACAAAAAATAAGAAAAATGTAGCGCAAGAAGAGAAATGAAAACAGGAAAGATATAGCTCTTGCACGAGCAATTGGCTTGGATCTGATCCAGAGGCCAACAACGAGCAGATCTTCCAGATACTCCGACTGCTTCTCAATCACTTCACTCTTGAGCTCTCTCTAGCTCTCTTCTTTCACTTTTTCTTCTCATGATTTCACTCTCATAACTCTTTCTTCTTTCTAACAATCGCCCTCTCAGAACTCTTTCTTCTTTCTCTCTTCTGCTCACACACTAGCTCTCTTCTTTCTGATCTCTCTTTTCTGCTTTCTTTTTAGCAGTAGCTTCTCTCCCTTCGCAGCTCTCTGTAACAGCTCCCTTCTCTCTCTCAGTCGCTTCCCTTTCTAGTGGCTCCCTTCAGTTGCAGCCCTAAACAGCTCGGAGGAGGATGCTCCCTATTTATACAAAAAATAGGAGCTCCGGTGATTCAATTCCATTCCTTTTCCATTGGTGAAAATCATGTGGTCCCCACAAGATTTCGTCGAGGGCGTGTAGAGGAACACTCCCACCCAAACTTTTCTTAGGATCCTTTGACCACGTGTTAGACGTAGAGGTGAAAACCTTTTAAGATGTAGTCACGTGGAAAGTCTTTTCATCATTAGTCTCCAGGTCCCAGGTGTTTGCCTTGGATCACGTGCCCATTAAGATGCCTTGACGAACCATGTGATCATTTGAATTCATCAGTCCCTGATCAATTGATCGAGCTAGATTCACAGCAAGAGGACCTTTAGAGACATAGATACATTGTTGTGCATCCAAGGTGTTTGAGCATATTTGACATCCCTGCCAAATCATACAAAAGAATTTTATCATTTACCTCATCATTATATAGTTCATGAGATAATGAGGTGTTTTCAGAATGCAGAGACAGTTGTCTTATGAAAGCATGCAGACAACATGATTTAATTCATGATGTTATTCAGACGAGTCAGTGCATCATTAAAGTGCATCGACCTTGAAGACATAATGGGTGAATGTACATTGACCTTACATGACACAATATGTGAATGTGCACCGACCTGAAAGCAATATGCATCGACCTTATAATGTAGGTGCTAACAAAACTTCCATAGCCACATCAACATGTTATGACTTAATACGTGCAATTGCATCGACCTGATTGACTAACTGTATGAAGATGCATGGCCAATATGAATATGCATTGACTTGTACGCAGTGACTATCAGATGCACATCGACCTTATAGAACTAAAACATCGCATGTGCATCGACCTGACAATGCAAGACATCTATCATTGCATCGACCTAATAGACTAGACAGCTTATATACATCGACCTGATAATGCAAGTGGTGGGGACACCCGAGCAGTTATGCCGAGCCATCGGTACCGCACGCGGAGCACGACTCGAGCAACTTCAGCGTCCATCTGGCTCGGAGATAGCCTGGAGACTCCCACTTGAGTCTCGACATTTATCATATTTGTTTAGACTTTATTTGTGTGTAATGTGTGTTTGCTTCATTTTATTCGGTTTGTAATTTTGATTGTAAGAGGGGTTTATTTGCAAAATGAGACTCCCGTGTCCCATGGGCCCCCAGACCCCCTCCCATTGGTCCATGTCATCCTTGTGGGGCTGGTCAACCTCCTAGGTGGCATCTAGAAGCCTTGGACTAGTCAATTGTCCACATGGGGGACAATGGACCAAAATTGTCAACATTTCCCACCCCACCCCACCTACCAAGTCCCCTTGGTCAATAGGCCCCCCCCCTTGAATTTTTATTTCTTTTTTTGTGTGTGTTGGTCACACTTAATCTAGGCCATCCCTTCCCCATCCCTAGATCCAATGGTGGATAATGGGTTTGATATGTATCATATAAAACTTGTATTTTCCCATTTTGGAGGAATTAATGCCATTTGAATCAAAGAAATTGTTGGAGCAAGGCCTTGGCCGCCCCCTTCCTCTCTCCTCCCTCTCCCCCTTGCAGCTGTGACGGTTGCCATTCTGAGGTGTGACGCCTCCCTTATCGTTCCGGTGATCGCCGCCGCCGCCATCGTGCCGCCCTCGCACTGCCACGGTTCTGATCGGTATTCTGTCCGCGCAGTGCAGCAGCATCTTGTCCGAATTTTGCAACTCTCCCCCGTGATCTTCAGGGCACCAAATTTGGAGGGAATGTTCTACGGATGTCAACCACACCACAGAAAATTCGGTTGGCCTTCTAGTTCACTTTTTCTAATTTTCCATTTTCGTCCAACTTTCAATTTCAGTTCTGCCAGTTTCAGATCTGATTTCCATCATTCTTGAGTTTCCCTTCTTCGACCCATATTTTGATTTTTTAAAGAGCTCCCAATTTTACTGGGAGTTCTACCTACCAACCCCATCGTCCCCAATTTTTCTTGGAAATTGGTGAGCCATTTCATATTTTTCAAAATTCTTTTTCTGATCCATCTACAGTATTGTCTGCCAGTTTCCAGATCCGACCACCCGCCAGTGTTAAAATCATAACAAATCATAGCTTCAACCAATCCTTCCACAAAATATATTTCCGTTTTCCTTGTTCAAATCCCTACAACTTTGGTGAAGAGCTCAGGAGCTGAATCGGATGTCTACCTTGCGGTCAACGGCAGTTCTCAGACAACTCACCTGCAGATCTGAGAGTTCGGGTACTGTATAATAGAAATTTCAAAATTTAACAACATCCAGATCCGCGCAGATCCAGGTCCTCTTTCTAGGCCTATATTGAAGGATTTCAAGAGAGCTTTCCAACAATAGCTCCCGTGCCTCGATCCAACATCGGGATTGGTCTCAGCGGCCAATCTCGCCGGAGCGCGCGCCAGAAAATAGAAATAAGAATCCGTGGGCAGCCACTTCACAACGTGGAGATCGGAGCTGATCGGCCACCAATCGGAGTTTTCGGCCGACCGTCGTCCAGGGAGGCGCGCCACCAGGGGTCCCCATCTCAGCGGGCCCCACCCCAGCAGGTCGGGAGGACAGTGCCATCCGTGGGCCCCACGGACCCGTAGATCGCGCCGTCCGGACAGCACGAAAACGCGGAGTTCGGCACCGCCGGGCGACATCAAGATGCTGCCCGTCAACCCGATTCGCGTGATTCCCGGACCCCACATGTGACCTATTACCTCCCTGCGTGGAGTGGGTCAAATATTTGTACCGCTGTAATATTGTTTAACCGGGAGTCCGTAAATCGGCCGGGGTTGTCTTCGCCACGCCGGGTGCGTGGAGGTAACGGTCTAAACTTCTCGGCTTTACTTTGCTTCGCTATTATATGGTCTTATGCCGCTGCGAGAGTGTAGGTTCCTAGCCCGTGTGTTCATGTCACCGCTGTGAGTGTGAGAGTGACCCGTCCCGCGACTCGATCCGAGTCCGGAAGTTGAGTCAGACTACCTTGAACTCTGCCAGTTCCTTAACCGCGCACGATCCACGCTTTCCCTCGGTTGGGACGATGAGTGAGTTTTCACTTCTATTAGCGACGTGTAGCCCATAGGAGCTCTTAGTGTCGAGCCGAGGTCGCTCTAGTAGTCGTGTCATTGCTGGTCGAGTCGTGTCCGTCTCATATAGCGTCGTCTCCTCAGTCCGTCCCGCATCAGTTTGGTATCAGAGCCAAGTTGAGTCTAGAGTAGTCTTGCATAAGTCTTGCATGCATCATGGTCTAAGTCGAGTCTAGGATCATCATTATTTTTAAAACAAAAAAAAGGTGTTTTAAAATTGCATTTCATCCCGATAATTCGGTATCTTAAAAGGTGTTGTCCGAACATTAGGCTACGCCTATCGGGAGGTCACACACTTGCGGGAGTGATCTTCGGATCGATTAACTCCGCCACGTACCGGATATTGGTTAGGTCTAAGTGCGTCTTTTTGCATTAGTCGGTGTCTTCTAGGTCATGTGTCAGTTGCATGTCCACCCGTCGAGGTACCCAATACTCGCCACCACCACCTATGGCGGATTCCCGGGCCCGTAGCTCCGATGAGTCCTCGACGGTCGAGATGTTCCGAGCCATTATGGAACGTCTTGACACGCGTATGGATGGTCTTAGTACGCGTATGGATGGCATAGGAACGCGTCTAGAAGGGCGGATGAAAGTCCTCGAGGATCGGGCCAAGAATTCGGATCAGTCCATCCAGGTCCTAGTTGGGAGAATTGTCGTCCTCGAGAGGGGCCCAGTAGCGGCACAACCCGCGCCGACGAACGGCCAACAAGAGCCGGTTCAGCAACCTGCTGCACCAAGGGCTCAGGCGGAGAATGTTGGGGTACAACAGGTGCATGTGGTGGATGATTATGCATCTGATAATGATCAAGGGGGTAACGGTCGTCGTAATCAACGACAGAATCGTGATGACGAGGATGACGACCGCATTCTTAGGGGCGTGCGTGCGCACCCTCTCACTTTTAGCGGGTCCTTGGACCCTAGGGTGTATTTAGATTGGGAGGCCGGCATGGACCGGTACTTCGAGTGGTTTGAGATGACGGACCGCCGAAGAGTCTGATACGCAAAGATGAAGCTGCAAGGGCAGGCCCAAACTTATTGGACCAATGTCGAGAGCCTGCTCAACCAGCGACATCAACCCCAAATCAGTACTTGGGATGATATGAAAACCAAGTTGAGGGAGAAATGCCTTCCTGCCTCATATCGCCAACGTCTCATAGACAAATGGCAAAGCATCTCCCAAGGGAACCGATCCGTGACCGAGTACACCGCCGAGTTCGATGAGTATTACCTATGGTGTCGAGTCACGGAGGAGAGCACCATGACTATATCCTTATTTCGAAGTGGTTTGCGGCCCAATTATCAATATGAACTCTTTCGCCGTAATGCAACCACTTTGGAGCAGGCATATCAGATAGCTCTCGAGTTGGAGCAATTCGAGGCCGAGTTCGAGTCACCCCATCGGTTGGGCTCCTTTCCCCTTCGTAGTGTCGAGCAACGTGGCTCATCTGGCACATATCCGAGGGCCCCCATGGCTCGACCTCAGGAGCCCGCTCGTCCCGAGCCCTTTGCTCCTAGGCCTCGCCCTCCACCCCCGAGGGACCTTCCTCGTCCCCAGCATCTTACGGCTCCACCCATAGCCCGTCCACCGGCCCCCGCACCTCCTGCACACCCTTTGTTGCCTACACCTCCTATTCGTCGGGAGGATAAAGGTAAAGGACCTATGATTGGGGAGCCTAGTGGATCACGACAGCAGTGTTTTCACAGCAATGGGTTTGGCCATTTCGCCAACCAGTGTCCCACCCGCCCATCTCTTATCATTGGGGACACACAGGCCGAGGATACCACCCCTGCGGGTCTCGAGTTAGTCACCTATGTGGCCGATCAGGAGCTAGCTGATGAATACTATGAGATCGAAGGTGACGACCAGAAGGCCCCACATCCCGATGATACCCACGTGGGGGTCGTCAGGTGTATTCTCACCCAGCCACAGGCCAGTGATGACTGGTGTCGGACCACTATTTTTCATACCTTTTATAGGCTGGGCAAGCATGCATGTAAAGTGATCATCGATAGCGGGAGTTGCATCAATGTAATCTCCACGGGTGTTGTCTCCCGTCTTGGTCTTACACCCATAGATCACCCTAGCCCCTATCGTGTATCATGGGTGGATTCCACTTCCATTCCGATCAGGCTGCGGTGCTTGGTCCCACTGCAGTTCTATGCCTACCGTGACAAGGTTTGGTGTGATGTCCTACCCATGGAGGTGGGCAACATTATTTTGGGTAGGCCGTGGTTATTTGATCGGGATGCCACACTCCATGGCCGGTCGAACACCTATACCTTCGACCATGAGGGCCAACAGATTACTCTCGAACCCCATCGGCCCAAGAGCCCATCAGTCAGGGGTCGTACTGGCCCTAGTGCTCCGGAGCCTTCCCTCCCCGGGCCCAGACCCCGCCCCCAGCTCGGGCTATGACCGTTACATCCGGCCCAGGCGAGCCCTCGACGACGAGATTGATGTTGATTAGCTCCCAGGAGATAGAGCGTGAGGCTAGTCGGGGCTGCCCTGTGTTTGCCATTGTGGTCCGAGAGGTAGAGAGAGACTCCGAGGGTGAACTCCCACCCGAGGTCATTCCTATTCTGTAGGAGTTTGCTGATATCTTTCCCGATGAGCTTCCCGAGGGACTCCCACCTATGCGGGATATTCAGCATGCCATCGACCTTATCCCAGGCTCCTCATTGCCCAAACTTCCACATTATCGCATGAGTCCCACGGAGCATGCCGAGCTTAAACGGCAGGTCGATGAGTTGATGCAGAGAGGGTCTGTTCGGGACAGCATGAGTCCATATGCTGTTCCTGCTTTACTCGCCCCAAAGAAGGATGGCACGTGGAGAATGTGCATTGATAGCCGTGCCATCAACAAAATCACCGTGAAGTACAGGTTCCCTATTCCCTGCCTGGATGACATGCTAGACATGATGGCTGGTGCCACTATCTTCTCAAAGATTGATCTTAAGAGTGGTTACCATCAGGTGAGGATTAGGCCAGGTGATGAGTGGAAGACCACTTTCAAGACCAAGGACGGTCTATATGAGTGGTTGGTCATGCCTTTTGGGTTGACCAATGCCCCTATCACCTTCATGCGACTCATGACTCAGGTCCTTCGATCGTTCATTGGAGTCTTTGTGGTTGTGTATTTTGATGATATCCTTATCTATAGTCACACCACGGGGGACCACTTAGACCACCTTCGGCAGGTCTGTCTACTTCTTCGGCGAGAGTAGTTGTTTGCGAACCCACAGAAGTGTACCTTCATGACACCTCAGCTTACCTTCTTGGGTTTTATTGTGTCTAGTACAGGGGTCTCCGCCGATCCGGAGAAGGTCTGGGCCATTGTTGAGTGGTCAGAACCCCGTACGGTTCATGATGTCCGCAGCTTTCATGGCCTTGCGACGTTCTATCGTCGCTTCATCCGCAGATTTAGCTCCGTCACCGCCCCGATCACGGATTGTATCCGGAAGGGCACCTTTGTATGGACGAAGGCCGCCGCTGCCGCCTTCAAGGACATCAAGAAGCGCATGACCCAGACACCTATCCTTCGATTGTCTGATTTCTCGAAGGTGTTTGAGGTCTCTTGTGATGCGTCGGGTGTTGGGATAGGAGGTGTGTTGAGTCAGGAGGCCCACCCGATCGCATATTTCAGCGAGAAGCTGAATGACGCGAAACTGTGATACTCCACATATGATAAGGAATTTTACGCAGTTGTTCAGACTCTTAGGCATTGGAGACACTATCTTTTACATCAGGAGTTTGTCCTATACTCCGATCAAGAGGCATTGAGGTACCTCCATTCCCAAAAGAAGCTTAACTCGCGTCACAGTCGTTGGGTCGAGTATCTCTAGCAGTTCACCTTTGTGCTTAAACATAAGACTGGAGTGGAAAACAAGGTGGCCGATGCCTTGAGTCGGCGAGCGTGCTTGCTTATTACCATGAGTGTGTTGTGTCCATGAGGTCATTTGAGTCATTCTGTGGTCACTTGGGTCATTCGACATCATTCTATAGTCATATGAGTTCTGTGGTATTCTTGGTTTTGATAATGGCTAAACACTATTAGTCATTGATATCTTCCACTCTCATGTGATTGACATATGTGATGTTTTTATTCATGACAGATATGCCAATGAATGGACAAGGAATTAACTGGCAATGGCCAAAGTGAAAGCTCATTGATCGCGCCCAAGCAAGGATGCAAATCTCATCTCTCTTACAAGCAAAAGTCGACATTTCATATTCGGCTCGTCACTCATCCAAGGTCAATGCACAAAGAAGTATAGCCAAGAGAATCCAAGGTTAAAGACTCAGTTGATACATTCTAGACTATCAAGGGTGATGCCACAAACATGCACGGGCTGCTAATGGAGTTGAACAACGGAGCTGAAGCGGATAACGGACTGACCCGGGCAAGCCCGGAATCAGCCCAGCTGGCGGTCGACCGCCAGCACAGGGGCGGTCGACCGCCCCAGCCAGCATCCGCCAAAATGTGTGTCTTTCAGTAGCGGTTGACCGCCAGCCATTAGCGGTCGACCGAAAATTCCAGGGACTAATCCTCTATAGCGATTCTCAGTGGTGGTCGACCGCCAGAAGCCACAGGTCGACCGCCAGCCCCGATGCAGCCATGTTTGACTTCGAATTCCACCTCGTGGCCAGCCCCTTTCCATGGATTTGTTTAATCAAAACTCACCTAATCTTCCATGATTTGTGGATCTGGTCTGGGGGGTGTCTATGGACCGTTCAAGGTCTATAAAACCAACACATGAAGGGTTAGAAACCCTAATGCTTCAAGGGGATTCAAGGGAGGCTACAAGGGTGAGAGGAGTTCGAGTACTGTAGCCGTGAACAGTACTCCGTGAAGAACTCTTCATCCATTCCAAGGCATTCAAGTCCAGATCTGAAGCCATCTCAACCTCCAAGGAAGAAGAAGCAATCAAGACTCTCAAGGGTGATCTAAACTGCATCCTTCTTCCTCTTCATCAATTCAAGAGGATCAAAAGGAAGATCAAAGCTACATCCAACACTCTCTCCATCAACTCAAGGTGATTCAAGTTCATATTTCAATCCAGCAACCTCCAAGGAAGAGTAGAAGCAAGAAAGGCTAATAAGGGAGATCAAAGAAGGCTGCAAAGGTGTGTTCAAGGGAGAGGAGTTCAAGTACTGTAGCTGTGAATAGTACTCCGGGAAGAAGTTCTCCATCAAATCTCCAAGTGATTCAAGCTACTTCAAAAGAAGATTCAAGCCCCAGCAATCTCAGACAAGATCCTTTCTCTTTGAGCATATTTCATATCTTATTTGAGTGTTTTCATATCTTGTTCTTTTCCATTTCATTCAAACATTTGGAACTGAAGATTGTCCCTACCGGTGGTTAGTAGGAAGGCAATCGGAAGTTGTCCGATCTGCGGTGTTGACGTCCCTACCGGTGGTTAGTAGGAAGGTAATCGGTGGTCTTTCCGATTTGCGGTTCAGTGCGTGGCACTAGTGGAGCCTCACCAGATTTGGTGAGGGGTGGACGTAGGATTGGAAATTCAGTCCGAACCACCTTAAAATCTCGTGTGTTGTGGTTTGCTTGTGTGATTGCTTTATGTTAGATGCATGCTTAGGTTCAATATCTATATTGCGTAATCATATTGCCAAGCAAATCATTCGTGTTCTTCATCAAGCTAGTTATATTCTGCTGCTTATTTCATCATCTAGCTTTAAAGAGGGTTGCATTGCGAAAAGAGGGGCAGATCTATTCACCCCTCCCCTCTAGATCCGCTGTCTACTACACAACAAGTGGTATCACAGCCTAATCTCTCATTATGGGGTCCAACGACCTTGAGGGAAATGGTGGATCAGCGTCTAAGGGTTATTTACCTGAAGGATATTCTGTGAATAGGCCTCCTTATTTCACTAGATCTAATTATCCCCATTGGAAACATCGTATGCAGGTGTTCATTCGCGCCCAAGACTACAAACTTTGGTGAGTGATCAGCAAAGGTCCGTATGAGCTTACGGATAATGAGGACTTGTGAACCAAAGAACAGATAAGGCAATCCACTGTCAACTGGAGTGCCAAACACATCATGCAATGCTCACTCCATCCAGTTGAATTCTCAAGAATGGCTACCTGCGCATCTACAAAACTAATGTGGGACAAGCTAGAGGTAATCTACGAAGGAACCTCTCAGGTACGAGAAACAAAAGCTAACATTTTAGTTTCTGAATATGAAATGTTCCGCATGAAGCCTCATGAATCAATTCAAGATATGTATGCTCGATTGACTGTGCTTACTAATAGTTTAACTAATTTGGGAAAGAAATATTCAGAGCAAGAAATTGTAAGGAAAATTCTCAGATCGTTAACTCCAGCATGACACACAAAGGCTACCGTGGTTGAAGAATCGAGAGATCTCGCAACTACCAAGGTAGATGAACTCATTGGGTCATTGATGACCTATGAGATCAACCTCAAGAACAAAGAGGCTGAGGCACATAAGAAGAAGTCCCTAGCTCTTAAAGCAGGACCCAGCGGTCATGGCACTTCTGATGAAGGTGAGGATTCGGCAAGTGAGCGAGAAGAGGATGACGTAGCCATGCTCACACGGCATTTCAAGAATGATTGTCCCGACAGATTCAGAAAAGCTGACAAATGGAAGGGCAAGAAGAAGAACAAGGCCATGGTGTCCACATGGAGCGATGAAGAGGAAAGTGATGACGGAACCAGCTCCTCGGAGAAAGAAAAAGAATATTTCTGCCTTATGGCCAAAGGTGATGAAGAAATTGAGGTAAATTCTCCATTTGAAGATTATACAATTGATGATTGGGAGGATGCATATATACAACTCATGGAAAAATATGAAATGTACAAAAAGGAGACAAAATCATTGAAAAAGAAAATTAACTCATTTGTGCATGATCATAATATGAATGATAAGAATGCTCTACTTGAGACTGAAATTGAAGATCTTAAGAAAATGATTGATGATTTGGAGGAAGGAAGAAAAGAAATGGCTGACTTGGAAACTAAAAATGAGGATTTGAGAAATGAGATTGATAGCATGAAACTCAAAATGTAAAGCTATGAAAAAGATAGTAAATTGAGCAATGAAAAGTATGAAGCTGTCAAACAAGTCAACATTCAACTTCTTCAAAATATTGAAAATCTACAAAAAGAGTTGAAGGATAAACAACAATCTTTAGAAAAGTTTGTGGATGGAAGAGAAAACCTAGATGCTTCGCTAGGTACCAGAATGAACTTCAATAAGGAAGAGTTGGGTTTTGAACCAACAAACAAAAGGCCAATTGGGCTCAAAACTGTCACATTTGTTTCATCTTCCGAAGCTTCCACCTCAAACACAACTCCCATACAAAACCAGCAAAAACAAAAGGAGAAAGGGAAAGAAAAGATTGAAGAGGCAGTCACCAACATTCTCAAAAAGCCTGTCCAAAAACGTAAGAAAGGTCGACCTTCCCCGCAGCATAGGTCAACACTTCCTTGGCCATTGCATGCTCAATCTTCCAGATATCACCAAAACTGGATTACTCATTCATATAGACCAACACCACCATACTTTCGGAGAAATTGTGATTCATGTGTTCATCAATCCTATAACTTTCAATCTTCTAGGTGGCAGAACAATCACTTTCAACCCAAAAATAACCAATGGCCACAATGGGTTAAGAAGCCAACTTCATCAAACTTTCACAAAATCCAACAAAGAGCCTCTAAACAAAAAGGAAATGTCAAGGCTGAAAAGAAAAACCAAATCCCTACTTTAAGCAAACAAAACATGAATGTTTGAAAGTTTTAGATTCCAAAAGAAATGGTTTCATGTTTTGAAAATCTTAAGAGTTTGATGGGACCCAAAATTGGTTGGGTTCCAAATAGAATTGCTTAATTATTTGTGCAGGAATGTCTTGCAGCCATGCATAACAGGTGGTATCCTGATAGCGGCTGTTCAAGACACATG
Organism: Amorphophallus konjac; assembly: GCA_022559845.1. Lineage (NCBI taxonomy): Eukaryota > Viridiplantae > Streptophyta > Magnoliopsida > Alismatales > Araceae > Amorphophallus > Amorphophallus konjac. The sequence continues at coordinate 343,315,185 of CM040123.1, read as the reverse complement.
ATTGGAGACAAAACAAAATTTTGTCTCTTGGAGGAAAAGGAAGGAGGAAACGTTACGTTTGGAGGGAATAACAAAGGAAAAATTATTGGAACAGGTAATGTAGGTAAGAACCTCTCCAACTCCATTGGAAATGTGTTGCTAGTTGAAGGTTTGAAATATAACCTATTTAGCATAAGTCAATTGTGTGATAAAGGTCATAAAGTGTTGTTTGACTCTCATGAATGCAGAATTCTTGAACCAAAATCTGACAAGGTAAAATTTTCTGGTAAGAGAGTCAACAATGTTTACATGATTGGCTTAGATGATCCTGCTCATTTAAATCTTTGTCTTGCTGCACCAAAATCTGAAATTACTTGGTTATGGCATCGTAGACTAGGACATGCTAGCTACAATGTCTTACATAAATTGTTAAAGTATTCAATGGTGAAAGGGTTGCCTGAATTATCATTTAAACAGGAAAACAAGTTGTGTGATGCATGTGCCCTAGGTAAACAAACAAGAAAATCTTTCAAGGGAAGATCTGAAAATACATCATCCAAATCACTCGAGCTAATTCATATGGACTTGTTTAGTCCAACCAGAACTGGTAGTTTAAGTGGTAGAAAATATGGATATGTCTTGGTGGATGACTTCTCTAGGTTCACATGGGTTTTCTTTCCCACACATAAAAATGATACTTTTGATGAGTTTCTGGCGCTCTACATGAAGATAAAGCAGGACAGTGTGTTCAAGATCTCCAAGATTGAATCTGATCACGGTGGTGAATTTGAAAACACTGACTTCTATAATCTTTACAGGGCTGAAGGCATTTCACACCGATTCTCTTCACCAAGAACGCCAGAGCAAAATTGTGTAGTTGAAAGAAGAAACCGAACACTTGTAGAGATGGCAAGAACCATGCTTGCTGAACGGTAACTTCCAAGGAGGTTTTGGGCCGAAGCGGTAAACTCGGCATGTTACATTATCAACCGCTCTATGGTAAGGCCACACACCAAAAAGACTCCTTATGAGTTGCTGAAAGGTAAAAAGCCCTCTCTCTCACATATGAAAGTGTTTGGGTCAAAATGCTTCATCCACAATAATGACAAAAGAGACTTAGATAAATTCGAGCCCAAGAGCGATGAAGGTATATTCTTTAGATATTCTGATAGATCTAGGGCTTATAGAATTTACAATATCAAAAGTCAAACTGTGGAAGAATCACCCATGTTTCCTTTGATGAATATCATGATTCTAACAATGATAACTCTTGCAGAAAAAATGATGAAGATGGGGAATTCCTAAACATGAAGGACAAGAGTGATCCTCCACAAGAAGAAATAAAAGAAGATGGTGACCTAGCTGAATCAAGCAATGCAAGGGATCAAGCTCTAGGGGAAGGTAACGATTCTACAAATATTAGAATTCTTAAGGATCATCACTTGGAAAATGTCATTGGCAGCTTGAATGACCCACTTAGAACAAGGTCACATTTTAGAATTGTGGAAGAACTAGATCAACTTACTCTTGTCTCTCAGCTTGAACCCAAAAACATTGATGAAGCATTAAAAGTTGAAAACTGGATAAATTCAATGCAAGACGAGTGAAACCAGTTTGAAAGGAATAAAGTCTGGCATCTTGTTCCTAGACCTTCATCACAATCTGTCATAGGCACTAAATGGGTCTTTAGGAACAAACTAAGTGAGGATGACAAGATAATAAGAAACAAAGCTAGATTGGTGGCTCAAGGGTATAATCAAGAGTTTGGGATAGATTTTGATGAATCTTATGCCCCAGTTGCTAGACTCGAAGCCATCAGAATTTTACTTGCCTTTGTATGCTCCCTTGGAATAAAGCTGTATCAAATGGATGTCAAAAGTGCTTTCTTGAATGGCTTGATCAAAGAAGAAGTCTATGTTGAGCAGCCCCCTGGCTTTGAGAATTCTAACAATGCAGATTTTGTATACAAGTTAGACAGGGCGCTTTATGGACTTAAGCAAGCACCAAGAGCTTGGTATGAGAGACTAAGCTCGTTCCTCATTGAAAAAGGGTACACACGAGGTAAGGTAAATCAAACACTTTTCACCAAGAAGCAAGGTAATAACATCTTGATTGTTCAAATTTATGTTGATGACATTGTGTTTGGTTCTACAAAATCTGAAATGTGTGAGGAATTTGCTAACCTCATGACTAGCGAATTTGAGATGAGCCTAATGGGAGAACTTCAATTCTTTCTCGGTTTACAGGTCAACCAAGGAGAAGATGGTTGCTTCATAAGCCAAGCCAAATACATCAAGGAGCTGCTAAAAAGATTTGACATGACAAACAGCAAAATCATTGCAACTCCGATGAGCACCTCAACTTCACTGGATTCAGATGAAAATGGTAAATTGGTGGATGCAAAGGTCTATAGAGGTATGATTGGTTCTTTGCTTTATTTGACTGCATCCCGACCAGATATCCAGTTTAGTGTATATCTTTGTGCTAGATTTCAAGCTAGTCCTAGAGAATCTCATTTGACTGCCGTCAAACGTATCCTTCGATATCTTGCCGGCACTCAAGATTTGGGATTGTGGTATCCATCATCATGTGATTTATCTCTTATATCTTATTCTGATGCAGATTACGCTGGATGCAAGCTGGATCGTAAGAGTACTAGTGGCTATTGCCAGTTTCTAGGCGGGTTTTTAGTTTCTTGGGCCTCCAAGAAATAACACTCGGTTGCCCTCTCAACCGCGGAGGCAGAATATGTTGCTGCGGGGAGCTGTGGCACCCAAGTGTTGTGGATTAAACACCAACTCCAAGACTACTTGGTGGATCTTAGTTGTGTCCCGATTCTGTGTGATAACACTAGTGCTATCAACCTTGCAAAAAATCCAGTCCAGCACTCTAGGACTAAGCATATTGAGATTAGGCATCACTTCATTGGAGACGAGGTCAGTAAGAAAAATTTTGAACTGTATTTTGTTGATACTCTAAATCAAATTGCAGATATTTTCACCAAGCCCTTGTGTAATGACAGGTTTTCAACACTCAGAAGGGAGCTTGGTCTTTGCCGACCTCAGGCCAATAAGAATTTGAAATGATGATCATGTTCAATTAGTTGTGTGTTTTGCACGTTGGTATTCATGCATTGTTTATATGTCAATATGTCTTTTTGCATATGGTGTCGCATTGCATGTAGTTGCATAATCAAGTTGAATCTATGTTCCCAATGCATTGCATGGTTTGTGTCGCATCATTCTTGCATGGCCCTGGTATATCAAATGTTGATGTATGGAAGGGCAGGTTATGCTTGTCTCGAAGCACTCAATATGCGTGAGGTGTCACCTCCGCCAAGTACCATGTGTCAATGTCGCATATAGGCCATATAGTACAGGGGAGTTGTCCTTTTGCAGCATTCATGCATATATTTTATATTCATTCTGTGGCATTTAATAAGTGTACAACCATGGGTTGGGTCATACATTTCATTTCTGCCACCTTCATGAGTGACTAGGTCAACCTCCTTTGTCATTCCACTTGATTGCAAACATAACTCCTTCGCGCATCCATTGCATATCCTTAGGGGGAGTTTTGTTGATTCTTTTAACCTCTTGCAAACTGCACTTCAGTGGCTTACAGTCTGGTTTGAGTTCATGAGACAGACGGACATATGGTGTAAGAGCTTTCTATTATATGCCATAATGATTGTCCATTCAATGAAAATGGTTCAGATTTAATGATTTCCTTGTAGTTCTGATATATCTTGTTTGAAATCATCTATGTTTTGTAGTTTTAATAGACTTTCACTAAAGACTGCATGTTATGTCTTGAATGACTACCCTGAAATCTGAAAATCCAGACTTCATGACAATCTTGGTGATACTCTAGAGCTTAGTATTGTTTCTAAACATCTTGATGAGCTGGAATTCTTGAAAATCAATTTGCAGAGCAATGATAGTGTTGTACGGAGAAATATGTCACGTCATCAAATCAAGTGACGAATGATATGTCATGATGTGCCTCTGTTATCTCTGTCTTAATTCATCTGGACTCTAGGCAGAGCAATGACATAATTGCTGAGAAACATATCTTCTCATCAATGAAATGAGTTTGGATATGTCATGACGTGACTTTACTATCTCTGTTCATTCTGAAGCATAACCGTCAATCTTGCCAAATACCTAGGAATACTGCCGTCTAAACAACGTGTATTCTTACGGCTTGGAGGCATGTACTAGACTTGATTGCTCGTAAAATATGAGTCATGTGCCTTTAAATTCAAAAAATATTGAAAATCAAATTTGTTGAACTCATAAAATTCCATGCTTTAGTCATGATTGTTTAGCCTCAATACTCATTTTTTGTGTTATTCCCTTTGTAGTTACTGAATATGGATATATAAGACAAGGGACGGTTAAACATTGCCATGATATGCACCTTTGGTTCATTTCTATTACATCTTGGATGTAGCTACTTTTCGAACTCTGTTGATGAATTCGGATTTCATTAGCTTTGAACCATATATATTGCTCACGGTCTGTTTCAGGTTTGCATATAATGGCTTGCTCTTAACTTCTTTTAGCTCTGGTCTCACAGACATTTTACTATTATCACACTTTTTTGCTGTTGGCAAAGGGGGAGAATTCTTTGTGTGAGTCCTTTGTAAGAGCTATATGCGTTATCGCATTGTCAAAGGGGAGAGCTTATGTGCTTTGTGAGTTGTCATGGGGGATGTGTGAATGGTGTACGGGGAGAGTCCACGGGGAGAATCCATTGTTCACTTTGCATCTCATATGTGTATGTGATGAGGTTTGCATAATTGCATAGCATTCATATCATAATTGCCTTCACATGCTATTACTATCATGGATCTTGAGCTGCATATGTTGCATTTGTTATAACTTGTGCCATTTTAGACATTTCTATCACATAATGACTCACAGTGTTGCCATCATCAAAAAGGGGGAGAATGTTGTGTCCATGAGGTCATTTGAGTCATTCTGTGGTCACTTGGGTCATTCGACATCATTCTATAGTCATATGAGTTCTGTGGTATTCTTGGTTTTGATAATGGCTAAACACTATTAGTCATTGATATCTTCCACTCTCATGTGATTGACATACGTGATGTTTTTATTCATGACAGATATGCCAATGAATGGACAAGGAATCAAGTGGCAATGGCCAAAGTGAAAGCTCGTTGATCGCGCCCAAGCAAGGATGCAAATCTCATCTCTCTTACAAGCAAAAGTTGACATTTCATATTCGGCTCGTCACTCATCCAAGGTCAATGCACAAAGAAGTATAGCCAAGAGAATCTAAGGTTAAAGACTCAGTTGATACCTTCTAGACTATCAAGGGTGATGCCACAAACATGCACGGGCTGCTAATGGAGTTGAACAACGGAGCTGAAGCGGATAACGGACTGACCCAGGCAAGCCCGGAATCAGCCCAGCTTGTGGTCGACCGCCAGCACAGGGGCGGTCGACCGCCCCATCCAGCATCCGCTAGAATGTGTGTCTTTTAGTAGCGGTCGACCGCCAGCCATTAGCGGTCGACCGGAAATTCTAGGGACTAATCCTCTACATCGATTCTCAGTGGAGGTCGACCACCAGAAGCCACAGGTCGACCGCCAGCCCCGATGCAGCCATGTTTGACTTCGAATTCCACCTCGTGGCCAGCCCCTTTCCATGGATTTATTTAATCAAAACTCACCTAATCTTCCATGATTTGTGGATCTGGTCTGGGGGGTGTCTATGGACCATTCAAGGTCTATAAAACCAACACATGAAGGGTTAGAAACCCTAATGCTTCAAGGGGATTCAAGGGAGGCCACAAGGGTGAGAGGAGTTCGAGTACTGTAGCCGTGAACAGTACTCAGTGAAGAACTCTTCATCTATTCCAAGGCATTCAAGTCCAGATCTGAAGCCATCTCAACCTCCAAGGAAGAAGAAGCAATCAAGACTCTCAAGGGTGATCTAAACTACATCCTTCTTCCTCTTCATCAATTCAAGAGGATCAAAAGGAAGATCAAAGCTACATCCAACACTCTCTCCATCAACTCAAGGTGATTCAAGTTCATATCTCAATCCAGCAACCTCCAAGGAAGAGTAGAAGCAAGAAAGGCTAATAAGGGACATCAAAGAAGGCTGCAGGGGTGTGTTCAAGGGAGAGGAGTTCGAGTACTGTAGCTGTGAACAGTACTCCGGAAAGAAGTTCTTCATCAAATCTCCAAGTGATTCAAGTTACTTCAAAAGAAGATTCAAGCCCCAGCAATCTCAGACAAGATCCTTTCTCTTTGAGCATATTTCATATCTTGTTTGAGTGTTTTCATATCTTGTTCTTTTCCATTTCATTCAAACATTTGGAACTGAAGATCATCCCTACCGGTGGTTAGTAGGAAGGCAATCGGAAGTTGTCCGATCTGTGGTGTTGACGTCCCTACCGGTGGTTAGTAGGAAGGTAATCGGTGGTCTTTCCGATTTGCGGTTCAGTGCGTGGCACTAGTGGAGCCTCACCAGATTTGGTGAGGGGTGGACGTAGGACTGGAAATTCAGTCCGAACCACCTTAAAATCTCGTGTGTTGTGGTTTGCTTGTGCGATTGCTTTATGTTAGATGCATGCTTAGGTTAAATATCTATATTGCGTAATCATCTTGCCAAGCAAATCATTCGTGTTCTTTGTCAAGCTAGTTATATTCCACTGCTTATTTCATCATCTAGCTTTAAAGAGGGTTGCATTGCGAAAAGAGGGGCAGATCTATTCACCCCTCCCCTCTAGATCCGCTGTCCACTACACAACAGAGTGCCGAGGTCATAGGGCTAGAGAAGATGAGAGAGGCCTATGTTGACTGTCTGGACTTTGGTCAGATTTATACCACTCTCCAGGCCGGACCCTCGAGAGATCTTGATGACTATGTGCTCCAGGATGGTTACCTCTTTCGTGGGGGTAGACTTTGTGTTCCCCGAACTTCGGTTCGAGACTTTTTAGTCTGGGAACTACATGCGGGAGGTTTTGCTGGCCACTTTGGTCGGAACAAGACTATCGAGGCAGTTGAGCATAGATTTTACTGGCCGAGCCTGAAGCGCGATGTGGCTCACATCGTGGCTCAGTGCCGTACATGTGCTACGACCAAGATGAAGAAGTAAAGCTCGGGCCTTTATACGCCTCTGCCTGTGCTTGATGCCCCGTGGCAGGATGTTAGCATGGACTTTGTTTTGGGATTGCCACGTACCTCCAGGAAGCATGATTCAGTCCATGTGGTGGTTGACCGTTTCTCAAAAATGGCCCTTTTCATTCCTTGCTCGAAGACTTCGGATGCTTCAAGGGTAGCCCGCCTTTTCCTTACGCATGTGGTGTGCAAGTTCGGGTTGCCTCGCACTATAGTGTCTGACCGTGATGTGAGATTCACCTCCTATTTTTGGAAGACACTATGGCATATGATGGGTACTCACCTCAAGTTTTCCACTGCATATCATCCCCAGGAAGAAGGTCAGACCGAGGTGGTCAATAGGAGTCTGGGTGATCTTTTGAGGTGTCTTGTTAGGGACCGCATTGGGGATTGGGATCTCATCCTACCCATGGCAGAGTTTGCATATAATGATTCGGTGAATAGGTCTACCGGCATGAGTCCATTCGAGATTGTCACAGGACGTAGGCCTAGGAAGCCAGTGGATCTTGTCCCCATGCCTATCCATGCACGTGTGTCGGAGTCGGCCGAGTCGTTTGCTAGGCATGTTAGGAGTCTGCATGACGACATCCGTCGTCACATTGAGTCCAGCAATGCACGTTACAAAGAGCTAGCCGATGCTCACCGACACCACCGAGAGTTCCAAGAGGGCGAATATGTCAGGATCAGGGTAAGACCTGAACGGTTTCCCTCTGGAACCGTTAAAAAGTTGCAAGCTCGCGGAGTCGGTCCATTTACAGTGTTGAAACGCGTTGGATCCAATGCGTATGTTGTGGACCTGCCCGAGGAATACGGTATATTCTCTACTTTTAATATTTCGGATCTAGTTGCATATAGGGACCCAGCGGTGATCCCTAGTGACCCTTTCGAGTCATCTCCTCCCCTTGAGAGTGATCCCACACCTGAGTGTTCACCTCCAGCCCCTTTGTCATGGCAGCGTGAGCATATAGATCATATACTGGATGAGCAGGTGACAGTTACCAGGAGTGGATCCTACCCGCGCTACCTAGTGCGATGGAGAGGACGGCCCGCTACCGAGGACACATGGATCACGCATGGAGAGTTGCAGCGGATTGATCCGGACCTTCTGGAGCGATACCGGAGCGATGCAGATCCTTACTCGATAGGGTCGAGTTTCTCCCACCCGGGGAGAATTGGTGCGGACACCTGAGCAGTTACGCCGAGCCACCGGTACCGCACGCGGAGCACGACTCGAGCCACTTCAGCGTTTATCTGACTCGGAGACAGCCTGGAGACTCCCCCTTGAGTCTCAACATTTATCATATTTGTTTAGACTTTATTTGTGTGTAATGTGTGTTTGCTTCATTCTATTCGGTTTGTAATTTTGATTGTAAGAAGAGTTTATTTGTAAAATGGGACTCCCGGGTCCCATGGGCCCCCCAGACCCCCTCCCATTGGTCCATGTCATCCTTGTGCGGCTGGTCAACCTCCTAGGTGGCATCTAGAAGCCTTGGACTAGTCAATTGTCCACATGGGAGACAATGGACCAAAATTGTCAACATTTCTCACCCCACCCCACCTACCAAGTCCCCTTGGTCAATAGGCCGCCCCCCCCCCCCCCTTGAATTTTTATTTCTTTTTTGTGTGTGTTGGTCACACTTAATCTCGGCCATCCCTTCCCCATCCCTAGATCCAATGGTGGATAATGGGTTTGATATGTATCATATAAAACTTATATTTTCCCATTTTGGAGAAATTAATGCCATTTGAATCAAAGAAATTGTTGGAGCAAGGCCTTGGCCGCCCCCTTCCTCTCTCCTCCCTCTCCCCCTTGCAGCTGTGACGGTTGCCATTCTGAGGTGTGACGCCTCCCTTATCGTTCTGGTGATCGCCGCCGCCGCCATCGTGCCGCCCTCGCACCGCCACGGTTCTCATCGGTATTCTGTCCGTGCAGTGTAGCAGCAGATTGTCCGAATTTTGCAGCTCTCCCCCGTGATCTTCAGGGCACCAAATTTGGAGGGAATGTTCTAGGGATGTCAACCACACCACAGAAAATTCGGTTGGCCTTCTAGTTCACTTTTTCTAATTTTTCATTTTCGTCCAACTTTGAATTTCAGTTCTGCCAGTTTCATATCTGATTTCCATCTTTCTTGAGTTTCCCGTCTTCGAGCCATATTTTGATATTTCCAAGAGCTCTTAATTTTACTGGGAGTTCTACCCACCAACCCCACCGTCCCCAATTTTTCTTAGAATTTCGTGAGGCCATCTCATATTTTTCAAAATTCATTTTCTGATCCATCTACAGTACTATCTGCCAGTTTTCAGATCCGACCACCTGCCAGTGTTAAAATCATAAACAATCATACCCTCCACCAATCCTTCCGCAAAAATTATTGCCGTTTTCCTTATTAAAATCCCTACAACTTTGTTGAAGAACGCCGGAGCTGAATCGGACGTCTACCTCACGGTCAATGGCAGTTCTCAGACAACTCACCTGCAGATCTGAGAGTTCGGGTACTATACAACAGAAGCTTCAAAATTCAACAACATCCAGATCCGCTCAGATCCAGGTCCTCTTTCTGGGCCTATATTGAAGGATTTCAAGAGATCTTTCCAATGATAGCTCATGTGTCCCGATCCGACATCGGGATTGGTCTTAGCGGCCGATCTCGCAGGAGCGCGCTCCGGAAAATAGAAATCAGAATCCGTGGGCAGCCACTTCACAACGTGGAGATCAGAGCTGATCGGCCACCGATCGGAGTTTCCGGCCGACCGTCGTCCAGGGAGGAGCGCCACCAGGGGTCCCCATCACAGCGGGCCCCACCCCAGCAGGTCGGTAGGACAGCGCCATCCGTGGGCCGCACGGACCCGTAGATCGCGCCGTCCAGACAGCACGAAAATGCGGAGTTCGGCACCGTCGGGCGACATCAAGATGCTGCCCGTCAACCCGATTCGTGTGATTCCCGGACCCCACATGTGACCTATTACCTCCCTGCGTGGAGTGGGTCAAATATTTGTACCGCTGTAAAATTGTTTAACCGGGAGTCCGTAAATCGGCCGAGGTTGTCTTCGCCACGCCGGGTGCGTGGAGGTAACGGTCTAAACTTCTCGGCGTTACTTTGCTTAGCTAGTATATGGTCTTATGCCGCTGCGAGAGTGTAGGTTCCTAGCCCGTGTGTTCATGTCACCGCTGTGAGTGTGAGAGTGACCCGTCCCACAACTCGATCCGAGTCCGGAAGTTGAGTCAGACTACCTTGAACTCTGCCGGTTCCTTAACCGTGCACGATCCACGCTTTCCCTCGCTTGGGACGACGAGTGAGTTTGCACTTCTATTAGCGACATGTAGCCCATAGGAGCTCTTAGTGTCGAGCCGAGGTCGCTCTAGTAGTCGTGTCATTGCTGGTCGAGTCGTGTAAGTCTCATATAGCGTCGTCTCCTCCGTCCGTCCCGCATCAGCAAGCTATCTATCGCTGCATCGACCTAATAGACCAGACAGCTTATAAGCATCGACCTGATAATGCAAGCTATCTATCGCTGCATCGACCTGATAGACCAGACAACTTATATGCATTGACCTGATAATGCAAGTTATCTATCGCTGCATCGACCTGATAGTGCAAAGCATCTACCGCTACATCGACCTGACTGTTTGTATATGCATCGACCTGGATGACACGCAATATGAATATACAATGACCTGAATGAACCTTGTAGTGACCTAAGATCCGGAACCGGATACAGTAAACACGGTGGCCGGTAAAATCTCAGCTCTGCAGCTACTCCTAATGTACCAGAAAACTCAACTCGATCTCATGGTCGGGGGACCACCAGACTCCAGACCACCCTAGCCACGCTAGAGGGGAAGACAACCACGCTGTCGGGAACTCAACGCTGTCTAGGGGAAAGCCCTCGGTGACGCTCACCGCAACCCCTAGACCTCGGCATCGGGAAAGCACCCTGAACTCTACGCAAAACCACATCTGGCAGACGTGAAGCGGAACTCGACTCACGAGAAACTCACATCAAGTGACGGGAGCACTACCCACCAGAAGCAAAGCCGGATGCGTCCACTGACATCTTAGTCCGCGCCTTAAGTGTCTCACTACGACGCCCCAAGCAGAGACAGAGACACACAGTAACCAGTACCACGAAAAGGGACTAGCTGGGGTCGTGCTCGTCAGCGTGGGTCCGACAGCCCCCAACTAAGTGTGCACACACAGACCATGCGCCCTAGGTCAGATCCTCTAACTGGTTCTTCCCCTGAAGCCCGGACTCAGGCTGCGCGTGGGGGCCCTACGGTAACCAACCTAAAAACTGACTCTCTTGGGTAAGCCGCTCCACCACTCCTGGGTGGGTCACCACACGCGTGCCGTAAGAAGGCTACGACTAGTGGGAGGTCATTAAATGTGAACACGGAAAGCCACGCACGCACCCATCGCAAGTAACGCGGAGTACCAGGTGGCATGATGCCACCAGACTCTGGACAGCCCACTAGAACTACTAAATCCAACGGTCCGTGAGTCACAAGACTCTGAGTCAAGACTGTCGTACATACGTCACAACGCCATTAATCTAGCATAATCCCTAGGTCTAAAACCTTGGTACGATGACTCACGAGGTAGTTCACAACTACCGCGACCATTCCCTCAAAGGGGGAACTCATGAGACCTCCAGCCCCAGGATGGATAACTGGACTCACAGTCCAAGGCCATACGCATGGCCCACATGGAAAACACTTTCCAGAAAGCCAATGACGTGTGGGAGCAACCCTCCGCACTCATGCTGACTCACAGTCACTCGATCTAGCGAGAACACAGAAACCTGGAACACAAGGGGTCACTCGGACTCTCCAAACCCATAGGCACGCCAATCGAGGTACCACGGTACCTTCGGACACCCAGAACCACGGTCAGGGAACCCAGGGGATGTCTGGGACACTCATGAGGCCGAAGGTCTACCACTGGGTCACAATCGGGTCGACCGAAGACCAATACGGTGCTAAATGGGCACGACAAGCAAGAAACACAAGTGGCGGTCCTCCTTGGACCGTCACAGAGCTAGGTGGTCTGGCTAGGACCGCATAGCCTGGCTTAGCGGTCCAGCCAAGACCGCATAGCCCCATGTGCTTCCAGAACCCAGGCGGTCACCCTCAGACCTCCTAGAAGAGTGGTGGTCCATTACCTGACCGATGGGAGTCACCTAGCGGTCAGTCACATGGCCGCTACACCTCCTGGCCTCGAATGAAACCAAACGTAAAACGGTCGTGCCCTGGCTACTATTCAGAGAGCAGCGGCCAGTCGCGTGGCCGCCCCATGACCTAGGCAGTCATCTTCAGGTCGCTACACGCCCGCAACGACGAAGGCTGAAAGTGGTCCTGGTCTGACCGCTGCACGGTGAACGACGGTCCACACCAGGCCGCTAAACGCCACAGGCTGTCTATCGCTCGACCGCAAAACCAACCGACATAGGGGGGTAAGTGGCGGCCTACCCATGGCCACCCAGCCATGAGAAACAGTCTGCCTTGGACCGCTACTCCAATGTAGCGGTCTATCGTGAGACCGCAACCCCCAAAACACGGTAAGACGGACAAGTGGTGGCCTCCCTGTGGGCCGCCTCGCCTAGTGGATGTTCCTATTAGGACCGCCTCTATTCTGGAAACCGAAAAGTGGCGAGTTCAGTCGAAAAATCCATTCCACACCCCGTTCATGCCCACGTGAAGGGGAAAACAAGGGGAAACTAGTCCCCAGCCTCTCTAGCACCGAGAGGACCCATTTAAACGCCGAAAATACAGTTAAAACACTAGATCCGGCTCACTCCCCAAAACATGTATTTTTCCCAAAATGCTCAAATAAGCTTGCTCGGCTCACCACGGCCTACCAAAATCGTGAGAAAGGAACTACACGAGCTGGGGATCCATCTCCCTACCTCCACCGAAGATTTCACGCACCGTGGATGCCGATCCTCGAAGAAAACGCCATTAAAGCTCCACCGGCTCTCGATCCCACGAACCGCCTCCACCATCGCGATCCTCGCTCCATCCTCGCCGCTCCACGCCCCACGATCCTCGCCGCCTCGCCCTTGTCCACCTCCATCGGCCGCCAGAGAAGAGAGGGAGAGAGGAGAGAGTGTGAGAAGTGAGAGGGAGGGAAGAGAGAAATGAGAGATGGGGAGAGAGAAAAGGAGGTTAATATATATAGAAAAATCCAAAATTTTCAGAAATTCAAAAAATTACAAAAAATTACCTCCGCGATCCTCGAGAAGAGCACAACGCGCTGGTCACATTCTAGAGTAGGAGAACGCAACGGTTCACCTTGGACAAAGTTCCGAAGGCATATGAGGGGAAAACACGTGTAAAGTACAAAACACACTCTCGGACCCACGAAAATGATCCGAAAAAATATCCAAAAAAATTCAGGACATTATAAACCTTGCCACTACATATGCATCAACTCATTAGATATAACAAATACATGTGCGTCGACCTGCATGACTATGAATGCATGAATGTGCATAGACTTGCATGACAAAATGTTATGAGTCTACATCAACCTTATATGCATGATGACCTTATATGCATCGACTTGCTACATGTATGCATCAACCTATTAACAACAACAACAATGTGAATGTACATGTTGATCCTGACTACATCCTTGCTTACCTTAGCTCAAATTGCTGACTTCACTCCTACCTTATGCTGATTTCTTACTTTGAACAGTTTTCCATAGTCTGATTGTCCTGCAACTGTCCTGTACCAAACTTTCTAGCATGCACATGAAAATACACATGAAGATTTAAGACATATATCATCATCAATCGTGCACGCAGTCATGAATCACTTATGATGACCACACACACATTATGACATCATCAAAATCACAACCTACACATATGACATCTTACACAGATGAGTCATAGTGTTTGACATCCTCAAAACCACAAGGGTACAATAGCACTTTCACAGAATTCACTTGCTTAAATATCATTTGATATGCGAAGCTGCATTGACGTACTCCAGTGCTGCATCGATGTTGGGTAAACAAGTAGCCCTTTAGGTAGCATGCTTCATATACTGACCTTCTAGCTTGATGCATCGATGCATTTACTTGATGCATCGACCTATCAAGCTCATGAGCTGGTGTATGACTTGATGCATCGATACAGATCTCCTGTAGCGTCGACCTGTCCTTACAGCGTAAGCTTCCAGTTGGTCTACTGCGCTGATGCAGCTCACTGATGCTATGGGTTGGTTTTATACTTGTTGCGTTGGTGCAGCTCTTGTGTTGCGTTGATGCAAAATTTCAAAAATCACTCTAAGGGCTTGACTGCATCGAGGCAGTAGGGATCCTGCGTCGAGGTCCTGGAGGCAAACATAACTCTTGTTCTTCTCTGGAAATTTCGGTTGACCGAAATGGACAGTTCGGTCGACCAAACTTGTCTTAAGGCCTGATCTTATATTGCTGAGTTCTGTTGAAGGTTTGCTGATGATTCCGTCACTGTAACTTCACTGTTGGCCTGTTGCTTAAGACTGCTGGCTTGTTATGCTACTGCTTGGCTTGTTCTTTTGAATACTCATGTATGCATCGATGCAGTGGACATCCTGCATCGACTCCACTTTATTTCTAGTGTGTTGACTTGGGATGCCTTTTCAATTCTTTTTCTTATTCACCTTAGAAGACTACCATCCTTGTTGTGTTAGATGGAAGCACTCTATTACAACGGAGAGTGGATCTAGAGGGGGGTGAATAGATCGATGGCCTAATTTAAAACCAATATAAGGCTCTAATGCAGAATTTAGGCAGATCTATTAAATCACTAACTAGAGCGTTTGAACAGAGCTGAAATGAAGCGATCTGTGCCGAGAATCAAGAGAAGCAACCACACACCATATCATAGGCAATTACATAAGCACATAACACACCAGATTTTTAGGTGGTTCGGTCAGGAGACCTACGTCCACCCCACACTCAAACCAAGTGTGGCTTACTGCGGCGCAACACAGCTTACGTCCGCTAGGCAATACAGCTTAGCCTACAACCGCTGAGCTTCACAGCTTGCTGTCCGAGACCAAGTCTCGCCCGCTGAGGAGTTACAACTTAACCTGTCCAGAGGCTACACCTCTGCAAACCCGCTGGGGAATACAGCTTGCCCGTCCAGAGGCAACACCTCTGCAAATGCTGACTCACAGCTTGAAGACAAGAGTTTGAAGAAAACAAAAACAGAAGCAAACGAAAACAATAAATCCCAACAGGGAATGTAGCTCGCAATGAGCAACTCAGCTCTGGTATCTGAACCAAGAGTCTGAGGAACAATCAGACAAGCTCTCAAACAAACTCTCTCTCAAATCATCTCTCTCAATCTTCTCTTCTCTCTTTTTCTTCTCTACTCTACTCTTCTCTCTCTTTTCCTTCTCTTCTCTCGGTGGCTCTCTGCTTTTCTTCTCTGTGGATCGTGCAGGCTGAAGTTCACTCTCTACTCTTCTGCTTCGATCACCACTAATTCCAGATAGAAGAAATGTCCCTTTTATACCAGAAGCAATGGGAGGGAATGTGGCTTCCACATTTTCCGCCCAATCATTTGGTCACGTGGCAGCATCTCAGCAAGCTTCAATATACGTGTCACGATCCTGGCACTCCCATTATCCTCGGATCACATGCCTTCATTAAGCTTCACGAAGAGTACATGTCAGTCAGATAGATAGAGTTATCAGTTTAAGACTAACTGCTTGTACAGACTTCATTCATGCAACATGTGTGAGCATGCATCGACTTTCATGTTCTATAGAAGACTGAGTGTATAGACTTGAATAGGTGTAATGCAGACTGTATCAAGCAAAGTATGCACAATGATAATGAGTCCACATGCAGGTCACCAAGCAGTGTATGGACTTAGATGCATGCAACAATGATGTACATGCTTTGAAGTGTGTAATGCAGAATACATCAAGCAAAGTATGAACATTACAAATGGATGTATAGACTTGTGACAATGTGCAGACTAGCTAGCATGCGAGTGTATATACTTGAGCAGACTGGCTAGCATGCGAGTGTATAGACTTGAGCAGACTGGCTATCATGCGAGTGTATAGACTTGTAAGCTGTATAGACTTGTAAGCGCTGACAGACGATGTACAGACTTGCATGAGACACTGCATGAGACGCTGAACTACCAAGAATGTATAGACTTGCATGAGACACTGCATGAGACGCTGAACTGCCAAGAATGTATAGACTTGTGTGTGCTGACAGACTTAGCATGAGACGCTAAGTAAGATGGAGCAAGTATAGACTTGGCGTTATGAAGCACACAGGCTGTACAGACTTGTGCTAATGCTGCATGTGGATAATGTACAGACTTCAAGTGCGTGCAACAAGACAATGTGTAAACTTCAGCTCGTGCAATGCAGTGTACAGACTTTGGACATGCGTGCATGCTATGCGATGTACAGACTTGAATGCGTGCATGCAACACGATATATAGACTTGCTCATGACTGTCTAGACTCTGCATGCGTGCTATAGCAATGTGCAGACTTGCTGACAAAGCGTTGTGCAGACTCTGCATGCCACAATGTGTAGACTTGCGAGTGTGTGACATGCACAAAGACGCTAAGTAAGACGGTCCAATGTATAGACTTCAAGTCCACTTGAGACGCTGAGTGAGACGGACCTCACAGGCTATACAGACTTGCTGAACTATCAACAGATGAATGTATAGACTTTGCATATGCATGATGGCGAGTGTATGGACTTCATCTATTAAGGTTCAGACATGCTGTCAAGGAATGTATAGACTTGATGAATAAACACATCTTGCGATGTATAGACTTAATGGAGTGAACGATGCACAAATGCATGAGACACAGACTGTACATACTTAGTGTTATGCAGCCAGACAAATGAATGCACAGACAATGTATAGACTTGGGTGTGTGTGTGTGTGTGCATGCTAGAAGCTATGTATAGACTTGCTCATGGACTATGCACAGTGAATGTATAGACTTGCTGTAAGGAATGTGCAGACTTGGTGCATGAAGCAAGGCAATGAGGAATGTATAGACTTTCTATGCCTGCGTCAAATGCGATGTACAGACTTGCTATATCTGCTACACATGCAATGTACAGACTTTGAGTGTATAGACTTGTGTGTGTGTGCAATGTGTAGACCTGTGTGTGTGTGCATGACGATGTATAGACTCTGACTGCATGGAACACATAGACAATCTGATAAAGACAGTTTCATCAAAACATAAACAGTTGTCAATCAATCAAAACAAGCTGTTGCCAATGAAGTAAAGCGTATTGTCAACATCAT
Organism: Amorphophallus konjac; assembly: GCA_022559845.1. Classification (NCBI taxonomy): domain Eukaryota; kingdom Viridiplantae; phylum Streptophyta; class Magnoliopsida; order Alismatales; family Araceae; genus Amorphophallus; species Amorphophallus konjac. The sequence goes on along the minus strand of CM040123.1, from coordinate 343,297,758 downwards.
CAACACAGAGGAGTCACAACAATCTCCCCCTTTTTGATGATGGCAACATCCTATCATATAGAATAGCAACATCCTGTCATACAGATGTATTTTTGATGAAAGACATGATTTGTTAGTCAGATTTGTCATGCAGATGCTATGAATGCATGCTGAGAAATGAAACTAACTCCCTGCTAACAAGATCTCCCCCTTTGCCATAACATGATGCATACACTCCCCCTGGAATTCACCAAACAGACAATATATTCTCCCCCTTTGCCATCAACAAAGAGGAGGGATAGAAAGTGTAAGGGAAGAAAGATATCTGACTGGCATTCTGAGCAAGTAGTTCAGGAATTAAGCATTCTAAAGCACAGAGTCTTCAGTCATATGAATTTAGAAACTGCTTAGAGATTGAGTTCTGGTTTGAAGGTTATAAAAAATAGAGTTCATGCACTACAATCATTGAATGAGTTTGCTGTGCATGATAATAGCAATAAACTAGAATCACATTTGAGCATGAGATATTCAGTTTCAAAGTATCTTACTTTCTTAGACTCAGTAAAAATTGTTAAGAGATACCAGGTCATGTATTGAAATTAAACAGTTTGGCATACCTGAATTTTCTTTTGAAGGAGCAGCATTTTCAATTTTATTTATTAAGGGCATTCAGGTACCATTTGTCTTTTTGCGTAAGGGTACACGTTTATCAGACGCCAGTACCCCTAGATACTCAACATAATGAACCATTCTGCCTATGATCAATTTCAATAAGACTGATTTACACCTTTTTGTGTGAGGGTACACGTTTATCAGACGCCAGTTACCCCCAGGTACTCAGTGAAACCACCTTACTGTTTTGATCATTTATACAGAGATAACTGATACACCTCATGACTTAAGTATTGTCCATTTTTTTGATGGATCACTCAGTTTCTCAGTGCTTTACCAGTCATTGCTCTGCCAACATTATTTTTCAAATATTTTTCAAGATTTTCAACATTTTATTAGTTGTTCTTTATTTGTTTCAGAATAACTTGTTTAAGGACAATACACATACTTAGCCTTCTCTAACAGGATTTCAGGTGAGTTTTCAGATTTCAGATACAGTTAACTTTGTCTGACATGTAATGAAATAGGGTTGAGAGCTTTATCAATTATCAGCATTCTTATTTACTGATTGCAATCTTTAAACTCTAAAGTTTATAAAATTTAAACCATTAAGTCAGTCTTTAAGCAATTAAAATTCTTATAAAGGAAGAGGTCTGTTTTCTATTGCTTAAGAACTAGAACAGACTAACAGATTGCCATATTGTCAGACTCAACACATTCACGGTCAAAGAATTTGAATTTCAATAAAGTTGATGACCACTTTGAATTTCAAACAATACTCCCCCTGTCTATATGCATGTGGTTTTGCAAATGAATGGAAAGTTTTTAGAGGAGAGAGCTTAGACATAGTCATGGCTGAATGATATGCAATGAGGATCATGAGTGTGATGCCAATTGATATGTCATGAAAGATATGAATGTTATGCATGTATGGTCTGGTGCAACATTCAACAACCATAGAGTTTATTCAAACCACCTGAGAGTTTATTCATCATGTTGAAATTTACACAAGCCAAGTTCTCTTCTAAGAAATTTGAACCTTTCATTTCCTAATGGCTTAGTAAAGATATCAGCAATTTGTTTTTCAGTTTCAATGAAATTCAGTTCAATTTCTTTTTATTAACAGCATCTCTAAGAAAATGGTGTTTGATCTCTATGTGCTTAGTCCTAGAATGATGAACATGATTTTTAGCTAAACATATGGCACTAGTATTATCACACAAAATTGAATACATTCCAGTTTTATTTGATAATCAGCCAGTTGGTGCTTGATCCAAAGTACTTGGGCTGCACAGTTACCAGCTGCAACGTATTCAGCTTCAGCTGTGGACAAAGCTACAATGTGTTGCTTCTTAGATGCCCAAGTTACTAGACAGCCACCAAGGAATTGACAGTAGCCACTAGTGCTCTTTCTCTCTACTCGACACCCAGCATAGTCTGCATCAGTGTAGGCTAGAAGTTCTAACTCACACTTGGCAGGATACCAAAGACCAAGCTCTTGGGTGCCTAGTAGATACCTAAAAATCCTTTTCACAGATTTAAGATGTGACTCTTTAGGACTAGCCTGAAATCTAGAGCATAAACACACTACAAACTAAATATCAAGCCTAGATGCTGTAAGATATAAAAGGGATCCGATCATACCTTTATATAGCTTTTGGTCCACTGGTTTACCTTGAGGATCTTCATCTAAGCTGGTAGAGGTACCCATTGGAGCAGCTATTTCTTTGAGGTTGTCCATCTTGTATTTCTTCAGTAAATCCCTTATGTACTTGGACTGAGAGATGAAGGTTCCATCTTTGACTGTGTAACCTGCAGTCCAAGAAATAATTTGAGCTCGCCCATTGAGCTCATTTCAAACTCATTAGTCATAATCTGAGAAAACTCCTCACACAGTTTGGGGTTAGTTGACCCAAAAACTATGTCATCCACATAAATTTGAACAATAAGAATATCTGAATGACTTACCTTAGTGAACAAGGTTTGATCAACTACACCTCTTGTGAAGTTCTTATCTGTGAGAATTTGCTCAACCTGTCATACCAAGCTCTAGGAGCTTGCTTAAGACCATAGAGAGCTTTACGAAGTTTATAACATGATTAGGGAAGTCTAAACATTCAAAGCCAGGAGGTTGCCTCACATAGACATCCTCACTGATTTCCCCATTCAGAAAAGTAGATTTTACATCCATCTGCTGAAGATTTATTCCTAGGGAACATGCATATGCGAATAAAATTCTGATTGCTTCTAACCTGGCTACAGGGGCAAAAGACTCTTTAAAGTCTATTCCAAATTCCTGATTATACCCCTGAGCTACAAGTCTGACCTTATTCTTAATCACATTCCCTGATTCATCAGTTTTATTCCTGAAGACCCATTTAGTCCCTATGACTGTCTCATGATCAAGAGGTGGGACCAAGTGTCACACCTTATTCCTGTCAAATTGATTGAGCTCCTCAGGCATGGCATTAATCCAATGCACATCCTTGAGAGCACAGTCAATGGATTTGGGTTCTACATGTGAAACAAAAGTATATGCATTCAGTTCATTTTGAATTCTTAAGTGGCCTCTAGTCCTAGGAGGGTCATGTAAATTGCCAATCACATTATCTACATGATGATCTTTTAGATATCTAATGTTGACAATTAGATCATCATGATTTTCACTTACCTCCCCCTGACATGTAGGCTCTTCTCTATTAAGCTCTTCATTTTCTTCCTCATCTTCGGATTTGTCTGCAGGGTTCCCTTCTTTCAGAATATCACCATTGTCTTCATTCCTGCATTGACCAATATTAGTCTTTACCAAAGATTCATCAAAGACAATATGTGGAGATTCTTCAACAGATTTGGAATTTTGATTATACACTCTATATGCTTGGGTGTTTTCAGAGTAACCAAGAAAAATTCCTGGTTCACCTTTAGGTTCAAATTTATCAAGGTCTCTTTTATCATTTATATGAATAAAGCATTTGCAACCAAAAACCTTGAAATGAGCAATTGAAGGTTTCTTACCCTTTATGATCTCATAAGGTGTTTTATGGGTAGAAGGTCTTACCATAGCGCTGTTAATTACATAACAGGCAGTATTTACAGCTTCAGCCCAGAACTTCCTTGGCAGACCACCTTCAACCAAGAGTGTTCGACCCATCTCCACTAGGGTTCTGTTTCTCCTCTCTACAACTCCATTATGCTCGGGTGTTCTTGGTGAGGAGAACTTGTGATGAATTCCATTTGTCCTGCAGAAATCATCAAACTGTGAGTTTTCAAACTCACCTCCATGATCAGTTAAAATATTTTCAATTTTCTAGTTTATTTTAAGACAGAACTCCTGAAATTCTTTGAATGCATCACTTTTATGTGATAAGAAATATACACAAGTGTACCTAGAGAAGTCATCTACCATGACAAACCCATACTTCCTCCCTGATAAGCTGACAGACCTGGTTGGCCCAAAAAGGTCCATGTGTATCAGCTCATAGGGTTTAGAAGACAGATTTTCTGTTCTAGATTTGAATGACTTCCTAGTTAACTTGGACTGAGAACATGCATCATGGAGTTTATTTTCTTTCTTAAAAGAAACTTCAGGAAGTCCTCTAACCATGCTGTGCTTATTCAATTTATGCAATACTGTGTAACTAGCATGGCCTAACCTACGATGCCATAAGAATGCTAAGTCCTCTCTGCTAGCAGTAAGGCATAGGTTAGAATGTTGTATATCATCTAAGTCTATCATGTAAGTATTATTTATTCTTTTACCAGAAAATTTAACAATTTCGGAATCAGGTTGAAAAACTTTACAACATTGAGAGTCAAAAAGAACTTTATATCCTTTATCACATAGCTGGCTGATACTAAGTAAATTATATGCTAAACCTTCAACCAACATGACATCTTCAATGCAACAGGTAGTACACTTACCTACCTTACCTGCCCCGACAATCTTACCCTTTGTGTTGCTACCAAAGGTGACAAGGCCTCCATGTTTCTCTGTCAGCATGCAGAACTTGGCCTTATCTCCTGTCATATGCCTGGAGCAGCCACTATCCAAGTACCACAGATTGTTCTTGGCTGCCAGGCATACCTGCACACACAATCAGGTAGAGAATTTTGGAACCCAAGTCTGATTGGGCTCCTGAGCAGATGAAATGCAGTTAAAACATGAAAGCAAGCTTTTAGGAATCCACATTTGTTTAAAAGAATTCTGTTCAGTGGATTTTTCGGATTTCTTTTTGTTGTGTTTCTTCTTATTTGCACCAGCAGGATTATTTACAGATTTGTTACTTCTGTACCAGTGCCTTGGCCAGGGTGTATTCACGAAACTTTGGCCATAGTAATCTTTGGGCTGGCTGAAGAAATGTTGGTTCCTAGGTGTCCAATTGCCGTACCCACCAGCCCAATTTTTGGTGTAAGGTCTATAAGACTGTGTAGCCTGATGTCCATGACCTGTAAACCTTCCCTGAGTCCTAGTCCACCCTGACCTATTTGGATAGGTTGACTGTGCAGTGTAGTAGGACTGGGCTCTAGATTGATAGAAATGTTTGGGTTGACTCCTAAATGCATTCTGTCTCCCCTATACCTTTGACCCTGCTGACCTATTCACAGGTGTGTATTGGGTCTTCTTCTGAGATGGTGGTGGTGGTGGAGACTTGGTGACCTTAACATGGGGTTTATGTGCATGTGTAGGCTGACCCCTAACCTGAGACTAAGCCTTAGAATTTGGCTTGGATGTACCCGCTCTACTAGGTTCACTAATCTTTTGTTTGCCCTTCTCCTCAGCACTGGGCTTCTTCAGATTTACAGTTTTACTCACAGAAATTTTTGAATTCATGTTAATCAGAGGTCCTTTCTCTTTTTGTGCGACAAATGAAATAGTCTTCATTCCAAAACTTTTTGTTGCACTAGAATTAAATCCAAGGCCCTCTTTCCTGAAATTGACTTTTGACCCTAACAAAGCATTTAGGTTGTCTGAACCTTGGGTCATTTTCTCAATAATTTTCAGCTTGTCCTCATTATCTTTCTGAATATCTTCAATGGATTTCTTCAGTTCGGTGTTCACACTTAGGACAGCTTCATATTTTTCATTCACAATTTTCATCTCACTCTCATATTCCTGTATTTTCAATTTCCATTCATCAGTTTCTTTTTCTAACCTCTCATTATCTTCTTTAGAGGCTTTTAACTCATGCTTGATTTCTTCTATTTCAGAGCATGTGAGTTTCAGCTTATTTTTCTTAGATTCAAGGCATGCAATTTTATCAATTAGAGTTGTGTCATTTTGCATGAAATTTATCTTTCTTCTTAGATGCCTATTTTCCTTTCTGATATCATCTGCTTTATTAGCTATGTCATGATAGGCATCTACCCAATCAGCAATAGTGAAATTATCAAATCGAGATGATACCTCATCTGAGTCTTCCTCTCTGTCTTCAGAGCTTGTTGCCATAAGGTAAATGGGCTTTTCAGCTTCACCCTCACTGTCTGAGCTACTGCTGAAGGAGCCTTCGTCCTCATCACTCCAGGTTCTCACCATGGCTTTCCCTTTAGCGTTCTTTCTCTTGGACTTGTCCTTGTGCTTCTGGTTCTCTGGACAATCAGCTTTCAGATGGCCGGTCTTCATGCATTGGTAACATGTATTAGTTTCAGTTTTCTTTGCAGGATTATATTTATACCTTGTATCCCGTCGACCGCCACCATGGTTCCTTCGGCTGAATCGCCTTCCTTCTTTCTTGAGGAACCGCCTGAATTCCCTGGTGATCATTGCCATCTCATTACGTTCTATATCTTCTCCAGTCAGGCTCTCCTCGGATGATGATCCACTAGAGCAATTGGTTTCTTCTTCTTCTCAGCTTCATCTATCTTTGGCAGATTTATTTCATACGCCATCAGCGAACCAATTAACTCATCTGCCCTGGTGTTGCGCAGATCCCTTGACTCTTCCATCACAGTAGCTTTGGTGTGCCAAACATGAGTCAGGGAACGCAGAATTTTCCTTACTATATCATATTCTGTCTGTGTCTTCCCAAGACCTCTGAGACCGTTAGTAATGATTGTCAATCGAGCATACATCTCCTTGATGGTCTCGTTGGGCTTCATCTTGAAGGCTTCATACTCTGACACTAGGAAATTCACCTTCGTCTCTCTAACCTGAGAAGTCCCTTCATGGATGACTTCCAGTGCATCCCACATCTCCTTAGCTGAACTGCAAGCCGATACACGAGAAAATTCTGTGGGGTGCAGAGAGCACTGGATAGCATTTATAGCGCTCCAGTTCAGAGTGGACCTTCTGATCTCTTCCTTGGTCCAGACATCCTCGTTAGGGGACAGCTCATAAGGTCCCTTACTGACTACCTTCCAAATCTCGTAGTCTTTCGCCCTCAAGAAGACTTGCATACGGTTCTTCCAGTATGCATAATTCGATCCATCAAAGAAAGGGGGCTTGGTGGTTGAGTGTCCTTCAGCGATCATTCCTCTAACATCCATCTGTGCCTTTCCTCTTCGGGCGGTAAGTCCCTGTAGAAGAGTTAGGCTCTGATACCAACTGTTGTGTTAGATGGAAGCACTCTATTACCACGGAGAGTGTATCTAGAGGGGGGTGAATAGATCGATGGCCTAATTTAAAACCAATATAAGGCTCTAATGCGGAATTTAGGCAGATCTATTAAATCACTAACTAGAGCGTTTGAACAGAGCAGAAATGAAGCGATCTGTGCCGAGAATCAAGAGAAGCAACCACACACCATATCATAGGCAATCACACAAGCACATAACACACCAGATTTTTAGGTGGTTCGGTCAGGAGACCTACGTCCACCCCACACTCAAACCAAGTGTGGCTTACTGCTGCGCAACACAGCTTGCGTCTACTGGGCAATACAGCTTAGCCTACAACCGCTGAGCTTCACAGCTTGCTGTCCGAGACCAAGTCTCGTTCGCTGAGGAGTTACAGCTTAACCTGTCCAGAGGCTACACCTCTGCAAACCCGCTGGGGAATACAGCTTACCCGTCCAGAGGCAACACCTCTGCAAACGTTGACTCACAGCTTGAAGACAGGAGTTCGAAGAAAACAAAAACAGAAGCAAACGAAAATAATAAATCCCAACAGGGAATGTAGCTCGCAATGAACAACTCAGCTCTGGTATCTAAACCAAGAGTCTGAGGAACAATCAGACAAGCTCTCAAACAAACTCTTTCTCAACTCATCTCTCTCAATCTTCTCTTCTTTCTCTTTTTCTTCTCTGTGGATCGTGGGTTTTTCTTCTCTGCTCTTAGTGGCTCTCTGCTGCTTCAAGCTTCTCTGCTCTCAAGCCTTCACCTCATCGATCAGCCTTCTTCTGAGGAAGAAGACTTCCTTTTATAGCAGCAGCAAGCAAGATGGCGTGTGGCTTCCACATTTCCCGCCCAATCATTTGGTCACGTGGCAGCATCTCAGGATTGCTTCAATATACATGTCACGATCCTGGTACTCCCCTTATCCTCGGATCACGTGCCTTTTATCAGTTTAAGACTAACAGCTTGTACAGACTTCATTCATGCAACATGTGTGAGCATGCATCGACTTTCATGTTCTATAGAAGACCGAGTGTATAGACTTGAATAGGTGTAATGCAGACTGTATCAAGCAAAGTATGCACAATGATAATGAGTCCACATACAGGTCACCAAGCTGTGTATGGACTTAGATGCATGCAACAATGATGTACATGCTTTGAAGTGTGTAATGCAGAATGCATCAAGTAAAGTATGAACATTACAAATGGATGTATAGACTTGTGACAATGTGCAGACTAGCTAGCATGCGAGTGTATATACTTGAGCAGACTGGCTAGCATGCGAGTGTATAGACTTGAGCAGACTGGCTATCATGCGAGTGTATAGACTTGTAAGCTGTATAGACTTGTAAGCGCTGACAGACGATGTACAGACTTGCATGAGACACTACATGAGACGCTGAACTACCAAGAATGTATAGACTTGCATGAGACACTGCATGAGACGCTGAACTGCCAAGAATGTATAGACTTGTGTGTGCTGACAGACTTAGCATGAGACGCTAAGTAAGACGGAGTATGTATAGACTTGGCGTTATGAAGCACATAGGCTGTACAGACTTGTGCTAATGCTGCAAGTGGACAATGTACAGACTTCAAGTGCGTGCAATAAGACAATGTGTAAACTTCAGCTTATGCAATACAGTGTACAGACTTTGGACATGCGTGCATGCTATGCGATGTACAGACTTGAATGCGTGCATGCAACACGATATATAGACTTGCTCATGACTATCTAGACTCTGCATGCGTGCTATAGCAATGTGCAGACTTGCGAGTGTGTGACATGCACAAAGACTCTAAGTAAGACGGTCCAATGTATAGACTTCAAGTCCACTTGAGACGCTGAGTGAGACGGACCTCACAAGCTGTACATACTTGCTGAACTATCAACAGATGAATGTATAGACTTTGCATATGCATGATGGCGAGTGTATAGACTTCATCTATTAAGGTTCAGATATGTTGTCAAGGAATGTATAGACTTGATGCATAAACACATCTCTGCGATGTATAGACTTAATGGAGTGAACGATGCACAAATGCATGAGACACAGACTATACAGACTTAGTGTTATACATCCAGACAAATGAATGCACAGACAATGTATAGACTTAGGTGTGTGTGTGCATGCTAGAAGCAATGTATAGACTTGCTCATGGACTATGCACAGCGAATGTATAGACTTGCTGTAAGGAATATGTAGACTTGGTGCATGAAGCAAGGCAATGAGGAATGTATAGACTTTCTATGCCTGCGTCAAATGCGATGTACAGACTTGCTATATCCGCTACACATGCAATGTACAGACTTTGAGTGTGTAGACTTGTGTGTGTGTGCAATGTGTAGACCTGTGTGTGTGTGCATGACGATGTATAGACTCTGACTGCATGGAACACATAGATAATCTGATAAAGACAGTTTCATCAAAACATAAATAGTTGCCAATCAATCAAAACAAGCTGTTGCCAATGAAGTAAAGCTTATTGTCAACATCATCAACACAGAGGAGTCACAACAATCCTATCCTTCATCTGACAGTTTGTTCTTTAGGAATTCATCACATGGTAGAGAGATAAGGCATAAAATAAATCCATCAAGCATAAGACTTGATGCACCAAGGCAACAGATGAAGCATGAAATCTATGCACAAGCAGACTCATGATATGACTCAGTATTCTACATCATCAAGACCATACCCATGGTGTTCATGGTGTTCGACATCATCAAAACCATAAACTATAGCATAAGCCACAGGGGTACAACAATATTGTTTACAGGATCATGCCCCAACCGTTGTGCTAAAAGCTCAGCTGGTAGCGAAGGCGGACCGTATTTTCTTATGGCATTGCAGAACCCCACGTCTATCCGTGCTGTGGGCGGGCATGAGGGGATTCGCGCATGGACCTCATAATCCATGCGGTGGGTTGGGCTGTCAACACACCGATGCCCCACGTAGACCCTATAATCTACGTGGAATAGCAAATCCCAAAGGGAGACGCCGAAAAATCCAACAATCTCCCCCCTAGCGACACCCAGGGGATTTAAACCCGCAACCTCGCTCTGATACCAATTTACAGGATCATGCCCCAACCGTTGCGCTAAAAGCTCGAGCTGGTAGCAAAGGCAGATCGTATTGCCTTATGGCATTACAGAACCCCACGTCTATCCGTGTTGTGGGCGGGCATGAGGGGCTTCGCACATGGACCCCATAATCCATACGACGGGTTGGGCTGTCAACGCACCGATGTCCCACGTGGACCCCATAATCCATGTGGAACAAAAAATCCCTAAGGGAGATGCTAGAAAATCCAACACGAGTGACTGGGGTTTCACTACCCTTTGCCAACTTCACTCGGCTGGCACACTGCCGACCCTAACGAAGGAGGAGGCCGTCGCAGTGGAGGCCATTCTTTGTCACTCCCTACAGGATGCCGACCAGAAGCTGACCCCCGCACTCCTCTAGTCACTAGGATTGAGCCCCCTGTTGCCACCTCGTATAGCCTTTGATGACGATACCAATTCTTTAAGTCAGAGTCTATTCGTTCCTCTTGCAGGTACTCCGGAGCCTCCGGAGTTGAGATTTGAGACGATCGTGCTGTGGTCATCGGACCCACGCTCGTGCGATCATGTTCCCCAGTCCACGATTGTGCAAATGACAGTCATTGCCGTCCAATCCACTTCACTGGCGGTCACCTTCAAGCTGGCGAGACTCCCATACTGCACCCTACAAGAGGAGGCTGGTGAGCGGGCATCACACTCCCGGGCACCACCATCACCCTGTGGACATCAAAAAATGTCGATGAGGATCATATGGCATGCACGTCTCGACATTCGAGAGCAAGCCGAAGATGGAAATGCCGAATAAACCTCATGCCTCACCCGATCAGGACGAGAACTCGCTTGGTGGTCCGCTACCCGCTAAGGAAGCCCCCTAAGCAGAAGATACAGCTACAAGGCTCCGATCGGCCATGTCGAGAGCTGAATCAGAGAAGAGTCGGGAACTCCGGCATAGTCTCGACATGCACCGAAAGTCACGCAGAATCTGGGACCGAGTCCTAGAGGCTACAAACGGAATATTATGGAGGCCATACGTCGCAACCGGAGCGTTCTGGGAATGCCGACATTCATATAAATGGCCGCGACTTCGAAAGGAATCCGTTTGGTGCTTAAAATGGCGCGAAGTGGCCCTAAAATGGCGCGCCTTAAAACGGCGCGCCCGCCCCCTTAAAACGGCGCGCCCCCCTTCTTCCTTTGGCTACACGGTGCCATTTCCCATCTTCCCCCCTTGGCAAGGGGTTAAACCGGCGTGCCTCCCCCGCCACGCCATTTTAACAACACAACTTTGCACATTTTAAAAGCTTCTCCTTCAAATGTTAAAACGGCGTGGCCCTTCAATGCTTAATCCGGTGCGCCTTTTTTTACACCCACTAGTGACGTTTCATCGGCGCGACTACCTTCCCTCGCGCTGTTTTAACTCAACGGCCATCCCATCTGCCAGTCGATACTCTGTTCGGCATAAATGAGATGCACAGAGGACATTCAATGCCCATGACTCTGCTTCTACCTTCGTTCGACAGCACACAAGCAGTAGCAGCAAGGCAAGCTCCGACAAATCTCTGAGCGTACCATCCTCGGACGAGCAGCAGTGTACGAGATGAATGAACAGCGTCCAGCACAGCGAGTGAATTCCTGACTTCGTTGCGGACGAGGTGGAATTGGCAGGGACGCTCCCAGGCTGGCTGATATATATATAGGGCAGCATTGTGAAGCAAAGGAGGGAGGATGATCAAGAGAAGAAGGGAACAGAAGAAGAGAGAAGAGAAAAGAGGGTCTCGGCAGTGTGCAGGAAGAGAAGAGAGAAGGGAGGAGAAGGAGTTACTGGCATCCGAGAGCTCCACGGTTCTGGGCTGAAGAAAAGAGAAAGAGGTAGGGGGCGAGAGTGAGAGGTGAGTCGGAGGGGGAGAAGCCAATGCTTCCCTCTCCCTCCTCCGTCTAATGCTTCTCTCTTTCTCTCCATCGAATGTATTGTCCTTTTTTGTTTGTAACCCCTTCTCTTCTATTTTATCTGTACCAAGTTTCCTTCCCCGTTGTGTGGGTGAATAAAAGAAGAAAAGCTATTCTTGCAACTCTTGTGTTCTCCGTTCCATTCCCTGCTCCGTTTGCTCATTCTCCAATCATCATGGGCCCTTGAGGGCTGCCTTTCCATGGCATGACCCAAAAAGGTATCCACCGCCGGATGAACATTTATGGCCCTTGTGGCAAATACATGTCCCTATTGAAGATTCCTCACCCGTGAGCTGTGGTCGTTCTTGTAGGCTGGCCCTCGAACGTTCCATACTCACATCTAGGTTCGGACCGCCGTGAGGCTACTCCGATTTTTGAGAGTCTACCCCGGAGCAATCCGATTGGTGGCTTTCCTTCATCTCTGGCAAGTCCCGGTCTAGGGGAGGTGCTACCCGATTTTTGCCAAGGCTAAGAACGCCCAACAACTAGTGAACGAGTCGAACTGATGAAGAACAAACTGAGGCCTCTGTGAGCAAACTGCTGGAGTAAAACACTTAGACGTTCATACTGTTTTCATCATAACAAACGATTAAAATGGTTAAAGCTCTTAAAACCTCCTCATTACCAGCTTGATCTATCAACAGAACGAACAAATCAAACCTTGAATCAATCTACGGGTGAAAGGAAAAGAAAACGCAGTAACAGAGCTCTGAAACAACCCCATATAGCTATCCCGGCGTGGGTTAAAACGGCGTGGCCATTGTTCCACCGCGCCGCCTCAACCCTCCTCACAAAATCCCCCTATCTCTTCTCCAAAGGATAAAACGGCGCACCGTCTCCCTTGCCCTCCATACACCTAAAAACGGCGCGCCTCTCCCACTCCTCCATACACCTAAAAACGGCGCGCCCTTCCCACTCCTTCATATCCATCTAACCGGCGCACGCCTCCGACTCCTCCACACGCCTAAAAACGGCGCGCTCCTCTACTCTCACCTCTCCTTGCAAATGGCTAACAGGGCGTGGCTAAACCAGCGCCCCCCCCTTTTAACATTCTTAACCCGGCGCGCCCATCTCCTTGCAACTGGTTAATACGGCGTGGCTGAACCGGCGCCCCCCCCATGTGCTCCCTTATCCGGCGCCCTCCTTCCTTCCCATATCCGGCGCGCCTCCTTAACAAAAAAAAAGGGATAAATGGCTAGTAAAAAAAAAGGGAATAGAAAGGTTCAAAAGGGAAATACAAGAGATCAATGCCATTAATAAAAGAATGAATGAAAGGAGCTCTATCACCCGCGCCTTAATTGAATTTTTGTTTCGGGGCTGCCCCCTTGACCCCCGCGACCTGACCGGGCAGGTTGAACCCCGCGACCTGACCGCGCAGGTCGATCCGCGTGTGAGGGCGCACGTTAGTAAGCTCGGGCTATGCACTTAATAATTCACTCCCTCGGACTGGGTGCAAAGAGAAAACTGACGACGCCTTATGGTATCGGACGTGGTTTACGGAATTTCCGACATGGCCACAGTTCGAAATCATCTCCGGCCAATAGTCTATCAACTTGACCCATTTCTACCGGAATCCAATCCCGTATTCCCATTAAACTTGCCTTGTTCGTGGCAGACATTCACGCGGTTTTGTCACCGTCTTTTATACTACAAGCACGGAGCTTCGTCCGAACATGAAGTGAGCCATGAGTGGCCGACATAGTCTGAACATTCACGTCCCAATACGGGTTTCTAGCATAGTTCATCTTTCACTATCCTCCTGCATGATTAGTATTCTCTCTAGGCCGTAGGGCCCTTATTCCCTGCAATCAATCAAGGGTGTTCCCCCGTATGGGGTGATGAGGGCATCACTCATGATTCCCTCTGGCTCGGGACCTCCCTCCCCTCCGACGAGATCCAGGCCTGAGCTCCATCACTTCACCGTTCACTACAGCACCTTGAGGATCATCTTTGTGCACTTGTTATCTTTATTTTGAGTCATATTCATGTAATTTGCCTTTTATTCGAGTCTTGTACCTAGGTTATTAAGTCATTTCCCTAAGTTGAGTCTCATTAGGCTATGGTGCTTACTATTGGGCCTACTTCCTTGGGCTAGGCCCATGGGCGCACCCCCCCTATCCCTTGGTTATCTATTAGTGTGTTAATCAAAATTGAAAATTACAAGCATATATAGGTCATATGTCTAATCAACCCTCAACCGTTGGATCTAGGGGTGTGAGATGGAGGGCTGAGATAGCATGTGACCATCCACACAAATTAAAATAAAAAAATACAAGGAAGGGGGCGGCCTATTGACTAGAATGGCAAGGGGGACATGGTAGGTGGAAGGTTGGTGGAATTGTTGACCATTTTGGTCCCTTGTCCCCCATGTGAACAATTGACTAGTCCAAGGCTTCTAGATGTCCACATAGGATATTGACCAACCCCACATGGGGCCCATGAGCTGAGGTGGACCAATGGGAGGGGGTCTATGGGCCCGTGGGGCCCGGGGGTCCCATTTTACAAATAAACCCCTCTTACAATCAAAATTACATACCGAATAAAATGAAATAAACACACATCACACAAATAAAGTCTAACTAAATATGATAAATGCCGGGACTCAAGGGGGCGTCTCCACGCTGTCTCCGAGCCAGATGGATGCTGAGGTGGCTCGCGTCGTACTCCGTGTGCGGTACCGGTGGCTCGGAGTGTCGCGCCGCTCAACTGCTCGGGTGTCCGCACCAATTCTCCCCGGGTGGGAGAAACTTGACCCTGTCGAGTAAGGGTCTGCATCGCTCCTGTATCTCTCCAGAAGGTCCGGATCGATCTGCTGCAACTCGCCATGTGTGATCCATGTGTCCTCAGTAGCGGGCCATCCTCTCCATCGCACTAGGTAGCGCGGGTAAGATCCACTCCTGATAACTGTCACTTGCTCGTCCAGTATACGATCTATATGCTCACACTGCCGTTAAAAAGGGGCTGGAGGTGGAAGTGGACACTCAGGTGTAGGATCACTCTCAAGGGGAGGAGATGGCTCAAAAGGCTCACTAGGGATCACCGCTGGGTCCCTATATGCAACAAGATCCGATACATTGAAGTTAGAGCTTATACCATATTCCTCGGGCAAGTCCACAACGTACGCATTGGATCCAACGCGTTTCAACACTCTAAAGGGACCGGCTCCGTGAGCTTGCAACTTCTTAACGGTTCCAGAGGGAAACCGTTCAGGTCTTACCCTGATCATGACATATTCACCCTCTTGGAACTCTCGGTGGTATCGATGGACATCGGCTAACTCCTTGTACCGTGCATTGCTGGCCTCAACTGTGACGACGGACATTGTCATGCAGACTCCTAACATGTTTAGCAAAAGAAAAGAAACACAGGATGCACACACGACCTAACATGCTTACCCAAAGAAAAGAAACACACGGATGCACACACGACCCTAAACAACCCTACAGTTAGTAAAACCCAATTATATGCAAGGTGGTCCAGGACATCCGAATGTGTGCCATGCATGCATTTGACATAACCGGAGGTTAATGTCATGGTGGACTCCTAGACATCCTACGATGCACCAACCATGGACATGGGGTTTGGATGTGGGAAGTCCGGGAGGTTTGGGTGGTTGAGGTGGCCCGGGGAAACCAAAGTCTTCATTACCCCCAAATGACGGTTCGGACCTATTGCCATGTAAAGGTTGCCAGGCCCGAGTAGGAGGGGTGTGATAGTGGACTTCCTTAAAGAGGTGGAATGGAGGTTGTGGGCCAAAGGGCCCATGAAGAAAGGGATCGAAGGGATCAAAGAATGTGTGACCCCTCGATATGGATTCCCTCATTTCAAGGTCCCATGTGTGGAATTCTAGAAGGTGTTGATGGTCACCTTCATCCATTGCGAGAGATGGGACGACAGTCATAGGTAGAAAGTAAGATTCCTCCATTGGGCAAAGGGGAATGAAGTTGGACTCTGCCGGCAAAGGGAGGAGTAGAAGAACCTCCGTGGTAACATGACCCACAGTGTACACGGAGGTGATGGACCCTAGGGATGGATGTGTGAAGCTACGACCTGTAGGTCGGTCGAAGCGTGGGGCCAACAAGTGCGTAAATGTCAACTGCCGGTCTAATCCTTTAAGAAGATCATCTAATGTATTCACATGGTGACTAGACCGAAAGGTGGTATGGAATGAGTTGACCGGCACTAATGGTAGGGTAGGGTCCATGGATGGGAGGAGAGATGGGGCCAAGCCGTTCTTGAGCCATCTAAGAAGTGGTTCGGCTATGAAAAGTGTACCCGTTAGAAACACGGGTGGCTCGGGCTTTGGCGGCTCCAAATGAGAGGGCTCCGAAATAAGATCGGAAGGTGAGGTTTCTCCAACCCCTTTATCCCCTAGGGCTAGAGATGTCCGAGTGGGACACTGTCCGTAAAGTGGCCAAACCCCTGGCAGCGATAACACTGTTGTCGTGATCCTCTACGCTCCTTGATAAGTGGGTCCCTACCCTTATCCTCCTGACGGACAGGGGGTGTAGGCAATGGGGCTCTCGTGGGTGGGGGAAGAGGATCCACCAAGATGGGGAGAGGACCTCAGGATGGCATTCTAGATGACACTGGATTGGGACTACCGGTTGCTACCTCCTTAGGGTCATGCTTGGTTCTATCTCGGCTAGGAGGTAGGCAAGGGGGAAGCAGGGACTCAATATAATCACACTTCCTATCCACCTTATCCAAAATGATTTGGAAGAGTTCGGCAATGGTGGGGCTTGGAGTAGGAACAATGTGATGGACTCCCCCATATGAAGTCGGCCTAGTCGTGGACCTAGGCTCTTCTACATGCGCGGCGCGTTGCCTCCGATTATGGCCCACTTGGGTGGATGTGATTGGGTGGGGTCGGTTGGAGGTGACCGGGCCGGGTAGGTAGACCTTCCTAAGTTCGTCCTTCATCTCATGCCACGACTCGATGGGCCTTTGCCTCCTAACCTCTCTCATGCGCTCAATGCTCTCCCATTTCCAAGCGGCTTTGTGGACAAGCCTCTCTCGGGCAAAACTAACTTGCATGGCATCGGACATAGTATAACAATCAAAGTATGTGTCCATGGCGGCTTCCCACTTGAGGTAGTCGCCTGGGTCATTGGAGCCATAAAAGTCCGAGGCTTCGGGCCTACGGAAGTGGAGGGGATGGTTGCCAAGCCCATGGGTGGACCAACGGCCATATTGCCCGGGTGATTGGGAATCCATGGGAAATTGAGGGGAACTACATGTTGAACATGCCGACTCTTGGACAAGACCGACTAACTCTTAGTGGACTACACATGAACTAGGAGACACAAACTGATGCAAACACTCACAAAAGGATGCACTTAGACCTAACCAATATCCGGTACGTGGCGGAGATAAGCGACCCGAAGATCACTCGCGCAAGTACGCAACCTTCCCGATAGGCATAACCTAATATTTGGGCAACGCCTTTTAATATACCAAGCTATTGGGTGAAATGCAATTTGAAACACTCTTTTTTTTTTTTTGAAAATAATGATCCTAGACTCGACTTAGACCATGATTCATGACTTATGCAACGACTACCCTAGACTCGACTCGCTCTGATACCAAACTGATGCGGGACGGACACGGGAGACGACACTATTAGGTGCCACCCTCGGACTCTAGATGAAGACGCGACCAGCAGCACACACCCGGGAGACACTAAGCCCAACACTACGAGCTCCTAGTGGCAAAATGTCGCTAACAGAAGTGGAAGCTCACTCGTCGTCCCAAGCGAGGGAAAGCGCGGACCGTGCGCGGTTAAGGAACCGGCGGAGGTCAAGGGTAGTCCGACTCAACTTCCGGACTCGGATCGAGTCACGGGACGGGTCACACTCACTCTCACAGCGGTGACATGGACACACGGGCTAGTGCCTACGCTCTTGGCAGCGGCAAAAGACTGTATACTAGCTAAGCAAATGAACGCCAAGAGGTTCGGACCATTACCTCCACGCACTCGGCGTGGCGAAGACAACCCCGGTCGAATCACGGACTCCCGGTTAAACAATATTACAGCAATACAATAATTTGACCCACTCCATGCAGGGAGGTAAAAGGTCACATGTAGGGCCCGGGAATCACGCAACTCGGGTTGACGGGCAGCATCTTGATGTCGCCCGGCGGTGCCGAACTCCGCGTTTTCGTGCTTTCCGAACGGCGGGTTCTGCGGGCCCGCGGGGCCCACAGATGGCGCTGTCCTCTGGATCTGCGGGGGTGAGACCCACTATGATGGGGACCCCTGGTGGCGCGCCTCCACGGACGGCGGTCGGCCGGGAACACCAATCGGGGGTCGATCGGTCCCGATCTCCAAGCTTTGAAGTTGCTGTCCACGAACTAAGGTTGCTGTTTTAGCAGCGCGCGCTCCGGCGAAAACGGCCGCTGTGATCAGCCCCGTCGTCGGAATGCGATGAAACTAGCGCCGTTGGAAAGAGGATTCAAAATCCTCCAACCTAGGGCCAGTGGAATCCTCTTAACCTCTGTGGACCGGGGCTTTAACTATTTTTCAATCCTCTATTGCACAGCTCCCGAAATATAAGATCAGCATATGAGTTTCCTGTAAATGGCCATTGACCGCCTGCTTGCCGTTGGAATCAGGCTTCGAGATCTTCTTCAAAGTTGTAGGTAATCAAACCAAGAAATTGGGAACATTTTTGGAATTGGAGTTGGAGGTGGTGGTGATTTGATATGATTTTTGGAGTGACTGGTGGTCGGATCTGGGAACAGGTGGATAGAACTGTAGATGGGACAGAGAACGATTTTTAGAAAATATGAAATGGGCGAACCAGAAATTTAAAAAAAAATTGAATGAAGGAGTGGATGGAAGGAAACTCCAATAAAATGTATGGAACTAAGAAAAATCAAAAGATAGACCTAAGACATGAAACACAGGGAGGATATGAATCTGGACAGAACTCTGGCAGAACTGAAATGGAAGGGTGGACGAAAATCAAAAATTGTGAAACGGGATCTGAATAACAAACCAAATTTTATGGGGTATCCTTGACACCTCTGGGACCTCCAGTAAAATTCTCAGATCGATCTGAGCTCATGGCTGAGACAAAACTTTCGTGGAAGTTGCTGTGGTACTGCGCGGGCAGAACTCCGTTGATGGCGGTGGCGGTGCGGTGGCGGCTCGTGGCGGCGGCGGCGGCGACCGGAATGATAAGGGGAGGAGTCACACCTCCAGAGGGAAGCCTTCACAGCTCCAAGGGGGAGAGAGGGGCGGCCTAGGCCTTTGCTCAAGTAATTTTTCAAGTTCAAATGGCATTAATTCATCAAAATTGAAAATTACAAGCATATATAGGTCATATGTCTAATCAAACCTCAACCGTTGGATCTAGGGGTGTGAGATGGAGGGCTGGGATAGCATGTGACCATTCACACAAATTAAAATAAAAAAATACAAGGAAGGGGGCGGCCTATTGACTAGAATGGCAAGGGGGACATGGTAGGTGGAAGGTTGGTGGAATTGTTGACCATTTTGGTCCCTTGTCCCCCATGTGAACAATTGACTAGTCCAAGGCTTCTAGATGTCCACATAGGATATTGACCAACCCCACATGGGGCCCATGAGCTGAGGTGGACCAATGGGAGGGGGTCTGTGGGCCCGTGGGGCCCGGGGGTCCCATTTTACAAATAAACCCCTCTTACAATCAAAATTACATACCGAATAAAATGAAATAAACACACATCACACAAATAAAGTCTAACTAAATATGATAAATGCCGGGACTCAAGGGGGCGTCTCCACGCTGTCTCCGAGCCAGATGGATGCTGAGGTCGCTCGCGTCATACTCCGTGTGCGGTACCGGTGGCTCGGCGTGTCGCGCCGCTCAACTGCTCGGGTGTCCGCACCAGATTAGGAACATATTTTTTGAGCATTAAGACATGAAATACATCATGAACTCCTGATAATTGAGGGGGCAAAGCTATTCGATACACGACTTCACCAACCCTTTCGAGAATTTCAAAGGGGCCAATGAATCTCGGAGTAAGCTTGCCTTTGATACCGAATCTTGAAATACCTTGACCTGGAGAAACCTTAAGGAATACATGGTCTCCTACTTGAAATTCCAGGTCGCGCCTTCGATTATCAGCATATGATTTCTATCTATCTTGAGCCATCAGGAGTCTTTACCGAATAAGCTTTATCTTCTCGGTAGTATCCCTGATGATATCGGGACCGAGAAATTTCCTTTCTCCTACTTCACTCTAATAGATAGGTGAAGGACAGCTTCTTCCATATAGAGCCTCGAATGGTGCCATTTGTATGCTAGCTTGGTAGCTATTATTGTATGAAAATTCCACTAGAGGTAAATGGTCATGCCAGCTCCCTCCAAAATCAATAGCACAAGCCCTGAGCATATCTTCCACCACCTGATTTGTCCTTTCAGTTTGACCGTCGATTTGTGGATGGAACGTAGTGCTAAAGTTAAGTCGGGTTCCTAATGAATGTTGAAGACCCTTCCAGAACTGTGATGTGAACCGAGGGTCTCGGTCAGATATAATGGTGATAGGGACACCATGTAATTTGACAATTTCCCTCATATATAGTGCTGCTAATACATCCACAGACCATCGACTTTTAATTGATAGAAAATGTGCAGATTTAGTCAATCGATTTATGATTACCCATATGACATCGTGTCCACCTCTTGTCTTAGGTAAACCCATGATGAAATCCATCCCTATACTTTCCCATTTCCACTCGGGAATATTCAAGGGGTGTAACTTCTCAACAGGATTTAAATGTTTTGCCTTTACTTGCTGACAAGTGAGACAGCGAGATACAAAGTCTGCTACTTCTCTTTTCAAGTTGGGCCACCAGAAGCTTCTCTTCAAATCTTGATACATCTTGATAGCACCAGGGTGAATAGCATACTTTGACTTATGAGCTTCTTCCATGATCAATTTCTTGGTGTCGGCATGATTCGGCACACAGATTCGATCCTTAAATAATAGTCTTCCATCATTTGTGATAGAGAATGCCGTCCTGTGATCAATATTATCCTTGATTTCCATCAATGTAGGATCTTTTCCTTGCAATTTGACTATATCTTCAATCAATGTAGGTTGAGATCTTATTTTGGCAATCATACATCCTTCTCCTTCTCTATCAATATCAAGATTTAAGTGAGAAAAATCCTCAATAAGACATATCATACCTTTTCTGAGGCTTACTAATGTTGCCATTGGTCTTCTGCTAAGAGCGTCAGCTACTGCATTGGCTTTGCCTAGATGATACGAGATAGTAAAATCGAAGTCTTTGAGATACTCCATCCATCTGCGTTGTCGCATATTTAATTCCTTCTGGGTGAAGAGATATTTCAGACTTTTATGATCTGAAAATATAGTGAATTTCTCCCCATAAAGGTAATGCCGCCAAATTTTTAAGGCGAATATAACAGCTGCCAATTCTAGATCATGCACAGGGTAGTTTTCTTCATGACGCTTCAACTGTCTTGATGAATAACAAATCACCTTTCCATTTTGCATAAGAATGCATCCTAGGCCAATGCCAGATGCATCCGTATAGACTTCAAAACCACCACCTTCAATGGGCAATGCCAAAATAGGGGCTGTAATAAGGTGATCTTTAAGAGTTAGAAAACTCTCTTCGCAATCCTTTGACCATATAAAAGGGTTCTCCTTTCTAGTGAGTCTAGTCAAATAGACGGCGATCTTAGAGAAGTCTTTAATAAACCTCCTATAATAGTCAGCCAGACCTAGAAAACTTTCAACTTCTGTCATGGTTGTCGGTTGGCTCCAATTCTTAACAGCTTCAACTTTAGAAGGATCGACAGCGATACCCTCTCTTGAAATAATATGGCCAAGGAAAGAGACCTCCTTTAGCTAGAACTCGCACTTGCTATGCTTTGCATACAATTTGTGCTCTCTTAGTGTTTGCAAGGCTATTCTTAAGTGCTCTTCATGTTCCTCCTTATTTCTGGAGTATATAAGAATATCATCAATGAAGACGACCACAAATCAGTCGAGATAAGGTCTGAATATATTATTCATAAGTTGCATAAATGCTTCCATGACATTGGTTAACCCGAACGGAATCGGCTTCAGAAAGTCATCTCGTGTATGTCTTCATTCTTGATTCGGAGCTGATGATAACCTGACCTGAGGTCTATTTTGGAGAAGTACTCTACTCCCGAATTTGATCAAAGAGCTCATCGATATGTGGCAACGGATATTTGTTTTGATAG
The DNA here is from genome assembly GCA_022559845.1 of Amorphophallus konjac. NCBI lineage: Eukaryota > Viridiplantae > Streptophyta > Magnoliopsida > Alismatales > Araceae > Amorphophallus > Amorphophallus konjac. Next base: position 343,275,373 of record CM040123.1, on the reverse strand, counting down.
AGAGCTGATTCAGTCGCCGATAATCGATGCATAGCCTGAGAGATCCATCCTTCATTTTGACAAATAAAACTGGCACACCCCAAGGGGATGTGCTAGGTCAAATGAAACCCTTATCTAATAACTCATGAAGTTGTCTCTTCAATTCCTTGAGTTCTGTGGGGGACATCCTGTAAGGAGCTATTGAAACGAGTGCTGCTCCGGGTAGAAGTTCAATGGAAAAGTTTACTTCCCTTTTGGGTGGTAAACCAAGTAAATCTGATGGGAATACATCGGGAAACTCATTCACAATGGGAATATCTTATAAGACGATCTCCTTGGACTCGGTAATGATTACGGAAGCAAGGAAAGCTTCGCATCCTTGCGAAATGAGTTTGCAAGTGTGAAAAGATGAAATAATAGCAAGATGTTTCCTATACTTGATACCAAGGAAGGAAAACCTTGGAAGACCTAGTTTCTGAAAAGAGATAATCCTGTTGCGACAGTTTATATAGGCGTCGTGGTCCACAAGCTAATCTACACCTAAGATGGCATCATAGCCTTCCATGTCAAGGCATACGAGGTTTGCTGGAAGATTATGACCTTCTACTATTACCTCACTATCGGGGTAGTAGGTTGTAAGTTTTGTTCCGGGACCTAATGGTGTAGTGATTGCTAGGTTAGAAGGTAGAGGAACTGATGAAACTGGCAAGATTTTTACAAAAGTAGTAGATATAAAGGAATGAGAAGCACCAGTATCAAATAACACGAATGTAGGATGGGAATAGACTTGAATGGTACCTTCCATTAACCCATCATCCTTGGGCGCTTGTTCATCATCTATAATAGCATTAAGGCAAGCCTGACGTTTGCGTCCACCATTGGAAATTTGATCCTTTATGAGGGGGCAATCCGGCATGCAGTGCTCTCGGCTGCCACATCGTAAACAAGCGCCGAGACGCTTCCAGCATTCTTCGGTTGAGTGGCCAAACTTCTCGCAGAAAGTACAAGTCGCCATGACTTGCTTTTCTTCTTCTTTAGCCTTCTTGTTCTTATGGTAGCCACTACCATTCCCGTTGTGGGATCTCTTCTTGCTATCACGGGATTTGTAAGGTTCCGTGATACTAAACTTTCCCTTCTTTTCATTCCGATCAGACCTTCGGCTCGGCTCCTCTCCTTTATCTTTAAGTTTTTTGACCTTCTCCAAGGTCCTTTTGCATAGATGTGCCCGTTGGACCATCTTCGCATATGTACGGATGTTCTGAGACCCTAGTTGTTGGATAAAGCCATGCCTTAAACCGTCCATAAATCGGTTAACTTTTAATAAGTCAGTACTAACCAGATGAGGAGCATAAGGCGCCAGCCTAGAAAACTGGAGTTCATACTCCGCTACTGTCATCATGCCTTAGCGTAATGAAGCAAATTCCATAGCTTTCCTCTCCTTGACATGTTCGGAGAAGTATTTAGCTCGGAAGAGGGTGAGAAATCCCTCCCATGTATGTGGTGCATCTTGAGGTGGTGTAGGAATTGACTTCCACCATGTACGAGCATCTTTATTAAGTTGGAATGTGACATGCCGAACCTTATCTTGGTCAGCACATTGCATAACCTCAAATATGTGATTCATTTCGTCAATCCAATTCTCGGCTTCATCTGGATTAGAAGAACCAGAAAATCGTGGAGGATTTAGGCTCCTGAAGTTGCGGTGAAGATCACTAGCACCAGCTCTTGCACCGGCTTGAGCCATATTTTGCAATGCCTTGGTGAGACCCGCAACGGTCTATTGCATTCTACCCCAATCAACGCGGTGAGCCATCGTAAGAATGAGGTACCTGAGAAAAGTGATAGGTTTGTTATTCTTCATAGAATTTAAAGGAAATTAGCTTAAAGATATATCCTAAACAACTAGCTCATCCTGGGTTCTACCCAATTCTCACATGGGTTGGAGATTCCTTTCTAGTTTCATAGGTGTGGGTCCTTAAACCTTGGACTTAGCCTATGACATGATATATATATTTCATTGAAATAAGTAAGTCCTTAGACTTACGCTCTGATACCACCTTAATTGTTACGCCGCAAGATTTATGCAGCGGAAACAAACGAGAACATGAACAGTCGGCATGGTAAGCCTCTTGCAAGTAATATAATCAGAGCGCCAGACAATCACACAAAGTAATTACACAAGTAATTCACTAAAACCTTCATCTTTATTTCATATAAATAACCATCAGTATACATAAGATCTTTGACTCTTAACATTCTTACACCATAGGCTCAAGAAAACAAAAATTACATAATGACTTGGCTAGACATTAGAAAACTATGGCTTCTCTCGTCCACATGACCTTCAATTGCTCTCGAACTCACTACTTGTATAATCCGAATCCGATTCACTAGTCCTTCCTGAAACATTTGAGAAAGTAGGTAATGAGCATACTTGTCCAGTAGGTATCTTCGTATCAACATGACGTCAATCTTAAAGTGATTACCATTTTTAGCTCTAGAGAAAGTTAAATCATGCGAATATGGTAAAATATGCGAATAGAACCAAAATAGCAAGATATGGTCAAAACAAGATATGACAATATGATTGAGCAAGTATATAACAAGAATATAACAAGAATGTGATTTTTGGCCTTTCCATGAACAAGAATGTAACAAGAATGCACTTTTCATAACCATAAACGCTATGCACTAAAAAGTCATGTAACACGCAAGAATGTACGTTTGCTTTGCAAGTACTTCGTGAATATTTATGGATACTCGTGGATCTTCACTTATTTATAAAGAAAGTACTCCCAGCGCCATGCGACGCTAGTAGCATCATACCCTATGGTTTATAGTATGTTTCCGACAATCAGCCGAGGGGATTAGCATAGAGCCCTTGAACATAATCAGTGTTCGAACTGCATCTTCAAGTATAAATCAAGCTACTTCCACGAGTACAACAATAATGTTGGTCAATAAGATAACAAGTTCTATAATAGTTTTGTGATACAACGTCAATGGAAGAATGCACCAAATATGAATATAAGAATTCAAAGAATGCATTAATAACTAGGTCATGCTTTGGAAAGAAATCGACAGCATAACGGTACATTCATTAATTTTCATAATTTATTTAGACATCTTTGGAATAAGGTGACAAGTTCTAGATAATCAATAGACCATCTGGAACATAGGAATACTCAACCCAAAGGTAAAACCATGGGTTAAACATTGAAAAAGAAGCTGGAACCATGCGGTCTAGGGCAGGGCCGCTAGGTGACATTGGCGGTCTATCAATAGGCCGCTAACTGACTCTGGCGGTCATACATTAGGCCGCTAAGGTCCAGAACTCATTAAAACACCGGTAAAGTGCTTTCTAGACAATTGGACTTTTATGGTGCAACCAGCTCGGCGTCCTAGTGGGAATCCCAGGCTCACGGAGACTTATGGAGGCCTTGAAACAAGATCACCTAGTCCTTTGAAAGGAATATCCAATGGAGAGGTTCACTAGTCCAAGATGGTGTTCTTAATGTGCAACGTGTAACTAATGACAACATACTGGGATATGTGTCATGTACTTAAGAAAATGACTCTTAGATAAGAGAGATCATGAAGTCCATAAACCTTATAAAAATGTGCCCATCAATACAAAAGTATAAGTTTTAGGCAATGAAAGTAATATAGATTAAAAACAACTTCTAAGTGCATAAGAACATGAAATCATCTAAGATGAGTAGGGAATGTAACCAAGTATATGAAAGTAGTACTTAAAACAGGAATAAGACCCATTTAGCTAGGCTTATTATATGATAAATAGGGCTAATCTGCTTTATGTTTCAAGTTAACATAAATATAGAATTCAAAAAATGAAAACGGTCTAGAGAGGACCGTTTCTTGTGGCTAGCGGTCTATCGTAGGATCGTTTGTAAAACGTATGCGGTCTCTTGAAAGACCGTTTCTCCCTGTGTTGCAGACAGATCCAAACCTGAAGTTCAGACCTAATCTATAGCCAATTAATGTATGAATTCATGCTAGAGATATATATAACATGCTGCAAGGGTATGACATCGTGAAGATGTAGGGATTTTGCATAGATTTTAACAAAGATTGTTATCTTTGTAATTAGGGCTTGGAATGATGCATGCTTCAACCTACATGCGCAATGTTACCAAATCATTAAATATGACATGTACCATGCATGAAATTTCATAAAACAATAGGCCTTTTACTCCTAATCATGTTTAAGCCGTTCATGAGATAACCTACCTCTATTTTGGGCTTTAGGCTTCGAATTTAGGGCTGGAAGTTAACCCTAATTTCTTGCTCGTCATGAACCGAAGTAGTAACTTCTTGCCCCTCTATCTCCCGATTCTCTTGACCTAAAGATGTGAAATGTAGAGGGTAAGACGAGGGTACTAAAAGGAACAAATCGTTCTAAGGAATCTCTATCTAATTACCTCGTTTGGGGCTTCTATTTTCCTGATCTTTCTGGTTCGGTCGCACAATTTCCTGAGTTACTTTCACCAAACCAACATCTTTGCAGACTTCTATCTCCCTATAGGCTTGATCTCCTAGAATAAAATTTTGAGAAAAGTTAGATCTAACTAAGATAAACAAATTCTTAGAAGAAACTTGCCTCTAATTCGACCTCTTTACCTTAGTTCCACGCGAGCCAAAAGTAAGGGTCGTGCAGGTTGGTTCTGGGGTCTATTTATAGGCTTTTAGCTTGGGTTTCATGGATTGGAACAATTCTAGAGTCCTTATTAGGGGTTGTGGCATCGTCGTCTTGGGCATGTCAGTTTCAATGTCATTAGTAAGTTGAATTGAAATAATTTACTTAGAGGTCTTCCATGTTTAAACTTTGAAACATCAAAAATTTGTGAAGCATGCAATAAAGGAAAACAAACCATAACTTCTTTCAAATGCAAAAATATTGTATCCACAGAAAAACCCCTAGAGTTGTTACACTTGGACTTGTTTGGTCCCACCAGGACTCATAGTCTTGGAGGGAAACTTTATGATTTTGTGATTGTCGATGATTTCTCAAGATATGCATGGGTTTTGTTCTTAGCTAACAAGAGTGATGCATTTAAAAAATTTGTTGATTTTTGTGTGAAAGTTTAAAATGAAAAAGGATATACCATTCAAAAAATTCAAACTGACCACGGGAGAGAATTTGAAAATTCTGAATTTGACGAATTTTGCAGGAAGCAGGGGTATGGTCATCAATTTTCAGCACCTAGGATCCCGCAACAAAATGGAGTGGTCGAGAGGAAGAATAGAACGCTCGTGGAGATGGCACGTACAATGCTAGCGGAGAATGGTCTTCCATGGTATTTATGGGCAGAGGCAGTGAATACTGCCTGCTATATCACCACTCGGGTAATGGTAAGACCTATCCTCAAGAAAACTCCTTACGAGCTGTACAAAGGTAAAAAACCCAACATATCTCATTTTAAACTATTTGGATCTATCAGTTATATCTTGAATAATGGTAAAGATAATTTGGAGAAATTTGATGCTAAGAGTGATAAAGGGATTTTCCTCGGGTATTCTTTAACATCTAGAGCTTACCGTGTTTACAATTCTAGAACTCTTGTTGTCGAGGAGAGTCTGCATGTTGTAGTTGATGAATTCACCTTGAGAAAGCCAAATGATGATGATCATTTTCTGATTACAGGTGAGAGTGAAGTTGAGAAAGGAGAATCGAGCAAACAAGGTGAGGCAGAAGGTCAATAAAACGAAAAGGAGCAAGACCAACAAGAGGAGCAAGTACATTCGACTCTTCCACACCAATGGACTACGCATAAGGACCATTCATTGGAGAATGTAATCAATGGTGTGGATGATGGAGTACGAACACGGGCTTCATACAGGGAAGTTGAAATACATGACAATTTAGCCTTACTTTCTAGTATTGAGCCTAAATATTTAGAGGATGCAATTAATGACAATTCTTGGGTTCTCACCATGCAAGAAGAACTACACCAATTCCAAAGGAATTGAATCGGGTGTGGTTCCTCGTGCCCCGGCCTGATAATCATCCTATAATCGGAACTAAGTGGATTTTTCGAAACAAACTTAGTGAAGACGAGGGTGGTTGTAAGGAATAAGGTAAGATTGGTAGCTAAGGGCTACTCTCAAGAATTTGTCATTGATTTTGACGAATCATTCACTCATGTGGCTAGATTAGAGGTAGTGAGAATACTTCTTGCTTATGCTTGTCACAGGAACATCAAGCTTTTCCAAATGGACGTGAAGAGTGCCTTCCTCGATGGGGTTATCAAAGAAGAAGTATACGTGGAGCAACCGTCGGGCTTCGAGGATGAAAAATTTTCGGACCACGTCTACAAATTGGACAAGGCACTGTATGGGTTAAAACAAGCTCCCCAGGCATGGTATGATCGCTTAAGTTCATTTTTGATTGATAATGGCTTCAAACGAGGTAATATAGATCAAACGTTGTTTACTAAGACTTGTAATGAACATGCCTTATGTTGGCCCAGACTAGATGGCGGACAAGAAGGGGGGTTGAAATGTCCCCCAGCCGAGATGGCGGATTTTAAAAATAATCTATCTAATTACAGCTGAAACAAAAATAACTATGTTAACTAGGTCAAACTGATGTGAGATAAAAGCGTTCTCTCAAACTTTCTAATCTCACACGGATTATCAATGCAAAGAACAAGTGAAATTGAGCCTAACACGTATAGCGATTGAAGCGATGTGCGATGGTGCAGTGAGTAAAAAACATATAATAGACCTGTGAAAGGAGATAGAAGAATAGGACAATCACACAGGCAATCACAATCGACACATAGATTTTTAGGTGGTTCAGGACCACGACGGGCTCCCTACGTCCACCCCTCACTGAACCCCGATGAGGCTTCACTACACACTACAAAATATAGCAGCACGGGGATGAGTCCCAACACTACACACGCTGCTTCCACAGTAATACACACACGGGGCCTGGCCCCAAGACGCTGCCACCACAGCACTCACACACACACAATCAGGGAACACACCCCGGACACTAAACCACATGGAGTCACAGCTCCGTCTTCACACACGGACTCAGGGAAACTCTCCCCGCAATGAAACCACACACTCGGAGTCGCAGCTCCGCCCACACACGGTAATATTCAGAGTTCGACGAAATAAAAGGATATACAATGACAGCCCAAGATATTAATCTATGCCCAAATAAAAGAGTGGAAATGAGAGAAGAAGAAATCCCCCTCAAATCTGCTATCAATCATGTCTATTGCAGCAGTGGGGTGCGCTGAAAACTTTTCTTCACGGAGTGGAAGTCGGCCAAGCTCGTAGGAGACGCCCAAGGATGGATCTTCAGAAACCGCGTTCCGCACAAGGATCAGATCGGAGAGATAGGCACATTGATGGCATTCTCCTCCTCTTCTTCTTCCTCCTCCAAGTGGGTGCGACACCCCTTTCTCCTTCCCTGCAACAGATAGAGCAATATTAGCGCAAGGGACATCTCCTTCGATGGAGATCACAGCATACATATACCCAAGAGAATCAGCAGCAAAAAGACCACAAAGCCCCTCTCAAAACCCTTCAAATACACACCCAATAGATGGGAGAAACCCTAAGGGTATATGGGGTAAAAAGCCAAGACAATCGGATCAAGAAATGGGGTGTTCGAAATCAAAGTCGGAATCACGATCCGGACGAACCAGACAAAGTGTCGACTCTTAGACTCGACACTTTTGTCAAGGTGTTCTGCCGACAGAAAAAGAAAATACCACCCAGGACAAAAGTGTCGACTCTTAGAGTCGACACATTTTGTCGAGTGTTCTGCCAACTACAAAAGCAACACACAGGCCAAAAAGTGTCGACTCACAGAGTTGATACTTTCTGTCTGGTTTGTTAAAACTACACAGAACCAGAACATAACAAAATAAGTGTCGACTCTGTGAGTCGACACTTTTCTGACAAAATTGAAAACACAATTAAACTCAATTGACACCCCAAAAATCCTCAACCAAACAACAAAAATAAATAACCATTCATTGAATTAAGGTATTGACATATTTAAAACCACATTCTAACACAATCAAGTGACATGCATTAAAGGGATTTTAGGAAACTAAATGAGCAAGATGATACCACAATATTGTCATGAAAATCATGCCAAAGTGTGATTCAGTCCAAAACAAATCAAGATTTTACAAGCCTCTCATATCAATTAGATTCAGGCAATCTAACATATGAGTTCCAACTTCAGACCAAAGTAAAACTCGAATATGCAAGACATGAAATCCTTCATAACCTAGAAAAACACTTCATGCAGTGAATTAAACCCCAAAACATTAAAGGTGAATCAAATACTAATTTAGCCCCATTGTAATACATTCAAACATAAACTCTTACCTTTGATTCCAACTGAATGACACCAATGTGAACTTGCATTTGGAGTTAGCAAAACTCTCAAGATAATCTTAAAGAATTGCAAATGATTACTCAAATGCACTGTCATAGTTTGTTCAACCTGTAAGTTCAAGTATTGAAATGCAATAACCCATGTGAGTGATTCAGGGATTTTCAAACCCATTCCAATACAATCATGGGCCATGCATTAAAAGAATTTAGAAACTACAATGAGCCTTGTTTAACCAAGATCTTCAGCAAGCGTGTTGAGCAGAAAACCACCTCAAAAACCCATGAAAGATATGCATGAACTCACTTTGAAAACCCATAATTTTCAATTCAAGATTTGAAGAAAATTACCGTAGATTCAATGTAAACTCTTACATTGGATCCATCGCATTGTGAGCAGTATGAACCTGCACATTCTAAAAATTCAGAGGCATGTCAATATTAAACCAATGCATTTGAAGATCTTCCTTCAAAGTAATTCCTCCACAAGATAACCTCCTTCAACCTGCATCTAAGTATCTTGAAATGCAATCATGTATAAAAGTGGTTAGCTCACTTTCAATCCATTTTCATCATAAGCTCACATACCAGAATTTGTTGCATGTATGGAAAAACTAATTCCAAAACAAATTAATTAAAACTTTGTTCATTTATGATATATCCACACATGACTTTCAAGATGTTGGATGTCTGTGTTTTGATGATGCTAAACACTATGACTCGTAATGCATGATGTCATATGTGTTTGAACTATGGTTGTGTCTGAATTGTCATATATGTTTGACTTGCTAATCTGAACTAATTTTGTTATAATTAGCTGTGATGTGCTTTGTCATGCATGTTCAGGAAGTATATGTCATTTTGTTATTCATTACATCATAGTTGGCTTGACTGGTCAACATTAAGTCATGTCAGTGCCACAGTTATAGGTCAATGCATTAAGTTTGGTCACCTTCGTGTTTAGGTTGATCATGGTCTGAAGTCTAAGCTAGCTTAGTATAACTCATGCACCAAGGTCAGTGTTAGCATGCATAGTAATGCATTAGAAGTCGATGTTAGTTGAGCATCATGCATAAACTAAGTCGATGCTAGTATGCATAGAGTCTGTGTTAGCATGTCAAAGAGTCTGCGTCTGTTGGCATAAACAAAGTTTGTGCTAGTTGTTGTGTCCTTCGCATGTAGTCCATGCTAGTTGGCATTGTCTCATGCATCAGAGTCTACGCTAGCTTGCACAAGTCTATGTTAGCATACTTTAAGGTCTGTGTTACCTTGAAGTGTCATGCATCCAAGTCTATGCTAGCATGTATAGAGTCTATGTTAGGATGCATAGAGTCTGTGCTAGTTGTCTGTGATTGTCAGCATATAGTCTGTGCACGTTACTGATCATGCATGTAGACAGGTCTGTGCATATCTCATTTTGAGCATACAATGCGTCTGTGCATTGCTCTTACCTTGTGTAAAACATCTGTGCATATTTCACCTTACACGTCATAAGGTCCGAGCATGTTCTCATACATGCGTATAAAGGTCTGTGCACCTTATCTTACACATGATTAGCGTCGGTGCATGTTCTGTTAGTATACGAGCTCAAGTCGGTGCAGTTTTTGCTGCGAGCTCTTTAGGTCGATGCATGTGTAGCAAGTCAGTGCATGTTTTACTGCTATGCATTATGGGTCTGTGCATGTTGTCTTCATGCAGCATAAACAAGGTCGGTGCAAGCTTTGGTGCTACACGCATGCAATATAGGTCGGTGCATTCTCTCTTCTATAGAATATCAAGTCGGTGCACGTTTGTGCTTCATGCATATAGGTCGGTGCAATATGCTCTTTGGTTCAAACAACATCGGTGCATACTCAGTTGGTTTGCATATGTAGGTCTGTGCACATTCGTCGTTAGGCAGAACAACGTCAGTGCTAGTTGTGTGGATACATGGTATAGAGTCTGTGCATGTGTGCCTGGCAACATATGTAGGTCGGTGCACTTTGTGGCTTATGTATTAAAGGTCTGTACATGGGTGAACAAGGTCTGTGCATCTATTGTTGCATGCTTATTTAGAAGGTCGGTGCATCCGTGCTCTTACCATTCAAGGTCAGTGCAGCGGCCTATTTTTCCCATAAACAAGGTCTGTGCATTGTTCTCATCTTGCTGTACCATGTCTGTGCACATCTGATCTTATGAAGGTCTGAGCATGCTTCAAGTCCCAGCACATGTAGGTCTGAGCATATGTGCAATTGAAGTCTAAGCACGTTGTTATGTTCGAGCATTCTTCTCGTCTAAGCTTCTATTAGGTCTGTGCATATTGAAAACTAGCTGACAACAGCATGTTTGACGAAATGCCTCTCTTATGACTGACAGGTTAAAGACAGCACGTGAGGTCGAGCTAAGACCAGGCACGTGTTCCCAAAAATGGTGGAATGCTGGCGGATGGACCTAGGGAGCTAATGATTGGCACGTGATCCTAGGGAAGCATCTTCTGCCACGTGGATTAAGATTCCCTCTGCACCTGATGAGTGGCCTCTCTGAAAAAGGCGGGAATGAGCTTCATTCACGCCCAAGGCATGAGCTCGTGGGACCCTGCCTGATGCCTTATATAAAGACCTCGTCTGTGATCAAAGAAGTGAGCGGAAAGGAGAAAGAAGTAAGAAGAGAGCAGCAGAAGAGGAGATTCTGAAAGAAAAAGAGAAGAGAGAAGAAAAAAGGAGCTGCAGAGAGTTGAAAGAAGAAGAGGGTGATGTTGAGATCGAGAGAAGAGAGCAGCAGAGAAGAGTAGAAAAGGGAGATTGAGAGAGCGGTAGAGAGCTAGCGAAAGAGAGAGAGAGAGAGAGAGGGAGATAGAAGCAGAGGTGCTGGTTTGAAGAGCTCCTGAGCAAGAAGCATTCAGAAGTCTAGATCTAAGGATCTTTCTGTTCTGTGTTCTTTGGATCAAATCAAAGACATAGTGCTCCTGCGTGAGCTTGTTAGTTTTAGTTTTAATGTCAGCTTTCCGGTGCTGATTTCATCATCATCTTTTATTTGTTATTTCCATTTCTAAGTTGTGTATCAGGGGAGGCTAAGCTATAAGGCCCAGCGGTCAAGCTGTTAGTCAGTGTTTGGCGAAGCTGTAATGCGCAGCGGATGGGAAGCTGTAAAGCCCAGCGAATTGTAGGCAAGCTGTGAGGCCCAGCCGTTCAAGCTGTTTGGCAGTAGAATCCACACTCTGCTTAGAGTGTGGGGTGGATGTAGGTCTGGAGGACCGAATCACCTAAAAATCTCGTGTCTACCGTGGTTTGATTTCTTATCTGATTTTCGCTAGATGAATGCCTAGGTGCGTTTCAATTGATTGTTCTGTGTGAGTGCTTTAAGATTTCTTAGTGTGCGTAATCTACTCCTGCAAACCGTTTGAAGTTGCTGAGTAGCACATTACTTTTGTTGACCATCTATTTGACTGTGTGCCTAATCATTGCCCGGAGTCAGCTATCATCTGTCTTGTCCATGTTTCATTATAGCTCACATTCAGTTAAGCTAATCAGTCTTTAATTCTGCATAGCTTACTGTTTGTAGCTTAATCTTTTAAATTGGCAAGAATTTTTGAAGGGGATTCATTCACCCCCCTCTGAATCCGTCAATAGCACCTCAACACAAGAGTTGTCCAAGACAATCAAGTTCAGTCCAAAATTCAAGGTTCATTCCAAGAACTTTAATTCAATTCAAATTAAACAAAACATTGATTCCGTCCAATTAAACCAAGTCCATTCCATGAGTGAGTGAGGTTGACACTCCTCAGAACAATTGTACATCTGTTAATGTTCTTCACCGAGCATCCAAACCTACAAAACAAGATATTAATATTCAGCTCTAGAAGAATCAATAAGCATTTTCCACAATACTTGCACGCAATATATTGTTATCATTAAAACCATCACCAAGGACAAAGAGGGAGTGCAGTGAACCCAACAATCTCCCCCTTTTTGATGATGACAATATATTGTGGCAATCCAAAACTCTCTCCCCCTTTGACATTATCAAAAAGTGGGGGACGAGGTGAACAGATATGTAGCTGTCTTAGAATTATGAGTTGTAAATTTGGAAAGCAAGGGCGCAAGAACCTAGCAAGGTGAATTGTATGAACAAACCACATCATTCATCAAACCTTAAATGAGGAACAAAACTTTCAAGAACTTAAGAGTATGTGCACGGGGAATCCTGAAAATGCAGAGTTTGTATTTATGCCTTCTAAGTGCCATGACTATGTAACACATGTCTATGCTGTGGGGATCGTTTCTTTTATTTTTACCAGGGGGTGTTTTATTATGTCAATCAGTCGACTAGTTAGTAAACAAATGACCAACGGGTTAGTTGATCGCGCAGGCGTGCCAGTCACGTGAGTGACAAATTTATTGTGCGCTCATTCTGACCCTTGTGGGGTGAGAGTGAGATTCGGGTCGGGACCAGCAGTCTGTCATACCATAAAGGCTATGGCGTTAATTACATCCCCCCATAAGGGAGAATACCTTTGATTAGTTGCCGAGATAGAGAGCCATTCGAGGCCGAAACAAGATGCAAGAGTATGAATGTTACGAGGTCACATGAGATGCTTTTATTTATCATGCAAGTTAGGCATGGTTCATTGCGTTGGAGACCCTTGGCACGTGGCGGAGGACGTAGGTCAAAGACCACCATCGCGCATAGCAAAGACTTCCGATCGGGCATAACCCGACTTCCGTGAGTGCCATTTGATATACCCAAGGGTCTATGCAAGCATGCATGCATGATGCTCATGATTATGCTAGACATGGCAATAGAATTATGAAGATAAAAGATGATCAATCACGTTTATTAATCTCCGTCAAAGGAGACAAAAATCATAACGTAAGCGTGATAATGGAAGCACGATGCTAACAGATATAATAGTAGAAGCATGGTAATAAGATGGTCCAGACTTAAACAGCCCTTCTCTTATTTAGTTTATTACTGATTAGGGTTCATTAATCTCGACCATGGGAGGTGAAGATCGCTCCGGAGACGAGTGAGTGATTAGAACAACACAATGATTCTAAACCGGCGCGACCGCGCGTAGGGATAGGTTTCCCCGGCGCGGCCAAGCGTAGGCAAATGAGCTTAATCCGGTGTGGCCATAACAAGCGTTAAAACGCCGCGGTGGCCTTGGGGCGCGCTAGTTTAGGGCGCCCCAGGAACGAGCCAATTAAAACCAGAAAGATATGAGTCTAGTGTTAATCCGGCGTGGGGGGGTACCACGCCGTATTAGGGTGTGCCGGATTAGGACCACACCATTTTAATTGATTTTTGAAGTATTTTGAAGCTATTTTGGTTTATTAAGATGTTGAGGGTTTTGAAGTTAATCAGGTTGATTGTTTGTTTAAATAGAGTCCAGGGCTCTCCAGGAGCGAAGTTATGAGCTAGTGCGAGGTTCATACTCAAGCACTAGGGTTTATTACTTAATAGCATGTGTTTTATTGAAGCCAATTCACTGGAGGTAATCTTATTAATTAAAAAGTCATACCAAAAATTGGGCAGCATCTCCCCCATCCCTGAAAGATTGCATGGGAGAAACGGGGTCATACTCACGTGTGGAGTAAGCCCCTTATCAGCCGGCCGGCACAATGGCAGCCAGCAAACCCCAATCGGATAGGAAACCCCCGAGGACTAGCCTACGAGTGGGCACCATGGCTCCGTGGGTTGAACAGGTGGATAAGGTAGCTAATGGAGGAAGCATCAACCTCAAGGGCTAGCCAACGAGGGGTGAGTAACCTATAATCTACACGTTATCCGAGAGAGGGACGACCATTAGGAAGAGAAGCCCCGAGGACTAGCCTACTAGGGGCACGCATCCTTTAGTCACCACGGGGTCCCGAAGGGCTGTGGATTTGAATTGTTGGGCTGAAGCCCCTGTTGATATTCGCCCTATGGCCCGTAGGGAACATCCATCATTCACAAGTGGATCCCCTTTGTCAAATTGACGGTTCTACAAAACAGTGGGGAATGTCCCCCTCCCCGGATTACTGGGACAAAGCCAACGGAGCTAAGATAGTCTAGTGACTGCAAACCGCAAACGAGAGGAAAGGAGATATTCGGTATTAACATATTACCATTCACAGAGTTAAGGTATTAATGCTCACGGGATTGGATTAACATTCACAGAGAAAGGGGTGATTAGCAATCACAGAGAGGGGTAGCTAGTATGTAGATAGGATGCTTTAACTACATACGCATATGCTCGAGTAACTGGCATGCAGCAGTCACAGGACGAGCCCTGGTGTTCTAGAGGTGACCCCCACCTTCTCTGAGCAATAGAAAAATGCAAAGAGAAAAGAAAATGGAGATCGGACCTTGAAACAGAGTGGGAAGAGGTACGTGTACAAGAGCACCTCTATCCACGAAGTATGCAGGAACCATCGAGTAAGACATGGCCTCGGCGTCGACGTGAAGGACCCGAGGAGGGGTCATCTCTGTAGCCCATGGTGTCCCAGGGCATATTCAGATTCGGAGGAACATGATTCAGAAACCACGCGCAGGAGGAAACAAATAGATACACCGACTGAGATAAAAGTGGAAGAAAGAGACACGGCATCGAGCGTTTAATCCACCAGCACATTCATATATACCATCATCCCGTGAACCGGGGGACTAACACATATATTACAAATCCAGTGCCGGCATCGTGGCACAGTCACCGTTTACTAATTGTAGAGAGATTTACATAAGGAGAATGAATCAAAGAGATGACGAGGAGAGGGCGGAGAGATTGGCTCATATCATCGCCATCCCCCCTCTCGCTTACATTCGATCAAAAGGGAACAAAACGGGAAGACGGTCGGGAGAAAGCAGACGACCCACCTATGCTCAGAACATAGTATCAGGATCCCCTTTTTCTTCTCCGGCTCTGGAGGGCTTCAGGCCGAGCAAAGGAGGACGGCGGCGAGGGGGGGTGCTCAGTGGGAACCCTGCTTCTCCCCGAAGGAGACCCTCTCTCCCTCGAACTTGATTGGCTCTCCGGCTCTCTCTCTCCCTCGAGCAATCGCCACTCTTTTCTCTTAATTTGCCTCCTTCTTCCCCTTTTTTTGGTCGAACCCCGTGGCCATATATATAGGAACAGGTTGCAAAACTTAATCCGGCGCGAGGAATGGCGCGCTGGGGAAGGGATCTTCACAACCTTTTGCGCGCCGGAATAGGAGGGCACCGGATAAGGGGGCGCTGGTGATCAAGCACGCCGTATTAACTTCATTTGCTTGGCGTGGGTCAGACGGTGGGTCTGGGGATGGTCTCGGGGGTCACCGTGACCATTCTTCTCACCGTAGTTCTTCGAAACACTGACGGGAAGCCTTGACAAAGCTCTCGGGACGACGTATGGCCCTTCTCGGAACCTCGAGTATCTTGGATTTAAACACGTGGGTTTTCTGCTGACACGGCTTTCGGCACTACGATTCGTGCTGCTGGCTCGGCCTGGCTTGTGTTCAAAGCTTCTCGGAGGGTGGAGTAACACCCGGGATAGTTCCGCCCAGGTCGGGCGATCATTCGGCCACTAACGGACCCAACTTGGCGATAAGCCGTACCCATGCCGGGTAATCGGGATCTTCTACCGACAGAGCCCTCGGTCTTCCATTCTGAAGAGCTACAGGCATTCTTTCACCTCAGGGGAGTCTTTCATAAGGTGGCGGGCCACCAGGTAGACTGTCGTCCTTGGTCGGACAACGGGTGTAGTGTATGCGGTATGACGGAGTCTGTGACGACCCAGAGTTCAGGATACCGATATACCGATAAATCGCTATACCAATATCAAGAACTGGGGAGGCCACCCAAGAGGCTGATGAGGCCCCTGAAGGGTTAGTGAGGGTTGTTGAGGGATTGCATTACGAATTGGAATTACAATGTGCAATATTGACAATTTGCAACAAAAATTAATATTAATGCGGAAGCAATTTAAAATAACATAGTGGTAAATATATACACTAGTCCAGATTTACAACAGAGCACAAGTCCACTGCACAACTACACGGGGCATACCCCTGCCAAAAGTACAACAAAAGATGAACCAACTACAGCTGGCGACCCTACACATGATCACCAAACGGACGCGACGACGAAGCGGCGGGAGGCTGGGCGGCTCACCTGCAAAAGTGAAGGGTGAGTCACAGCCAGACTCAGTAGGGGTCACCCGGATCCCTACAACACACTAACACACCGACATGCAAAAAGTAAGGCAACCAGCATGCAATAAGCAATTAAACAGGCAAATGGCATAATTAAAACAATAATAAAGCTGTAAATCTAACTACGCAGTAAAATAAAATAGCTAACACCAAATCTCACAAAACACCAGTGCTGAAAATAAATCTACTCACTACTTCCAAGTGACAGGGTCTACTCCGCCGTAGAACAAGAGAGCCCCACTAGAAGAAAGGGACCAGATGCGTCCCTGACGACTTACTCTGCGGCCTCCAGCAACTCACGTGTAAGCGTCTACACGGAGAGGCGAACAAAACCAGTACCAAACCGAGTAACTAGTTAGAGCGACACCTGTCAGTGCCAGTCCCTATCTCTGACCACGTGTGCACACACTGGCTCTTGCCTGAACCAGGTCCTCCGCTAGTTTTTCCCCTCCGCAGGACGCTAGGGCCAAGCCGGGGGCACACGGAAACTAGCTTACAAACCGTTGATTGGGATACCCTACCACCCCTCCCAGGTGGGTCGACCTGCGTCGTAGGGCTACGACTAGTGGCTCTATCACAAGGAAAGTAAGAGAAACAACCCTACTCACATAACCATGCACGAATCCACGTAAACCACGCTATTCACAACTCTGCATACATGGGCGGTCTTGCTCCAGCCGCCTAAACAAAAATGGTCCTCCACTGGCCGCCCAGGGAGTTAAACGGTCTTCCCATGGCCACGTCAATAGGATAAACGGTCATTGCTCCGACCGCACAAAAATCAATCATGAAAGGATGAACGGTGCAATCAGCACCGCACATATAGATGGGCGGTGTGAGCGACGTCACGCGGTTCGGGGAAGCGGAGAAGACGCGGAGCGCGCGGGCTCCTTCTTTTTTGTTTGCTGCAACACAGAAATAAGAGAAAAGAGAAGGGGCCACCACGGGAGATTGCTCCGGCGGGGCGAGCGTGACAAACGTGATATAGCAAGATATGGGGGTTAAACGGCCATAGCGGGAAGTGACTCGCCGCGACATCGGGGGACGGGAATGGTGCAAAAATTAAATAGCAGGAATTGAAACGGCCATTGGGGAAGTGACTCGCCGTGGCCTCGAGAATATGAGCAGATAAGAAGATAGCAGAATATAAAGAGAATATAAAGAGCAGGAATTTAAACGGCCATTGGGGAAGTGACTTGCCGCGGCCTCGAGAATATGAATAGATAAGAATATGACAGGATATAAAGAGAATTTAAACGGCCATTGGGGAAGTGACTCACCGCGGCCTCGAGAATATGAATAGATAAGAATATAACATATAAGAACGGGAATTTAAATGGCCATTGGGGAAGTGACTCGCCGCGGCCTTGAGAATATGAGCAGAATACAACAGAATATAAAGAGAGTATAAGAACGGGAATTTAAACGGCCATTGGGGAAGTGACTCGCCGCGGCCTCGAGAATAAGATGTGATCGCCAGGGGCCGAAAGACCCCAAAATAAAGAAAGTGATCGCGCCTACCTCAAGAGCGGGAGATGGCGGGTTGCTTCTTCCTCCCCCTTCGGCCGGCCGACGGAGAGGGCTTTCCTTGGGTACCCTTGCAAAACAACAACAAACAAGTAACGAGTGGATTAGAAATATGAAGGTGTAGTATTCAAATCCTTGCGATAAAAATAATGAAATGATGGCAAGACACACACCTGGTTTGTGTTGTCTTTTAAACCCCTCTCGGACTCGAGTAGGAGGAAAATGAGATGATGGATGCAAGAAGTATATAAGAAGAGGCGCCCTTATGAAGGGGGATAGATGATGCGAGATGATGAATACAAAAGAACTAAGAAGAAAAGGAAAGGATTGGCTTATTGGATGTGCCGATGGTGAAATCCGGCGGAGCTCCGGCAGCATAGGGATGGCGTGGAAGCGCGGTGGATGAAGACGACCTTCCTCTCGCGAGCGTGGGCACCCGAGAAGCCGACAGAACCTCCACCTACAAAAGACCCCACGGGTTAGAAAATGACTCCGGTAGCCTCTGGGCTCCGGCAGCCTATCGGATCTCTTCGAAGCTCTCTTAGAACTGAGGGGGTGGGCCTCTATTTATAGGGCTCCGGAGGGTGGAGGCGTCCAGGGCCCTGGACACCTCCATCAGGGCCGAACTAATATTTTATTCTATTTTTATTAATTTTTTCGGAATATTTTTGTGGAGGCGTCCAGGGCCCCGGACGCCCCTAACAGGTCCACCGAACACCACCGACGGCCGCACGCGGTTTGACACAACGCGTGGTTTTGTGAGCGGCGCCTCGTGATTTTGAAATGGGTGCGTCCAGCGGGCTGGACGTCTCCATAATTTGGCTTTTTTCACATACGACAAACCGTCGTTCGGTGGGCGGCGCCCGTGAGGAAGTTGATGGAGGCGTCCAGGGGCCTGGACGCCTCCATTAATATATTATTTTTATTTTTTTGTTTTGTCTTTTTATGCCAAAGCTGGCATTATATATTTTTTATTTTTATTTTTATGGAGGCGTCCAGGGGTCTGGACGCCTCCATTAATATATCATTTTTTATTATTTTGTTTTATCTTTTTATGCCAACTGGCATATATATATTTTTTTTATATTTTTGTTTTTATGGAGGCGTCCAGGGGCCTGGACGCCTCCCTTAATATATTATTTTTTATTTACGTTTTGGGTTTTGAAAAATAAAAGTAAAATAAATTAAAACAATGGGGGCGTCCAGGGGCCTGGACGCCCCCATCAAGACCCACCCGGGTCCTCGGACAAGCGTTGGCGGCCGCCCGGCAGACACCCTTCTTGGTTCCGGAACCTCCTGATGCGTCTGACTGGTGTTGATGCCGTCCGAATGCCGTGACGAGACGATTCCGGATGCCGAAAAGGGCGGAAGAAGACTCAAGAAAAAGGAAGCACTCGAGCGATTCAAAATGCGTAAGCCGTTGCGGGGCGTTGTATAGTAATATGAGACTTTCTCGGGAGACGTCAGGAATGACGTGTCTACAGCTGTCCCGCCTTGGCGTCTGCTTTGCAAGGGAGCGACACGTAGTGGAATGGTATCGAAGTGGAGTGAAATGAAGTGGGAGCGGAGTGATAAGTTGATGCCAAGGTGTGATGAGACATGCTTCTGACGTACTGTTTGGAATTTTTCCTGAAGTTTCAATGAGGCGACCTTGAAGGAGGTCTTTCAAGTCTTGACGATTGCTTGGACGGAGATCAAATAAAGGAGGGTGAAATGTGCACTCAGGCACGAAAAATAAAGGAGACCAACTTCTCGGTGTGGAAGTGCCTGGGTCATAAACCTGCAGGTTTCACCTTTGGGAGCGGTTACCACCCAATGTGGAAGTGTTGCAGCCAAGGTGGGTCAAACAAGGTAAAAAGGAATATCTGAGGGTCTGTCCAAACAAGGGTCTCCTTTTGGAAGAGCAACGTAGGGCCGTTTCAAGGAAACTCAGTATTTTATTCGGAGTGGAATATCTCATATTTGTAGGAATTGAAGCACAACGGCCTTCGCAATCGAATCACTTGAATGATTTTCCGCAATAAATCAAAATCCTATATGAATGCATGCTGGGTTAAAATAAAAATTTAAAACAAACTAAAATAGAAAATAGCCAAGGATAATATTGTCAACTTGTTAAGAACGGGTCAGGATACCGATCCGGTGAGCCGACACTGGGCTGGGGCCCGTTTATCCACGCACCAACTCACTGAATGGAACCGTCGTCCCCATGCTACCACAAGTTAACGGCCTATCCGTACAACCCAAATTCTTCCGGGATCATCACTGTTTTTGTTGAAGGGGAACTCAAATCCCAGATTTGTTCGGGTCGCAAGGTCCTTGACATGTTCTAGTAGCGTAGGTATCGTATACTATGATGCATGACATGGTGGGACCAACCATTGAGAGGTGGGATAGGAGACAGGACAAGGACGTCCGTTAGTAAAACCTGCACATACTAGCAAAGGTTAGCAACATCAGAAAGTAGCAGAATCGCACCACAGTACAAAGGAGATCCAGACAAAATCTTGACAATGACCACTGATGTGACATGTTCCGTCCTGTAGCGATCTTTCCTTCCTATAAGAACTCCCCTTAGGCTAGTTCATTCAAATGCACCAAGGTGGGTTTTGGAAGCTCAGGAGAGGAAGGAGAGGAGAATCTAGAGATTTCAGGATGGAAGGAGAGTCTTCCCGCGTTATGAAGAGGAGCAGGCCTAGCAGCGAGATCAGGCGACTCTCCGACCTCGAGGGTCATTTGAGTGGGACGATCATGTCGCATATGGTAAGCTGATTCATTTCAAATTTCTCCACGTGAACCTTCTTCTTACTACCTTCCTTTCCTCTTCTTTCTTTTCTCTTCCAGCCATATCCACTCTTCCCAGGCCCGAGGAAGTTTTCCAAACTACCATGGCTTTCAAAGCTAACTTCCAACATCTCCATCGGCATGAGGGCCATACTCTCGAAGTGGCATCTGCAGGGGCTCCTTATTCACGCCAAACACTATGAGAAGATTCGTATGGACTGGGCGGCTATGGGCGTACTAGTGGAGATCTGGCATCCCCAGACCCACACTTTTATCTTCCCGACCTTCGAGGTGACCATCCTCCTCGAGGAGGTGGAACTTCTGCTCGGATTGAAGAAATTCAAGAGTGACGGGAAGGTGAAGGCTATGCGGATGCTGACACGGGGGACTTCCGAAAACGTCCTTGGAAGCTTCATGCCGCCCGACGCAGCCAGAAAGGTCCGTACTCAAAAGGGGATCGATCTCCAAAAGCTTGCGGAGTGGGTCATGGACGCCCTGAGAGGGTCACCAGACGATGACTATTTGGAGGGAATCATGAAGGGGTTCACCATTTGTCTGGCGGGTGCTCTCTTGTTTCCTTACACCGACAACATGGTTGAGGAAGACCAACTGAGTGCTATCTGCGGGATCTGGCGTGGAAAGAGGGTGGGACCCGCTGTCCTCGCCTACCTGTATAGTGGCCTTACTGCCTCGAGCATGGGTAAGCCTCCTTTTGGTTGCGCACTTGTCCTGAGTTGCTGGCTGGATTTGCATTTCAAGTTTGATCACCGTGAGGGAATGCCAACCTCTTCGAAGCTCTTCCAACAAAGCCCTCTTCATCATATAGCCGACGTGTTAGGGTTTGGTGGTACTGTAGTGAACCGCGTTCCGTGGCTGAAGAAACGTGAAGACTGGCGGTCTCACTTCCGCACCGTGACATAAGGCTTCTTTACTTGCGCACCGGCATGTTTGCTTTCGCTTGATCTCCTTATGAGGCCTTCCCCCGAAGTTGATCTTCAATTGATCGGCGCGACCGAGTTTGTCCTTTATAACGCGCATCGATGCTGCCTCTAGGTCGGCATTCCACGCCATTCGTTCCCACTATCGACTGGCATCGTTCCTTTGAAGAAGAGAGAGTTGGGTACTGAAGCGGATGCGAAGGAAGCGAAGGCCGTCAAAGCACCCTGGAAGACAAGTGTCGCAGGAAAGGCCTTAGCGCACGTGGGGGAAGAATGTGAGCTGTGGAGGTCTTATGTAACCGAACTGGGGAAGTTAAGGCCTAAGGCGCCTAAGCCCCTGATGTAGTTCATTCTGCTTTTCTGATGGAATAAAATCTGGCATTTGGCAGTTTTGGACCAGTTCCCTTAATTATTATTATCTTTTTTGTGGTTTTTCTTTTTCTTTGTGTTTTTTTGTTTTTTTTGGATTATATACATACTCTTATCTTTTTTACTTTTATTATATATATTTTTTTAAATTTTTATTATGGGGGCGTCCAGGGGCCTGGACGCCCCTAATTTTTTATTTTTGATTTTTTTAAAATTTTTTATTTTGGGGGCGTCCAGGGTCCTGGACGCCCCTAATTTTTATTTTATATTTTTTTTTGATTTTTTATTTTGGGGGCGTCCAGGCGCCTGGACGCCCCTAAATTTTTGAATTTTGAAAAAAAAAAAGGTGGGGGCGTCCAGGCCCTAGACGCCCCAATTAAAGTGGATTCTATAAATATGGGGGGGGCCTCACCCCCTGCTCATTTTGTACTGTTCATTCTGACGATCCCGTCACCCCAGAAGACCCATTCTTAGTCCCAATGGAGCGAGGAGGATCGAGCCAGGGTCCAGAGAAGCGGAAACGACGGGCTCGTCGTCCGAGGAGGCTGAGGGATGACGCCGAGGAGGCCGCAGCAGAGGAGATTGCGGCGGAGGAGGGGATGGAGGTGCCTCTTTTGGCCGCGGAGGCCGCTGCGGGCGTTGGCGACGTGGGAGAGGACGATCATGACCCGGTAAGCCCTTCGGAACTCTCACTTTGTGGTTCAATAGGCTAAACGGACGGGCGAGAGGCTGTGAGAGAAGGCCGGGGAGTGAGGGAAAGGAGGCGTCCGGGGCCCTGGACGCCTCCACTTTTTCTTTTTATTTTTGTTTATTTATTTATTTATGTAAATAATAAAATAGGATTAAAAATAAGGAGGCGTCCAGGACCTGGGACGCCTCCATAATAATATATATATTATTAATATATTTTTTGTTTTGGTTTTTTCTATAAAGAAAATAATGAAAATAGAGAGGAGGCGTCCATTGTACTGGACGCCTCCATAAAAATCCTAAAATGTTTCAAAGATAAGATAACATAAAATAAATAAGTAGAATATATAGTGTTATTGCTTAATATTATTCATGATGCTGATGTATTTTTTATTGGTTTTGTGGTGTGCAGGGTGTGATGAAAGGACGGATCAGCTGGTCCCTAGTGGTGGCAGCATACCGTGGGCTGCCGGACTTCCAGAGGGCGCGTGTGGACGCCATGGGCTTTGGAGCTTTCCTTAGGATCGAGCCCTTCCGGCTCGACCTTCCTCTTATCCAGGCATTGAGGGAGCGGTGGCACGCGCCGAGCCGGGCGTTTCTGATGCCCTGGGGGCACATGGTGCCGACACTCGAGGACGTGGCTCGGATCACTGGGCTACGGGTTGACGGAGAGGCGGTGAGCGGGGTCACCTACCCCGACTACCGAGAGAGTGCCCTGGACCTGCTGTGGTTAGAGACGAGCGTGACTGACAGGGACAGCAGGGTAGTCGGCCGAGTGGAGATCATGGAGGCGCTCGGATTCGTCGACCCGCGCTAGCGGGTCAGCGAGACTGGAGCGGAGTTTCTGGCACGACTGGAGGGAGATGCCCGTGCAGCTTTCACCCAGGACCCGAGCGAGCGGGAGCTGGTGGATCTAGACCTCCGGAGGTTTCTTTTCTTCTTCCTGGGCCGCCTTCTGCTGGGGACGAAGGGGGATGGCATCCACTGCCGCTTCCTCGGGATTCTGGCGGACCTTGACAGAGTGGGGCACTACGCGTGGGGGGCGGCTCTGCTTGCCCATTTGATTGCTGATCTCTCCCAGACTTCGGAGAAGGAGACGACAGTCAGTGGCTTCGCACCTTTTCTCCAGGTAAACATTTTATTTATGCATTCCCACAGTTAAATATGCAATTATTGTACTAATGATGTATGATGGATGCAGGTGTGGAGCTATTACTATTTCCTGATGCGGAGGGCTAGGCATGGGAACAGGAGGGCCGTGCCTCTGGCGCGGCGGTGGAGGCCGGTCGTGGTTGCAGCACCCGACG
Organism: Amorphophallus konjac; assembly: GCA_022559845.1. NCBI lineage: Eukaryota > Viridiplantae > Streptophyta > Magnoliopsida > Alismatales > Araceae > Amorphophallus > Amorphophallus konjac. Next base: position 343,251,247 of record CM040123.1, on the reverse strand, counting down.
GCTACCAGCTGGCGTCACTTCGTCGGGAGCTGAGCGAGTATCCCGAGGCCATGGTATGATGCGTATGGTTTTTTGTGTTTTCTTATGTGACTGAATGGCAACTAATATGATGTATGTATGATGATGTAGGTGGTGTGGAGACCCTACCTGGGCACGGGTGACGCTGGCCAGCCTTGGGTTGTAGCGGGTCTTCCTCGTTTCAGGCGGGACGTGTGGGTCCATTGCCTGAACGAGATCGAGCCGCTTCGGCTGAGGCTGGTTATGAGGACGTTGGGGCTAGCCCAGGAGTGGGTTGATGTAGAAGAGTCGGCCCGCATCGGGCGGAAGACCAAGGGGAAGGCGAAGATTGTGGACTGGCGTACGCGCTTCCCAGCACAGTACCAGGACTGGCAGCAGGGCGGGGTCCCAGTGGTATCCCATGTACAGGACAGCACAGATTACATGAGACGATATCGAGCTACGTACGGGGACCGCCTCTCCTTGGGTGGTATGGCAGGGGTAAGTGAAATGAAACTGCTTCACCCTTCTATATGTATATGCATGTGGCAGTAACTTATGTGCAATGCAGGATGCTCGTGACAACATGATTGCCGACCTGTGGGCCCAGCTGGCAGACGCCAGGCGGCAGTTAGTGGCCATCCGACAGGAGTTGGAGATCCTGGTGAGTCTATGCAATGCATTTTTTTTTTGTGACCTAGATTTTTGATGCTTAGCCTTTGACTGACGTTTGCCCCGTGTTTCAGCGGGCCCACCAGACAGCGGCAGCCGGGACGGCTGGTGGAGCGGGTTCCAGTTCGCGGGGCCCTCCTCCGGAGGTTTCTGCCCTTCAGGAGCAGCTGGCGTATGCGGTGGCTCGGGCTGAGGAGGCCGAGCGTGACCGCGAGGCTCGAGTGAGTGCTTGCTTGGCCCAGACCCTCTTCTAGCTGCTTTCCTTCTATCACTGCTTTCTTACGGTGCATGCGTGCTTTGACAGGTGGCCGAGATTTGGGAGGCCCTGGCCCGTGCTGTTCGTGCTGAGCAGGAGCGCGATGCCTGGGTGGCAGAGCGTGATGCCCGGATTGCGGAGCTAGAGGAGGAGCGGCGACGGGAGGCTGAGGAGCTTCCTCGCGACGTAGTGGATCTGCAGATCTCCCTCGAGCTGTCGATGAGAGAGGCGATGAGGGAGAGAGAGGAGAGGGAGAGGGATAGGGAGACCGTGGAGAGAGAGAGGGAGAGGGATAGGGAGACCCTAGAGAGAGAGAGGGAGAGGGATAGGGAGATCATAGAGAAAGAAAGGGAGTACAGGATAGCAGAGCGATATCGAGATTGGGACGAGAGGAGAGCTCTGGTGGCCCAGGTGTCGGAGCTCCGGCTGAGTCTTGGCACGGCGGAGGGGAGACTTCGGGAGAGTGCGGAGCGGTATCAGAGGGCGAAGGAACGCAGGGCGTGACTTCGTCAGTCCGGCTCCTTTTCTGTGGGTAGCTTTCTAGTTTCTTCGGCCGAGCAGCGTCGCCGCACCTTGGAGGCTGGCATGGTGCCACCTGGAGAGGCGAGCACGGCTTCTCAGGGTTCGCAGAGGTCGTAGAGGCCCCCTAGGGATCCCCGTCAGAGGAGGGAGGAGAGAGATGACCAGGAGTGTGGTGGTGAGAGTTAGAGAGTTGTTTGTACACCCCACCGTCCTCACTATATGATGTACTTTTGACTGTTTGTATGAAATGGATTTCGTGCGGTTCCTTTTGTCGTGTGCCCTTTTCCTTCCTGCACTTTCTTTCACACCACGTTGTTCACGCTTCACGGGACTTTGCCCTGGACAGGAGGGAACTACTTTGCATGGAGGGTTTTTTTTTGTTCCTTTTTTTCGCTTTCTTTTGGGCGCGTCCAAGCGCAAGGATGCGTCTTAATCCTCAAATTCAAATTTAAAGCGACGGGTGGCCTTCCTTCTCCGTGCCTTACCCGCAAACGAGCCCGCCTTCCGCCGAAACTTGCTCACCCATCTTTGTCTTCTTCCCCTCGATCGATGGAGTTCGGCGGTCTGGACCACGGCGAAGGTGGAGAGGTACGTGGGACCCCTCGCCCAAGGAGGGACGCGCCAGAGCACGGAATGGCGTCTATGGAGGAGGAAGGGCCGCTTCGGGCCCCCGAGGGACCCGAGGGGCCCGATGTCACGGAGGGAGGTGAACACGGTCTGGTAGGTGCTTGGTTTTCCCCCTCTTTCATCCATTTTGAGTTTTGAAGCAAGCCGTGCGAGGGGGGAAAGGGTTCGGCGAGTGTTGCACTTAAATGATGGATGCATCCTAGACAGGGGGCGCGTTCTTTTTGACTGATGTGGGACCCTTTTCTTGGCGCAGGACATGGCGAGGACCCTGGGACTGGCCGATGAGTGGGCGAGTGCGGACGAGCCGAGCCGCATCAGGAGGGAGAGTCGCTGCAAGGCGAGGCTCGAGGACTGGCACGTACGTCTCCCTGGACAGAAAGGGAGTGTATTGGTACAGGACAGCGCCGACTTCCTGCGGCGGCAGAGAGAGAGTTATGCGGGGCTTCCCCAAGCTGGGGACACGCGTGGGGTCGGCGACTCGCGCGCCCAACTGTCAGAGGCTAGGCGGCAGCTGGCCGTCGCTCAACATGAGCTGTCGCTCCTGGTAAGTTACGTGCCGTACTTTTATCTTCAGATTTGGAGTTTCACTGACGGCCGTTGTTTATTTTGTTCCCGCGTGCCCAGCAAACAGCGACGGCGGGGATGATTGGTGGCGCATCTTCTAGTTCCTCGGCCCCTTTTCTCGAGATTGCCTCCCTCCGGGAGCAACTTGCCGGTGCGGTGGCTCGGGTGACCCGGGCGGAAGAGGAGCGTGATGCCTGGGTGACGACTGTAACGGAGCTGCGGCATCGTGGTGAGGAGAGGCCTTCTCCAGACATCCTGGAGTTAAGGGTTCTTCTGCAGATGATGAGGAGGGAGGCAGAGAGAGAGAAAGCCGAGAGAAGGTCCGAGCGACAGCGGGATAAGACCGAGAGGAGGGCCTTGGAGGCCCAAGTGAGGGAGCTCCAGTTGGGCCTTCAGGCCGTCGTGCAGAGGCTAGGAGGGATGGAGACGCGCTACGAGAGAGCGCGAGAGTTCGGGGAGCGACTGCGCCAGTCTGGTCGCTTTACCGCTAGTGGCTTCTTTGCCACGCCAGGGGAGGAGCAGCGAGTCACTGTTGCGGAGCAGGCGCCAAGAGGCGAGGCAGGTGCTGCTGCACGAGGATCCCAGAGGCTTCTGAGGGTCCCGCACCTCAGGGGAGAGGAGGGGAGCGCCCAGAGAGATGAGTGATGGTGAGGATCGGCGAGCTGGTGGACTTGCCTCCTCTCTATGATTGTAGTGTTTATGACAGCTTATGTAGAATTATGAATGGAGTGATTTGATTTTCTGCTGCTCGTTTGTTCTCTTGTGCATTCCTTCTTCCCTACACTTCCTCTCCTTTGCACTGTTCCCATGTGATGGGTCTGCCGAGACTCCACCCCAAGCAGAGAATCGCGTTTTGTTGTGACCATTTCCCACGGGAATCTGCCGTCGAAGTCAATAATGACGGCCCTAGCCCCTTTTCCCGGATGTTGTGTCAAATTTTGCGGACGTCCTTTAAAACATGAAAGGGTTTCCCTAGACAACATAGGGGGCTAGTCGTCATATTCTTCGTCCAATCAATCACCCTGTGCGAGCGGTGAAGTGACACACGGGACCGCATGGCAGGTTCCTCATTGCGAGGGCTATCATTAACAGGTGATGGAGGCAATCTTGGCCCGCACTCCTTCCATTTCTATAAATTCTTGTCCCTTTTATCTTCCCAGGTATATCGAGAGCTAACTCGAGGAGCACAAGTTTTCACGGGAGAGGAGGAGTTCAAAATTCCGACAGTTGGATGGAGGGTGAATCTTCCCACTCCTTGAAGAGAAGCAGGTCTAGTGGTAGTAGTTCCAGGAGGCTTTCGGACCTCGAAGGACACTTTAGCGAAAGGGCCCAATCACAACTCGTAAGCCAAGTTTTCTTGCCCTTTTTTTCATTCTTTTTTTCTTCCTTTCTTTCTGACCAAACCTCCTCTCCATTCCCTGCATGCGTAGAGTGTGATGAAATCACAGATCTCATGGGAGTTGGTAGTGGCAGCATACCGAGGTCTCCCAGATTTTCAGAAGGCCAGGCTAGACGTGATGGGTTTTGGCACCTTCCTTCGGATCGAGCCGATCCAGCTCGACCTGGTCCTGATCCAAGCCTTGTGTGAGAGATGGGACCCAGTGAGTCGGGCATTCCTGATGCCCTGGGGGCACATGGTGCCCAGCTTGGAGGATGTGGTCCGGATCACAAGCCTGAAGGTGGAGAGCGAGGCAGTGACCGGAGTCACTTACGCGGACTACAGAGAAGGTGCCCAGAAGTTACTGGGTTTGGACCTAGATGGTCGGAAAAATAGGTCGGTAGCTAGGGCGTCCCTCATGGATGCATTAGGGCTCACCGACACTCGTCGGCGGGACGATGAATCCTCAGAAGAGTTCATGGAAAGTTAGAAATATGATGCCGTGCCGTGTACTGCACAGATTTCGGCGACTGGGAAAGATGCAACATAGATTTGAGGAGATTTCTCCTCTTCCTTTTGGGGAGATTGGTACTGAGCTCGAAAGGAAACGGTATCCAATGTCGCTTCCTGGAGCTGCTGTCAGACCTTGAAAGAGTAGGGTATTATGCCTGGGGAGCCGCCATGCTGGCACACTTGTTTGCAGGCCTATTCCAAGAAACGGATCGTGAGATGAGTGTAAGTGGTTTCACACCATTCATCCAGGTATTTTTTTGGTTTTGCTTGTTTTGTATTTTTTTGTGTTTTTGCAAGGTTATGATGACCTGCGCCGAGCAGCTGTGGAGCTATTATTACCTCCCTATGGGGAGAGCTCGGCATTGGCGACCCGCGATGGTGCCGCTAGCCAGGCGGTGGGAATCCATCATGAGTGCGGCACCCCTAACCAACCAACTGATGGTGCTAAGGCGGGAGCTGCAGGAGTTCCCTGCAGCGATGGTAAACTGGAGACCCTACTCAGACATGGTCGATGCCGACCAGCCGTGGGTTCTAACAAGTCGTGCCCGGTTCAGACGGAAACTGTGGATGCACTGCCTGAATGAAATCGAGCCGCTTCGGCTACGATTAGTTATGAAGACTTTAGGACTGGCTCAAGAATGGGTGGATTCAGCTGCGCCACCTCGTGTCGGGAGAAAGACGCGGGGACCGGTGACCTGTATTGACTGGCGCGTGCGATTCCCCGAACAGTATGAGGACTGGCAACGGGGTGGCACGATTGTAGAATCACAGGCGCGGGGTAGCGAGGACTACTTGCGTCTATATAGGACAAAGTACGCAGAGCGGTTCTAACCCCAGGGACTTGTGGAGGTAGGTTTCCCCTTTTTCTCTTTTCTTCTTTCTCCTTTTCTTGGTTTTCTGGTGAAAATGCTGACTCGTAAGGCTGCAGGATGTCCGGGATGCCATGATAGCGAATTTACGAACTCGCTTGGCAGAGATGGAACAACAGTTGGGTAATGCCCGCGGAGCTACGAGCGCCTTGGTAGGTGTACAGTACGTTCCTAATTAAAACCCCAGATTCCAGATGTTGGCTGCTAATTCACGCGGTCGTAGCATGCCCAGATTGGCGCGGCTTCCCCAGCGATGGGAGTAGGTGGTGCCTCTTCCAGCTTATGGATTCCCACCTCAGAACTTGACTTGCTTCATGAGCAACTTGCTCACGCCACGCAGCGTGCTGCGGAGGGAGAAGGGATGCTCTGTATACAGGTAAAAGTTTCAGTGTTGAGTTCTCTTTGTTTACGCCTTATCGCGTATCTGAGATGGTACACTCGGCAGGAAAAGGAGACGGAAGAAGCGCTTGCCCAAGCTGCGCAGAAGGAGGCTAGGATAGCAGAACTGGAGAGGGAACTGCGGCGTCATCCTGATGATGACTCCTCTAGGGATGCTGTGGAACTGAGGATCACTCTCCAGTTGGAGAGGGAAGACCGCGAGAGAGAACGTGCAGAGAAAGAAAGAGACGCAGAGAGAGAAAGAGCCAACAGATTGACTGAAAGGGAGGAACGAAGGGCCATGGAGGCCCAACTATTCGAACTCCGAATCAGCCTTGGTCTTGCTGATGAGTGGCTGAGAGATGGTGAGGAGCGCTACCGAAGAGCACGAGAGCGTGGCTTTCATGTTGGTAGCTTCTCTGCTGCTTCCGTAGATCAATGCCGGGATGTGGGAATAGGAAGAGGTGTACAGAGCGGTAGGAGTACCGCTTTTTGTAGTTGGGTAGCACCTTTGAGAGCGTTTTGCCCGGAGAGTAGTGGGACGAGTAATGCGGAGAGAGAGGGCGGAACTTGATGTAATTTTTTTTTGGTTTTTGGAATAAAATACAAGGTTTGGTTTGTTTGGTTTTTACCTTTTCTTCTGTTGCCTGGATCCCTGCACACATCACTGAAACAAACAAATCAGAATTTCTGTTCTGACTTGGCCCCTTGCTCAATAAGCAAATGGTCACTGTGACTGTCCTTGATAACTGGTCAAGGGGCCAAGTCTTTATTAACGAAGGCAATGGAAAAATATGGTGACGATAAATGCGACAGGCAAGCACACGAATGCAAGCGGTATTAAAGTGAGATGCTGTATGCAAATGCGATCATGCAAAATTGATTTGTTTTCTTTTTATATATGGCATTTTTTTTATTTTATCATAAAAAGATTTTTTGTTTACAAATATGTACATTTTCTCTTTTCCATTTTTTTGTTGTTTTTATCATTTCAATTTTTTTGTTGCTAACGCCTGGCAAGCACCCAAATGGCACCTAACCTACGTGAGACAGGAGTTTCTTACTAACCTCCCAGGTATCCTAAGTGCACATCTAGGTTGATTTGGGCCTCTAGACCCCTCGAATGATGATCCCGCCGGCTAAGACTTACCCTGATGACAATACCGTCATGCCATGCTTAGGCTCCCAGTCGCTTCCGACCACAGGGATTCACCCAAAAGATGTTTGAGGTAAGAGATTTGCCCGACCCGGGTCTGTTTCCTCACAACTCTAGATGGTATATGATGGAACACCCTGGAACCTTAACGACCAACCGCGCGACGCTGACCCAGAATCAGACGCCGTCGCACCCATAGGTGACGTGCTTGCATTGGCCTAAGCCCGAGGTTAAACAAGAAGATATCAAGGTGGTAAACAGGGGTCTTGACCAGCCAGAAACACGGAGACTCCTTCGCAGCGATAGCTTTTGCTTTTCAAAGTAGGCAACCAAATGTGTATATTAAAATAAGGTCGCAGACCCTGGGCAGTTTTCACCTTTCGGAAACTCCATCGAACCTTCATCTTTAGAGGAAGAAGGAAGAGCGTGGGGGATAAACCTCCTGAGAGGATCAGCAAAACCGTTAACTCGGCGAGCGAATAAGGGCCCATGAACTCTTTCCTTTCGGACAACTTCGGACCAAATCTCGAGCATTTACATTCCACGGCCCCTTTTGTGGATTCAGACTTTTGCTTTGAGGGGTTCCGTTTATCGCAACAGGCACGGTCACGACCAGGCTTTTCTCTTCATTTTGATTTTGTATTTCTTTTTATGAGGGAGATATAGTCGTTTGACGTTTGTGGGCTCCCTTTTTGTATGCCTGCGGGGACACTGCCCTCTTCTCGTGCTCTGATCGATGCTCGAGGAAATGGATCCTACTCTTGCCTTTGGGGTTTGAGTTTCGGTTTCTCATGCTCAACGTTTTAAGGGCGCCGACTGTCTCATTTGGTCGAAGAGAAAAGAATAAAGATTACAGCTTCCGGAGATCTTCTGGGTGACGCTCCACCGTAGGTGATGCTACCGACTTTTTTTTTTGAATAAAATACATAAGTGAGCACATGTTAGCTTCCTTCGAGCGAGCATAGGCCGACGTGGCCGGACAGGGATCTCCACGGTTCTGGCAAACCAAGACCCGGTGACTACCAAGCCTTAATGGGCCCTATCCTAACATGAAGGTTAGATGCAGGAACTTAACTACATGGTGACTGCCAGGCATCGACATTTTGAATTTTCTATATTTTTAGTGGTTTTCGATATTTCTTTGTTTTTGATGTTTTTATCTTTTCATCATTTTTTTGTTTGTGCTAAGGGTAGTATTTCTTAAGATAAAGCCCATTCCAAGGGTGGGATAACTCGGTCCCTTCGGCGTTGACTAGCTTGTAGGCGTTGCTAGGGTACACGGCTTGAATTACAAATGGTCCTTCCCAATTGGGTTGGAGCTTAGAACGCGGACCTCCAGGTTTGACAAAAATTCTTTTTACGACCATCTCACCGACTTTGAATTTTCTCTCAACGACTTTCTTTTGGTAAAAGCGAGCGAGTCTATTTTGATACACACGCGCGTGTTCGGCAGCGGCCAGCCGTTTCTCATCCAAGAGTTCCAACTGGGCGAGGAGTGAATTACGACGATCGTCGAGGGAAAATTCCTCGTCCAATTGTACCCTGAGAGAAGGGATCAGAGTCTCGTACGGGACTACCACTTCCATACCATAAGTAAGGGCAAATGGAGTCTGCCCGGTGGGGGTACGGATTGAAGTGCGATAGGCCCATAGAGCTTCGATAAGCTTTTCTGGCCAGTCTGAAAACTTACTAGACTCGCAGGTTTTTTTGATGATTTTGAGCAATGTTTTATTGGTGGCCTCCGCTTGGTCGTTACCTTGTGGGTAATAAGGCAATGAATGATGCAATGCAATTTCGTACCTTTTGCAGAGGTCCTGTAGGTCCTGAGAAATGAACTGTGGCCCATTGTCGGTGACGATTGTGCTTGGGACGCCGAATCTGGCGAGGATGTTTTTCATGATGAATTTACAGACTGTTAACACCTTGATTTCCGCGTAAGCTTCAGCTTCGGCCCATTTGGTGAAGTATTCCGTCGTAGTAAGGATGAAAGATTTCTGCTTGGTGAGGGAATTGGGATCACCTAGGGGACCAATGATGTCGAATGCCCACATGGAGAAAGGCCACGGGGAAGATATTAGATGAAGTGAGGAAGATGGTGAATGAATTTTATCGGCGTGAAGTTGACACTTGACACACCTACGGACATAGACAGCACAATCTTCTTCCATAGTGGGCCAATAAAAGCCTTGGCGAATGATCTTCTTGGCGAGCATCTGACTATTCACGTGGCCACCGCACACGCCCGAGTGCGTCTCCTCTACACATTTCCAAACCTCATCGTCACCAAGACATCTTAACAGAATACCAGTAAGGCTCCTCCTATAGAGTAGACCTCCAACCAATGTATATTTCTGAGCCACCCTTCTTATGACTTTCTTGTCCTCTGTGGTGGCCCCTTCAGGATAAGACTGATGTTGGCAGTATTTGACAATTTCATAGAACCATGGTTTCTCTTCATCAGCCAGTTCTTCTTCAACCTCTGCCAACATGATCTCCCTCTTCTCAAGGATATCTTCCTGCAGGATCTTTCTTGCTATCCTGTCTTTGATATTTACGTAGGAAGCATCATCGATTGCAGGGGCGTGAAGTTTGTAGATGGAAATGGACTTAAACCATCTTCCTAGAGGGAACCTTATGGATGATGCCAACGAGGCGAGGGCATCGGCGAGAATATTCTGATGACGAGGGACATGAACAAAGATCAGTTTGGCGAACAGTTTGGCAAAGGCAGCAGTGAGTTCTTGGTATGGCTTGAGTTTGGGATCGCGAGTGCGATATTTAGTGAGCACCTGGCGAAGGATGAGTTGACTATCACCTATGACTCGCAACTCAGTGATACGAAAAGAATGAGCGAGTTCTAGGCCAGCTAGAAGAGCTTCATACTCGGCTATATTGTTGGTGACTGGAAATTTGAGCTGGTATGCCAATGGGAATGTGAGGCCTTCTGGCGACAGGAGGGCGATGCCGATTCCTCTCCCTTGAGAATTCAGAGCTCCATCAAAATATAGTGTCCACATTGGCTCATCTGATTGGTTGACGGACATTAGTTCCTCATCTGGAAACTCTGATTGGACGGGATCGAACTTGGGAAGAGGATGATGAGCGAGATGCTCGGCTATGGCATAGCCTTTAATCGCCTTTTGCTGGATGTAGGTGATGTCGAACTGAGAGAGAAAACTTTGCCAGCGTGCTAGCCTATCTGTAAGGACGGCTTTCTCCAGAAGGAATTTGATAGGATTCATTCGAGCAATCAAGTGGACCTCATGAGCCAAGAAGTAGTGCTTCAATTTCTGCACTACCCAAACGAGGGCAGCACATGTTTTCTCCATGACGGTGTACTTCTGCTCACAGGGATTGAGAAGTTTGGACAAGTAATAGGTTGCCCGTTCCTTGCCTTCTTCATCAGCTTGTGCGAGGACGGCTCCCACGGAGTCATCCAAGACTGAGACGTAAAGGATCAGAGGTTTTTCTGGTTTGGGTGGAATGAGAACGGGTGGACTTGCCAGATATTCCTTCAACCCTCCAAAAGCTTTCTGACATTTAGAATTCCAGTGGAATTCTACTCCTGGCTTGGTCAACTCGTAGAGAGGTCTACACCTTTGTGAATGTTGAGACACAAATCGACGAATAAACTGCAACCTCCCGATTAAACCTCGGACTTCCCTCAAATTCTTGGGAGGCGGCATATCCCTGATAGCCTTAGCTTTATCGGGATCTATCTCGATCCCTCTTTTGCTCACAATGAACCCCAGCAATTTACCTGACGACACACCAAACACACACTTCTTCGGGTTCATTTTCAGTTGGAACTCCCTTGACCTCTGCAAGACCTTAGCCAAAACTTCTGGATGTTCCATCCTGGTCCTTGATTTTACCAATAAGTCATCCACATACACTTCCAGATATATGTGCATCATGTCATGAAATATGGCCATCATCGCCCTTTGGTAAGTAGCTCCAGCATTCTTTAATCCGAACGGCATGACCACGTAACAGTATGTTCCCCAAGGGGTAGTGAATGACGTCTTCTCCTGATCCTCTTCTGCCAAACGAATTTGATTATATCCTGAAAATCCATCCATGAACGAGAGGGTCTCGTAACCTGCCGTGTTATCGATCAACACATCAATGTGAGGCAAGGGAAAATCATCCTTTGGACACGCGCGGTTAAGGTCCCGGAAGTCGATGCAAATCCTGACTTTCCCATCTTTCTTCATGACCGGGACAATGTTCACCACCCATTGAGGATAAAGAACGACTCTAATGAACCTGGCTTTGTGGAGCTTATCGACCTCTTCTTTCATTTTCAAAGCCATTTGAGGGTGGAAACGCCTTAACCTTTATTTTATCGAGACGGACCCTGGTTTTAGGGTTAAACGGTGTTCGACCAAGGTTGAATCCAGACCCGACATATCCTCGTAGCTCCATGCAAACGTGTCCTTATTTGTTCCTCGTCGATCCCACACAACTGAAGAGTGCTCATGGAGATCACATTTATGGACGCACCCGTGTCCACAAGACACGGGTTTATGGATACCCCATTGATTTTTATTGAAATGCACAATGCATATTTCCGAGCTTCCTTGGGAGCGAGCTCGTAGTTGTGGAACATGATGGCCGGTTGTGTGTCTGTTGGGGTCAGGACGGTCGAAATCTTCTCCACGGGGAGGTCTTCATTAACCATGACTCTTTAAAGGTACTCCATTAAGGCTGCCTGGTGGGATGTGGATCTTTGAAGAAGCTCCAGGATGGAGATCCGAGCAGGCGTCTTGTCTAAATGTTTTAATAGATCATACTGTGTTCCAGGGGTAGCTCTTTCTGGTTGTTCTCCATCATCCTTCTCTGGCTGAGATTGCTCAAGATTCTGACTGTTGTGGGGGAAAACTCTGTGAAAAATCCTTCCACTCCGGAGCACCATTGCCTGCGGCTTTTGTACCTCTGTGGGGGTAGCAGTGGGTTTTAACAGAGGTTTGAGGGGTAGTGGTGGAGGAATGGTCGATGAAGCTGGGGTGATGACGGGAGCAGGGATTCTGATGAGGGGTTTGTTAGGTGGAGGCATGGTGGAGGTAGAGGGGATATTGCGTGGATTATGAAGGATAAGGGGTCTGGAAGGTGGAGGTGGAGATGAAGTAGAAGTGGGTAGGGCTTGAAGTGGGCAATGATTTTGAGGTGGGCTATGAGTAATGAGTGGTTTTGAAGGCATTAGTGGTGATACAGTGGAGAAAGACGGGGTTATGTATGGTTGACGGATGATAAGGGGTTTAGAAGGCGTAGGGGTAAATGTGGTAGAGGTGGATGGTAAAGTGGGGGAGTGAGAGAAGATGAGAGGGTGTGAAGGCGTAGTGGAGAGTGTCGGTTGATAGGAGATCGGGGTACGGATGAGAGGGCGTAATGGTAGTGGAAATGGTGAAGGTGATACTGACGCGGGTTGATGAGAGAGAGGTGCTACCCGGGCAAGGCGAGGGGGTTGCATGACGATGGGGTTGGAGGAAAAAAGAATAGAGGTACTTTCCTGGTGCCACACCTGCTCTCTCCCGACTTCCGGGAAGGAGGAGATGGGGTTAACCTGATGATTGGGCTGTTGGTGCCCCGGTAACGGATTCTGGATTATGCCCATGTCGAGCTGTTGTTGTGGGGCCTGCTGAGGCTATTGTTGTTGTTGTGGTTGCGGCTGCTGCTGCTGTTGTAACTGCTGCTGTGGCCTATGAGGAGGTCTCCTAGCCTTAAGAGCGGCGACGTATCGTCTCATTTCATCCCAATCTATTTGATGTTCATCATTCATATCGTGGATGTAATCTTTGAAATGGAAGCAGTAATCTACTATGTGTCCTGGCTGCCTGTGGTAGACGCAGTATTTAGAGGTATCAACATTCGGGGGCCACACGGGCCTTTCTCTGGGTAGGACGAGTTGGTTTGATGCCATGAGGGCATTAAAAATGTCTGCTAAGGTTTCTGGCAATGGTGGATAGTAGGCTCTCTTGGGACCGAGCGGCCTCCTTTGTTGCTGTTGGGGACCATAGTTTCCCGGGGGTGGAACTTGGTTGTACTGAAGCGGTGGTTGTTGTTGCTGAGGTTGTGGTTGTTGTTGCTGGGGTTGACGTAATGGAGGCATATTATCCTGGGGTGGATTATTTTGGGGTGGAGGACGAAGAGGGAAAGAACCTAGTTGGAGGGGAAGTCGGGGCATTTGTGGAGGCCTTGGGTTGACTGCATAGTTGGCATTGTTGACCGCACCAACTTGCTCATTTGTCACGACCCCTTCTGTGGCTCCGCCTGGGACACCAGCGCCTGTCTTTCTGACTACTTTGGGCTTCGGTGACTCAAACAGGTTCATAATGGGGGAGTCTTTTAACTGGGTTTGGATGTATCGGGCCCTTTCATAGAGTTCCTCCATTGTAGTAAGTTTATTCATGGCCAGGACGTGTCTGAACTGTGGGGTTGCATTAGACACAATCATCTTCACTTGTTCAGACTCAGAGAGGGTATCCCTTATTCTTTCCGCCACAGACCTCCATCTATCAGCATAGCGGACAAAATCCTCGTCGGGCTTCATCTTTTCGGCCACTAGGTCGGTAATGGAGAGTGAGGGACCTACCCTATCCCTATATTTCTGCAAGAACCTTCTCTGGACTATTTCAAAATTCTCGGCCTCGCGGGGCTCCAAGGAATAGAACCACTCAAGCGCGGGACCATCCAATGATCTTCGAAAGAGGTATGCCAGAGACCTCTGATCGTTTTGCCAATAGGAGGATTCATACATGAAATCCTTGAGGTGAATGAAGGGGTTGCCGGTACCATTGTATCTGCGGTACGTGGGCATTTCGGAGGGAGGAAGATGAATGACGGGAAGGATTGGCAAAGCAACCTCCGGGGTGGCTTTCACGTCCACCATCCTTCTCAGATTTTGAAACTGCTCGTCCATGCGATTGAACCTATTGAGGAGCGATTGGGCGAGCTCCTCTGGAGGTGAAGGTGGCACTTGCCACTGGGGGAGAAACTGTCTCCCGGAGACTTGAGGGGGGAACCCGGAATGAGAGGGAGCTGTCGGACCGCCGACAGTTGGCCCTGGCTGAAGCGGTGTGTGGGGAACAACAGGAGTTTGAGATTGTGACGGGAACTGGAATGAGGGTGGTTGTTGGCTCGCTTGTCCTTGAAGCGAGGGAGACTGGATGGCTTGTGCCAACGAAGGAGATGGAATGGCCTGCACGGACTCTTGGAGAGGTGCGATGGCCGGAGTTGATTCCTGGGGCGTGGGGGAAACAGATTTCCCCTTCAGAATGGCCTGGAAGGCCCGGAGCTGTTCAGAGGTAAGCTCCGTGTTGGTGAGGACGCCCAGTAAGGAAGAGATATTCTGTGGTGGGGACGTGTCCCCGGTTATAACCTGCACCTCATGCGAGAGCTCATGAGAAGGACCCGAGTCCATAGCATAGACTCGCAGGTCGGCTGACAAACCACGACTAGGGTGGTTTTCCTCAAAAGACTCGTGAGCCATGCTCACAGTTTTCCCAGAATGCAAAAACATACACTAGCAAGCAGGTAGCACAGATTATCAAACAAGTGGATGCCTTTACGCCTTTTTTGTGTTTTGATTTTGATGATTTTTTTATGTTTTTAGCGAGATCCGAAGTTCACACAAAATGGGGACCCTAGTTTATTTTTGTTTCACCGCCGTGTCAGCTAGGGTCTCTCGTCTCACCACGAATGAAATGACTAACTTCGGGGAACTTCAATGGTACAACCAGCCCAGTAAACGAAGAGGAGATTCTTCGATGTCGGGGACTTACGGAGGTCCCACTGGAGGAGATTCTAGTCCATTGAGAGGAATTCTCAAACGGAGAGTCCTTCCTTCACCGGGAAAGGGTGATCCTCAAAAAAAATGAAGAAAGGATAGAAAAGAGGGATGGATGCATGCAATGAAATGCTGACAGAGATATGGAGTGGGAAAATAACAGAAATAACAGACATATAACAAACAAACAACCAATCAAAACTGACAGTGCTGCCGTGAGCACAACAGGGGCGCGCGCGGGTGCCAATGTGGAGAGGCACGGATGGTGCCGAACTTGCAAGGGTAGCCGAAAGGAAGCAGTAGACGTCCCACCGTGATCACCAATCTGTGAGCGACGTCACGCGGTTCGGGGAAGCGGAGAAGATGCGGAGCACGCGGGCTCCTTCTTTTTTGTTTGCTGCAACACAGAAATAAGAGAAAAGAGAAGTGACTCGTCGCGACCTCGGGGGACGGGAATGGTGTAGAAATTAAATAGCAGGAATTGAAACGGCCATTGGGGAAGTGACTCGCCGCGGCCTCGAGAATATGAGCAGATAAGAAGATAGTAGAATATAAAGAGAATATAAAGAGCAGGAATTTAAACGGCCATTGGGGAAGTGACTCGCCGCGGCCTCGAGAATATGAATAGATAAGAATATGACAGGATATAAAGAGAATTTAAACGGCCATTGGGGAAGTGACTCGTCGTGGCCTCGAGAATATGAATAGATAAGAATATAACATATAAGAACGGGAATTTAAACGGCCATTGGGGAAGTGACTCGCCGCGGCCTCGAGAATATGAGCAGAATACAACAGAATATAAAGAGAGTATAAGAACGGGAATTTAAACGGCCATTGGGGAAGTGACTCGCCGCGACCTCGAGAACAAGATGTGATCGCCAGGGGCCGAAAGACCCCAAAATAAAGAAAGTGATCGCGCCTAC
The DNA here is from genome assembly GCA_022559845.1 of Amorphophallus konjac. NCBI lineage: Eukaryota > Viridiplantae > Streptophyta > Magnoliopsida > Alismatales > Araceae > Amorphophallus > Amorphophallus konjac. Next base: position 343,235,600 of record CM040123.1, on the reverse strand, counting down.
CTCAAGAGCGGGAGATGGCGGGTTGCTTCTTCCTCCCCCTTCAGCCGGCCGACGGAGAGGGCTTTCCTTGGGTACCCTTGCAAAATAACGACAAACAAGTAACGAGTGGATTAGAAAGATGAAGGTGTAGTATTCAAATCCTTGCGATAAAAATAACGAAATGATGGCAAGACACACACCTGGTTGGTGTTTTCTTTTAAACCCCTCTCGGACTCGAGTAGGAGGAAAATGAGATGATGGATGCAAGAAGTATATAAGAAGAGGCGCCCTTATGAAGGGGGATAGATGATGCGAGATGATGAATGCAAAAGAACTAAGAAGAAAAGGAAAGGATTGGCTTATTGGTTGTGCCGATGGTGAAATCCGGCGGAGCTCCGGCAGCGTAGGGATGCCGTGGAAGCGCGGTGGATGAAGATGACCTTCCTCTCGCGAGCGTGGGCACCCGAGAAGCCGGCAGAACCTCCACCTACAAAAGACGTGGGTTAGAAAATGACTCCGGTAGCCTCTGGGCTCCGGCAGCCTATCGGATCTCTTCGAAGCTCTCTTAGAACTGAGCGGGTGGGCCTCTATTTATAGGGCTCCGGAGGGTGGAGGCGTTCAGGGCCCTGGACACCTCCATCAAGGCCGAACTAATATTTTATTCTATTTTTATTAATTTTTTTAGAATATTTTTATGGAGGCGTCCAGGGCCCCGGACGCCCCTAATAGGTCCACCGAACACCACCGACGGCCGCACGCGGTTTGACACAACGCGTGGTTTTGTGAGCGGCGCCTCGTGATTTTGAAATGGGCGCGTCCAACGGGCTGGACGTCTCCATAATTTGGCTTTTTTCACACACGACAAACCGTCGTTCGGTGGGCGGCGCCCGTGAGGAAGTTGATGGAGGCGTCTAGGGGCCTGGACGCCTCCATTAATATATTATTTTTATTTTTTTGTTTTGTCTTTTTATGCCAAAGCTGGCATTATATGATTTTTATTTTTGCTTTTATGGAGGCGTCCAGGGGTCTGGACGCCTCCATTAATATATCATTTTTTATTATTTTGTTTTGTCTTTTTTATGCCAACTGGCATATATATATATATTTTTATATTTTTGTTTTTATGGAGGCGTCCAGGGGCCTGGACGCCTCCCTTAATATATTATTTTTTATTTACGTTTTGGGCTTTGAAAAATAAAAGTAAAATAAATTAAAAGAATGGGGGCGTCCAGGGGCCTGGACGCCCCCATCAAGACCCACCCGGGTCCTCGGACAAGCGTTGGCGGCCGCCCGGTAGACACCCTTCTTGGTTCTGGAACCTCTTGATGCGTCTGACTGGTGTTGATGCCGTCCGAATGCCGTGACGAGACGATTCCGGATGCCGAAAAGGGCGGAAGAAGACTCAAGAAAAAGGAAGCACTCGAGCAATTCAAAATGCGTAAGCCGTTGCGGGGCGTTGTATAGTAATATGAGACTTTCTCGGGAGACGTCAGGAATGGCGTGTCTACAGGCGGTCCCTTGCTGACCGCCTAAGAAACATTAAACGGTCACCCTGTGGCCGTATAGCACCAAACGAATTTAAACTAATTTGCAGAATTAAACTAAAGTGCCAATAAACCAGATAAACGGTCATACGATAGACCGTAGAAGGGACATGGACGGTCTGGTCAAAGCCGTTCCAACGAACCGCCATTGAAAGTCAAAGGAGTAAACGGTCCTAGTAGGGCTGCATAACGGGGTTGAACGGTCTAGGTTAGACCGCACGAGTCTATAAACGGTCTGGGGTTGACCGTTGGAAAATCCCCTCCTAGAGGTTCCCAGGGGTTAAACGGTCCACTACACACCGCCTAAAGGGGATAAATGATTCAATGCTGACCGCTCAACGATGGACGGTCTCCCGTCAACCGCATTGGCGGCGTGACGGTGGGTCGGGTTCGGTCTCGGCCGAAACATCGCCCGAAAGGGCCTAAACAAACAGAAAACACAAATAAGCTAATCTACCATGCCCATACAACATTTCTACAGCTAAACATGCAATCAGAACTCAAAATAAAGCCCAAACCATCGATTTTCCCAAAATCAGGCTAAATCACACTAACATGGAAAAATGCACAGAAATCGAGGAAAACGTCAGCGATCGGCGATGCATGTGCTACCAATGCACTCCTAGCGAGGTAAGGATTCCATCCCCCTACCTTTTTCGCGGAACCGACGAAAAACTCGGCACGAACTTTGAGAAATCACCACGACAAGCTTTTACGCCCACGCGACAGCACGGCTGACCATTCGCGATGAGGCTGGCACTAACGCGATCCTCGCGTCGAGCCGGTCCCGTTTCTGCCCTTGCACCTCGATCCGGGGTCCGCACGCACGAACACCGAGAGAGAGGGGGGGTCGTCACCGTCGCGAGAGAGAAAGAGAGAGAGAGAGAAAGAGAAAAAGTGTGGGGAGAGAGAGAGGCGTACGAGAGATATAAAAAATTTTGTTTTATATTTTTTTTTGAAAATTTAACTCTAATTGCAAATAAACCCTATAAGTTTAAAAATTGTGAATATGCCCTTTTTAATTCAATTAATCTTAAACAAATTCCTATAAATGCCAAACGAACGCCTAAAAATCCGTAAAAATAGCCAAAATGCTCCTAACAAAACCAAGATCCAAACTGCTAAGGATCCAATTAAAACACGGGCGCTACAGTCCCTCCCTCCTTAAAGAAATTTCGTCCCCGAAATTTAAACGGAAGGAAAAGGAGGCAACTGAAAGAACCAAATCATACCTTGAAAATAGAAAGCCGGTTTCCCCCGTGGCATGAAGATGACTCACATCGATCTACAGTCTACCACGGCACCGTACTTCGCAAGCCAATCCATGCCCAGAATAGCATCGAAATCGACCAACTGTAGCGCATACAACTTTGCTGGCATTTGTCAATCATTGATGACAACTGGAGAATCTTCTAGGCACACTGGAGTAGCCATGAAATCACCGGATGGTAGCTCAACAAGAAAATTGCAGGACACTTCCACCATCGGCTCCTCAACACGAGCAAGAAAATTCTCAGAAATAAATGAATGAGTGGCACCTGAATCGAAAAGAACATGCGCTGGACGACCAAAAATCAAAACAGTACCTTCCACCAAATTTGACGCGATAGCCTCTACACGCGTGATATGGGTAACTCTGCCTCTCGGCTGACGGCTGGGGGCAGAAGACTGCTGCGAAGGCGCTGGCGCTTGCTGATAAGACGGCGGAGGTAACTGAGGTAAAGGAAGATGAAACTGAAACTGCTGCTACGGCTGGGTAACTTGCGAGAACTGCACTGGCCTCGGCCTCTGCGAACAGTCTCGAGCAATATGACCCAGCTGATTGCACGCATAACAAACAACGGGCAAAGCAAACGGAACACCCTGGTGACTTCCACCACACCTAGAGCACAACGTCGGCTGACTGACAAAGGGTCCTTGGCACTGTTGAAAAGAAGACGTCTGCTGCACAGTGCCTGAAGGAGCCTGCTGGTCAAACCGCTTCTTGGACTTCTTATGCTTCCACGAAGAACTCGGCTTAAAAAAGACGGAGAACCACCGGTACCAGAAACCACAGACTGAAGTCCTGCTGCAAGCTACTGACTGCCTTTCTGAAACTGCAACGGGAAGCTGCCCTCAAGATCTCGCTAACTCCATCTCTAATGTCACGGCTGCCTGATACACTCCATCCAAATCAGCTACACGAGTCGCGTACAATGGCAATCGTAACTCGGGCCTTAATCCACGCAAAAATTGTTGCATCTTCATAGCTTCATTCGCAAGGATATGAGGCGCATATTGACCTAACTCCAGAAACTTATTACGGTACTGCACCACGTTCATATCACCCTGAATCAGCTCCATAAACTGGTACGCTTTAGCCATTTGGAGACAAGTCGGGGTGAAAGCATGTTCAAATGCAGTAACAAACTCTGGTCAGGTAATCTGCCGAAGCGTCTGAGAACGGAAAGCAACTTGCCACTCGGCCTTCCACCATGTCAAAGCTGCACCCTGAAGTTGAAAAGTTGCCAACATAACCTTCTCGTCCTCCCCGCACTCCATTGCCAGAAATACGCGCTCCGTCGCATCAATCCATTACCTTGCTGCCTCGGGATCTGATTGACCGTCGAACGCTGGTGGATTAAAAAGTAGGAATTCCTTGAGAGCTCTACCACGACCACCCGGCAGATCAGCTTGCGGGACAGTAGCTGGGGCTGGTGCAGGAACAACAGGAGGATGAGAGGCACCACTTTCAGCGCTTGGAATATCCCTCGAAACATTTTACGGCACATTCCTTGGGACACGAGGAGGTCTTCCTCGACGAGGCGGAATATTAAATCTAACAAAGCAACGAATAATCCATTAGTAAACACGAAAAACATCCTAAGCCAGCAATAGACGACTCGATGGACTTGTTCTGGACTCGCTCAAGCAATTTCAATTCCTAATACAATTCCCCAACACATGCTCTGATACCAGCTGTGACGACCCAGAGTTCAGGATACCGATATACCGATAAATCGCTATACCAATACCAAGAACTGGGGAGGCCACCCAAGAGGCTGATGAGGCCCCTTAAGGGTTAGTGAGGGTTGTTGAGGGATTGCATTACGAATTGGAATTATAACGCGCAATATTGATAATTTGAAACAGAAATTAATATTAATGCAGAAGTAATTTAAAATAACAGAGTGGTAAATATATACACTAGTCCAGATTTACAACAGAGCACAAGTCCACTGCACAACTACACGGGACATACCCCGGCCAAAAGTACAACAAAAGATGAACCGACTACAGCTGGCGACCCTACACACGATCACCAAACGGACGCGACGATGAAGCGGCGGGAGGCTGGGGCGGCTCACCTGCAAAAGTGAAGGGTGAGTCACAGCCAGACTTAGTAGGGGTCACGCGGATCCCTACAACGCACTAACACACCGACATGCAAAAAGTAAGGCAACCAGCATGCAATAAGCAATTAAACAGGCAAATGGCATAATTAAAACAATAATAGAGCTGTAAATCTAACTACGCAGTAAAATAAAACAGCTAACACCAAATCTCACAAAACACCAGTGCTGAAAATAAATCTACTCACTCCTTCCAAGTGACAGGAGAAGTCTACTCCGTCGTAGAACAAGAGAGCCCCACTAGAAGAAAGGGACCAGATGCGTCCCTGACGACTTACTCTGCGGCCTCCAGCAACTCACGTGTAAGCGTCTACACGGAGAGGCGAACAAAACCAGTACCAAACCAAGTAACTAGTCAGAGCGACACCCGTCAGTGCCAGTCCTTGTCTCTGACCGCGTGTGCACACACTGGCTCTTGCCTGAACCAGGTCCTCCAGCTAGTTTTCCCCCTCCCCAGGATGAAACGGCCAAGCCAGGGGCCCACGGAAACTAGCTTACAAACCATTGATTGGGATACCCTACCACCCCTCCCAGGTGGGTCGACCCACATCGTAGGGCTACGACTAGTGGCTCTATCACAAGGAAAGTGAGAGAAACAACCCTACTCGCATAACCATGCACGGATCCACGTAAACCACACTATTCACAACTCTACATACATGGGCGGTCTTGCTCCAACCGCCTAAACATAAACGGTCCTCCACTGGCCGCCCATGGAGTTAAACAATCTTCCCATGGCCGCGCCAATAGGATAAACGGTCATTGCTCCGACCGCACAAAAATCAATCATGAAAGGATGAACAGTGCAATCAGCACCGCACATATAGATGGTCGGTCCCTTGCTGACCGCCTAAGAAACATTAAACGGTCACCATGTGGCCGTATAGCACCAAAGAAATTTAAACTAATTTGTAGAATTAAAACAAATATGCCAATAAACCAGATAAACGGTCATACGATAGACCGTAGAAGGGACATGGACGGTCTGGTCAAAGCCATTCCAACGAACCGCCATTGAAAGTCAAAGGAGTAAACGGTCCTAGTAGGGCCGCATAACGGGGTTGAACGGTCTAGGTTAGACCGCACGAGTCTATAAACGGTCTGGGGTTGACCATTGGGAAATCCCCTCCTAGAGGTTCCCAGGGGTTAAACGATCCACTACACACCACCTAAAGGGGATAAACGGTCCAATGCTGACCGCTCAACGATGGACGGTCTCCCGTCAACCGCATTGGCGGCGTGACGGTGGGTCGGGTTCGGTCTCGGCCGAAACACCGCCCGGAAGGGCCTAAACAAACAGAAAACACAAACAAGCTAATCTACCATGCCCATACAACATTTCTACAGCTAAACATGCAATCAGAACTCAAAATAAAGCCCAAACCATCGATTTTCCCAAAATCGGGCTAAATCACACTAACATGGAAAAATGCACAGAAATCGAGGAAAACGCCGGCGATCGGTGATGCATGTGCTACCAATGCACTCCTAGCGAGGAAAGGATTCCATCCCCCTACCTTTTTCGTAGAACCGACGACAAACTCGGCATGAACTTCGAGAAATCAGCACGACAAGCTTTTACGCCCACGCGACAGCACGGTCGACCATCCGCGACGAGGCTGGCACTAATGCCATCCTCGCGTCGAGCCGGTCCCGTTGACTGCCCTTGCACCTCGATCTGGGGTCCGCACGCACGAACACCGAGAGAGAGGGGGGTCGTCACCATCGCGAGAGAGAAAGAGAGAGAGAGAAAGAGAAAAGGTGACGGGAGAGAGAGAGAGGCGTACGAGAGATATAAAATTTTTTGTTATATATATTTTTTGAAAATTTAACTCTAATTGCAACTAAACCCTATAAGTTTAAAAATCATGAATATGCCCTTTTTAATTCAATAAATCTTAAACAAATACTTATAAATGCCAAACGAACGCCTAAAAATACGTAAAAATAGCCAAAATGCTCCTAACAAAACCAAGATCCAATCTGTTAAGGATCCAATTAAAACACAGGTGCTACAGAGTCGATGCCGGCTCATTGGGCTGGCTTGGTCGCATTGCCGGTTGTTTGTGAATTTATCTCGATTCTCCTGAGGTGAAGTCCTCGGTGTTCATACAGGGTGGCCTGATGTAACGACACGAGAATCTGATTACCGGGAAGGCCCGATAACCCGAGACTCGCACCGCCACCCACGAGTCCGAAGACTCGGAAGGGTTAGAAGGATGGTGTGGAAACTACGCAAGTATCACAAGTAATTGTAGAATTTAAACAGTTACAATATTAAGCAGGAAATAAATTAACAATTTACATGGTCCACAATAGAAAACAACAACAACAGTAGTCCACGACTAGTACAGAGACAAGAAGAAAAGTACAGCTACATGGGGCATACCCCGACTTTGACCTCTGGCACTACCTCTGGGCACCCGCACCTCGCTACACCCCAGACGCGCTCCCCTGGGGCGGCGCCTCACCTGAAACACGGTGAAAACACGCAGGGAATGAGTCTCGGAACAAGACTCAGTAGGGATCACTCAAACCCTACCTCGTAAAATGGGAAACCACTACACTAGCGGTAGGAGAGTACCTCGGAAACGAAAGCCTTGTACTCTACCAAACAAAGGTCCTACGGTACGCAAACCGGCACACGTGCCGCGGTGAGACAACCGAAACTCAACGGTCGACCCGACAAACCCAAAGGCCAAACACACGAGCTGACAATCTGACACTCCGTACTCGACAGGAGTACCTCCCACAAGAAGCACAGCCGGTAGCGTCCCCTGACAACTTACACCGCACCGCAGGTGAACTGCCTGACGTGGTAGCGCCTACCAAAGGCACGAACACCGAACAAGTAACCACAAACAAGTGACTAGCTGGGGTCACGCCCGTCGACGTGGGTCCAACCGCCCCCAACCACGTGTGCACACACAGACCGCGCGTGCCTGGTCTAGTCCTCTGACCGGTTTTCCCCTCAGCCGGACTCTGGCTGCAAGACGTGGGGCCCGACGGTAATCGGTCCACAAACCGTCTCTAAGGGTAAGCCCGTACACCACTCCCTTGTGCGATCGGTACCGCGTACTCGTAGGCTACGACTAGTGGAGGGTCACTAAAGGAGTAGACTCTCAAGTCAACGAAAAATCACGTCACAATCGCAGGTACGTGGAACGCTCCTTGTACCAACACCGTCACACAGCGACACAAGCCGAAATCACCATCTCCCGGGACCCCACGGCACCGTTACGTGTGGCCCCCACATGATGCCCAGCATCAGTAGGACCATGGGTCAGCACAGGGATCGAGACTCACTCACCCGGGACTCAAATCGGCAAGGGATGGGAGACGCGGTCACCGGAGGACCGCCTCTTGTGGTAGCGGTCTGCCCTGGACCGCAACCACACAGTCGCGGTCCTCCTGGAACCACGACCACCCTAGCGTAAGAAAAATGAACGCAGTCACCCGGTGACCGTGTTCACACAGTAGCGGTCTCCAGGAGACCGCGACTAAAAACCAACGGTCAAAAATGCCTCGGGGTCTGTGCCGATCCCCACGGTGAACGCGGTTGCCACCAGACCGCGACCAACAGTCGCGGTATGTCGCAAGACCGCGTCCGCCCACCGACACTCTAAAGACCCAATGGTTTAAAACCTGCTGAAAGCGGTCCCCGCCTTACCGCGATCAGTGAAAACGGTCACTGGTGGACCGCGATCACCTCGGTAAACTGAGAACGGCGGGAAACGGCCTAAAACACCATTGCACGCCCCAATCACCCCCGGGTGATGGGGAAACAAAGGGGGAACTCGTCCCCACGCCCTAGTGCATCGAATGATGCCCCCAAAACTCCAAATGGCGCGGTAAAACTCTATATCGGCACTTAAACCCCCAAAGCATGCATTTCCCGTCCCGAGCTCAAATGAACCCCTCTCGGCTCCCCGCCGGCCTAGAAATCACGGGAAAGGAAAGCACGGAGATAGAGGATCGTCACCCTACCTCGGGGTTGTCCGAAACGTGGCGATCGCCGCCGATCCTCAAGAATCGCTTGAAACTTCACGAACTTCCCACGCCCTCACCGAGCACCGAACACCGCCACGATCACCACGCCGCTGCCTATGCCACGACGTCGTCGCCTTGCCGCGTCCACAGCCGAAGGGGATGGCGCCGGGGCTAGCACCGGAAGAGGGGGGCTGGTCACGGTGGAAGCGCTCACGGGAGAGAAGGGAGGAAGAAGAAGAAAGAGAAAGGGAAAAGAAAAGAAAAAAATGGGAATATATAGAAAATCTGATTTTTCAGAGAAATACCAAAAAATATAAAAATGTGTTTCCGGAATCCTCGGACCGCACCGATCGCAACGGTACCACTCGTGCCCAGGTGAACGACCCGGTCCACCCCAGCGAGCTTCCGAAGAAAAAGCCGAAACACACACCGGAAATCAGAAAACACGCACGAAAAAGTCACGGAATGCCTCCGGGCCTCCGAAACGACTCCGGATCTCGCCGATCCGAACACGAAAGATGTCCGAAACAAAATTTCGGACACAACAGAGCCGGACGCTCCAGAAAACCAGATCTGAGACCCACAAAGAAGGATCCGAAAGGTCCAGGATATTACAGCCCTCCCCCCTTAAGGAATTTTATCCACGAAATTGAGAACAACCTAAGGGGAAAGAAGAGGAAGACTCACTCAAACAAGTACGGGAACTGCTGACGCATCTCGTCCTCACGCTCCTAAGAAGCCTAACCACCAGAGTGCCGCTGCCACACCACCTTTACCAAGGGGATGATCTTGTTCCGCAGGCGCTGCTCTCGCCTATCCTCCACGTGGATCGAAAACTCTGGGAGAGAAAGATCTAGAGTCACCTCAGGCCAAACAGAAATCTCGAGCACATGAGAGTCATCGGGCATATACTTCCGCAACATCAAGACGTGGAACACGTCATGCACCGACGCCAACTCAAGGGGTAACTGCAACCGGTAAGCAACCTCACCGATGCGCTCCATGATCATAAAAGGCCCAATGTAGCGGGGACTCAGCTTCCCACGCCGTCCAAAACGCATCACCCCCTTCATCGGAGAAACTCTCAAGAACACATGATCGCTCACGGCGAACTCGAGGGGCTGCCTCTTACGGTCAGCATAGCTCTTCTGCCGACTCTGGGCTGCCAACATGTTCTGACGAACCAAGTGCACAACGTCCACACATTGCTGCACCAACTCGGGTCCCGTCAAAACACGCTCACCCACCTCAAACCAATCGAGTGGAGTCCTACACGGACGCCTGTACAAGGCCTCATAAGGAGCCATGCCAATGCTCGAATGATAGCTGTTGTTATAGGCAAACTCCACCAACGGTAGGTGGTGAATCCAACTCCCCTGCCACTCCAGGCAGCATGATCTCAGCATGTCCTCCAAAGTCTGGATGACCCTCTCAGACTGACCATCAGACTGAGGATGATACGCCGAGCTAAAGGCCAACTCCGTGCCAAGAGCTCGCTGGAAACTCCTCCAGAATCCAGAAGTGAAGCGCGGATCCCGATCCGACACGATCGAAATGGGAACCCCATGCAACGGAACGATCCGCTCCACATACAGACGAGCCAACTTGGACACGCTTCAGCTGACTTTGACCGGTAACAACCGAGTCACCTTCGCCAGCCTATCCACCAGCAACCAAATACTGTCCTGCCCACTCGGGGTCCTTGGCAACCCCACCACAAAATCCGTGGTCACATGGTCCCACTTTCACACAGGAACATCCAAGGGCTGGAGAGTACCTCCTGGTCGCTGATGCTCCGCCTTCACCTGCTGACAGGTCAGGCACCTGGCCATAAATTCTGCGACATCTCTCTTCATGCCAGGCCACCAGAACTGTCTCCGCAAGTTTCGATACATCTTTGTCGCACCCGGGTGTACGGTGTACCTGCTCCCATGAGCCTCGCGCAACACCACACGACGAAACTGCTCCTCCGCTGGGACATACAGCCTGCCACGAAACCTCGTAGCACTGTCCGCGCCGAGCTCCACATCAGCCACCACCAGAATCCAGGGCAACTCAGGGTCCGCATGCTGAGCCTCTGTCACCTGACGACGGATAGCAGGAGTGACAGTTAGACTCGCAAGCACCGCCAACCCTGGCTCCTGGGGAATCTTGAGCCTGAAAGATACTTCGGGCACTTGTTCCCAGAGCCTCCATTTCCTCAACATCAAGGCACTGACCGCAACCTTCCGACTCAAGGCATCAGCGACGACATTCATCCTGCCCGGCTGATAAGACAGGGTGAAGTCATAATCCTTCATGAACTCCATCCAACGCCTTTGCCTGAGGTTCAGGTCCCTCTGGGTAAATACATACCTCAAACTCTGATGGTCAGTGAACACCTCGAACTTCTCACCGTACAGATAATGCCTCCAGATCTTCAGCGTGAAGATCACCACCGCAAACTCAAGGTCATGGGTAGGGTAGTTCTCCTCGTGGGGCTTTAGCTGCCGAGATGCATAAGCCACCACTCTACCATGCTGCATCAACACAGCACCCAATCCAACGCCGGAAGCATCTGTACACACCACGAAACCTCTCGATCCAGAAGGCAAAACCAACACCGGAGCCGAGGTGAGCAATCTCTTCAGTTCCCTGAAACTCTGCTTGTACTCCTCAGACCAGACGAAAGGCACATCCTTCCGCGTAAGTCTAGTCATCAGGGCCGCAATGCGAGAAAAATCCTAGATAAACCGGCGATAATAACCCGCCAGCCCCAAGAAACTCCGGATCTCCGTCACTGACCTCGGCCTTGGCCACTGCATTACTGCCTCAACCTTGGCGGGGTCCACAGAAATGCCATCATCAAAAATCACGTGCCCCAAAAAGTGCACCTCACCGAGCCAGAACTCGCACTTGCTGAGCTTCGCATATAACTGGTGATCTCGCAACGTCTGCAGTACCACACCCAAATGGTACGCGTGCTCCTCAGCAGACTGCGAATAGACAAGGATGTCGTCCACGAAAAAGACCACGAACTGGTCCAAATACGGATGAAACACCCTCTGCATCAAGTCCATGAAGGCTGCGGGGGCATTGGTGAGCCCAAACGGCATCACCAGAAACTCATAATGCCCGTACCTCGTACTGAATGCAGTCTTCTCCACATCGGATTCGCGAATTCTTAGCTGATAGTAACCGGACAGCAAATCAATCCGCGAGAACACTCGCGCAGACTGAAGCTGGTCGAACAAATCATCAATACACGGCAACAGATACTTATTCTTAATGGTCACTTCATTCAGCTGCCGATAGTCAATGCATAGCCGTAGACTACCGTCTTTCTTCTTCACAAACAACATGGGCGCACCCCAAGGGGAAAAGCTAGGACGAATGTACCCCTTGGCCAACAGTTCCTACAACTGCGCCCTCACCTCCCTCAACTCAGTGGGGGCCATACGGTAGGGAGCCTTCGCCAGAGGTCCCGTACCAGGCACAACATCGATCACAAAATCGATCTCCCGCTGGGGAGGTAACCCAGGCAATTCCTCAAGAAAAACGTTGGGAAACTCACACACCACCGGAATGTCCTCGACATTCGGCTCCATCCATTCAGTCACAACCACGGACGCGAGAAAACCCTAACAACCAGAATCAAGCAATCGACAAGCTAGAATAACAGAAATGGGGAATCGAGAAGAGGTGGAACGGATACCTTGGAAATAGAAGGTCCGCTTGCTCGGATGCTAGAAGTAGACCCTCTTCATTCCACAATCCACCACCGCTCCATGAATCTCGAGCCAGTCCATGTCTAGAATCACATCATAATCCCGAAGCTGCAACGCATACAACCTACCTGGCATACTCCGCCCATCGATCCAAACCGGAACCTGGTCGAAGCAATACGGGGTGACCATGAAATCACCCGAAGGCAACTCCACTGCCAAATCACAAGGCAACTGGGTCACCGGCTCCTCGATGCTCAGCGCGAAATCCTCCAAAATAAACGAATGAGATGCGCCAGAATCAAACAAAACCCGAGCCGCACAACCCAAAATCTGAACGGTACCTTCCACGAGCTATGACGCCACTGCCTCTGCCCTGGTCATGTGCGTGATCTGGCCTCGAGCTCTCTGCCTGCCTCCCACGCTAGCTGACCTGGGTAGCGGTGGATAGTGTCCCTGCTGCTGCTGCCTCTGCTGCTAGGGAACCTGCTGCTGCGGCGGCCTCTGAGGACAGTCACGCGCCATGTGCCCTGGCTGGTCACACCGAAAATAGATAATCGGCGCCGTGCACTGCCTGCCTAGGTGGAACCCACTACACCATGGACATGGTCCTCGCGACCCACCCACTGATCCCTGACGCTGCAAGGGGATCGACTACTGTACACTGCCTGATGAAGCTTGCCCCTGATCCTTGGACTTCTTCTTGCCGAACCCTTTCTTGAAAAACTTCTTGACCTTCGTGCCAAAGGACGCAGATCCCGTTACCGACGCTGCCGAAGCCGGCGCTCCCGAACCACCCGACGCATGCTGGAAGGAACCCTGCTGCTGGTTGCGACTTGACAGAGACTGCCCCTGGCTGATCGGTCCTCGTGTCCTCTGCATATCCATCTCCAAGGAAGCCGCAACACGAGACGCTGACTCCAGATCAGTGGCCCCGTTCACGATCAAATGGTGCCTCAGCTCCTGCCTCAAGCCCTGAACAAACTGCACGGTCTTTACCCTCTCATGCTCCCTGATGTGAGATGCATACCGACCCAGCTTGACAAATCGGGCCATGTACTGCAACACGGACATGTCACCCTGCACCAGCTTCAGAAACTCCCGCATCCGCTGCGTAGCAACATAATCTGGACAGTACGTACGCTCGAAAGCACTGACGAAGTCGTCCCACTCGACTTGCTCAAGTGGACGAAGCTGAAAGGACGTCTTCCACTCGGAAGACCACCACTTCCGAGCCGTACCCTGCAACTGGTTGTAGGCCAACACTACTCTATCCTCGGTAGCACTCTTCGCAGAACTGAACACCCACTCCATCTCATCGAGCCAATCACGAGCCGCATCAGGGTCTGCCTGGCCGCTGAAGTAAGGTGGGTGGAACTGCATGAAGTCCCTTACTGCTCAGCCTGGCCCACCCCTAGCTGACGAGCCCTCACCAGCCTCTCCGCCGAACTGTTGAGACATAAGCTGGTACATGCCACTGAGGAAATCCTCGGCCCCTGGAACTCTCGCTGTATCCGCGGCCTCGGTGGCCCCTAGTAGCACTCTACTATGCTCCTCCTAGTCCCTCTGGACCCCCTGCTGGATCTCCTGACCTCCAACCGACTTCCCCTGCTGAGAACGAGTGCTCCTCCTTGGCGCCATGCTCGCTCCTGATGTAAAAGACAGAAAACACGAAAACGGCATGGTCAAAACAAACACCCGGTGCCCAATGCCAGCGTCACCTGTACATCATCGCTGTGGACTAGTGGACCACTACAATTACCTATGATTCTCATGTAATTCCACAACCGGCGCTCTGATACCAGCTGTAACGACCCGAGAATCCGATTACCGGGAAGGCCCGATAACCCGAGACTCGCACCGCCACCCACGAGTCTGAAGACTCGGAAGGGTTAGAAGGATGGTGTGAAAACTACACAAGTATCACAAGTAATTACAGAATTTAAACAGTTACAATATTAAGTAGGAAATAAATTAACAATTTACATGGTCCACAATAGAAAATAACAACAACAGTAGTCTACGACTAGTACAGAGACAAGAAGAAAATTACAGCTACACGGGGCATACCCCGGCTCTGACCTCTGGCACTACCTCTGGGCACCCGCACCTCGCTGCACCCCAGACGCGCTCCCCTGGGGCGGCGCCTCACCTGAAACACGGTGAAAACACGCAGGGAATGAGTCTTGAAACGTGACTCAGAAGGGATCACTCGAACCCTACCTCGTAAAACTGGAAACCACTACGCTAGTGGTAGGAGAGTACCTCGGAAAGGAAAGCCTTGTACTCTACCAAACAAAGGTCCTACGGCACGCAAATCGGCACACGTGCCGCGGTGAGACAACCGAAACTCAACGGTCGACCCGGCAAACCCGAAGGCCAAACACACGAGCTGACAGTCTGACACTCCGTACTCGACAGGAGTACCTCCCACTAGAAGCACAGCCGGTAGCGTCCCCTGACGACTTACACCGCACCGTAGGTGAACTGCCTGACGTGGTAGCGCCTACCAAAGGCACGAACACCGAACAAGTAACCACAAACAAGTGACTAGCTGGGGTCACGCCCGTCGACGTAGGTCCAACCGCCCCCAACCACGTGTGCACACACAGACTACGCATCCCTGGTCTGGTCCTCTGACCGATTTTCCCCTCAGCCGGACTCTGGCAGCAAGACGTGGGGCCCGACGGCAACCGGTCCACAAACCGCCTCTAAGGGTAAGCCCGTACACCACTCCCTGGTGCGACAGGTACCGTGTACTGGTAGGCTACGACTAGTGGAGGGTCACTAAAGGAGTAGACTCTCAAGTGAACGAAAAACCACGTCATAATCACAGGTACGCGGAACGCTCCTTGTACCAACACCGTCACACAGCGACACAAGCCGAAATCACCATCTCCCGGGACCCCACGGCACCCTTACGTGTGGCCCCCACATGATGCCCATCATCAGTCGGACCACGGGTCAGCACAGGGATCGAGACTCACTCACCCGGGACTCGAATCGGTAAGGGATGGGAGACGCGGTCACCGGAGGACCGCCTCCTGTGGTAGCGGTCTGCTCTGGACCGCAACCACACAGTCGCGGTCCTCCTGGAACCGCGACCACCCTGGCGTAAGAAAAATGAACGCGGTCACCCGGTGACCGTGTTCACACAATAGCGGTCTCCAGGAGACCGCGACTAAAAACCAACGGTCAAAAATGCCTCGGGGTCTGTGCCGATCCCCACGGTGAACGCGGTTGCCACCAGACCGTGACCAACAGTCGCGGTCTGTCGCAAGACCGCGTCCGCCCACCAACACTCTAAAGCCCTAACGGTTTAAAACCTGCTGAAAGCGGTCCCCGCCTGACCGCGATCAGTGAAAACTGTCACTGGTGGACCGCGATCACCTCGGTAAACCGAGAACGGCGGGAAACGGCCTAAAACACCATTCCACGCCCCAATCACCCCCGGGTGTAGACACGCCAAAATTGACGCTATGTTGATCAAATCTCATGTCACTATGTTGACGCCCCAAAGTGAGCTTCAATACATTCATAATATGAAGTTTTTCTATTTTGTGTGATCTTTGCATTTTTGTGATTCACGACCTGAAGAGGGGCGTTATTTTAAAAGGCGACCTCATCTAGGGCGTGTTCAAAAGAAAGGACGACCAAATGTCAGGGCGTCAATTCCTGGTATTATTTGGTTTCAAAATAAATTCAAATTATTGATTAACGTCCTTCCTCAGGGTGTGTTTTCAAGTAACGCCTTCATCTCAGGCGTTTTCTCATAATTTTCAAATAAAGTAAGTTTTATTGCCAAAATTAAATCCAAGAAGTGACGCCCTTGATCATGGTCGTGTTTTGAGTAACGTCTTGATGTAGGTCGTCAATTTGTGATTTGACACCCTTCTAAAGGTCGTGTTTTATCCTTCATCGTGTTTGAGTATGCCTTTCCTGAGTAGTTCCCTGCCTCCATTGGTCTCCTTGCTCGAATTGGAACTAGAGGCCTGCCTTCTTTTGATCATTGCCCGTTCTTATCCTTCCGAATCTGAGGTTATCTTGGATCTAGAACCCTATATAGGGATGTCTTGATCGACCTCGCGCGAGGTTGGCAGGTTACGAGAACAGACGAGATCAGAGGCTATCGAGATCAGAGTTTCATACGTAGATGCTGAATTTACGGAGGCTATCCATCTTCTTCCTGTGCAATCTTTAAAAAGCTCTCTGCTTCCTGTTCTTCCTATCAACAGCATCGACTTCGGTTCCCCTTTACTATCGTCAGGGACAGCAGGGGTCTTTGTTCGTCTAATTGTGTTTTCTTCATCGATCATCATACGTTTTTTCTCCTTTTGCATTAGTTTCATCATATCTTCTCCTTCCCTAACTCTTTAGGGGTTTTTAAACAAAAAAAAAAGGTGCGCATGTTTTATTCTCTATTCATTATCATATCATCTACTTGGGATTGATACTACATTCACTTGGCTGATCCACTTCTTTGTTTGTTTGTTTTGTCTTTTTTTACAAGGGTAATCAATAAAGGAAAACCCCCTTCATCGGACGGCCGATTGAAGGAGGAGGAGGAATTCATAATCCAGCCCGCGTTCTATTTTCCACCAGGTATTCGCGATCTTTCTTGTTTCTTCTTGAGGTAACCCCTCTGGCGATCACCCTCATTAGTAGCACCACGTGCTTCTTTTCTTCATTATTATATCATCTCTCCCCCTTGTGTTTTCTCATATTTAAACTCTTCATGTGTGGATTTATCACCATCTACAAATTGGCGATCACGGTAGGACATCCACTATTTTTCTTTTGATTACCATCTCCTATTGGCACCCACGTGTGCCCTTTCCTATTGGCACCCACGTGTGCCCTTTCCCCTTCGGCACCCACGTGTGCCCTTTCCCCTCGGTACCCACGGTACCCCTCCTTTTGTGCCCCACAGGCACCCTCCACCGTGCACACTGCACACTCCCGGGATCAACCAGTTTGTGATTGTTTGATTATTTTCCTGAATTAACGCCTCACCTAGAGACGCTTTTTCATTTAACGCCTTCATCGAGGGCATCTATTTTCTGTGTTACGTCTTCCCAGAAGGCGTCTTTTATCATATCTGATGTCTTCTTGTTCTGTTTGATAATTCGCGCCCTCCCCTTTGGGCATCTTTTTATTTGGCAGCGCCTTATACCAAGGCACGTGTTTCCTCGACCGTGTGCACCACTAATATTTGACGCCCTTTTATAGAGGCATCCTTTTCATATTACGCGCCTCACACCAAGGCGCGTGTTTTGCACTACCTGTGGGCCACCACAGTGATTCACAACAGTGACTCTGTCATCTTTTTGGTTGATAGCGACCTGCCCCAGGTCGTCTCTTTCCTGCATTTTTACAGAAACCTGCTTCCTGTTGCTGTCTGTGATTGTTGGATTGATTATTACATTGCTTGCCTATATTGCTGTGATCTGATCATATTATTTTGCATCTTGTGACATTTGGTTGAGAGACCTCCTCTCTCTACACTAGGATTCCACACACCTCTCTTGGAATCGGGACAACCCTCCATTGAGCACTCCGTCTCTTTGGACCGGAAATCCCTTTTCCAAGACCTCCGTAAGTCTCCGCACCCGTGGATTCCCTCACGGACGTTGGGCTGGTTGTACCCTTGAAGTACCCGGAGTATAGAGAACCTATCGTTGGTGAGAAAAGAGAAAGAATCTAGTTAACCCGGAGATCACACTTGGATAAACTAGGTTTCACTTTGCAAAAGAGGGAATTATTCTACAATTTAATCCACTCTAATCTCAAGCGGAACACTAAAATCTTGCGTTCATCTCAACTTGGTTGCATAAACTTGCTTGGGTTGATTTGGCTTGTTTGGATTGAGTGGGTTTTGTTTGATAGTTCCTTTATAAGGCCGTCTCTCCTCTTAAACATGAAACTCCGTTCAGGTAAAATCATCAACATGGCAGGCTACGGATATTCTTATGATGATGAGGATGAGAATGTTTTTGGTCAATATGAAAGTCCCCTCCAAGATTCCATCTATCATGAGGGAAATTACCCTCCTCCTCAGTCTCGTTATCCTCAAGTCCATGTGGTTGATACCACTCCTCAAGAAGTTGTGCCCTCTTCTCAGGCTGTGCCTTCCAACACTTCGGGGAATCCTTCCCCATCCTTTCAATGTCACGGATTTAATTAATGCACTATCTCAGTTGGATGATTCCCAGCGGCAGGCAGTTCAGGCCTATTTGAAAGGGAAGTCTGTTCCTTCTTCATCCTCCAATCCCCCTCCGGCCGAGAGTGGCCATCACCCCGTTAATGACCAAGCGGTCCTGCATAAACCTCCTTCCCGTCCACCAACGCCCGGTACGGCCATGCCGGCCCAACAGGCGAGCCACTCTGCGGTTAGGCCCCAATTTCCCCAACCTCCCCGAATTCTACAGATGCCTATACCGCATTCTTTTATTCAAAATCCGGCCCCAGTCGAGTCCGACACTAATGTTCTACTGCTTCAGAAGTTGGCTAGCATGGAAGAGCAACTAAAGAAGGTCACCATGGCTAAGAATGCCCCGGAGATCTCGCTCCCTACATTGCCAGTCTTCCACTTACCACCATCTGAGATGCCGAATTTTTGGCGATATAATGGGACTGGTAACCCTTTTATTCATTTGAAGGATTTTATGTACGAGACCTCCTTTTGGCAAGACAACAAGGCCTCCTTGGCTTACTTATTCAGGAGATCTCTGGAGGGGCCAGCCCTTGAATGGTTCTATTCATTGGATCTTGCTGATGCCGGTGACTTTGATATCGTTCAGAGGAAGTTCTTGCAGAAGTACAGAGACCGGGTCGGACCCTCCCTCTCACTCACGGACCTGGTTGCGGAAAAAATGAAGCCCGAGGAAGACTTCATAATGTTTGCTGATAGATGGCGGTTGATGGCCGAGAAGCTGAAAGATACACTGTCGGAACAAGAACAAGTCAAGATGATAATTTCCAATGCAACTCCTCAGTTCCGGCATATCTTGGCCATGAATAGGTTAACCACCATGGAGGAGCTCTATGAAAGGGCTCGTTATATCCAGACGCAGATGAAGGATTCACCCATTATGGGCATGTTTGAGCCGAAGCCACGGCTATTCAAGAAAACCACAACTGCCAACAACAGCGGGCCCACGACGGAGGGCACTATTGCAAATGAGCAGGTTGGCGTAGTTGGCCACCCCCACCAAGCTAACCCACGTCCTAACCTTCCTCCACCACAAAGCCCCCATTTCAACTCCACTCCACAACGCCAATTCGCACCCCAACATTCCTTTGCTTCACCGCAAAACCAAGCGCCCCGTGCTAACCCTCCAGCTCCGCAACAGTACCACCAGGTACCACCACCTACCAATTATGGCCAACAACAACAACGGAGACCACCACTTGGCCCCAAAAGGGACCACTACCCTCCACTACCAGAAAGTCTCCCGGATATTTTCAAAGCTTTAATGGCCGCCAATTTGCTCATGTTACCAAGGGAAAGAACAGTGTGGCCCGCTAATGTTGACACATCCCGTTATTGCGCTTTCCATCGTGCACCTGGTCACAACCTTGATCGTTGCTTCCACTTCAGAGATTACATTTATGACCTAAATGACCAGGGTGACATCAATTGGGATGAGATGAGACAATTCATCGCCACCATGAAAGAAAGAAGGTCTCCTCGACAGCAACAGGCTCAGCAGCCACAGCAACTAGCTCCACAGCAGCAACAACAAGCTCCAGCGCCTCAGCATGATATGGGGATCGTCCACAATCCACTGCCGGAGCACCCGCCAAACCAGCACATAAACCCTGTCACGTCTCTCTATGAGGTGGAGAGAGGGCAGGGATGGCATGGAGAAAACGCCTCTGTCTGGGCACTTCATCATAATCAAAATCAACCTCCGCGCCTCTTGCGCACCCCTTCTTCTTCTCCTACCCCTCAATTGGGCCGATCTCTTCTGCGCCCCGTTAATCCACCTACCTCCGCCTATTCTCCAACCTTGCCGGTTCGCCCCCTTCTTACA
Source organism: Amorphophallus konjac (assembly GCA_022559845.1). Taxonomy (NCBI): domain Eukaryota; kingdom Viridiplantae; phylum Streptophyta; class Magnoliopsida; order Alismatales; family Araceae; genus Amorphophallus; species Amorphophallus konjac. The sequence goes on along the minus strand of CM040123.1, from coordinate 343,214,955 downwards.
CGCTTACCACCTCCACAACCTACGCCACAACAAAACCCATCCACCACCAACCCTTCGCCATTGCCATCTAGGCCACTCCTCATCCGCCCATCGCCAACGCCCACTGCACCCCCCACCACTACTCCTTCACCAGCAAGGATCCCCCCACCATCGGTTCCACCACCTTTTTTACCCAGAACTCTTCTCATTCCACCCCCCACCAATTCCCCCCGCATACGGGTATCCCTTTCTACTCCTACGCCTCCTACCGGGGCACCAACACCCTCTATGGGGATTCCCTCTGCGGGAACTCCCGCCCCGCCACTTCTTAACACCAACACACCTTCTTCTTCTTCTTCTAATCCTCCTCCCACACTTGCCCCGACAGAGGCACGTCAAGGCGTGGCGCCGCTCCGCAGTGGGCGGATGTTCCACCGTATTTTTCCACAGAGAGAGCTAGAGCCCATGCAGGGGCCGCAAGAGCAAGAACAAGAACAAGAGTCAGTGCCAGTGACTCAGTATGATTTGCTAAAACACTTGGACCGAACCCCAGCAAGGATTTCAATCCTGGAATTAATTAAAAGGTCCACCACTCATCAGCTAGCTTTGAAAGAATATCTGCAAAAGGTGATGGTCAATGAGGACATTCCAGTTGAGCAGATAGTCACGGTTTTAACGCGCGCTAGCAGTCAGCCGGCAATTACTTTCCATGAACATGAACTGGCGCCACTCCCAGCAAGAAAGTACGCTCTATGCATCACAGTTGACATCAATAAGGTGTCTGTTAAGCAATGTCTGGTGGACACTGGGGCATCCATCAATGTCTTGCCACCTAGCACCTTGGAGTTGTGTGGCATTCCAGAAAGCCAAATTCGGCCGTCTACTATCATAGTAACTGCATCTGATAACACGAAGAAACCTCCTATAGGCATGATTACGTTAAAAATAAGTTTGGGTCCTGCCGCCATCACAGCAGATTTTCACATTCTGGATATGGATCCGACATTTAATGGCATTCTGGGACGCCCCTACATTCAGCAACTCGATGCGGTGCCCTCCACAAATCACCAATGCCTTAAATTCCCACACAAGGGCCGCATTATTAAAGTTACCAGTATGCCAATTCTACCAGAGGAAGATATTCATGTGGCTTCATCAGTTCCATCCATGTGGTCGGCCAACAAACCACTATTATCTGTGCTGGACGTCCCTTGTCCATGACCAATGCCATAAAAAGTCACAACGGTTGCTATGACACCCCTGCCTCCCAAGGGGAAAAAGAAGAAAACAATGATGAACACCTCTGGCTGGAACATCTTGATGAAAATGGGGTATCAAAATGGCAAAGGTCTGGGTGCCAATTGTCAAGGCAGGATTAGGCCTGTTAAACCTCAGAAGCTGATTACACGAGGTGGCCTGGGATACAAAGGGCCAGGCAAAAACAAAGATGAACCATGGGCATTTATGACATCCACATTAAAAACAGATCGCCAGCCGCTCACTTGGACATTGAAGACACATTTTGTCACGGGTGGCTTTCAAAATAAGGAGCAAACTACCATAATTACTTCCATATTAGACTGTCAGGATGTTCATGCTAGACAGTTTGCTCGTCATATTGCCCCGTTGGCCACATACAAAGCCTTGGAGTCCTTAAGACCTGACAAGAGAAAGAAAATGGATGATCCAGAATGTGACTGGTACAGGTGGTTCGATATGCAGGATATTACTATTTCTTTGAGCCACCTCTTCATGCCGACTGATCCGGAATGGCCGCCACTTATTCATGAATTGATTGAGAAGCCGGCCGTGATTACAGATAAGAGACAGCTGCTGAGTGACTACACTGATACTGGAGAGCCAGATGTTCCGTTTAAAGAAGGTTTCACCGTGGACAGGTTGTGGGCCTTCCTCTTTTCTCTCACTTCCATGCATCCATCTGTGCTTGCTTCTCTATATTCTCATCGGTTTGGTCGCGTGCCAAGACCGCCTCCGATTATAATCAATTTGCCTCCAGATTCAATCCAAGTTTCTCTCACAATTCCTTCTTCGCTCCTCGAGCGATTTTCTAAACTCTCCATCACGCCCCCGCGCGGGCCATCACTGATTCAACCTTTCTCTGATCTGGCAATTTCCACTCCTCCTGCTATCCTCCCTGCACACTGCTTTCTTCTTGAAACAGAAAATAAAAATAAAGACAAAAACAAAAACGAAAAAAAAAATGCCAAATTCCCAACTTTCCAAACCTCCATTTCTGTTGAGGAGACCTCCTATTTTTCTTCTGAGTGCGTCCCGACCCAGGGGCCGCTCCTTCAAGATTCATTGCTAAATCTTTTCTCCCCCTCTGGTGAGGGGACTTCCTCTGTATTACCTCCTGTATCCACTTTGTCACCTCCTTCCCTTCCTTCTTCTGATCAAGCTAGTTGCTCCTCCTCTTCTTCTGCTAACGCTAAAATTCAAGGGGTAGATTCACATAAGAAGTCCAAGGGTAAGCAGATTCCCCATAGGTTTCTGTTGGAGTTAGCTATCAGATGCCAGGCTTGTTTAGCTCTTCCTGAATTTATAGAGAATCCAATCATCCTGCCAGAGTCAGAATATGAGGATGCTGTTGTTTCTTATGAGGGTTTGGGTGTCTATGAAATTATGAATGACGAAGACCCTATTGAAGAGGGGGATGAAAGTTATGAAGAATATGAGGACGAGGCTGATGCTTTTGCTAGTGGCATAAGACGATTTGACGAACCGTCAGCCTCCATAGAAGAGCCTACCAAAGAAATTAATTTGGGTACCGAGGAAGACCCTAGGATTGTCCTCATAAGCAAGAATTTACCGTCCTCCGAAGAGGAGGCGCTCATTTTGGTTCTGCAAGAATACAAGGACACGTTCGCATGGAGTTATGAAGATATGCCTGGTTTAGACCCTGCGCTCGTTGAACACCGCCTTACACTTAAGCTAGGGTCTGTGCCGGTCAAGCAACGGTTGAGGCGTTTCCACCCTAATATGGCTTTAAAGATGAAAGAAGAGGTTGACAAGCTCCATAAGGCTAGATTTGTTAGAGTTGTCCTCTATCCCAATTGGGTGGCTAACATCGTCCCGGTTATGAAGAAAGATGGAAAAGTTCAGATTTGTATAGACTTCCGGGACCTCAACCGTGCATGTCCTAAGGATGACTTCCCCCTCCCTCATATTGATGTTTTGATCGATAATACGGCAGGATTTGAGACTCTCTCTTTCATGGATGGCTTTTCAGGTTACAATCAAATTCGTCTGGCTGAAGAAGACCAAGAGAAAACTTCATTCACTACACCATGGGGCACATATTGTTATGTGGTCATGCCTTTTGGACTTAAGAATGTCGGAGCTACCTATCAGAGGGCCATGATGGCAATTTTTCATGACATGATTCATATTTATATTGAGGTATATGTGGATGACCTGGTAGTGAAATCAAGGACAAGGATTGAGCATCCTGGGGTTCTAGCTAAGGTCTCGCAAAGATCGCGAGAGTATCAATTGAAGATGAACCCCAAGAAGTGTGTATTTGGCGTTTCATCAGAGAAGTTGCTTGGTTTCATTGTTAGCAAGAGGGGAATTGAAGTTGATCCCAACAAGGCGAGGGCCATTAGAGATATGCCTCCTCCCAAGAATTTGAAGGAAGTTCGAGGATTAATCGGGAGGTTGCAATTTATTCGCCGCTTCGTCTCCCAGCATTCACAAAGATGTAGGCCGTTTTACGAGCTTACCAAGCCGGGAGTCAAGTTTAATTGGGATGACAAGTGTCAGGCAGCCTTTGACGGATTGAAGGATTATTTGGCCAATCCTCCTGTCCTGAGGCCGCCGATTCCAGGCAAACCACTTGTTCTCTATGTCTCAGTCCTGGATGACTCTGTAGGTGCTGTCCTAGCTCAAGTGGATGAAGAAGGTAAAGAGAGGGCAGCGTACTATTTGTCTAAACTTCTTAACCCCTGTGAGCAGAGGTATTCAGCCATGGAGAAAACTTGCGCTGCTTTGGTCTGGGTAGTTTAGAAGTTAAAGCACTATTTCCTAGCTCACGAGGTTCACCTCATTGCTCGCATGAACCCAATTAAATTCCTCCTTGAAAAATCTGTCCTCACTGATCGATTAGCACTCTGGCAAAGCTTCCTCTCTCAATTTGATATCACTTACATTCAGCAGAAAGCTATCAAAGGCTACGCCATTGCCGAACACCTTGCTCATCACCCTCTACCTCGTTTTGATCCTGTCAATTCGGAGTTTCCAGATGAAGAACTGATGTCTATTAATCAACCTTGTGATCCTATGTGGACATTACATTTTGATGGAGCTCTAAATTCCCAAGGAAGAGGGATCGGCATGGTTCTTTTAACACCAGAAGGGGTCACCATCCCATTTTCTGCTCGGCTCACTTTTCCCGCCACCAATAATATAGCTGAGTATGAAGCTCTTTTGGCTGGTCTTCAAACCGCTCATCAATATGGTGTCACCCATTTGAGGATTGTGGGTGATAGTCAGCTCATTCTGCGTCAGGTGCTGGTCAAGTACCGCACTATCAATCCTAAGCTCAAACCCTACCAGGAACTTGCTTCAGCTTATGCCAAGCTCTTCACCAAATTGATTTTCGTCCATGTTCCTCGTAGTCAGAACATCCTAGCTGACGCTCTTGCTTCTTTAGCCTCTGCTTTAGTCTTCCCTCCTGAGCGTGATTTTCATGTCCCTCTAATTCATCAGCGTGACACGCCAGCTATTAAGGATCGTGCATTCCTCGATATTAGGGACAAGGTGCTTGAGAAGGAAAAGCAGAAGGAATCTCTTAAAGGCAAAGAGGTCATGCTTTTAGACTGGGAAGAAGAATTGGCTGACGAAGAGAAGCCTTGGTATTATGAGATTGCCAGATATTGCAATGATCAGTCCTATCCTGAGGAAGCCACTGCAGAAGAAAAGAAAGTAATTAGAAGAGTGGCTCAGCGTTATATTTTGGTTGGAGGTGTGCTCTATAGGAGAGGGTTCACCGGTGTTTTATTAAGATGCCTCGACGATGATGAATCTTGGAAAGTTGTGGAAGAGGCGCATTCTGGAGTGTGTGGTGGTCATGTGAATAGCCAGATGCTAGCTAAGAAGATCCTTAGGCTAGGTTTCTATTGGCCAACTCTAGAAGATGATTGTTCCATCTATGTTCGAAGGTGTGTTAAGTGCCAACTGCACGCCGATAAGATTCATTCTCCTGCTTCTTCACTCCATCCTACGTCCTCCCCATGGCCTTTCTCCATGTGGGCTTTTGATATCATTAGACCTCTTGGTGATTCGAACCTCCTGACCAAGTAAAAATCGTTCATCCTCACGGCAACGGAGTGCTTCACCAAGTGGGCAGAAGCGGAAGCTTACGTGGAGATCAAAGCGTCAACCGTCTGCAAGTTCATAATGAAGAACATCATCGCAAGGTTCGGCATCCCGAGTACCATCATCACCGACAACGGACCTCAATTCATCTCCCAAGAGCTCAAGGATCTCTGCAACAGGTATAACATTGCATTGCATCATCCTTCTCCCTATTATCCGCAGGGCAATGGCCAGGCAGAGGCCACTAATAAAACTTTGATCAAAATCGCTAAAAAGACGTGTGAGGCTAATAAATTTTCGGACTGGCCAGATAAGCTAGTTGAAGCTCTCTGGGCCTATCGCACTTCCATTCAAACCCCCACTGGGCAAACCCCTTTCGCCCTTACTTATGGAATGGAGGCGGTAGTCCCTTATGAGATTCTCATTCCCACTCTACGAGTACAATTGGATAAGGAATTTTCTATGGATGAACGTCGTGATTCACTCCTTGCCCAATTGGAACTCCTAGATGAGAAGCGTCTGGTCGTCGCTGAGCATGCGCGCGTTTATCAAAACAGGCTCTCACGTTTTTATCAAAAGAAAGTAATTGAGAGAAAATTTAAAATCGGTGAGATGGTAATTAAGAGGATTTTCGTAAAGCCGGGTGGCCCTCGTTCAAAACTCCAACCCAATTGGGAGGGACCGTTCGTCATAAAAGACGTTTTTCCTGGCAATGCTTATAAACTGATTAATGCTGAAGGAGAAGAGTTAACTCACCCTTGGAATGATTTGTATCTTAAGAAATACTACCCTTGATTCAAAAATCCAGAAATATATATATATATATATAGAGAAATTTTCAAAATCCAAAAGAAAATGTTATTTCAAAAAAAAAAATCCAAAACAAAGTGGAATATTTTCAAAAACCAAAAAAATAGAAGTTCCAAAAAGCAAATAAAAAATAGAAATTCTTCAAAATCAAAAAGAGATCAAAACAAAAGCTCTCAAAATTGGTGCCATGGCACACGAAGGATCAAGGTCCGAAAAGTCAAAATTCAAGATTCATTCATCAGTCTTGCTAACTTAAAAGGGGGTTGACTCCCACACACAATACACGCTTTATTCTTGAACTCAAGCAGTGCAAAATCCGATGGGATCCCTGGCTGGGGCGGTCGACCACCCCTGTGCTGGCGGTCGACCGTCAGCTGGGCAGAACCCGGCCCATCCCGGGTTGGTTCGTTATCCGCGTCAGCTCCGTCGTTCAACTTCTTTAGCAGCCCGGTCATGTCCGTGGCATCTTCCTTGACTGTCTTGAAGATTTTATTATTGAGTCTTCAATCAAATTTTGTTCCGGGGGCTCCGCCCCCGGAAACCCCCGCAAGGGGCGCTGCCCCCTTGACCCGCGCAGGTCGATCCGCGTGCGAGGGCACAACATTCAGCATTCACGTTCACCATTTCCACTTGATTCCTTGTCCATTCATTGGCGCACCTGTCATGAACAAAAACATCACGTATGTCAATCACATGAAGGTGAAAAACATCAATGACTAATAGTGTTTAGCCATTATCAAAACCAAGAATACATTAGAACTCATATGACCATAGAATGATGTCGAATGACCCAAGTGACCATATGAACTCAAGTGACCATAGGGGCACAACATATCTATGAGCAGTTTGATCTGGGAGAGTTAAAACCCACTTCAATCATCCTTCAATTGGCGGATAGGTCGGTTAAAACACCAAGGGGTCTATTGGAGGATGTTATTATCAAAGTGCATGAATGTTATTTCCCGGTGAATTTTTTCATTCTAGATATGGTCTCGTCCCAGGATCTAAAGCACACACCTATCATTTTGGGACGTCTTAGCTACGGTAAAGGCTAATATAAATTGTGCCCCGGGAATGATGGATATATCATTTGGAGGAGAGAAGGTTGCATTGAATGTTTTTAAGACTTCTCAATACCCGGACCATGAAGAAGAATGCAATATCATTGATATCTTTGAGGAGGTGATTGATGAAAGTCCAGATGACGTTGAGACACCCTAGAGGAGGGTAGCAAGCTTCAAGATTCTTATTCCACTTCTGCACTCTGATTTAGGGTAGAGCCACTTCCTCCATTACAATTCGAACCTGCTCTTCCATCTCTCGCTCATCCGCCTACTCTTGAATTGAAATCTCTACCGGATTCTCTTAAGTATGCTTATCTGGGTCCTGACCAAACTCTGCCCGTGATTATTGCTTCTCATCTCACTTCTACTCAAGAAGCTCAGCTCTTAGATGTTCTTAAAGAGCATAGGGGGGCAATTGGTTGGTCGGTGGAGGATCTCAAGGGGATTAGTCCAGATGCTTGTATGCACCACATTTACTTAGAGGACAATGCCAAGCCGAGCAGGGAGATGCAGCGCCGGTTGAATCCTAACATGTAAGAGGTGGTTAAGCAGGAGATGGTGAAATGGTTGGATGCCGGGATTATATATCCCATCTCTGATAGCAAGTGGGTCAGCCCCACACAAGTTGTTCCAAAGAAATCCGGGCTGACCGTGATTCAAAATGATAAGGGTGAAGAGGTGCCAATGAGACTACAAACGGGATGGAGAATTTGTATTAATTACAGAAAATTGAACTCAATGACAAAGAAAGATCATTTCCCTCTCCCATTTATTAATCAAATTTTAGAGAAATTGGCTGGACAAAGATATTTTTACTTTTTGGATGGATACTCTGGGTACAATCAAGTTGCTATCTACCCGGAAGATCAAGAGAAAACTACATTCACGTGTCCTTATGGCACGTTTGCTTTCAGGAGAATGCCGTTTGGGCTTTGCAATGCCCCTGCCACCTTTCAGCAGTGCATGATGGCAATATTTTCTGAAATGGTGGGAGAATTCTTAGAAGTTTTCATGGATGACTTCTCAGTTTTTGGAGACTCATTTGAGTACTGCTTGGAGAATTTGCAGAGAGTACTAGCACAATGCATTAAATCTAATCTGGTGCTTAGCTGGGAGAAAAGTCACTTCATGGTAAGAGAAGACATTGTGCTAGGACACATTGTTTCAGAGAGGGGGATAGAAGTAGACAAGGTTAGGGTTGATCTGATTTCCAATCTTCCTCCCCCTTCGTCTGTCAGGCAAATTCGCTCTTTTCTTGGCCATGCGGGTTTTTATAGAAGATTCATTCAGAACTTCCCTACCATTACTCGCTCGCTCACTAAGCTGCTAGCCAAGGACACTCCATTCCACCTAGATGAGTCTTGTCTTGAGGCTTTCCATTCTCTAAAGGTAGCCCTGACCCAAGCTCCGATTCTTCAATCACCAGATTGGTCGCTACCATTCGAAATCATGTGCGATGCCTCGAATTATGCCATAGGAGCTGTCTTGGGACAGAGGATTGATAGGAAACCTGTGGTGATCTATTATGCGAGTCGCACTCTCGCGGATGCTCAATTGACCACCACAGAGAAAGAACTTCTGGCCGTTGTTTTTACTCTAGAGAAATTTCGCTCATATCTTTTGGGGGCCAAAGTCATTGTCTATTCCGATCACGTTGTTTTGAAATACTTGCTCAACAAGAAAGATGCTAAACCCCGTCTGATTCGATGGATTTTATTACTGCAAGAATTTGATCAGGAAATCAAAGACAAGAAGGGGTTAGAGAATGTTGTGGCTGATCATTTATCCAGAATAGTGATACCCGAGAGTGCTCCCATATCTGATTCTTTTCCAGATGAACAACTGTTATCTATCTCTCACACCTTAACCCCCTGGTACGCTCACATTGTCAACTTCTTGGCAGTAGGACAGATCCCGGGTGGGTGGACTAAGCAGGAAAAGGATCTGTTCTTTGCTAAGGTCAAGCATTATTTTTGGGAGGACCCGAAACTATTTCATATGGGTCATGATCAGATCATCAGAAGATGTGTCCCCGAAGAGGAACAACAATCTGTCTTGAATTTTTGTCACAATCTAGCTTGTGGGGGACACTTCTCAGGAAAGAAGACTACGGCTAAGGTGTTGCAAAGTGGATTTTATTGGCCCACTTTATTTAAGGATGCATATGAATTTGTCAAAACATGTTTGAGGTGCCAAGCTATGGGCAGTAATTCAAAAAGGGATATGATGCCGCTTAATCCCATTCTGGTTGTTGAAATCTTTGATATTTGGGGTATAGACTTCATTGGACCTTTTCTACCATCCTTTGGGAATGAATACATCTTGGTAGCGGTCAATTATGTTTCAAAATCGATTGAAGCTATAGCCACAAGGACCAATGATCATAAAGTGGTAATAAAATTTGTGAAGAAGAACATTTTCTCTACATTTGGATGTCCCAGGGCTATGATTAGTGATGGGGGGTCCCATTTCACGAACTTCCAATTCTGAGCTTTGCTTCGTAAATATGACATCACTCATAAGCTCGCTACCCCCTATCATCCCCAAACCAGTGGTCGGGTGGAGGTTTCTAGTAGGGAGATTAAGAACATTCTGCATAAGACAGTTAGGCCGGATAGGAAAGACTGGTCTGAGAGACTAGATGATGCACTTTGGGCCTATAGAACTGCTTTTAAGACTCCTATTGATATGTCTCCATACTGTCTCATTTTTGGAAAAGCATGCCACTTGCCCGTAGAGCTTGAACATAGAGCCTATTGGGCCATTAAGCAAGTCAATTTTGACTTAACTCAAGCTGGAGCCCAGAGAGCCTTGCAACTCAATGAACTAGAGGAACTAAGGAACGAAGCCTATGAAAATTCCTGGATTTATAAAGCTAAAACCAAGGCTTTCCATGATAAGCATGTTCATAGGAAAACTTTTCATGCTAATAAAAAGGTTTGACTTTTCAATTCATAGCTACGCTTGTTCCCTGGTAAGTTGAAATCCAGATGGGATGGACCGTTCATAGTTGTTAAAGTATTTGACCATGGAGCCGTTCAAATTCTGAATCCACAAAATGGTCACATTTTTACTGTTAACGGTCAAAGGTTGAAACCATACCTGGAAAATGAGCTGTTATCACCAAAAGAATCCATATCATTATGTGATCAGGAATGAATTCCTTTTGAGCTTTCATGCGTCTGGCTGAAGACGGTAAACTTAGTGCTTCTGGGAGGCAACCCAAGGTTTTTGAGATTTGATGTTTTGTTTTAGTGTGTTTGTTTGTCAGTTATCAGGTCAAAAAGAGAAGGAGCCGTCGTCATTATGTCCCGCCCACCAGGTTGTATCCTTCCATCCTAACCATATTCTCTATTTACTTGTTCTCTGATCTTTCTATTGCATATGCCATTGAGGACAATGTCATTCAAGTTGGGGGGGAGAAAGAAAAAAAATTGTTTCATGTGAATACAACCTGATATGAGTCGTTGCTTGATATCCTGCATTGATGAAAAGATGAAATCCCCATTTAGAGTTTCTTGATTCATGCTTGAATTGAAAATGATTCTAGAATGGAAAAGACTAGGGAGAAGGATGATAGAAATTTTATTTAATCTAGCCATGGAAAACTGATCTAAGAATCTCTTTAAAAGTTCATGTGCACTTTAGAAAAATAAAAATCACGTTGCACACTAATGAAACATGCAGGACAAGCCTTCTGCTATTTTGGGTATGTTGCCTGATATTCTGCACTTCTTAAAAAAGAGATCTTTTATAAGCTTTCTGTCAAGTTATCCATCAAATTAGTGCAAAAGCACAATTGAAAAAAAAAATTGATTGAGAAAAGAAAACACCATGAAAAATACTCCGAATTTGAGTAACTGGGCCTACTTAACATAAGATGTGTTGAGGTTCGCATCAAAAGGAAAAGGGAACCTTGATCTATGAAACCGGGCCTGCTTCGAGGTTCGTGTTAAACAGTGAAGGATAGTGCAGCATCATGTGTGTAGAAAAATAAAAAGATTCCTAAGGGACAAAGTAATAAGGCAGACAAAAAGCTTGTACACTTACTGCTCTGACTAAGAGGTGCAGGGTTGAAAGGCACTTATTTAGAATAGCAAAAGGGGGATGCAATTGTCCACGCCGTGACTCTAGCATTTACACATGCACTAGTGCTATTGAATTTTGAGTTGAATTCTTGATCATGTACCTTAATTTCCAAATCTAAGGCTAGTATATGTTAACGTTTCCGGATTCCTAATCATTGGTTATTTCTGTGAAGGAATAGTTGTATACGAAGGTATAAACTTTGTAAACTTTTGTTGATCCTGAATTTTTAATTGTTTGCATTGCTAAGGGACTAACAATGAGTAAGTTGGGGGTGTGATAAGTGTGTAATTTTACATGTTAATTAATATTATAACACACTTTTATGAGCTTTAATATACATCGCTATGCATGTATCATACTTAATTTCAATTTCAGATTAAAATATTTAATTACCTAATTTAATTAAATCAGGCACAAAGGAAGATCACAACAGGAGGAATAAAAAGAAAATAAATAAGAAGACAAATGGGCCAAAGCCCATTAACACATCCAAAAGTCCATGCCGACCAAGCCCAATCTTAGTTCAAATAAAAAAAAGGAAAAAAAGAAAAGTAAAATAATTGTTAAATATATATGATAGATATATATATGTGATATATATATTTATATAGATATTTAGATATATATATATATATATATATATATATATATATATATATATATATGTGTGTGTGTGTGTGTGTGTGTGTGTGTGTGTGTGTGTGTGTGTGTGATATCTATGTTTTGTATATATATATCATATATATATAACATGCATTCGGTCGGCTGGTGGCACCTTCAACACTCCACGAAGGGCTCCAAATGGGCTTCACGAATAAGGGTATTCATGCATGGCTCATGCATGAAGGTTTCTAACGTGAAGGATGCAACATGACTTTCAACAGCAAATGCATAAGGCTTCAACAAGTGGGCCATGCTTCAAGTACAAATGGCAGACAAGACAAAGGTGGCAAGGGCTCCACTTCACTTCACATGGCACTTCAACACACGTGAGTTGACACAAAAGCATCCAAGTTGGCCACAGCATTCAATGGGCAGGATTCTTCTTCAGCATGCGGCCAAGTATGCTGCAGCATCTTTCAGCCATTGCGGCTTCAAAGTGGGCAGGCGCACAGCTGCGTCGACGCAGCAAAGGTGGAAAAGAGGGGAGAAAGATGAAAAAAGCAGAAAGAGAGGAAGAAAATGAAGGATAAAAATTATAAAAAAATAGAAATGTGTGCACCACATGTTTGCACATATTTCTAAGTCAAAATAAGCATCTAGACTTGTTCACATTGAGAGTGGGGTTAAAGTTGAGCCCTATAAAAAGGGCTCCTATTGTGAAGTGGAGGAGGGTTTTTTTGACTTTGGAGAGTCGCGTACGAGTGTTTTGGAGATCTTTTGTTTGTGGGTTTGTGGGTTGTTGTTAGTGTGTTGTATGAATGTTGCTGTAATATTAACCATTTTAGCTCCTTCATAGGCTATTTACATATATTTGTGGTCGTTATTTCGAATTACTTTATTAAACAAAGTTGTCCATCTCTACGTGTTCGTCATTTTCTCTTTCTACTACTTTTCCTAAATCTCCATTGTATTTGAGTTATTCCCCAATTTTTAACTTGCTGTTCTGTGCAGTCACTGTTCATCCGAGATGATAGTCTCTGCCATTTCTCCGTTTTGAAACCCTTCCAATCCTCTTTTCTCTCTGAGTTCTTCATAAACGTTGTTCTTCTCTTCTAGATATAACTTTTCTTCTTCTACTACTTCCTTCCATTCTTCTTCATGTTTAAGTTATAATTAATTTTTCAAGGTTCTATTTTCTACCCAGTCACTATTCACCCGCGCCCATAGATGCCGGTTTTTCACATTTTTCACCTTCGTCCTCCCATTTCCTATCCCGGAGTTCTTCACCAAACTTCTTTCTCTCTTCGCCCTCTACAACTTTCTCTTCTTCCACTTCTTCTAATTCTCTTTAGATTTTAAGTTATTTTTCTTCTTTTCAACCCCTATGTTCAATATAATTTCTATGAGTTCAACTTGGTATTTTTCTCACTTCTTCTATCTATCTCTCTCTTCCCTACTTCTTCACACATCCCAAGGCGGATCATCTTCCTCTCGTCTTCTCGGCGGCGTCTACTTCCATGACGGAGTGAAATTCTAAGACTCGGCACGGCGGAGACGGCGGCTACTCTTCATCTTATTGGCTCTCATTCTTTCTTTTTTCTCTCTTATTTGCAAGTTATATTTTCATTTTTATTAGAGTTGAACATGTCACCTTTCATAGCAATAAAATTCAGAGTTTGGTAAATTGTGTCCTTCTCTTTCTATCTCTTTCCAATTTCTCTCCTTAACCCTCTCATATTCTTTAATTAGTTTTCATGCAAGTTTCCTTTCCATTAGTTTAATCTCATTCAAAACTTCAGATTTTTTAAATACAAGAATTCTCCTCCATGCTTAATTGAAAATATTTTTTCTCCGTGGGATCGACCCGTCATTCACCACTTTACTTGAATTTTATATCTTTTAAGTGAGTGAGTCCGGTTAATTTGTGAAATTGTGGCACGGTATTTTTAAACGACGGGTGCCGAGCGCATCAATATTCTAGTAGGGCTTGCCCTTGGAGCTATTCCCTCGGGTATCCCGTTTGGCCTCGGTGTAATGCCGATGGCTGCTTTTAGGGACCATTCCCTTAGTGGACGTGTTCCCGCTTTTCTTTGGCAATCTCCCGTGCTGGGGAGACTCTACCGAAATTTTGTCAAAAATTTATCTTGATCAACTATTTTCTGACCTTGCTTATTCTTTGACGTGCCTTCTTACAGATAGCAATGGCATCTGGCTCTTCTTCTTCGGCTCCCCGTGCCGTGGTGACATGGGAGAATGTTCATTCCCTGGATCGGGGGCACGATCAGCTTGTCGTGGTCGCAGAATCTTCAGACTCGGAGACCTACACGGTAGATACTAGCCGCCTCCTCATCCTCGGGGGTGATTCTTTTCAATATCACCGGGAAGGTGCTGTGAGGAGGGACTAGCCCAAGGACAAGCATCTGATGTCCTTCCTTAGGCGCTTCAATCTTAAGGGGAAGAGAGATATGTTCCTTGTCCACAAAGTCGAGCAAGCCTTGCTACTGGAGAGGGACAGTTTAACAGACTGTGTGGTACGGGGAAGGCCTATTTATCTTCCCGGAGATGTCAGGAAATGGAGCGCCATGCTTGGACTGCAAGATCTGGCTCCAGAAGATGGGCTCCTGACTAGAGCCCCTGAATTTGTGCCTGCTCGGTGGAATGACTCCCCAGGCCGGGTAGACCGGGAGAAGTCGATCTTTGGCTTATTTCTTGCCCCGTTGAAATGGGGGTATAGAGAAGAATCCTTTCTGTTGGACTGCCTGGCGGTCCGCTTTAAGCATCAGATATCTGTGGGGTGGTTTGCCGAACTGAGGGCTACCGACGCCCATGCATTCAGGCCCGAAGCAGTGGAATTTACAGATTATGTGTTGCAACACTATGCTCCCATCTTGACCAGGGCCAGCATATATCACAGCATGTACGCCTCAAGGTATCGCTACCCCATATCCCGAGGTCTATGCTGCAGCATGATCGAAGTCTTCTGCCCCGAGTACAACACTTTCTATACTTCGGAGGGGGAGACTTCATTGGATCTATGGAGCCTCTCACAGCTCAGTGGTTTACCCATCGATGGAGAGCCGTACAAGGAAATCTGCTGGCCAGACTGGCTAAAGGATCAGACCGACGACGAAGGTCGATACTTGGCAGGTTACGCCTATCATTATCTGATGAAGGCGTATCGCACACTTTGTCGCTCATCGTATGACACGAGGGAGGCCTGAAAGCCCGACGAGAAGTGGCGAGTGCGGATGGGCACCTGGCTTCAACATTTTTTCGGCGGGAAGAAGAAGTATGAGGACTTCCCCGCAGTAGCGCCGATGGCTCCAAAGAGGAAGAAGACGGTCCGGCGATAGGCCACCGCATCATCATCTTTGAGGGGAGGGCAAAGGGAGGACCCAAACCCCACCAGTGTTGACGCAGTCACCCACTGTGCTGCGTATTTGACCTATTGGATTTGTTCTTTCTCTCTCCCGCAAGGTGACGAGAGCGTGATCAGAGCGGAAGCCATCTATCCCACTTGTCTCATGGCTTGGGGCACGAAGCTGTCCCTTTACCCGGTGGCTCTGTGCCTCATCTTCAAGATGCTGGGAGATCTGCACAAGACGCGTCTCCCCAGGAATCTGCGGACGGTCTGTTAGATTTGTTCAATGCTTGGGTCTGCACCCTGTTCCCAGAGGCTACTCCTCGGGCGTTGTAATCGGCTCATCTTATTCCACGGATAATAGAGTTCGCGAGTGCTGAACCGACGTCGGTAGCGGAACAGCTCTACGCCATTCGGAGCAAGCTGGCCCAGATTCCCATGAATTCACCCAGAGTTCTTCACTTCTGGAGCCTAGCTACTCATTCAAGCCCGTTGGTGAACAGGACAAGGCAGTGCAAGCTTTTTGAGACAGAAGAATATATCCATCTGATTTCTGGGGCCAAGTGCACAAGGCCCATTCTGGAGCAGGAATCGGTCGACTGGGCGGTGGCTATTAGACCGAACGTCCTTGTATTCCGGAAGAGGGGCATTCTATGGCTGGAGCCATATTATCCGTTCCGCTTCAGCCGAAATTTTGGCTACGATCAGCACATTCCTTTTTCCTCTTCACAATTTGCATTGCCAAACAGGCATAGATCTGGACAAGTATCCAACGACGATGCCCATATATGGTGAGACTACTTCCACCGCCGAGAGGATGTTTCATTCAGGGTGCCAACCCCTGCTCGTTTCCCCTGCGTCACCCCCGAATATATCAAGTGGTGGAATGCACGGACTGGATTTTACAGGAGCTCCCGCCAAGAATGCTGGGCCGTTGCGGAGCACAGATTTTTGGACTCCCAGTCGGAGCCAGCCCTTGACATCGAACCTTCTTACTTGAAGAAGTTGAAGTCTTGGACCAACGCAGAGGTGAGGGCTTATCTAGAAGCCCGAAAGGCTGTGAAGAGTCATTCCTCGAAAGTCGATCCAAAGCTGCCTGCAATCGGCAGGGATGACTATGTAAAGACGCTTCGGGGATTATGCCGTGTAAGCAGCGAGAGGGTGGTTCTTCAGCAACTCTCTCTATCGGTGGAAGAGCCCATCTCGGTCATAGCCAACTGGCGTCCTGAGGTTGATAGATTGCATCCTTATCGGACTTTCATCCGTAGGGAAGATAGGCGGGATGCTTTGTATGATAACACCCCTTGGCTGTTTGCACTTCTTCGTTCCCACGGGCTCTCAGTGGGTGGCCCAGCCGAAGCTATTCTGGACTAGCCTCTTCATATTTCATTCAAGTATGCCGACGGATGGGGACTGGACCATCTGAGCTTGTATTACCACCTGTCTTCTCGCGGCCATACAGACTTGGCGTTGCTGGCCGATCAGAGTGAGAAGATAGGACACTTGTGTTGGCTTATTCGCGAGGCAGCTTCGAGAGACAAAGTGTCATTGCTGTTTTATTGGCCTCTTTTCCCTTTCTATACGGGGCCAGCAAGTATGTTCTATTTCTTTATTCCGGCCCGTCGGCCAGCTTCTTTTCTTCGTTGTAGCATATATCATTTTCACCTTCGTGCGTATGCAGTCCGACCCACTTTGGAGGAGACTCGGCACTTTAGGGAGCCAATAATAAAAGCTCAGAAGCTGACATATTTCGAGACTCCCGAGCCGGCCCCGACCACGACACCATTGCCTTCTGGTGACTCGCGAAAGCGAACCAGATCCCAGTTAAGGGAGGCTATTGGCAAGGCCAAAGCGGTAGTGACCCGAGTGACACGGGCACGCCGGAAGAAGGCCGCAGAAAAGGAACCAGCAATCGTCCTTCCTTCTGTTACATCTTTTGAAGAGTTCGAGGCTTCTCCCACGCAGGGGCCAAAAGCTGAGGGTAAGCTCTTCATTCCTTTATAGTTCATTTGCTTATTCTGGCTGCTTCGGCTAATCCTTCTTGGCAGTTGCCGACACAGTTGCTGCGGTTGTTGGGCTAGAGGTGGCGACAGGTGCCGTAACTGGAGAAGGGGTAGAGGAAGTCCCCATAGCTTCCGTGGAGAGAGATCTACCTTCTCCGATGCCCAGGCAGGAAATGGAAGGTAATTTGTAATTTGTTCACGGGGACTCCGCGAGCCATCATGTCTTCAGTTGGCTTGAGTGCCTCTTACTTCAAATTTCAGTTGAAATTCAACCGACATTACTTTCTGAAGCCGGGACTATGGAGGAAGCTGCTGCTGGGGAGCAAGTCATTTCAGAAGGTGAGCTTGCCCCCAAGATCCATTCAACTGATGCTCCCAATGTAGAGCTGATTGGGGAAATCCTCGCCGAGGGTGATGTCCCTATCGGCAAGACATCCGCTCTGATGGTGGAGCGTTCGGAGCGGGCAGAGGACTCTTCCTCTTCCGAGCAAGTCGATTATGGTGGTGGATCTAGTGACGAGGAGTTCCCACCGGTTGATACGGAGACCGAGGACGTCGGGACGTCTTCGGCTTACGAAAGTGACTATACAACCTTCAGACCACCCCGGTTGGCATGGAGTGGTCTTGGGCCATCAGGGTCACTTGTAAGTGAAGGGGCTGGAGCCACAGAGGCCACCCTTAGAGGTATGAGCTTAGTGCCAGTTGAGGTGAGAAATCTCCCACTATCTGCACTTTATTGCTTCTCCCTTCTTTTCATATCAGATGTTTGATATATATTATTCCGATGCAGACAGAGGTGGTGCTACCAACCATAACGGTGCAGATACCACTCCCAGCTTTAAGCACAGGTCACCCAACTTTCTCACCAGTCTTGCGGCCTATCGCTTTACGATACCCCTAAGGCTATGTGGCAACAACGGGTCTAGAAGGACCTGGGGTAATTGCGGGGACAGATGAATCGGAAGTAGTTGTGGACCCATAACCACTTGGAGCCCAACAAAAGTTGTCCCCAGAGAAAGGTGGCCCTCCTGAGATAGAAGCGGGAGAAATTGTTGAAGAAGAGGCCGGGGCTTCCGGGGCCTTGGCTCTTATTACTGAAACTGGCCATATGGAGGTCAGCCAGGCTGGGGGTGAGAAGTAGGTATCCTCGGCTATCGATGTTCCCAGTGTAGCTCCACCTCAAGAAGCTGGCAGGGAGGTTGCTGTCATCGAGACCCTGTCCGTTGCATCAGCTACTGCAGTCGGTCCCAGTGTAAGTGCATTACAGATCATGCTGTCGTCATCTTCTGGGACGAGCGACGACATCTGGGCCGCCGTGGACAGCAGAGTAGACTTCGAGCTTCCCGAGACGTCACCACTTGGTCTTTAATCATCCAGTGACCTAGTGTGGCAATTCTCAGGGACCCTTCAACAGACCATAACGGCCGGCAGAGATTTGACTTATGTTCAGCTGAGGGGCTTGGTGGAGCATCTGTCCCACTTGCTGCTAGCTTTTGGCTGTCCCATGGACGACTGGACGCCACGGGTAGTACTGCTGTTGAAATACGTGAATAGACGGGAATTTTTGGGCCGGGAGGTAACTGATCAACTGACGGCCATAACATTGGAGCGGGCTGAATGGCGAACTGCTCTTGCCTCCTTAAGAGGGACTGCGGGGCAGATGAGAGATGCAGCCAGTACCTCTTCACAGCGCCGAACCTTCCTCACAGCTCGGATAGCAGAACTGCGCGTCGAACTCTCTAGGGCCGAAGCCGAGCTTCAGGAGACCAAGCGTTTGGAAGTTCAAAGTATAGAGGAAGCGGAAATGGCCGAAGGGCAAGCCGCTTCTCTTGAAGAGAAACTATCCCAGCTGGAGGCCACCAAGTTTCGACTACAAGAGCTAACCCGCCACCCTTCCTTGGGTATTTTAGAGCTAGAGGACATCTTCCGATGCCCGTTGCAGTTGTCTCTTCCGTTTGCCTTTTGTCTTGGTGGGCTTTATGTACCCCGGGGTATGCCCCACGTAACATGTATCTTGTTGCTTCACAGGAATGAAATATCTTCATTTGCTGCTAAATGACGACTTCATTCATTTTTTTATCATTATTTTCCTCTTTCTTTTTTTATTCGCCAGTTAACTTAGTCCGAGTATGTCAGTCACTAGGGCAGGAGAGCGCTCACGCCTTCAGCGAAGGGGTGAGGTGTTCGCTTTACCGCCTCGTAACTATTCTCGGGGCCAAGCAATCGCTAAAGTTGGCCGAAAAGTCCGAAGGACAAAAGTGTAGAGGCCCCCTAGGGCCAGGAAATAAGGTTAGAAGGCTTGTCAGCCAAACTCGCCGATGGTGACGGAAACTGAGGGTAGGGTTTATTCATTGACATAGGCTACATGTCGAAGCAAAGGGGGCTTATTGGTCAATGAGGACAAAAGTTCAGGCTAACGGGATGTTGACCGGTCTTGCCGATGGTGACAAGGGTCAGAAGTAGGTTGACCGATCTTGCCGATGGTGACAAGGGTCAGGAGTAGGTCGACCGATCATGCCGATGATGATAAGGGTCAGAAGTAGGTTGACCGATCTTACCAATGGTGACAAGGGTCAGAAGGATATTGACCGATCTTGCCGATGATGACAAAGGTCGCAAGGATATTGACCGATCTTGCCGATGATGACAAGGGTCGCACGGAGGTTGACCGATCTTGCCGATGGTGACAAGGGTCAGAAGTAGGTCGACCGCTCTTGCCGATAATGACAAGGGTTGAGAGGAAGTGGACCGATCTCGCCGATGATGACGAGGGTCACAAGGAGGTTGACCGATCTTACCGATGATGACAAGGGTCAGAAGTAGGTCGACCGATCTTGCCGATGATGACAAGGGTCGAAAGGAAGTTGACCGATCTCGCCGATGGTGACGAGGGTCACAAGGAGGTTGACCGATCTTGCCGATGATGACAAGGATCAGAAGTAGGTCGACCGATATTACCAATGATGACAAAGGTCGAAAGGAAGGTCGACCGATCTTGCCGATGATGACAAGGGTCAGAAGTAGGTTGACCGATCTTGCTAATGATGACAAGGGTCACAAGGAGGTCGACCGGTATTGCCGATGATGACAAGGGTCGAAATGAAGTCGACCGGTCTCGTCGATGGTGATGAGGGTCACAAGGAGGTTGACCGATCTTGCCGATGATGACAAGGGTCAGAAGTAGGTCGACCGATCTTGCCGATGATGAAAAGGGTCGAAAGGAAGTTGACCGATCTCGCCGATGGTGATGAGGGTCGAGAGGAAGTGGACCGATCTTGCCGATGATGACAAGGGTCACAAGGAGCTCGACCGGTCTTGTCGATGATGACAAGGGTCGAAATAAAGTTGGTTGGAGACTTTACAATGTCACTTTACTAACTTAAGCACCCTTTCAGGTTTTCGCCGAAGCCAACGCCCTCTTGCTTTTGTCCACGCGCCCTTTCAGGTTTTCACGTGGCGGGGTACCCGATTTTGCCTGCGGCGCCCTTTTGAGTTTTCGCCACATCCAGGTTATAGCCATTTTTGCCCTTGTCCTGATGTAGGAACAAGTCTGGCAAGGCACCTCTATTTTAAGCCTCTTTTTTTCTTTTTTTTACTCTTCTTGTTTGATCCATGGAACGAATCCGGGATGAACGTGGGCTCATTTGTTAGCAACGGATGAGGAGGTCCGGGCTAACTAGACGTCGACTGGCCTTGCCGATGATGGCGAGGGTCGAGCACAGGTTTGTTCGTCGACACTGGTTTAAATGTCGAAACAAAAGCAGGTCCATTAACAAGGACGGAAGGTCCAAGTTAAGGGAACAACATGACCGATCTTGCCGATGGTGCCAAGGGCCGAGGATGCCTCACCCATTGGCATTGGACGAATGCCGTAGCAAAGGATAGGTTTATTAACGAGGGCGTAAGGTCCAAGTTAAAGGAAAAAAGGGTCGACTGATCCTGTCGGTGATGACAAGAGTCAGTCACAGGTTCATTCGTCGACATTGGTTAAATGTCGAAGCAAGAGATAGGTTCGTTCGTTAACGAGGACGGAAGGTCCAGGTTAAAGGGGAAACGGTCGACCGGTGTGGACGCACTTTCGGGACGTTGCTCATTTTTGTTAGTTTATTTGTCCTTTTGTTCATTTGTTTGGTTTATTAGTGCGAGAGCGTGCCAGTCACTTAGGTGACGATATATGCGGGATTGAAAGAAGCTCATGGTGCGCTTGATCTGACTAATCAGACAATTGTGTGTATCGTGTCGGGACTGAGAACCCGTCGTACCATAAAGGCTACGACGTTAATTACATCCCCTCAAAGAGGAGAAAATCTTTGATTAATCACCGAAAAAGGGGGCCCGATGGCCTGAAATTCATAGTAATGGCAGCGAGAGTGAAATCTCGGATTGCGTTTAAACAAACCCCACATTGGGGCTTAAACGTGCAAAATCATGCATATGTTGGTCACTGGCTGACAATTTCTTGTTAGGACGGAAGTTCATGTTTGTAGCGTAAGAGACGGTGACAAACCGTACAAATGTCTGCCGTGAGTACGGCAAGTTTAATGCAAGTGCAGGATTAGATCCCGGTATATATGTCGGTCACTAACGGACCATTCATTGTTCAGACGAGAGTCCACATTTGAAGCATCGAAGGCGAAGACAAAGCCATACGGATGTCTGCCATAGGTACGGCAAGTTTAATATGAGTGCGGGACTGGATCCCGATAAAGACGGGTCAAATTGATGAACTATTGGCCCGAGATGTGTTCGGATCATGACCATATCGGGGGTTCCGAGGTCCACGTCGGATACCATGGGACATCGCTACTTTTCTCTTCATGCACAGTCCGGGGAAGCGAATTGTTAAGTGTGAAGCCCGAACTCGTCAACGTGCGCCCTCGCACGCGGATCGACCTCCGCGGTCAGGTCGCGGGGGTCAAGGGAGCAGCGCCCTTTGCGCGGGCTTCCGGGGGCGGAGCCCCTAGAACAAAATTTTGATTATGGAGGGGCAATATTATCTTTTGTTTGTTTTCCATTAACTTCAGGTATTGTTTTTTTTATTTGGTTAATCACTTTCTTTCTTTCAGGCACGCCGGTTTAACATGACAAAGGGGGCGCGCCGGAATAAGGCAACACAAGAGGGGCGCGCCGGATAAGGGGGGTCCAAGAGGGGCTAGGGGCGCGCCGAAATACGGCCAATGAATAGTAAGGCACGCCAGAATAGAGGGCTAAGAGGGGCACGCCGGAATAGGCCCAATGATGAATGGCGCGCCGGATTAGGCCACTATTCATTCCAAGAATTCGAAAGTGGTTTTGAGTGTGAAGCTATTCCAGCGCGGGGGGGGGGGGGGGGGTACCACGTCGGATTAACCCGCGCCGGATTAGGGGGCGCGTCGAGTTAGGCTCTGTGGGTTTTATTTTTATTCTGTTTCTTCTTTCTTTCACCCGAAGGTTACTTTGATGATTGATTTGTGCATCCAATGGATGGATTAAGCCTGTGGAGAGAAAGCTTAAGTGTTTTGCTCGTTTGTTAAGGTGAATTAGCATGGGAGTTTAGATGTTTTATTAGAAAGGTTTGATGTGCGAGAACTCAGAGGTTCAGTTCGATTTAGAGGCTTCAAACATATGCTGTTCTTATCTCCAGAGAGCTTAGTTTGTTCGTTTATTCTTATGTGTTCTTGTTTCTGGCAAAAATTGGGCAGCATCTCCTCCGGACTGAGGTTTGCCAGAGAAAATAGAGGAACACCAAACAGATTGCTCCGGGGTGAACCTCAGAATGCGGACCTCACGGTGGTCTGATAACCCAGATGTGAGTGCAGAAAAAGAAGCTCGAGGACTAGCCTTCAAGAGCTCACACAACTCACGGGTGATGATTCGCGAAGTGGGACGAATGTTTGCCCAGCAGGGCTATGGATGTTCATCCTTCTGTGGATTCCTTTGAAGGCCACGCTATGGAAAAGTGAGCTTCAAAGACCCTAGATGAGTAGAAGGTAGGTGTAAAGGAACGTGGAGGCTAACAGAGTAAAGAAAACACCATGCTTGCCAAGAGAACACTCGTTTATTCATCCACAAGAACGGGGAAGATCAACATACAGCAGAGAAGAAGCATACAAGGTTGGGGGAGATGGAATAGAGCACAAGCTCCTCCCCCCCCAACACTCTCCTCTCTTCACCTTTGGATCTCTTCTCTCTTTTTCTTCTTCTCTTCTTTCTCTGGCTCGTTCTCTCTCGAGCTCCCGAGAGCTCTCTTCTGGTGGGTGGAAGAATCCCCTCAAGCCGTGAGATCGTTCTTCTCCCCGAGGGAGTTCTCTCCCTCTTTCTTCTTTTTGTTCTCGAACCGTGCAGGATGCAGGGGAGGTTCATCTGGGGGAGAAAGCTCCCAGAAGCTTATTCCTTTCTTTTCTCCCGACAAAGGAGTTGGTAGCAAGCAATTTTTGACTTCCCCGAGCTTGGCCAACGGATAATCAGGAGCTATCGGGAGAATTCTCTGCTTCACGCAACTCTCGGTCCATCTATCGGCGGGAAACAGGGGGCCGAAAGCAAGATGGGATAGCTTCGGGTTAAAACGGTGCGACATTGTGCGCGTTGGATTAACAACACAACGAGAATGGCTTGAATAG
This sequence comes from Amorphophallus konjac, assembly GCA_022559845.1. Lineage (NCBI taxonomy): Eukaryota > Viridiplantae > Streptophyta > Magnoliopsida > Alismatales > Araceae > Amorphophallus > Amorphophallus konjac. Next base: position 343,191,110 of record CM040123.1, on the reverse strand, counting down.
TAAGGCGTGAATGGTGATATGAATAGTGGCATGAATAGTGACATGTGAATAGTGATGCACGCCGTATTAACATCTGAAGAGGAAGGAGCGTGCCGGTTTAAGGGGCGCACTAGTTTAGGTGATGGCCACGCCCGTTTTGGCTTCACCTCAAGGTCTCGGCCATTCAAACGACGGCTTGTATTCTCAGAATGCTCCGGTTACAATGCATTGCCTCCGCGGTGTTTGGTTTGAAGCCTTTACGCCCCGGTTTCGGACTTTGGATGATTTTTAGCACATGCCGAACCCATGTCCGTACTCTCCGGTTTTCTCTCGATTCGGGCTTCGGCACAGCCAGTTGGAGGGTTACGGCCATGTCCTTTGCTTGAGGGGGCTCTATCTTGGACGACAGGATATTAGGCACGTGCTCGTCCCGTCCGGAGAGTGCATAGGGTATATTCGGTCGTCCCGTCTTTGACTTGCTCTCTCGAGTGTCGAGACGTACGTGTCGTATGATCTTCATCATCATTTTTTTGATGTCCACAACCGGCCTTGCCGATGATGGAGAGGGTTGAAATTGTTTATTGACATTGGTTAAGTGTCGAAGCAAGGGATTAGTTTATTAACGAGGACGTAAGGTCCAAGTTAAGGGGAGAAGTTGACCGATCTTATTAGTGATGACAAGAGTCGGTCACAGGTTTATTCATAGACATAGGTTAAATGCCGAAGCAAGGGATTGGTTTATTTCATTAACGAGAACGGAAGATCCAAGTTAAAGGGGAAAAAGTTGGCCGGTCTTGCCGATGATGGCAAGGGTCAAAAGGACATTGAGGAGAAGATGTCCGGTAGGGTTTGGGATGATTAACCCTTTCAGAGCTTCATTGGGACGGGGGTAAAAAGGGACCTTTGAGTTACCACATTACTGACTTAAGCGCCCTTTCGGGTTTTCACCGAAGCCAACCCCCTCTTGCTTTTGCCCACGCACCCTTTCAGGTTTTCACATGGCGGGGTACCCGATTTTGCCTGCGACGCCCTTTCGGGTTTTCGCCACAGCAGGGTTATAGCCATTTTTGCCCTTGTCCCAATGTAGGAACAAGGTCGGCAGGGCACCTCTATTTTAAGCCCCATTTTTTTTGACTCACATAACAGGAGGACGTTGAGAGGGTCGGCTAGGGCACGAGGCCTTGCACCGAGAAAGGGGGTTTATTCGTCAGCAAGGAGGTAATGCTCACGTAAAGGGCAGATTTGAGCCGATTCGTGCATAAGGCCCGCAATGGCAATGTTGTAAAAGAGTCGGATAGGACACGAAGTCTTGCGTCAAGAAAAGGGGTTTATTCGTTCGCAAGAAGGCAATGGTAACGCAAAGGATAAATCTATGCCGATTCGGGCGTAAGGCCCGTAATGGCAATGCTATAAAAGAGTCGGCTAGGACACGAAGTCTTGTGTCGAGAAACAGGGTTTATTCGTTAGTAAGAAGGTAATGCTAATGCAAAGGATAGATCTGTGTCGATTCAGGCGTAAGGCCCGTAATGGCAATGTCGTTTTATATTATAATATATATATATATATATATATATTAGAGCTCGACGAGGACGGGGTGCCACTAGGCCAAGGTAGGTAGAGCTCAGCCAGGGCGGAGTGCCACTGGACTACGGTAGGTAGAACTTAGCTAGGGCGGAGTGCCACTAGGCCAAGGTAGGTAGAGCCCAGCCAGGGCGGAGTGCCACTAGACTAAGGTAGGCAGAACTTAGCTAGGGCGGAGTGCCACTAGACTAAGGCAGGTAGAATTTAGCTAGAGCGGAGTGCCACTAGACTAAGTTAGGTAGAACTTAGTTAGGGCAGAGTGCCACTAGACTAAGGTAGGCAGAACTTAGCTAGAGCGGAATGCCACTAGACCAAGGTAGGTAGAACTTAGCTAGGGCGGAGTGTCACTAGACTAAGGCATGTAGAACTTAGCTAGAGCGGAGTGCCACTAGACTAAGGTAGGTAGAGCTCGGCCAGGGCGGAATGCCACTAGACCAAGGTAGGTAGAACTTAGCTAGGGCGGAGTGCCAATAGACTAAGGTAGGTAGAACTTAGCTAGGGCGGAGTGCCACTAGACTAAGGTAGGCAGAATTTAGCTTGGGCGGAATGCCACTAGACCAAGGTAGGTAGAACTTAGCTAGGACGGAGTGCCACTAGACTAAGGTAGGCACAACATAGCTAGGGCGGAATGCCACTAGACCAAGGTAGGTAGAACTTAGCTAGGGCGGAGTGCCACTAGACTAAGGTAGGTAGAACTTAGCTAGAGCAGAGTGCCACTAGACTAAGGTAGGCAGAACTTAGCTAGAGCAGAATGCCACTAGACCAAGGTAGGTAGAACTTAGCTAGGGCGGAGTGCCACTAGACTAAGGCATGTAGAACTTAGCTAGGGCGGAGTGCCACTAGACTAAGGTAGGTAGAGCTCGGCCAGGGCGGAATGCCACTAGACCAAGGTAGGTAGAACTTAGCTAGGGCGGAGTGCCAATAGACTAAGGTAGGTAGAACTTAGCTAGGGCGGAGTGCCACTAGACTAAGGTAGGCAGAATTTAGCTTGGGCGGAATGCCACTAGACCAAGGTAGGTAGAACTTAGCTAGGGCGGAGTGCCACTAGACTAAGGTAGGCAGAACATAGCTAGGGCGGAATGCCACTAGACCAAGGTAGGTAGAACTTAACTAGGGCGGAGTGCCACTAGACTAAGGTAGGTAGAACTTAGCTAGAGCAGAGTGCCACTAGACTAAGGTAGGTAGAACTTAGCTAGGGTGGAGTGCCACTAGACTAAGGTAGGTAGAACTTAGCTAGGGCGGAATGCCACTAGACTAAGGCAGGTCCTGGTAATTCTGAGCATGCCGGTTGAGCTGCGTGATACAGCTTCAAGTGTTTTCCATTAAGGGGAGAGAACTGGACGACTCCTTTGCTATCCACAAGGATGTACGCACCACCTTCATATACTCGGCGGATGACGTATGGTCCAACCCAGTTTTCAACCAATTTCCCTTTGGGATTGGAGGCCACCACTTCTCTTCTTTTGACCATCACTAGGTCACCCTTCTTGAACTCTCGACCCTTGAGTAGCTTGTCGAAAGCACGGGCCATGCGAGCATCGTAGAGTTGAATATTTTGTTGCGCATGGAGACGCTTTCATTCGAGCTTGACAAGCTCTTCCAGTCTTCTTTCTATATTGGTCTGTTCGCCGCTAACCAAACCATGCTAGATGGTAACTCGCAGCGAGGGGACCTCCAATTCAATCGACACCACAGCCTCCGACCCATATACGAGGGAGAATGGCGAATAGCCGGTTGGGGTTTTATAGACCGTACGATAGGTCCAAAGCGCTTCGTACATCCTTTCTTCCCAATCTTTTTTATTAGACTTTACAGTCTTTGCCAGCAGCGTGCATAGTGTCTTATTGAAGGCTTCTGCAAGTCCATTGGCCTGAGGGTTGTAGGGGAACGAGGTCCTCCAATCAATCTTATATTTATCAGCCAGCTGATAAACCTTCTGGTTTCTAAAGTGGCTTCCATTATCAGAGATAATTCGGATGGGAACCCCGAACCAGAATATTATATTCTGCCGGAAGAACCTTGCGACTAGTTCTCCCATTACATCTCTTAGCGCAATGGCTTCCGCCCATCTGGAGAAGTAATCTGTGACTGCTAAGATATATCTGCACCCTGACGAGGATGCTGGCAGTGGCCCCACCACGTCCGTGGCCCATTGGGCGAATGGCCAACTCGGTAGGGTGGGGTGTAACGGCACCGGCGGTCTCCTGGACACGTTGGCGTGCTCTTGACATTTTTGGCAAGCTTTAGCAAACTTGTAGCAATCATCAAACATGGAGGGCCAATAATAGCCCAATTTCTTTATTTCAATTTTCATCTTCAGCCCGGCCTGGTGTGCTCCAGCTGACCCGGCATGGACTTCTTGCATCACCTTCCCGGCTTCTGCCGAAGATAAGCAGCGGAGCAGAACTTTCCTTTGGGCATCAGCCATTATTCGGAACAAGGCCCCGCTTCTCATCTCGTAAGAGTCCTTGATTCTTAAGAGCTTCATTCTTTGTTCCTTTTCTTTCGGAAGCTGTTGGTGCTGGAACAAACGCAGAAGATGCTCCCGCCAATTAGGCTGCTGAACTTCTTCTACAGCTGTCGCTTCATTCTCTTGTTCATCGGCCAGAACCTTCGTCATACTGGGGACCAGGCGACGGTTGATCAAGGCTAAATTTAGGCTTGTGTCTGGCGGGATTGCCAAAGAACTAGCCAGCTTTGCGAGGGCATCCGCCTGAGCATCCTGTCCTCAGTTAATATGTTTGATTTTGATGAAGTAGAATCCTGTCATCAATCGGAGGGCCAGTTGATGGTAAGGGAGGAGTTCTTGCTTCCGCACATCGAACTCTCCTTCCAGTTGTTTTATGACTAGCATGGAATCTTCGAATGCCTCCAACATCGGGATCTCCATCGACAGAGCAATCTGCAACTCGATTATGAGGGCTTCATATTCTGCTTCATTGTTTGTGCATGGCTTGTTTATTGAGCAAGATGTATATACGACTTCTCCTTCGAGAGATTTCAGGACTATGCCTGCCCCCGCTCTGACTCTGGCTGACCCAATAGCTGAGGTGTCAATTCTGGAAGCGCCGTCAAAATACTGCTGCCATAGAGAGGGCTGCACCTGGCCAACCTCTAGGGTTTCGTCTTCAGGAAGCTATGGTTCTAGCGGGCAGTCTTCAAGTACTGGATGCTCAGCAAAGAAGTCTGCGATAGCTTGGCCTTTGACGGCCTTTTGTGGTATGTAGGAGATATCAAACTCCATAAGGATCACCGCCCATCTACCCAAACGACCTTTGAGCGCCTGTTGGGACATGATATACTTAGCGGATCTGCCTTGGAGATCAGCTTAATCTCATGTGACAGCATGTAGTGTTAGAGTTTCTTGACGGCGAAGACCAGTGCCAAGCAGATCTTCTCAATGTGGGTGTATTTCTCCTCAGTTCTGACTAATCTTCGACTGAGTTAGTAGAGGGCTTGTTCTTTCCCTTCTTCATTATTTTGGGCTAGCATTGCCCCCAGGGAGTTATAGGTGGCGACGATGTACAAAACCAGCAGCTGTCCTTTCACCGGTGCGCCCAGCACTAGAGGAGTCTTCAGATAGTCTTTGAGCTTATCGAAGGCTGTCTGGCAATCTTCGTCCCAGTAAAAGGGAACATCTTTCATCATCAGCTTGTGAAAGGGCTGGCATCGCCCCGACAAGTTGGATATGAACCGCCGGATGTAAGCCAGGCGGCCTTGAAGAGATCTCAGCTCAGAGAGATTCCTTGGTGAAGGTAACTCCTGAATTGCCTTGATCTTTACGGGGTCTATTTCAAATCCCCGGTATCTGACAATGAAGCCTAAGAACTTCCCGCTCAATACTCCAAACGCACACTTCATAGGGTTCATTTTCAATTCATACTGCCTCAACCTCTGAAAGACTACTCGGAGGTCCTGCAGATGGTCTTCTTTCTTTCTGGTTTTGACTACCAGGTCATCTATGTAGCACTCGACCTTACAGTAGAGCAGCTCATCAAATATTCTAGTCATCGCCCGCTGATAGGTGGCGTCGGCGTTCTTTAACCCAAACGACATCCTCTTGTAATGATAAATGCCTTTGGGGGTTCGGAAGGCAGTGTGGATCCGGTCATGCTCCGCGATCCATATTTGGTTGTAGCCGGACGACCCATCCATGAATGATAGGGCCTTATGACCAGTTGTTGCATCTATCATAACCTCCGTTATTGGCACTGGAAAGTCATCTTTAGGGCAGGCTTTATTCAAATCTCGGAAGTCAACACATATCCGGATCTGCCCATTCTTCTTCTTCACGGGCACAATATTAGCTAGCCACATGGTATACTGATTCTCTTCGACGAAGCCCACATCAATGAGCTTGTCCACCTCTTTGCATATTTGAGTGATGAGCTCTGGCATCATGCGCCACGGCGGTTGCTTCACCGGTTCGGCTTCAGGGCTTATTGCTAGCTCATGTTGTGAGACTGCAGGGCTCAGTCCTGGAATTTCCTTGTAGGTCCAGGCAAAACAATCTCGGTATTCTTGCAGTAGCTGGATGTACAACTTCTGTTCTTTAGTAGATAGCTGGGTGCTGAGGAAGGTCGGCCTATGGTCATCCTCATCTCCTAGGTTGATTTCTATCAGCTCATCGACCGTGGCTTGGCCTCCATCTTCTATTTCTGGGGGTGCCGACTAAAGGTCGATGAAGTCTTGAATATCATCTTCAAGGTCAAGGACCTCAATCTCTTCACTTGGTTCTATTTGAACTTCATCAATGATCTCCGCCTCGGCAAGAAGCGGTTGTGTAGATTGTTCCATCAGCGAATTCATTACCGTCGCAGCTTCGAGGGGTGAATTAACATCTTCATCCCCCTTTGGGTCGTCGTGTCCTCGGTAGGGGTGGCACTTTTATTTTCAACAACATGCATCTCTTGCTCGGCTTCGACAGAAGTCTCTCCGACCGGCACGAGAGGTGTTGGAATCATCATTAGCAGAGATCCGCCAGAGGGAGATGTCCTTGTTTCTTCAACATCTTCGGCTTCGTTACTGCTGGCCGTGTCAAATCTGGCTTGAAGGGCCGCTTCTTCAGATAGACTTACTCCCAGCATCGGCAAGGAGCCATGGCCTCTGTTTCCGGGTCTCTTGATCAAGCCGATTCAACATATTCTGCTTCTGCTGGGTATTCATCAAAAGTTGCCCCCAGCGGGTTGTTCTCGGCGGGGTAGAAAGTGGAGACGGTATCCACCTCATAGCGCCCACTGTAGTAATATTCTTCAAGGGTGAAGCCCAACCCTGGATGCTAAGAAACATGTCTCATTTCTTTGTCCAGACTTGCGGGATACCACATCTTCTGGAATGCTTCTTTGTCTTTATGCGACTGGTTGGAGAGGATGTGATGCTTCTGGAACATCCTGGCCATCCGACTCGTCGTGAATGCCAGACCCTGAACAGGAGCTAGCAGATTCTTTATGCCTTTGGGTAGACGACAATCAGTGTCTTCCCAGGTAGGGTGCTCCTCAGCAGTATAGAACAAGCTGCTGGGGCCATCTATCTACGTCACCTACCAAGCCTTGAAGGGCTCGACAGTTGCATTATCGACGCCAAGGATTGGCTTGGTAAGGCCTTTCGGGACCCTTATATGGTCGTGCTGCTGATCGACCTCGGCTTCAATGGCTTCGGGGTATATAGCGGGAGGTGCTAGCCTGCCCACGTCTCCAGTGACGGTTATATGAGAGACCGACTTGGGCTTGATATATCCGTGCGGTGGTGGTGGGAACCATTTGTCGCTGGACGTGCCTTTGGGCGCCCCCGCAGGGGTCTTGGTTTCAGGGGTCCCTTGGGACCATTCTGCATACAAATGAGCGTCTGCCAGGTGACACTCGGACACTTCGAATGGGTGGAGATCAGCAAATATCCTCTCCTCCTTCCCTTCAAGGCTGTATTTGATGCACTGGTGGAGCGTGGATGGCACCACCATATTTTCATGCAGCCAGGGGCGGCCAAGCAGCGCCTTGTACGAGGTGCAGGAGTAGATGACATGAAACTGCACCTTCGTGGTAAAGTCTGCTAGGGTGAGTGTGAATTCTGCTACTCCCAGTGATGCTTCACACTTTTGGTTGAAGCCGGTGATACGCATCTCTCCAGCTTTATCGAGGCGTACATTAAAGTGGTGCTTCTTATATATTCTGTATGGCAGAATGTTGACAGCTGCACCTGGGTCGACCAGGATCCTGTTCAGCTCCTGTCCATTTAAGTGCCCCCTCATATAGAGCGGCCTATTGTGGCTGATAGTAGGGAGCAACATGTCTTCGTGAGTGAAGGTCATGCTGGCCTCTGGTAGTGCTTCAGCCAAGCAGGTTTCATATTGAGCAGGCATCTGCAAAGCAGTGATAATAGCCTGTCGGGTCTCTTCACTAAGAGAGAGAATTTCTCAAACAGTGAATCTTGTCGGAAGCTTTTTCAATAATTTGACTACACAGCTTCCTGCTCGGACATTTGACAGCTTCATCTCATCTTCCCACCTGGGCTTGGAGGAGTCTTGGATTACGGTCCCTGACGGCCCTGCCTCATTGGGTTCAGATTCTGCATCCCTCTGCCTGGTGCCATATTCTTGCTGCCCTTCATCGACTAACGCCGGACAAGCTTCATCTGCATCCGGAGCTTCGGAAGATTGCCGGGGCTGCTGGTAGATATCCCCGATTGCAAGATCGGCATCCTGAGACGGCTGCTTTCCCTTGGACATCTTCAGAAATTCTAGGATGGAAGGGGTAGTAGTACTGCCCCCACTCTGGTTATAAAGGCCTGACGGAGGAGGGATCTGGACCCCTTTGACCTCCGGGGGAGGTATTTTATAGAGTTGCTCTCCCCTGAATATGATATTATGGTTAGTGGGCGGTTGGTGCCCCCATTTTCATCCTGACCGGGTTGCATGTGCTGCAGAGGCTGCTTCGGCCTGGCCTGCCCCGGTGGCGGGTGCAAAGCATATTTCTTCCTCATCCTCTTCACCAGGCAAGTTGAAGAGAGCCGAGAGAGTATTGCAGGACACAATCTGCTCTTTGTTGACCCTGGCGGTCTTTCTTTTCTTCTTTTGTTTCTTTTTATTCTTTTCTTCAACTGGCGCCTGCCCCCAGAACAGGCTGCCATCCTTGTCGGATGCTGTGTTAGCTTGCTGCTCCTGCTTGAGTGACAGCTGCTCCAGTTCTTGCCATGGGACATGATCCCACACCAGCAAGGGTTCTAATTCGGGCTGTACATATTCATCTAGCCCATTTATGTATTCCTGCAGTCGTCGGGCCTCTGGACTAATTCCCTTGACCGTCGGCAAGGGAGTCTGTCTTCTCCGATTATGTGTGGGTATCCTGACGGCTGCAGGTGGATTGGTCCACACAGGTGCTGCCACCGGAGGGGTAGGTCGTGGCGTGATACCACGAATGTGTGCCCCCACTGTTGGGTGAGGTGCCATCTTTTTCTTTTTCTTTGCAGGGACTTGTAACCATCTCTGTTGTTCTTCTATGGGCGCCAGGAAACAGAGTTCATAAGTGCGCCGAGTGCTGGCTTCAGAGATCTCCTTAGGCAGTGCCTGGTACACAGAGATCATATTGGCTGCGGCCCTCCTCAGAGGAGCCTCATGAGGTTGTGGAGGGTCAACCCTGTACTCTCCCAGGTCAATTTCATCTTTCTTTACCATGCCTTCAATAATATCTTTGAAGACATAGCAGTCTTCGATTGGGTGCCCCAGCATCTGGTGATAGGGGCAAAATCTAGGACTGTCTTTTCTCTTCAGGTCCTCCGGCCTCTTTGGCTCAGGCAAGGTGACCTTATCATATTGGGTTACCCAATCAAATAGAATTCTGGTCTTATCCTTTGGAAAAGAATAGGCCTTCTTCATTTTATCCCGTAGTGAGGGACCTTCTTTGCCATCTCCAGCTTTAACAGGCTGCAGAGCATCTGCCTTCTTGCCTTTATCCTTCTGTTGTTCAAATGCTTTAATGTCAAGGGCATTTGCTTTTTTAGGCACCTGACGCCGTTTTACTGCCTTGCCTTTTTGTGTAGCAGCAGCGGTTGATGTAGGGGCAGGTCTGGATAGGAAAGCCTCGACCTCGGCCACAATGTTGTTCAATCGATCGAACGACCGGATCTCCATTCCTATCATCTTTTCCAGGACCTCTCTCCTAAGGTTCTGTTTGCATATTTGTACAGCGTCCTCTTGATGCGGGGGCCACTTGCATCTCATTCCGAGGTTCCTCTACCTCTTGATATAATCAAGGGCTATTTCATCTACCCTCTGTCTTGTTGAGTAGAGTTCGGCCACTGTGACCTCCCTCTCTGTAACATGGAATCTTTCTCTAAACTTCCTCTGCATGTCCGACCAATCGCTGATCCACCCGGCCGAGAGGCTGGAGTACCATTCAAAAGCGAGCCCCGTCAGCGAGGACCCGAAAAATTTCAGCAAGTATGACTCGTCGGTGGCCAAATCACCCATGACGGTCATGTAGTAGGCGACATGTTCTTTCGGGGATCCCTTCCCTTTGAATTTATCAAATTTGGGTGGCTTGCTAATCCCGGGAGGGAGCCGCTTGGCAGCATGGTGCGGCGGGTATGGAACCCCATATGCATCAAATGCGACATAGTCGCCTTCACTTCTTTCAGCGAGCTTCAGCTCGATCATTCTTTCCACCATCATTTTGCTCATGACGGTTGGATCAACCGGTTCTGGGTAGAAGTGTGCCGACTATAGGTAGGGGGTGACCAGGGTGGTCGCCTGTGGAGGAGGACGCAGTAATGGAGGTGTCTGGTGCACCTGTGGTAGCACCGGCGGCATCAACGGCTGTGGTGGGCGTTGCTGAGTCATCGCCAGGCTTGGTTCTACCGGCTGGGGAACGGCATAATGTGGTGAGGGGTCATCCCGATTGACGGCTCCCCGTGACGATTCGCCATGCATTTTGGGCTGCTTGGAGACTAAAGACTGCTCTATCTTCTCCATCAGTTGCTTCTTCAGCAGCTCTATCTCCTGGCGGTACATTTGTACTATCATTAGTACTGCCGGATCCATAGCCGTAGTGCTGGGAATAGCTTCCGTTGTCTCACCGGATGCACCCTCAGGTAGAATGTCGAGCATGACATCTTCTTCTTCTTCTGCTATCACCACATTGGCGGTCAGGACAGTAGATCCATCACTTTGTTGGACGTGGGCTAGGGTTTGCTCCCCTCTAGCTGCTGCCAACAGTTCTCTTGCAGCTTCTACCCTTCGAGTGTTAGGCCCTGGCCTATCGGCCAGTCGAGCCAGCTCGCAAGGATCTTCTGGAAGCCTTCCATATTGGCCAGGTATGCTAGCCATGTTACAGGTGAAGATCTGCATTCTTCTCCTTTGTCTATGAACCTTCCTTCTTACATGCTCCGGGAAGGTTAATCTTTCAAATACAGAGATTCTCTTTCCTTCTTCCCACCGAGGGGCGGTCTCATCGGCTTCAGCATCGAAGCCATCTTCGTAACCATTGTCGTCGACTGACGACGTCATTCCTCTTTCTTCTCCTTCTTCAGCTGCTGTTGGTGGGCAGTAATCTTCTTCAGCCACGGCTGCTTGTAGTAGCCGTTGTTGGCCTAGCGAGGGGTTGCCTAGACCCCTGAAGTAATTCCTAACCATACTGGTCATTTCTTCTTGCCTCAGTCCCTGATGTAAGACTGGGGGTAGTTGTCGACCTCCCACGGGAGGGATATAAGCAAGTCGGGCTCATCTGGCAAGTTGCTGGAATCTTCTTCCCATTGTAGGGATGTTGGCTTGCCGGGCACAGGCCCTGAAGCCTTCACGGTGTGGAAAGTCCACGACCGTCTCTTCAATCCTTGGGGCTGGGCCCCTTTCCTCCTTCATTCTCATTCCGTCACATGGAGGGTGGTGACGGGTTGGTGTGACCTGGTAGGCGGGCTGAGTCTTTTTAGGGACCCAAACCTGCTTGAATTTCTTCGACCTAGGGGCAAGCTTCTCACGGCCATGGTGGCCGGCTTCTTCTTTCTCAGCTCTCCTTCCAGAGAGGGCTTGATAGGAGTTGTGAACTGGTAAGGTGAGAACGACCCGATCCGGGACCACCTGGGCATCGCGTCTGTCTAGGAAGACGCGAACTCCACCAATTAGCATGGACTTGCCGAATATAGAGAGAATTCCGGTGACAGGAGCAGTGTTCTGCCGGAAGCCTCTGCACTGGCGTCCTCCGGCATTCTTGGCAGGAATGGGGCGGGCCCCATGGGTGACGTGGTGCACCAGGCAGCTGGCGACCGGAACCGGACTCTTGGTTGAGCCCACAGAGCATTGAGCCTTCAAGGCCTCGACCTTCTTTGCAGTCTCCTCGACAGGTTCCGAGGTCTCTACTTGAAGCATGTCAACAAAGGCCAACCCCAAGAAGTTGGGGAAGCCTATAGCAGCAGGGAATGATCCCAAGACAGTGGGCACCGCCAGGTACCCATGCTCAACGTGGCCGGCGACGATCGTGGGGCCGAAGGTAATAGTAGCAAGTCCTGATGATGCCATTGTGTGCATGCCATATAAGACAAACAAACGATCAGCAGTCTTTCGGAGGGCCTCGGGGCACGCATATTTCGGCAAAGAGATGAAAGGTGACACTGGTCCCACAGGGCATGCCAGACTTATGGAGATCGTTTCTTTTATTTTTACCAGGGGGTATTTTATTATGTCAATCAATCGACCAGTTAGTTAACAAATGACCAACGGGTTAGTTGATCGCGCAGGCGTGCCAGTCATGTGAGTGACAATTTTATTATGCGCTCATTCTGACCCTTGTGGGGCGAGAGTGAGATTGGGGTTGGGACCAGCAGTCTGTCATAATAAAGGCTATGGCGTTAATTACATCCCCCCATAAGGGAGAAAACCTTTGATTAGTTGCCAAGATAGCGAGTCATTCGAGGCCGAAACAAGATGCAAGAGTATGAATGCGACGAGGTTACATGAGATGATTTTATCTATCATGCAAGGGAGGCATGGTTCATTGTGTTGGAGACCCTTGGTACGTGGCAGAGGACGTAGGTCGAAGACCACCATCGCGCATAGCAAAGACTTCCGATCGGGCGTAACCCGGACTTCCGTCAGTGCCATTTGATATACCCGAGGGTCTTTGCAAGCATGCATGCATGATGCTCATGATTATGCTAGACATGGCAATAGAATTATGAAGACAAAAAATGATCAATCACGTTTATTAATCTCCATCAAAGGAGACAAAAATCATAACGTAAGCGTGATAATGGAAGCACGATGCTAACAGATATAACAGTAGAAGCATGGTAATAAGATGGTTCGGACTTGAATAGCCCTTCTCTTATTTAGTTTATTACTGATTAGGGTTCATTAATCTCGACCATGGGAGGCGAAGATCGCTCCGGAGACGAGTGAGTGATTAGAATAGCACAATGATTCAAAATCGGCGCGACCGCACATAGGGATAGGTTTCCCCAGCTCGGCCAAGCGTAGGCAAATGAGCTTAATCTGGCGTGGCCATAACAAGCGCTAAAACGGCGCGGTGGCCTTGGGGCGCGCCGGTTTAGGGCGCATCGGGAACGAGCCAATTAAAACTAGAAAGGTATGAGTCTAGTGTTAATCCGGCATGGGAGGTACTACGCCATATTAGGGCGCGTCGGATTAGGACCACACCATTTTAATTGATTTTTGAAGTATTTTGAAGCTATTTTGGTTTATTAAGATGTTATTGAGGGTTTTGAAGTTAATCAGGTTGATTGCTTGTTTAATTAGAGTACAGGGCTCTCCAGGAGCGAAGTTATGAGCTAGTGCGAGGTTCATACTCGAGCACTAGGGTTTATTACTTAATAGCATGTGTTTTATTGAAGCCAATTCACTGGAGGTAATCTTATTAATTAAAAAGTCATACCAAAAATTAGGCAGCATCTCCCCCGTCCCTGAAAGATTGCAGGGGAGAAACGGGGTCATACTCACGTGTGGAGTAAGCCCCTAATCAGCCGGTCGGCACAATGGCAGCCAGCAAACCCCAATCGGATAGGAAACCCCCGAGGACTAGCCTACGAGGGGGCACCATGGCTCCGTGGGTTGAACAGGTGGATAAGGCAGCTAATGGAGGAAGCATCAACCCCGAGGGCTAGCCTACGAGGGTCGAGCAACCTATAGTCTGCACGCTATCCGAGAGAGGGACGATCATTAGGAAGAGAAGCCCCGAGGACTAGCCTACTAGGGGCACGCATCCTTTAGTCACCACGGGGTCCCGAAGGGCTGTGGATTTGAATTGTTGGGCTGAAGCCCCTGTTGATATTCGCCCTATGGCCCGTAGGGAACATCCATCATTCACAGGTGGAGCCCCTTTGGCCAATTGACGGTTCTACGAAACAGTGGGGAATGCCCCCCTCCCCGGATTACTAGGACAAAGCCAACGGAGCTAAGATAGTATAGTGACTGCAAACCGCAAACGAGAGGAAAGGAGATATTCGGCATTGACAGATTACCATTCACAGAGTTAAGGTATTAATGCTCATGGGATTGGATTAACATTCACGGAGAAAGGGGTGATTAGAAATCACAGAGAGGGGTAGCTAGTATGTAGATAGGATGATTTAACTACATACGCATATGCTCGAGTAACTGGCATGCAGCAGTCACAAGACGGGTCCTGGTGTTCTGGAGGTGACCCCCACCTTCTATGAGCAATAGAAAGATGCAAAGAGAAAAGAAAATGGAGATTGGACCTTGAAACAGAGCGGGAAGAGGTACGTGCACAAGCACACCTCTATCCACGAAGTATGCAGGAACCATCGAGTAAGACACGGCCTCGGCGTCGACGTGAAGGACCCGGGGAGGGGTCATCTCTGTAGCCCATGGTGTCCCAGGCCATATTCGGAGTCGGAGAAATCGGATTCGGAAACCACGCGCAGGAGCAAACAGATAGATACACCGACTGAGATAGAAGTGGAAGAAAGAGACATGGCATCGAGCGTTTAATCCACCAGCACATTCATATATACCATCATCCCGTGAACAGGGGGGCTAACACATATATTACAAATCTGGCACCGACATCGTGGCACGGTCACCGTTTACTAATTGTAGAGAGATTTACAGAAGGAGAATGAATCAAAGAGATGACGAGGAGGGGGGGGGGGAGAGATTGGCTCATATCATCGCCATCCCCCCCTCTCGCTCACTTTCGATCAAAAGGGAACAAAACGGGAAGACGGCCGGGAGAAAGCAGACGACCCACCTATGCTCAGAACAGAGTATCAGGATCCCCTTTTTCTTCTCTGGCTCCGGAGGGCTTCAGGCCGAGCAAAGGAGGACGGCGGCGAGGGGGGGCGCTCAGTGGGAACCCTGCTTCTCCTCCAAGGAAACCCTCTCTCCCTCGAACTTGATTGGCTCTCCGGCTCTCTCTCTCCCTCGAGCAATCGCCACACTTTTCTCTTAATTCGCCTCCTTCTTCCCCTTTTTTTTGGTCGAACCCCATGGCCATATATATAGGAACAGGTTGCAAAACTTAATCCGGCACGAGGAATGGTGCGCCAGGGAAGGGCTCTTCACAACCTTTCGCGCGTTGGAATAGGAGGGCGCCGGATAAGGGGGCGCCGGTGATCAACCACGCCATATTAACTTCATTTGCTTGGCGTGGGTCAGACGGTGGGTCCATGGATGGTCCCGGGGGTCACCGTGACCATTCTTCTTGCCACAGTTCTTTGAAACACTGACGGGAAGCCTTGACGAAGCTCTCGGGATGACGTATGGCCCTTCTCGGAACCTCGAGTATCTTTGATTTGAACACACGGGTTTTCTGCTGACACGGCTTTCGGCACTTGATTCGTACTGCTGGCTCAACCTGGCTTGTGTTCAAAGCTTCTCGGAGGGTGGAGTAACACCCGGGATAGTTCCGCCCAGGTCGGGCGATCATTCGGCCACTAACGGACCCAACTTGGCGAGTAGCCGTACCCGTGTCGGGTAATCGGGATCTTCTACCGACAGAGCCCTCGGTCTTCCATTCTGAAGAGCTACGGGCATTCTTTCACCTCAGGGGAGTCTTTCATAAGGTGGCGGGCCACCAGGTAGACCATCGTCCTTGTTCAGACAACGGGTGTAGTGTATGTGGCATGACGGAGTCAATGCCGGCTCATTGGGCAGGCTTGGTCGCACTGCCAGTTGTTTGTGAATTCATCTCGATTCTCCTGAGGTGAAGTCCCCGGTGTTCATACAGGGTGACCTGAGGCTCTAAAAGCTTGAGAGGGCTTTAATATGTTGATATTCGTCGACTTACGTGCTTCGGTGGGCTGTGTCATTAGTCTTTGAGGCCTGATCGCCATTAATCATATTTTGAGTGCCAACATATGCTGAAAACTATGATATTCACAAGTATAGCTGAAATATGCAAAGTGCATTTATAACCAAAGTATATGCAGAATGTAAAATTGAACTATATTCAATTGTTATGCGTAAGAGCACATTATTCTCCCCCTATTGTCATGAACAAAAACCGACTAACAATGGGATTATTTAACCTGTTATTTACATGTATAACCTAAGGATGCATCTATGTGAGCTGAAGTATGAAATGAGGTATGCAGGCAAGCAAACAAGCAAGCAAGCATTAGAGTCACGCAGACAAGTATCTCTATTACTCCCCCTCAGTGGGGTAAGGGGATAGCAACTGAACGGTTCATTCAAAATCGAAATGTGAGACATGATACATAATCAAAAAAGGTAGTGCATTCATATGCTAAAGGTATTGCATAAACCATGATAAGAATAAATTCAAGATATACAATCATCACAATAATACCCAAAATTGAAATTTGTGACAATAAGCAATGAACTTCAAAATTATATGGATATGAACAAAATTTCTAGAAAACACTGGAGGTTTATTTCCTTCCTACACTTCCATTTCGATCCTCGACTTTTGATAGCTTCACACAACCCCTTTTTATTTTCTTTTCTTTTATTAGATTTCATAGTTTGACGCGAGTCACCTCATATGTCTCAATGGGGTATCCTGGCTACTAGGATTCATCACACAATGTGAATTTTTGTTTCACCTTTCGATGCGAGTTTCCTTATTTATTTCAGTGGGGATTCCCGGCTACTTGGTTAGACATTCCATTTATTGAAGGTTGCGGGGTAGGCAGCTTTTTCCTCACGATTCTCTTAATTTCCATGTAGAAATTTGTTTCCCTTGAAGTGTTAAAAGGAATTTCTGAAATCTCTATTAATCAAAGTCATATGCATCATTTTTTAACAAAGTATGTGGGTAATTGCTTTGTATGTAGAAAATGAATTTGCCTAGACATAGTTATGACTCCCCCTAACTGTATGCATAGTTAGAAATAAATCTTCCTCCTTTGTATATGTCATGGTTCACAAAAGATCAAGAACACTGTGTTTTATTTATCAAGGAGGTGAAGTCTTAGAAGATCTTCAAGAAAAGGTTGTATAAAGTATATACATGCAATCAATCGAGGATATTGCAATATGTTCAAGCAAAGTGATTTTTGGTACATGGTGGAGGTGGAGGTCCGAAGACCCTGCTCACGCATAGGGAGTGTTTCCAAGTGGACGTAATCCACTCTTCCACAAACGCCATTTTATATACCGAAAAGTCTTGACATTCAAGCACACAAAAATAGAAGGTATGCACAAGCATATGCACATGAATGCAAGGTTGATGAGAAATTATTTCTATTCACAAGTATGTAAGGATGTGTGCATGTGTTTTCTATGTATGCAAGTATACACATGTAAGTGGACAGATGATCGAACACAATCCCTAGTTACAAACATGCAAGGATGTGTATGATATGTGCCAGAGGTTAAGTATGTAAACTTTGTATGTGCAATGTTAAGCATTCAGAGCTAAAATTAGTCACAAGATGTACAGAGAGAAGTATTCAAGTCATCTAAACGCGAAACTCACAAGATCTTAACATTTCAGAAGTTGTCAAAATCAATGAAGAAAAAATGTAACTGTTTAATTGTAAAATTTTCTCCAAACATAAATTTTACATTTTCAGATTTTTCAAAGTAAACCTAAGCAGAGTGAGTTCTCAAAATCAAACCAATTTCTCTCTCGCCTTGAGAGTCCTTTATTTATCAACATTCCTTGTCCTCAAGGCGCCCCTGTAAAACTGATTCTCATTTTGTACATTTGGGTACCCAAGCCATCTTGGATCTCGAGAGGTTAGTTCTAGCATGAGTGAAGGTATTCTTATATCTCCTGGCACACCTATCATCATCCAATCTCATTGTGGCACAGTCATCCATTGAATGACCACCCTGGCCACAATAGAAACAGTGAGAAGATTTTCTCTTCAAAAATCAATTGTCATCATTTTTCATTACACAACAATCATTCATTACATGTCCAAAACTACCACAGTAATGACATGAAAAATTCTTTTTGACAAACCATTCATTATCATTTTTCTTTGTAAAACAATCTTCAAAAATAAGACCATGCAACCCACAATAGAAACAATGAGTGTTGAGATTTTTCTTTGTGGGTTTTTCATGATTTTTGGAACCAACAACCATATTCACTCTTGACTTTAAGGCCTCATCATCATCAAGTTTCATCACAAAGCAGTCGTACATATCATGGCCATACATCCCACAGTAGAAACATAAAACATCCATCTTTTTTTTGATGCATGAACATGATTAATAGTTGAGGATTTTGTATGCACATAAGAATAATCATTGACGATTTTCTATTTTTGATTTTCTGTATTATACACGGACAATGACTCATTCAAGCTATTGATTTCATTTTCCAAAAATGAAACGTGCAATTCAAAATTAGCAACCTCTTGTTCACACAGTGTAAGTTTATCATTCACGAGAGAATTGATAATTTTATAACTTGCAACTTCTTGTTCCAGAACATGAAGATTTTCAAGATCATCAACAATCACACCTTTTCATTTCTCAAAGGTATCGAGTTTATCAATCAGCAATTTGTTTTGATCTTTTAATTTCTCAATTTCTTGAGCCAGCTTTTCATTCTGAACAAGTTCATCAAGCAATATCGGATCACTATCCAAACAGCTCAATTTACCTCTTAGTTCCTTTTCAATGTCTTCAAATTCTAAAATTTTAGCCTTTAAGGTTTCATTTTCAGTTTTTAGAATTGAAATTATTTCTTTATGCCTATCAACCTCAAGCATGGAAGACTTACTTAATTTCTCAAACTCAACACATCTTTCACATGAGAGATTATCAACATGAGAGTTTTCAATTTTCTTTTTCAATTTCCTGTTTTCAGATTTCAATGCTTTATATCTGTCAAACAATTCATCATATACATTCATCAACTCATCATAGCTCAATTCATCTTCCTCATCAGAATCGGAGCTTACCTTTGAGCTCTCCTCGCTTTGACGCTCAAGCTCACTGTTTGCCACGAGGCACTCACTTTTTCAACTTTCTTTTTGGGCTTTGCTTAGCCCATCCCAGATTTCTTTGGCTGACCTACAAGATGAAACAAATGGAAATTGATTAGTGTCCAAGGTAGCCTTAAGAGCATCCAAAACAACCAAGTTATCAGAATTCATTCTCTTATGTTCATCAGTCCATCTTAACTCATTTTTGGGCAAAACATGAGGACCATGAGTGATTAGCTTCATAAGCTTTGGATCAAAATTAGTAATCCAAACACAAAATTTTCCAAGCCATAGAGCATAATCAAAACCATCAAAGACGGGAATCAGGTTCATACAAGCCATCATAAGGTGATCTTTTATCCTAGACCACGAGGTTCGTTGAATAAAAATCAGAGACTGGGCTCTGGTACCAATTGTTGGCCCAGACTAGATGGCGGACAAGAAGGGGGTTTAATTGTCCCCCAGCCGAGATGGCGGATTTTAAAAACAATCTATCTAATTACAGCTAATACAAAAATAACTACATGAACTAGGTCAAACTGGCGTGAGATAAAAGCGTTCTCTCAAACTTTCCAATCTCACACGGATTATCAATGCAAAGAACAAGTGAAATTGAGCCTAACACATATAGCGGTTGAAGCGATGTGCGATGGTGCAGTGAGCAAAAAACATATAATAGACCTGTGAAAGGAGATAGAAGAAAAGGACAATCACACAAGCAATCACAATCAACACAGAGATTTTTAGGTGGTCCGGGACCACGATGGGCTCCCTACGTCCACCCCTCACCGAACCCCGGTGAGGCTTCACCACACATGCTGCTTCCGTAGCAATACACACACGAGGCCTGGCCCCAAGACGCTGCCACCGTAGCACTCATACACACACAGTCGGGGAACACACCCCGGACACTAAACCACACGGAGTCGCAGCTCCGTCCTCACACACGGACTCGGGAAAACTCGCCCCTCAATGAAACCACACACTCGGAGTCGCAGCTCCGCCCACACATGACAATATTCAGAGTTCGACGAAATAAAAGGATATACAATGACAGCCCAAGATATTAATATATGCCCAAATAAAAGAGTGGAAATGAGAGAAGAAGAAATCTCCCTCAAATCTGCTATCAATTACGTCCATTGTAGTAGTGGGGTGCGCCGGAAACTTTTCTTCGCGGAGTGGAAGTCGACCAAGCTCGTAGGAGACGCCCAGGGATGGATCTTCAGAAATCGCGTTCCGCACAAGGATTAGATCAACGAGATAGGCACATTGATGGCATTCTCCTCTTCTTCTTCTTCCTCCTCAAAGTGGGTGTGACGCCCCTTTCTCCTTCCCTGCCGCAGATAGAGCAATATTAGCACAAGGGACATCTCCTTCGATGGAGATTGCAGCATACATATACCCAAGAGAATCAACAGCAAAAATACCACAAAGCCCCTCTCAAAAACCTTCAAATACACACCCAATAGATGGGAAAAACCTTAAGGGTATATGGGGTAAAAAGCCAAGACAATCGGATCAAGAAATGGGGTGTTCAAAATCAAAGCCGGAATCACGATGCGGACGAACCAGAAAAAGTGTCGACTCGTAGAGTCGACACTTTTGTCAAGGTGTTATGCCGACAGAAAAAAAAAACACCACCCAGGACAAAAGTGTCGACTCTTAGAGTCGACACATTTTGTCGAGTGTTCTGCCAACTACAAAAGTAACACACAGGCCAAAAAGTGTCGACTCACAGAGTTGACACTTTCTGTCTGGTTTGTTAAAACAACACAGAACCAGAACATAACAAAATAAGTGTCGACTTTGTGAGTCGACACTTTTTCTGACAGAATTGAAAACACAATTAAACTCAATTGACACCCCAAAAATCCTTAACCAAACAACAAAAAATAAATAACCATTCATTGAATTAAGGTATTGACATATTTAAAACCACACTCTAACACAATCAAGTGGCATGCATTAAAGGAATTTTAGGAAACTAAATGAGCAAGATGCTACCACAATATTGTCATGAAAATCATGCCAAAGTGTGATTTAGTCCAAAACAAACCCAGCTTTTACAAGGCTCTCATATCAATTAGATTCGGGCAATCTAACATATGAGTTCCAACTTCAGACCAAAGTAAAACTCGAATATGCAAGACATGAAATCCTTCATAACCTAGAAAAACAATTTATGCAGTGAATTAAACCCCAAAACTTTAAAGACGCATCAAATACTAATTTAGCCACATTGTAATACATTCAAACATAAACTCTTACCTTTGATTCCAACTGAATGACACCAATGTGTACCTGCATTTGGAGTTAGCAAAACACTCAAGATAATCTTAAAGAATTGCAAATGATTACTCAAATGCACTGTCATAGTTTGTTCAACCTGCAAGTTCAAGTATTGAAATGCAATAACCCATGTGAGTGATTCAGGGATTTTCAAACCCATTCCAATACAATCATGGGCCATGCATTAAAAGGATTTAGAAACTACAATGAGCCTTGTTTAACCAAGATCTTCAGCAAGCGTGTTGAGCAGAAAACCACCTCAAAAACCCATGAAAGATATGCATGAACTCACTTTGAAAACCCATAATCTTCAATTCAAGATTTGAAGAAAATTACCATAGATTCAATGTAAACTCTTAAATTGGATCTATCGCATTGTGGGCAATATGAACCTGCACATTCTAAAAATTCAGAGGCATGTCAATATTAAACCAATGCATTTGAAGAGCTTCCTTCAAAGCAATTCCTCCACAAGATAACCTCCTTCAACTTGCATCTAAGTATCTTGAAATGCAATCATGTATAAAAGTGGTTAGCTCACTTTCAATCCATTTTCATCATAAGCTCACGTACCAGAATTTTTTGCATGTATGAAAAAACTAATTCCAAAACAAATTAATCAAAACTCTGTTCATTTATGATATATCCACACATGACTTTCAAGAGTTGTCCAAGACAATCAAGTTCAGTCCAAAATTCAAAGTTCATTCCAAGAACTTTAATTCAATTCAAATTAAATAAAACATTGATTCAGTCCAATTAAACCAAGTCCATTCCATAAGTGAGTGAGGTCGACACTCCTCAGAACAATTGTACATCTGTTAATGTTCTTCACCGAGCATCCAAACCTACAAAACAAGATATTAATATTCAGCTCCAGAAGAATTAATAAGCATTTTCCACAATACTTGCACGCAATATATTGTTATCATCAAAACCATCACCAAGGACAAAGAGGGAGCGCAGCAAACCCAACACCTTACTTGTGCAAGTTTATGTAGACGATATAATTTTTGGAGCAACGAATCTTAAAATGAATGATGATTTTGCTCAACTCATGTAGGGAGAGTTCGAGATGAGCCTGATGGGCGAGCTAAACTTCTTCTTGGGGCTTCAAATAAAGCAATTGGATGATGGTATCTTTATCAACCAGAAGAAGTACACACAGGAAATTCTGAAGAAGTTTCAACTAGAAAATGCCAAGCCATTAGCTACACCGATGTCCACCTCACTTAAGTTAGAAGATGATAAAGGTAATGTCGTAGATCAAAAACTCTTTAGGGGTATGATAGGCTCATTGTTATATCTTACTGCTAGTCGGCCTGCCATACATTTTAGTGTATGTCTCTGTGCAAGATATCAATCTTGTCCTAGGGAATCTCATTTGTCGGCCATGAAAAAAATTTTCAGGTATTTGAAAGGTTCAGTTGATCTTGGTTTGTGGTTTCCTAGGAATAATTCATTTGATTTGCTTGCTTATACTGACTCTGACTATGCTGGGTGCAAAATGGATCGTAAGAGCATGAGTGGTCACTGCCAGTTTCTAGGGGGCTGTATGGTTTCATGGGCCTCAAAGAAACAACATTGTGTGGCTTTATCAACTGCTGAAGCCGAATATGTGGCTGCAGGCAGTTGTGCGGCCCAAGTACTCTGGATCCAACACCAGCTGTTAGATTTTGGTATTTCTTTGAAAAACACTCCCATCATGTGTGATAATACATCTGTAATAAATCTGTCCAAAAATCCTGTCCAACACTCTCGCACAAAGCACATAGAAGTTAGACACCACTTCATTACAGATCATATTAATAAAGGTGATTTTGAATTGACTTTTGTAGATACAAAACATCAACTTGCTGATATCTTTACAAAACCTTTGAATTCTGATCAGTTTTGCTTTCTCAAAAGAGAATTAGGTGTGTGTAGATTAGATAGTTAAAGTCATTTTGATTTGCTTTGTACATACTCTCTCAAAGTTTTTAATAAAGCAATTGTGCATACTAGTTTACTCTCTTGCACATAAGGATATTTTCCACTGCACGTATGTTTCAATCATTCCTCTTTGTGCATACCACTTTGAATAACGTTTGATTTTCACTCATGCTATCATTCAGTCGCATCCGCATGTATATAATTCCATATATATATTATACAAATGCGTGCATGAATGCCATGATTATCTGGTATATCAAATGCCGATTGCGGAAGGTTAGATTATGTCGAGCTGGAAGCTTTCCCCATGCGTGAGGGTGGTCTTCAGACCTACGTTCTCCGCCACGTACCGGTAATCAACCTGTGTGAAAATTTCATCTCAATGCATGTTTGAGTGTATATAAAATATCACCCTTCTTTTTGATCCCTCCTATGACTTTTCCCTTGCTAAATAAAAATGCATTGGTTCAGACATGTTTGTTACATGGCACACATTAAGGGGGAGGCTCTTTTTATAACAGTGCATACACTTAGGGGGAGACATGACAATGATTGGACTAATTCATCTATTACATTCAAAATAATCTCTCTACATGTGCTCTTTTTGAGATAAATGACTCTGTTTAATAAGGATTTCAGTTATTCCACTCAACACTTTTGAGAGCTCTTGAATTCCTACATTAAAGTCTCGTGTCTCGTGAGGAAAAAGCTATCAGCCCTACCAAAAATTTTAATAAGTGGATTTGGAACCAAGTAGCTGGGAATCCCCCCTGAGACAAAGAAGGAAACTCGGATCGAAAAGTGACAAATAACCACAATTCAAATAAGTGATGAAACTGAGTAACCGGGAAATGCCCCTGAAACAAAGGGCATAACTCATGTCAAAAGTTAGTCATCTTGTTCAAAAAAAAATTTTGGGGCTGTGCAAAGTTACCAAAAGTTGAGCACTGTGTATGGAAGTGTAGGAAGGAAAGGTTCTTTCCAATGTTCCTTAGAAAATCTGAAAATCCATATTGCTATGGATTTCATTGCTCATTTTACACTTCTAGCTTGATTGTGTGAATGTACCTTATGAATCAGTCATCTTTCATGGTTAATGTAGTACCATCTCTTTGTAAGCACATCCTTTTTAATATTGTTCATGCACATCATGCTCAAAATCGATTGCATATTTCTTAACCCGTCCCTCTCAGACTTGTTTGACTCTATATCTTACTATGAATGCATGTGTGCTTGATTGATCATCCATTCCACTTCACATGCTTTGCTTTGAGTTAACTGTAAATATGAGGCATTAGCCTTTCTTTCCATTTTCTCCATCTATTGAATAATCCCCTATTTGACTCTGACAAAAAGGTGGAGTAATAAATGTTTTGCATGACTGTGAATGGTGGATGGTTGTTAATACTGTGTTTTGAGATGGTTGTTTTAAATGGGTGATACTTAATGGTTTATTCATGCAAATCCTTGTGGTATTTCAAGGTGTTTTATCTTCGTCAAAAAGGGGGAGATTGTTGTGCCCCGGCATATTTTGACGAAGACATTTCAATCTATGTTGTGTGATTTACATCAAATATCCTGTCATGAGTCTGAGTCAAATTGGTTGGTCACATGGATGGCCGTCTTTGTGCTAAAAGTGATATCTTAATATACTTGATAATTTTGACTCTCTATATCAATGAACTGTTGAGTCTAACTGTTAAGTGGGGTATGTAAATGTTCAGTCTGCTTTGGACTGAATTAGTAATTGGAGAGAGAGAGAATTGAATGAGTTAAATTGAAGATGGCTCATGTATGCATGGATCAATGTTTGATATGAGAGCATGTGTTCTGTATGGCAAGAAGTATCTGAATCATCTCTTGATGTGTTTGCAATATCTTCTTATCAACTTGCAGGTTGAAAACAAGAAAGTGCTCCATTATGAGCATTGATTCAAGATTGATTTAAATTTGAGTTATTATATAATACAGGTTCATTCAAGCCCATAAAACATTGAAATCATAGTAAGATTCTATGGTTGAATGTTTATCAATATGGGCTCTTTGGTCTTTAATGCTTTTATGCTTGATTGACTGCACTTGGGGGTTTTAAGTTTCTGCTCTGAAAGTGTCGACTCTAAGAGTCGACACTTGTTGGGTAGCTCGCTGCCGTGTTGCAGCAGGCTGTAAGTGTCGACTCTAAGAGTCGACACTTACAGGCCTGTAGCTGGTTTTTATCATAACCAGTAACTCTTGAAAAAAGTGTCGACTCAAAGAGTCGACACTTTTGCCTGGGTTCTGATTTTTTTTATCAAAGACAGAACACTAGCAAAAAAGTGTCGACTCTGAGAGTCAACACTTTTAGCTGTGTGTCTGCTTCTTTCTACGCTGGCAGAACCAAGTGAAGAATGTGTCGACTCTAAGAGTCGACACTTCTTCTGTCTCATCTGGATCGTGATTTCTGGATTGATTTCGAAATGCCCATTTTGAGATCCGATTGGCTTGCCCTTTTACCCCATTACCCCTAGGGTTACTACCCTTGATTGGGTATGGTTTAGAGAGGTTTTCTCATGGGTTTTATTGTCATGTGGCATCTCTCTTCCTTGTGTATATATATGCTGCGAACTCCATAGTTGAGATTATCTTTTTGGGCTAAACTTCTCTATTCTTACAGGAATGGGGGAGAGGGCTTCGCACACCCATCTGGATGAGGAAGACGAAGCTGTAGAAGCTGCATCCCATGACCCCAAGCTCAGATCTGGTGGTGGCCGTCGCTGCTATCCATCATCTTCCAGCTTGGGTGCTCATCCCTTCGACAACCAGTTGTCTCCTCTCCGCGGTTCATTCACTCTAGTGCACCCTTCCATCTATCTCCGAGTTGTAATGAAGATCAAAGGGGGAATATCTTGCTCATAACACCTACTATCATTTGTGCATAGCTTATTATCCTTGGACTGGGCTTTGTATTTCCATATAATCTTTTTTCATAGACAATTTCGGAGTGTCGTCTCCGTTGGCATGATCTCTCATCGTCGTGCGAGGACACGCGTGTGTGTGAGGCCGTTGAGCCCGTGTATGGTGTTTTCACTGCTGTTGTGCAATGGTTCTTAGTGGAATCCTCTCGAGTTGAGAGGGGTGGACGTAGGACAGCACTCGGGTGCATCCGAACCACCTAAAAATCCTTGCGTTGTGGTTTGCTTCTTGTGAGTTTGTTGTTCTATCCTATCTGTCTCATTTACCAGTGTGATACGGTGAGGTGAGCGTTCATACAAATTGTCCGCTCCTTAATTTTCATCAGAGTGGTTCATCAATCTACGTTGGAGAGTTGTGAGTGGTTGTTTGATTGTCATTTAATTAATTTACATTAATCTGAATTTAGAGAGCTTCATCTCTTCATATTAGTATCTCTGCATTTTATCAAGGAAGTTTTATTGTTGCTCAATTATCTCTATGATTTAGTTTTAATTTTATCCAAAAAGGGGGCGCAATCAATTCACCCCCCTCTTGATTGCATTCCTAACCGGGCCAACAACCGTCAAGCACAGAAGACTGATGTCGAGCTCACTCGAGGGCAACGCCAGTCTCACCACCTACGAGGTCCATGACCTTGACCAGAACACTCCTCCAAAAGACAAAGATTGGCGGGAGCCTATCATCAAGTTCAAGAAAGGATGGCTCCCTTATAACCGAGCTCAAAGAGTCCAGCTACTCCACTGAGCAACATCCTATGAGTTGATTAGTGATTCCCTGTACCGACTGGTCCACGAGAAGGACAAGTCGACTCTCCTGAGATGCGTCTCTCCAGCCGAGGCTCGAGCCATTATGCAGGAAGTTCACTGCGGATTGTGCGGCGCGGACCAGGCCGGAGATCGTATGAAGCACAACATTAAGCTCAAGGGCTTCTATTGGCCAACCATGTACGCGGATTGCGTCCAGTATGCCCGTACATGCCATCAATGCTAAGCCTTTGGCCCAGTACCCAGAAGACCTCCTAACCCACTACGTCCTACAGCCCCCACCTGGTCATTAGCCGAGTGGGGCATGGACATCGCGGGACCTTTCCCACCATCTTCCAGGGGCCATAAGTATATCTTGGCCGCCACCGACTACTTCTCTCGCTGGGCAGAAGCCCTTCCCCTGCGGGAGGTCACCGGCGAAGTGGTCGCCAGATTTGTCCGGCACAACATCATCTACCGATTCAGTACTCCCAGTCGCATAGTGTCCGATAATAGGACACCATTCAAGAATAGGGCCGTGTACCAACTAGCGGCCAAATTTCACATCGACTGGAGAACCTCTTCGGTCTACAACCCCCAGGCCAATGGCTTAGCGGAAGCCTTCAACATGACCCTCTACAAGCTCCTAGCTAAAATGGTTGGCCACCAGAAACGTGATTGGGGTGAGAAGGTCTTTGAGGCACTATGGGCCTACCGGACGATCTACAAAACCCCTATGGGGTGCTCACCGTTCTCCCTTGCTTACGGGGCAGAAGCCGTTATCCCCATCGAAGTCCAGTTAGCCTCTTACCACGTGGCGATCCACACCGGCCTTGCCGGCCCTGACAAAAATGAATACCTGAGAAGGCTAGAAGAGCTCGCCGATCTAGAAGGTAAACGGCTCGAAGCCTACAAACACCTGCAAGTATACCAGGCCCGTATGGTGCGAGCCTATGATAAACTCATCAAGCAGCGAGCCTTCAAGCAAGGCGACCTCATCATGATCAAGGAAAAGGAAGTCATGGCAGGGCACTCCAGTGAAAAATTACAGCCGAATTGGCGAGGTCCATACATCATCCACAACATCTACGAGGGTGGGGCTTACACGGTCGTCGACCACAAGGGTCACAAACCCTTCCCACCTCTCAATGGCAAACATATGAAGCTATACTATGCACCAGAGCATGAGTTCGCACGCCAGCCAGACTAAGGCGCACGTCCCAGCTACTACCAGTAAAACTGGCCTTCCCCTGTGGAGGGTCTAACCAGTCATTCCTTCCAGTCTCCTGTTCCCAGCCAAGCAATAGGGCCAGCCATGCCCTCCCAGAACCACCGCCAGGCACTCTCGGGGGTCAACTCCCCACCTTCGTCCCTGCTACGACAAGAGCAAGGACACCTCTGCGCCAGTAACAATCCAGCCATCAGGCTCACAGGTAAGCAAAAAAAAACATCAAAAAATTAGGGTTAAAAATAGAGATATCCCGGTAGACCCAGTCATCCCCATCACAAGGAGGTGACTGGGGGCAAAAAGGCCAATAACCAAGCTGAGGCGGAAACCCAAAAGGACGCCTCAGGTAAAATTGGGAAACCCCTCGACGTGAAAACCCGCAAGGGCGCGTGGGAAAAAGCTAGAGGGGGTCGGCTCTGGCAAAAACCTGAAAGGGCGGTAGAGCCGATAATGAGAAAATCTTTCTCTTCCCACCATCCATGGTGGCCTTCCACCCATTGATCAATATGTCGTAGGCCTCGCCAGATACTGGCCTTCGATCAGCTCACATTGCCAGATCATTAACCCCGTAATCCCCAGTCAGCCGTGCGTCACCCTACTTAGCCCATTCTATTTTCGGCCCTCGCTCTGCCACGGTGGGCCGACAAGTTCCAGTGTCTACACAGCATTCTAGTCACCATCCCAGCAAGCTCCAGTCTCATCTTATTCCCAGACTCTCATCATGCTACACTACTACATCCTACATCCCTTTAAATCTAGAACTCCTAAGTCTCAGTATGATCCCAGTTCCCCCTATAATCCCTGACCCGCCAGTGATAACCCCGGTCACATCGAGCCACGACAAAGTGGCCTCCAGCACCATAACTTGATGAACTGTGAGAACCCTTATTAAGGGTGGAATAATACCCAGTCATTCATATTCCCTAGCTCTAGGCTACATCCCCTGACAGCAGCATACTATGGACGGCGCTCTCCAAAAAAAACATCAAAAAAACTGGGGTTAAAAATTGAGATACCCCGACGGACCCAGTCGCCCACATCATAAAGAGGCGACTGGGGGTAAAAACTGTCACCAACCTAGCTGAGGTGAAAACCCGAAAGGGTGCCTTAGGCAAAATCGGGTGACCCCACTATGTGAAAACTTGCAAGGGCGCACCAAAAAAAGTAAAAGGGGGGCGACTCTAGCGAAAACCCGCAAGGGCGGTAGAGCTGGTAAAGAGAAGAAAAAAACCTCCTTCCCCTCTACTCCTCACTGACAAAAGTCATCAACCACGACATCCCGTCGATGGCAAGCTCAACGTCATGCTACAACAACGGTGGCTAGTACACCCCCGAGGGCTGGTCATCGCCAGTCTCCAGTTCCACCATCTCGGCTATAACGCCTTCACAGGCCAGCCGCTCAGGTTCTAGTCCCAACAACCCGACTACAATGCCTTCACAAGCCAGCCGCCCAGTCTCCTGTCCCAGCATCTCGGCTACAACGCCTTCATAGGCCAGCCGCTCAGGTTCATGTTCCAGCAACCCGGCTACAATGCCTTCACAGGCCAGCCGCCCAGTCTCTAGTCTTAGTTTTCCGATACAACGCCTTTACAAGCCAGCCGCCCAGTCTCCAGTTCCAGTATCTCAGCTACAATGCCTTCACAAGCCAGCCGCTCAGGTTCCAATTTCTAGCTACAACACATTCACAGGCCAGCCGCCCAATTTCCAGTCCCAATTTTTGGCTACAACGCCTTCATAGGCTAGCCGCCCAGTCTCCAGTTCCAGCATCTCGGATACAACGCCTTCACGGGCCAATCGCCAGCCACCAGTACCAGTCGCAGGCTACAATACCTTTGCAGGCCCGCCGGCCGGCTCTAGCTCCAGTCCCCATCTCCAGTCACAATCCGAGTTCCAATGCCAGTTCTAGTCTCAGACCCAGTTTCAACCTCCAGTCCCTATCCTTGTCCCAGTCTTGGCCGCTATGCCTTCCCGGGCCACCCAGCCCGCTCAGCTCCAATCTCCCAGGCTAATGTAAGTTACATTTGCGGCTAACAACATGACGCTAGCTGATACTCTATCGCTCGATTTATGACTAACACACCCTAGAATCACCCCAGTGGCCCTAGACCGCATAGACCGTCACATCCCTATAGGTTTATGTCAGCCTCATGTCACACGGGCTTTTATCCTTCAAAAGAATTAGCCCTCAACATCCAGTCATTTTCCCTATTTCCCAGTACTCAGACTCCAGTTTCTAGCACCCTGTCCCAGGACCCAATACCCAGCATCTAGTTACACCATTCTCCATACTAAACCCCTTTGCTCCTGCGCCCAAAATCGGGTACATCCAATCCCCTATCACCTATACCATTAAATACTGGGAGAAACAAGCGTGACTAATAGTAAGTGGTCGCCAGTCCATGCACACAACACCGTTCCACCAGATAAGAGGGGGAACAACCTAGTAAACAACCAAAAATCTGGCAAGTTATCATTAACAATCCGTACAGGGGGCCCAAGACATGCCCTTGGGGTGACAAAATCCATACAACTAGAGTAACATAACAAAAAGGGGAAAAGAGATACAATCAGACCCAAGGCTCTCTCCCCTCCAGTGCCGCAAGGTGAGAGTCAGCAGCCACAAGCTCTGCCTCCAGGGTCGACAAAAGCTGAGCATTAGCCTCAGCCATCATCTCGGCCGTCTTCCACTCAGCTCGGGCACTCTTGACGGCCGACTGCTACTCCTCCAAGGCCTTCCTCAAGGCCTCAACTCGGCTCTCCGCCTCTCCCAGCTACGCGGCTGGGACTGCGCATTCCCAACAATAAACAAGGTTGAAAACTTGAGAAAGATAAGTTTTCATTCCTTACCCAGTCTGACGCCCGCCGCGCCAGTGGCGTTTTTCACCGGGGTCGGGGAAGGCAAACTCTCCTCTATCTCGGTGGCATCACTCACCGGGGCCGGAGAGGGCAATGACTTCTCCACGACCCAGTCATCTTTAGCAACCACAGGTGAGACAGGAGGCTCCTCCTGGCCACTCTCATTAGGAGCCAACGCGTGCTCCTCTCCCGACTCCGACGCTGTGTAAAACTCAAAAGCATCAGCAGCTTACTACAAAGCGTAAACAAATGCTCAGTAGGGAGGGGGAGCACCCCCATGTACCTCCAGAACTAGTCTCCATCTCAGCTTCCTCGGCGGAAGAGGCCTCAGAATAAGATGAACTCAAGCTTGAACTCTCCTCCGTCTCCATGGCCAAGCTGCCATTATCCGGAGAGCCTGATGAAGCCCCCGATGAGCTCCCAGATGTGGCCAAACTAGAGGCCCCTGCAAGTCAAAAAAGCAAACGAGGTCATCACACAATTCAACCTCGTACAAAGACAACTCTCCAGTTAAGGGTTTCAAACAAAAAACTCACCAATCGGGGCACTCCCCTCCGAGACCCTCTCAATGTCGACGATCTCCTCGTCGCCCCCAATCAAAGCTGCTACTGCAGGCCCTTCTTCCGATGCCTTAGTCATGTCACGGGGAAGCTCACCCTCCTCTAAAGGTGAAGAAGCACCTGTGACCAACGCCAACGGAAGCTTAGCATTAACGGGCAACCTAAAAGCCCACCACAAGGGACTAAGTTCCCAGTCACATACCTGAGGGTCCCATGCTAGAAGACCCGACCAGTCCTACGGCGCAGGCAGACACCACGGCTGGTAAAGGAGCGAGGGGCGTCTCAGCCAACAGCTGCGGTAGCAGGCTAGGCGCACCTCCGGTAACAGACGAGATCAAGGCGCCCACTCCTCCTGGCTCTCCCTCGGAAGATGGTAGGGCCACTGACGGCCTGATACTGACAAGCTCCTGAATCATCTCCAGAGTGGCAACCAGATCCTCACCTGGTAAATAGTAACACAAACACAGTCAACAACTCTAGTCCGACAAATACGCGACAACGTGAGGGCAATTCCCTCCATAGCAATGCAACACTTACCCGAGCCATCCCGGGTCGCTGCTGGCTCTTGCCCTCCAACCGGCAGGGGCAGCTCACCCTGTGCCTCAAAAGGGGCCATGGGCCCTAACATCGCAGCCGCCTCTGCATGATACACGTGACTGTGTTAGTCTCTAGAAGCACACATATCTACAAGCGGAACATGCCCGACCCTAGAAATTCTTACCTAGCTGGGCATCCCCTGAGGCCTCCCACGACTCAAAGTCAGAGAAAGTCCCGTTATTGGGGGCAACCTCGTCCATTACATGAAGGAACCCCTCCACATCTATTTCATACTCAACCCTGTCATCAGGCAATGGGTCGACCTCCTGGGGGGGCGAGAAGGCCACCTCCGCTCCGGTTTCTAGTGGAGCTACCAGAAACAAACCCAGCAGTACAGGATTAGCCAATCATAAAGGCTAAACCAATAAGAAACAAGGAGGCAAATACAGTGCTTACTCAGAGCCGGCTCTGCCTCGATATTTTTGCCAGCCTTGGGTCCCCGAGAGGACTCGCCAGCTTTCACTACTCCGGTCTCTACCCGAAGGCGCTTTCGCCTAGGCTGAAGGCCCCCGTTTCCACTCCCAGAAGATTTCTCTATGGAGGGGTGATCTCTCTCCGCCGCAAAGCATATCAACAAACACAGCCACACATAACGTCTCAGTAACATACCCCAGAAAACAATAAAGCAGAGACAACATACTAAAGAAGATGTCTCACCTAAGGCCACGAAGGGGGTCAACGGCAGTAGAACCAGCTGCTCCGGCTTCAACCCCACCGCTCGGGTGGCCTTCGTGACCGCCTCCCTGATGTCCCTCAAAGTGTAAGAGCACTCGATGTGGGACATGAATTCCACGGGCCCGGCTGACCCTATCGCCTGGCCGATGTGGCGTCTCATGTCGTCAACTGTCGTGTCAGCAAAGCTCCGTTCAGGGAGCACCCGGTCCAGCGAGCCCTTCTTCCCGAAGCCGTAGTCGGCTAGGAATTGGGCCCACCAAGTCCTCGACGCCCTCAGGCGAGACACCCCAACTCTAGTATCTGCAGGCGCCGCCCACACCTGCTCAGGGGCTTCAGCGCCCCGCTGTCACCTCGTCTCATAGACAACGAACCCCGGCTGCCCCAGGGCCACTGCTGTGCTAGCCGCTCCACCTCCCGATGAATCCAGGAGAAATGGGTCCTCAGATACTCGTCATCCAGGGCAATAGGAGGTAGATCCTCCCTAAGAAGATGATCCTCATCGACCTTCCTGATCGTCGAGGCCTTCTGTCGGTACAAGGGGCCGCGCTCGAACCACCACTTGGCATAATAGACGTCGAACCGTCCTCAGCACCCCAGCCCTGGTGTCGGCAGTTGCTCTAGTTCCCGACGACAGTAAAAGTCCCACCACGCTACTGCCAGCAAGTGGGTATCTCGGCCCCTATATTGCCGACCCGTTAACGGAAACTCCTGATTTGGCGGGATCCCCTGGTCGTACCCAAAGTTCCGGATGAACCTGTGCGGATAGTACTGCTCCAAGTATCTCGTCATGGACCGGTGCAGCGCCAGTACCGCCGGTCGGGTGCTCATCACCCACTCCGTATACAATGCCACGTCTGGCTCCCGCTGGTAAGGGAAGAATAGGCCACCCCACCACTCAACGGCACCAGGATCAGGCGAGAATCCCTCGTAGCACTATCAAAAGGTAGCCCCTCCTTGCCCCTGCCGGGCAGGTAAGACAGGGCTCTCCTAGCCCCCTCCAGCTATGCAACCGCGTCTCCGTCTGGCTGGCCGGTGAAGCTAAACAGTAGGGGCGCCGCCTAGTTTGCCACTGTCCCCTGAGTCACCAATCTAGGGAACAACAGCCCAGCCCACACACTGAGGTAGTGGGTCGGCAGAAGCAAACTCTTCTCACGTGGCGTCGGATGCACATCCAACACTCCCAGCCCCTGATACATGTTGGCTAACGCCGCAGGAGCTAGAGCCAACCTCCTCCCCTCTGCTAGCAAGCACGCAGGCCACAGCAACTCGGCCCTCAGCAAGCCGTCCTCCCCGTGCAGGACTACGAACGTCGCCAGCCAGTACTCCAAGTAGGCTGCTAGGTGCGTCATGTCTGACAGCCCATGGGGGGTTCCACCCCTCCCGTGGCATGTAGATGTACCGTGAGTACGTCTGAAATCGAAGCACGACCATGGTGTACTCCTCCCAAGGAGTTTGTTCCCTCGTAAACTCCTGATAAAAATAGAAGGGCCCGTTGTAGAAGTGGCGGACTCACACATTCAGTGGCACCCTAGGAGTCTGTGGAGCTCTCTCTCTCTCCCAACTAGGGCTAAATCCCTCTTGGTCTTCATCAGATATTGATAGGTATAAGGAGCTCTGTATCGTCCCTACCCGTCGGTGTTGCTACGGTGGAGGTCATCCTGCACCACCTCCTCATGCCCCTCCCCGCTGATCGGCAGACCATAAATCCTGAATAGAGACCACAAGTCTAGTAAAGCCTCTCCTTTAGCCGTCACCACTATGTTCCACTGGCGGTTAAAACATTTTACCAGCGCCTGTAGTAACCTCGTGTGGCAGGGGTACCCAACAATGCTGAAGTCACGGCATATCTGATGTCGGCCCTGTCCAATAACGCCCGGTAGTGGTGCACGATCCCCATCAGCCACTCAATAGCTCCCTAACGGTACCTGTGCGAAGGGATCACCGCCCAGCGGCCGTACCAGTTGACAATAGTCTGCCGCATAATCGCGTCCAGAAGGCTGTAGTCGTCGTAGCCTTCTCCAGCATACTATAGCCCTGATGGCTCCAACACCAACCCTATGGTACCCTTTGTCTCTGCCCGGTGGTGGCCGTGCAAGTTCTAGGAGTCGGGACCTATGGCTCCGACTCGGACCCCAAACTGGCCCGCCGTGTTGAAGAAACCCAGGCACTCAACACTAGGGAACTGACACTGCCTCCAGTAGTCTCCAGAAAAACTTGGGAAGCCCCAAAGAATGACCCCGTGCACGCTGTCTCTGCCTACTAAAATCACCCGTTCAAGCCGACGGCGTGCTCCAGTAACTCGGGTGTTGTGTTGGGTTCGTTGGGCTCCCTCTTGGTTTTGGTTTTGATGATAACAAAATATTGTGTGTGTATGTGGAAGAAGTTCGTCCATGCTTGCATACGATTTTATGCTTGCATATGCTTTTGATGATAGTGGGATATTTGCTTTCACATGTTGAACTTTAGCATGGGCCTTCATGCCCTTTCATTGTGTCGACTCATCACGGATGGTGCCGACCCCATGTTTCCTAAGCATCACTCCAATCCATACGGTTCATGGTACTGTGAAGAGAACATGTGGTAGATTCAATCATATCGTTCATGTGGATTTTGGTTTTACAATGCTACTCTTGTTGCACTTGTTGCATAAAGTTCATTACTATATGAACTTGATTCCTTGTTGTGGTTGCCATGTTTTACAAAGTGCTCTTATGCTTATTGAACATGGATTTGTGCTTGAATGGTTATTCATGTTTGCATGTGCTTGAATCTCCTTATCCTCTTGCTATAAAGTTTGAAATGGTTGTGGAAAGTTGATAGTGTGGCTATTGTAAGTTGAAAGCTCATGTTGTTTAAGGATTGAAGTTATTGAGTTTAATGCTACACAAATATGGGAGGTTTGAGAGTGTTTCTCATGTATATGGTTTTTATGGTTTAAGAGTGTTTCTCATGTTTATGATTTTCATGAAGAAATCATGATTGGGTTTTTAATGAATGATGCTTGATACAAAAATTGTTCACTTGGTGAAATTGGGGTATCTGATGTTCATATGTATTGGTCACATGCATATCTAAGTGATTTCACCATTAGCCAAAAGTTCCGGGTTGATTTGGTGCCATATTGTTCATATCCATTCTAGAAATGCAAGTTTCAAGAGAGAAGTTAATTTGATTTTCAAATCCATACTAATTTCATTTTTGTATGGTTTTGCAGGTTCAAACCATCCAAATTAATCATCCGAAATCAAAGGACATTGGTTGCATTAATTCCATTGGGTTTTCATAGGTTTTAAAGCCTAAAAATATGTTAATGGAAAGTGCAGAACTTGACCGGTCGACCGCCCAGTCCAGGCCGGTCCACCGCTTGTTTTTCTGTTCTGTTCAAACAGAATCTCAGCAGGTCCGGTCGACCTGACTTTGTAAACCGGTCGACCAATGTCGACCGGTCGACCTGACCTTCTGGACTGATCGATCGAAAGTTCTCTGCTACTCAAAACAGAATGGGTGTTGGCACCGGTCGACCGCCCCAATGACACCGGTCGATCGGACATTCTCTGCTACGAGAACGGGTTTCACGAAATGCATCCGAAAACCCATTAAACCCATTCCATGTGTGCTCTAACTTTGCCCATTTGCCCCTAGGGTTAATATACACATGTTAAGGGGGTTTTCTATGGGTTTGTTGAAGGGTTTATGTGTCTTTTGGGCTCTCTACCTTGGCTATAAAGATGAGTTACGAATTTGAGAAGGTAGAACCCTAATGAGCTTATGTTTTTATCTTGTAGGTGAAGAAAGGGGGAAAAGGAAGGATGAGCTCTTGGAAGGAGGTTATCATCTACATCCATGAAGATTTGGAGCTCGTGATAGAAGAGAAAAGGGAGAGGATCGACGAGAGGATTAAGAGGATGCAAGAATCATCTTCATCCGGCTTCCCTCCGGCTTGTGGTTCAAGGAATATCTTCATCCGGCTATTGGAGTTCGAGGGAGATCATTTCTATATACTTTCTATGTTGTTCTTGATATGTTCCATGATCTATATCTTGGGTTTAGCATGATTTGAACATCTATGTTTATTTTCCGAACTAGAGATATTCTTGTGTGTGACCGTTTGTGTATACGGTCGTGGTTGATCGCTTGCGTGCGGTCGTGTGTGTCATTGTGCTGCGGTTGTTGCAGCGTGTGTGTGTGTGTGTGTGTGTGTGTGTGTGTGTGTGTGTGTGTGTGTGTGTGTGTGTGTGTGTGTGTGTGTGTGTGTGTGTGTGTGTGTTGTGATCCGGTCGTCGGATCGTGTTAGTGTGTATTATGATCTGGTGGTCGGATCATGTGTGTGTGTGTGTGTGTGTGTGTGTGTGTTGTGATCCAGTCGTTGGATCGTGTTGGAGACCGAGTCTCCTTGTGTGTGTGTGTGCGGGCGTCGTCCCGTGTGTGTTTGGATCATCGTCTCCGTTTTGGGATTTTATCCCCGAGTGAAGCCTCATTGGGTTTGGTAAGGGGTGGACGTAGGGAGCCTGTCGTGGTCCCAAACCACCTTAAAAATCTCCGTGCATTGTGGTTTGCATTGTGGTTTGTGTTGTGGTTGTTTGCCTTATTGTTCAAATCCGTTTGTGTGATCGTGTGTGAACGGAGAGATTGAGAGAATTTAGTTAACTTGTTTAGTTACATTCTTCAATCTCATTAATTGTGTTAATTCCGCTACGTAGTTGTTTTAATTTGCCATCTAGTGTCGGGGACAATTCAACCCCCCTTCTTGTCCGCTCGCCTACCCCGGGACCAACAAGTGGTATCACAGCGAGGCTCTATTATTTCAAGATCTAACGATCTTCAGAGTGATCTTTGCAGGCGTATTTGATTTGATTAGCATCATGACTAAAAGTGTGTTGTCTTCCCTTCCGTGTTTTAATGGTTCAAATTTCAATGAATGGCTTAGGCATATAAATCGTCATGTTAGATCCTTTGATCCCAAACTCTGGGATTTAGTTGAGCATGATTCATATGGGATGCCTAGTGATGAGTCTAAGTGGACTGTAGAACATGTGAAGAGATATAAAGCTAATGCCAAGCTTTTGCATATTTTTAGAAGTTCAATTGATCTTAAAAAATTTTCACTTGTTTCATCACGCTGGATGGCTAGGGAGATATTGAAATGCTTGGTCAAGGACTATGAAGCGACAAAGGAAAGTGAGTGCTTGATGGCCGACAAGCACGGTACAACAAGCAAGGAAAGCTTCGAGCTAGATTCGGATGGTGAGGAAATCTCTTTCGAAGAGCTTATGAAATTGTATGATGAATTGGTTGAAAAATACAAAAAGGTGAAATCTGAAAATTGAAAATTGAAAAAGGAGTCTGAAAACATCTTCCTTGAAAATGCTTTTTGTGTTAAATGTTTTGAACTTGAAAAGTTGAGTGAACTTCTAAAGCATGATGTAAATTATCACAAAGAAAGCATTGCATGCTTAAGAAGTAAAAATGAATCCCTTTTGATTGACATTGAAAATCATGAAGAAACCTTTCATGTTTGAAAAATGAAAAAGAAGAACTTCAAAAGGAAAACAGTGTTTTGTTAATTCAAAACTCTTTGCTTGAAGGAAGTTTAAAGAATCTTGAAAAGCTTCAACTTGAAAATTCTTCATGTGATAAATGCTTAGAACTCAAAAACTGAAAATGAGTCATTATTGATAGATGTCAAAAAGTATGAAGAAATCATTTCTTGTATGAAAGAAGAAATTGAAAAACTGAAGTATTTGAACACAACCATGTCTGAAAAATTGCATGCCCTTGAAAAAGGGAAAAGTTTGGTTGTTGATGAATCTGAAAAATTGCATGTGCTAGAATAAGAACTTGAAAGCTATAAAACTACAAATAAAGTCTTGAATGAATGTAATGTTTGCAGTGAATAAGAAATAGCTAGCTATGAATTGCGCATTGCATCTCTTGAAAAAGTGATTGTTGACTTGAATGCTTCTTTATCTAATTTTATGAAAGGGAAAGATAATCTGGATAAAATCTTGGGGACCAAGGTAAATTTCCAACGGGAAGGACTAGGTTATGAACCTAGTAAAAATAAAGCCTTTGGTCTGAAAACTCAAACGTCTTTTGTGCATGCCTCTTGCTCTTCAAATGTTTCAAATGCCTCTTCTGCTAAGAATCAAAAAAAAATGTTCACGCTAAGCCCTCCATGTCAAATAGATCTCAGAAACTGAAATCTAAAGTTGAATACTTTTACTGTGGTATGTTTGGCCATGTAATAGATGACTGTGTTGTCATGAAAAAGGATGACATAAAAGGATGCCAAAATGAACTTGTCTCAAAAAGAAAAAGGAGTGTGTCATGTTTTTACTATGGTAAAATTGGACACATGATGCATGATTGTCTTTTGATGAAATCTGACGAATTAAGAGCATGCAAGAAAATGAATGATTTCAAAGATGCAAGAAAGTTTTCAAATGGAAGAAATGGATTTGGGAATTCTTATGTTCATGCTAAAAGATCACATGGGAAAATGACTTCTGTGCATTATTTTTATTGTGGTAAATAGGGTCACTCTATGCATGAATGTTACATGTTGAAAAAGGATGATATGAGCATGGAAAAATAAATTTGCTTTCAAAAGGAGAAACACTTCTTGTCATTATTGTGGAATGCTTGGGCATACTATGCATGATTGTGATTTGATGAATTTTGATGATATGCTTGCCCAGAGAATATGGAAGGCACACATTAGAGGTGCAACTGACCATCCGGGACCCAAAAAGGTTTGGGTACCCAAAACTGTTGAATGAGAACTTTTTGCAGGATTGCCTTAAGGCCAAGTGGAAGGATTGGAAAATAATGATTGCTTAAGGCACAGGTTTTGAAAATAAATTTCTAAAAATTTAACTTTTGTTTTATTTGAATTCCCATTCATGAAAATCAAGAAAAATTTATTTTTCTTATGAATTCGCATTGCATCTTTCATAAATCATCATTGCATGATTGCATTTCATGAATTTGAGCATTGCATTATTTACATGACTTCATGGTATATGAAATGGTGACTTGAGGAAGGACAGGTCATACTTGTCTGAAATCTATCACCATGCGTGAGAATGTTCCTCCGTCTCGTACCATGAGTCACTTGTTCATTTAGATAGGATGCATGATCTTTCAGAAAATGTCAAATGTGAAATGCTCCTCATGTCTATTGCTACATCTGAATTGCTCATGACATTGTTATGTGATTTTTGGGACTAACAATGAACTGCTAGCCTCTTTTAAGGCTATTGCTAAGCTAGCATGTTTGAAGGCATATGATGATACCTGCTGAACTCGGTTATTGATTCTAAAGCTTGATTTGTCATTTCCCAAACCTGTTGTGATGAATTTGATATTGGTTGAATGGAATTAAAAACCTTGAAGATTTTGTTGACTATTGAATATTTTTCAATCTGAATTGCTTGAACATAT
Organism: Amorphophallus konjac; assembly: GCA_022559845.1. Taxonomy (NCBI): domain Eukaryota; kingdom Viridiplantae; phylum Streptophyta; class Magnoliopsida; order Alismatales; family Araceae; genus Amorphophallus; species Amorphophallus konjac. The sequence continues at coordinate 343,150,905 of CM040123.1, read as the reverse complement.
TTGAGATTAACTGTGGTTCTGGTATCTCAAATGGTGTGTAGTGGAAGAGTGGATTACGTCCACCTGAAAACTCTCACTACGCGTGAGGTGGTCTTCGGACCTAAGTTCTCCGTCTTGTACCAGAACTCGGAGAAATCAAATGATTATTTTATGAATGACTTCTTGGGCTGAGCTATTTTAAATTGAAAATTTTGTGTTTGAACAACTTCTAAAAATTGGGTTGCATTGCTTGATTTTGATCATATTATGCACCCTAGTTCACAAGGCCATGTCATGGAAAATGCTTGTTTGTTCATCATTTGAATGTGAATGCTCTCTTGTGCTATTCATCATGATTTTCTGAAAATCAAACTCGTGCACCTTGCATTGCATTCTCATTGCTTTTGCATCTTGTTATAGGTTGCATTGCATTAGAATTCATGCATTAGGTGCATTTAGTTCATTAAAATGAAAATCTGAAATCTTGCATCACATTGCATATTTGCATAGCATAATTGCATATCATGTATATAGTGCATATTTTGGAATGCATCAGTTTGAACATTGTTCATATTGCATAAATGCTAAAGTGAATTCTTCCAACAATGGTATCATGTCTTCGGAACCAACAAGTGGTATCACATTGATATCATATCTCTGGAATCAACAATAATTGCATATTCTTTCATTTTGCACTACATATTGCATCTATTCCCATTATGTGCATGCATGGTACTATATGCTATTTACCCCCGTGCTTAAATTTTCTAGGACCTTATGCATTCTTGCTAAATAATGTTGCATTTAAGTCATCATTGGTGTATTTCATGTCACACACTTAGGGGGAGTAAATACTTGATAAGTGCATCTATTTAGGGGGAGTTGCACTGTTATGCGTTCATGATATTTTCGGTATATATGTTGAATCAAATTCATACACTTCATGCACTAAATGTGAAAATGAGTGTTAAACATAAGGATATAGGAATTTCCTTTCAACACTCTAGAGATATTAAACTTGCTGCATGTATGTTGAAGAGGCAGTTGAGGAGAAAGCTGCCTACCTATCCTTGTTGAAAAATTTGAAATGAAAATGAAAGGCAGAGCAATGCTTGGTCTCACTGAGTAAACTAGATACACGTCACCTGAGACGTGATGTGGTTCATTTCTGAAAAGTGTTGACTAAAGTACCTCTGTTCAGAAAGAAATGAAATAGTTCAGTATTCTGAGTAACCGGGGATTCTGGCATGAGCTCCATGTGTCTCTTCGCGTAAAAAGGAATTATTTGAACCTGATCATTCTTTGCAAAATTCTGACTATCAATGAAAAATTCTGTTGTGAAAAATTATTGAGGTAGAGCGTAGCTCCAATACGCTGTTCTCATAAATTGAAATGCAGTCTATGTAATCTCTCATTGCGTTGATTTGAAAATCTGAATATTCATATGGCTATAGTCATCTTTCATGTTATTCACTTACACTTTTGAAAATTTAATTTAATATGTATTCAGAAAATTGATTGACTGCATTAGCTATTGCATAACTCTTAGATGTGATTGCACAACCTCCTAGGTGCTATACATGATCATTCCGGTTGTCATGATTTTCATCCATTTTTCTTACACCCATTCCCTTCTTAAATAAGTAAGGGGGAGCTATGTTACTTGTAGATATATATATTTACTTGATTGCATTTTGTGCATCTCACATGTCATAATCTATATGCATCTTGCTTCATGCATCTCATAGAAAACTAAAAATTCTAAAAATCTAAAAATCAAGGAAACTCTTTTGGTGTGTCATCATCTGTATGTGTTAAAGCTTTATGCTTGTCAAAAGAATATTTAAAAATCTGAAAAGCAATGAAAATCCAAAAATTTAATTGACTTCTCATGCTTTACCTTTGATGTGTCATGAATCCATCTTGTTCGTCTTGATGAAATTTGAACTCTATTGCTTTCACCCCCACTTTTTGATAATGCCAAAGGGGGAGAAAAGATTTGGATTGATGCCACAATATTTTGCCATCATCAAAAAGGGGGAGATTGTTGTATTGGGTTCGTTGTGCTCCCTCTTGATTTTGATTTTGATGATAACAAAATATTGTGTGTGTATGTGGAAGAAGTTCATCCATGCTTGCATACGGTTTTATGCTTGCATATGCTTTTGATGATAGTGGGATATTTGCTTTCACATGTTGAACTTTAGCATAGGCCTTCATGCCCTTTCATTGTGTCGACTCATCAAGGATGGTGCCGACCCCATGTTTCCTAAGCATCACTCAAATCCATACGGTTCATGGTACTATGAAGAGAACATGTGTTAGATTCAATCATATCGTTCATGTGGATTTTGGTTTTACAATGCTACTCTTGTTGCACTTGTTGCATAAAGTTCATTACTATGTGAACTTGATTCCTTGCTGTGGTTGCCATGTTTTACAAAGTGCTCTTATGCTTATTGAACATGGATTTGTGCTTGAATGGTTATTCATGTTTGCATGTGCTTGAATCTCCTTATCCTCTTGCTATGAAGTTTGCAATGGTTGTGGAAAGTTGATAGTGTGGCTATTGTAAGTTGAAAGCTCATGTTGTTTAAGGATTGAAGTTATTGAGTTTAATGCTACACAAATGTGGGAGGTTTGAGAGTGTTTCTCATGTATATGGTTTTTATGGTTTAAGAGTGTTTCTCATGTTTATGGTTTTCATGAAGAAATCATGATTGGGTTTTTAATGAATGATGCTTGATACAAAAATTGTTCACTTGGTGAAACTGGGGTATTTGATGTTCATATGTATTGGTCACCTGCATATCTAAGTGATTTCACCTTTAGCCAAAAGTTCCAGGTTGATTTGGTACCATATTGTTCATATCCATTCTAGAAATGTAAGTTTTAAGAGAGAAGTTAATTTGATTTTCAAATCCATACTAATTTCATTTTTGTATGGTTTTGCAAGTTCAAACCATCCAAATTAATCATCCGGAATCAAAGGACATTGGTTGCATTAATTACATTGGGTTTGCATACGTTTTAGAGCCTAAAAATATGTTTTTTGGAAAGTGCAGAACTTGACCGGTCGACCCAGTCCAGGCCGGTCGACCGCTTGTTTTTTTGTTCTGTTGAAACAGAATCTCAGTAGGGCCGATCGACCTGACTTTGTGAACCACTCAATCGGTCGACCTGACCTTCTGGACCGGTCGACTGGAAGTTCTCTGCTACTCAAAATAGAATGCATATTGTCACCGATCGACCGCCCCAATGACACCGGTCGACCGGACATTCTCTGCTACGCGAACAAGCTTCACGAAATGCATTCGAAAACCCATTAAACCCATTCCATGTGTGCTCTAACTTTACCCATTTGCCCCTAGGGTTAATATACACATGTTAAGGGGGTTTTCTATGGGTTTGTTGAAGGGTTTATGTGTCTTTTGGGCTCTCTACCTTGGCTATAAAGATGAGTTACAAATTTGAGAAGGTAGAACCCTAATGAGCTTATATTTTTATCTTGTAGGTGATGAAAGGGGGAAAAGGAAGGAGGAGCTCTTGGAAGGAGGTTATCATCTACATCCATGAAGATTTGGAGCTCGTGATAGAAGAGAAAAGGGAGCGGATCGACGAGAGGATCAAGAGGACGCAAGAATTGTCTTCATCCAGCTTCCCTCCGACTTGTGGTTCAAGGAATATCTTCATCCGGATATTGGAGTTCGAGGGAGATCATTTCTATATGCTTTCTATGTTGTTCTTGATATGTTCCCTGATCTATATCTTGGGTTTATCATGATTTGAACATCCGTGTTTATTTTTCGAACTAGAGATATTTGTGTGTGTGACCGTTTGTGTATACGGTCGTGGTTGATCACCTGCGTGCGGTCGTGTGTATCATTGTGTTGCGCTTGTTGCAGCATGTGTGTGTGTGTGTGTGTTGTAATCCGGTCATCGGATCGTATGAGTGTGTGTTGTGATTCGGTGGTCGGATCATGTGTGTGTGTGTATGTGTGTTGTGATCCGGTCGTCGGATCGTGTTGGAGACCGAGTCTCCATGTGTGTGTGTGTGTGTGTGTGTGTGTGTGTGTGTGTGTGTGTGTGTGTGTGTGTGTGTGTGTGTGTGTGTGTGTGTGTGTGTGTGTGTGTGTGTGTGTGTGTGTGTGTGTGTGTGTGTGTGTGTGTGTGTGTGCGGGCGTCGTCCCGTGTCTGTTTGGAGCATCGTCTCCGTTTTGGGGTTTTATCCCCGAGTGAAGCCTCACCGGGTTTGGTAAGAGGTGGACGTAGGGAGCCCGTCGTGGTCCCGAACCACCTTAAAAATCTCCATGCATTGTGGTTTGTGTTGTGGTTGTTTGCCTTATTGTTCAAATCCGTTTGTGTGATCGTGTGTGAACGGAGAGATTGAGGGAATTTAGTTAACTTGTTTAGTTACATTCTTCAATCTCATTAATTGTGTTAATTCCACTACGTAGTTGTTTTAATTTGCCATCTAGTGTCGGGGATAATTCAACCCCCCTTCTTGTCCTCTCGCCTACCCCGGGACCAACATCGGGAGTCCCCCTCCTCCATGCCAGATGGGACGTAGCTCCTGACAAACTCAAACAGGTGGCGGTCCAGTGGGAACCCCGCCGGATAGCCTCCACTACGGTCATAGGTGTAGATCTCGCCCGCCTCTAAAATCCGAGCCAGCTCCACAACTCTGACTCCGCTCACCCCCTCCCCAACGGGGCCCTTAGCCATGACCATGCACCCTGAGTCAAGCTGGTCCACGCTAGCTGTAGTGACGATCGGCGGGCCTAGAGGAGGCATGGGCCGCTCGATCCTCCTCACCCAATAATCTTCCTCCTAGGCCGCACGCCTCAGGACCCGCTCGTCTTTGCCAAATCTTGCCATAGATGCAAGACAAAGCACACAGAAATGGTCAGCACACCAGAAAGTCAACACATACGATACAACAAAACAAGGGTATATGAAGTGTCAAAATACAACTATAACAGCTCAGAATGACGAGCACACGGGCCGTACGCCCTCGTCTCTGCCTCCGACTCACACCCCGTGGGGGGCATTTGTTGTACCTGGACAATTTCTCAGCAAAATATTAAAGGATAAGGGTTCGAGAATTTCCCCGAACACCTTTAAGGCATGAACTACCCAGCCTCCCCTACAGATTGCTTGGCCCAACCAAGGGTCCCAACCAGCTAGCCGTGACATATGGCGACATTAAGAATGGATTGGGATTACTCCCAATCACTCAGCAGCGAGTTTTTCCCGCATTCTACACGGCCACCCGGGCCAACCTGGGGGCGCCCCCGACTACAAGCTGTGCCACGTGGCACCCAGCAACAAGGTCAGGGCCTACCCCAAGACACCTCCTTCCAACCCTCCAAGGTTAAAAGGAGACCTAACTAACTCAACCACAGGCTTTGGAGGCCCGCAGCACGGGTATATGGCTCACACACGTATGTCGGGCATTTTCCGAAACACCTTGTGGGCGCATATATCCCAGCCCTTCTACAGCTAACCGCGGGCTGATCCGCAGCTCCAACCTACCAGCCAAGTTCTACAACAACCTTCTAGCAAGGCAGGGCCACCCCCGACCCTCAGACACATGGCGATGAGCCGCTTATCCTTACCTCTTGGGCCAACCCGAGACTACCCTACCAACCCGTCGTGCAACATGGCACACACACCAGGAGGCTAGGCCCACGTACCCAAAGTACCTCTTCCTAGCTTCTACAAGCTCATACTCTCATCCCCGAGCCAAATACAAGGCCCACCAGTCACCTACTCGGCCCGTTCGACAACTCGAGGTGTTTCGGGCATCTACCCGAACATCTTGCGAGCGGCAGCTACAACATGACACCCACAAGCCCCCACGGGCTAATCCCGACATCCCAAAGCACTATGTCCTTCAAAGGACATCCCCAGACGATAAAAGAAGACCTCCGAGGCCACGGCTCATCTGGGGGGGAGTTCACCCCCGGCGCGGCCGTGCCCCGGGAGGGCAGACCCCCTTGGGGAGCACGCCCTCCTCTCAGCCCGATGGCCCTATGGTCTCCCAGTCCCAGTCACTCCCAGTTTGTACAAGGTCAATCGGCATACCCGCTCTAGGAAGGATCTGACGACGAAAGCTCGGGAGCAATCAACACTCGTGTTCCTCGTGCACAAGCGAAAAATCCACCAGTCAGAGCATCCACCAGTCCAACCCCCGTATCCTTTAGTCTCCTTGCAGTCACACTGAGTCAGAATGGGGACAAAAAAGGGTAAAATTGGGTTTTTATTGGGTGGGACTTCCGCCACCCCTCTCTCTCCCTCTAATCCTCCTAAACCCCTGGTAAAACAAAAAAAAGAAGTTTTTTTTACACAAAAAAAAACTAGCCCCCTGCCTGGTCCGTGCCCCAACCCTTATGGGTTTAGGCAGACCAGACTGGGCCTCCAGTCTGGTCCGCCTAAACCCATCCAGAAACAAACCAAAAAGATTTTTCAAAAGAAGAAAACCCAGTTTTTGCCTCGGCTAAACCCCTCCGGGGAAGGGTTTAGGCAGACCTAACCCAGCCCTGGGTTTGGTCAGCCTAAATCCCTTTGGGGGAGGGGTTTAGGCGGACCAGACCAGCCCCCTGGTCTGGTCCGCCTAAACCCTCCCTCCCCCACTCCGTTTATATATATATATATATTTGTAAGGGTTTACCCGGACTAGACCAAGCCCCTTGGCTGGTCCGCCTAAACCCTTCCCTAACCCTTCAACTTCCCAATAAATTCCACCCCTTGGGAGCTCAAGGGTCATGGGAAGATAGAGGAGAGACGTACGCAAGAACCTATGACCTAACTGCTGCACCCTCCGACTTCTGCAGGCATCCAGCATGGGTCGAGGATGTGAGGAGCTTAGTGTGGACAGTTGACTTGTAAAATGGTGTGGACGCACTTTTTATCAGAGTAGTTGTTTATTCGTTTATTGGGTTTATTAAGTGCATGGGCGTGCCAGTCACAAAGTGACGATTTGTTCGGGCTTCGAGGAAGCCCATGGTGCGCTCGATCTGACTAATCAGACGATTATGTGATTCGTGTCGGGACCAAAACCCGCCGCACCATAAAGGTTACGGCATTATTTACATCCCCTCAGAGAGGGGAACACCCTTGATTAATCACAGGGAATCAGGGCCTCATGGCCAGGAAATTATATCGAGAGGAACAAACCGATAGCGGTCTCGGATCAGTCGGAAAGCCCGATGTCAAGGGAAGTAAGCATTTGAAACATGTCGGTCACGCAAGGGACCAGTTAATGTTCGGACGAGTGTCCGGCTTGAGAATAGCGTAAGCGTCATGGGAAAATTGGAACATGTGTATGTCGGGATACGACAAATTTATTGTTTAGAGGAACGGAAGACATTCGGTTGAATTCTGATTAGAGGGGTCAAAAATCAGCGAGTTTATTGGCCCGGTGCGAGATCGAGTCAGGACCATTCTGGGGGTGCGTCACGCGGTCCAAATGAGGCTTGTGTGGGCATCTTCAATATCTCCGGTGCCGAAGGGCATCGGGAAAGTGTCCCGAGACTAGATTCCAAAACAAAGACGTGTACAGAGATAGCTGGCTATAGGCCTAGGATGTGGGTCAGGCAATGACCATGGTTGGGACGAACCCGAGGTCCAAGCGTGAATCATGAAGGTCTTATCGATATTCCCATGCGTAGGGTTCGGGGAGGACGAGAGCCGCCTCGTTCCATTCGGATTTTGTCGGTCATGTATGGACCACTTTATGTTCGGACAAAGGTCCGTATTGAAGGTACGATATAAATGGAAATAAACCCGTACAAATGTATGCCGAGTTTACGGTAATTTCCATGAAAGAGCGGAAACGAATCCCAATTGGAATGAGCCTGGTTTGACGAACTATCGACCCTGGGCAATGTCGGATCACGACCATATTAGGGCGGTCCCCAAGGTCTGAACCCAACTTGAAGGGGTGACATTAATATTCCCTTTACGTCGGGTCTCGAGGAGAAATGAGGCTGCGGAGCAGATCTCGCTGTTTTATTATTATTTGAATTTTTATCATAATTATTTATTATTTTTATATTTTTATTGGTGGGTTTGTTATTATTTAATTATTCTTATCACTATTTGTTTATTTATTATATATATATATATATATATATATATTGAGCTTGTTATCAGTGTTGTGCCCCTGTGGTTTTGATGATGGTTTTGATGATTGGGTTTTGATGTGAGTTAATCACTGTGAGTCATCTTGCTGTGTGAGTCATCATGCTGTTATTCAGTTATTTTCTGATCATAACTCAGTCTATCAAATATTCAGTCATCTTGCTGCTCAGTTTAGTTTAACATGTTTGATGTTCAGTCATGTTAACTGATGCATAAAGCATTCATTACTACACTCTACTTAGTTAGTATGAACAGTAGTGGGTCGACCCACCCTTGCTGATGCGTCGACCCATCAGAACACTGACTGTCTGGATATCAAAGTCTGTACATCAGCTTGATCAAGTAAGTCTGTACAGCATGCCTTAGTGTTCACATCATGAAGTCTGTACAGCCAATGCACTTAACTCAAGTCCATACACTGGAAGCTCTTCATTTGATTGAGTCTATACATTGTCCTAGGCTAAGTGTGTACAGCGTCTCATTCATGCTTTGATTAATGAAGTATGTACATCCACAGTGATCTTTGAAGTCTGTACATTGCTTCAGAAGCTTCAAGTCTACACATCGCTTCGCTCCATGAAGTCTGTACATCCATAGTGGAACTCCGAAGTCTGTACACCGCTTGAGCCTCAACAAGTCTGTACATCGCCTTAAGCGTCTCAAGTCTATTCATTGGCTCAAGCTTCCAAGTCTGTACACTGGTTCAAAGTCTACACAACGCCTCTTTGATTCTAAGTCTTTACATTCGTTTTAAGGCAAAGTATGTACATTGCCTTTGTGCTTCAAAGCCTGTCGATTGAAGAGTATACACATTGGTTGTTCACACGTTCCTGCAGTCTGAAGTCTCTACATTGCTTTCACCTGGTTTTCATCTAAGTATCATAAAGTCTGGACTGAAGAGGCTAATGAACCCCTTAAAGCAAGAGGGCTGAAGCCATCCAATTTTCGCTGCTGGAACACACCAATGCGTCAACGCATTGATCAAGTGGCGTGAACGCAGTAGTTCAAACAATCAAGAAAGAAGCTTGTGGATTACTCTGGTGCGTCAACGCATTGATCAAGTAGCGTGGACGCAGCAGTTCAAGCATCCCTTATTGCAGCCTCTGGAGTACATTGGCAGCATCGACGCTGCAGCTCCATGCGTCAACGCAGCATGTTGACAGCGTCAACGCAGCATGTCTATCTGCTGAAGACCTGCTCACTGGAACGCATCAACGCGTCAACGTCACGGGTTGGAAGCGCCGACGCAGCAGTTAAAAAGGGTTGAAGATCTCTGAAGGGTGCGTCAACTCCTTGGAGCAAGTGGGTTGACGCCATCTAACTCCAGTTGCTGAGCGTACTGATGAATGGGCACATGACCTAAAGCTGGCACCTGACACGTGATCCGAGGAGGAATCTTCTGGACGGAAGGCGTGGGAAGCACATGCCCTATCTCCCCACTGCTGTTGGTATATATTGGAGCCTTCGTCTTCAGATGGAGGCTGATCGAAGAAGAATCCTGGAGAGCAGAAAGCCCTTCGATCCAGAAAAAGAGAAAAAGAAGAGAAGCAGTGAGCAGAAGAAGAAGGAAGCAGAAGAAGAAGAAGAAAGAGAAGAGACAGGGAGAGCCTGCGAAAGAGAAGAAAATAGAGAGTGAGAGCAGAAGAGAAAGATTGCGTGAGCTGAGAAGAAGAAAGAAGAGGAAGAAAAGAAGAAGAGGAGAGAGTCTATTGAAGACCTGTTCAGTTTGTTCTTGGATCAAATCCAGAACGACTATTGTGTTTCATTTCCAGCTTTTGTTGCTGTGCTTTTTATGTTTCCTTATTTTCCCTTTTGTTTCTCTGGTTAGCTTTGTACTTCCGATCCTCTGGACTGAGGTCGGGTTCCTCCTGGTGGGTCAGGAGAAGGGAGATCTGATCTCCAGTTGCAAGTAGCTAGGAGCTACTTGTGGGTTCCCTCCAGTTTGGAGGAAGGGAGACTTGTCTCCGGTTCTGGGCTTGTGGGTTGCAAGTCCAGGGGTCCCTCCTGGTCTGGAGGAAGAGAGGTCTTCAACCTCTGGTTTCCAAGTGGCTGGGAGTCACTTGGGGTGTCCCTCCGGTTGGGAGGAAGAGGGGAGTTTGTTCCCCTGGTCAAGCTGTATGTCAGCACCTGTTGCAGACTGAGTCTGCGGTTTCTAGCTTGTGCTAGTGGAAGCCTCACTCCGGTTGGGAGTGAGGGGTGGACGTAGGTCTGTGGACCGAACCACCTAAAAACCTATTGTTCTGTGGTTTGCTTGTAGTGTGTTTTTCCATATCTCCTACCACCCTTCAAAGATTGTCTTGAGCTTTCTTATTCTCATTTGTGCTGCTTCCGCTAGTTGGTTATTCGGGCGCCAGTTACATATTTGCCTTTTTGTTTAAAAGAATATTCAACTTGTTCATCAGATTGCTTGTTCTGCCTGGATAGTGTTCGAGTCTTTTATTTAGCGAAAAGTTTTTAAGGGTGAGATTCATTCACCCCCCCTCTGAATCCTTGCACCGATCCTATCAATTGGTATCAGAGCGGTGTCTGCATACAAGGTCCAGCGACCTGCAGATTCAATCTTGCAGTCTTAGGTGCTAATTTGTTTTTAGTGCATAAATATTCCTGTTGCTTTGAATTTACTCGCTATTTGTTTTCAATGGCTCTTCCACCCGTCTTTAGTGGTTCTGATTTCAGTCAGGGGTACACTGCTTTACATGCTTATGTTAATTCTGCTAATCCTGATCTGTGGAAATTAATTTCACAAGGTCCTCACACCTTACCAACGAAAGTGTCCAAATGGACCGACAGACACAGATCAAAGGATGGAGAAAATCAGAAAGCCTTTAACCTGATGAAAGCAGCTACTGATAGAGCCTTATGGTCTTGTCTTCATAATTGCAGCTCAGCAAAGGACATCCTGGATAGGCTGAAGTAATTTCACAGGGTAAACGAGGACAGCTGCATGAAGGCTAACAGAAGTAATCCAAGTGGCAGCAATCAAGGCAGCAGTCAGAATGAAGATGATGTTGATGAAGAGGTAAACTCTGAATCTGACTCGGACGAAATGACTTTTGATTATTTGAAGGAAATGTATGCTGAATTGTATGAAAAGTATGGCAAAATAAAATCTGAAAATAAAAAATTAAAGGTTGATCAAAATGGTTCTGATTTATCATGTGAAAATTGTTCAAATCTGAAGCAATCTTATGATGCTTGTTTTTCTGATAATCAAGAGCTTAAGAAACATGTTGAATTGTTAAGATCTGAAAAAGAGTCTCTCAGAAAATCTGTTAATGAAAATCTGAAATCAAAAATTGACAAACTAATCAAAGAGGTTGAAGGATTGAAGCAGTTGAACACTGCTATGTCAGAGAAACTTCGTCTCTTTGAAAAAGGAAAATCTGTTTACATTGAAGAATCTGATAAATTGAGAAATCTGGAACAAGAAGTTGAGGAATGCAAAATTGCAAACAAGGTGCTAAGCGAATGTATAAATTGCAATGAACAAGAGATTGCCAGTTATGAAATACACATCGTTTCTCTGGAAAATGAAATTGAAGATTTGAATAAATCCTTGTCAAAATTTATGGAAGGACAAGAAAATCTGGACAGGTTGTTAGGTGTTAAGGTCAATACTCAAAAGGAAGGGTTAAGCTACAACAATGTCAATAAAAAGGCTTTCAAAAATAAGCTAATGACATCTTTTATCAAAGCATCAGATGTAGCCACCACCTCAGAAAATAAACAACCAAATGTTCAGAAGAATCAGAAACAAACTGGAAAAATGGAAAAGGTCAGTCATGTGAAGAAAGTATTGAATCACATTGAAAAAGTGCATGTGTACATCACAAGAACTTCCCTGTCACCAAGAAAAAGACTGATTTTAAATATGTTGAGAAAGTTCAATCTGTGCTTGACATGAACACACATACACATGCTCATAAAAATAAGAATTCATGTCATTACTATGGTAGGGTTGGCCACATTATGGATAATTGCTTTATTCTGAAACAAGACAACAGAAAGCATGCTAGGAAACATGTTTCTGCTCAGAACAAAAAGAAAACTGAATGCTTTCACTGTGGCAAATTGGGCCACAGGGCCATTGACAGTTGGCATGCTCAGGGTAGAAAATTTAATTCTAAAACTATCAATCTCCCTGCAGACAGAAATGATTATGATAAAAATAAATTTACATTTAAAAGAAAGATTCCTACATGTTCTGAATGTAGAAAGCATGGCCATACAGTCAATGACTGTTGGCATGCCCAAGGAGGCTATGGCAATAATGAACTCAATTTTAAGAGGAAGGCCTCTCATTGTTTTAACTGTGGAAAGCCATGTCACAGGGCTACAACCTGTTGGCTGGCAGGATACCAAAACAAGACTGGTTTTGGTAAACAGAATTTTAATTCTGTTAACAAAAATTTTCATACATATGCACATAAAAATCATGTTTATAAGAATGCGCATAAATCTAATATGAAACCTGCTGCATCTTGCTATTATTGTGGCACATCTGGTCATTCAATGAAAACCTGCTACTTGATGAAATCCGATGACCATGCTGCTAGAAAATTGTTTAGAACACCTACCAAAGGTGTCACTGCTAATCCAGGACCCAAGTTTTCTTGGGTACCTGCTGCATCAAAATGATGTGTCTGTTGCAGGTGTGCCTTGGAAGCTGAAGAATAAAAGGGGTTATTAATCCAAGGCACTCAAGAATGAAAACCCCATTCTCACACTGTTCAGGTAAACTCTCTGCATTTCTTGTTTTGAAACTCATTGCATATCTGATTTGATGTATTCCTGCATATCTGCCATTTGTAGTTGTTTGATAATTGCTGAAATGCATAAACTCTGAAAATAAATTGCATTCTGAATAATCTGAACTGCTTATGTATGTGGCTTGAAATTTGTCTATTACATAGTTCATTGAAAATCTGTCCATTGCATTCTGAAAAATCTGATTAGCTGAAATTTGATCCATGCATGCTGCCCATGTTGAATTATCATGGTTGACCTCAATGGTATATAAATGGTAAGGTACCAAAAGGCAGGGAAGTATGTCTGGAGGTTCTTACTATGTGTGAAGTGGTCTTTTAGACCAAGTGCTCCGCCTAGTACCATGGGTCACCTTGCTGGTTAGGACAGTCTGAATGTGCATGAATCAAAATCATATGTTCAGTTTTCAGTGCAAACATTGCATGTTTTCAGGGGGAGTTAATTGCATGTCCTTGCATAGCATTCAGTATTGAGTTTTTGCATGCATGTAGTTAAATTGCATTGCATTTCATGAAAAATGCCAAAAAGATTGTCTGAATACATGTTGTCAGGGGGAGTCAATGCATTGCATGCAGGTGGTCAAGTGCATACATCTCTGTGAGAACTCATTGCATATCCTTCCTTATTGATTTTGTTGACAAACCTTGAACATATTTTTGAAAACATTGAGCTTGAAAATCTCTCCTATCAATTGGTATCATTTGGCTTCAGAATTCCATCAGTCCTTCATGAAGATTTCAATGGGACTATCTCGATCATAAATCTGAAAACTCTTGAACTAGAAATCTTCTATTATACATTTTTATGAATGACTGAAATAACTCATGTGGTTTAAGTTTAATGTATTCAATGAGTTTGGCTTTAAAATCTCTTAAAAATATCTGAAGCATGTTTAATAAACCTTAACCATCTGTTTCATGCTGTGTCTTGTAAAATCCTCTGAAATCTGCATTATTGAATACATGACTTTATTTGGTTAAGTACATGAAATTATTATTGATTTGAAGCAAATGAATTTTTCTGAAATGTCTAAAGGGTATTTTCTGTCAGAGCAATGACCTTGGTCACTGAGAAACACATGTCCAAAGGACTGTGTCATGAGGTACCATAGTTAACTCTGATTAAGAATAATTGAAATTCAGGCAGAGCAATGGCATGCACACTGAGAAATACAACTCACTCATCAAAAAATGATTTACAGTGTGTCATGATGTGTAAATGCTATCTCTGTTCATATAAAGCATGACAGTTAGTCACACTAAGTGCTTAGGGATACTGGCCTCTGATCAAGGTATATCCTCTAGGTACAAGGTGTGCACTGAACTAGAGTGCTCGTAAAATTTGTAGCATGGAAAATTGTTGAACGAATTGAAATATCTGAATATTGATGCTAAAATCAAATTGCTACAACCCTAGACAAAATCATATGACTTCATAATTGCTTGATTTCAATACTGATGCATGTAATTCCGAAAGAAGTCAATAAATTTGATTATGTAAGAGAAAGAGAGTTTTATCAAGATAAATATGAGGGCTTGGTTCATTTTTATTAAACCATAGTTTTAGATATCAATACATAATTTTATTGATAAACTCTACATACATCATGTTTAAATCATGCTGTTCAATAAAGTTCATTCATAAGCCCTTATAATGGAAGATTTTGAAAACTTATGTTTTGGATTTATGAGATTGATATCTCTCTGAAAATCTGACTGAATTTTCTGAGATTGGAGCTTCTTTAAAAATCTGCTAATTGAACCTCTTCTGCTCATTGACCTGAACTTCTCCTTGTTTGCCCCTGTGGTCTCCTTCTCATTCATTTCATAAGGTTCCATTTATCGAGGGGGAGCCTCCTTGTCATATGCATCATGCTGCATAGAAGGAGAAGAATTATGCTCTTGCATTCATATTTCTGATATCTGCATCTACATTCATACCCCTTCCCATGGTTCATTTTGACTATACCAAATGAGGGAGATTGTTTGCCAAAAAGGGGGAGATTTTCATTCAATCATTGCATGCTGGCTTCTTTTGATCATCTCTAACTAATGACTTTTTGCTGAAACTCTTAAAGGGGGAGTATTGTGTTCTTGCAAAAGGGAGAAATTGACTGTATTTTTATACATGCTTTAATTTCTCAAATTATTTTCTTTTTGATGAAGTCAAAGGGGGAGAATAATTTGAGTCATCAGAATGCCTCACATCATCAGAATGACTCAATGTGTTGGAAGTGTTGCCATCATCAAAAAGGGGGAGATTGTTGTGCCCCTGTGGTTTTGATGATGGTTTTGATGATTGGTTTTTGATGTGAGTTAATCACTGTGAGTCATCTTGCTGTGTGAGTCATCATGCTGTTATTCAGTTATTTTCTGATCATAACTCAGTCTATCAAATGTTCAGTCATCTTGCTGCTCAGTTTAGTTTAACATGTTTGATGTTCAGTCATGTAAACTGATGCATAAAGCATTCATTACTACACTCTGCTTAGTTAGTATGAACAGTAGTGGGTCGACCCACCCTTGCTGATGCGTCGACCCATCAGAACACTGACTGTCTGGGTATCAAAGTCTGTACATCAGCTTGATCAAGTAAGTCTGTACAGCATGCCTTAGTGTTCACATCATGAAGTCTATACAGCCAATGCACTTAACTCAAGTCCATACACTGGAAGCTCTTCATTTGATTGAGTCTATACATTATCCTAGGCTAAGTGTGTACAGCATCTCATTCATGCTTTGATTAATGAAGTATGTACATCCACAGTGATCTTTGAAGTCTGTACATTGCTTCAGAAGCTTCAAGTCTACACATCGCTTCGCTCCATGAAGTCTGTACATCCACAATGGAACTCCGAAGTCTGTACACCGCTTGAGCCTCAACAAGTCTGTACATCGCCTTAAGCGTCTCAAGTCTATTCATTGGCTCAAGCTTCCAAGTATGTACACTGGTTCAAAGTCTACACAACGCCTCTTTGATTCTAAGTCTTTACATTCATTCTAAGGCAAAGTCTGTACATTGCCTTTGTGCTTCAAAGCCTGTCGATTGAAGAGTCTACACATTGGTTGTTCACACGTTCCTGCAGTCTGAAGTTTCTACATTGCTTTCGCCTGGTTTTCATCTAAGTATCATAAAGTCTGGACTGAAGAGGCTAATGAACCTCTTAAAGCAAGAGGGCTGAAGCCATCCAATTTCTACTGCTGGAACACACCAATGCGTCAACGCATTGATCAAGTGGCATGAACGCAGTAGTTCAAACAATCAAGAAAGAAGCTTGTGGATTACTCTGGTGCGTCAACGCATTGATCAAGTAGCGTGGACGCAGCAGTTCAAGCATCCCTTATTGCAGCCTCTGGAGTACATTGGCAGCATCAACGCTGCAGCTCCATGCGTCAACGCAGCATGCTGAGAGCGTCAACGCAGCATGTCTATCTGCTGAAGACCTGCCACTGGAACGCATCAACGCGTCAACGCCACGGGTTGGAAGCGTCGACGCAGCAGTTAAAAAGGGTTAAAGATCTCTGAAGGGTGCGTCAACTCCTTGGAGCAAGTGGGTTGACGCCATCTAACTCCAGTTGCTGAGCGTACTGATGAATGGGCACGTGACCTGAAGCTGGCACCTGACACGTGATCCGAGGTGGGTGCTGAGCACGTGATCCGAGGAGGAATCTTCTGGACGGAAGGCGTGGGAAGCACACGCCCTATCTCCCCACTGCTGCTGGTATATATTGGAGCCTTCGTCTTCAGATGGAGGCTGATCGAAGAAGAAGCCTGGAGAGCAGAAAGCCCTTCGATCCAGAAAAAGAGAAAAAGAAGAGAAGCAATGAGCAGAAGAAGAAGGAAGCAGAAGAAGAAGTAGAAAGAGAAGAGACAGGGAGAGCCTGCGAAAGAGAAGAAAATAGAGAGTGAGAGCAGAAGAGAAAGATTGCGTGAGCTGAGAAGATGAAAGAAGAGGAAGAAAAGAAGAAGAGGAGAGAGTCTATTGAAGACCTGTTCAGTCTGTTCTTGGATCAAATCCAGAACGACTATTGTGTTTCATTTCCAGCTTTTGTTGCTGTGCTTTTTATGTTTCCTTATTTTCCCTTTTGTTTCTCTGGTTAGCTTTGTACTTCCGATCCTCTGGACTGAGGTCGGGTTCCTCCTGGTGGGTCAGGAGAAGGGAGATCTGATCTCCGGTTGCAAGTAGCTAGGAGCTACTTGTGGGTTCCCTCCAGTTTGGAGGAAGGGAGACTTGTCTCCGGTTCTGGGCTTGTGGGTTGCAAGTCCAGGGGTCCCTCCTGGTCTGGAGGAAGAGAGGTCTTCGACCTCTGGTTTCCAAGTGGTTGGGAGTCACTTGGGGTGTCCCTCCGGTTGGGAGGAAGAGGGGAGTTTGTTCCCCTGGTCAAGCTGTGTGTCAGCACCTGTTGCAGACTGAGTCTACGGTTTCTAGCTTGTGCTAGTGGAAGCCTCACTCCGGTTGGGAGTGAGGGGTGGACGTAGGTCTGTGGACCGAACCACCTAAAAACCTGCTGTTCTGTGGTTTGCTTGTAGTGTGTTCTTCCATATCTCCTACCACCCTTCACAGATTGTCTTGAGCTTTCTTATTCTCATTTGTGCTGCTTCCGCTAGTTGGTTATTCGGGCGCCAGTTACATATTTGCTCTTTTGTTTAAAAGAATATTCAACTTGTTCATCAGATTGCTTATTCTACCTGGATAGTGTTCGAGTCCTTTATTTAGCGAAAAGTTTTTAAGGGTGAGATTCATTCACCCCCCCTCTGAATCCTTGCACCGATCCTATCAATTAGTACTATTATTATCATTATTTATTCATTTATTTACATTTTTTATGTTGATTGACTCTTCTTTTATTGCATGTGCGTGGTATTCCTTGTTATTATTATTATTATTCATTTCATTGCTATTATTATCATTTTTTTATTATTATGGTTCGCTTTTTATTGTATTATTGCATTTTGGGTATACTGGGAGAGGGAGGTTAGAAGGTGTGCCAGCGGAGCAGGCTGGCAAGTGTGCCGGACAAGGGACGCTGGCGGGCGTGCCGGTGGGGGAGGCCTGGCAAGCGTGTCAGGCAAGGCGGGCGAGGGGTGTACAGGGCAAAGGGGCAAGCCAAGAGTGCGCCGGTAGGGCAGGCCAGGAGGGTGCCGGCCAGGCAGGCGGGGGTGCGCCCGTGGAGACCGCCAGGGTGTGCCGGGCTGGGATGAAGGGAGCGCATCGGGCAGAAGGGCGTTTGGACCGTGCCGGGCAGAGGTGATAGGAGCGTACCAGAGAAGGCTGGGCTAGAGTGTGCTGGCCAGGATGAGATTGGAGTGTGCCGGATAAGAGAGGTGAGGGTGTACCGGGTAGAAGCTCAGGAGAAGGTGTGCCGGGTAAGGGATGTTCAGGGTGTGCCGGCTGAGACTGAGCTGGGGTGTGCCGGGTAAGGGTCATGAGGGACCTCACCTTCCTCATTTTCTTATGTCTTTTCTTCTCTTCTCCTCTCAGTTTTATGCAGCTCACGTGAGTTTTCTCTTTTTTTCTCTTAATCGTCTCCGCTTCTTTCTTCATTACATGACAAGTGTTCGGATTTGCTTGGCTATTATCCAGTCCGATTCTCCTCGTGTTGCCCACCGTTCCATTGTCTCAGTTGAAGCACTTGGCTATTAGTCATTTCATTTGTTTGTTGCTTCTTTTTATCTTTTAACATAGTATTGCCCCATTCATTTGTTGCTTCCTTTTTTACCCTTTTAAAATGTCTATTGTTTCTGACGAAAATTTGGCAGCATCTCCCCTTGACCCGGATGGTAAGGGAGATAAACGGAACGCGCCCACATGGAGTGGCGGAACCCGACAATTTGAGGTGGGTGCCAGAGGCAGCAACACATTTGATAAAACTTTGGAAAACTCGGAAGAAACGACGAGTGGAAGGAGCCTCTGAGACTACCCAGGGGTGCGCCGGGTAAGAAGAGTGACTGGTGGCTGATGTGCCGGCCAGAGAGTCTCAAGGGGGCTGAAGAGGTGTGCCGGATTGGCTGGCACCAGGGCGTGCCGGGTAGGCAAGGTGAGGGGTGTACCGGCTAAGGGAGGCAGGGAGTGCATCGGCTAGGGAGGTTGTGCCGGGCTGAAGGTTAGATGGGGGCTGTGCCGCTGGGAGGGGCACGGAGTGTACTGGGTAGATCCCGGCAGGAGTGTATCGGCCAGAAGGGATTATGGGTGCACCGGGCTGACCGAGGGGAAGGCGGTGCCGGGTGAGGCAACTGGGGAGTGCACCGGGCCAAGGAGATCAAGGATGCACTGGGCTAAGGGCTTAAGTGGAGGATCAAGATGAAGCCAGTCCAAGGAAGGGGAGTTCCAACAGGAGGAAGGAAGGAGTCCAAGGGTGCACCGAACTGGGGTCTCCCTGGTGGACAAGGATAGAGGAAGAGGTGGGTTAGGGGCGCTGGTTCGGGCCAAACCGAAGGGACCCTTGGTAGGAGGGGAAGTCGGCTCAGGGAGACATCAGGATGGAGGCATTGGAGACGGGGAGTTCAAGGGGCAAGAGAGGGGGATCCCCCTTCAGGCAATCGGGCAAGAGCGGAGATCAGAGACCTTACGAGGAGGCCATGGCGTGGGGAGGAGATCGACGCAAGAGACCAAAAGGCCGGAGGGGAAGAAGAAGAAGAAAGTACACAACCAACATGGTAGCATAAACCAACAGAAGCAATAGGGACCCAAGAAAGACCATTTTCATTCATAAGGAGCTTACATTGCAACATGCATTCAAACCGGGGTTACAGATGGGGGGAGAGAAAGAAGAACATATGGATATAAGAAGAAGAATGAGGAAATGGGGAGAGTGTTGGGATCGAGCGTGGCAATGGGTCCCTGCTCTTCCCCTCTCTCTCCACTACATTAGAGCTCTCTCTCCCTCTCTTTCTCCCTCTCTTACTCTCTCTCATCTGGTAGTCACCAGAGAACCTCCAACACCAGAGTCTTTTTCTTCTTCCTCTTCCCTCTTCTCTCTGTGCTCGCCTGAGCTTCAGCAGGTGCTGCTCCGTCTGTCTCTCTGTGTGTGTGTCTCTCGTCTATCTCTGTCTCCGCCTGTTCCCCGAAGGAGAGGGGTTTTTATACCCCAGACGGCGGGAACGTTCGAGCATGAACGGCGGTGGCGGGAAGTGACCGACATTGAATGGGGATTTGACTTTCCCCGTCCTCGGTGGCAGGAAGTAGCCTTCGTGCCTTCGTCTCCGGTTGACACGTCAGCCAGCTCGCTGCTCGCCAAAGATCAGTAGGGGATGGGCGTTAGATTTGGTCTACCGGACGCACCGGGTAGGGGAGCTTAAGGCGTGCCGCTGAGGAGCCAGCAGGCCGTACCGCTGGAAGACCCAGGGAGCGTGCCGCTGGACGGGCCCGCAGGCGTGCCGCTGGGGGTGTCAGGGTAGTGTGCCGTTGAAGGCCCTGGGTGACAGTGTGCCGCTGGAGGGCGCTGGAGGAGTGTGCCGTTGAGCGGGCAGGGGGCGAAGAGAGAGTGCCGTTGGAGGGCAACCCCTGGGCGTGCCGCTGAAGGGCGATCGAAGGGGGTGTGCCGTGGAAGGCACGAAGAGGGCGTGCCGTTGGGTAGCCGCGGGGGTGTGCCGTTGGGGCGACCAGGGGTGTGCCGCTGAACAGCTGGTTGAAGCGTGCCGCTAGAGGGGCACTTGAAGTGTGCCGCTGGAGGCATCAAAGTGGTGTGCCGATGAAGGCATTTGGAGGGTGTCTCCTCTTCTTCTTTTCTTCTTTTCATCTTCTCTTCTATTTTCTTCTCTTCTTTATTCCCCTACACGTAAACATGGGGTGAGAATTTTTCAGTGTCCACAAATGCCCCCTAGCCGCAGACGGCGCGAGAGAGGGATGAGATTGCTGGGCCTGCGGGTGCAGACCGATTGAGAGATTTATCAACATGACGAGGAGAGCGGGGCCGCAAGAGCCGAGAGATGTTGGAAGGCGGCTACAGAAGCCAAAGTCATTGGAAGGCGTGCCACGAGGGCAGGGTGAAGGGTTTATTTCTTTAATGGTCTAGATGGCAGGTCCAAATCAAAGGGGTATTCGTCACCCGAAGGGACGGAGAGAAGAGTTTGTTGATTCAATGATCTGGACGGAAGGTCCAAATCAAAGGGGTATTCGTCACCCAGAGGGACGAAGAGAGGAGTTTGTTGATTCAAAAGGGATATTCACCACCCTAAAGGGACAGAGAGAAGAGTTTGTTTAATCAATGACCTGGACGGGAGGTCTAAGTCAAAGGGGATATTCACCGCGCCAAAGGGACAGAGAGAAGAGTTTGTTTAATCAATGACCAGGACGGGAGGTCCAGATTAAAGGGGAAGGATCTTTTGTTCTCTAGCCGGGCTGAAGGTCCGATCTAGAGTGGAGAGAATCTTTTTGTTCTCCGGCCGGATGACAGGTCCGAGCCAAAGTGAAATGATCTTTTTTTGTTCTCTAGCCGGGCGGAAGGTCCGATCTAGAGTGGAGAGAATCCTTCTATTCTCCAGCCGGACGAAAGGTCCGATCTAGGGTGAAAGGATCTTTTATGTTCTTCAATGCGCCAGGAGTACCAGCTATGAAATCTGAACCCAGGAAAGTGGACCGCAAGGGCTAGAGTCGGTGTTGCGGAAGTAGGCCGTGAAGGTTGAAATCGGGGAAGCAGACTACAAGATCTGCAATCAGGAAGCTGGCTACCCAAGCCGAAATTGGGGAGCAGGCTATGAGAGCCCAGATCGGGGGAAGCAGGCTGCGGAAGCCGAAGCTGGGAGGTTAGCAAGCCGCAGGGGCAGGAAGTAGGCCGTGGGGGCCAATGGTTGGGTTCTATGAGCCGGAACTAGGAAAGCGGGCTACATGAGCCAAAATTGGTTTTGTTTATTATTATTGTTGTTATTATTATTATTATTTCATTTATTCAAGCATGCATGCATTCATCAGCAAGCATAACATAAAAATACATATAAGGTAGCTCCCTCTATAGGGAATAGGATAGGGACATCACCCATAATTCACAGACACGGTGCGGGCCACGAGGCACAACTGAGGGGTGGTGCGCCCGTCAAGAGGATATCGCATGTCTTGCATGCATAGCTTAAGCTCATGCATTTCACCCGAGGTAATTCTCTGTGGCGTGGAGGAGCAAACATGTGAACAAAAGGCCCTAAACATAGGGATATGCAGGTTTTCCATGTAACACTCAAGGATTACTCTAGCGCCTACACATGGGTTTCAGGCTCTCGACTTCGGTAGCTTCGCACAGCCCCCATCTGTTTATTTTGGCAGCGGATTTCACCATTTGGCACGAGTCTCCTCATGTGTCTCAATGGGGATTCCCGGCTACTAGGATTTGTCCTTATCATAATTCTATTGCGGATTCCACCGTTTGACGTGAGTTTCCACATGTGTCTCAATGGAGATTCCTGGCCACTAGGCTTCATCCTTATTAAAATTCGCTTCACCATTTTGCGCGAGTCTCCTCATGTGTCTCAATGGAGATTCCCGACTACTTAGATTCACGTTCCTCTCTTTTTTTTGCCTCATTTCTTTTCTCTCTTTTTTTTGCATCTCTTTTTTTAAGTGGTGGTAGGCAACTTTTTCCTCACGATTACCCTTCACGCGAGTGCAGAAATTCAAGCATCCGTAGAGTGCTAAGAAAAAAGTCGGGCAATCCCTATGGTTGAAGACCATTGAACACATTGAGCGCGAAATGTGGGAGTGTTGCCTCAGGTTTATTTTGTGAGTTGGGCTCAGCGATTTAGTAGTGACTCTTCCCCTTGACGTGTGCACCCGCCATAATTGGGTCCCCTTCGAGCGTATACTGTGACGCATGTGCATCCGAAATCAGGGCAGCATTATTATTTAGCAAGGAAACAAGGTCCTAGAAAATTCCAAAGAGGTGTGTTATTCTATATTATAGGTGAGCATGCAAGCAGAGTAATCAAGCATTCCTCCCTCTCTCTTTTTTTCGTTAGAACATACTATCGTTACGTATAAGTGTAGTGGTAGTAAAGGTATTAGGGGAGCAGACCACGAAGGGCCGAAAGGACATTAGGGAAGCGGGCTATAGATGCCAAGGGACATTAGGGGAGTGGGCCATAAGGGCCAAAAGATGTCGGGAAGTAGGCCACGAAGGCCAAAGGGCATTACGGAAGCAGGTCATAGAAGCCGGGAGATGCTGGGAAGCGGGCTACAAAGGCCAAAGGGAAGCAGGCTACGAGGGCCAGAATTGGGAAGCAGGCCACGAGGGCCAAAGAGAAGCAGGCTACGAGAGCCAGAATTGGGAAGCAGGCCACGAGGGCCAAAGAGAAGCAGGCTACAAGAGCCAGAATTGGGAAGCAGGCCACGAAGGCTAAGGGGAAGCATGCTACAAGAGCCAAAGTCAGGAAGCGGGCTACTAAGAGTCGAGAGATGGGAAGCAGGCTACGAGAGCCAGAATTAAGAAGAAGACAACGAAGGCCAAAGGGAAGCAGCCTACGAGGGTCAGAATTGGGAAGCAGGCCACGAGGGCCAAAGAGAAGCAGGCTACGAGAGCCAGAATTGGGAAGCAGGCCACGAGAGCCAAAATTGGGAACCAAGCCACGAAGGCCAAGGGGAAGCAGGCTACAAGAGCCAAAGTCAGAAAGCGGGCTACTAAGAGCCGAGAGATGAGAAGCAGGCTACGAGAGCCAGAATTAGGAAGAAGACCACGAAGGCCAAAGGGAAGTAGGCTACGAGGGCCAGAATTGGGAAGCAGGCCACGAGGGCCAAAGAGAAGTAGGCTACGAGAGCCAGAATTGGGAAGCAGGCCATGAAGGCCAAGGGGAAGCAGGCTACAAGAGCCAAAATTGGGAAGCAGGCCACGAAGGCCAAGGGGAAGCAGGCTACAAGAGCCAAAGTTAGGAAGCGGGCTACTAAGAGCCGAGAGATGGGAAGCAGGCTACGAGAGCCAAAATTAGGAAGAAGACTATGAAGGCCAAAGGGAAGCAGGCTATGAGGGCCAGAATTGGGAAGCAGGCCACGAGGGCCAAAGAGAAGCAGGCTACAAGAGCCAGAATTGGGAAGTAGGCCACGAAGGCCAAGGGGAAGCAGGTTATAAGAGCCAAAGTCAGGAAGCGGGCTACTAAGAGCCGAGAGATGGGAAGCAGGCTACGAGAGCCAAAATTGGGAAGCAGGCCACGAAGGCTAAAGGGCATTGGGCTATAAGAGCCAAAATGTTAGGGAGGTGGGCTACAAGCCGAAGTTGAGAAGCGGGCTGCAGAGAGCCGAAGAGAAGGGTCCCCTTTGTTCTCTGGCAGGGGAAAGGGTCCGAACCAAAGTGAGAGGTATATTATTTTATTCTCTGGCCGGGGAAGGATCCGAACCAAAGTGAAAGGTTTATTCTTTGATTCTCTGACCGGGGAAGGATCCGAACCAAAGTGAAATGTTTATTCTTTGATTCTCTGGCCGGGGAAGGATCCGAACCAAAGTGAAAGGTTTATTCTTTGATTCTCTGGCCGGGGAAAGATCCGAACCAAAGTGAAAGGT
Source organism: Amorphophallus konjac (assembly GCA_022559845.1). Taxonomy (NCBI): domain Eukaryota; kingdom Viridiplantae; phylum Streptophyta; class Magnoliopsida; order Alismatales; family Araceae; genus Amorphophallus; species Amorphophallus konjac. Next base: position 343,126,538 of record CM040123.1, on the reverse strand, counting down.
TTATTCTTTGATTCTCTGGCCGGGAAAGGATCCGAACCAAAGTGAAAGGTTCATTGTTTGATTCTCTGGCCGGGGAAGGATCCGGACCAAAGTGGGAGATTTATTCTTTGATTCTCTGGCCGGGGAAGGATCCGGACCAAAGTGGAAGGTTGAATCTTTGATTCTCTAGCTGGGGAAGGATCCGAACCAAAGTGAAAGGTTGATTCTTTGATTCTCTGGCCGGGGAAGGATCCGAACCAAAGTGAAAGGTTGATTCTTTGATTCTCTGGCATGGGAAGGATTCGGACCAAAGTGAAAGGTTGATTCTTTGATTCTCTGACCGGGGAAGGATCCGAACCAAAGTAAAGGTTGATTCTTTGATTCTCTGGCCGGGGAAGGATCCGAACCAAAGTGAAAGGTTTATTCTTTAATTCTCTGGCTGAGGAAAGGATCCGAACCAAAGTGAAGGGTTGATTCTTGATTGGGAAGCTGTCGACTGGGATTCCAATGATGGGGTAGTTGTCGACTAGGAGCCGATAATTAGGAAGCTGTCGGCTCGAGGTCGATGAACAGAAAGTGGTCAGCCTAAAAAGCGATGATGGGGTAGCTGTCGACTAGGAGCCGATAATTAGGAAACTGTCGGCTCGGAGGCCAATGATGAGGTAGCTTTCGGCTCAGAGGATGATGAAGGGACATCCTTCGATTGAAGCCCCGGTGGCTGGACATCTGTCTGTTAAATGCCCCGATGGCGAAAGGTTTAGTCGGTTTAACGCCCCATCGGTGGAAGGTTTAGTCAGTTTAACGCCCCGTCGGTGGAAGGTTTAGTCGGTTTATTGCCCCGTCGGCGGATGGTTCAGTCGGTTTAACGCCCCGTCGACAGAAGGTTCAGTCGGTTTAACGCCCCGTCGGCGAAAGGTTTAGTCAGTTTAACGCCCCGTCGGTGGAAGGTTCAGTCAGTTTAACGCCCCGTCGGCGGAAGGTTTAGTCGGTTTAACGCCCCGTCGGTGGAAGGTTCAGTCGGTTTAACGCCCCGTCGGCGGAAGGTTCAGTCGGTTTAACGCCCCGTCGGTGGAAGGTTCAGTCGATTTAACGCCCCGTCGGTGGAAGGTTTAGTCGGTTTAACGCCCCCTCGGCGGAAGGTTTTGTCGGTTTAACGCCTTATCGGCGGAAGGTTTAGTTGGTTTAACGCCCCGTCAGCGGAAGGTTTAGTCAGTTTAACGCCCCGTCGGTGGAAGGTTTAGTCGGTTTAACGCCCGTCGGTGGAAGGTTTAGTCGGTTTAACGCCCGTCGGTGGAAGGTTTAGTCAGTTTAACGCCCCGTCGGCGGAAGGTTTATCGGCTTTAGATGAAAGGTCGTGACACCTACCCCATGAGAAGTCTATTTGTTGGATGGCTGGAGGTAGAAGGTGAAAGACCATGTCTGCCTCAAGGCTCACTTTCTTTTCTTCTCTTCTTCTTTTATGTGAAGGGGCGAGTGGAAAGATTGATAAGTGTGTATTTTCCCATCTTAATTCATGTTATTTACATTTTTTATGGGCTTTAATAATAATAAATATGCACTTATCACACTTACTTGTAATTTAGCGTCACATAATTAATTTTCTGAAATTAAATAATTTTAATAACTATTTTTACTTATTTATGCAGGCACTCGGTACGAGGGAAGATACAAGAAATAAATATAAAGAAAATAAAAGAAAATAAAATTATATGTTGAACTGGGCCAAAAGCCCAAGGAGTTGTTCAAAAAGAAAAGAAAAAAATATAGAAAAAAAAAGGGAATTTATTTGATATTTTTACGAATTTTTAAAGCTATTAATGCATAATATATATGTAATAAATATATTATATATTATATATATATATTATATAAACCGCAGCGCCCCCCCCCCCCTCCCGCCTTCGCGGCGGGCACGGGCGACGAGGGGGGGCCCGTCAACGCGCTGGTCAGCGCGAAGGAAGGAAGCGAAGGCGACGGCTCAGCGGCGGCATACGACCGCGCCTCTCACGCGGCGAGAGAGGGCCCGGCGCACGCGGGCGCACACGGCCAGAAAGAGAGAGAGAGAGAAAGAAGAGAAAAAGAAGGAGAAAAAGGCCAGAAAAATTCCAAAAAAATCAGAAACAAATAGAGAAGTGTGAAGCACATGCTAGCACATAATTTGGAGTCAACAAATGTAGCAATTGGGTATTCACATTCGCAAGAGTGTTCACATTTCCTAAGGGGTTATTATGTAAACCCTATATAAAGGGCTTCAATGGTAATGAAATGAGGTTGTGAAGAGAGGAGAGCCAAGTGTTGTAAGCTAGGGATTGATCAAATTTGTAAGTGTGCTTCAAGTTTTTGCTTTGTGGCTTTGGTAGGGATAGATTTTGAGAGCTTTTATGTTTAAGTGTTGAAGTTTGTGTTTAGTTTGTATTGAAGAATTTCATAGTACTCTTAGCCATTTCGGCTTTTCATAATCAATTTACAAGCTTGTGTGATCTTAATTTCAATTTGTTGTCTTCATAAAAGTTGTTCATATTTAAGTGTTCTTCAATTGTTCTTTTCATCATTTCCTTTAATTCCTTCTAGTTTAAAAGTTATTCTCTGTGTTTCTAAGTGTTGTCCTGTGTATACACTGTTCATCCGAAGTGATAGTCTTCACCAATTTGCCATTGTTAAGCCTTTACAATCATAATTTTACTCTAAGTTCTTCATAAACGTTGTTCCTCTCCTATATATCTAACTTTGGTTCTTCTTCCACTTCGTCAAATTCTTCTTAGTTTGAGCTCTAGAATTGATTTTTCACCCGTCTATTTTTCTATCAGTTACTGTTCACCAGCAGCGATAGATCTTGATATTTTAAGTTTTTCATTATCTTACTTTCGTTTTCTGTTTCTGTGTTCTTCATAAACTTCTTCATCTTTCAGTTCTCTACAACTTTCATATATTCCATATTTTCTAGTTCCCTCTAGATTTTAAGTTATTCTATTTCTTCCAAACCCCTATTTTCAATAGAATTCTGTTTTATTTTCAATTTCTAAGGCGGTCTAAAGTCAATTCTCTTGATCTTTAAATCTTAACAACTCAAGGTTTTTAACTTTCAAATCTACTTCTCCCTATGGATTCGACTCGGTCTCACCACTTAACTATACCATTTATTTAATTTGTGGGCCGGATATTGTAATTTGATAGTGGGGCATATTAACGACGTGCATTTTCTGCGCATCAAAGATCACGTGTCCCTGATGACTGTTCTTTTCTTTTCTGCTCTTCTTTTATTGTGAAGAGGCGGGCTCGAAGACCACGTCTGTCTCATGTCTCTTTTATTTTCTTTTTTGCTCTTTTTTTTCATTAATGCTTCCGTACTGGGGTGTATTTTTCTTAATGTGCCCCCAGGCGGGGTATGGCTTTTCTTCATCTGCCCCCCCTAGGTTGGGAGGGTATGCCTCTTTGCTTCTATGCCCCCGAGCAGGGTATATTCTTTATGGCTTCTATGCCCCCAAGAGGGGTGTGTGTTTCCTCTTCAAATGCCCCTAAGCCGGGGTTTGTTCATTTGCTTCTGTGCCCCTAGGCGGGGTGTGTTCCTTCTTCGAATGCCCCTAAGCCGGGGTGTACGTCGCTTTCATGACCCCAGACCGGGGTGTGGCTTTTTCTTTCATGCCCCTAGGTCGGGATGTATTCTGCTTCTAGTGCCCCCAGAGTGGGGTGTATTGCTGCTTCCGATGCCCCCAAGGCGGGGTGTAATTCTTGCTTCTTATGCCCCCCCCAGGCGGGGTGAATTCTTCTTCTTTGCTTATGTGCCCCCAAGCAGGATGTATTCCTTTATTCATACACCCCTAAGCCAGAGAATATTGTTTCTTCTACTTCAGATGCCCCCCCCCCCGAGGGGGTGTATGTTGCTTCATGGACCCCGAGGCCGGGGTGTATTCCTCTTCATGTGCCACGAGGCCGGGGCATTTTCTTCATGTGCCCCTAGGTTGGGATGTAACTTTTCTTCTGTGCCCCCTAGCGGGGTGTATCTTTCATGGCTTCTAGGCCCCCAGATGGGGTGAATTCGTCTAGTTTTGCGCCCTCCCAGGGCGGAGTGTATTTCCTTTCAGATGCCCCCGGCACGGGGTGTATCTTTTGCTTTTTATGCCCCCAAGTCGGGGTAGATTCTTCTCACATGCTCCCGAGTCGGGGTGTATTCCCTTCATGTGCCCCCTAAGCGGGGTGTATCTTTTGCTTCTTATGCCCCAGAGCGGGGTGGATTCTTCTTCTTCTGACCCGACACAATGGGGGATGTTTGCTTCTTGTGCACCCAAGGTAGGGTGTATTACTGCTTTTGATGCCCTCAAGGTGGAGTCTATTACTGCTTCTGATGCCCCCAAGGTGGGGTGTAATTCTTTATGTGCTCTATGCCCCCAAGGTGGGGGTGTGTTTCGCTTCTTTATGCCCCCCGGGAGAGGGTTCGATTCTTGGCTTCATATGCCTCTCATCCGGGAGTATGTTTTGCTGCTTGTGCTCCCGAGGTGGGGTGCGTTTTACTTTTTTTGCCCCCAAGGCGAGGTGTATCTTCTACTTCTTATGTCCCCAGGTCGGGGTGGATTCTGCTTCTTATGCTTCTGTGCTTCAGGCAAGGTGTATTTTCTTCTTGTGCACCCCGGGTGGAGTGTGTTTTGTTTTGTATGCCCCCAGGCCGGGGTGTGTTTCACTTTTTATGCACCCAAGACGGGGCGTGTGTCTTTCTTTGTATGCCCCAATGCCGGGGTGAGTTTCTTCTTTTGTGTGGCCCTAAGCAGGGTATATTCTTTGCTTCTCATGCCCCCAGGTGGGGGTGTAGCTTTTCTTCAAGTGCCCCTAAACCGGGGTAAAATTTTTTGCTTTATGTGCCCCTGAGTTGGGGTGGGTTCTCTTCATGTGCCCCCGTGGCGGGGGTATATCCTTTATGGCTTTTATGCCCCCAGGCGGGGCGTAAATTCTTGTTTTCATGCCCCCCATGCGGGGTGTGTTTCTTTCTTGCCTCTTATCCCCCATGGTGGGGTATATTTCTTCTTCTTATCCCCCATGGCGGGGTATATGCATGCTCTCTTCGGGAGTGGTGGCCGTGCTTGGCCTCATTGCTATAAAGCATTCCCTACAGCGGGCAGGAATTCATCAAGCTAGAGTTGCAGCTTGTCAGATCTTCCAATAGCCACTCGAGACGCCGTCTTATGCCGGATAGAGGCAGTAGAAAGGTGGAACGGACAGGGGCATTGCACCACAGACTTGGACACTCCTAGAGTCAGGCGGGAGGCTGGCCTTCTTCTTGTCCTTTTGGTCGGCGATGCTTGCCAATTTTTGTTTTTGTCCTTTCTTTTCTTCTCTTCTTTTTTTGTAATAGACCAAGGTGGGTGCATAGGAGAGCGCTCACCCCCTCAGGGAGGGATGAGTGGCTCACTCAACCATGTCAATGCCACAGTGGTAATCTTTATTCAGCACGGGTCTCAATGGATATGGCCGTACAACCAACTCTCGCCAATTCTTTCTTTTCTTTTTTTTTGTTTCTTTCTTTTCTTCTTTTCTTCTTTTCTTCTTTCCTTTCTTTTTCTACTTAGGGAAAGGGGGTTTGATTTCCCCTCCCTTCTTTTCTCTTTCTCTTCTTTTTGGCGGCCTCCATGATTCCTGGAAGCTGCATGTGCCTCGGAGTAGCGTCCTCGAGGCCACAAAGGCAATTACGCCTAGTCCGACTTTTCTCCCCATAGGGTTGGCGAAGACAGCACCTGCAATTCATCAAAGCAGACAAACAATGTTTATTAGGAGGCCATGAGGCCCTGAATCCCGGCGAAGAGATGAAGGGTGGTTTAAGTCCCACCGAGCGTGCCAGACTTGTGGACGCACTTTTTATCAGAGTAGTTGTTTATTCATTTATTGGGTTTATTAAGTGCGTGGGCGTGCCAGTCATAAAGTGACGATTTTTTCGGGCTTCGAGGAAGCCCATGGTGCGCTCGATCTGACTAATCAGACGATTGTGTGGTTCGTGTCGGGACCAAAACCCGCCATGCCATAAAGGCCACGACGTTATTTACATCCCCTCGAAGAGGGAAACACCCTTGATTAATCACCGGAAATCAGGGCCTCATCTCCAGGAAATTATATCGAGTGGAACAAGCCGATAGTGGTCTCGGATCAGTTGGAAAGCCCGATGTCTAGGGAAGCAAGCATTTGAAACATGTCGGTCACTCAGGGGACCAATTAATGTTTAGACGAGTGTCCGGCTTGAGAATAGCGTAATCGTCATGGGAAAACTGGAACATGTGTATGTCGGGATACGACAAATTTATTGTTCAGAGGAACGGAAGACATTCGGTCGAATCCCGATTAGAGGGGTCAGAAATCAGCGAGTTTATTGGCCCGGTGCGAGATCGAGTCAGGACCATTCCGGGGGCGCCTCCCGCAGTCCAAACGAGGCTTGCGTGGGCATCGTCAATATCTCCGGTGCCGAAGGGCAGCAAGAAAGTGTCCCAGGGCTAAATTTCAAAACAAAGACGTGTACAGAGGTAGCTGGCTATAGGCCTAGGATGTGGGTCAGGTAATGACCATGGTTGGGAGTAACCCGAGGTCCAAGCATGACTCACGAAGGTCTTATCGATATTCCCATGCGTAGGGTTCAGGGAGGATGAGAGCCGCCTCGTTCCATTCGGATTTTTTCGGTCATGCATGGACTACTTTATGTTCGGACAGAGGTCCGTATTGAAGGTACGATATAAACGGAAATAAACCCGTGCAAATGTATGCCGAGATTACGATACTTTTAATGAAAGAGCGGAAATGAATCCCAATGGGAACGAGTCCAGTTTGACGAACTATCGACCCTGGGCAATGTCGGATCACGACCATATTAGGGCGGTCCCCAAGGTCTGAACCCAACTTGAAGGGGCGGCATTAATATTCGCTTTACGTCAGGTCTCGAGGAGAAATGAGGCTGCGGAGCAGATCTGGCCGTTTTATTATTATTTGAATTTTTATCATAATTAGTTTTTATTTTTATATTTTTTGGTGGGTTTGTTATTATTATTATTTATTTATTCTTATCACTATTTGTTTATTTATTCTATATATATATTGAGCTTGTTATCAATACTATTATTATCATTATTTATTCATTTATTTACATTTTTATGTTGATTGACTCTTCTTTTATTGCATGTGCGTGGTATTCCTTGTTATTATTATTATTATTCATTTCATTGCTATTATTATCATTTTTTTTATTATGTTTCCCTTTTTATTGTATTATTGCATTTCGGGTATACCGGGAGAGGGAGGTTAGAAGGTGTGCCGACGGAGCAGGCTGGCAAGTGTGCCGGACAAGGGACGCTGGCGGGCGTGCCTGTGGAGGAGGCCTGGCAAGCGTGTCGGGCAAGGCAGGCGAGGGGTGTACCGGGCAAAGGGGCAAGCCAAGAGTGCGCCGGTAGGGCAGGCCAGGAGGGTGCCAACCAGGTAGGCGGGGGTGCGCTGGTGGAGACCGCCAAGGTGTGCCGGGCTGGGATGAAGGGAGCGCATCGGGCAGAAGGGCGTTTGGACAGTGCCGGGCAGAGGTGATAGGAGCGTGTCGGAGAAGGCTGGGCTAGAGTGTGCTGGCCAGGATGAGATTGGAGTGTGCCGGATAAGAGAGGTGAGGGTGTACCGGGTAGAAGCTCAGGAGAAGGTGTGCCGGGTAAGGGATGTTCAGGGTGTCCCGACTGAGACTAAGCTGGGGTGTGCCGGGTAAGGGTCATGAGGGGCCTCCCCTTCCTCATTTTCTTATGTCTTTTCTTCTCTTCTCCTCCTCGGTTTTATGCAGCTCACGTGAGTTTTCTCTTCCTTTCTCTTAATCGTCTTCTCTTCTTTCTTCATTACATGACAAGTGTTCGGATTTGCTTGGCTATTATCCAGTCTGATTCTCCTCATGTTGCACACAGTTCCATTGTCTCAATCGAAGCACTTTGCTATTAGTGATGAGGACATCACCAGCAATCCCCTTTGTTCGAGGATCCCGATGCTCGCCAACTATGCTACATCTTGTTCGCCACTATATTTCGAGTCCTATGATGTAATTTTCATTTTCTTATCATGTACTTTTCCTTTTATTTGAGTCCAATACCTAGGTTAGGTAGCTATTTACCTAAGTCTAGAGTCATTATGTTGGTTAATGGGCCCAATTATATGGGCTAGGCCCAGGGGCGCCCCCTTCCCCTTGGTTAAGTGTTAGTAGTCCAAAAGTCAGGGACTTATGTGAAAATGTGGGATTCCTATAAATAGGACCCCAATCCCTCATTTGGAAGCTAATGAAGTATTGATAAAATTTTGCCAAAACCATTTGTACATCTCTCTCTCTCCCTCTCTAGCTCTCTCTCTCTCTCTTCTTCTCTCACTCACTAAAAGGGGTGAACCCCTCTCTCTCTCCTCCCCCTCTCTCTCCCAATTTCACCCCCTCTCTCTCCTCCTTCACTTGCCACATCATCCCCCCCCATTGAATACAACCCTTCACCTCCCAAGACTCATAAACCCCCTTTACTCCCACCACTCCCCAAGCAACCCTTCCCCTTCCCCATACAACCCTTCACATTCCCAAGGGAGAATCCCTTCTCCTAGACACCCTTTCCCCTCCCCAAAGCAACCCTTCCCTTTCCCTAGGCCCCCCATTAATCCTTCCATTAATCCAGCACCCACACCCAAGAGACACCCCCATTCCCCTAGGCCATTTGCGCCCCCACCATCCACCACCTCCCAGCCCATTCCCCACACCAGGTCCGCCCCCTGCCAACCTCCCCCTCTCCCCTCTCACACCCCCAAACCTCCCTCCCACATTCACAACCAGCAACCTTCCATCCCTCTTTGCTACCCCTCCATCCCTTACCTTCCCATCTCCACCAACAACCCCCCCTTCTTTTTACACTGGCCAGTTCGTAGGTAGCAGATTGGGAGCCAACTTGCAGAACCTGCCCCAGAGTCATACGGAATCCCCTGAAGGCGTACCATACATCGCCGGAAATATCGTCCAGATAGCTTCGCAGCCGAGGTGGTCTCGCCAGCATCCGACATCCTTACTGTCCGTGGTGCCCATTCTCGTGCGGCTGCGCCAGATTTGAGCCAGAACCTGAGGACTGTTTGGCAGAGGTTGTACCGATGTCAACAGCGCGATTCAGCCTAAACTCTCTTCTGAGAGTTGTTTCCTCTCCAAGTCCTCTTCACGTGCGAGGTGGAATCGTCCCGTTCCGAATTCACTACAGATTGTGGTGCCCATTCTCGTGCGGCTGCGCCAGATTTGATCCAGAACCTGAGGTCCGTCTGGCAGAGGCTGCACCGACGTCAACAGCGCGAATCAGCCTAAACTCTCTTCTGAGAGTTGTTTCTTCTCCAAGTCCTCTTCACGTGCAAGGTGGAATCGTCTCGTTCTGACTTCACTACAGATCGTGGTGCCCGTTCTCGTCCAATGGCGCAGCCAGGACCAGAACCTGAACCAGAGCTGCAGTTCAGAAGCTGCCACGCCCTCACCTCTGATCTCCTGAGCACGCCACTTGGCCGAGGCGAATATCCCCCTGTCCTCCATCCAGCACAGCAAGCGGGGCCTCGTTCGGAGTTGGGAGCTCCCCGTTCTGATTTATTTTCCCCAGGTGCGCAGATCTGTCCTGCCAGGGACTGATCAGACCCCCTCTCCTTGTTTGGGCTCCTCCTCCTTGCTCCGACGTCGCCTAGAGCCCATCTCCATTGCTGATCGAAAAGGACTCGACCACGCTCGCAACCATCCTGATCCCGACTCGATTGGATCACGGGAGAGATCGGAGTGAAGTCACCAACCTGCTGCTACAACCTGCACCCCATCCGAGGCACAGCGGAACAGCACCAGTCCACCATCTGCCCCGGCCAGCATCGGCAACTTCTGGAGACAAAAAAATTCAGGGTCCATCCTGGTCCAGTCACCGATGTTTCAACGCTGATCCCGTCTCATTTCGAGTCCGGGAGCGAGCGCAGCGGAGTCGAAATCCAGTACCTAGCAGCGGGCAGAACCGGCAAGCAGCACTCCGGAAGGGCGAACCGGTCCCGTTCATAGTTCCTTGGCTCTCCCCGCCTGGCCGGCTTACCGCCCCTCCCTGTGCGGAGGTAGTGTTTGATTGTAACTATAATCTCCCCACTCCAAGTTTCCCCTCCTGTGCGAGGTGTAGTGGATGTAATTAATTTCAACAGGTTGAAGCTTCATCGACGCAGCGTGCGGGTGGCCCACGCTTCCCCGCTCGCCCTCGTCTCCGGCCGGGATCGGTGTATTCACACCGATCAGGTGAGCTTCGGGTTGCCCTACTCTACTGGAATTGCTTTGCTTGTTTAGTAATGCTTCTTAGTGCCGTCGGTCGGTGAGTGAGTGCCCGATCTCAAAATATCATCAATTTGAGTGCCACCACGGGGCGAGTTGTGAGAGAGCCACTACATCCCACGCCCTTGGCGTGCTGGCCGCCCATGGAATTGGGGCATCCCAGGCCCTTAGGGGTTCAGCCCAAGCTAGTCAAATCCCTGGAAAGGCGAGGTCCATCCTCGAACCCTCACCACTATGGCCAGTCCACCTACGGACCCGGGTGTGCGTGATGCGGGTGAATCCGCTTAAGTGGGTCCGCCGTTCGGATCGATTGCTTGCAAATTTAAGTCCGAGGGGTTGTGTCACATCAACTTGGTATCAGAGCCAGGTTTTAGACTTGTCTCTACGAGTCTAGTCCTAGGGCATTGACATTTGAGTCTCCCTTGCATCATGTTTTCCATCACTCCCTTGCATGACCACCCTAGGGAGACACCCCAACTATCTATGGACCAATTTGACCCTTTCATCAACAAATGTCATAACTGTATAGATACCCTCACCTCCCGGCTTGATCGGCTGGAAGCAAAAGGGAACCACGGCCCTAGGGCTTGGTCACCTCGGGATGGATTTAGAGCCAATGAACCCCCAGTTAGGAGCAATGGCCTTAGAGTCTTGCCTCCTCGGGATGAATTTGAATGGGAAACCAAAGGACCCAGATACCCATGGGAAGAGATGAGGAATGAGATTAAGAAGATCTTCACTCCCCCTTTCCCTCCCAGTCAACCCAAGACCTCCTTTAGGGCCCAAACTCCACCACCCCAAATAATTCCAACCACGATCACCACCACCATTCAAACCAAATTGGCCACCACCCAACCCACAAATCCTCCTCCCACCCCTTCCCAAAAGGAACTTAAGGAGGTGACCAAAGTCTAAGAGGCTCCTCTAGATTGGGAAGAAGAATATGAAGCCCAATTGGGTCAAGAGAACTCATTCCTTCCCAAAGAGAACCCATTGAGTCAAATTAGGTGCACCCTCCCCCATGAGTTACAAGATCCTCAACCTAGGCCTCAACTACTACCCCTCCCCATTCTATCCCAAGTCCCCCATTACCCACCACCCAAAGAGCACCACAGGCCAGTCATCATCACCCCACCCACAAAGGACCTACTCACCTCCTTGGTAGAGGAAACCATGATACCCACACCCGACCCCCTAGTAGGGAACATCCCAGAACCACTCCCCATCTTGGAGGAAAGTCATGGCCAAAACGAGGAAGATGTTTCACCTTTCATGCCACCCCCAATTTGGAGTGAACTTATCATAAGTGGGCCCTTGGTTAGATGGCTTGTGGAAAATCGGGCTCACCCTATCCTGCCCTATGCTTACCCTTCCATGGAACAACACCTCCCCATAGTACCCTTATCCACCTATCACACCACAATCCAATCATCCTATCAAGTGGAAACATTAGGGGATCTTCTTAAGGGTATAGTTTGGCAAATGGAGCTAACTGGCATGTTGACTACAGTAGCCGACCGACCTAGGAGCCTTGACCTCCTACACCTATGTGTCGGATCCATCTCCTCCATTTACACTGTGGGTTATTACACTAGCGACCTTCTTTTACTCCTCCTTACACCCGACGAGCCCGATGCTATCCACAAACTAGAGTTGCTTGTCTCGAGTAGAACATCCAGCCCTCCATTCATGGCCGACCATCCCATCAAAAACTTTGGCCCAATCATTTTACTAGAGGAGGAGGATCCACCACCATGTTGTGAGGACCAAAAGGACCTAGAGTTCCTCTCCTTAGATGACCCTTACCATGACCCCTTGGATCCCTTCCTATACCCACCCACCTTACTCACCACCAACCTTTTCCTACCCCAACCAACCTTATTGGACCAAGCCCACTCCATTTTCCTAGACCCCTTTGACCCCTATGAGTGGAAAATCTCACACCAAGTCATACACATAGAAGGAGCCATTTGGATGGGAATGCATGTGCCACTACATTTTGCATCATTTGGTAGGGCTAGTAAGCCCAGTCATCTCATACATGTCACACACACTGCGGGCCCAATGCATGACTGGCTCACATTTGGATGTGCTCGTCCTCCCACATTCGTCATAGCTCTTAAGCATGAAAGGAGCATACATGGATGTCCGGGTCCCCCGGTAATTATCACAACCATGCACGATAGATCCACCTATGGTTTCCCCGGCCCCCCTGAGTCAACAAAAGTCTTCATCACATCTATGCATGATAGGTCTATGTACTGTTGTCCCGGTCCACCTTTGCATGCTATCCACTTTCACACCCACTCACCGCATTATGATGCATGGCATGAGCATACACGCAAGCAATTCTTGACGAGCAGTGAGGTTCACAAAGAGCAGACAAGAGCTCGCGAGCGCCACTTGGAATTCCAAGTTGGCAATCTGGTGATAATGACATTGGAGTGGCTCTACCCTAGGGTCTCCTCCAATTCGAGGGCACGAGGACTTGGACCTTCCCAAGTTCCGAGTGACTTTGGCAACCCGGCTATCGGGTTGGACTTACTAATGGATTTTGGGATTCACCCCATTTTTCACGTGGCGGATCCGGCACCCTATATGGGCACCGCAGTGGATCCTAGTGAGTGCCTCGAGCCTTTATCTTCATTTGAGAGGGACACCCTCGGAGAGCCACCAAAAGTCAGCCTGAGAGTCCGACGTGTGCACACGGAGGCAATACTAGGCAAGCAGGGTTCCATCGCCAGCAAGAGGGTGTGCCCAAGCCACCTTGAGAGGATGAAGGACCGTCCCCTGGTCGCAGATGCGGGTTGAGTTTGGAGGTTGAGGTTCGCCCTGAGCTGCTTTTGAGGACCACTCCCCCGGAGGGCCCATACTCGACGGAGTCGAGTTCTCCGCACCCCGGGGGTATGATGAGGACATCACCAGCAATCCCCTTTGTTTGAGGATCCCGATGCTCGCCAACTATGCTACATCTTGTTCGCCACTATATTTCGAGTCCTATGATGTAATTTTCATTTTCTTATCATGTACTTTTCCTTTTATTTGAGTCCAATACCTAGGTTAGGTAGCTATTTACCTAAGTCTAGAGTCATTATGTTGGTTAATGGGCCCAATTATATGGGCTAGGCCCAGGGGCGCCCCCTTCCCCTTGGTTAAGTGTTAGTAGTCCAAAAGTCAGGGACTTATGTGAAAATGTGGGATTCCTATAAATAGGACCCCAATCCCTCATTTGGAAGCTAATGAAGTATTGATAAAAATTTGCCAAAAGCATTTGTACATCTCTCTCTCTCTCTCTCTCTTCTTCTCACTCTCACTAAAAGGGGTGAACCCCTCTCTCTCTCCTCCCCCTCTCTCTCCCAATTTCGCCCCCTCTCTCTCCTCCCTCACTTGCCACATCATCCCCCCCCCATTGAATACAACCCTTCACCTACCAAGACTCATAAACCCCCTTTACTCCCACCACTCCCCAAGCAACCCTTCCCCTTCCCCATACAACCCTTCACATTCCCAAGGGAGAATTCCTTCTCCTAGACACCCTTTCCCCTCCCCAAAGCAACCCTTCCCATCCCCTAGGCCCCCCATTAATCCTTCCATTAATCCACCACCCACACCCAAGAGACACCCCCATTCCCCTAGGCCATTTGCGCCCCCACCATCCACCACCTCCCAGCCCATTCCCCACACCAGGTCCGCCCCCTGCCAACCTCCCCCTCTCCCCTCTCACACCCCCAAACCTCCCTCCCACATTCACAACCAGCAACCTTCCATCCCTCTTTGCTATCCCTCCATCCCTTACCTTCCCATCTCCACCAACAACCCCCCCTTCTTTTAACACTGCCCAGTTCGCAGGTAGCAGATTGGGAGCCGACTTGCAGAACCTGCCCCGGAGTCATACGGAATCCCCTGAAGGCGTACCATACATTGCCGGAAAGATCGTCCAGATAGCTTCGCAGCTGAGGTGGTCTCGCCGGTATCCGACATCCCTACTGTCCGTGGTGCCCATTCTCGTGCGGCTGCGCCAGATTTGATCCAGAACCTGAGGTCTGTTTGGCAGAGATTGCACCGATGTCAACAGCTCGATTCAGCCTGAGCTCTCTTCTGAGAGTTGTTTCCTATCCAAGTCCTCTTCACGTGCGAGGTGGAATCGTCCCGTTCCGACTTTACTACAGATCGTGGTGTTCATTCTCGTGCGGCTGCGCCAGATTTGAGCCAGAACCTGAGGTCCGTTTGGCAGAGGCTGCACCGAAGTCAACAGCGCGAATCAGCCTGAACTCTCTTCTGAGAGTTGTTTCTTCTCCAAGTCCTCTTCACGTGCGAGATGGAATTGTCTCGTTCAAACTTAACTACAGATCGTGGTGCCCGTTCTCGTCCAACGGCGCAGCCAGGACCAGAACCTGAACCAGAGCTGAAGTTCAGAAGCCGCCACGCCCTCACCTCTGATCTCCTGAGCGCACCACTTGGCCGAGGCGAAGATCACCCTGTCCTCCATCCATCACAGCAAGCGGGGCCTCGTTCGGAGTTGGGAGCTCCCCGTTCCGATTTATTTCCCCCAGGTGCGCAGATATGTCCTGCCAGGGACTGATCAGACCCCCTCTCCTTGTTCGGGCTCCTCCTCCCTGCTCTGACGTCGCCTAGAGCCCATCTCAGTTGCTGATCTAAGAGGACTCGACCACGCTCGTAACCGTCCTGATCCCGCCTCAATTGGATCAAGGGAGCGATCGGAGTGAAGTCACCAACCTGCTGCTACAACCTGCACCCCATCCGAGGCACAGCGGAACAGCACCAGTCCACCATCTGCCCCGGCCAGCGTCGGCAACTTCTGGCGACAGAAAAATTCAGGGTCAATCCTGGTCCAGTCACCGACGTTTCAATGCTGATCCCGTCTCATTTCAAGTTCGGGAGCGAGCGCAGCGGAGTCGACATCCAGTACCTAGCAGCGGGCAGAACCGGCAAGCAGCACTCCGGAAGGGCGAACCGGTCCCGTTCATAGTTCCTTGGCTCTCCCCGCCTGGCCGGCTTACCGTCCCTCCCTGTGCGGAGGTAGTGTTTGATTGTAACTATAATCTCCCCACTCCAAGTTCCCCCTCCTGTGCGAGGCGTAGTGGATGTAATTAATTTCAACAGGTTGAAGCTTCATCGACGCAGTGTGCGGGTGGCCCACGCTTCCCCGCTCGCCCTCGTCTCCGGCCGGGATCGGTGTATTCACACCGATCAGGTGAGCTTCGGGTTGCCCTACTCTACTGGAATTGCTTTGCTTGTTTAGTAATGCTTCTTAGTGCCGTCGGTCGGTGAGTGAGTGCCTGATCTCAAAATATCATCAATTTGAGTGCCACCGCGGAGCGAGTTGTGAGAGAGCCACTACATCCCACGCCCTTGGCGTGCTGGCCGCCCACGGAATTGGGGCATCCCAGGCCCTTAGGGGTTCAGCCCAAGCTAGTCAAATCCCCAGAAAGTTGAGGTCCATCCTTGGACCCTCACCACTATCGCCAGTCCACCTACGGACCCGGGTGTGCGCGATGCGGGTGAATCCGGTTAAGTGGGTCCGCCGTTCGGATCGATTGCTTGCAAATTTAAGTCCGAGGGGTTGTGTTACATCAATTAGTCACTTCATTTGTTTTTTGCTCCCTTTTGTCTTTTAACATACTATTGCCCCCATTCATTTGTTGCTTCCATTTTTACCCTTTTAAATTGTCTATTGTTTCTGACGAAAATTCAGCAGCATCTCCCCTTGACCCGGATGGTAAGAGAGATAAAGGGAACGCGCCCACATGGAGTGGCGGAATCTAACAATTTGAGGTGGGTGCCAGAGGCAGCAGCACCTTTGATAAAACTTCAGAAAACTCGGAAGAAACGACGAGTGGAAGGTGCCTCAGAGACTACCCAGGGGTGCACCGGGTAAGAAGAGTGACTGGTGGCTGATATGCCGGCCAGAGAGTCTCAAGGGGGCTGAAGAGGTGTGCCGGATTGGCTGGCACCAGGGCGTGCCGGGTAGGCAAGGTGAGGGGTGTACCGGCTAAGGGAGGCAGGGAGTGCATCGGCTAGGGAGGTTGTGCCGGGCTGAAGGTTAGATGGGGGCTGTGCCGCTGGGAGGGGCACTGAGTGTACTGGGTAGAGCCCGGCAGGAGTGTACCGGCCAGAAGGGATTATGGGTGCACCGGGGTGACCGAGGGGAAGGCGGTGCCGGGTGAGGCAACTGGGGAGTGCACCGGGCCAAGGAGATCAAGGATGCACTGGGCTACGGGCTTAAGTGGAGGATCAAGATGAAGCTAGTCCAAGGAAGGTGAGTTCCAACAGGAGGAAGGAAGGAGTCCAAGGGTGCACCGAACTGGGGTCTCCCTGGTGGACAAGGATAAAGGAAGAGGTGGGTTAGGGGTGCTGGTTTGGGCCAAACCCAAGGGACCCTTGGCAGGAGGGGAAGTCGGCTCAGGGAGACATCAGGATGGAGGCATTGGAGATTGGGAGTTCAAGGGGCAAGAGAGGGGGATCTCCTTTTAAGGCAACCGGAGCGGAGATCAGAGACCTTACGAGGAGGCCATGGCGAGGGGAGGAGATCGACGCAAGAGACCAAAATGCCAGAGGGGAAGAAGAAGAAGAAAGTAGACAACCAACATGGTAGCATAAACCAGCGGAAGCAATAGGGACCCAAGAAAGACCATTTTCATTCATAAGGAGAAATGGCCATGATCGGCCGCGTACATTGCAATGTGCATTCAAATCGGGGTTATAGACGGGGGGAGAGAAAGAAGAACATATGGATATAAGAAGAAGAATGAGGAAATGGGGAGAGTGTTGGGATCGAGCGTGGCAATGGGTCTCTGCTCTTCCCCTCTCTCTCCACTACATTAGAGCTCTCTCTCCCTCTCTTTCTCCCTCTCTTACTCTCTCTCATCTGGTGGTCACCGGAGAACCTCCAACACCAGAGTCTTCTTCTTTCTCTTCCCTCTTCTCTCTGCCCTCGTCTGAGCTTTAGTAGGTGCCCCTCCACCTGTCTCTCTGTGTGTGTGTCTCTCATCTGTCTCTGTCTCCGCCTGTTCGCCGATGGAGAGGGGTTTTTATACCCCAGACGGCGGGAACGTTTGAGCATGAACGGCGGTGGCGGGAAGTGACCGACATTGAATGGGGATTTGACTTTCCCCGTCCTCAGTGGCAGGAAGTAGCCTGCGTGCCTTCGTCTCCGTTTGACACGTCAGCCAGCTCGCTGCTCGCCAAAGATCCGTAGAGGATGGGCGTTAGATTTGGTCTGCCGGACGCACCTGGTAGGGGTGTTCAGGACGTGCCGCTAAGGAGCCAGCAGGCCGTACCGCTGGAAGACCCAGGGAGCGTGCCACTGGACGGGCCTGCAGGCGTGGCGCTGGGGGTGTCAGGGTAGTGTGCCGTTGAATGCCCTGGGCTAGAGCGTGCCACTGGCGGGCGCTGGAGGAGTGTGCCGTTGAGAGGGCAGGGGGTGAAGAGAGTGTGTCGTTGGAGGGCAACTCCTGGGCGTGCCGCTGAAAGGCGATCGAAGGGGGTTTGCCATGGAAGGCATGAAGAGGGCGTGCCATTGGGCAGCCGCGGGGGTGTGCCATTGGGGCGACCAGGGGTGTGCCGCTGAACGACTGGTTGAAGCGTGCCGCTAGAGGGGCACTTGAAGTGTGCCGCTAGAGGCATCAAAGTGGTGTGCCGGTGAAGGCATTTGGAGGGTGTCTCCTCCTCTTCTTTTCATCTTCTCTTCTATTTTCTTCTCTTCTTTATTCCCCTGCACGTAAACATGGGGTGAGAATTTTTCAGTGTCCACAAATGGCTTTACATGTCGAGGGTATGTCACTCGTACTCCCCTCACACGGCGTCTAGCCATATCACACAAGCCCGCTCCCGTTACACACAAGGCGTTATGACCACGGCAAATACACCCGCCTCCCGGGTCTGCCAGCACATGTCAACCTACAATGGCCACACATACGCCATGATGCCGCATCTACCTCCATCATCGGGCCGTCCCCGACCGCTCGATCCGAGCCGTGCCCGGCCCTCGCCCAGTTACTGGCAGACACCCCTCCGGCCACCAAGTCCAGTCCTCCCTTAGCAAATCGGGCGTGGCCCTTGCCTCGAGGAGAGCCTTTGTAACACATGCGGACACCTGTCTTATCATGCATTGACCCGGGGACCGGCTCACATGTCGGAATTATCTTGTGGCTTGCACTAGTTGTACTGTGGCCGCTACAGCCTGCCTGTAAAGCTCATGCGGCTCTTATAAAATATATCGTCACCTGAATGTATGTCTCCGCATCCATATTCAGGTCCTAGCTGTTCCCGCACCATTTGGCGTGCGTGCTTCCAGTATCCCAGACTCTCGATAAATACCTCCCAGACAGACGTGAGCCCATAGCTGTAGAATGCTCTCGGCCCTCCACCCATGGCTTCAGATACATACAGGCTCCTCTTCAGCATAGAACGAAGGTGTTCGGATCCAATCTGATGTAAATAAACACCGACTGCTTACGGTTGATGGGGAAAGATGTTCAGTACATGACTCCCCACAATCGCCTACGCACTCGCATATGTGGAACCTCCCCTCTTTCCACGTGTCGCTCGTTTACCAAGCCCATGTGCCGCGTCCTAGTGACGCTCCCCAGTCAAACCTTGGTTCTATAGGTGATTGTCAAGAAATCGACTAGCACGCCCACATCCCAACTTCGTTTCCCCAAAGCCCAGAAACTTCCCATGCCATCCAACCTCTCTCGGCTTTCCGTGAAAGGAGAGTGCCCGGTACTGCCCTGAGAGGCCTACGGTCACGAAGGAGGATACCCGAGATACATCAAACTCCCGTATTTTCCTTTCCCGCCGTGTTCCTTCCCTTAGTCCGGTCATCGGTTCCCCGACCACACGTAACAGAACCCTACCCATCGCCGCCCATGCATCAAGTCGGGTGAAGTAGACAGGGATTGTGGGTCTCTTACCAGGCCATGCGGAGTCGTCCCATGCCGGTTGGTGCCATGACAGTTCAGGCTGTGCGGATCTCTATCGAATAATTTGCTTATTTGTCCAACAGAAAACACTCGGATCCCTATTGGATAGGGCATACCATGGGACCGGGGTGGTGCTGCCCCCCTGGCAACCCCCCCGCAGGGGGTGGGCGTAGCCCCCCCCCCCCTGACCCCCCCCCCCACCGCCACCTGATCGCACAGGTCGATCTGTAAATTTGCGCCGCCTTAAATTTCGTTTAAGGGTAAGAGGCATATGGAATGGTTCCATATCGATGGAGGGATGCATAAGAACTAATAGATAATAATTTCATATTTTTGTTTGAACATGTTGGCATGTTACAGCTTTTGAATGTAGATTTAAAGGCATGATAGAATCTGGAATTTTTTCAAAAATTATCCATGCACCCAATTTTGATTGGATCCCTAGTTATATGAAAACCAAAGCTATTTATTTTTGAAAATTCAACTTCACTTGATGTGCAATATCATGTGTGGTGCGATTAAAAGTTAATCCTGGGTGGTCATGGATATGTACTTGAAATATTTTCTGTCATGTGATGATATGTGTGTGGATGTGAAGATGTATGTCAGTTTAATGGTTTGTGTTATATCTTAAGGCATGCGAGCCTCCCTCTATATCTCCACTCCGATGTAATTTTACCTCCCTCCACTTATGTACTCGCCATAAGGCAATTTCTCATTATGAATGTAAATTCTATTGTATTATTTACTTTATAATCGAACCTGCTAGTCGAGGAGGAGTGAGGATGATCCACAGCTACAGCCAAGAAAACTTCAGAAGATGAGATCTATTGAGTTTATGTTTCCTGCAGGTTAATATAATTGTTATATTAATTAATATGGTGACTAATTGTGTGGCTCCAATTGGTCACCGTGCTATCCATGACCACTACTAAGAACATGTATGGGTAATGCATGCTTCTTTTATTTGATTATGAATCAAATGTTTTAATCTAGGTATAGTAAATATCCAAATATATTAGATATATTTATTTACTACACCTAGGATGAGACCGAGATAAAATTTGTCAAAATCCCTCCTCATTCAAATTTTAAGCTGTAGCGCAATCGTTAAGAATGAACTGCATGTCCCTCCACCATTATAGTTTTAGGATTGAAATCAGATTAGTTTGGTTTGTTGTGCTATCCGCAAGGCTTGTAATATCTGAGGACAAACTATAACTATGGTATGGTTATGCCTTAAATGGGATAGAGGAACGGCGCAGCTTTGTTGTACTATCCACAAGGGCTGCATCCGAATCTATGCATGTTAAGTAATGATGGTACCGCTTAAACCAGATTTTATTGGCTTGTTGTGCTATCCACAAGGCTGTTAAAGATCCGGGGGCCGAAATATGATCAGATATTGCAAGAGTTGCAAGTGTCAAGAGTTGACTGCTCTCTGATCATGGTGTGGTTTTTGTGCTATCCACAAGATCATACTATGAGTCAGTGAGATTCTGATCCCCACTAGGGGACCGTCGGCGCCTCTCGTTCTGTATATTTGAGGGTTATACAGTCCGTAGAAAATAGTGGGAGTTAATCTTGATTAAAGTCCTGATCTAGATTTGACCATTATTAAGAACATCTACTTAATAATCTTACATTTCCTTTGTAGGCAAAAATGACGTTAGGTAACCCACTTTGTGGAATTTTGGATGCCAACAAATTGACTGGCCCAAACTACTCTGACTGGCTCAGAAACCTGAAGATTGTCCTCAGGTCTGAACAAATTGCCTATGTCCTGGAGGATGAGATTCCCCCTGAACCACCCCTCGACACACCTGAAGGAGAGTTGATCGCATATGCGAAATGGAAGGAGGATTCCATTCTAGCCCAATGCTACATGCTTGCCTCAATGAGCAATGAACTGCAAAGGCAACATGAGAAAATGGATGTTAGATCCATCATGCGCCACTTGCATGAGCTTTTTGAGGAGCAGAGCAGGGTCGAGAGATATGAGATATCTAAGTCCCTATTCAGAGCTAGGATGGCAGAGGGCACTTCAGTGCAAACCCATGTGTTGAAGATGATAGAATGGATTGAAAGGCTCGAGGGGCTTGGTTTTCCTCTTGACAAGGAGCTAAGCACCGACCTGGTCCTTTAGTCACTACGAGATTCATACTCCCAGTTCATTGTTAACTTTACAATGATCAAGATTTAGGTTAGCTTGGCTGAGTTGCTTAACATGCTCAAAACTGTTGAGGGCAACCTTCAGAAGAAAAAGCCCGCTGCTCTTATGATTGGAAAGTCCAACAAGAAGAGAAAAGCAGTACAGGCCTTTAGGAAAGGCAAAGCAAAGAAGTAGACCAAGCAGAAACAAACTCAACAGAAGGACAAAGGAAAAGGAGTGGAGAAGGGCAAGTGCTTCCACTGCAACCAGAAGGGTCACTGGAAAAGGAATTGCAAGGAATATCTTACATTGAAGGCTCAAGAGAAGAAGAAACTTGGTGAAGCTTCATGTATCTATATGATAGATCTTCACTTGTCTATTAGAGATTCGACATCATGGGTATTAGATACTGGATGTGCTGCTCATATCTGCAATAATGTGCAGGTACTGACAAGTAGAAGAAAGTTGAGCAAGGGTGAGGTCAACTTGAGGCATGGAAACGGTGCAAGCGTTGCGGCGGTTACTGTTGGGACAATAAAGCTGAAGTTACCTTCAGGAGATAGGATCATTTTGGATGATTGCTATTGTGTTCCTATTATCATTAAGAACATTGTTTATGTTTCTTGTTTAGACAGAATAGGATACAAATTTACCATTGAGAACAATAGTTATTCAGTTTATTTTAGAAATAAACTTGTTGCTTTTGCACATTTAGTGAATGGTTTATATCTGCTTGATGTTTCTTATGATAATCTCCACCTTGATGTTTCTCCTAAGAGAAGTAAGAATAGTGTGAACTTAACCTACTTGTGGCATTGTAGGCTTGGACACATTGGCGAGAACAGGCTTCAGAAGTTGTATAAGAGTGGATACTTGGATCCATTTGATTATGAATCATATCCAACTTATGAATCTTGTTTGATGGGTAAGTTGGCCAAATCTCCATTTAGTGGACATGGAGAGAGGGCCAAAGATGTATTGGAACTAATACATTCAGATGTATGTGGTCTAATGTCTACCCAAGCCAAAGGTGGCTACTCATACTTCATTACATTCACGGATGGCTTCTCCAGATTCGGATATGTGTACTTAATGAAGTACAAGTCAGAAGCCTTTGAAAAGTTCAAAGAATTCAAGAATGAAGTTGAGAAGCAAACTGGAAAGAGTATTAAAACTCTCCAGTCAGATCGAGGAGGTGAATACTTGAGTACGGAGTTCATACAATTCCTAAAGAATAATGGCATCCTTTCTCAATGGACCCCTCCTTACACACCACAGATGAATGGTGTATCAGAAAGGAGAAATCGCACCTTGTTGGACATGATGCGATCCATGATGAGTTCTTCAAAGTTACCAGTATCCTTATGATATGCGCTAGAGTCAGCAGCATATCTTTTGAATAGGGTTCCCAATAAATCTGTGTCTTCTACTCCATATGACATATGGAAGGGTAGAAAGCCCGACTTTAAACACATTAAAGTGTGGGGCTATCTGGCCCATGTGAAGAGACATGACCCAGATAAACTGGAATCCAAAACCGATAAGTGCAAGTTTGTTGGATACCCAAAAGAAACATTTGGGTATTACTTTTACCACCCCAGTGAATAAAAGGTGTTTGTTGCCAAGAGAGTTGTCTTCTTAGAAGAGGAATACCTTATCTAGGAGGACAGTGGGAGTAAAGTAGATCTGGAAGAGGTTCTAGATCCACAAACCATGCAAGCTTCATCAGATGAGCCATCGGTCCCGAAGCCCATTCAAGAACACGCATTGGTACCCCGTAGGTCTGGTAGAGTACCAAAACAACCTAAAAGATATGTTGGACATATCGATGAAGGTGCATCTTATACTGAGGATGGTGATCCTAAGACCTACATAGAGGCCATTGAGAGCCCGCAATCTGGGAAATGGCAAGAAGCCATGAATTCTAAGATGCAGTCCATATACACTAACCAAGTTTGGAACATGGTAGACTTACCCGAAGGTATTGTACCTATTGGGTGCAAGTGGATCTTTAAGAGAAAGATTAGTGCAGATGGACGAATCGACACTTATAAGGCAAGATTGGTGGTAAAGGGATATCGTCAAAGGCAAGGAATTGACTATGATGAAACTTTCTCACTAGTTGCCATGATAAAGTTGATCAGAATTCTTCTTGCCATTGCAGCACACTTTGATTATAAAATCTGACAGATGGATGTGAAGATTGCATTCCTCAATGGAAACCTTGAGGAAAAAGTGTATATGATACAACTCGAGGGCTTCACATCCAAAGAATTTCCAAACAAAGTATGCAAGCTTCAAAAATTTATTTATGGATTGAAGCAAGCCTCTTAGAGCTGGAACATAAGGTTTGATGATGCTATCAAATATTATGACTTCATTAAGAATGATGATGAACCATGTGTGTATAAAAAAACTAGTGGGAGTGCAGTCACTTTCCTTGTACTTTACATTGATGACATCCTACTCATTCAGAATGATGTGGGAATGTTATCATTAGTGAAAGTATAGTTATCAAAGAACTTCTCCATGAAGGATTTGGGAGAAGCATCCTACGTATTGGGAATACATATCTATAGAGATAGATCTAAGAGGATGCTTGGCTTGACCCAATCCATGTACATAGATACCATTGTCAAAAGGTTTGGCATGGAGAATTCCATGAGAGGTCTTATACCGATGAGACATGGAATTATCCTCTCTAAAGACCAATCTCCTAACACTCCTGAAGAGAAGGCAAACATGGATAGAGTTCCCTATGCCTCTGCGATAGGGTCTATCATGTATGACATGCTATGTACGAGGCCTGATGTGGCATTTACTAAGTGTTACGAGCAAATATAAGGTAAATCTAGGTGATGCACACTGGAAGGCTATGAAATGTATCCTTAAATATTTGAGAAGGACTAAGGATATGTTTCTGGTTTATGGAGGAGGAGACTTGAAACTACAATGATACACTGACTCGAGTTTCCAATCTGATCTGGATGATAGCGAGTCTACTTCTGGATTTGTGTTCACATTGAATGGTGGTGCAGTGAGCTGGAAGAGTTCTAAGCAAGAAACCACTGCAGATTCGACGATAGAAGTTGAGTACATTGTTGCAGCTGAAGCCGCCAAGGAGGCAGTGTGGATGAAGAAGTTCATCACCAACCTTGGAGTGGTGCCAAGTATTTTTTATCCAGTCCCATTGTTATGCGACAACAATGGGGCTATTGCACATGCGAAAGAGCCATGGTCTCATCAGAAGTCGAAGCACATTCTGAGGCGATTTCATCTGATCAGGGAGATTATTTACAGAGGAGATGTATTGGTGGAAAGAGTTCCTTCTTCAACAACATAGCAGATCCACTAACGAAGCCTTTGACTCAAATTGTGTTTGAACGTCACCTAGAGTCTATGGGTATACGACATAAAGGTGATTGACTTTAGTCCAAGTGGGAGATTGTTGGTTATGTATGTCCTCAAGCCAATCATAACATATACAATCTTGTTCGTTAATAATGATAAAGGCTTTTAACATTCATTATGTGTAATTCGTTTATCGTTTCATGATGAAGTCTAAGAATGTGCGCAATGGATATTAATTATGATGAGATCTTATCAATGAGATTAGTATCCTTTAAATGCATATATATTCTTAACTATTCCTAGTCGAGGATATCTGAGAAGGACATCAGATATCCAGTGAGACTAGTACAGGTTGCTCCTGCTCATATGATGAGGGTGGATGGTCTCATAGACACTTGTGTGGAGACACTAAGGTGAACCTGTAGGTGCTCATTATTGAATGAGTTCACTGAACTGATCTAATATGAATCACTAGATGGTAATATTACCTGACTGTCAACCAGCTAGATTCATCGTCGCAGTGGCACGATTGGTCTTTTGACCTGAGACACCAAGGACATATTATCGGTGGACTTCTAGGTTTTGACCTTAGCTTATAGATCTCTAATCATGAGGTCTTAATCAGTTATGTGATCGGATCCAGTGGAATACCTTCGAAGGTGATTGTGTGATCAATACGGGATCATTCGCTCTCAGTAATTAAGAGAGAATGCTCTAGGGAGTGATGCCTGAGAGTCCCTGGCCAGGGCAAGACAACATATCAGAAAAGGAGTTTTCTAGTAATATTTTTATGGCATCTAATCCAAGTGAGTCAGTGTTCTTGGGTTTGACAGTTAACCATACCGTCAAGCATACTCGAGAGCATTATACGAGTAAAGGACTAAAGTCACGTGATAAGTGTTGACGGAAGGGTTCCTTGAGCGAGTTGCTGAACCCCATTATCTTCCAGGGTCATGCGGTGTTGCTTGGCACCCAACTTGATCAGAAGCCCAGTCAATTATCATGAGATGATAATTAGATGAAGCGTTTATTTAATATGAGATATTAAATAAGCTAATTTTACCAATAAGGGGTTATTGGGCTATTAGGCTGAAAACTAGACTGGCACTTGGGCCTAGAGGGTCACACGCATATAGGTTCTTTGGTTTGGGGATATTAAGTGGGTGTTTATATTAATCAATGGACTTTTATGAAAAGTAGAATGGATTAATATAAATACATGCCAAAGGGAAACCCTGGGCCAAGCTCCAAGTGTTTTCCACGCTATGGCAGTCGCCCCTCCTCTCTCTCTTTTCTCTGGTTGCCCCTTCTCTCTCCTGTCGGAACACAAGGTCGCATGCCACCCCGAGTGCCCGTGACTAGGAGCCGAGTGAGGGATCAACCGACGAGAGAGGAGACGAGGGCAATCCTTCAACCTGTGAATTGCGTGGATACTGCTAGAGGCTAGGCACCTACGCGGCTAGCGGCGTTGCTCAGTAAGAATCAACCCTCGGCCGCAGATCCGACTCCGCGCAAGGTGAAGATCTCATCTTCTGTCGCTTAGTTTTGTAGAAACGGATCAAGGGCCGTAGGGATTTAAGAAGAGAAAATTTTTAAATTCAACTGCGCTGTCATCTCTCTCAAATCATATATAGTCCCTTGCGATCCTTACAACTTGGTGCTTTAATGATGAGTTAGTATGTCAACAACCCGCATCGATGCACCACCATCCCTCCATGCAACCTCCTACCCTTAACCTTTTAACACCAAAATCCTCACCCCCACCAATCAAGATTGGACGATTTAAATCTACTATTATCCACTCTCCAATCACCACACCATCGACCTCCACCACTACAGGAAAATTGGCCTTTACCTACGTTTTAAAAACGTAGGTATAGGTCCAAAAAAACGTAGGTAAATCTTTTACCTACATTTCCTTGTCACGCTTTCAAAGCGTGACGCTTGCTCGCGTGACTATAGGTTATACTTACATGTCAATAAAATGTAGGTATAGATCGACCTATTCCTACACTTTAGAAGCGTAGGAATAGTCTAACAAAAGCGTAGGTAAAAGTCACCTATAGACACGTATATAAAAGGATATACCTACGTTTTTAAAAACGTAAGTATTACCTTTTGCCATGTAGTAAAAGAAACGTATGAATAAAGTTTAACATCACTTTTTAAAAAACGTAGGAAAATACTTTAACGTCGGTTAATAAAAAATGTAGGAATATGTTTTCTTTTTTTAAAAAAATCCTATTAATATATGTGCTCTCATCACCTATAATACTGCATCCATTCATATCTTCACATTCATGAATTGTATCACTCACAACTATGTTGAACCACATAATTTTCATTCACACCTATTTACAAATTTCATTCCCTAAAGATAATTAAGGAATATACATTTACATGATTAAATCTTAAAGACATTCATTCAAAAAATAATAAATTCATAGTACATCTAAAGCAACTTTATAAATCTCCACAAATGAAGAACAAAGTAATCTACATCCATCTCAAATGTATAGAGGAATGAAGCCAATACAGCTAAGGATAGTGATTCACACAACTGGCCAGCAAATAGTAGTTCTGCCTTCTCGTCCAAAGTCAGGGATTGACCTTGAAGCCCTAGATATGGCAAGACGGATGTTTCTGCCAGACCTATCAGAACAAAACTGCCTAAACAAACTTTAGTAAATTTTGGTAAAAGATAATCTCTACATAAAGCAATCATGCAAATATAATCTGAGAAAAATGAGCATTAGGATAAGGCTATAATCAGAGAAAAAAGAGTATTAGGGTAAGCATTCACATGAAAATGAAAAATTGATAGAAAAAATTTTACCAAAATTCTGTAGAATAAACATCTAGATGCAGTAAAGAAACAAATGCCATCAAATGGTGATAAGAAAATATTATTGTTCGGGTAAGAATTTTCCTAAAAATTGCAGCACATTTCCTTTAGAGGTGTATGGTCTTTTCTTTCCCCTTTTTCTTTAATCATCTCACGATTGCAAATTCTGACAACATGAGACTATCTTTCTTTTTTCCTTTCTTTCCTTTTCCAGTTACCCTTTCCTTTTCTCAAGGGAGAAGGAAGGTCTACCTTTATCTGTGGAATTTTTTTATAGTTGAAAGCACATTTTTCATTATGATATAGCCAAAAAAAGGGCGTGAAGAAAAACCAAGTGAATTTTGAGCTTCTAATATAGCTAGGAATTTTAGTACTTGCCTAGTGAAAAGAGACTATAAAAAGACTGATGTTAAATTTTAGAAAAAAAAGATAAAATAATGAACACACAACAAGCATTACAAAACAAAATAAATGTGCTTGATAAGTCACTATAGTGAATTGAAAAACATGCATACATAAGACTAGAAAGAATAATAGTTCAACTTCAAAGATATCTGAAGAACAAGAAAGAATAAAGAAAAAAATAAAAGAGCATCACCCAAGAATTCTACCTAAATTAATTAGCAAAGTAGCATAGATGATCACCTCACCCCATATGCAAACATTGTGAGGATAACAGTCTGCCACTTCCAAGGCACATCCCACCGTTCCAAGCTGGGCCAGTTCTTGTGGAATCTTGGTGTAGTTATGGAAAAACCCAAGGTAAGGTAAGGTTTATACCTTCATCAATTCCATCTACATTTGAAAGAAGAGGATGGAATGAAAGCTCCAAGACTACAATTCCAAGTCTTCATACTATTACTCAAATTTCTATAGTTTCCTCATACAATCTCGTGGCTGAAGCCCCTAGCATCTCAATGCTGCAGAAATAATATTTCTTCCATATCTTAGCAAGGAGAAAGTTACAACTTCTCTATCTTGAATTGGCATTCAAACCCGACATCAAATACAATCATAAGCTTGACATAACCCTATCAAATACAATCCTTAGTTGAATGACATACACAAACCACACGATTCTTCCTGAAGCTCTAATGTCAAGGAAGTGAGATATTGGCATATACTAACCAGCTTATCAGTGGACCTAATGCAATTTGGATGCCCATCAACAGACTCTGACACTCTGGCAAGGCCGATTATGTCATTAATTTTCATGACTACCAGCATAATAGAGTTATGTTAGCCCTACAAACACATGGACCTAAAGAAGTTTGAGATAATGGCTGTAAGAATGAATTGTCCGCTACCTTAACCTTATCACGACTCCTTCCACTAATAATCGCCGTAGTTGGAAAACTCTTTGAGATATGACATACAACAACTCAGCATCTAGAAGGGAAATGGAAAAGTTCAGTAAAATCACATCATAAAAGCACTTGCAAAATTATCATATAAGATGGAACATTCTGCAAATTGTCTTCACTAGAATGCTATACAACCAATATGCATGTCAATGCTAACACAACAAATGAAGTACAACAAAAGTATAAGATCAATTAGCATATGAGAGTGAATAGTTTTTTTTTTTCATTTGGCATGGCAGAATATGAAAGTGTAACAGCTCAGATAAATTGATCTCCAAATAAGTTGTCACATGAACAAAAGAGCAGTAAACCTAATTTGGGCCCCTAAGGAACTCTCTGCAAGTCTTGCTAACCCTACCAGGAAACAAGGATGAGCTGTATATTGTCCCTATATATTACAAGAAATCATTAGATTATAAAGTTCAAATCAAAACTAATATAAATGTTATGAAACTAAAATGAAATTAGACAAAAGTGAGAGGAAAATAGCCCCTACATATTCATTATGAACAACTCCTTTGTAAAAGGAAAATTCTTTTAGGGACCACATTTTTAATCTCTCAAATGTATATTTTTCGAAGTGCATCTGTAGTATCATTCTATCAAAAATAAGATTTTACATGTAAATCATGTGAAAAAGTCCAATTGTCATCGCAACGAGTAACTTTGAAATGTGCTTTTCCAATTTGTCGTGGTCTGGTGGCTAGATTGTTTTCATCTCAGTTAAATCATTGTACACAAGGTAGTCTACCAACATATCCCTTTTACAATTAAGTCTTGAAAGTAGAAGTGCCCCTTGAAATCAAAGCTTTTTATGTGGTTTCTTACACAGCAACAGCTAATGATGAAAGTTACAGGAGGAAATGGGTGCTTGAGAGTAATGCGGTCTGTTCTTTTTATATGATGGAGAAGGGAGACCTTCAACAATTATTTTTTACATGCAGGCTCAGCAAACAAGTGCAGAAGATGTATAGTCAATTCAGTGGGCTGTCTTTATCTTTTACCAGTCCTCAAGATATGTGGCAGTTTATGAAGAGCCTTAATAGCCAACAGCATCACAATTAAGTCTTCTTTTAACATATTACTCATTTCAGTATTGAAGCTTACTGAATTGAAAAATAGTGTCTCACATGGTAAATGAAAACTTTACACTCCGTTGCTTTTTTGAAAGCAGAATAGGTTCAATTTGGGGTCTAATGAACTTAAATCAACCTGAGTTCCAAGAAGTATCACTGGTTGAAGAAGGATATTTTATAAAAAAATACTTTTAGCAATCGATGACAAAAAATTATCTATTTAAATAAAGAAATCCATACATGAAAGCCACATCTAAATGCATAGTTAACACATGAATCTACCTCAAGAAGTGAAGGCCATGTGTTTGAGCCAGCTAACTCCTAAAGTGGACAGATTGACTAAAGGGTCACCATTTTAAAAGGCAGCAACCTATGTGCCTTGTGCCTTGGCAATCGGCCTTCGAGAAAATATGGTCCCATCAACAAGCAATTCAAATGCATTATGATTGGCAAAGCCTTCAACCTGATACCAAATGAAACAATCTAAGACCATACATATTTATAGACTCAAATGCAATATTTAAGTGAGACAATTAACGTAGAAACCTACCTGGACAAGGACATTCTCTTTGTATTTCTGCTTCACAGTAATCATGAATTCATGCAAAGTTTAACAAACTCCTATATTGAGTCCCAAGACCAAACTTCAGTACGTAACATAATTTTAGCAAAAAGATTTAAAAATAATATTCAACTATCTTGGTGTAAATACCAACCTGTGCAGTTGCTCGACTTTGCCTAAGCCCGATGAGGAACTCATCCTCTAGGAACTTCTCATTGTTTGCTCCAATATCTTTCACTAACAATAGGAAAGCATCTTAGAAACTCACCACTTTTCGATTAGACAGGCTTCCCCCTCCTCTCTCTCTGTTGTTTACTTGTTACTGAGCCTTATTAAATTTAGGTGAAGGCTAAGCTCTTTTCACATATAAGAAATTCATGGTAATGATATAATCAACTTTTGATGAAATTTTATGAGGACCATGTGAAAGAAAAGACTAGGTTGGTGCATGGCTTGTTTGTCTAGTGAGCTTGGGCCTACCAATGCCAGAAAGACAAAAAGGGGCCATGACAAGAAAAAATGAGGAAGGCTCTTCTTTCTCAACTGGGAGTGGAAACTTTCCAAAAAAGTAAGTTGAGGCTTGTCCTGATTACAAATATTCCTCCTAGGTGGAAAGAATAAAAGATGTCTTCTGAAACAATTAAAAAAGTCTTATTTTCTGAATAGTTAAAAAGGTGAATAAATACCAGAACTTGTGACTCTCCCTCTCCAAAGACTACCTTCAGAGTGCTAACAAGGGCAACTAGGCAACCGACCTTAGAATTTTCATCCAACATGGTCTCCCTTCCACCTTTACTAAGTTGATGTTAACTATTTACATTTACAAATGTAGAGGGGCACATGTTCTACAGCCCACAGCCATACATATGTTGTTTCAGCACAACAATAGAAAAATATCAACATTCATGAGAGTTACTAGAAAACATGCCCCATATTTTATGCTATATAAGTTTTGTGTGAGAATGGCAGTTTGATAGAAAAATATCAACATTCATGAGAGTTACTAGAAAAAATGCCCCATATTTTATGCTATATATGTTTTGTGTGAGAATGGTAGTTTGATAGGAGGTGGGTGCAGAGGAAAGGAGAAACATATGCTCATGATAAAAAAAATTGACTTAGATCTTAAGCAAAGAATCTCTAAAACATTATGTCAATACCTTTCTCAAGGATTATATAAAAAAACAAAATGTTTGTCATATTCCACTGCACAAATATGACTATTAAAGTCTTGAAAAGGCCAATAGCATTTACTTCTTCAATCATTGGACCAATGCTGGCTGCATGCCATCTCCAGTGAAACCACTTTCAAACATGATAGAATATGCATACACAAATAGTAGGGGACTCCTCTGACCAAGAAAATTACTCAGACAGGAAAGGATTATCTTGCACTTCTGCAGTCTGTCTATTTTTTTGGTAAAATGGTCAAACATGCTAATAAGATCGAAACATAAAGTAAATATTAGCAATTGTCCCAAGAAACTTTAACATGATAATGTAGGCACGCCTGATGGGAACCATAGCCAATCTACCACCACAGGATAGATTCTTGGCTTTCCATACAGCAAGGTTTTTCGGTATGCTAACCATGAGAGGGTTCCAATTAATCAGCGGGCCTGATGATCTTACGATGTAATGGAAGGCCCAAATACTGTAAGAGGAACATTCTAATTTTACAACCCATTAAGTCTAGCACCTCTCCATAGCTCCTCTGACATATTTGGACTAAGGAACTCTTATCAAAGTTTGATCAGACCCAAGACATGCTCAAAAGACTAAGGAATCAAATGAAGTACTGTAGCTGCTCCACTTTTCCTTACAACTAGATCATTGTATCATCCACAAAATATAAACGTGAGATTGCAAGAGGAGAATTTTGGATTTGCACTCTGTTATTCCAGCCTGCTTGGTTAGCATTCTGACACATCTTATGGAAGATATTGGCAACCAGAGCAAACAAAAAGGGGGACAAGGATCACCTTGCTGCAAACCTGGAGAACTGAAAAAATTCACACTCAATTTTTTTTCTCTCAAGAATTCAGAAGCAATAATAGAGGATAATTACCTAGGCATTTCAAGATATAGGATTAACCAAAAAAAGATTAATTTTTCCATCTTGCTAGTTAGCAAGTTAACAGGATAACAGGGATCACTCTTAGCATCAAATTTTTATAACAGAATTGGATAGAGTGATATACACATGTATTTAATTGTCTAGACATGCATTCAGCCACCACTATGAGGTGAGAGACAAGATGTGTGCTCAACTCTTGGGTAGGTCAGAGCTTTAGTGTTGGATATAGCACTACCCCGAGGGTCATTACCCCACCATATTTCAGGATTTTTTCTATCACTCGTGGGACTTCAAAAAAAGGGACAGTTCAGTTTGAACATGAGACTTCAAAACAAAGGACAGTTCAGTGGGAACACTTCCACTTACTACGAACATGCATTCATTTATTAGCAATGCCCAAAATTTTGCATCTACAGAAATTTTGCTCCAAACTGATGAAAACTTTATAAACTTGAAAAATGATAGAAAACACACCTGATAAACTTGAGCTCTAGTACTCTCTGATACACAGGTTCCATTTGCGAACATAACTGGTTTCATAATTTCACCTACCTAAAGTAAACATGACTAAAATAAGTCAAAATAGATGTATTTTATGTTGATCACATTTTAATTATTAGCCAAAACAAACAAATTTACTTGTACCTACAATTAATTGACCAACACCCCAAATGTTGTCGATGTACTCAATGCAGCAGCCCGAACAGTTGCATTTTCAAGTATTACATGATTATAAATGTACCTTATGTATTTACTGTGATCTAATATTCGGCTCGTCACTCATCCAAGGTCAATGCACAAAGAAGTATAGCAAAGAGAATCCAAGGTTAAAGACTCAGTTGATACCTTCTAGACTATCAAGGGCGATGCCACAAACATGCACGGGTTGCTAATGGAGTTGAACGACGAAGTTCAAGACTTAACGGACCGACCCGGGCAAGCCCGGGTTCTGCCCAGCTGGCGGTCGACCGCCAGTACAGGGGCGGTCGACCGCCCCAGCCAGGGATCGCCAGTCTTCATGTGTTTCAGCTGGCGGTTGACCGCCAGCCAGTGGCGGTCGACCGGAAATCCCAGGGACCGCCCGTTTGCAGGTTTCACAGTAGCGATCGACCGCCAGGAGCTGCAGGTCGATCGCCAGCCCCGATGTAGCCTTGTTTGACTTCGAATTCCACCTCATGGCCAGCCCCTTTCCATGGATTTGTTTAATCAAACCTTACCTAATCTTCCATGATTTATGGATCTGGTCTGGAGGGTGTCTATAGACCATTCAAGATCTATAAAACCAACACTTGAGGGGTTAGAAACCCTAATGCTTCAAGGCTTCAAGAGAGATCAAGGGAGGCCATTTTCGAGGTACTGTAGCACCTCCGTGAACAGTGTTTCGGGAAGGAGTTCTTCATCTATTCCAAGGCATTCAAGTCCAGATCTGAAGCCATCTCAACCTCCAAGGAAGAAGAAGCAATCAAGGGGTTCAAAGGTGATCTAAACTGCATCCTTCTTCCTCTTCATCAACTCAAGAGGATCAAAAGGAAGATCAAAGTTACATCCAACACTCTCTCCATCAACTCAAGGTGATTCAAGTTCATATCTCAATCCAGCAACCTCCAAGGAAGAGTAGAAGCAAGAAAGGCTAATAAGGGAGATCAAAGGAGGCTGCAAGGGTGTGTTCAAGGGAGAGGAGTTCGAGTACTGTAGCTGTGAACAGTACTCCGGGAAGAAGTTCTTCATCATATCTCCAAGTGATTCAAGCTACTCCAAGAGGAGATCATCTCCAAGCCAAGTGAAGCATCAGATTCAAGCTCCAGCAAACTCAGACAAGATCTTTTCTCCTTGAGCATATTTCATATCTTGATTGAGTATTTTCATAATTATTCTTTTCCATTTCATTCAAACATTTAGAATTGAAGATCGTCCCTACCGGTGGTTAGTAGGAAGGCAATCAGAAGTTGTCCGATCTGTGGTGTTGACGTCCCTACCGGTGGTTAGTAGGAAGGTAATCGGTGGTCTTTCCGATTTACGGTTCAGTGCGTGTCACTAGTGGAGCCTCACCGGATTTGGTGAGGGGTGGACGTAAAACTGGGGATTCAGTCCGAACCACCTTAAAATATTGTGTGTTGTGGTTTGTTTGTGTGATTGTTTCATTCTAGATTCATGCTTAAGTTCTAATTGATATAATAGTAATCATCTTGCTAAGCAAATCGGCGTGTCCTTCGTTTAGTTAGTTATATTCCGCTAAAATTTATCTTATCTAGCTATATAGAGGGTTGCACTGCGAAAAGAGGGGCAGATCTATTCACCCCTCCCCTCTAGATCCGCTTTCCACTACACAACAAGTGGTATCAGAGCCTAATCTCTCATTATGGGGTCCAACGACCTTGAGGGAAATGGTGGATCAGCGTCTAAGGGTTATTTACCTGAAGGACATTCTGTGAATAGGCCTCCTTATTTCACTGGATCTAATTATCACTATTGGAAACATCGTATGCAGGTGTTCATTCGTGCCCAGGACTACGAACTTTGGCGAGTGATCAGCAAAGGTCCGTATGAGCTTACGGATAATGAGGACTTGTGGACCAAAGAACAGATAAGGCAATCCACTGTCAACTGGAGTGCCAAACACATCATGCAATGCTCACTCCATTTAGTTGAATTCTCAAGAGTGGCTACCTGTGCATCTGTAAAACTAATGTGGGACAAGCTGAAGATAATCTACGAAGGAACCTCTCAGGTACGAGAAACAAAAGCCAACATTTTAGTTTCTGAATATGAAATGTTCCGCATGAAGCCTGATGAATTAATTCAAGATATGTATGCTCGATTGACCGTGCTTACTAATAGTTTAACTGATTTGGGAAAGAAATATCCAGAGCAAGAAATTGTAAGGAAAATTCTCAGATCGTTAACTCCAGCATGACACACAAAGGCTACCGTGGTTGAAGAATCGAGAGATCTCACAACTACCAAGGTAGATGAACTCATTGGGTCATTGATGACCTATGAGATCAACCTCAAGAACAAAGAGGCTGAGGCACCTAAGAAGAAGTCCCTAGCTCTTAAAGTAGGACCTAGCGGTCATGGCACTTCTGATGAAGGTGAGGATTCGACGAGTGAGCGAGAAGAGGATGACGTAGCCATGCTCACACGTAAGTTCAAAAAATTCCTGAGAAAGGAAGGTAAGAGCTTCATGAGAGGAAGGTCAAAGGTAAGAAATGGTTTCAAATCTAATTCTGAAAACTCTAAGAAATCTGACAAAATCATTTGCTATTCTTGCAATAAACCAGGACATTTCAAGAATGATTGTCCCGACAGATTCAGAAAAGCCGACAAATGGAAGGGCAAGAAGAAGAACAAGGCCATGGTGTCCACATGGAGCGATGAAGAGGAAAGTGATGACGGAACTAGCTCCTCGGACAAAGAAAAAGAAGATTTCTGCCTTATGGCCAAAGGTGATGAAGAAACTGAGGTAAATTCTCCATTTGAAGATTATACAATTGATGATTAGGAGGATGCATATATACAACTCATGGAAAAATATGAATTGTACAAGAAGGAGAATAAATCATTGAAAAAGAAAATTAACTCATTTGTGCATGATCATAATATGAATGATAAGAATGCTCTACTTGAGACTGAAATTGAAGATCTTAAGAAAATGATTGAGGATTTGGAGGAAGGAAGAAAAGAAATGGCTGACTTGGAAACTAAAAATGAGGATTTGAGAAATGAGATTGATAGCATGAAGCTCAAAATGCAAAACTATGAAAAAGATAGTAAATTGAGTAATGAAAAGTATGAAGCTGTCAAACAAGTCAGCAGTCAACTTCTTCAAAATATTGAAAACCTACAAAAAGAGTTGAAGGATAAACAACAATCTTTAGAAAAGTTTGTGGATGGAAGAGAAAACCTAGATGCATTGCTAGGTACTAGAATGAATTTCAACAAGGAAGGGTTGGGTTTTGAACCAACAAATAAAAGGCCAATTGGGCTAAAAACTGTCACATTTGTTTTATCTTCGAAGCTTCCACCTCAAACACAACTCCCACACAAAACCAACAAAAACAAAAGGAGAAAGGGAAAGAAAAGATTGAAGAGGCAGTCACCAACATTCCCAAAAAGCCTGTCCAAAAACCTAAGAAAGGTCGACCTTCTCCGCAACATAGGTCAACACTTCCTTGGCCATTGCATGCTCAACCTTCCAGATTTCACCACAATTGGATTGCACACTCATATAGGCCAGCATCACCATATCTTTGGGAAAATTGTGATTTCTATGTTCATCAATCCCATAGGTGGCAAAACAATCAGTTTCAACCCAAAACCAACCAACGGCCTCAATGGTTTAAGAAGCAAACCTCCTCTAACTTCCACAAAATCTAACAAAGAGCTTCTAAACAAAAAATGAATGTCAAGATGGAAAAGAAAAATCAAATTCCTGCTCTAAGCAAAAAAAGCATGAATGTTAAGAAGGTTTTGATTCCAAAAGAAATGGTTTCATATTTTGAAATTCTGAAAAGTTTGAAGGGACCCAAATTTGGTTGGGTTCCAAACACCATTGCTTAATTGCTTGGGCAAGAATGTCTTGCATCCATGCATAACAGGTGGTACCTTGATAGCGGCTGTTCAAGACACATGACTGGAGACAAATCAAAATTTTGTCTCTTGGAGGAAAAGGAAGGAGGATATGTCACATTTGGAGGAAACAATAAAGGAAAAATCATTGGAACAGGTAATGTAGGTAAGAACCTCTCCAACTCCATTTGTAACATATTATTAGTTGAAGGATTGAAATATTACCTGCTTAGTATAAGTTAATTGTGTGATAAAGGACACAAAGTGTTATTTGACTCTCATGAATGCAGAATTCTTGAACCAAAATCTGACAAGGTAAAATTTTCTGGTAAGAGAGTCAACAATGTTTACATGATTGACTTAGATGATCCTGCACATTTAAACCTTTGTCTTGCTGCACCAAAATCTGAAATTGCTTAGTTATGGCATCGTAGACTAGGACATGCTAGCTACAATGTCTTACATAAACTGTTAAAGCATTCAATGGTGAAAGTGTTGCCTGAATTATCATTTAAACAAGAAAACAAAATGTGTGATGCATGTGCCTTAGGTAAACAAACTAGAAAATCATTCAAGGGAAGATCTGAAAATACATCATCCAAACCACTCGAGCTAATTCATATGGACTTGTTTGGCCCAACCAGAACTGCTAGCTTAAGTGGTAGAAAATATGGATATGTCTTGGTGGATGACTTTTCTAGGTTCACATGGGTTTTCTTTCTCATACACAAAAATGATGCTTTTGATGAGTTTCAGGCACTCTACATGAAGATAAAGCAGGACGGTGAGTTTAAAATTTCCAAGATTCAATCTGATCACGGTGGTGAATTTGAAAATGCTA
Organism: Amorphophallus konjac; assembly: GCA_022559845.1. Classification (NCBI taxonomy): domain Eukaryota; kingdom Viridiplantae; phylum Streptophyta; class Magnoliopsida; order Alismatales; family Araceae; genus Amorphophallus; species Amorphophallus konjac. The sequence continues at coordinate 343,088,483 of CM040123.1, read as the reverse complement.
ACTTCTATAACCTTTGCAGGGCCGAAGGGATTTCACACCGATTTTCTTCACCAAGAACGCCGGAGCAAAACGGTGTGGTTGAAAGGAGAAACCGGACACTTGTAGAGATGGCAAGAACCATGCTTGCTGAACGGCAACTTCCAAGGAGGTTTTGGGCTGAAGCGGTAAACTCGGCATGTTACATTATCAACCACTCTATGGTAAGGCCACACACCAAAAAGACTCCTTATGAGTTGCTAAAATGTAAAAATCTCTCTCTCTCACATATGAAAGTGTTTGGATCGAAATGCTTCATTCACAACAATGACAAAAGAGACTTAGATAAATTCGAGCCCAAGAGCGATGAAGGTATATTCCTTGGATATTCTGATAGATCTAGGGCTTATAGAATTTACAATATCAAAAATCAAACTGTGGAAGAATCACCCCATGTTTCCTTTGATGAATATCATGATTCTAACAATGATAACTCTTGCAGGAAAAATGATGAAGATGGGGAATTCCTAAGCATAAAGGACAAGAGTGATCCTCCACAAGAAGAAATAAAAGAAGATGGTGACCTAGCTGAATCAAGCAATGCAAGGGATCAAGCTCCAGGAGAAGGTAACGATTCTACAAGCATTAGAATTCTTAAGGATCATCCCTTGGAGAATGTCATTGGTAGCTTGAATGACCCACCTAGAACTAAGTCACATTTTAAAATTGTGTAAGAATTAGATCAACTTGCTCTTGTCTCGCAGCATGAACCCAAAAATATTGATGATGCTCTAAAAGATGAAAACTGGATCAATTCCATGCAAGAAGAGCTAAACCAGTTTGAGAGAAACAAAGTTTGGCATCTTGTTTCTAGATCTTCATCACAATCTGTCATAGGCACTAAATGGGTCTTTAGGAACAAACTAAGTGAGGATGGCAAGATAATAAGAAATAAGGCTAGATTGGTGGCTCAAGGGTATAATCAAGAGTTTGGGGTAGACTTTGATGAATCTTATGCCCCAGTTGCTAGACTCGAAGCCATCAGAATTTTACTTGCCTTTGCATGCTCCCTTAGAATAAAGCTTTATCAAATGGATGTCAAAAGTGCTTTCTTGAATGGCTTGATCAAAGAAGAAGTCTACGTTGAGCAGCCCCCTGGCTTTGAGAATTCTAACAATGCAGATTTTGTGTACAAGCTAGACAGGGCGCTTTATGGACTTAAGCAAGCACCAAGAGCTTGGTATGAGAGACTAAGCTCATTCCTCATTGAAAAAGGGTACACACGAGGTAAAGTAAATCAAACACTTTTCACCAAGCAGCAAGGTAAGAACATCTTGATTGTTCACATTTATGTTGATGACATTGTGTTTGGTTCTACAAAATCTGAAATGTGTGAGGAATTTGCTAACCTCATGACTAGCGAATTTGAGATGAGCCTAATGGGAGAACTTCAATTCTTTCTCGGTTTGCAGGTCAACCAAGGAGAAGATGGGTGCTTCATAAATCAATCCAAATACATCAAGGAGCTGCTGAAAAGATTTGACATGGCTAACAGCAAAATCATTGCCACTCCTATGAGCACCACAACATCACTGGATTCGGATGAAAATGGTAAATTAGTGGATGTAAAGATCTATAGAGGTATGATTGGCTCTTTACTTTATTTGATTGCATCCCGACCAGATATCCAGTTTAGTGTATATCTTTGTGCTAGATTTCAAGCTAGTCCTAGAGAATCCCATTTGACTGCCGTCAAACGTATCCTTCGATATCTTGCCGGCACTCAAGATTTGGGATTGTGGTATCTGTCATCATGTGATTTATCTCTTATATCTTATTCTGATGCGGACTACGCTGGATGCAAGCTGGATCGCAAGAGTACTAGTGGCTATTGCCAGTTTCTAGGCGGGTGTTTAGTTTCTTGGGCCTCCAAGAAACAACACTCGGTTGCCCTCTCAACCGCGGAGGCAGAATATGTTGCTGCGGGGAGCTGTGGCACCCAAGTGTTGTGGATTAAACACCAACTCCAAGACTACTTGGTGGATCTTGGTTGTGTCCCGATTCTGTGTGATAACACTAGTGCTATCAACCTTGCAAAAAATCCAGTCCAGCACTCTAGAACTAAGCATATTGAGATTAGGCATCACTTCATTAGAGATGAGGTCGGTAAGAAAAATTTTGAACTGCACTTCATTGATACTCTAAATCAAATTGCTGATATTTTCACCAAGCCCTTGTGTAATGACAGGTTTTCAACACTCAGAAGGGAGCTTGGTCTTTGCCGACCTCCGGCCAATAAGAATTTGAAATGATGATCATGTTCAATTTAGTGTGTGTTTTTACAGATTGGTGTTTCATGCATTGTTGATATGTCAATATGTCATTTTGCATATGTGTCACATTGCATGTAGATGCATAATAATGAATTGAGTTCATGTTCATAATGCATTGTATGGTTTGTAGAGCATCATTCTTGCATGGCCATGGTATATCAAATGTTGATATATGGAAGGGCAGGCTATGCTTGTCACGAAGCACTCAATATGCGTGAGGTTTCACCTCCGCCAAGTACCATGTGTCAATGTCGCATATGGGCCATATAGTAAAGGGGAGTTGTCCTTGTGCAACATTCATGCATATGTTTCATCTTCATTCTGTTGCATTTAATAAGTGTACAACCAGGTGTTGGGTCATGCATGCCATGTCAACCCATGCATGTTTCAGGTCATTCTCCTCTTGACAGTTATCATTACACTTGCTTGCAAACATCACTCCTTCGTACATTCATTGCATATCCTTAAGGGGAGTTTGTTGATTCTCTTAACCTCTTGCAAACTGCACTTCAATGGCTTACAGTCTGGTTTGAGTTCATGAGACAGATGGACATATGGTGTAAGAGCTTTCTATTATATGCCCTAATGATTGTCCATCCAATGAAAATGGTTCAGATTTAATGATTTCCTTGACGTTCTGAAATATCTGTTATGAAATCATCTATCTTCTGTGGTTTTAATAGACCTTAACTAGAGATTGCATATTGTGCTTTGAATGACTATCCTGATATCTGAAAATTCAAAGTTCATGACCATCTTGGTGATACACTCAGGCTTAGTATTGTTTTTAAACATCTTGATGAGCTGGAATTCTTGAAAATCAATTTGACAGAGCAATGATATTGTTGCACGGAGAAACATGTCATGTCATCAAATCAAGTGACAAATGCATATGTCATGATGTGCCCTTGTTATCTCTGTCTTAAAACTTTTGGACTCTAGGCAGAGCAATGGCATAATTGCTGAGAAATATATCCCCTCATCAAAGAATTGAGACAGGATATGTCATGACGTGACTTTGCTATCTCTGTTCATCTTGAAACATGACAGTCAGTCTTACCAAATTCCTAGGAATACTGGCGTCTAAACAACGTGTATTCTTACGGCTTGGAGGCATGTACTAGACTTGATTGCTCGTAAAATATGAGTCTTGTGTCTTCAAATGCAAATGATATTGATAATCAAACTTGTTGAATTCCTAAAAATTCCATGCTTTAGTCATGATTGTTTAGCCTCAATACATGCTTTTGTGTTATTGCCTTTGTCGTTATTGAATATGGATATATACGACAAGGGAAGGTTAAACACTGCCATGATATGCACCTTTGGTTCATTTCTATTAAATCTTGGATGTAGCTGCTTTTCGAACTCTGTTGATGATCTCGGATTTCATTAGCTTTGAACCATATATGTTGCTCACGGCATGCTTCAGTTTTGCATATAATGGCTTGCTCTCCACTCCTTTCAGCTATGGTCTCACAGACATTTTACTATTATCACTCCTTTTTTTGCTGTTGGCAAAGGGGGAGAATTCTTTGTGTGAGTCCTTTGTCACGTTAGCTATGCGTTATCGCGTTGTCTTTGGGGGTTGTGTGAATGGTGTACGGGGAGAGTCCAAGGGGAGAGAATCCATTGCTCCCTTTGCATCTCATATGTGTATGTGATGGGGCTTGGGGCTTGCATAACTGCTAGCATTCATATTGCATAGCATTCATATCTGCATTCATGATTGCATTCCCATGCTATTACTATCATGAATCTTGAACTGCATATATTGCATTTGTTATAACTTGTGCCATTTTAGACATTCATATCACATAATGACTCACAGTGTTACCATCATCAAAAAGGGGGAGAATGTTGTGTCCCTGAAGTCATTTGAGTCATTCTGTGGTCACTTGGGTCATTCGGCATCATTCTATGGTCATATGCATTCTGTGGTATTCTTGGTTTTGATAATGGCTAAACATTATAAGTCATTGATATCTTCCACTCTTATGTGATTGACATACGTGATGTTTTTATTCATGACAGATATGCTAATGAATGGACAAGGAATCAAGTGGCAATGGCCAAAGTGAAAGCTCATTGATCGCGCCCAAGCAAGGATGCAAATCTCATCTCTCTTACAAGCAAAAGTCGACATTTCATATTCGGCTCGTCACTCATCCAAGGTCAATGTACAAAGAAGTATAGCCAAGAGAATCCAAGGTTAAAGACTCAGTTGATACCTTCTAGACTATCAAGGGAGATGCCACAAACATGCACGGGCTGCTAATGGAGTTGAACGACGAAGTTCAAGACTTAACGAACCGACCCGAACAAGCTCGGGTTCTGCCCAGCTGGCGGTCGACCGCCAGCACAGGGACGATCGACCGCCCTAGCCAGGGATCGCCAGTCTTCATGTGTTTCAGCTGGCGGTCAACCGCCAGCCAGTGGCGGTCGACCGAAAATCCCAGGGACCGCCCATTTGCAGGTTTCACAGTAGCGGTCGACCGCCAGGAGCTGCAGGTCGACAGCCAGCCCCGATGCAGCCTTGTTTGACTTCGAATTCCACCTCGTGGCCAGCCCCTTTCCATGGATTTATTTAATCAAACCTTACCTAATCTTCCATGATTTATGGATCTGGTCTGGAGGGTGTCTATAGACCATTCAAGGTCTATAAAACCAACACTTGAGGGGTTAGAAACCCTACTGCTTCAAGGCTTCAAGAGAGATCAAGGGAGGCCATTTTCGAGGTACTGTAGCACATCCGTGAACAGTGTTTCGGGAAGGAGTTCTTCATCCATTCCAAGGCATTCAAGTCCAGATCTGAAGCCATCTCAACCTCCAAGGAAGAATAAGCAATCAAGGGGTTCAAAGGTGATCTAAACTGCACCATTCTTCCTCTTCATCAACTCAAGAAGATCAAAAAGAAGATCAAAGCTACATCCAACACTCTCTCCATCAACTCAAGGTGATTCAAGTTCATATCTCAATCCAGCAACCTCCAAGGAAGAGTAGAAGCAAGAAAGGCTAATAAGGGAGATCAAAGGAGGCTGCAAGGGTGTGTTCAAGGGAGAGGAGTTCGAGTACTGTAGCTGTGAACAATACTCCGGGAAGAAGTTCTTCATCATATCTCCAAGTGATTCAAGCTACTTCAAGAGGAGATCAACTCCAAGCCAAGTGAAGCATCAGATTCAAGCTCCAGCAAACTCAGACAAGATCTTTTCTCCTTGAGCATATTTCATATCTTGATTGAGTATTTTCATAATTGTTCTTTTCCATTTCATTCAAACATTTGGAATTGAAGATCATCCCTACCAGTGGTTAGTAGGAAGGCAATTGGAAGTTGTCCGATCTGCGGTGTTGACGTCCCTACCAGTGGTTAGTAGGAAGGCAATCGGTGGTCTTTCCGATTTGCGGTTCAGTGCGTGTCACTAGTGGAGCCTCACCGGATTTGGTGAGGGGTGGACGTAGGACTGGGGATTCAGTCCGAACCACCTTAAAATATTGTGTGTTGTGGTTTGTTTGTGTGATTGTTTCATTCTAGATTCATGCTTAAGTTCTAATTGATATAATAGTAATCATCTTGCTAAGCAAATCGTCGTGTCCTTCGTTTAGTTAGTTATATTCCATTGAAATTTATCTTATCTAGCTATATAGAGGGTTGCACTGCGAAAAGAGGGGCCGATCTATTCACCCCTCCCCTCTAGATCCGCTGTCCACTACACAACACAAGAGACAGGCCATGTTAACTATGTGTTGTTGTCCAATTCTATCACATTGAATAATAGTTACGCATGCATGGATAGAAGGAAATGCCAGGTTAGATGGCCGCATATTCACATTCTAGTCTATAGGGAGGAACATGCAGTTTTATGGGTATTTTTGCAGTTGAATTACCAAGGCCCCATAAGAAAGCATGATGGTCACCTGTAAGCAACATCGGCTATAGCAAAAACATGAGGACTTAGCTCTGATGATACCAATGTGGGACTTTTCCACCCACTCCCTGAAAATGAAAAAATATCAAATATCAAAACGAGTATGAGACAGTCTGATTTTGAAAAATTCATTGCTCTTTTAAGCAATCAGGAAAACCCAACCAGACCTTGAGTTTCTCATATTTGAAACATAAGAGATAGAGTCTGTGAGTGAAATTTGTTGTTTGGTCTATAGCTTTTTGACATTTCAATTTTATATATTTCTTAGATTATGTATTAGGATAAGGCAATGACAATTATTAAAACTGACTTTTTGGATGGAACAAACTATCTCCATCTAATTTTGACTCTTCCCCTAATTGAGGATGTCCTATAAGTGAACAGAGCTAATATATGAAATTTGTAAAAACAAGTGTTCAAGAAAAAAGAAGCATCAAGACCATCCTTTAGGTGGAATGCAGCAACTAGACTACAAGAAATCCTATCACATGACTTCAACAGTTCATGTCATAACCTAGGAATTTCAAATGGAATAAGTAAGAAATTGGCATATCAATTTTTCTCACTTCATGAGTCCTGAGTTGGCTGATAAATATGGATCCAGTTCTTTGGTTTTTTTTTGGAAGGTGGCAACAAGTGATCCAGTTCTTCGATAGATTATAATTTTTTTAATTATTATGAAGACTTGTACAAGTTGGTCTGAGTTGCCATATGACTCCATCCATGTTAGACCAGTATGCATTAGTTTTTAGGATTGTGAGTTGTACTCAGATACAGATATAGCAAACATTGATTTAAGGATCTACAAACTATAAATGGCAATAATACTAAAGAGAGAAGTAGGACAAAGACACAACCAAGGAGATGTGAAAATTTAAGGACACTGAACCAAGATAAACACTAGTTTAATTATCATACCAACAGCACCAGCAATGAAATGAGACCAGTGGCCCCCAAGATTTGGATGTTCTGCATCCAGCCATTTTTTTGTAGACTCTATCACCCCAAAGTAAGTAGCACCAGTTGCAAGTGAGCCAGTCACACCATGAGTAACTCCTCTATAAAAACTTGAAAGTGATTGGCAAAAAGGCAAAACTTGAAGGATGAACAGTGAGGAAATAGAGTAGTATCATCAGAGGTAGAGGTTGAAACTAACAAACGAGAAAGGTTGTAGTACATGTAAAAGGCTCTAGAGCTCTACAAACATTGGGAATTTGTCATTGTAAAAGGCTCTAAAGCTAAGGGTGAGCCTTCCTGCCTACTCAACCAAAGCTTTCATAACCTTGGGATGGCACTGACCCTGCAAAATAGAAGCCATGTATACAAAATGATCATCCAGGTAGATTAAAAGACATGCTGATTAACTCCTTTGAGCATATGCAACATTACAAACCAAAAACGCAAGTCCCCCAGAAATGATTTCTCAAGATTGTTCAAGATTATGTCATTGTCAGCATCGTTGTGTACCCAAAGAAGATTACACGAACCGGGTTGACTGCAGAGTAAGCAGAAAGTAAGTCTATGTACTTGTTCCCCTCGGGATCCCACACACAGGAACCCTTTGCTTAAGAAAATACCATGGGAATTGGGTGGTAACTGCACTTAGAAGGGTACATGAGAAGAACATCCACTTAGTTCACAATTTAGATGAATGGAAATAACTGAATGAAAACCCACAGGCAGACACAACATATTACAAACCATGCCGCAATAGAAAACCAGCAATTTCAGGTAAAGAAAGAAACATAAGTGTTTGGAGAAAAGTGACCAGTGCAATATATTATATATATATATATATATGTGGTGCCTGAAACTGATGACTGCAACATCATAAAGAAACTTTCAAGAATCCAGAATCTATGAACAAGAACTAATTAGAAACAGTCTGAATTATAAGATAAGTTTTCTTTACGTCAAGGTATCTGCTCTCAATACATGAATACTACAGTGTACTCGACTGCCATTTCATCTGTTCTTGAGAGAAGAAAAAAGATCACATGCCTATTAGAATTATGACAGTATCTCATGAAGTCCCGAGATCAATGACACCCAAGAGGGGGGGTGAATTGGGTGATTACAGATTTTAGAAATCTTTTACCCGATTTTAACAGATATGATGAAAATTCAACTAAGAAATCCAGATCTGTTTAATTACAACTTGATCTATAAAAATCTATCGCCACGATAGTTCTTTGGTACTAGGCGAGGTGTGAATCTGAAGATTCTACTCACGCAAGGTGTTATCATCCTGACAAGACTAGCCTTGTCAATCCGAATCCAGCTTTTGATATACCAAAGATCTTTTTAGAGAAAAGATCAATTTATGCTAGATCTGAAGTGACAAAAGCGGAAGAACAATATGCATGAACAATCACACAGAATGGGGTAGAAGAAATGAACCAAACCATAAAATAGACAGGGATTTTAAGGTGGTTCAGATGCAACGCCGGCAACCTACATCCACCCCTCACCAAAACCCGGTGAGGCTTCACTACTGGAAACCAACACGGGGATGAATCCCCAACATGGAGCCAAGCTCCAGTACACACGTAGGACAATGCCTGCAAACACACGGGGACACGCCCCAACACACACACGGAGACGAAGTCTCCAACACGATCTGACAACCTGATGGGAATCGACGCCGAGCATGTACATTTACTTTTGCATTTATGTCCTTTTAGTTTGTGTTATATCCTTGGGAAAGTATATGCGCAATTGTACTGCTTTATAAGCCAATGCGTCATTCCCACAGATTGTGTGGGTTTCTATGTAATTTGTTAGTAGGACCATCAAGGGGGCCCTCAGCCCTCTCCCATTGGTCCATGTCACCTTGTGGGGCTAGTCAACCATCCTAGGTGGACATCTAGAAGGTTGGACTAGTCATATGTCACATGGGTAGACAAGGGGGTAAGAATTTCCATGGTAGGCTACCTACCAAGTCAAATTGTCCCCCTTGCCTCCCCTTAGTCAATAGGCCGCCCCCCCCTTATATATTAATTATTTTTTTGTGTGATTGGTGGCATGCAATCCAGACCATCCATCTCACATCCCTAGATCTAAGGGTGCAGGTTGGATTTGGTTGGAAGCATATATAAGGTGTATTTTCATGTAAAAATTAGTGAAATGTTAGAAAATTTTGGTGAAATTCTTGAAGCTTGCGCCCCCTTCCTCTCTCCTTGAGTTCTCCCCTCAGCCCCTCTGCAATTCTAGAGTGCATCTACCTTCTATCTTTCCCCTCTCAACCTCTGATCTTCATCGGTGCCGCCGCCGCCGCCGTTCGTGCCGCCATCGAGCCGCCACCGAGCCACTGTCGGAATTCTATCTTCAGCCAATAGCAGCCTCTTCCATGAATTCTTGCTGTCAGCCACGAGCTCAGATAGATTTGACATTTTGAGGGTGTGTTTTTACCTTGAATCCCCACCTCCACCTAAAGTTTCATGCCAAAAATCCTCCATTTAGTAATTTTCCATTTTCGTTCATTTGTCATTCCCAGATCTATTTTGTCCCTGTCTATAGTGACAACAGCTCTGAGATTCCTATCTCCGACCACCTTTTTGATTTTTTCAAACCCTCCCAATTTCACTGGGATTTCTGTCCATAATCCCCTACATCCACGAATTTTCTTAATTTTTTATCAGCTTTCTATCTATTTTTAAAAATTCATGTTCTTCCTCAGCTACAGTCTTGTCAGCCAGATTCCAGATCCGACCCACTGCTAGTGCAAAAATCATAGAAATTCTTAGCCTTTCCCAAATCCAGATCCAAAAATTTTTTTGATTTCCTAGCTTGATTTCCAACAACGTTTCGGAAGACCATAACCTCAGATTCGGACGTTCACATATCGGTCAAAGGCAACTCTCAGGAAAGTTCCCTGCTAGTCTGAGAGTTCAGACACTGTACAACAGTAACCTTCAAAATTCGCCAATCAGAAGTATAGGCATGATTATTTTTCTGTAATCCCCTTGGGTTGAAGCCCTTCGAAGCATTTTTCCAACGGCTCCAGTTTTGTCGCATTCCGACGTCGGGGCTGATCGCAGCGTCCGTTCTCGCCGGAGCGCGCGCCAGAAAATAGAACCGGCAGATCCGTGGCCGGTTATTCCGACCGGTGCCGATCGGAGCCGCCCGGCCTCCGGCCGGCGAACCAGCGCGCCTCCACTCCAGGGAGCGCTCATCCAGGCATCCACCACCACAGCGGTGCCACCGGGTCTCACACGGTCCCTCCGAACAGCAAGTGGGCCCCACAGGCGCGAGCACGTGTGTTACCGAATCAACGCGAGAAGCCGCCCGTCAACCCGAATTCGGTCCTCCCGGGCCCCATTGTGTAGCCCTTTACCTCCCTGCGTGGAGTGGGCAGCGAGTTGTATTACTGTAATACTGTGTATTATTGTTTCGGGAGTACGAGTTTCGGCCGGGCCCGTCTTCCCACGCCGAGCGCGTGGAGGTATCGTTCTCGCTCCCTACACTCGGCATTTGCTTATTTTCATATATATTTGTTTATGCCGCTGCTAGAGAGCATGTGTAGGGATATCTAGCTCGCTTTATCTGTTCATTATCGCTGCTGCGAGAGAGCGCGAGACCGTCCCGTGATCCGATCCGGGCACACGAGAGAGCCGATCACCCTAGCTCATTGCCGGTTTCTCAACCGCGCACGTCCGACGCTTCCCTCGTTAAGGGACAGTCACGAGCTTTTCGTATCCGTGGTCTCGTCCCGCATCAATTTGGTATCAGAGACCAGGTTGAGTCTAGGGTGTCAAAAAAAAAAGTGTCATTCATTAGTCATTTACGTCTAAGTCGTGTTTAGGGTCATCATTGTTTTAAAACAAACAAAAAAAAGTGTCTTTTGCATTGCATCCCAATAACCCGGTATATCAAAAGGTGTTGTCCGAACGTTAGGCTACGCCTATCGGGAAGGCCGCACACTTGCGCGAGTGATCTTCAGATCGATTAACTCTGCCACATGCCGAGTTTTGGTTACGTCTAGGTGCATCATCTTGTAGTGTGCATTTGCCTTAGTCGATGTCTCCTACTCCGTGTCTTGCATGCCCACTCGTCGAGGTACTCAATACTCACCCCCACCACCACCTATGGCAGAATCCCGAGTCTATAGTTTCGATGAAGTGGCCACATTGTTCCGAACTCTTGTGGGGAAAATGGATGGGTTGAGTGAGCGCATGGATGAGTTAAGTACTCGAGTGGATAGGATGGAAGGGTTGAGTACTCAGGTGAATGGCCTAGGCACCCGCCTAGAAGAGAGGATGAAGGCCGTAGAGGATAGGGCCTTCGGGTCGAACTAGTCTGTTCAGGGATTGGTCGGGAGAGTTGCCGCACTAGAGAAAGGACCAACCCATGCACCCATCCCACCTACCCAAGGTCAACCGGAGCCGGATCACCAACCCGCGACTCTAAGGGTTCAAGGGGTAGCTGTTAGGAGGCACGAAGTCCCCGAGGTGCATGACTATGAGTCCGATAATGAGCAATGGGGACATGGTCGTGACCACCGCCCTACGCGGCGTACCCACGACCAAGATATGGATGAACGGGCCATTCGGACCGTTCGGGCCGACCCTCCCACCTTTGACGGGTCCTTAGACCCAAAGGTCTATCTTGATTGGGAGGCTGGTATGGACCGATATTTTGAGTGGTTCGAGATGTCGGACCAATGAAAAGTCAAGTACGCTAGGATGAAACTTTTAGGCCAAGCCCAAACCTATTGGAGAAACATGGAGAACCTATTGTTTCATCGTCAAGAACCCCCGATCGATACATGGACCGATATGAGGGAGAAACTTAGGAAGAAGTACCTCCCTACCTCCTACCGCTAGCATCTTATAGAAAGGTGGCAAAGTCTCACCCAAGGAGACCGGTCCGTCTCTAATTACATCACCGAATTTGATTAATACTACTTGCGATGTGATGCCACAGAGGAGGATTCCCTTACCGTCTCTCTGTTTCGGCGTGGTCTACGCCCGCACCTACGGTATGAGCTTCTCCGCCGCAATGTGGACAAGTTGGAGGATGCATATCAAGTTGCTCTCGAGATGGAGCAATTCGAGGGAGAGTTCGAGTCTATTCCTCGGTGGAGTCCCGCTCCTCCCCGTAGTGATTCCCGTGGCTCCTTAGGTTCATACCCGAGGGGACCCATGGCTCGTCCTCAGGAGCCCGCCCGTCAGGAGCACTTCGCTCCTAGACCTCGACCTCCCCCACCACGGGATCTACCTCCACTCCATCCACCGGCACCCATTGCCCGTCCCCCAGCACACATGGCCCATCCCCTGGCCCCGACACTTCCCCCGTTGTTGCCCACGGCGCCTACACCTCCACCCTTGTTACCTACGCCCCCTACCCGTCGGGAGGATAAGGGTAAGGCCCCTCTTATCGGAGAGAGTAGTAGGTCGCGAGTTCAATGTTTCCACTGTCACGGGTTTGGCCACATTGCCAATGAATGCCCCGCCCGTGCAACCCTAGCCCTAGGGGTTGGAGATACCTTACCTCCTGAGCTTGAGTGTGTCGATTATGAGGCCGACCAAGCACTAGCCGATGAGTACTATGCCTTGGGGGGAGAGCTGGGTGACTCACCCGTCGCCCAGGATGCCGCCACTTACTGGGCTTGATGTCACCACCTTAGTCTAGGTTCATATATGAGTCGGTGTGTTTTCCTTGTGTGGTTTGTTTTGTGTGGTTTGTTTGCATGGTTTGTGTGTCGTTTATTTGTCTGCATGTGTCTTGTGCAAGCTCGTTGTCGTTCTCTTATGAGTAAGAGGCGAGTGGACTCATTCGATGAGTATGGGATCGGTTCTATATCTACACCCGGATCTAGTCACCTACAGGGACTCAGCGGTGATTCCTAGTGAGTCTTCGAGCCGCCACCTCCCCTTTTGAGAGTGCCCCACCCGGAGTGTCCACCACTAGCCCATGGCAGCTTGCGCATATCGAGTATATATGGAATGAGCAGGTGACGATCACTTGGAGTGAAGCGTACCCGCGTTACTTGGCACGGTGACGGATTCGTCGGAGTACTCGAGCATCCATACCCCTACTCGACGGGGTCGAGTTCCTCCCACCCGGGGAGAGTTGATGGGAATCGACGCCGAGCATGTACATTTACTTTTGCATTTATGTCCTTTTAGTTTGTGTTATATCCTTGGGAAAGTATATGCGCAATTATACGGCTTTATAAGCCAATGCGTCATTCCCACAGATTGTGTGGGTTTCTATGTAATTTGTCAATAGGACCATCAAGGGGGCCCTCAGCCCTCTCCCATTGGTCCATGTCACCTTGTGGGGCTAGTCAACCATCCTAGGTGGACATCTAGAAGGTTGGACTAGTCATATGCCACATGGGTAGACAAGGGGGTAAGAATTTCCATGGTAGGCTACCTACCAAGTCAAATTGTCCCCCTTGCCTCCCCTTGGTCAATAGCCCCCCCCCCCTTATATATTAATTATTTTTTTGTGTGATTGGTGGCATGCAATCCAGACCATCCATCTCACATCCCTAGATCTAAGGGTGGAGGTTGGATTTGGTTGGAAGCATATATAAGGTGTATTTTCATGTGAAAATTAGTGAAATGTTAGAAAATTTTGGTGAAATTCTTGAAGCTTGCGCCCCCTTCCTCTCTCCTTGAGTTCTCCCCTCAGCCCCTCTGCAATTCTAGAGTGCATCTACCTTCTATCTTCCCCCTCTCAACCTCTGATCTTCATCGGTGCCGCCGCCGCCACCGCCGCCGTTCGTGCCGCCATCGAGCCGCCACCGAGCCACCGTCGGAATTCTATCTTTAGCCAACAGTAGCCTCTTCCACGAATTCTTTCTGTCCGCCACGAGCTCAGATCGATTTGAAATTTTGAGGGTGTATTCTTACCTTGAATCCCCACCTCCACCTAAAGTTTCACATCAAAACTCCTCCATTTAGTATATTTCCATTTTCGTTCATTTGTCATTCCCAGATCTGTTTTGTCCCTGTCTACAGTGACAACAGCTCTGAGTTTCCCATCTCCGACCACCTTTTAGATTTTTCCAAATCCTCCCAATTTCACTGGGAGTTCTGTCCATAATCCCCTACATCCAAGAAGTTTTTTAATTTTTGATCAGCCTTCTATCTATTTTTAAAAATTCGTGTTCTTCCTCAGCTACAGTATTGTCAGCCAGATTCCAGATCTGACCCACTACTAGTGAAAAACTCATAGAAATTCGTAGCCTTTCCCAAACCCAGATCCAAAAATAGTCCTGATTTCCTAGCTTGATTTCCAACAACTTTACTGAAGACCATAACCTCAGATTCGGACGTTCACATATCGGTCAAAGGTAACTCTCAGGAAAGTTCCCTGCTAGTCTAAGAGTTCCGACACTGTACAACAGCAACCTTCAAAATTTGCCAATCAGAAGTACAGGCTTGATTATTTTTCTATAATCCCCTTGGGTGAATCCCTTCGAAGCATCTTTCCAACGGTGCTAGTTTCGTCGCATTCCGACGTCGGGGCTGATCGTAGCGTCCGTTCTCGCCGGAGCGCGCGCCAGAAAATAGAACCAGCAGATCCGTGGCCGGTTATTCCGACCGGTGCCGATCGGAGCCGCCAGGCCTCCAGCCGGTGAACCAGCGCACCTCCACTCCAGGGAGCGCTCATCCAGGCATCCACCACCACAGCGGTGCCACCGGGTCCTACACGGCCCCTCCGGACAGCAAGTGGGCCCCACAGGCGCGAGTACGTGTGTTACCGAATCAACGCGAGAAGCCGCCCGTCAACCCGAATTCGGTCCTCCCGGGCCCCATTGTGTAGCCCTTTACCTCCCTGCGTGGAGTGGGCAGCGAGTTGTATTGTTGTAATACTGTGTATTATTGTTCTGGGAGTACGAGTTTCGGCCGGGCCCGTCTTCCCACGCCGAGCGCGTGGAGGTATCGTTCTCGCTCCCTACACTCGGCATTTGCTTATTTTCATATATATTTGTTTATGCCGCTGCTAGAGAGCATGTGTAGGGATATCTAGCTCGCTTTATCTGTTCATTACCGCTGCTGCGAGAGAGCGCGAGACCGTCCCGTGATCCGATCCGGGCACACGAGAGAGCCGATCACCCTAGCTCATTGCCGATTTCTCAACCGCGCACGTCCGATGCTTCCCTCGTTAAGGGACAGTCACGAGCTTGTCGTGTCCGTGGTCTCGTCCCGCATCACAACCAGATCAACAACACATGCACATGCTGTAACAGACGCAACACTCTACACACAAGAACACCTAGATCTAGATAGATCCACACACACACGCAGATCTGGAGAGATCCACGCACATACAAATCTGAATGAAACAATACACAAGACCACGGATCTAAGTCGATCCACACACAACCACGAATCTACGTAGATCCACACACACACGAATGTTTATAGATTACAAGAACACACACTTGGAGCTCAATTGAAGATAGAGATAGAAACATAAATGAAAACTTCATATTTAAGCTCCCCATTAGTGAATGATGCAGATCTTGGACTGATGTTGCTTCTCCACTTGATTTCCCCTTGATTTGTCTCAGCTTGATCTTGAGAAGCTTGCTCTTGGATGAAGAATTTGTGGATGAATCACTGTTCACGGAGTTCTCACAACAGCTCTCCTTCTCCCCTTGGTAACCTCCTTTTGATTCCTTGAGTGATTAGGGTTTCTTGGCCCAAATATGTGTTTTTATATTACTTGGGTGGTTAAGGGACATGCCAAGACATAGATCCACGAATTTAGGCATGTCTAGTGGCTTTGGAACCCAAAAGTCCTAAAGAGAGGGCTTAAAAACGTTGAAGAGAACAAAGTCAAAATTGGTTGTCTCGAAGGGTTCGGTCGATCGAAGATTTCGGTCGGTCAACCGAACTCTGAAAATTTTCAGAGTTTTCTGTCCTGGAAAGTTAGGTCGACTGAACTACCCCTTTAGGTCGATCAAACTTTCTCAGAGTTCAGTCCCTTGGTTGCTGAAAAATTTGGTCGACCGAAATGGTCCCATAGGTCGATCGAAATCTGGATTTCCTGCAAAAACATATTGTTAGCCCACAAAAACATGTCTATATGATTAAGCTTTGGATTGAACGTGTGTTTACATCCATGTGAAATTCATTTGAACTATTTATATGCATCTTAAAAATTATGAATCATTTTGAACATTTGACATTATGTAAATTTGCCTTAATCACATTCAATGCTTGCTTTTGAGTACTTAGGCATGGCATGAGGCGGAAACCAAGTTCGGGGTTTTGTTATCATCAAAATCCCCTGGAGAAACTCAATAATCTCCCCCTTTTTGATGATGACAAAATCCTAGATCATTAAGAGCATTGCCGTGCCTTTAAACAAAATTGAAACCTTAAACCAGCATGTTCCATCATTACAAGCTCCCACAAGGTTCTTGTACATGGCGGAGTTACACTCACGCATAGTGAGGGATTTCAGACGGGCTGGCCTGTCTTACATCCAACACTATTTGATATACATAGAACCCATGAATGGTTAACAATCCAATAATCCGTAAGACAACTTCAATCCCTTCAAGATACATCAATCAAACCATTCAAGCCAACACAGATCATTCAATCATATTTGCTTTCCAAATGGAAATTTGAGAAGAAATGAAATACAAGTACCAACATGTAAGTCCAAGACCAAGTGCATTCCATTTCATTTACGTTCATATTAAATATTACATTGACAACAACATTGACTCATGGACACTGGAAGACTAACACGTAGGGACAAGATGCAAGACTCATATTTGACACATATGAAATGTAAATGCCAAACACACAAAACACACATGCATACATCAAGCATAACATATATAAGCCTAGCTAGCTACTTCTCCCCCCTTGGCATCATCAAAATGGGGATGGGAAGACAAAAGGAGTGGACAAAAAGAGACACTAGGGGATGTAAGAACAGCTACTGAGTAGAGTGATCGGGAGTCCCGTCGTCATTATCATCATCCTCGGAGGCAGCAGCAGCAGGAGGTGGAGATGGAGGAAGACGGCGACGAAAGGAGTGGAGAAGATGATCAATTTGAAGAAGGGATTAGTTTGTAGCGCAAAAGGCTTGGTGAGTATCCTCGTATCGGGTGGTGAGAGCGGCCACATGGTTAGTAAGGGTATCCATGGCGTGGGAGAAGTTATTCATCCAACCACTCATTATGTCAATAAATGTATCAAGCCGGCCAAAAGATGTGTCTAACCAACTTCCAAGTTCAGAAAACTACCCCCCAAAGGTAGCCATACGAGATTCCAAGCCTAAAAGACACCTATCAAGAGCCTCATAGTCTACCCAAAGTGGGTCGTCCAGCACCCTGAGTAGAGGACTCCCCACGATAAAACTATGGAGGCGATGGCATATCCTGATCAATATGTGGAGGAGAAGGTGGCTACTCCTCGGGCTGAGCGGGAGGTGGAGGTGGTGCTGGAGCGTCTTGTTGTTGTTGCTCCTCAGCTTCCTCATTTTCAGAATCGTCTCCATACATTCTGACATCTCTCCTCAACTCTCCATCTGGACCCCAATAATACCCAAAATCAGTGAGCATCTTATGCTGATTGTAAATATCACTTTGTCTCACTTCAATGAATACCTCAGCAGATAATGAAATTCCAGCATAAACAAATACCCCTGTCAGTTGCGATGCATAGGGCAAGGACCTTCTCCTTTTATGTGCGACATGATCCGCTTAAGTCTTCCATAAGACTGCCCATGTTGATAGTTATTCCATTCAACACATGATAAAATAGAAATCGATGAACTTCTGTGACTTCATTGCGACTTCCAGCTTTTGGATATACAATAGTGGTAAACATGTGGTGCAAAACACGCTGCAGTGGTGGGAAGTAGTTGGAATTCAGTATGAGCAAGTTGCTAACCCCATGCACATATTCACTGCAGGTCATAAGAATAAAGGTGTCTGGAACTTCACCATGCCCAAAAGTCATATCAGCCCCCCTTGCAGACATGCCTAGGGCCCTTGCAAATAATTCTAAATTGACGATGATTTCAGTGCCCTTCACGACTGTGAACAACTCACCATTTCTCTCATTCAGATTCCCATAAAACTCTTGAACAAGGTCGGGATAAAATCGGGTGTACCTTGTCATGAAATCAACCCAACCGTCTTGAACTTCAAAAATACCTCTGAGGTCGGGAAAGAACTCATGCATCTCGTCGAAGTCCACTAGATGAGGGTCAAGGATAGGCCGTGGCCGCATCGACGGTGCCCGTGGAGGTGGAGCTACCCGCTGTGGTGGAGGAGCTTGGCCCTCACTTCTCCTGGTGCTAGACTCTCCTTGGGTGAGACGCCGAGAGCTTCTTCTAGACGCCATCTAGACACGAAACCTGCTGACGAAACCCTTGGATGGACCGATCTCTTCCTTGGGGAGTAGAATGACATACAGGGACACACTAATGGTGGTGGACAGAACCTTCCCACAACCTGGAAGCCGAAGAAGGAGCTTTGGAGCCACACAAAGCACTTCGGAGATATCTTCCCAAAATGTTGACGAACTTGCCGGATCTTGTGCGGATGAAGGAAGGAAGGGTTTTTTTGGGTGTGAAGAGGAGAGGCAGTGTGTTCTAGGGTTTGAGGAGATGGTAGGAGGGTGAATGGGTGTGATGGAATGAGAGAGAGGGGGTGAAGACCCCGTTAAAATGGAGTTCGGAGTCTGGTTCGGCCGGTCGATTCGCCATATTCGGTCGACCGAATCGGGCCTGTCGGTCAACCAAAATGGTTGGCCTACCCAGATTTTCAACATTCTTCTTTTTTTTTGATATTGAAACTCCAACATGCCCTCCCTTTGTTTTTTGTTTCAAGTTCATTTCCTGCTAGCCTTTTCTTTTTTATCTCTCCTCCTTTTTTTTTGAAAGAAAAGGAATGAGATTGACCTCTGACATGAATTGACATAAGGAATTTTCCTGAACCTCCCCCTCAGTGACCGCCTAGAATCCCCATATCACAAGTCCACATTTATTTATCAAGGAGTATTTGGTCTTAGAAATTTTTCAAGCAAGGATGTATATATATATATATATAGACAAACACACATACAAGGTGATATTATGCACACAAAGAAAAATATGAAAATACACACAACGTATGCATGCTTTGTACACAATCTACCCTTCATGCCTCTGACAGTTGATGCAAATGCAACACTCATCCTAGTACAGACCTAGGTATGTATGCTCGCACCCTTGCACATGCCAAATTCCCTTCTGATTTTATTGAATTGTTCCTGGTTTGAAGATGTCAACAAACTGAATGTATGTGTCTATGAATTTCAATTCAAAGACCCCTTTACCTACATGATCTCTCGAAAAAGATGCCAAAAGTCAATGCTCTGTCCTTGAATGTTGTACAAGATTTTTGACAAGTTAATTGCACTGGTATTATCACACAAAATTGGAACACATCTCATCTCATCATTCAAAACAAGCAGTTGATTTTTGATCTAAAGTACTTGGGCTCCACAACTTCCTGCGGCTACATATTCAATCTCGGCCATTGAGAGAGCTACTGAATGTTGTTTCTTGGAGGCCCATGAAACTAGGCACCCACCAAGAAACTGACAGTACCCACTAGTACTTTTGAGATCCACAATACATCCGGCATAATCCGCATCGGTATATGTAATTAAATCAAGTGAACTACCGATGGGAGACCAGAAGCCAAAGTCTACTGTGCCAATTAAGTATCAAAAAATCCGTTTAGCCGCCAATAAATGAGACTCTTTAGGACATGACTGAAAGCAAGCACATAGACATACGCTGTATTAAATGTTAGGATGGCATGTTGCTAAGTATCGTAGTGATCCGATCATACCTCAAAACAGTGTAGGATCTATTGTTTTACCCTTTTTTATCTTTATCTAACTTCGTGGTTGTGGCCATCGGAGTTGACATTGGCTTTGCTTCTTTCATGCCATATTCCTTTAGAAACTCAACGGCGTATTTGGCTTAGTTTATGAGGATTCCTTGGAACGTTTGCTTAATCTGCAAGCCAAAGAAAGAAAAATATCAGTTCACCAATTAAACTCATTTCATCTTTACCTTGTGTGATTTCTACAGATTCATCACATGAGGCATTGTTAATAGTTCAAGAGATGATATCATCTACACAAGCCTAAACCACTAGCATGTCTTTACCTGAATTTCTTGTGAATGGGATCTGATCAACCTTACCTCTCGTGAGTCAATTTTCAGGTAAGAATGAGATGAGTCTCTCATACCATGTCCTTGGTGCTTGCTTCAGTCCGTACAAGACTTTCTGCTGCTTGTACACATGTTGTGGATGTTTTGGATCCTAGAGGTTATTTTACATCCTCTTGATGCTCCCATTAAGATCGACAGATTTATCATCCATTTTAAGATAATTTAAAATTCAGTGAACAAGCATAGGACAGGAGAGTTCGGACTGCTTCTGATCTAGCAACCGGTGCAAAAGACTTATCAAACTCACTACCCATCTCCTGGTAGCAGTTGAGGGAATTCTCATCATCTTCATCCTCGCAAGATATTCCTTCAACTGATTCAAACTTAGCCATAGCTGGCCCAACATCACTTGGATTTTTGGGAGTGTGATCTGCGTCCAAGATTGAAGAAGTTGATTTGTTAGTGATAATTCAGATTGAATTAATCTTGATGTAATAACAAATGCACAAGGGTTATTTCCTTAGACATGAGCCTAAGCCTCAAGTTCTCATGACTAATCTAGCAACTCCCCCTAAATGTATGCAAGAGTTTTTGAGATGTATAGTGGAATTTTTGACGTCACATGCAACCTATGAATGATTGACTCATAGTACCAGGCGGAGAACTTAGATCCGAAGATCTCCTCATGCATAGTGATAGTTTCTAGACAAGCTTAACATGCCCTTCCACATGCCAGCATTTGATATGCTATGTAGTCATGGATGTGATGAAGGCAGAAGGATTGCAATGCACTATGACATGAATTCATTCTAGTTTGAAGATAGATTCTTCAATTTTTGTGCATGACGACATGTGAAAGTGTATGCAGACTCAATGTATGCATTGAAATTTTGATTTGAAAATTTTCAAGCTCCCCTTCAACAAGATGCTATCTGCCAGGTGATATGCACAGAGATATGTAGACAACTATGGATGGAATGCATGTACAAACATATGCATTATCACATGAGATTCAGCACAAAACAAAACATGACATAACACCTTTTCTAGAGAAGTGAGAGGGATATAACCTGAGTGTTCAGATTTCATTTTTTTGATTTTTCATTTGACCTGACTTATGCTGCTTGGCCCGTGTGCCTTATCTTCTTGACTGAATACATATTTCACGCTTCATATTCCCAAGACACATCTGCAAAATAGATTTCTCATTTTACATTCTTAGGTACCAAAGCCATCTTGGGTCCTTGTGGGTTAGCACTCTTGGCACGTGATTTTCACTTTTTGACAACATTGAAATCATCATTTTTCATAAAGAAACAATCATGCATCATATGTCCATATTTGCCACAATAATCACAGCATGAGTTTGAATACTTAAAAGCGTGAAGATTCCTTGAAGCATGTGACTTTTTGTTCCAATCTTGTTTCCAATTGGCAAGAGGTGTGTTAAACACATTAGAGATCCTAGGTCGACCTTCCCTTAGTTTTGGCTGAGGATAATGGGTCCAGAACACACGATGTGTTGACACAATTGGTTGGTAGTGATGTTTAGCCTTGGGGTGCGTCGACCTGCCCTTGCCTTTTCCATTATTTATTCTATACCTGCATGCTTCCAAATCATCATTCTTCATAGTAAAACAATCATACATGGCATGTCCATGTCTGCCACAATAAAAACATGAAATTTTCGTTTTAGATGTATGAGTGTGTGTGGCATGCATAGTGGTGCTAGCAGTATTTTTAGATTTTTGATGCAAATTAATTTTCTAATTTTTATTTTTTTTTTGAATCTTTTGGACAGAAAACTACTTTGGAGGTGAAGTAGAGATATTGGCTATACTTGAACTTTTAACAAAAGAAGTAGTTACCTTATTTGCAAAGGACTTCTTCTTTACAGGGTTATATCCAAGCCCTTCCCTTTGAAAATTAACTTTCATGCCCAAAAGTTTATCCAGATTATCTTGACCATCCACGAATCTAGACAATGAATTATACAAATCCTGGATTTCACTTTCTAGTGATGTGATATGCAACTTAGCATTAGCAATTTCTTCTTCACAAGTAGCAAGGCTGACATTTAACACAGCATTGGTATTCTTGAGACATTCTACTTCTTGTTTTATTTCAACCACATTTTCACACTCATTTACAGCCACAGATTTTCCTTTTTCTAGAACCAACAATCTTTCAGAAATGGCCGTGTTCAATTCCTTCAGTTTCTCATTTTCTTTTGCAAGCTTTTCATCATAAACAAGTTCATTTATCAAGATTTGATCATTTGCCATTGAATTTACTTTCTCTTTCAGCTCTTTGTTTTCATTTACTAAAGAACAAATTTGATCTTTATGAAATTCAATGTCAAACACATGAGCCTCAATCATTTCCTCTAGATGTGAGCATTTTTACAGGAGGAATCACAATTGTTTTGTTCAACATTCTTTTTCAATTTTTTATTCTCAGATTTTTAGCTTCTTATATTTACTTTCAAGAACACTGTATGCATCCAATAGCTCATCAAGAGATATATTTTCAGAATCTGAATTTACCTCCGAGGGTGATCCATTCTGCTGATCACTGCCATGATCACTCATACCTGTCATAAGACATTTGTCCTCATTCGCTTCATGGAATCCAATCAATCCATCTAGCATGTCCTTTGCGGAGCTGCAGCTGGAAGCAAAAGGAAAATGATTAGCATCAACTGCAGCAGAGAGTAAACTCAGAACTAAGCAATTTCGATCATGTTTTTACCCATAATCTACACTCCAGACAGGTTCGTCTCCAGGCAACTCATAAGGACCATGTGAGATAAGCTTCCATAGCTTAGGGTCATATGAGTTGACAAGACTGCACATTCTTCTTAACCACAAATCAAAGTTAGAACCATCAAACACAGGTGGAAAATCCATACTGAACACTTTGGTAGACATTGATCTGGATCTTTCTCTAGATCATTAGATCTATGAAAAATAGAGACTTAGCACTGATACCAATTGAAGTCCCGAGATCAATGACACCCAAGAGGGGGGTGAATTGGGTGATTACATATTTTAGAAATCTTTTACCCGATTTAAACAGATATAATGAAAATTCAACTAAGAAATTCAGATCTGTTTAATTACAACTTAGATCTATAAAAATCTATCGCCACGATAGTTCTTTGGTACTAGGCGGAGGTGTGAATCCAAAGATTCTACTCACGCAAGGTGTTATCGTCCTGACAAGACTAACCTTGTCAATCTGAATCCAGCTTTCGATATACCAAAGATCTTTTTAGAGAAAAGATCAATTTATGCTAGATCTGAAGTGACAAAAGCGGAAGAACAATATGCATGAACAATCACACAGAATGGGGTAGAAGAAATGAACCAAACCACACAATAGATAGGAATTTTAAGGTGGTTCGGATGCAACGCCGGCAACCTACGTCTACCCCTCACCAAAACCCTATGAGGCTTCACTGCTGGAAACCAGCACGGGGATGAATCCCCAACACTGAGCCAAGCTCCAGTACACACACAGGACAACGCCTGCAAACACACGGGGACACACCCCAACACACACACGGAGACGGAGTCTCCAACATGATCTGACAACCAGATCAACAACACATGCACACGCTGCAACAGACGCAACACTCTACACACAAGAACACCCGGATCTAGATAGATCCACACACACACGCAGATCTGAAGAGATCCACGCACACATATAAATCTAAATGAAACAATACACAAGACCACGGATCTGAGTTGATCCACACACAACCACGGATCTAGGTAGATCCACACACACATGAATGTTTATAGATTACAAGAACATACATTTGAAGCTCAATTGAAGATAGAGATAGAAACACAAATAAAAGCTTTAGATTTAAGCTCCCCCTTAGTGAATGATGCAGATCTTGGACTGATGTTGCTTCTCCACTTGATTCCCCCTTGATTTGTCTCAGCTTGATCTTGAGAAGCTTGCTCTTGGATGAAGAATTTATGGACGAATCACTGTTCACAGAGTTCTCACAGCAGCTCTCCTTCTCCCCTTGGTAACCTCCTCTTGATTCCTTGAGTGATTAGGGTTTCTTGGCCCAAATATGTGTTTTTATATTACTTGGGTGGTCAAGGGACATGCCAAGACATAGATCCACGAATTTAGGCATGGCTGGTGGCTTTAGAACCCAAAAGTTCAAAAGAGAGGGCTTGAAAATGTTGAAGAGAACAAAGTCAAAATTGGCTGTCTCGAAGGGTTCGGTCGACCGAACTCTGAAAATTTTCAGAGTTTTCCATCCTGGAAAGTTAGGTCGACCGAACTACCCCTTTAGATCTACCGAACTTTCTCAGAGTTTAGTCCCTTGGCTGTTGGAAAATTAGGTCGACCGAAATGGTCCCATAGGTCGACCGAAATCTGGATTTTCTGTAAAAATAGATTGTTAGCCCATAAAAACATGTCTATATGATTAAGCTTTGGATTGAACGTGTGTTTACATCCATGTGAAATTCATTTGAACTCTTTATATGCATCTTAAAAATTGTGAATCATTTTGAACATTTGACATTATGTAAATTTGCCTTAATCACATTCAATGCTTGCTTTTGAGTACTTAGGCATGGCACGAGGCGGAAACCAAGTTCGGGTTTTTGTTATCATCAAAATCACCTGGAGAAACTCAACATCTCAAACCAATTGACTGGCCAAAGTTCCACTGAAAAGTGGTAGACATTGGAGAAGGCTAAGAATGAATTACATTATACAATTTAGGTAAAGAGCTTATCAAGCTACTCATTGACTGCATCTCAAGCAGCATTCTGGAGGATGTTGCCCAGTCCTTTCGAATCTCAAAGTAGTAAGTGACATCCAAGTAACATTTTCTATCATCGTCTACAAACTGAAATGGCAAAAGGTCCTGGTAAATTCTTCACAAGATTAAAGGAACCTAACCAAAAGACTTGGTGCATATGTGCAATAGGTTAAAGACCATGCATTAATTTTCTAAACAACCATCTGTTTACCTTTGTCCTTGCAGTATAAGAACCCCTTGCAAAAATACCAGAAGGAGTGGTTTCTTCTTCCAATTCGTATGTGTATGGCTCTGGCCGAGGGCTGAATGTTCCCAGCATTACTTTTGTATTATCCACTGGAATAGAGGACAAATGAAAGCTAGATATACTGTAATTAAGGAGAAACAACTGAACAAGGAGAACATTTTTCTTTTCATAAGAAGAAACTACGAGAAAGCAAATGTCTAATCACACTGGGAAATAAACATGTGAGGTTGACAGATCTCATCAAGTACAGAAAGTAGTCATGAATCATTAAGTGAGGAATATAATCAATTCTACGTCCCATCGGATGAGGTGGGCTTGACCACGGGAAGGCCGCCGTTGCTTTCCACCACACGAATCCCTTCCCTGAGAGAGGTCGTCGCCACAGCGCCTGAATTCGAGCTCATGGTCACCACAGCCATGCCTCTACTTCTGCTCCTCACCCACCTGATACCCACACCACTGCAGAAGCGATGAGAAAAATGAGGGAATTAACAGGGCGAAGATAGGGGAAGGGAAAGCGGGAGGAAAGCGGCTGGACCAGTTCGCCCACAAGTCCCGCCACACCTGCTGCGGCCAGGGGAGGCAATGCGGCGTGGTGAGGTTGTACTTGTAGCTGCCACTAACTTTGGCCACCGCACTGGATGCTGCCACCACCATCACCTCTCTCTCTCTCTCTCTCTCTCTTCCCCACCTGAGATAGCTGGAGCAGGGCACTGTCACACACAAATCACTGGAGAAGGGGGGCGTTGTGCACAGACCATCGGAGTAGACCACCACCATGGCTACTGCTACTGTTGCCACCACCACTGCAGCTCACCACTATACACCCGTCGACATTAGCCCCCACCGCCTGCTCGCTCACCCTCTGCCACACACCGTTACCACTGGAGCCGTCCGCTCACCCCGCCTGCCACAGAGCCTCGAAGTAGGTGGCGAATGGGGCAGGATCTTCCTTGTGCACAGAAGGCGGTGTAGGGCAGCGGCTGTGGGGTTGCAGTAGGCGGAGCAGGGCAAAGGTGGTGCCGATGATGACCTCGCCTTGATGCGGCATGAGGGATAGGGGTGGCGGAGGGAGGCACGGGCGAGGTGCTGGGGCAGCGCTGAGCAGCGATGGGGGGTGGGGATCTGGCCATGGCCTGCGGCTGGGCTTGAAGGAGGCTGGCTTTTGGAGAGGGGGACGAGTTGCTCCGGCGGGGTAAGGGAGGGGGAGTGATGGGAGGGGAAGAGAAGGAGGGAGAGAATCCTAAATTTTGATGGAAATCGGGTGCCAAAATGGGGGGGGAAATGAAAAACATCGGGGGCTAAATTTTCCGCCTTTGGGGAGTCTCCAATTCTCATGGTTTTTTTTTGTTTTGGTAAGTTACATTTTCCTATGTTTTATTAAAAATATAGGAATATCTAAGGTCTATTCTCACATTTATTTACAAACTGTAGGAATAGATAAACTTTTACGACGTTTCTTACACAACCATCATGATAAGGGGCCCATATAGCTACGCTATAATGAAACGTAGGAAAATTACCTACGTATTTTTTAAAATGTCAGAATATATCGTTTATACCTACTTTTTCTGCAAACGTAGGTAAAATTCGTGGCTATAGGTCCCATTTCTTGTAGTGCACCAAGCCTTCCACTAGCTCTTCCCTTTCCCAACTAATTAGTCCTCCATCACCATTACCTAAACCCTCCATCATCTCTACTATCCCAAATCCGATCATACCCAATCCCCCACTTAACCCTTCACCCAAACCTGTGGCTAAGCTTGAGCAAGGTCCACCTATTTCCACACTCAGGCCAACCTCGCTTGCTTCTGAGCAAGGGGTAGAGCTCGCCATATTTGAGCCTCCACCCACCATCCTCCCAATAATGCCTTCCATTGAACCTTCATCATCCACTGAGCCTACCGCTTCCATCTTACCTTCCTCTACCACCCCTCGGAGCGGGTGTACATCTACAAAAATATGTTCAAAAGAGGATTCTCGAGAGCAGGGTAAGAATAACTTGGTCATGGCTATGCCATTCAAACTCCAAGATTTTATTTGCCAAATCCTAGTTCGTGTTCTCATACTAGGCATGTTTGAGAAGACCAAGTCCCTGCCAATGCTCACCAGGAAAAATGAGTTGACGCCAAGATGACTATGGGCCAGGACGATTACAGTAACACTACTCATTGAGAAGGATATTTACAAAGCTCTCATTACCCCTTGTTCCATCACAGTTCAAATATCTAGTCGAGAGAAGGGGTTCTCCTCCAACATTATAATAACACATTCTGCTGCTAAGGAGATGATAAAGTCCATTCTCAAGGGCAGGTCAGGGCATCCCATGCCAGAGGCCCTCAATGTCATGTCTCCCTCTTTTCAACTTCTATGTAAGGGGCAGGTGCCCATATTATCGAGTACACAAAAGAAGAATATTCTAAGAGCCCTGGGCAATTTGTCACTTATGAAGCTTTCGATGCCGAAGGTCCAACTCCCTCACATTGACGTCACTCACCTATCAAGGGAGCTATCTTTAAAGAAGCTGACAAGGTTTCCAAACTGCAAGCGGAGCTCTCAAATTTTCATTGTGACTACTCGCCAAAAGAGTTGTCATTCACTTTGAAGTGTTCAAGGGATTATATGGCTATTGAAAATTCATCAAATGAGAGCTTATGGGCACTGATCCAACCAATTGAGCCAGTTACACCAAGCGAAATGAGGCCAAGAGGCCATGTTTCTATTAAAAGGCCGCACTTCAAGGGGACATCCATCAAGAAGAAGGGCAAACACAAGGCAAAATTGAAGGCCGAGGGGTCTCACATTGCAGGGTCCTTCATTACTCCCTATTCCATTCCATCACTACTTTTGTTGATCGTTAACTTCTTCTTATGGGACATCTATTGGGTGAGAGGGAGGTTCTCATCTTTGCATTCCACGCATTTACATTCACTCTTTTCTTTTGGGTCTCCAGACCCTCATTATCCTCGTCCTCCGGAACCCTTAGATTCTCCATCTCATTCTCCTATCTTCTCAGAGCATCGCGTCCCTTATCCGCCTCTTTATCTAGAACCTCTGGATTTCCCACAATTTCATCCATCTATTTTTCTAGGGCATCGCGTCCCTTGTTATTCTTCCCCTCTGGGACCTCCGGATCATTCTATTATCTCATAGCATTGCAACCCTCATCTCCCTTTACCTATGGAGCCTTCGGATCCTTCCCCATCTGATTCCTCATCTTTTCATAGCCCTCATATTCCTCAACCATCTATTCTCCTAGGGAATCGTGCATCCCTTATCCTTTTTTCCCTCTGGAACCTCCAAATTTTTCTCCCTCTGATCCTTCTATTCTCCAAGGGCATCGCATCCCTCGTCATCTTAATCCTCTGGAACCTCCGGATTCTTCATTCAATTATTCTCCTTGTTCTTCGGAACCTCTAGATCCACCCCTTTCTATCTACTAATTCATCCTTTTAACTCCTCTTGATCACGGGTTCGACCTGATTCCTCCCGAGCCCTTTGCTCAGGGCACCTACCCTTTCTCTCACTATTTTCAAGACTTTAGTCCTCACTCCTCTCATTAACTTCCTTTTCCTTTTGTAAACCTTTCATGTGATCAGGGTTTATATGCCCTAGTGAGGGAGTTCTAGTCCTCACCTCTTTTCCTTTCTCTTTATTCGTCTGAGTCTGGTCTGGGCACCACTCCTTCATGAATCTACTTCAAATCCTTGTCTCCCTATCTTTTATCTGATCCTGTCCTGTGAGGAATACAAATCCCATGTTGAACCAAAATCACTTCTGACAGCTACTTCTGTAATGAAGGGCTGCAAGGTAACGCATTTGCGTAAGTATGCATTTTCATTATTTCATCCATCTATACACAGTTTTTAACACGAAGTATTTCTTAACATGATTAAGAGTGGTAGTCTAGGCCTCGCCCTAGGTCTTTATTTTAGTCAATGTCGAATAAGTTTTAACTTGCTTCTGTAACACTTTAGGCTACGAAAACCCTGCATAAAGAGTCTAGAATTCCCTCCCCGCTCATTAAGGGCAACCCTAAACATGGGCATTACACACACTTCACGGCATCTTTAGCCATTTTTCTTGGAAAACACCGTTGCTACTTGGGCCATCCTCGAGGACACAATGTCTTTTTCTCTTCTCTACTCAGCCAAAATATGAGGCCAGAGGGAGTCTGGGCAAAACAACCAACCTAAGCATTCCCTGACAAGAGAAAGTCTCAAATAGGGGTAGTCTATTCAGACCTTATTCTCAGTTATCAATTCCAATTTCAATATCTATCAAAGTCCAAAGGACAAACAAAAATAAAAATGTTGAATCAAAACCATCATCAAAATCAAAGAAAAAGAAAAAGAATAAAGGCATGACAAGAGGGTAGTACAGTTGCTCGTGAGACGTTATGAACCCGATCGCATGCGTACTTAAAGAGAATTAAGGTTCGATGATATTGACAAAAAGTCCCAGCACAAAAGATTGACTCTCTAGGCGTTGTGATATGGGAGGAAGTCAAACCCGACATCTTCTAAACCCATATCAGGCTTATCCCCCATTTTTTCTTCTCTTCTCTCTCTAAGACCTAGTGTTTCTCATGTATGGCCTTAATAGGGGCACCGTCAACCTAGGACAGTCAGCTATAGGATGCCACCTCCAAATGCACGCCCTGCTTTGGACAGTTTTTAGCGAAAGGGGAAAGAACAAGGACCCCTAGTCAATGGTCGGAACTATCCTTGGTGTTGTAGTTAGCAATGTCTAATATTTTAAAAAAATTTAAAAATCAAATATATCTAAGAAAACTATAAAAATTCAAATAATTTTAAAATCTATAAAAAATTGAATATTTCCAAGATCCATAAAAATATGCATATTCCAAAAAATTTAAAAAAATGCATATGTTTCCAACTAATTGTATATTCAGATGGTGATATACAGGGACAACTACTACATGCAATGACCAAGAACATGGGATGAGCCCTCTTTTTCATCATGATTGTAATGTCCCAGGTTTTTCAGATATTTTTCGGATCTGGATCCCTGGGTTTCGGATCACTTTCAGGGGTTCTGGAGCGTGTTTTGCGGTTTACGCGTGTTTTTCCCTGACGGACCTACGGAACCCTGTGTAGGGTAAACCGTTACGTTCTCCTACTTCGAGACTATACCAGTGTGACGAGTGTGTTCCGAGGATCGAGGAAATGATTTTTCCCAATTTTTTATATTTTTTGGA
Organism: Amorphophallus konjac; assembly: GCA_022559845.1. NCBI lineage: Eukaryota > Viridiplantae > Streptophyta > Magnoliopsida > Alismatales > Araceae > Amorphophallus > Amorphophallus konjac. The sequence goes on along the minus strand of CM040123.1, from coordinate 343,057,828 downwards.
TTTTCTATATAACCTCCCAGTTTCCTTTTTCTTTTTCTCCTCTTCTTTTTTCTTCTTCTTCCTTCTTCTCTCCCGTGAGCGCACCCCCCCCCCTTCTTGTGACTGTTGCACTCTCTCTCTCCCCGTGTGCTCATGGTCACGGCCCCCTCCTTCCGGCGGCGGCGTGGCGGCGGTGGCGGCGACTAGGCGAGCGCGACGGTGTTGCTCTCGAGGTGAGGGGCGTGGAGATCGTGGGTTTAAAAGCAATGTTTTGATATCAGCGGCGATCTGGCGGCTTCCGGGCTTCTTCGAGGTAGGGGGACGGATCCTTACCCTCCTTACTGCTTTCCCCTTGATTTGTAGGCCATGGGGAGGTCGAGAGGGGTGTTTTTGAGCCGGGAGGGTCAAAATCCATGTTTTGGGATTGAACGTTAGATCTCCCGTTTCGTGGGGTTTTTGACCGATCTAAGGGTATAGAATCATGCTAGGAGGCTTGGGGAAGGATTTCCCTTTGTTTCCCTATCACCTGGGGGTGAATGGGGAGTAGAATGAAGTTTTTGGGCCGTTCCCACCATTCTCAATTTTTTGAAATGAAAACGGTCCTTCCAGGAACCGTTTATATTAAAGGCGGCCATAGGTTTTCCGTTTTTTGACCCCGAGTGTTGGCAGGGCTTGGCGGTCACACGATAGACCGCCAAGGCCCCGCGGTGGCCCTTTGGTTGACCGTTTCCCTCGTGGGGCCGGCGTGACTCCCGAGGCATTTCTGACCGTTGTTTTTCGACCGTTGAACAGTTTTTGGGAGTGGCGGTCATGGGGTGACCGTTTAACCCTGCTTGGCGGTCTCAAGGGAGACCATTTTTAAGCTCCAACGGTCATAAGGCGACCATTTTCCCTTTCTCATAGTCGATTAGCTTGGCGATCCCGATGGGGACCGTTTCTACCTTGGGGTGGCCCATTGGTGGACCGCCTATGTTTCCAGCGGTCTGCAGAAGACCATTTTTTCTTTCAAGGAATGGCGGCCCAGTGGGGACGATTTTCTGGGGTTAGCGGCCTGGCAATAGACCGCTATGCCCCCCCTGGTTCATTCTCCTTGCGGTCATGGGTTGACCGCCTGGATCTCTATAGTGGTCTCAGGGAGACCGTTTTACCTGCCTTGCGGTCCACAGAGGACTGCTAGGCAGAGGGGCGGTCGTAAGTGGACCGCCACTCTGTTTCCTTACATTCGGAGGTTTTCGCGAGTCGAGTCTCACCTCCAGTGACAGGTCCACTAGTCGTAGCCTTCTTACGGCACGCGTGTGCTGACCCACCAGGGGGTGATGGAGCGGCTTACCCGAGAGAGATGATTTTTAGGTTGGTTACCGTAGGGCCCCTCGCCTTTACAGCCTGATTCCGGCTGGGGGAAAACCAGCTAGAGGACCTGACTTAGAGCGGATAGTCTATGTGTGCACACGTAGTTGGGGACGTTGGACCTGCGCTGACGAGCGCAACCCCAACTAGTCTTTGTTTGTGGTACTGGTTACTGTTGTGTCTTAGTCTCCGCCTGGGGCGTTGTAGGGAGACACTGATGCGCGGTGTAAGACGTCAGGGGACGCATCCGGCTTTGCTTCTAGTGGGTGGTGCTCCTGTCTCCTGGCAGGTGCGGACTTGTGTTTTGTCCGATCGAGGTTCGGTTTGCACGGTACGGTTAGTGTAGAAAGCTTTTCCATTTATTTATTATTAATTGCTGGTTGGTTTTACCGTACTCTCGTTAGGTAGCGCTACCTTCCGCACTTGTGCGTGCTTCTCCGCCTTGTTCTTTCTTGCGAGGTGGGTGTCCGAGGGATCTCTACTTAGCCTATGAAATGAGGCTCACCCCTGCGTTTTCAGGTGAGGCGGGGTCGTCACGAGGCACGGCGGAGTTTCAACGTGGTTCTAGTAGCCGAGGTTAGTCGCCAATTACTAGAGCCGGGGTATGCCCCGTGTACTTGTACTTTTCTTTCTATTGACTGTACTTAATTCAGAAATGAGATACACTGGACCTTGTAGTAGTTTAGTTATTTATTTAATTTTTTGCATTATTATTTTATTATATGATGTGCTATCTCTGCAGTTATTTCAGCTTTTCTTGTATCCCCACACCATCCTTTAACCCTTCCGAGTCTTCGGGCTCGTGGGTGGTTGGCGGGGGTTCATGTCGCGCCGGTTCCTTTTCGGTACTCAGATCCCGGGTCGCCACAGTTGGTATCAGAGCGGGGTTGTGGAGGTACATAAGAACCTGAAACGATTACAGTGGTCCAGAAGGTCCCTGAATGTCCTGTAAAGTCGGCGACTCGCGTAGGGCCCCATGTGTTTTATTAATTCTGTTGTTTATCTTTGTTAACATGAGGTTATGGCGCCTAGGAGAGCGACTCGTTCCCAGCAGGGAGAGTCAGGTGGGGGCCAGGAAGGGCAGAGTAGAGCAGCACTTCCGATCAATGCAGCTAAAGAGGCGAGAGTTCTGGGAGCAGAGGACTTCTTCCGGGGCATGTATCAATATGTTCTTCAGCAGCAGGGTGGTGGTGTTGGCGAGGGCTCATCATCTCGAGGTGGTCAAGGTCGTGTGCTGAGAGATTTCTTACAATTCCAACCGCCTCTTTACAATGGGCAGCCAGATCCAGAGGTGGCCAAGGAGTGGCTGGACGATTTGGAGAGGATCTTTAGTTCCATGGAGTGTGCTGAGGAGGAGAAGGTGGTGCTGGCTACGCATCGATTGCAGGGATCAGCTCGGGCATGGTGGACGTCCGAGTCGGTGGCAGTGTTCCAGTCCCGTCCTCTTCGACAGATTACGTGGCGGGAGTTCGTCACGGCTTTTGAGCGTGCGTTTTGCCCATCGTTTATCAGGTCGCAGAGGCTACATGAGTTTCTAGAGTTAGTCCAGGGTGACATGACGGTGATTTAGTACCGATCCAGGTTTATTGAGTTGGGCCGTTATGCGTCTCATATTATGTCAGATGAGGAGGTGAAGATCGAGCAGTTTGTTGGGGGTTTGAGGCCAGAGTTGAGGCATCCCCTGCTTGCATCGGGTTTAGCCACCCTAGATGCAGCTTGCAAGGCAGCAGCGGCGTTGGAGAGAGACTTGCAGAAGGTTCAGGGGTAGGGCATGGTAGGTCAGACGTAGGCAGGTCTTGGTCAGCCGATGGACGTGCAGCAGTAGAGTACCATCCAGCCCTTAGCAGGTGGTTCAAGGGCAGCTCAGTCTGTGGCTTCAGCAGCAGGTTCGTCATCCCTTGGTTCGAAGCTCAAGAAGCTGTTCAAGGAAGCTGGTTTGGTCAGAAGGTGTCAGGATCGCAGGGAGTCGAAGCAGCAGTCGGCGAGCAGTGTTCAACAGCCTGTACCTTATCAGCGCCAGGGTTCGGTGAGTGGTTCTCGGGGCGGGTGTCCTCGGTGCAGTGATTCTCATCCAGGCAGGCAGTGTTCGGCGCCCGTGATTTGCTTTAGGTGTGACCAGCTAGGGCACATGGCACGTGACTGTCCGCAGAGACCGCGTCAGTCGCACGAGTTTCAGCAGCAGCAGCAGTAGTTTCAGCCCCAGTAGCTACCATCGCAGCCGGAGCAGTACCAGCAGCAGGGACAGTTTCCTCAGTTGACTCGATCAGCTACTGTAGGGAGGCAGAGATCCCAAGGCAGAGTTACTTACATGACCAAAGCAGAGGCTGAGGCATCGCAATTGGTGGAAGGTACTCTTCCAATTTTGGGTTGTGCGGCTCGAGTTTTGTTTGATTCTGGTGTGTCCTATTCGTTCATTTCTGATGATTTCGCTCAGAGTGTTGAGGACCCGGTGGCCGAGATGTCTTGTGATTTGGCGGTAGAGTTACCTACCGGTGACTTCATGATCACCCCGTATTGTTTTGAGAAGGTGCCTGTGTGGGTGGAAGGGCAGAACTTACCGGCCAGGCTTTTTGCATTACCGCTTCAGGACTTTGACTTGATTTTGGGCATGGATTGGCTCGAGGCCCATCATGCCATGGTGGATTGCAGCTCGAAGAAGGTTTACTTCTGGTAGCTTCATGGACCCACCTTTTATTTCCAAGGTATCTGGTTTTCTTCCTCCCGTCTTCTTATTTCAGCTATTAGGGCTCGTAGATTGCTTGACACGGGTTGTTAGGGTTTTCTCGCTTCGGTTATCGTGGTCGATCGGCAGTGTCCGGATGTGGAGGATATTCCGGTAGTGTGCGAGTTTTCTGATGTTTTTCTCGAGGAGTTGCCAGGGTTGCCACCGCGGCGAGAGATCAATTTCGTGATTAAGGTGGTACCAGGTACAGCGCCCATGTCGAAGGCCCCTTATCGTATGGCGCATGCGGGGTTGAGAGAGCTGAAGGCGTAGTTGCAGGGGTTGCTGGCCAAGGGGTATATTCGTCCTAGTTTTTCCCCGCGGGGTGCGCCTGTGTTGTTCATGAAGAAGAAGGATGGTAGTCTGAGGTTGTTCATTGACAACCGGCAGTTGAACCGGGCGACTATTAAGAACAAGTATCCATTACCTCGGATTGATGACTTGTTTGATCAGCTTCAGTCGGCCCGGGTGTTTTCGCGGATCGATTTGAGATCGGGCTATTATCAGCTGCGGATTTGAGAGTCTGATGTTGTGAAGACTATGTTCTGCTCAAGGTATGGGCATTATGAGTTCTTGGTGATGCCGTTTGGGCTCACCAATGCCCCCGCGGCATTTATGGATTTGATGCCTAGGGTGTTTCATCCGTATCTAGACCAGTTCGTGGTCGTATTTGTGGACGACATCCTCATGTATTTGCGGTCTACTGAGGAGCATGTGCATCATTTGAGGGTGGTGTTGCAGACCTTGCAAGATCACCAATTGTATGCCAAGATTAGCAAGTGTGAGTTTTGGCTCTGAGAGGTGCACTTTCTGGGGCATGTGATTTCTGGTGATGGTGTTTCCGTGGACCCGGCCAAGGTCGAGGCTGTGGTGCAGTGGCCGGGGCCGAGTACTATCACGGAGATTCGGAGCTTTTTGGGACTCGCTAGTTATTATAGGAGGTTTATCCAGCATTTTGCTCGTATTGCGGCTCCGATGACCAGGTTTACACTGAAGGATGTGCCATTTATCTAGATGGAGGAGTGTGAGCAGAGCTTTATGGAGCTGAAGAGATTGCTCACTACTGCTCCGGTGTTGGTGTTGCCTTTAGGATCGAGAGGTTTTGTGGTGTGTACGGATGCTTCTAGGGTAGGTCTGGGTGTTGTGTTGATGCAGCATGGTCGAGTTGTGGGGTATGCATCTCGACAGTTGAAGCCACATGAGGTGAACTACCCTACTCATGATCTTGAGCTGGCGACAGTGATTTTCGCTCTAAAGATCTGGAGGCATTATCTGTACGGCGAGAAGTTTAAGCTTTTCACTGACCATCAGAGTTTGAGGTATGTGTTTACCCAGAAGGACCTTAACCTCAGGCAGAGGAGGTGGATGGAGTACATGAAAGATTATGATTTTACTCTATCGTATCAGCCTGGCAGGATGAATGTCATGGCTGACGCCTTGAGTAGGAAGGTGGTGGTCAGTGGGATGTTGTTCAGGAAGTGGAGGCTATGGGAGCAGGTGCCGACCATGACTTTTAGGCTCAAGATCTCTCAGGATCAGGGTTCGACTGTTCTCGCGAGCTTGACTGTCACGCCAGCTATTCATCGGCAAGTGACGGAGGCTCAGTGTGCGGACCTCGGGCTACCTCGAATTTTGTTGATGGCTGAGGTGGAGTTTGGTGAGGATGGAGCAGTGAGGTTCAGAGGTAGGTTGTACGTCCCAACCGAGGAGCAGGTGAGGTGTGAGGTATTGCGAGAGGCCCATGGGAGTCGATATGCCGTGCACCCCGGATCAGCTAAGATGTACCAGAACCTGAAGAGTCAGTTTTGGTGGCCTGAGATGAAGAGAGATGTTGCGGAGTTCATGGCCAGGTGTTTGACCTGTCAGCATGTGAAGGCTGAGCACTAGCGACTGGGAGGTACACTTCAGCCCTTGGAGATTCCTGCGTGGAAGTGGGACCACGTGACCACTGATTTCATGGTTGGATTGCCGAGGACGTCCAGTGGGCAAGATAGTATCTAGTTATTGGTGGATAGACTGACGAAGACGGCTCGGTTGCTGCCGATCAAAGTCAGTTGAAGCGTGCATAAGTTGGCCCGATTATACGTGGAGCAAATTGTTCTGTTACATGGATTTTCCATCTCCATTGTGTCTGATCGTGATCCACGTTTCACTTTGGGATTCTAGAGGAGTTTCCAGAGCGCTCTAGGCACGGAGTTAGCTTTTAGATCGGCGTACCATCCTCAGTCGGACGGGCAGTCTGAGAGGACTATCCAGACCTTGGAGGACATGTTGTGGTCATGTTGAGGTCATGTTGCTTGAAATGGCAGGGGAGTTGGACCCACCATCTACCATTAGTGGAGTTTACCTATAACAATAGCTATCATTCGAGCATTGGCATGGCTCCGTATGAGGCGTTGTATGGGTGACCTTGTCGGACCCCGCTTGATTGGTTTGAGGTGGGCGAGCGTGTCCTGACAGGATAGGATTTGGTGCAGTAGTGTGTTGAGGTGGTGCATTTTGTTCGGCAGAAGATGTTGGCGGCGCAGAGCCGGCAGAAGAGTTATGCCGATCGGAGGAGGCAACCTCTCAGCTTTGCTGTGGGAGATCGGGTGTTTCTGAGAGTCTCTCCCATGAAGGGTGCAATGCGCTTCGACAGACGTGGGAAGTTGAGTCCCCCTACATTGGTCCTTTTCTTATTGTCGAGCATATTGGTGAAGTTGCTTATCGGTTGCAGTTACCTCCGGAGTTGTCTATTGTGCATGACGTGTTCCATGTGTCGATGCACCGGAAGTATATGCCCGATGATTCCCATGTTTTGGAGGACGTTGTGTGGCCCGAGGTGACCCCAGACTTGTCCCTTCCGGAGTGCCCTATCCGCGTTGAGGATCGGCGTGAGCAGCGCTTGCAGAACAAGGTTATTCCTCTAGTTAAGGTGGTCTGGCAGCGTCATTCAGGTGGTGAGGCGTCGTGGGAGCGTGAGGATGAGATGCGGCAGCAGTATCCTTACTTGTTTGAGTGAGATTTCTCCCCTACTCCTGTGCTTCATTCTTAATTTCGAGAACGAAATTTATTTAAGGGAGGAGGGCTGTAATGTCCTAGGTTTTTCGAATATTTTTCGGATCTGGATCTGTGGGTTTCAGATCACTTTCGGGGGTTTCGGAGCGTGTTTTGTGGTTTACGCGTGTTTTTCCTTACAGACTTTCGAAACCCTGTGTAGGGCAAACCATTGCGTTCTCCTACTCCGGGAATTTACCAGTGTGACGAGTGTGTTTCGAGGATCGAGGAAATGATTTTTCCAAATTTTTTATATTTTTTGGATTTCCTATATAACCTCCCAGTTTCCTTTTTCTTGTTCTCCTTTTCTTCTTTCTTCTTCTTCCTTCTTCTCTCCCGTAAGCGCACCCCCCCATTCTTGTGACCGTTGCACTCTCTCTCTCCCCGTGTGTTCATGGTCACGGCCCCCTCCCTCCTGCGGCGGCGTGGCGGCGGCGACGAGGCGAGCGCGGCGGTGCTGCTCTCGCGGTGAGGGACGTGGAGATCATGAGTTTAAAAGCAAGGTTTTGAGATCGACGGCGATCTGGCAGCTTCCGGGCTTCTTCGAGGTAGGGGGACGGATCCTTACCCTCTTTACTGCTTTCCCCTTGATTTGTAGGCCGTGGGGAGGTCGAGAGGGGTATTTTTGCGTCGGGATGGTCAAAATCCATGTTTTGGGATTGAGCGTCGGATCTCCCGTTTCGTGTGGTTTTTGACCGATCTAAGGGTTTAGAATCATGCTAGGAGGGTTGGGGAAGGATTTCCCTTTGTTTCCTCATCACCTGGGGGTGAATGGAGCGTGGAATGGCGTTTTTGGGCTATTCCTGCCGTTCTCGATTTTCTGAAATGAAAACGGTCCATCCAGGAACCGTTTCTATTAAAGGCGGCCATAGGTGGGCCGTTTTCTGACCCAAAGTGTCGGCAGGGCTTGGAGATCACACGATAGACCGCCAAGGCCCCGCGGCGGCCCTTTGGCCGACCATTTTCCTCGTGGGGCCGGCGTGACTCCAGAGGCATTTCTGACCGTTGTATTTCGACCGTTGAACAATTTTTGGGAGTGGCGGTCATGGGGTGACCGTTTAACCCTGCTTGGCGGTCCCAAGGGAGACCATTTTTAAGCTCCAACGGTCATAAGGCGACCATTTTCCCTTTCTCATAGTCGGTTAGTTTAGCGATCCCGATGGGGACCGTTTCTACCTTGGGGCGGCCCATTGGTGGACCGCCTATGTTTCTAGCGGTCTACAGAAGACCGTTTTTCTTCCGAGTAATGGCGGCCCAGTGGGGACCATGTTTTGGGATTAGCGGCCTGGCAATAGATCGCTATGCCCCCCCTGGTTCATTCTCCTTGCGGTCATGGGTTGACCGCCTGGATCACTATAGCGGTCTCAGGGAGACCATTTTACCTGCCTTGCGATCCAGAGAGGACCGCTAGGCTAAGGGGCTGTCGTGAGTGGACCGCCACGCTGTTTCCTTACGTTCGGAGGTTTTCGCGAGTCGAGTCTCACCTCTAGTGACAGGTCCACTAGTCGTAGCCTTCTTACGGCACGCATGTACTGACCCACCTGGGGGTGGTGGAGCGGCTTACCCGAGAGAGATGGTTTTTAGGCTGGTTACCGTGAGGCCCCTCGCCTTTGCAGCCTGAGTCCGGCTGGGGGGAAAACCAGCTAGAGGACCCGACTTAGAGCGGATAGTCTGTGTGTGCACACATAGTTAGGGGCATTGGACCCTTGCTGACGAGCGTGACCCCAGCTAGTCCTTGTTTGTGGTACTGGTTACTGTTGTGTCTTAGTCTCCGCCTGGGGCGTTGTAGGGAGACACTGAGGCGTGGTGTAAGACGTCAGGGGACGCATCCGAATTTGCTTCTAGTGGGTGGTGCTCCTGTCTCCTAGCAGGTGTGGACTTGTGTTTTGTCCGACCGAGGTTCAGTTTGCACGGTATGGTTAGTGTAGAGAGCTTTTCCATTTATTTATTATTGCTAGTTGGTTTTACAGTACTCTCGTTAAGTAGCGTTACGTTCCGCACTTATGTGTGCTTCTCCACCTTGTTCTTTCGTGTGAGGTGAGGATCCGAGAGATCCCTACTGAGCCTATGAAATAAGGCTCACCCCTGCATTTTCATGTGAGGCGGGGTCATCACGAGGCACGGCGGAGTTTCAGCATGGTTCTAGTAGCCGAGGTTAGTCGCCAGTTGCCAGAGTCGGGGTATGCCCCTTGTACTTGTACTTTTCTTTCTGTTGACTGTACTTAATTCAGACATGAGATACACTGGACCTTGTAGCACTTTAGTTATTTATTTACTTTTTTGCATTATTATTTTGTTGTATATTGTGCTATCTCTGCAATTATTTTGGTTTCTCTTGTATCCCCACACCATCCTTTAACTCTTCCGAGTCTTCAGGCTCGTAGGTGGCGGGTCGGGGTTCGAGTCACGCAGATTCCTTTCCGATACTCGGATCCCGGGTCGCCACAATGATCAACCTTAATATTCTCTCTAATTCCTCCCTTGGTTCTGAACCACATCATTTACTGTTATCTCTCTGATTATTTCTGCCACTCTCAGCATCATCACTATGATCTTCTGACCCCAAGTCTTTGTCATTGGCCAAATTCATCATACTCGTAATCTTAAAAACAAACGATGATTCTTTGAATCTTTAAATGCTTGAATGATTGAATGCTTTGATCCATATTCTTTTTGTTCATTGCTTGTTATATTCCATGATATCTTGGCTAATGAATTTTGAGTGCAGGAAAGAAGACGTTTGGTCCCACCGTCCGGACGCTCTCAGTCCCACGATGACTGCATCATGATTCCTTTCTCAATCTTTGCATAATTATTGCTCCACCATCTTCCTTGTATGTATTTTTATTATATGTTATCTACGCTATTAGATTATATCAAGGACCTTATGATTTTGATAAATATAAAATTTAAGTTCTTCTTCATCAAAAATAATGATAATTTCAGAGGAATCTTGGTCACACGAATAGGCCATCAGGCCTTCCAAGACTGGGGTTGATGATTCTCTTTTGTGAGTTGGTTCGTAGATAAATGAGCTTCGGCTTAGTATTAGCTCATGAAATCGGTATCTTGACCTAGTATGGGTAGCTTAACAATATTATCCTTGATTACATTCTATTTTAATTTATTTTAATTTTTTCCTTTAAACACAGCATGCATTCATGTAGGACCTTGATTCAACTATGAAAAATCTCTCCTATATCTCATTTTTATCGTCACTTGATTATTAATTTCCCTAATATGAGATATTCCACTCTAAATTTTTTTTTTATCAAAAAACTTTCCTAGGTGCATTAGAGGACCAATGCACAGCTAGGAGGTGAAATTTTATTCATATAGATGAGTCTAAAGAATTACATTGTGCGGATGCTAGGCATTCCTAGCTTGTCCAATCGGGCAGCGCCTCTAATAATACTTGGAAGCTGCTGCTGGGAGGAAAAATAAAAGTTACATTTGTTTGTGCAAGCTAGATTGGCCAGAGAATCTGCCACCTTATTCGCCTCACGAAAGATATGAGTGATGGTATCATTAGCTGAGAGAAGGGCCCGAATTTCACTCACATACTTCAGTATCTCCCAGGGATAAGGAATCTTGTGATTAATAACTTGGACCAGAGTTTGGGAATCACATTCAATGTTGCTCGGATGTGAAGTGATGGTTCTCAGGTATTTTAGACCATCCTTTAGAGCTCTAGCTTCTGCCATCATGCTGCTAGCTTGAGCATAAAAATGGGAAAAGGCCAAGATGATTGACCCATGAGAGTCCCTGATAACTCCACCCCCACCCGAAACCTTAGCAAGCTTGGAAGCACCGTCCGTGTTCAGTTTAATGTAAGGCCAAGGAGGAAATTGCCATTTGATAAGTTTCATCTTTGGATTGTTGTTCCTGATGGACTGAATACCACATGCAGCTAAGACTGTTTTCCTTTCATGTTTATCTTCCAGAAGCTTTGACAGCGCAAGTGATTGCTTTACCTGGGAGAGAATTTTTTGGATCATGTTCTGAATTTTTGGAGGCTTGTCCTCATGGATGACAGAGTTTCTAGTAGTCCACATCTCCCACAAGCTGAAACCAGCCACAGCAATAATGAAGAGACCAAATAGAGATTTACCAGCAGCAGTTTGAATATTTTTGGAAATGAGTTCTCTGGCTGTCCTACCTCCTATCTCCAGTCCTTTAGTTTGAAAGAAGGACCAGATGTTCACAGCCCAGTCACTCTGAATAAAGAGATGGTCATTTTCCTCTTCAGTATGGTTCTGACAGCATTTGCATTTGGAGCATATAGGGATACCACAAGCTTTTATATTCTGATCAGTGGGCAGACAGTTGAAAAATACTTTCCAGATGTGCAGTGATATTTTGGTTGGAATCCATGGGGACCAAATGCGATTCCAGTTGATATTCATCTCCATTAGTTGTGAGTGTTGGGTATGCATCATTTTTTTATAAATGGAGGAGACAGTGTAGTTCCCATTTCCTGATAATGACCAGATGAAATGATCTGAATAAGGAGTCAAAATGGTTGGTGTCAAAGTTCTCCTGATATCTGCTGGTAGGTGCAGTTCCATGACATGAGTGTCCTCCGGGCTAGGATTCATGATTATGTCTCTAACAGTTGCATTTTTATTGGGGATACTATCACTGCATATATAAGAAGCAAGTGTTCTGTTTCCCAGCCATGTGTCCTGCCAGAAATTTGTTAGAGCCCCATCACCCAGTATGACCCTCTGATTGTGCAGAATGATTGTTTTTGCTTTAGTCAAGCTGCTTTTGTTGATGCCCTTCATGCCTTTGAAATTTACCTCAGAAAGATGTGCATTCTGAATATACTTTGCCCTGAAAAACTCTGCCCAGAGGGATTGAGAATGTAGACCATTCCACAGCATTTTGATCCGTAGGGCAAGGTCCATATGTCTTAGGGACATGATCCCAAGACCGCCCTACTCAATAGGTTTGCATACAGATTTCCAAGATCTCCAGTGTTTCCTGTTGCCATAATTCGAGGAGCCCCAGAAAAATTAGCAAAGGATCTGTCCATCATCTGATGTATGCCAGCATGCAGAGGGGTGGATGCTAGAATATAAATTGGGATGGACGACAGAACATGTTTGATCAAGATTAAACGAGCACTCTGAGAAAGTAATCTAGCTTGCCATCCTTCTATACGCTTCTGAATGGTGGTGATGATGCCAGCAAAAAATACTTTTTTAGTTCTGCCCAAAACCAGAGGGTAACCCAAGTATTCCACTCTAAATTAATTCCTCAATTCTCCTTGTTGCTGTTTTGAGCTGTTTCTCTGAAAACTCCTTTCTTTGGATTCGCTCCTCTTTATCTCATTCACTCCTTTACTCCTTGGATCCACCTTGGCTATAGCATGACCACATGGTTGGTAATCGCTCTCCAATGGTGAAACCTACAAGTTTATGACTCGGGATACTTTCCTAACACTAGAAGTTGATTTGTCTTCTTTCTCTCCTTCGTGCCCGCGTGCACATTTATCCTTTCTTTTTATTCCTCACATCCAAACAATTGCTGATTTTATTGAACCTTCTCAAGATCGCTTCATCTTGAACTTTGGAACAATTCTTAACATGTGGTGTTGATAGCGTGTCTCATCACATCTTAGCATCTACTTTTCAGTCCGCTCTCACTTCATTCCATTTCATTACGTTACATTTCACTACATTCTATTTCATTCCACTCTGTGTCACTCCCTTGCAAAGCAGACGTCAAGGCGGAGCAGCCGTAGATACGTCAAAATTGACATCACTTTGAGCAAATCTCTTATCGCGCTATAATGCCCCAAAGTGACCCTGAAATCGACGTATTTGAGTGGCTTTCCCTATTTTTCTTTATTATTTCCTCTTTTTCAATTTTTCAGATTTTTTTCAAACCTTTATCCCATTTTTCTGGCCTTTTTTTCCGGCCTTCTTGGCATCTCCCTTAACGCGGCGCCCTCGGCGACCACGTTCATCCTGATCGCAGTCGAGGAGGCGACCACGTTCATGTAATTCACGTACGGGCAGAAGGCGCTATTTCTTGAATTGGTGATTGACTGCTCAAACACCATTTTTTAAATAACGTCAGCCTCCGAGACGTCATTTCAAATCCATTTTCCTTAAAATTTGAAATTATTTTATAAATAGCATCTCTCTAAACTAACACCATTTAAATGGAGTATTTCTAGAAAGACGCCATTTTTTAATTTCTTTCCGTATTTTGGCCATTTAATTCTGACCAAAATTTATATTATTCTTGAAATGGCACCTCTACTAAGACGCCATTTTCTCACCGATTTTGGCAACTTATTCCTTTCCATAATTTGATTTCTAAATAGCATCTTTCCAAACGGACACCATTTAAATAGAGCCTTCTTGAGTTGACGCCATTTCTTCTAGAATCCGTTTCGAAAACTAACCCCTCTCTACTTCATTTTTATTACTTTTTCAGCTTAGAAAAAGGTTCATATGACTTTCTATGGCAACGACAACACTTGAAGGAATGATTTCTCTCTCTAAATCCTAATAAAACTCCATTTTTTCACTTTATGAGAATTTTAATTTCAAATTTCCTCCCCTATAAATAGGACCCCTCTCTTAAGGGCTCAAGAGGCTGAAATTCTACATCCTTGGAGAAACTCTGCTGGAAGGTGGTGCCAAGAAAGAAGGAGAGAGTCTCCCACATGCTTGAAGGCTACATGCTTGAAGGCCACATGTCTTGGAGCTCCTTCCCTCCTTCCTCCTTTGAAGAATCTTGAAGTCCTCTTTTGGAGAAAAATCAATAAGCCTATCTTTTCTTTTATATCTCTTTTTTTCTTTAGTATTAATTCATGTATCATATCTCCCTCTTATTTTTTATATTTATCATCTCAATTATATTGAGATCCTCCATAGTGTGACACTTGCACTCTCTCTCATATCATCATTTTTATCTTACCCTTTGGATAGGGGTTTAAGGCCAAACACTAATAAGGTGTGTTCCTTGACATGTTTCTTATTATTTTATCTATTAAGAATTTGGTACTACACACCTCATATTCCTAAGCCAATCTTTGTTGTTTGTTTGTTCGTTTATTTTGTATGGGTAATCAAAGAAAGCTCTCTTCATCGGCCGGCCGATTGGAAGAGAAGGTTAGAACTCACATTCTCCCCTCTTAAAAGGTATTTATCACGTGATCCCTTTATCTTTTATTGTTATTATCATTTGAGGCCCGCGTGTTTTTGACGATCACACATCTTTCTTTTTAGCATCCTCATGCTCTCTCTCTTATATTCTTCATTTCTAAAATCTTGTTGATTTTTAAAATATACAGTGGTGTCCTACTTGATCATGGGGATCTCCCATCACTCTCTCGCTCGTTCCCAACAAGAAGACCTTGAGGCGGGCATCTCGGCGATGTGGGTGTGACCCAGCCCTTGCCATGGCAAGACTCGTGACCCAAGCCCCAACGTTCACCCATTGGAGAGTTTCGTGGCGTTCAGGATGCACGCTCACGAAGATTTTGCTCGAGGATTGGAGATGCTTTCGTGGGCTGGAGAAGCCTTCGTGGGCCTTGGTTGGGCCGCACTTATGGAGCCATGACAGGGCGGGGTACATTGCCATGGGCCTGGAATTATCGGGCCGCGCTGGGCCTGGTGAATTTTCCCTTCCTCGAGTAGTAAGGCTCGCTGCACACTCAGGGTGTGCTGCACACTCTTGGTATGTAGGATATTTAATTTTTTTTATTTTTTTTGAAAAAAATTTAAAGTGGCTCCCAAGATACCTTAGTTTGGGGTGCAAGCCACATCATTATTGGATTACTCAAAAAGAAATAAAAAAAGAAATCAGATCACATGAATATTGTTGAGCTCATTCTTTTAAAAATTATTTCATTTTATTTTTATTTTTTTAGATAATCGAACGGGACATGACTTACACTCCAAATTAAGATACTTTGAGGACCACTTCAAAAAAAATCTAAAAAATTAAAAAATTAAAGACACTGTACACCCAGAGTGTGTAGCACATCTCGATGTGTAGCTATTAGCCTTCTCCCCTTCTTTAACATCCTTATGTAATTAGTCATCCATATTCGTCATCCAAAAATATTACATTATCGTGCAGATGATAAGACATTCGCAACTATATATCTTTGAATATTCCTTCGAGGAAACTATATAGATATATATTCCAACGAAATTTTGGCATGGTCATATATTTATAATATAATATAATGCCCATGAACTGTCATATTATATACCTGCATTAAAATACATTAGGTTCCTACGTCTACCATGTGATACTTCTTGTGGCACTTATCTGATTATAACTACATACAGGTTATGTAAACAGACTTTTCATATATAGTTGATGATATTCTACCCTCGAAGCCATCAGATAATACGTACACCATATGGTTATGTCGGTTGGTGGACGGCCACCAAACATATACCTAAGGTTAAAAGAATCGGTGCCTAACAAATGGTGCCTAACAAATTTGAAAATGAGGCACGAGTTTTGGCATTCACGGCGTGGGGAGAGGGTACACAGTGGGGGTGGGATGGAGGGGAGGTGGTGGAGGCACCCTATAAAAGGATGGGTTACACCCATCGAAAATCATACATTTGGAATACACTCACCTCGCCGGAGTCCCAAACCCGATCTCACACTCACTCACCTCATCGGCGACGACCTTACACTAGTATCATAGCGGTGTCTCGATCTGCCCTCTTGCCTCATCCGTCGTCGTGCCTCCACCAAATAGATGCCCACCGTTGTAGCCGCACCCCTGCCCGACTACCGCCCCGCCATCTCCTATGGGCTCCATTATAGTCGGCCTCTTTTTTCCCCTCACCCCAGTGATGCTGCTCTTCTCGACTGCACCACCGGCCTCCACCACAGCTACTGCCACTCCAGGAATCATCTGTCGCTGACATCGCCGATGTCATTGGCCCCCGTTGCCCCACCTCAAGCACCACCGACGACCACACAACCCGTCGCTGCCTCCATCTGCTACTCTTGTTGCTCGCCTCAGCCTCAGGGGCCATTACTGCATCAGCCATTGCCGCCACTGCTGCGTCGGCCACTGCTATGCCGGTCACTACTTGCCGTGGCCGAATGGCGATCTCAGCCGATAGATCTCATTCGACATCGCCCCTCTTCTCTTCTCTTCTCCGAATTGTCTCGATCCGCTCGGTGTCGTGGTTCACAACTCCCCCCACCGCCACTGAGCCTCGCCACCCTTGCCACCGCCGTCTGCCACTACCTTGAGATGCCCATTACCGCCACCCACCAACGCTGCTATTGTGACATTCACCATATGCCGAAGTCACCTCATATGCGACGCCGCCCCTCTGCCCTATTATTGATGTTGTTCACTGCTCAAAGCCCTTGCTGCTCAAAGCCCTTACCGCCAGCCTCCTTCACCTCCCCTCCAGACGCCAGTAGCGATTACAGCACATGTAAGATGTAGGAAGGTGATAGCGTGGTTGAGTATGTGAATAAAATGATTGTCATGGCTAAAGAGCTATCAACTACTAGAACTGACATTCCAGGGAAAATGCAGGTGGCAACTATATTGAATAGTTGGTCAGCATCACTAGATATGGCTACCACAACCTTAAGAACGAGTGGTCACATTATACGTGTCAGAGACTTGCCAGCTAGATTATGTAGATTATGAAAAAATCCACAAGATTTTTTAAAAATAAAAATTATAATGAATTATGTGGGAAAAAGGAATAAAATGGGAAAAGGAAGCATGTAGATGCTAACAAGGAGTGTGATCGTCGGAGACTCGCGGGCCTCAAAGGAATTTCACAAATAAAAACAAAGGAGGTGATCACGAATAAATACCTTTAAAAGCGTGGGAGAGATTGTGAGATTTGACCTTCTCTTCCAATCGGACCGACCGATGAAGAGAGCTTTTCTTTAAGATTACCCTTGTAAAAACATAATAAACAACCAACAAAAGAATTGGATTAGAAATTGAAGATGTGTAGCGTCAAATTCTTCATAAACATAAACATGGAAGCATGAAATAAGACACACCTTGTTTGTGTTTGGCCTTTAAACCGCTATGCAAAGGGTAGGTAAAAATGATGTGATGGTAAAAGGGAGGTGTGCAAGTGTTGCACAAAGGAGGATCTCAATATGGAGATGAGAAGAAATAAAAGAAAGAGGGAGTATGATGCATGTAATGCTAATTAAAATAAAGAGATAGAAGATATAAAAGGTAAAGAAAAACTTATTGATTTTCTCCAAAAGGGCTTCAAGGATCTTAAATGTTCTTCAAAGAGAGAAGAAGCTCCAAGGGGATGTGGCCTTCAATGCATGGGAGACTCCTTCTCCTCCAAGGAGCGCCCTCCTTCCAGCTGAGTTTCCCCAAGATCAATAAAATTCAACCTTAAGAATATGGGAGAGGGGGTCCTATTTATATAGCAGAAATTCAGAGTTTAATTCTTTTAAAAATATAAAACTGAGTTTTAATGGGATTTAGAGAGAATCATCCATCTTCCAAGTGTCCTCACAACCTTAGAAAGTCATAGAAACCCTTTTCCCAAGTGGAAAAGAAGGATAAAATGAGGAAGGGAAGGGCTTAATTTCAAAAAAAAAATCTGTAAGAATTCACGTCCAACCTAGTTGTCGCTAATTAATCCGCGTCAACATAGAGAGGTGCCAATTCAGGATCATTTATGGAAAGTTTAGAAATTACCAAAATTAGAAACGAATTCGCGTCCACAAGGATTGACGCGAATTAGGAATGAATACGAATTTTGGTAGGATTTAAAAGCTCAAAAATAGGGAAGGAAATTCGCGTCCATTGCCACATACGCTAATTTAAATAAACGTCAGCGGAGCAGACGCCATTTCAAAATTATTTTTGGAAAGTTAGAAATTACCAAAATTTGGAAAAGAATTCGCGTCCACCTCTTCGAACGTTGATTTGAAAATTGGCGACTTTGTGGAATGACGTTGATTCAAAATTAATATGAATTTGGGACGAATTGATGAAGAAAAGAATTCACATCCACTGCTCGGGATGCGAATTTAAAAATTAGCACATTTCCAGAAAGGCGTCAATTCAATATTAATACGAATTTTGGACAATTTGATGAAGAAAAGAATTGGCGTCTGATATGCTGACCTTAATTCAAAGATTTGGCGTCCACTAGATTTGACTCTAATTCAAAAAGGGCCCGAAAAATTAAAGAAAATCTTAAAAAATCAAGAAAATAGAAGAAAAATAGGTAACAGTTAAATAATCAAGAAAAGTGAAGAAAATCACTCAAACAAGTCGATTCGAGGATCAATTTGGGGCATTATGATGCGATAGGAGATGTACTCAATATGATGTCAATTTTGGCGTGTCTACAGCTGCCCTGCCTTGACATCTGCTTTGCAAGGGAGTGACACGGAATAGAATGGAATGGAACGAAATGAAATGAAGTGTAATGGAGTGGAATGAAGTGTAAAGAAGTGCAATGGAATAGAGTGAAGTGAGAGCGAACTAAAAAGTAGATGTCAAGATGTGATGAGACACGCGATCAACATCACCTGATAAGAATCGTTCTAAAGTTCAAGATGAAGCAATCTTAAGAAGGTTCAATTAAATCAACTATTGTTTGGAAGTGGGAAGGAAAAGTGTGCACGCAGGCACGAAGGAAAGGATAAAGAAGGCGATCAACTTCCAGCGCGGTGGAAGTGTCCCAGGTCGTAAACCTGTAGGTTTCACCATTAGAGAGTGGTTACCAGTCAATGTGGACGTGATGTAGTCAAGGTAGATCTAAAGAAAAAAGATTGAATAAGGGGATAGAAATCTAAATAAAGGAGTTTTCAAGGAAACAACTCAAAACGGCAATAAGGCGAACTGAGGACTCAATTCGGAATAGAATATCTCATATCATGAGAATTGATTATCAATTGAATCTCAAAATTGAGTTATAAGAATGATTTTTCAAGGTTAAATCAAAATCCTACATAAATGCATGTTGGGTTTAAAGGAAAAAATTAAAATAAATAAAAAATAAAAAATAATCAAAGATAATATTGTTAAGCTGCCCAGACTGAGTCAAGACACTGATTTCGTGAGTTGGCACTAAGTCAAAGCTCATTTATCCGCATACCAACTCGCAAAAGGGAACCATCGTCCTCAGTCTTGGATGGCTCAACGGCCTATCCGTGCGACTAAGATTCCACTGAAATTATCATCATTTTTTATAAAGGGGAACTTAAATTCTAGATTTATTAAAGTCACAAGGTCCTTGATATAATCTAATAGCGTAGATATCATATAGTAAAAAAATGCATACAGGGAAGATGGTGAAGGCAATGAACATGTTGGGAATTAAGAAATGAAATGTAGCAATCACCGTGGGACCTGGATGATGCCCGGACGGTGGGGCCAAAAAGCTTTTTTTCCTACGCTCAAAAAATTGTTAGCCAAGATATCATGAAATATAACAATCAATGAATAAAAGCAATTTTAAGCACGAATAGCATAGCATTGATAGCATCAAAGAACTGTATTAAAAGTATAGCGACAAGCATTAAAGCGCTTAAGGCATGATATAGACCAAAGCATTCAAAGTATTCAAGCACTCAAAGAATCATTGTTATCATTTGCTTTATAGATTATGAGGATGACAACCTTGGCCAATGACAAAGGTTTGGTCTTGAAGGATTCGGAATAATAATGCTGAGAATGACAGGAATAATCAGGTAAAGTGAGAGTGAATGACATTATTTGGAACAAAGGGAGGGAATCGAAAATTGATTGTGAGTGAAAGAGAGGACTCATCCCATGTTCTTGGTCCTTCTTGCATAAAGTTGTCCCGGTAAGACACCATCTGCACAAACAGTTAGTGAAAAATACAATGCTCTTTTTTGTTTTTCATTTTGTCGAGAATATTCAAATTTTCTTGGATTTTGGAAAAAAATATTTAAATTTTTATGGATTTTGAATAATATTTAAATTTTTATGAATTTTAAAAATATTTGAATTTTTATGGATTTTAAACAATATTTGAATTTTTATGACTTTTAGAAATATTCAATTTTTTTTGAATTTTTAGTTTAGACACTGCTAATTGCAACACCAAGGGTAGTTTAAATCACTGGCTGGGGGTCGTTGTTCCTTCCCCTTTTGCTAATTAAGAGCGGCCCAAAGCAGGGCGTGCATTGAAGGTGGCGCCATATAGTCGGCTGTCCTTGGTTAACGGTGCCCCTACTAAGGCCATATCTGAGAAACACTCGGTCTTGGAGGGAGAAGAGAAAAAAATGGGGATAAGCCTGATAAGAGTTAAGAAGATGTTGGATTTGACTTCCTTCCATAGCACAACCCCTAAAGATTCAGTCTGTTGCACCAGGACTTTTCAGCATATCATCGAACCTTAATTCTCTTTTAGACACGTATACGATCGAGCTCATAACGTCCCGTGAGAAAACTATACTGCCCTCTTGCCATGCCATATTCTTTGAATTTTTTTTTCATTTTTCTTTTTCCTTTTCTTCCATCATTTCTTCTTTTTATCCTTTGGACTTGAAAGATATCGAAATTAAGCATTGATACTGAGAATAAGGTCTTAATAGACTGTCCCTATTTGAGACTTTCTCTTGTCGGGGTGTGCTTAAGTTGGTTGTCTTGCCTAGACTACCTCTGCCCTCATATTTCAGCCGAGTAGAGAAAAGAAAAAGGATCTCATGCCCTTGAGCATGGCCCAAGTAGCAACGGTATTTTCCAAGGAAGACGGCTAAGGACGCCGTGAAGTGTGTGCGGTGCCCAGCTAAGGGTTGCCCTTAATGAGCAGGGAAGGAATGCCGGACTCTCAGCGTGAGCTTCTCATAACCAAAGGTGCTACAAAAGCAATCCTAAGACTCTTTTTCTCTCTCTTTTTTTAAAAATTGACAAAAATAAGGACCTAGGACTAGGCCTATACTACCACTCTTAATCATGTTAAGAAGCACTTCATTTGAAAAAACCGTGCATAGAGATGAATGAGGCAATGAAAATGCATACTTATGCAAACAAATTACCTTGCGACCTTGTAGAAGCAGCCGCCGGAGGTGATTTTGATCAACATGAGAGTTGCAGTTTTCATTTCGATAGATGAAGGAGAGGGAGGCAAGGATTTGAAGTGGCTTAACAAGAGAGAGTAGTGCCTAGACCAGACTCGGATGAATAAGGAGAAAAGGAAAAGATGTGAGGGCTAGAAATCCCTCACTAAGGTGCAGAAACCCTGATCACATGAATGGTCTACGGAAGGAAAAAGGGAATTAATGGGAGGAGTGAGGACTAAATTCTCGAAAGTAGTGGGAGAAAGGGCAGATGCCCTGAGCAATCGATGCAGGAGAAGTCAGGTCGAACCTGAGATCGGGAGGAATTAAAAGAAGGAATTGGTAGATCGAGAGAGGCAAATCCGGAGGTAGAGGATGAGAATCATGGGGGGAAGAGTCCGGAGGTTCCAGAGAGAGAGAATGACAAGGGACGCGATGCCCTGGGAAGAGGGATGGATAAAGACAATTCTGGAAGCCCGAGATGAAGAGAATGGCAAGGGACGTGATGCCCTGGAAAAAGAATAGAGGAATAAAAGAGCAAGAACTCCGTAGATTTC
Organism: Amorphophallus konjac; assembly: GCA_022559845.1. Taxonomy (NCBI): domain Eukaryota; kingdom Viridiplantae; phylum Streptophyta; class Magnoliopsida; order Alismatales; family Araceae; genus Amorphophallus; species Amorphophallus konjac. The sequence goes on along the minus strand of CM040123.1, from coordinate 343,036,153 downwards.
GGAGAAAGAAGAAGATGAGGGATGCGATGTCCTGAAATAATGGGTTGAAGAGAAGGATTGGAGGTTCCGGAGGAAGAGAGTATGAGGGATGCGATGCCCTGGGAGAAGAGAAAAATCTGGAGGTTCTGGGAGAAGGGAATAAGAAGGGGCGTGATGCCTGAGGAGAATAGATGGATTAAAAAGAGGAAGATCCTGAGGTTCCGGAAGATGGGGAAGATGAGGGTTCGAAGACCCGAGGAAAATGAGTGAATGCCAATGCAAATGCATGAAATGCAAAGATGAAGATCTCCTTCTCACCCAATGGGTGGCCCATAGGAAGAAATTGATGGTTAATAAAAGCGTGGATGGCATAGAAAAGAAGGTGAATGGATCAGTGGAAGGCCCTTTAGCATGAGATCTCCACCCGTCATTTGGCAATGATGTGCCCAAGCAAAGGGCTCAATTTGTATGACTAATGTCCATGAGCTCTCATTTGATGAAGTTTCAACAGTTGTATAATCCAAAATGAACGGTAACTCCCTTGGTAAGTAGCCACAATGAAAGTTAGGGGGTTCCGCTTGCAGCGTGGTAACCTTGGCATAAAAAAGGCTTCTTGAATGATAACTCCCTTTAAAGGCAAGGAATATCAACACAAGGGAGTCAGAATTTCGGCATTGGAAGCTTCATAATGCCTAGGGCTCTTGGAATATTTTCTTGAAAAGCATTTGGTAACACAGACACTTGCCTCTTGCGTGGAAGTAAAGATGTTGTAGACTTGATATTGAGGGCTTCTAGCAAGGGATGTCCTGACCCACCCTTGAGCATGGACATCATCTCCTTGGCAGCAAAGTGTGTCATTACAATGTTTGTGGAGGACCCCTTCTCTTGACTAGGTATTTGTACCGTGACGGATTGAGGGGTAATGAGAGCTTTGAAGGTATCTTTACCAATGAGCAATGTAACATTAATAATCTTAACCTTGGGCCTTGAAGGCATCAACTCTTGACATTCTTGCTTGGTGAGCACCGGCGGAGACTTGCCCTTTTCAAAAATGCTTGGTACAAGAACATGAATCGGCATTCGGCAAATAAAGTCTTGATTCTTGGAAGGCATAGCCGTGACCAAATTCTTCTTGCCCAGTTCTTGAGAATCATCCTCGGCACATGCACTTATAGAAACACACCTACTCCGAGGGGAGGTGGAGGAAGATGAGATGGAGGCGGTAGGCTCAATGGATAATGGAGTTTTGATGGAAGGCATTGGAGGGAGGTTAGGTGGAGGTTGAAACACGGTGAGCTTCTCCCCTTGCTCGGAAGCAGACAGGGTCGACTCAGGTGCAAAAATAGGTGGACCCTGCTCAAGTTCGGCCATGGGTTTAGGTAACGGGTTAAGTGGAGGGTTAGGAATGATTGGCTTTTGGATGGAAGGTTTGGGTAACGGTAATGGAGAGCTAATTGGTTGGGAAAGAGGGGAATCAATGGAAGGCTCGGAAGGCTTGGTGGAGGTTGGTGGCATAGTAATCGGAGGTATAATAGTTGGAGGGTGAATGGTGGTGGGTTTAATACGGATAAAACGTCTAATTTTAGTGGGTCAAGAGGTTTTAAGGGTAGGGGAACGTGTGGAAGGTTCATGATGCATCAATGTGGGTTGTTGAAGTATTGACCCATCATCAAAGCACCATGTGGTTTCATAAAATTTGGGGTAGGGATAGTGGCATCATACTGAGCAGGGGATTCTTATGGTAGTGGTGGAAGGGGAAAACGAAGGAAACTCGGAGTAGGTGTATCTTCAAAGGCTTCATCGTGTGTCGGCTCAAATTCTTAGTCACCAAGTTCAAGTGGACTTCGTGGTGGAGGCGTATTGATAGGTGGAGTATGATGATATGGAGGGTTTTGTGAATGCGGATGTGGACGTGGAGGCGGTGGGCCATATGAGTGAATGGGATGAATTGGTGGTGGGCGGACAGCGTCCACTTGATCATTAAAAATTTTCGGACCAACTTGCTCACATGTGTTCATGATGTCATGCTTGCCTCTATTCTCCTTCTAGTCTTTCTCCATCTTGGTTATTTCGTTCATGAAAGTGTGAAGGGGATCGACTTGAGGAGGAAGAGGAGGCCGCGGACTTGAGACCCTCTTTAATTGTTCCTCCATTTTGGTGATCTTTTTAATGAGAACTTATTGGAGGGGAGTTACTTGCGAAATAGAGGGTTGGCCTTAGAGACCTCAAAGGGGCTTGATATGAAGGCCGTGGAGGATTAATGGGCTGACCCATAAAAGGACTGTTGGGTGAACAGTAGGATCTATAGGGGGGTGAATAGATCCCTTTACAAAAATTATGCCCAATTAAAAACACTCAATTCAAATTATACGGAAATGAACAACCAGAAGCTATAGTGCTGGATAGAAGATAAAAAAGTTGCTCACTGCAACACTAATTCTTAAAGGAATTGAATAGCAGAAATTTGAGGTTAAACTGATTACAGCAATAAACGGAACTGAACAATAAGGGCTTAGGAGCAACGAGGAGTTGTAAACAGTTCTATTAAACAGAAACCAACTAGACACTCAATGGTTTAAACACAACCAGTATCAAGCACCTGGCGATGTGCTAGTACTGAACAGAAGCTAACCTCAGCATGCACTGGTTCATGCAAAATAGATATCAAACACTTAGCTTATATAGCAGTTCTGAGCAGAAACACAATTAACCACAATTCAAGCAAGATTTGCATTCATTAACTAATCAATCATAGTAGGGTCAGCCAATTTGGTTGGTACTAGGTGGGGGGTTAAGTCCAGAAACTCTCCTCTCGCAAGGTGTATGTGAACACCTTTTGATATATCAGTTGAGATTGACTTTCCCAGATCAATGTAAACCTGTAAGCTGTAAATTCATATTAGAGAAGAGTAAAGCAATCACACAACCAAACCATGATACACAATGATTTTTAGGTAGTTTAGTCTGCACCCAGCAGACCTACATCCACCCCCCACTCAAACCGAGTAAGGATTCCGCTGACACGTAGCTTAATCCGCTGATCCATAGCTTTAAGGGAACCAATCCCTTAAACCTGCTGATTCACAGCTTCAGGGGAACCAATCCCCACGAGGAACAAATCCTTAGACCACTGACTAATAGCTTGACACCGCTGATAATACAGCTTAACAGGGATAGCATCCCACAACCGCTGACAACACAGCTTGACCCCGACCTCCAAACAGAGTATCGAAAATACCAGATAGAAAGGAAACAAAAAAAAAATTAAACAGAAACCAAAAAGAAAACAAATGAGATGTAGCTCCAAGGGAGCAAAGGCTTTTGGATTTGATCCAACAAGCCAGAACCTCGATCAGATCTCCATAGCAACTCCATGGTTGCCTCTCTGATTCTTCTCTCACGGACTGGGTCTCCTCCTTCAGAATCGAGCTCTCTAAACTCTCTTTCTTCTTCTTATTCTTCTCTCAAACTCTCACTCAGATCTTCTTCAAACTACTCTAATCAAACTTTTCTCTCAGCCCCCTTAACCTCCCTTAGCAGCCTCTGGCAACAGCCCCTTACTTGCAGCAACCTTCTTCGAAGGAAGAAGTTCCAGATTTATAGAACGGAAATGGGGATTTTCTGATAAGCCTCATATCCAGATCTAAAATTCCATTGGACCAGGTGTCCCAGTAGAATATTCTCCTCCAGGAGTCTTCTGGAACAAGTGCCACGTGTTCTTGGATCGTGTGTCAAATGATTGGAGGTTGAAATCACGTGGTCCACTTGAATTCCTCACGTGCCTTACTGGACGAGGTAGACTGCGTCGGTGCATATCCTTCATAGCGTCGACGCTCTATTGCTGAAGACGCCCAGACAAAACACATCAACTCTGGGGTCGACTCTAAAATTCGACACCTTCTTGTTTCTGAACGAAAGTTTGCTAGTTGCGTCGACTCCGTGATGATCCTACGTCGACTCTGCTTGGTTGGCTTGCTTGGTGAGTCTTGTTAGCATCGACTCAGCTCTATAATGGGTCGACTCCACCTTCTTGAGTTTGAATGCCATCTTGCAAAAGAACCTTGCCTGCGTCGACTCCATTTGAACATGGGGTCAACTCCATCTTCATGTTTCTTTGTAGATTTTGTAGATGCACTGCTGCGTCAACTCTATCTGTAACACAGCGTCGACTCTACCTTCATGCTTCTGGCTTTTCTAAATGTCGGATACCTTGACTTAGGACTTGACTTCAGCAATTCCAAAACATACCCAATGACTCTTGCTGACTTCAATAAGACTTGTCTTTATAGAAATAACATCTTGAGCCTTTTAACTTTGAAAGGTATTTGAATTCCTGCTGAACTTCAGAAAACTATCAACTTGATCTTTACACCAAATTCAAGGGTGTAAAGTTATCATCACAAAACAATAGGTTGACATCATCAAAAATAATATGAGACTCATTAATGAGTCACAGTGTTTGACATCATCAAAACCACCAGGGACACAACAAGGACCCGGTTGGACCGGGGTGCAAGGAATACATGGGCCTCGGGGCCGTGAGGGAGGATGAATGGTAGGAGAAGGGTGATGAGCCACCCAAGAAGGAGGATGAATGGAAGGAGGCGTGTGATGGGCTACCCGAGAGGGAGTCGAAGAAGGATTATAGGAAGGAACTACACCCCCAACAATAGCCTTAAGGGCATGGATTTGTTGAGGGGTGAGATGCAAAACTTGGGAGACCTTCTCGTCATGTGGAGGAGATGGTTCCATGGGAGTAGTGGCTCGCAATCGATGCGAGGGATTATGAAATTGAGAATTACCTATGGGGTGGACAAAACCATGAGAATTAGGATAAAATCTCTTTTGATGGTTGTGGTGAGAACTATAGATTTGAGGATTATAAAATGTGCTAGGTTGATCATCCTCATGATTATATGTGTAATTGGGCATGTTAACTTGGTTACCAAAGCGAAACATTATGCAAATTTGAACAATCATTCAAGCAAATCAAGTTGCAAAGATATCAAACAAGTGAGATGTTTACGCTTGGTTTATAATTGTCCCTTGATGTGAAATAAATGATTTTAACAAAGTTTGGTGCAATGCTCTCACCACGTTTAGGTCGACTAAAGCTGGGGAACTTCAAAGGTACAACCAGCCCAGTTATCGAAGAGAGAATCCTTCGATGTCTGAGACTTACAGAGGCCTTGGCTAAGAAAATTCTGATCCAATGAGAGGCGTTCTCAATTGGAGGGTCCTTCCTTCACCGAGAGAGGGTAAAAATCTCCTAAAAGTGTAGGGAGAGGAGGTCTCTCAAGCGAAAATGCCCTAAGTGCAAGACTAATGTAAAGGAAACATAAAATAATATAAATATGAACAAAGGATGCAAAGAAATAAACAAAATAGACAGGATGTGCAGGTTCTATAAAAACAGAAAGAATTGGCGTCTGGGGTAGTGGGCGCCAATTTCAGAAATTGGCGTCCACTATGTGGATGGAATTTTTCTCTTTTTTTTTCACAGAGGCTGAATGCGGTCTGCTACAACACCGCGTCTAAGAGAACGTGGTACTGTAGGAAACTGCATTTAACCCAGATGTAGTGGCCAGAAAGGTGTAAAAAATGAAAAACAAACTGATGGAAGCTCAAGGTAAAACACTCACAAAATTTCACATAAATCCTGGCAATCAATAGAAGATAATATAAAGCATGGCATGCCCTTTTTTTTTAGATAAAGAAAATGAATTTTCTAAAATCTAACAAATTGTTAGTCACTTTGGGAGGGAGTTGTGCACGTGGTGCACGGGGGATAAAAATAAAAATAAAAAAAATAAAGTGCTACTTGGAGCACAAAGGGAGGTGCACCGTGGGTGCAAAAGGGAGATGGCACACGTGGGGTCTCACCGTGATCGCCAATTTGTAGATTATTGAAAAAATCACAAAGAATTTTTTAAAAGAAAAATTATAAAGAATTATAGAGGGGTGGAATAAAAGGGGAAAAGGAGCATGTAGATGCTAACAAGGAGTGTGATCGTTAGAGACTCGCGGGCCTCAAAAGAATTTAACAAATAAAAATAAAGGAGAAGATCGTGAATAAATACCTTTAAAAGCGCGAGGGAGATTGTGAGATTTGACCTTCTCTTCTAATCGTCCGACTGATGAAGAGAGCTTTTCTTTAATATTACCCTTGCAAAAACACAATAAACAACCAACAAAAGAATTGGATTAGAAATTGAAGGTGTGTAGCATCAAATTCTTAATAAACATAAACATGATAGCATGAATTAAGGCACACCTTGTTAGTGTTTGGCCTTTAAACCCCTATGCAAAGGGTAGGTAAAAATGATGCGATAGTGAAAGGGGAGTGTGCAAGTGTTGCACAAAGGAGGATCTCAATATAGAGATGAGAAGAAATAAAAGAAAGAGGGAGTATGATGCATGCAATGCTAATTAAAATAAAGAGATAGAAGATATAAAAGGTAAAGAAAAGCTTATTGGTTTTCTCCAAAAGGGCTTCAAAGATCTTCAATGTTCTTCAAGGAGGAAAGAAGCTCCAAGGGGATGTGGCCTTCAATGCATGGGAGAATCCTTATCCTCCAAGGGGCGCCCTCCTTCCAGTAGAGTTTCCCCAAGATCAATAAAATTCAACCTTAAGAACATGGGAGAGGGGGGTCCTATTTATAGAGCATAAATTCATAGTTTAATTCTCTTAAAAATATAAAACTGAGTTTTAATGGGATTTGGAGAGAAGCATCCATCTTCCAAGTGTCCTCACAACTTTAGAAAGCCATAGGAACCATTTCCTAAGTGAAAAAGGAGGTTAAAATGAGGAAGGAAAGGGCTTGATTTCAAAAATGAGATTCTGTAAGAATTCACGTCCAACCAGTGGTTGCTAATTAATCCGCGTCAGCATAGAGAGGCGTCAATTCAAGATCATTTATGGAAAGTTTAAAAATTACCAAAATTGGAAACGAATTCGCGTCCACAAGGACTGACATGAATTAGGAATCAATATGAATTTTGGTAGGATTTAAAAGCTGAAAAATAGGGAAGAAAATTTGCGTCCATTATCGCAGACGCTAATTTAAATAAACATCAGCGGAGTAGATGCCATTTCAAGATTATTTATGAAAAGTTAAAAATTACCAAAATTTAAAAAAGAATTCGCGTCCACCTCCTCGGACGTTGATTTAAAAATTGGCGACTTTGTGGAAGGATGTTGATTCAAAATTAATATGAATTTGGGACAAATTGATGAAGAAAAGAATTCACGTCCACTACCCCGGACGTGAATTTAAAAATTGGCCCCTTTCCAGAAAGGCGTTAATTCAATATTAATACAAATTTTAGACAATTTAATGAAGAAAAGAATTAGCGTTTGAGATGCTGCCGTTAATTCAAAGAATTGGCGTCTACTGGATCTGACTCTAATTCAAAAAGGTCTCAAAAAATTGAAGAATAATTCTGAAAAAAATAAAAAATAGAGAAAATAAGATAAAAATAGAGAAAAGTTGAATAATCAAGAAAAGTGAGGAAAATCACTCAAACAAGTCGATTTGAGAGTCAATTTGGGGCATTATGATGCGATGAGAGATGTACTCAAGATGATGTCAATTTTGACGTATCTACAGATTAGTAATTGAGTAAGATATAATTGCTAGGAGAAGAGAACTAGAGATAAATCTGTAGGAGACCAATGTTGTACACCAGAATCCTACCGACCAGAATCGCCCGCTTGGAACAAACAAGTACCAATTTAAGGGCATCAAGTTCCAAGGAAAAGAAAAGAAGGTTCTTCATGGTGCTTACTACACATATGGGAAGTTTGGCTATTTTAAGGTAAACTATCTCCAAAGATAAGGGAATGAGAGTGGAAACAATCACCCGAAAAATAGAAAAGCCAAAAAGAGAGAATTTGTCGGCGTCACTGAATGCAATATCGCGATGACCGACTCAAATGAATGGTGGGTCAATTCTTGAACCAGTCGACATATTGTAAAGATGAAGAGAGGCTGATGATGCTGAACAAGTTCAAGGTAGGAGAACATATGGTATATATGGGTAACAACACCTATTTAGATGTAGAAGGTGTTGGTATATATAGGCTAGATCTTGGGGATAATATTATGGTCCTCATGGATGTATTTTATGCATCTGAAATCCGACGCAATCTAATTTCTGTACTGGTCTTGATGACAAATGGCCTAGAAGTAAGGTTCTACAATAATAAGGTGTTAATAGAGGAGGACAAGAAAGTACTTGCCATGGGGAAGTTTATCCTCGAGCATGATTTATTTTATATCCCTATAATTAACACCGAGAATAATAATATTGAGGTTTCTGAGTATTCCTTATTTTCTTTGTTGGAATGTGATCTATGACATTCTAGTTTGGGCCATCTCAGAAAATCTAAAATAGAACAAATGATAAAGATGGGTCTACGGTCGGATTTGACAAAGGTGAATGCGGCAGCTTATGAATATTGTTTAGTTGGAAAAATGACTAAGAAACCCTTCGCAGTAGGACATAGATCAGAAGAATTGTTAGGGTTAGTCCACTCAGATATTTATGGCCCCCTAAGCATAAAGACATATAACAACAATGAATATTTCATAACCTTCATAGATGATTATTCCCGATTTGTCTATGTTTATTTGATTTCTATACAATCAGAGGCATTTGATTACTTCCAAAAATATAGAATGGAATTAGAAAGGCAACATGGAAGGAATATTAAGGTGTTAATTAAGAATGGATAAAGGTGTAGAATATAACTCAAGAAATTTTAAGTCATATTATCAATAACATAGAATTAAAAGATATGTGACAATGCCTTATACGCCACAATAGAATGGTGTGGCAGAAAGAAAGAACGGAACTTTAATGAATGTTGTTAGATGTTTGTTATCATATTTAGGTCTCTCTAAGAATTTTTAGAGAGAGACATTACTCACGGCAAATCATGTCTTGAATATAATTTTCACAAAATCTATAGAAAGTACACCTTGTGAATTATAAAATGGGAAAAAACTCAATTTGAGTCATCTTAAGAAGTCAGGGTTAATTATCCACATTCTCATTCCTAGTCAACTTAGAGAGAAGTTGGACTCAAGGCATGAAAATATATATTCATAGGGTATTGTGAAAAATCATCTGGTTATAAATTTTTTCATAATTTTTTCATAAGGAAAAATAGATTATTGAATATAAAGATGCGGCATTTCTATAAAATCTAGAAAAAGAGAAATCTCATGAAAATGAGAAGAAACATCTGCTTATAATAGATAATGACTATTACAACGATATCCCAAGAAATGATCTAAAAATTGAGGAGGAATCTCAAAATATAAAAAAATGAACCAATACCTATAAATCAAGTACAACTTGATCTGCCTGGAATAGGCAACAAAAGATTGAGAACTCCACCGGCCTAGATGAATGATTATTATTTGTATTCCTATGAACCTTCATATCTGGTAATAGACATGGAAGATGAAAATTACGTAGATCCCATGAATTATACTGATGCGATGAAATCGTATGATACAGAATTATGTAATGTGCCATAAATGAAGAAATTTATTCCATGAAAAGGAACAATATATGATAATTATGTAATCTACCAAAGAATAGAAATACTATAGGATACAAATAGGTATTTAAGAAAAAGCTTCGAGGTGATGGATCTATTGATAAATATAATGCCTCGTTAGTTGCCAAGGGCTTTGCACAGAAATCAGGTATAGATTTTCAAGAAATCTACTCTCCAATAGCTAAGCTTGTATCCATAAGAATGATATTGGTAATTATTATATATTTTGATCTGGAGCTGTACCAAATAGATATAAAAATAACATTTCTTAACGAAGAGTTGAAGGACGACATCTATATACAACAACCTGAGGGATTTCAGGTGGAAGGCTAAGAGGAAAGGGTATGCAAGTTAAAGAAATCGATTAATGGTTTAAAATAATCTTCTAGATAATGGTATCTTAAATTCCACGATGTAGTTGTCCAACTAGCGTTTGTTTCAAACAAGTTGGATAACTATGTATACGTCATGAAAAGTGAGAGTAAGTGGTGGGGACACCGGGCCCACTACTGGGCCCAATGCTCGGAGTTGACGCCGCACCGCCACTGCACTGAGCTTATGGCTCGGCGACTCGTTTGAAGACTCGGCGTCCTGAGCATAATATTTATTTGTGTGTATTTGTATTGTACATATTTATGTATTGTGTGTAAAATATATGTATTAGTACATGTATTTTTACTTTCGTCTTATTAGGCTAAGTCATAGTCAATAAACATGTGTGTTTTGTGTATTTTATTTGGTTAAAATCTCCCAAGTCAAAAGTTAGGTAGGTGAGTTTGGTTTATTAGGCTAAGGACATATATGCTATTTATAAAGTTTATGGGTGTAATTGTTATAACCTCCTCCTATAAATAGGAGGCTAAGGGTGTGTTACGAGATATGAAAGTTTATATGAAAGAACATCCTATTGGTGCATTTTGCCCCTTCTTGTGCTTCCCTTCCCTCATCCTCTTTGTGAGTGTGAGTGTGTCGCCCGGTGTGAGACCGTCCGGCGTGAGGCCGAGCTGCACGAGGTAGCAAGTTATCCGTCATGTTCGTGATATCGGAGTGCCGTCGATCCAGCCCCCGATGCCGTCCCGCGTCAGTAAGTATATCATGTTATCCATGTATATGGATGATATTTTGCTCGTCAGTAATGACATGGAGATGTTGGACAAAGTCAAATCTGAACTTAGTGGAAAGTTTGAGATGAAGGACATTGATGAGGCATCCTATGTTCTTGGTGTACAAATCTTAAAGGATAGAAAGTGTAGAATGTTAAGTATAAAATAAGAAAAATATTTAAAGTCTGTACTTAAGAGTTTCAGAATACAGAATTACAATCGAGCACTTACACCATTAGTCCATCAGAAACGATTATGTAAGGGCAATGTCCCAGAGAGGACATGTGCTACTCATGGTGCCGTATGCACAAGTAGTCAGAAGCTTGATGTATGCGATGATATGTACGAGACCGGACTTGGCATGCCCAGTCAGTTTGATAAGTAGATACCAAAGTAATGTTGGTCCAGAACATTAGGAAGTTGTTAAAAAGATTATGAAATATCTGATAGGAACTTTGCATTACCGTCATGTTTATCAAAGTGATACACTTGAGGTTCTCCAATATTCAAATGCATATTTTGGAGGAGATAAAGATGACAGAAAGTCCATGTCGGGACATTTGTTCATCTTCGGTGGTGTTGTTGTTTCTTGGAGAAGTAAGAAATAGGGGTGTGTCGCTCGATACATATAGGAAGCTGAGTACGTTACATGCAGCTAGTACAATTGCTACTCATAGGGTTTGAATCAGAAGACTATTGAACAATTTGAGTCTCAACTTGGTAGATAGACCAATTGAGATGTACTGTGATAATTTGGTGGCAATTAGCTTGATAAATAGTGGAGCAAATAGTTCAAGAGGAAAAAATATTAAAGTACTGTCACACCCCGAGCCTTTATTACAGTGGAAGACTCGCTCGAGGAACGCAAATAGCCGGCATGGTAAGCCTCTTGCAAGCAAGAACGATCAGAGCGCAAGGCAATCACACATAAGAATGCAATCGCACAATATTTACTCAACTTCAACTTTCATTAATAATCAAATCCAATATTCGAATACAACCACTAATTCAACTTCCATCATGCTAGACTCAAGAAATAAGAAATTACATAGACTCGATCTAAACAATGTAAACTTCCTAAGTCCTCGCTCATTCTTTATTCACTCTCGGATCCGCTACTTGAACATTCCGAATCCGAACCCGACTCACTTCTATTTCCTGTAAAAGAATAGAAATAGGTAATGAGCACACTTGCCCAGTAGGTATCTTCGCATCAACATGAAGGCATCTTAAAGTAATTAACGTTTTTGCTCTAGAGGAATAAGGTAAAATCATGCGAATACGATCAATCATGCGATTAAACCAAAGTATGTAAGATAGAATGAGAGCAAGTATGAACTAGCAAGAATGTTATAAGAACATGATATGGCCTTTCATGAACAAGAATGTAACGAGAATATACTAGCAAGCCACATAATCATCACTCCAGTATCTTTTGCTTATGAGCAAGTACTTCATGAATTTCTGTGGAATATCAAGAAAGTCATGTATAAGTATCAATCATGATGTATCGTGGGTCTTCACTTATTTATTAAGAAAGTACTCCCAGCGCAATGCGACACCAGTAGCATCATACCCCATGGTTTATAATAGTATGTTTCCGACAATCACTCGAGGGGACTAGCATAGAGCCCTTGAATACAATCAGTGCTCGATCGCATCTTCAAGTATAAATCAAACTTTTGACATGCATGTAACAATAAGATATGGCCAAGAATGTACAATTCCAATAAGCTCTTGATAACAATAATTCAAGGAATGAATGCTTTAATAAGAATCATGAGAAATTAAGAATGACTTATACTATGTTATGCTTATGGAAATAAATCGGCAGCATAACGGTACGTTCTTTATTTTCCATTCATTATATTAGGTTTCTTGATCAATATGATAAGTTCTAGATCATCAAGAGTCCATCTAGAAACCTTGGAATATCAACCCTTGGTCAAACCTCGGGTTAAAATACTCAAGCAGTGTGACGGTCGTGTACTGGGCCGTTACATGATGTGACGCTCCAGTATTGGGCCGTTACATTAGTCTGAATCCAGAACTAAGAAATCGGACTCAGTTGAATGTGACAGTCGTATATTGGGCCGTTACATGTTCCTGACGGTCCAATATAGATCCGTTACACTACTGATAACCAGAAACATCGATAGTGTAATCTAATCAATTGGGTTTTAATGGTACAACCAACTCAGCGTCCTAGTGGGAATCCCAGGCTCGCAGAGAATTACGGAGGCCTTGCAACAAGATGTCCTAGTCCATTGGAAGGAATATCTAATAGAGAGGTCCTCATGTCCAAGAATAATGTTCCTATAGTGCAAAGTGTGAACTAATGGACATATACCTGAATATATGCCATGTACTTAGAGAAATGACTCCATTGATAGAGAGAATGTGTAACAATAGTAAATCATGATAAAACTCCGTCAATACATCCTTGGAAAATCATGATTTAGATACAAAACTATAGAATTTTGGCACATAAAATTAACATAACTTAAAATAACTTAAGATACCTTAATCATGCAATTTCTATTATGAATCAGTAAATAAACTTAAAATCATGATAACAGGTCCAAACTTAGCTATCTAAGCTTATTTATAAGTAAACCTAACTAGTTACCATTCTGCCTCGAGCTGACAGAACACAGGGGTCTGACGGTCTAACAAGAGCACGTCACAGTAGCTGTGACGGTTTATCGAGGGGCCGTTACAGTAGTTTAACGCTCCTATTATGGTGCGTCAGAGACAACGTAGGAATTAAAATGTAACAGAGGGTGTGACGGCTTATCGTAAGGCCGTTACAGTTTGTGACGGTCTAAGTATGATTTGTTAGAGTCCCTGGTAACAATATAAAGAAATTAAACGACTATGATTTAAAACCATGTCATGTTTTGAAAAGATTTAACTACTCCAATCATGAGAAAATGAACTAAAGGTCATCTAGATGCATAGGTTGCAGTGAATTGACAAGATAATATCTTTGATCTTTAATTAGGGCTAAGGATATGTATGTATGCATGAACCCACTAAAACATGAAATTCATAGTCTATAATGCATGAAATCAAGCACAATCAGAGGAGTTTTATCCCTAACAAGATGTTTTTGCCAATCAAGAGATAACCTACCTCTTAACTAGGCTTTAACCTTCTAATTTGAATCTGAAAATCGAGCACTAGCTCTCCTTTTCCAGCGACTTTCCAGCAACTTCCTACTGCTCTATCTCTCCAACCTATTATTTTAAAGATGTGAAATTTTGAGAGTAAGAATATGAAACTAAGGTGATCAAAAAGTTATAAAGGATTGAATTCTAATTACCTCGTTTAGATGTCCTAATCTCTTGATCTTCAGGGGTCCTTTGCTCTGAATCTTGAGTTACTATGGTCGAACCAGCAACTTTGGAAGCTTCAATCTCCTTGGTTGTTTGATCTCCTAACATGAAATTTGGAGAACTATTAGTCTAAAGTATACTAAACAAAATCTTCTAAAGAACTTACCTGGAATTTTATCTCCTTACCTTGATTCTTGACGAGTCAAAAGTAAGGGTCGCTCAGTTCAGAACTAGGTCCTATTTATGGGGTTTTGAAGATTAGATCAATTCTAGAGTCCTTAATTGCCAAAACCTAATGCTTAAGAGTCCTTAGTAATATTATAAACTCTCCCAAGTTGATCTCTTGCAGATAGGATCCCAAAGTTCTAATCTTTTTGCTCGTTCTTTCATTCACGGAACTGTCAGGGTGTAACGCATCAGTCTAGGTGCGTTACATGCATGTGGAGGTCGTACGATAGACTGTTACATACAACGTGGGCAGAATTTCAAATTAATAAAACTCTTTTATTCATTTATCCAATATAATTATCTATAAAATAGTATTTATCGTTAAAATACGTGAATAGGCTAAATAACCTTCTAGAATATGGGCCAAACTTAATGGGCTTAGTCCTTAGACCTTTTGGATCTTATTTAAATAGGCTAGGTTAATTATTTGACACAATTGGGCCTTATAATGACTTATTAATCCAATAATCTATTTATAAATCTATTTAGTCTTTATAAATTCCTAATAAATTCTAGAAAATTCTATAAATGATCCAGAAATTATTACATAAATTCTGGGCACTACACCCTCCCCCACTTAGAAGAATTTGGTCCCCAAATTCAATACATGGATTATGGAGAGTGTACTTACAGTTGAATAATTCTGGAAATCTTTTTCGCATGGCTACTTCGGTTTCCCATGTTGCTTCATATGGCCATATTTTCTTCCATTTAATCTTGACCATAGGAATAACTATATTTCTTAGTTGACGCACTTCTCGTTCCAGAATCTTTATTGACGTTTGCTCGTACGTCATATCCTTCCGAATCTCTAGATTGTCATAAGTGATAATATGGTCAGGATCATATACATACTTCTTTAGCATAGAGACGTGAAATACGTCATGAACTCCTGTTAATTATGGAGGTAAAGTCTGTCTATAAGCCACTTCACCGACCCTTTCGAGAATTTCAAACGGACCAATGAACCTTGGAGTTAGTTTGCCCTTAATGCCAAATCTCTGAATACCACGACCTGGAGAAACCTTGAGATACACATGGTCTCCTACTTGAAATTTCAAGTCACGTCTACGATTATCAACATAAGACTTTTACCTATCTTGTGCCATCTTTATCCTCTCTTGAATAAGCTTGATCTTCTCTGTAGAATCTCGGATAATATCGGGGCCTAGGAATTGTCTTTCCCCTATTTCACTCCAACATATTGGTGATCGACAACTTTTTCCATATAGAGCTTCAAAAGGTGCCATTTGTATGCTGGCCTGGTAACTGTTGTTATAAGCAAATTCTACTAGACGTAAGTGATCATGCCAACTTCCTCCAAAATCAATAACACAAGCCCTGAGCATGTCTTCTACTACCTGATTTGTTCTTTCCGTCTGACCATCAGTTTGTGGATGAAAGGCTGTGTTAAAATTCAATCTAGTCCCTAGTGAGTTTTGTAGACCCTTCCAAAACTGTGATGTGAATCGAGGATCTCTATCAGATTAATAGTGACGGGGACACTATGTAATTTGACAATTTCATTTATGTATAATGCTGCCAGGATATCGACAGACCATCGACTTTTGATTGGTATGAAATGTGCAGATTTAGTCAATCGGTCTATGATTACCCATATACCATTGTGTCCACCTCTTGTCTTAGGTAACCCCATAATGAAATCCATCCCTATACTCTCTCATTTCCATTCGGGAATATTCAAAGGATGCAGTTTACCTGCGGGTCTAAAATGCTCTGCCTTTACTTGTTGACAAGTGAGACAGCGAGACACGAAATCAGCTATTTCTCTCTTCATGTTGGGCCACCAGAAATTTCTTTTAAGATCTTGATACATTTTTGTACCACCTGGATGAATGGTGTACTTGGAATTATGTGCTTCTTCTAGGATCAATTTCTTCGTATCTTCATGATCCAGTACACACACTCGGCCCTTGAATAGCAATCTTCCATCTTCCGTAATAGAGAAATCCGGCCGTTGTTCAATATTAGCTTTAATTTCTAGTAACACGAGATCATCATTTTGCAACTTGACTAGATCCTCTATTAAGGTAGGTTGAGCTCGGATATTAGCCATGAAGCAATCTACTTCCTTCCTGTCAATATCTAAGTTCAACTGAGCAAATTGAGGAATAAGATTAGTCATACTAATCATAAGACTTGATAGCATACCCATTGGTTTTCTGCTGAGTGCATCTGCTACAGCATTAGCCTTGTCAGGATGATATTGAATAGTAAAATCAAAGTCTTTGAGATATTCTAACCATCTTCTCTGTCTCATATTTAGCTCTTTTTGAGAAAATAAGTACTTCAAGCTTTTGTGATCCGAGTAGACCGTGAACTTTTCTCCATAAAGATAATGACGCCAAATTTTCAAGGCGAAAATGACAGCTGCTAATTCCAAATCATGCACATGATAATTTGCCTCGTGACGTTTCAATTATCTTGAAGAATAACAGATTAATTTTCTATTTTACATGAGAACGCATCCTAAGCCAATACCGGATGCATCCGTATATACTTCGAATCCACCACCTTCCATCGGTAGTGATAGAATAGGAGCTGTGGTAAGATGATTCTTAAGAGTTTGGAAACTCTTCTCACATTCCTTGGACCAGACAAAATGATTTTCTTTTCTCGTGAGTCTAGTTAAAGGAACTGTAATCTTTGAAAAATCTTTAATGAATCTTCTATAATAATCAGCTAGACCTAGAAAACTTCGTACTTCTGATACGGTCGTTGGCCGGCTCCAATTCTTGACAGCTTCTACTTTAGAAGGATCCACCGTAATACCTTCTTTTGAAATAATGTGGCCTAGGAATGAAACTTCTTTGAGCCAGAATTCGCATTTATTTAGCTTGACATAGAGTTTATGTTCTTTAAGTGTTTACAAAGCTATTTTCAAATGTTCTTCATGTTCCTCCTTTGTCTTGGAATATATCAAGATATCATCAATGAAGACGACGATAAACTGGTCCAGATATGGCTGGAAGACACTGTTCATAAGTTGCATGAATGCTGCCGGGGCATTAGTTAACTCGAATGGCATTACCACGAATTCATAGTGACCATAACGACTTCGAAAAGCCGATTTATAAATGTCTTCTTCTTTAATTCTAAGCTGATGATAACCTGATCTGAGGTCAATCTTAGAGAAATATTCTGCTCCTGAAAGCTGATCGAAGAGCTCATCAATACGCGGCAACGGATACTTATTTTAAATTGTGAGTTGATTCAGTCGCCGGTAATCGATGCATAGCCTGAGAGAACCATCCTTTTTCTTGACAAATAGAATCGGCGCACCCCAAGGAGATGTGCTAGGTCTGATGAAGCCTTTGTCTAGTAATTCCTGCAACTGTCTTTTTAATTCCTTGAGTTCTGTGGGGGACATCCTGTAAGGGGCTATAGAAACAGGTGCTGCTCCTGTGATGAGTTCAATAGTGAAGTTCACTTCCCTCTCGGGTGGTAAACTGGGTAATTCAGATAGAAACACATCTGGGAACTCATTTACAATAGGAATGTCCGCTAAGATAATCTCCTTGGATTCGGTAATAATGATAGAAGCAAGAAAAGCTTCACATCCTTGCGAGATAAGTTCGCAAGCGTGAAGAGAAGATATGATAGTAGGATGCTTCTGGTACTTGATGCCAAGAAAAGAGAATCTTGGAAGACCGGACTTTCGAAAGGATATAATCTTTTTTCGGCAATTAATATAAGCATCATGATCTACAAGCCAATCTACCCCTAAAATGGCATCATAACCTTTCATGTCAAGGCATACTAAGTTTGCGGGGAGATTGTGACCTTCTACTATCACTTCGCTATCAGGATAATAGTCGGCAAGCTTTGTTCCAGAACCTAAAGGTGTGGAAATAGTGAGATCTGAAGGTAAGAGGACTGATGCAATTGATAATCTTTTTGTAAAAGTAGTGGAGATAAAAGAATGAGAGGCACCAGTGTCAAATAGCACAAATGCAGGACGAGAACAAATTTGAAGAGTACCTTCCATAAGCCCACCATCCCTGGGCGCTTCCTCTTCTTCTAGAACGGCATTGAGGCGAGCCTACCTCCTACGTCCTCCACCAGACGATTGGTCTTTCATAAGGGGGCAATCTGGCATGCGATGCTCCCTACTGCCACAACGTAAATAAGCGCCAAGGCGCTTCCAGCATTCCTCAGCCGAATGGCCAAATTTTTCACAAAATGTGCAAGCCGTGGCAGCCTGCTCCTTCTCCTCCTTGACTTTCTTTTGCTTATGGGAACTTCCACCATTCCCATTCTTGGATCTTTTCTTACTATCACGGCTTTTGTAGGACTCCGTGATGCTGAACTTTTCTTTCTTATTACGTCGATTTGAGCGTCGGTTGGATTCTTCTCCTTTCCCTTTTAATTTTTCGACCTTCTCTAAGGTCCTTTCACATAAATACGCTCGTTGAACCATTTCCGCATAAGTACGGATGTTTTAGGTTCCGAGCTGCTGAATGAAACCGGGTCGTAACCCGTCCATGAACCGATTTGCCTTCAATAAATCAGTGCTGATAAGATGCAGTGCGTAAGGTGCAAGCCTTGAGAATTGTAGTTCATATTCGGCAACTGTCATCATTCCTTGCCGAAGAGCAGCAAACTCCATAGCATTTCTCTCTTTTACGTGCTCAGAAAAGTACTTGGCACGGAATAGGGTAAGAAAACCATCCCATGTATGAGGTGCATCGGCCGGAGGTGCTGGAACCGACTTCCACCATGTACGGGCATCTTTGTTGAGTTGAAAGGTTGCGAGACGCACCTTCTCCAGATCGGTGCATTGGATAACATCAAGGATACGATTTATTTCGTCTATCCAGTTCTCCGCTTCATCCGGATTAGAAGAACCATAGAAACGCGGAGGGTTTAAGCTCCGAAAGTTACGATGTAAATCACCAGCCCTTGCTCCTGCGCCAGCTTGCGCCATGGTTTGTAATGCCTGAGTGAGGCCAGCAACTGTTTACTGCATGCCATTCCAATTTACGTGATGAGCCATGGTAATGATAGGATACCTGAGAGAAAAATAACAACTTGTTATTTCTCGTGGAATTGGAAGGAAAAATCAATCTTAAAGCTAATTAACTATCTTATCCCGGGATCTATCCAATTCTCATATGGGTGTGAAAATTTTTTCCTTAGTTCATAGGTAAGGGTCCTTAAACCTTGGACTTATCCTATGACATAACTCTTCTTCCTAAGTCCTGAGACTTAGGCTCTGATACCAACTTAACTGTCACGCCCCGAGCCTTTATTACAGTGGAAGACTCGCTCGAGGAATGCGAACAGCTGGCATGGTAAGCCTCTTGCAAGTAAGAATGATCAGAGCACAAGGCAATCACACATAAGAATGTAAACGCACAATATTTACTCAACTTTAACTTTCATTAATAATCAAATCCAATATTCGAATACAACCACTAATTCAACTTCCATCATGCTAGACTCAAGAAATAAGAAATTACATAGACTCGATCTAAACAATGTAAACTTCTTAAGTCCTCGCTCATTCTTTATTCACTATCGGATCCGCTACTTGAACATTCTGAATCTGAACCCGACTCACTTCCATTTCCTGCAAAAGAATGGAAATAGGTAATGAGCACACTTGTCCAGTAGGTATCTTCGCATCAACATGAAGGCATCTTAAAGTAATTAACGTTTTTGCTCTAGAGGAATAAGATAAAATCATGCGAATGCGATCAATCATGCGATTAAACCAAAGTATGTAAGATAGAATGAGAGCAAGTATGAACTAGCAAGAATGTTATAAGAACATGATATGGCCTTTCATGAACAAGAATGTAACAAGAATGTACTAGCAAGCCACATAGACATAATCATCACTCTAGTATCTTTTGCTTATGAGCAAGTACTTCGTGAATTTCTATGGAATATCAAGAAAGTCATGTATAAGTATCAATCATGCTGTATCGTGGGTCTTCACTTATTTATAAAGAAAGTACTCCCAGCGCAATGCGACGCCAGTAGTATCATATCCCATGGTTTATAATAGTATGTTTCCAACAATCAGCTGAGGGGACTAGCATAGAGCCCTTAAACACAATCAGTGCTTGATCGCATCTTCAAGTATAAATCAAACTTTTTCCACGCATGTAACAATAAAGTATGGCCAAGAATGTTCAATTCCAACAAGCTCTTGATAACAATAATTCAAGGAATGAATGCTTTAATAAGAATCATGAGAAATTAAGAATGACTTATACTATGTTATGCTTATGGAAATAAATCGACAGCATAACGGTACGTTCTTTATTTTCCATTCATTATATTAGGTTTCTTGATCAATATAAAAAGTTCTAGATCATCAAGAGTCCATCTAGAAACTTTGGAATATCAACCCTTGGTCAAACCTCGGGTTAAAATACTCAAGCAGTGTGACGGTCGTGTACTGGGCCGTTACATGATGTGATGCTCCAGTATTGGGCCGTTACATTAGTCTGAATACTTAGTTGAATGTGACGGTCGTATATTGGGCCGTTACATGTTCCTGACGGTCCAATATAGATCCGTTACACTACTGATAACCAGAAACATCGATAGTGTAATCTAATCAATTGGGTTTTAATGGTACAACCAACTCGGCGCCCTAGTGGGAATCTCAGGCTCGCGGAGAATTACAGAGGCCTTGCAACAAGATTTCCTAGTCCATTGGAAAGAATATCCAATAGAGAGGTCCTCATGTCCAAGAATAATGTTCCTATAGTGCAAAGTGTGAACTAATGGACATATACTTGAATATATGCCATGTACTTAGAGAAATGACTCTATTGATAGAGAGGATGTGTAACAATAGGAAATCATGATAAAACTCCGTCAATACATCCTTGGAAAATCATGATTTGGATACAAAACTATAGAATTTTGGCACATAAAATTAACATAACTTAAAATAACTTAAGATACCTTAATCATGCAATTTCTATTATGAATCACTAAATAAACTTAAAGTCATGATAACAGGTCCAAACTTAGCTATCTAAACTTATTTATAAGTAAACTTAACTTGTTACCATTCTGCCTCGGGCTGACAGAACACAGGGGTCTGATGGTCTAACAAGAGCGTGTCACAGTAGCTGTGACGGTTTATCGAGGGGCCATTACAGTAGTTTAACGCTCCTGTTATGGTGCGTCAGAGACAACAGAGGAATTAAAATGCAACAGATGGTGTGACGGCTTATCGTAAGGCCGTTACAGTTTGTAACGGTCTAAGTATGATGCGTTAGAGTCCCTGGTAACAATATAAAGAAATTAAACGACTATGATTTAAAACCATGTCATGTTTTGAAAAGATTTAACTACTCCAATCATGACAAAACGAAGTAAAGGTCATCTAGATGCATAGGTTGCAGTGAATTGACAAGATAATATCTTTGATCTTTGATTAGGGCTAAGGATATGTATGTATGCATGAACCCACTAAAATATGAAATTCATAGTCTATAATGCATGAAATCAAGCACAATCAGAGGGCTTTTATCCCTAACAAGATATTTTTACCAATCATGAGATAACCTACCTCTTAACTATGCTTTAACCTTCTAATTTGAATCTGAAAATCGAGCCCTAGCTCTCCTTTTCCAACAACTTTCTAGCAACTTCCTGCTGCTCTATCTCTCCAACCTCTTGTTCTAAAGATGTGCAACTTTGAGGGTAATAATATGAAACTAAGGTGATCAAAAAGTTCTAAAGGATTGAATTCTAATTACCTCGTTTAGACGTCCTAATCTCTTGATCTTCAGGGGTCCTTTGCTCTGAATCCTGAGTTACTATGGTCGAACCAGCAACTTTGGAAGCTTCAATCTCCTTAGTTGCGTGATCTCCTAACATGAAATTTGGAGGACTATTAGTCTAAAGTATACTAAACAAAATCTTCTAAAGAACTTACCCGGAATTCTATCTCCTTACCTTGATTCTTTACGAGCCAAAAGTAAGTGTCGCTCAGTTCAGAACTAGATCATATTTATGGAGTTTTGAAGATTAGATCGATTCTAGAGTCCTTAATTGCCAGAACCTAATTCCTAAGAGTCCTTAGTAATATTATAAACTCTCCCAAGTTGATCTCTTGCAGATAGGATCCCAAAGTTCTAATCTTTTTACTCGTTCTTTCATTCACGGAACTGTCAGAGTGTAACGCATCAATCTAGGTGCGTTACATGCATGTGGCGGTCGTACGATAGACTGTTACATACAACGTGGGCAGAATTTTAAATTAATAAAACTCTTTTATTCGTTTATCCAATATAATTATCTATAAAATAGTATTTATCGTTAAAATACGTGAATAGACTAAATAACCTTCTAGAATATGGGCCAAACTTTATGTGCTTGGTCCTTAGACCTTTTGGATCTTATTTAAATAGGCTAGGTTAATTATTTGACACAATTGGGCCTTATAATGACTTATTAATCTAATAATCCATTTATAAATCTATTTAGTCTTTATAAATTCTTAATAAATTCTAGAAAATTCTATAAATGATCCAGAAATTAGTACATAAATTCTGGGGCACTACAAGTACAATATCATTATATTCGAGATATTGTATAAAAAGGGGAAAGAAAAGTGACTTATATTCAAACAAGTGATATAATTGCCAATCCTTTGATGAAAAATATTTTAGCAGAAAATTTTATTAAGCATGTTGGCTTAATGGGACTTAGGAACATATAAGGCAGAAAGAAATATTTTCATATATAATAAAAATAATGATAGCTCTGATGGATAGTAGGAGTGTATCAGAATAGTACTCACAGATAGTGAGATAATAAGAATAATGATACCTTTGACGGATAGTGAGAGTGTGTCAGAATAATACTCACAGACAGTGGGATAATGAGAATATTGATACATCTGACAGATAGTGAGAGTGTGTCGAAAATACTACTCACGGATAGTGAGAGTATAGTACATATGAATAGTGATGGTGAATGAAAATACTACTCACGGATAGTGAAAGTATGTCGAAAACTACTCATGGATAGTGAGAGTGTTTCGACGAAAATATTATACTACTCATGGACAGTGGGAGTATAATAGTTTGTTGGGCAAATGAAAGAAATATTATACTGCTCACGGACAGTGAGAGTATAATAGTTTATTGGCCAAGTGAGAGATGTTGGTGGATGACCACCAAACATACACCTAAGGTCAAAAGAATCGGTGCCTAACAAACGGTGCCTAACAAGTTTGAAAATGAGGCACAGGTTCCGGCATTCACGACATGGAAAGGGGGTGCACCGTAGGGGTGGGATGGAGGGGAGGTGGGGGAGGCACCCTATAAAAGGATGGGTTACACCCATCGAAAATCACCTTGCTGGAGTCTCAAACTCGATCCCACACTCACTCATCTCATCGGTGATGACCTTACAATGTCTGTGCAAAACTAGCAAAACTACGACGTAAATGCAAAATGGCACCTTTTTGGTATAATAATTAGTGAACACTTTTGCTATTTCTGATTAAAATGGCATGGACATATATTTCATCATTTTTAATGCAAATATGGTGATTAGAGACGTATAGTATCAGATATAGAGTACTTTTGGGAGTATTGGAATAATGAGGAGTACACAAGTACATGTGATAACTTGGTCCAAGTGACTAAGGTGGCAGTTCCCCACCTGAATTGAGTTTGAAAAAGCATTCCAAGGCCTCGTTTTCAACCCCCCCCCCGAAACCCAAACAAAGCCTCCCTTTCATTCGTATGTACCGTCCATGTCCTTTCAATTTGCGCACGGAGTTGTCTTATTCCATATTAATGATCATGGTTGACTATTCCTAGTTCCCAGTCTAATAAAATGGACATCGATCGTTCCCAACCTTGTGTCAAGGTAGAGCACAAGATTGTATATAGTTCACATTAATTTTATGTCCCAACCTACTAATTCATTTATCTTCTCTCAAGAAAAGATCAAACATAGTTGGTGTTGGGATAAGTCCTTTCCAAATCATTCCGGGATGGCCCGAACCGGCCGTCCTGTCTCCGCCACAGACCGAGACGACCGATCTGTGAGACGTAATCAGGACACGTTATATATTATTTTAATTTTTTATAAAAAATATATTTTATATGTTGGTTGGTCGAGGATCTCATGTTTGAACATGAGATCTCGAGTTCGAAACAGTCATTTTTTGTAGATTTTTTCATAAAATATTTAAAATAGCAACGGAGGTGAGATTTGAATTGAAGACCTCTGTTAGAACGACCACGCACGTAACTAATTGCGTTACAAATATTTTTGAGTTATATTATTCTATAATATATATATATAATATAACTTTTTTATCTCGGTACGTAACGGTATCGACCCGTCCCGTCCCAGTGAAAAATCGGGACGGATGAGACGGACGATCCGTCAAACCCTGGTTGGGATATCCAAAGCTTAATTTGCCCCTACACTCTTGATTTTAAATTTTAAAAAATACTTAGGGGTTGGGGCATATAATTTGAATCCGCTCCTTGAAAGATAAAAAGTTTTGAAAGCTCAAAGGTCTTCAGGCTTTGTGGGACCGGAGAAGCTTGAGCCATGCCCAACCAAGTCAAGGCTGAGGAGGCTGGCTGGGACACTTTGGCCATGGGCGGGCACTGGAAGTTTGTGGTCTGGCCCAAATTTGGGTCATGCATGAATTATCTTTGCCTTTGCCCCAACCCACTAAAAGCCCAACCGGTCATACTCCTGGGGGGATCAGTGAGCCTGGCTTGGATCGGATGGAACTGTATACATAGTCTGGGGCGCATCCCAAAATCTCAAAAGCCTAAGCCCAGGTCCGTGTTTGGCTTTACACTTGCAGCTTAGAGCTTGCCTGCATGTTACTTTTTAGCCCCTAACATCCTTTTATATTTACAGATGACCCCTCCAATCCAAATATTATGTATCTCAAGTTGTTTAATCAAACACTCCTCGTCATTATGAAAAACGCCCTCGTGTGTTTATGAAAAAATTACTAAGAAAAAGTGTTTAACAAAGAAATGTATAATCACGTGGGCTTACGAGCAAATAACTAGATTGGAGGGACTAATCCATAAATATAAAAGATTATAGGACTTAAAACCAAAAATTCCTTTGTTCAAAGTTTGATCATCCTATTTTACAACTCTAAATAAAAGCACGCAACGAAACTTACCCCACCAGAGTTGAACCCAGGATCTATTAAGGGTTTGTCAAACCGCTCCGATATGGGGCGAACTGTCAGTTCGGATCGGGCCACATGGAAGGCGGGACGATCAGGCCGTGGTACGTGGTCGGAATGCGTTGGGCCGCACAGGACCATGCGTCCCGCTACGTACCAAATCGGTTCGAAGCGGGACCGACCTGATACGTGCGGGCCACTCGGCTCGTGCCGGTTTGGCATTATAAGCCAGCCGTGGGTAGGCGAACCAGGGCATCGAACGCAGCAGTGGGTGGCCGATGAGGGGTGTTGCAGGCGGCGGTACAGGTTGGCGAGGGGCAGTGCAGGCGGCAGGGACCGACGATCAGAGGCCTCCAGCAAGGTAATTTTGAATTTTTGAGTTGTTTTTTGTAAAGAGGAGGGAGGGGGTGGCCGGTGGGTGGACGAACGCAGCGGTGGACGACCGTAGGTGGCCGTGGGAGGGCGGTGGAGGGCAAAGGAGGTGGGAGGTCGTGCATGGGAGGAGGGCACAGTGGGATGGTGAAGCCGTGGAGGTGGGAGGGGGGTTCGGCCACCACCTCCTACCGCCCTCCCACGGCTCCTCCAGCCTCCTACCGGTCAGATCAGAGGGTGC
Source organism: Amorphophallus konjac (assembly GCA_022559845.1). Lineage (NCBI taxonomy): Eukaryota > Viridiplantae > Streptophyta > Magnoliopsida > Alismatales > Araceae > Amorphophallus > Amorphophallus konjac. The sequence continues at coordinate 343,010,148 of CM040123.1, read as the reverse complement.
GGTGGGACGGTGGAGCCATGGAGTCTGGCCGGTGGGAGGCCGAAGGAGTCGTGGGAGGGCTGTGGGAGGCATGGGTTGGCATGGGAGGAGGGACATGGGAGGGGGGGAGGGAGGTGACGGATGGGGGGTCCGGCCACCGTCTCCCACCGCCACCTCCTCGAGGAGGCGACGGTGGGCGGTGGGAGGCGTGGGTGGGAGGGGGGAGGGTGGATGTGGGGGGAGGGAGGTGGGGGGGTCCGGCCACCGCCCCTCGTCCGGGTGTGGGTGGGGGAGGGTGCAGGTGGGAGGGGCTGATTGGAAAGGCGGTGGGCGGCGGTGGGGGGTGGGAGGTGGTGGTCGGGGGGGAGGGTGGAGGTGGGAGGGGGGTCTGGCCACCGCCTCCCACCGGCCGAAGGAGGCGGCGGTGGGCGGTGGGTGACTGTGGGAGGGTGGAGGGGGGTCCGAGAGGCTGTGGGAGGGGGCGGAGGGAGGCCAGAGGGAGGGTAGAGGAGGGGGCAGGGGCGGTGGGAGGCCGGTGGGAGGGGGGTCCGTGGGAAGGCGGACGCCGATGGGAGGGCGGAGGAGGTGGCGATAGCGATTCATATTTTAGATTTAATTTAGATCTATTAGATTTAAATTTTTTTGTTTAGATGTTCTAGAATTAATTTTCATATTTTAGATAAAATTTACATTTGTAAATTTTATTCGACGGTTCTATTTAAGAATTAATTCTAGAACATTTAATTTACTTTTATTTCTAGAACATTTATAATTTACATTTGTAAATTATCATGTTTTGTGATATTTCTAGAACATTTTTAATTTACATTTACAAATTACATTTAAGAATTAATTCTATAACATTTATAATTTGTAATTCTTAAATTTAGGGGATATATTTAATCACTTTATGGCTCCTAAGGAACGTCCAAATGACATTGGATAGTCACATGGAGTTATGTTGGATGATAACCGTAGTTGTTGACATTGTAACTGATTGAAGAAGCACTTGACAGGAGGAGCAGGTGTGGGATATTTTAAGATTGCTGGCTGTACCCATGTGCCTAGAGATGTGAAACTTGCAATGGCCAGACACCTGCGAGAGAAGAGAGTTGAGATGCAACAAAAAGAAAAAAAGAAGAAAAGGGATGAAGCGGCGCTCATCAGAAGAGCAGGCGACAGCGACGACGATGAATGCGTGTGGACACCCAGTGACGAAGAACAGCAAGCGCATACTAGCCGGCCTAATGTGTATGTCACAGTGAATGATCCATATGAAGTGCAGTTTCATGAGGCAGTACGTCAGAGTAGAGATGAGGCAAGACATCTGTGAACGACGTCACTCGGCCGAGAAGGGAGCAAACAATTGAAAAGGGGGGCTTTTGTTGTTGGTGAAATGAGGATAATGACACACACGTGCTTGCTGATATTAAAAAGGGTAGAAATTAAACGGCCATAGCGGGAAGTGACTCACCGCGGACCTCGAAGGGATGGGAATAGTGCAGAATTTAAAATATAGGGATTAAATGGCCATAGCGGGAAATGACTCACCGCAGCCTCGGAGGGATGGGAATGGTGCAGAATTTAAATTGCAGAATTAAAATGGCAGAATTTAAATGGCCATGGTGGGAAGTGACTCGCCGCGGGCCTCGGGGGGATGGGATGGTGCAGAATTTAAAAGGGCAGAAATAAAATGGCGGAAGTTAAACAGCCATGGCGGGAAGTGACTCGTTGCGGGCCTCGGGGGGATGGGATGGTGCAGAATTTAAAGGGAGAAGTTTGACTCTCCGCGCGGGTTTATGCATACATGAAAGGATAGGCAAAATAAGAGAACCACACAAGAACCGCCGCGGGAAATGACTCTCCGCGCAGTTTTAGAACAATACGGAACCGCCGCGGGAAATGACTCTCCGCGCAGTTAGAGCATACTTCCTTCGACCGGCCAAAGAAGAGGACCTTCTTTGGTTACCCTTGCAAAAGAACAGACAAAGCAAACAACCGAGTTAAGCATTGGCAGTATAGTATCAGCCCCTTGTGAGGAAAAGAATAAAACCATGAGCGAGCACACACCTAGTTGGTGTTGTTTTAAACCCTTTTTAGTGCAGAGGGTGGTAGGATGCTATGATGAATGAGACAGCGTGCAATGACACGCTAGATGCAGAACTACTCTTAAGAAGAGAGCGGGTACGAATGGAAATGGAAGATGATAGATGCAGTTAAGAATAAAGAAGAAAGAGCGAAGGGGGAGAAGGGGCTTATTGGGGGCGCCAATGGCTGAATTTGGTGGAGCTTCGACAGAGCTTCAGCAGCATTTTGGCAGTGTGAGGATGACGTGGAAGCACGAGGGATGAAGCAGCCTTCCTCTAGCAAGCACCTGGGCACCCGGAAGTCCGGCAGAACCTCCCCTAGAAGGGCCTTGGACCTCGAAATGGATCTGGTAACGTCTCCCCCTCCTCTATCGGATCTGAAGCTCTCTGGTTTCGAGGGAGGGGATCCTCTATTTATAGGGAAAAATTTTATTGATGCGTCTTGGGTCTGGGACGCATTCATTTTGGCACGTCCCCCTGACCAGATGCCTCAATGAATATAAAAATATTTTATTACATCCATTTATTATATTTAAATGCCCTGACGTGTCTCTGAGATGGGACGCGTTCAATAAACGCGTCCCCGATCCCAGACGCGTTCCAAATTTCCAACAAAACGACGCCGAAAGCCATCAACAACGGAGAAAGTGATTGATTTCGGCACCTAACCACGACTTTTGAAGAACACGTCTGGTCAACAAGACGTCTTTGTGTTTGGATTTATGTAAAATGTCAAACTGAACGGCGGGAGCAGCGCCGCCCGCGTGCTGCACGAGGCTCTAAAGAAGGCATCTTGGGTGCCAGACGCCTTTAAAAGAGACATCACCCTCCCCCGTCGCCTTTAAAACTTTTTACGAAAAAATTCAAAATAATGTGAAAATTTTCATAAAAATAGGAAATCACCCAAGTAATTCAAAATGTGACGGCCGCCTTAGGGCATCATAGTGTAATATAAGATTTACTCAAGGTGATGCGGGACAGACACGGGAATCGACACTAAGTGGTTGTGGGCGCACTAAAGTTCGCCTTCTGGACGTGGAGAGTCTATTGAGTGCGTGGGCGTGCCAGTCACCGGAGTGACGATCAATTCGGGCTCCGAAGAGCCCAAGGTGCGCTCGACCTGACTTCGTCAGACGATAGTGTGGTTCTTGTCAGGACCAGATCCCGTCGTGCCGTAAAGGTCACGACGTCGTTTACATCCCCCATACGAGGGAACACCCTTGATTAATTACCGAAATTAGGGGCCCTGCGGCCGAAAGGACTAATACTAACTGCGCTAGATAGAAACAGGAATAGATAGCATTAGGATCCACATTGGGTTCCGGGCCACGGGTCATATCGGTCGCTCATAGACCCTTTTCATGTTCAGACAAAAGTCCGTGATAGAAACGCGGTGGAAGCCGGGATGAATCCATTCAAATGTCTGCCGAGCATTCGGCAATTTTAATGATGACTCGAAAGGGGTCCGGCCTGAGAAACTGGTCCAGTCTGGTTGGAATGTCGGCCCAAGACTAGGTCAGAGCCTGGCCATGCCGGGATAATTCCCAAGACTAGGGCCCGGCCTGAGAGTGCGGCATTATTGTTCCTTCTGCGTCGAGTCACGGAGAGAGACAGGGCTGCAATATGGATTTTTACCATTTTTTATCTGGGATTTTTTTCTTTACCATATAATCTTGTGCTGTTTATTCCCCTTTACGCATTTATCTATATTATTTTTTACACATTTTTATTTATTTACTATGCATTCATGTTTATTTATTTATCATGATTTTTGTTATTTTTTTTGTTAGTATTATTATCATTATCACTATATATTTTTACATGTTTTTTTTGGATGAAGAGTGGGCCGTTTGGGGGGTTAAGCGGGGCTGAAGGAGTGTGCCGGCGAGGACAGCAGGTAGCGTGCCAGCGAGGGTAGCTTGGAGCGTGCCGGGGAACCCCACAGATAGTGTATCGGTGAAGGAAAGGGGGGGTGGCATGCTGATGAAGACATTCCAAAGAGCGCCGGCGAATGGAGGAGAGGAGCGTGCCGGGCTAACTCAAAGTCTGTACATCGTCTACTAGAGTCTGCACATTATCCATTTGCTACAACTCAAAGTCTGTGCATTGGCTGCTAGCACACACGCAGAGTCTGTACATTGTCCATTTTCTGCAACTCAAAGTCTGTACACTGGCTGCTAGCACACACGAAGTCTGTACGTCCCTCAGCCCAAAGTCTATACATTGGCTGGTCGCTGCGACATGAAGTCTGTACATCGGCTGGTTGCTGCACACAAAGTCTGTACATTCATCAGCTCAAAGTCTGTACATTGTCTATTTGCTGTAACTCAAAGTCTATACATTGGCCGGTTACCGCAACACAAAGTCTGTACATTCATCAGCCCAAAGTCTATACATTGGCTGCATTCATCAGCTCAAAGTCTACACATTGGCTGGTTCCTGCAATACAAAGTCTGTACATCGGCTAGCTGCATGCACACAAAGTCTGTACGCCCATCAGCCCAAAGTCTATACACTGGCTGGTTGCTGCAACATCAAGTCTGTACATCGGATGGTTGCATGCATACAAAGTCTATACGTCCATCAGCTCAAAGTCTGTACATTGTCTATGCAACCAGCACACAAAGTCTATACATCCTTCAGCTCAAAGTCTGTACATTGTCTATGCAACCAGCACACAAAGTCTATACATCCTTCAGCTCAAAGTCTATACATTGTCTATGCAACCAGCACGCAAAGTCTATACATCCTTTAGCTCAAAGTCTGTACTTTGTCTATTTGCTGCAACTCAAAGTCTATACGTTGGCCAGCTCAAAGTCTGTACATTGTCCATTTGCTGCAGCTCAAAGTCTATACATTGGCCAGCTCAAAGTCTGTACATCGTCCATTTGCTGCAGCTCAAAGTCTATACATTGGCCAGCTCAAAGTCTGTACATTGTCCATTTACTGCAGCTCAAAGTCTATACATTTGGCCAGCTCAAAGTCTGTACATTGTTGTCACAAGTATATTAGGCACATGCATTCGTTCACGGCATGTCTGAACATCCATTTCCAATGTACATGCTTCACTGTCTGCATTTGTGCAATCCTTCACGCGAAGTCTATACATTGCTTGTTGTTGTGTTCGTGTATCAACCTGCCAAGTCTGTACATTGGGTTCCACTTCGGAGAGACAGTGGAAGAAGAGGTGAGACGGAGAGATAGATGAGGGAGAGTGAGACGATGAGAGAGAGAGAGGTGTGCCGGCGAGGGGGGAATGAGACGGTGAGAGGGAGAGAGTGTACCGGTGAGGGGGGAGAATGATGCGGTGAGAGAGAGGGAGTGGGTGAGGAGGAGTGTGCCGCTGAAGGGCCAAAGAGGTGTGTCGTTAAAAGGGCTGTTAGGGTGTGCCGCTGGAGGGCTGATATGGTGTACCGACGAAGGCTGGAACAGGCATGCCGATGAAGGCCCACTCCTCTCTTTTTTTTTCTTATTTTTAAGACTTTTCTTTTCTTCTTTTTTTTGATTTTTTTGCATAGTTTATACAAATCTTTTCTCCTTCTTCTTGCAATATGTTGTTGTTCTATTTATTCATTACTTTTGTTGTCTTTTGATGTGTATTTATTATCCCATTTGTTTGTTGCATCCTTTTGCCTTTTAACATCTTGTTATTTTCTGACAAAAATTCGGCAGCATCTCCCATTGACCCGAGCGTAAGGGAGATAAAGGGAACGTGCCCACATGGAGTGGCGGAACCCGACAGTTGGAGGTGGGCGCCCGAGAGCGGCAACACCTTAACAAAACCTCAGAAAACTCGGAGGAAATGACGGACGGGAGACCTCTAAGACTGGACAGGGTGTACTGGAGAGGGGGTTAGCCAAGGCTCCAAAAGGGTTGACCTGCTAATTGGGGGCGGGTTGTTAGACTGATCGAACCCACAGGGACCCCTGGCAGGAGGGGAGAAGGCTCACAGGGGTAGGCACGGGTGAAGGCGTTGGGCTTTACAGGAGGAGGTTCGTGACCTCAAACCATTGAAGGTTGCGCCGGATCCGGAGGAAACCGCTGGCGTGGGGGATGAAAACAAACACCGGAAAGGGGAGGAAAAGATGATCAAGCACACTGTAGCCCAAACCAACGAGACGAAGAGAAAACCCACTGAGGGGGACGATCTTCATTCATGGGGGAACAAAGGGCCGTAGCCGTCCATATACATTACAAAGCATGCCCGAGCTAAGGCTACGGACAAGAAAGAAAACCAAAGCATAAAAGAAAGGGGAGAGAGAAAAAGGGACAAAAGAAGAGGAAGTGCTGGGAATCAAAGCAGGGATGACTGTCCACTGCTCTTTCCCCCACCTTCTCCTACTACATCAAGCTCTCTCTCTCTCTTCCTCTCTTTTCTTTGCCTGGTGGTCGTCGGAAGACTCCACGCCGGAGCCCTCTCCCTTTTCTTCTCTCTTCTCCTTCTTCTCATACGTGGCTCTGTGTCTGTTCTTCTCTTTTCTCTGTGTGCCTCCTCTCTGTCTGTGGGCCTCTCCTCTCTTAGTCGGAATGGGAGTGGTTTTATACTCCCAGCAGCGGAAGCCCTCGAGCACGGCAGTCGGAGGCGGGAAGTGCTGGGTCATCATGGGGTTTGACCTCCTCCCGTCCTGGATGCCAGGGGGATAGCTTACGTGGCCCAACCTCTGGTTGACACCTCGGACAACTCACTATGCGCCGAAGATCCGTAGGGCATGGGCATCACGTCGTTCGGCCGTTGAAATGCCTTAACGCTGTGCCGCTGGCGGGCTCAGGAAGTGTGCCGCTGGGAGGGCCAAAGGCCGTGCCGCTGAAGGGCTGCCCAAGCGTGCCGTTGAAGGGGGCAAAAGGCGTGCCGCTGAAGGGCTGCCCAAGCGTGCCGTTGAAGGGGCAAATAGCGCGCCGCTGGAAGCCCAAGGAGGTGTGCCGCTGAGGCCCAAAGGGGACGTGCCGCTGAAGCCCCAAACGGGCGTGCCGCTGAGGGACCCAAATGGGCGTGCCGCTGAGGGACCCAAACGGGCGTGCCACTGAAGCTCTCAATGGGCGTGCTGCTGAGGGCCAGGGGTTGTGCCGCTGAAGGCCACTAGGGCGTGCCATTGAAGGACAAGGGTGTGCCGCTGAAGGCCACCCTGGGTGCATTTCTGAGCCCGTTCTGAGCCCGATTCATGGGCCGTCTGGTTTTCTTCGAGGCCCATGAATTGTGAGGCTCTTGGTGGTTGATTTCTCTTCACCATCGTGACTCCGGAGACGGCTTCACGGCTGTGTCTGTATTCAGAGAGTCCGGATGGCCTTCCCTTCTTCACAGTCTCTTTAGTTGACGTTGTTGTTGATGTTGGACTAGTTGGGACATATAATAGTGTAATTTTGCATGTCCACAAATGCCCCCCACCCACGGGTAGCGCAGGGGAAGGATGAGCCAGGCGGTGCCCGTGGGTGTACTTGTCTCTTCTTTCCTTTGTTGGCACCGACAGGGTGTCGGGAGCTGATGTGGTATGTTTGTCTCTTCTTCTCTTCATCAGTGTCGACGGGATGCCGGGAACTGAAACAGCATGTTGGTCTCTTTGTCTCTTCATCAGGGCCGACGAGATGCCGGGAACTGAAGCAGTATGTTGGTCTCTTTGTCTCTTCATCAGTGCTGACGGGATGCCGGGAACTGAAACAGCATGTTGGTCTCTTTGTCTCTTCGTCAGGACCTACGGGGTGTCGGGGACTGACGTGGCTTGTTGGTCTCTTCTTCTCTTCATCAGTGTCGACAGGGTGCCGAGAACTGATGTGGTTTTTGGTCCCTTTGTCTCTTTGTCAGTGCCGACAGGGTGTCGGGAGCTGAGCTGGTTTGTTGATCTCTTCTTCTCTTCATCAGTACCGACAGGGCGTCGAGAGCTGACGTGGTTTGTTGGCTCTTGGTCTCTTCGTCAGCGCCGACAGGGTGTCGGATGCTGACATGGTACGCTGGCCTCTTCTTCTCTTCGTCAGTGCCGACGGGGTGTCGAGGGCTGACAGGGTTTGTTGGTCTCTTCTGCTGGTCTCTTCTTCTCTTCGTCAGTGTCGACGGGGCGTCGAGAGCTGACAGGGTTTGTTGATCTCTTTGTCTCTTCGTCAGTGCCGACGGGGTGTCGGGAGCTAACCTGGTTTGTTGGTCTCTTCTTCTCTTCGTCAGTGCCGACGGGGTGTCGGGAGCTGACATGGTTTGTTGATCTCTTTGTCTCTTCGTCAGTGCCGATGGGCTGTCGGGAGCTGACCTGGTTTGTTGGTCTCTTTGTCTCTTCGATGGGGTGTCGGGAGCTGACATAGTTTATTGATCTCTTTGTCTCTTTGTCAGTGTCGACGGGGTGTCAGGAGCTGACGTGGCTTATCGATCTCTTTGTCTCTTCGTCAGTGCCGACGGGGTGTCGGGAGCTGACATGCCTTATTGATATCTTTGTCTCTTCGTCAGTGCCGACGAGGTGTCAGGAGCAGACCTAGTTTGTTGATCTCTTTGTCTCTTTGTCAGTGCTGACGGGGTGTCGGGAGCTGACCTGGTTTGTTGGTCTCTTCTTCTCTTCATCAGCGCCGACGGGGTGTCGGGAGCTGACCTGGTTTGTTGGTCTCTTCTTCTCTTCATCAGTGCCGATGGGGTGTCGAGAGCTGACCTGGTTTGTTGATCTCTTTGTCTCTTTGTCAGTGCCGACGGGGTGTCGGGAGCTGACTTGGTTTGTTGATCTCTTCTTCTCTTCGTCAGTGCCGACGGGGTGTCGGGAGCTGACCTGGTTTGTTGGTCTCTTCTTCTCTTCGTCAGCGCCGACGGGGTGTCGGGAGCTGACCTGGTTTGTTGGTCTCTTCTTCTCTTCGTCAGTGCCGACGGGGTGTCGGGAGCTGACCTGATTTGTTGGTCTCTTCTTCTCTTCGTCAACGCCGACGGGGTGTCGGGAGCTGACCTGGTTTGTTGGTCTCTTCTTCTCTTCGTCAGTGTCGACGGGGTGTCGGGAGCTGACCTGGTTTGTTGGTCTCTTCTTCTCTTCGTCAGTGCCGACGGGGTGTCGGGAGCTGACATGGTTTGTTGATCTCTTTGTATCTTCGTCAGTGCCGACGGGGTGTCGGGAGCTGACCTGGTTTGTTGGTCTCTTCCTCTCTTCGTCAGTGCCGACGGGGTGTCGGGAGCTGACCTGGTTTGTTGGTCTCTTTGTCTCTTTTCTTCTTTTTTCTTTTCCTTTTTGAACCACATTACCGTTACAAGCGCCCTTTCGGGTTTTCGCCGGTACCGGCCCCCTCTTGCTTTTACCCACGCGCCCTTTCGGGTTTTCACGCGGCGGGGTACCCGATTTTGCCTGTAGCGCCCTTTCGGATTTTCGCCACAGCCGGGTTGTTACCATTTTTACCCTTGTCCCCGTGTAGGGGCAAGTCCGGCGGGGCACCTCTATATTAAGCCCCTTTCTATTTTTTTTTCTCCTTTTTTTTGATGAGCGGATAAAATGTAACTGTTGGCTAGGGTCCGAAGCCTTGCGTCGAAAGATAAGGTTCATTCGTTGGCAAGAAGGTAATGCCAACGCAACAGGAGATTTTCTGCCGATTCGGACGTAAGGTCCGTAATGGTAATATTGTGTGAGAGCGGGTGGCTAGGGCACGAAGCCTTGCGCCAGAAAGGGACTTATTCGTTGGCAAGGGACTAATGCCAGCGCAAAGATAAAGATTCAGTCGATTCGGGCGTAAGGCCCACGATGGTGATATTGCATTAGAGAAGGTGGCTAGGGCACAAGGCCTTACGCCGGAAAAGGATTTATCCGTCGGCGAGGAACTAATGCCAACGTAGGGGTGGAGCCATCTTTGCCCGCCTGGATGCCTGTCGATACATAGGGGCATGCGGATGGAAGAAATATATATATATATATATATATATATATATATATATTATTATTATTATTATTATTACTCCCCCTTTTTTCTTCCCTTTTTTTATTCATTTCCCTCTCTCCTCTTTTCTTTTCCCCCTTTTTCCTTTCCTTTTTTTTCTTTCTTCTTTTTTTTTTATTTTCTTCTCTCACACCTTTTTTCTTTTTTTTATTCGTTCTTCTTTTTTTTTCCTCCCCCTTTTCTATTTTCCTCCTTTTTTCTTCCCTTTTTTTGTGTGTCCCCTATATAACGGGGCGGGGGTAGGATGGATGGATTAATCCTAATAGTGGGCCTTGACCGGAATAACTGAGCCGAAGGGCGTCGAGTAGCAGGATATGAGAACCGAAGGGAAGGGTCCCATTTTGTTCTCTGGCCGGGGGAAGGGTCCGAACCAAAGTGAAATGTTTCTTTTCTCCCTTTTTTCTTTAGGTGGCCCAAAGGCCGAAGGTGGAAGGCCATGTCTGCCTCAAGGTTCACTTTCCCTTCTTCTCTTCTTCTTTTATGTGAGGAAGTGGGTTCGAAGACCACGTCTGCCTCGTGATCCTCTCTCTTTTCTTGTCTTCTTCTTCTTTTCTTCTTTTCATTGTGAAGAGGCGGGTGCAAAGACCCCGCCTACCCCATGACTCTTCTTTCTCTTCTTCTTTTGTGTGGAGAGGCGGGTACAAAGACCACGTTTGCCTCGTGACTCTTCTTTCTCTTCTTCTCTTCTCCTTTTGGGTGGAGAGGCGGGTGCAAAGACCACGTTTACCTCGTGACTCTTCTTTCTCTTCTTCTCTTCTTCTTTTGTGTGGAGAGGCGGGTGCAAAGACCATGTTTGCCTCGTGACTCTTCTTTCTCTTCTTCTATTCTTCTTTTGTGGAGAGAGGCGGGCTCGGGGACCACGTCTGCCTCATGTGTATTCTTTCTTTCCTCCTCTTCTTTTGTGTGATGAGGCGGGCTCGGGGACCACGTCTGCCTCATGTGTCTTTTCTTTCTTTTCTTCTCTTCTTATTTTGCGTGGAGAGGCGGGTGCAAAGACCATGTTTGCCTCATGTACCCTTTTTTCTTCTCTTCTTCTGTTGTAGAGAGGCAGGTGCAAAGACCATGTTTGCCTCATGTATCTTTTTTCTCTTCTTTTCTTCTCTTGTAGAGAGGCAGGCATAGTGACCATGTTTGCCTCATGTCTCTTTTTCCTTTTCTTCTTTTCTTTTCTTTTCTCATTAATGCTTCCACGCTGGAGTGTATTTCTCTTAATGTGCCCCCGGGTTGGGGTGTAGTTTTATTTGGTATGCGTTCCCCTGAGGGGTGTATTTTGCCTCTTTGCCTTTGTGCCCCCAGGCGGGGCGTATTTTTCAAGGCTTCTATGCCCCCAGACCAGGGTGTGTGTTTTGTTATTTTTTTAATGCCCCCGAGGCGGGGTGTAGTTCTCTTCAAATGCCCCCATGGTGGGGTATACTCTTCACGGCTTCTATGCCCCCACTGGTGGGGTATGTTTCTTCTTCAAATGCCTCCCAAAGCGGGGTGTAACTTTCTTCAAATGCCCCTAAGTTGGGGTATACTCTTCACGGCTTCTATGCCCCCAGGCGGGGTATGTTTCTTCTTCAAATGCCCCCAAGGCAGGGTGTAGCTATCAACAAATGCCTCTAAGCTGGGTGCGTTCCTTTCTTTGTGTGCCCCCAGGCCGAGGTGTGTTTTTTCTTCTTATGCCCCTAAGCTGGGGTGAATTCCTCTGCTTCTTATGCCCCCCCCCATAGCAGGGTGTATGTTTCTTCTTTTGACGACCCTAAGCCAGGGTGTATTCTTTCTTCATATGCTCCTAGGTCGGGATGCATGTCTCTTCGCTTCTGTGCCCCCGGGTCGGGGTAAATGCTTCTGCTTCTTATGTGCCAAGGGCGGAGTATATCTCTTTGTGCCTCCTGAGTGGGGTGGATGCTCTGCATGTGTCCCCGGGTCGGGGTGTAGCTTTGTCTCTCATGGAGGGGGTGTGTTGTTTCTTCCAAAGCCCTCAGACCAGGGTGTATTCTTCTCTTTCTTATACTCCTGAGGCGGGAGGGGTTCTCTTCATGTGCCCCCGTGGCGGGATGTGCTTTTTTTGAGTGTCCCCAGATCGGGGCGAATTCTTTTCTTCTGCCCGGCCACACCCGGGGGGATGTTTGCTTCATGTGCTCCCAAGGTGGGGTGTATTGCTGCTTTTGACGCTCCCAAGGTGGGCCGTATTGCTGCTTCTGATGCCCCAGAGCGAGGTATCTTTCTCTTCACATGTCCCTGGCATGGGGTATATTCTGCTTCTAGTGCCCCCAACGTGGGGTGTATTGCCGCCCCTGAGGTGTAGTTCTTGCTTCTTTTTTTTGTGCACCCGAGGCGGGGTGAGTTCTTATTCTTCGCTTACGTGCCCCCATATCGGGGTGTATTCCTTCCTTCATATGCCCCTCCTAGGCCGGGGGATGTTGTTCGTTCTGCTTCAGATGCCCCCCCCCCCCGGTGCATGTTGCTTCATGGGCCCCGAGCCTAGGGTATACTCCTTCAAATGCCCCAAAGCCGGGGTGGATTCTCTTTTCTTCTTATGCTCCCAAGGCGGGATGTAGCTTCTTCAAATACCCCTAAGCCGGAGCGTATTCTTCCTGGCTTCTATGCCCCCACTGGCGGGGTTTGTTTCTTCTTCAAATGCCCCTAAGTCGGGGCGTGTCTTTTGTTTCTTATACCCCCCCATAGCAGGGGTGAATTCTGCTTCTTCTACCCCTGAAGGCGGAGGAGTTCTTCTCTTCATATGTCCCCGGCGCGAGGGTGTATCTTTTGCTTCTTATGCCCCCCTGAGGTGGGGGTGTATCTCTTTACGGCTTCTGTGCCCCCGAAGCAGGGTATGTTGTTTCTTCAAATGGCGCTTGGGCGGAGTATATCTTTCTTCTTATGTCCCTAGATCAGGATATATGTCTCTTCGCTTCTACGCCCCGGGTCGGGGTAGATGCTTCCGCTTCTTATGCGCCAAGGGCGGAGTGTATTTTTCTTGAGCCCCCAGGCTGGGGTACGTTCTTCATGTTTCTTATACCCTTTTCACAGGGCGTATTCTCTCACTTCTTATGTCCCTGGATCGGGGTGTATGTTTCTTCTTCTGACGCCCCTAAGTCGGGGTATACTCTCTCTTCATATGCTCCCAGGTCGGGATGTATGTCTCTTTGCTTCTTTACGCCCCCGGATCGGGGTGGATTCTTCGTCAAATGCCCCGAAGGCGGGGTGTATTCTCTTCATATGCCCCCCCCCCCCCCGAGAGTGGGGGTGTAGCTTTGTTATATGTTGTGCCCCCGAGTCGGGGTGGATTCTCTTCATACGCCCCTAGATCAGGGTGCATATCCCCCTTTTTTTTACCTCTTATGCCCCCATGGCGGGGTATATCTCTTCTTCTTATCCCCATGGCGGGGTATGTGCATGCTCTCTTCGGGAGTGGTGGCCGTGCTTGGCATCATTGCTATAAAGTATTCCCCACAGTGGGCAGCCATTCACCAAGCTACAATTGTGGCTCGCTGGGCCATTTAACAACCACTCGGGGGGGGCGTTTTGTGCCGAATGGAGGCAGCAGGAAGGAGGAACGGGCGGGGTCATTACACTGCGGACTCGGGGCCTCCTAGAGTTGGGCGGGATGTCGGGTTTCTTCTTGCTCTTTTAGTCGACGATGCTGGCCAACTTTTCTTCCTTTCTTCTTTCTTTCTTTTTATTTTTCCTTCTTTTTTCTTTTTTTTTCTCCTCTTCTTCTTGTACGATTGACCAGGGTGGAGGTGCAGGAGAGCGCTCACCCCCTCAGGGAGGGGATGAGTGGTTTGCTCCACCGCATCCATCCCACAATGGTAATCTTTATTCAGCACGGGTCTCGATGGGTATGGCCGTATAACCCTCTCTCGTCAATTCTTTCCTTTTTTGTTTCTTTCTTTTCTTCTTTTCCTCTTTTTTTTTTAAATCGCTATCTGGAGGCTTCATCGTCTGGGTGGCCCTTGCAATCAACAGCCACGGTGTAAATGTGAAAATTCACAATAGAAGGGCCTTTAATAAGCCTAGATAATCATTCACCATTCCATAGATATGTCTCAATGTTACAGGTGACTATCACCTCTTTTAAAAAAAGGGAGGGGGTACATTCGGCAACAGCCGACCATGCATCCAGTGTCAGTCTAGATGGATGCCCTCAGGACGGGGGATCAGCAGCATCTGGCGCCATCTTCTCGGACTTCCTGTCATTGCTTGAAAGAGAGCTGGCATGTCCTTCAGGGCGCGCTGTTCTTCGGCCGGTGTGGTGCGGTTACACCGGTCACCTTCAGGTTGGGCATTTGGTGAGGGCGTGGTGGGTTTACCGTGTACTTGCCCATTCTTAATTCGCCCTTCCTGATCTGGTCCTCGACAACATCTTTAAATACGCAACAGTCCTCAATGGAATGCCCGATCATCTGATGATATAGGCAGAATTGGGGGTCGTCCCTTCTTTCGAGGTCGTTTGGCCTCTTCGGCTCTGGAAGCACAACTTTGCCATGTTCTTGAACCCATTCGAAGAGGATCCGAGTCTTATCTCTCGGGAAGGAGTAGGGCCTCTTCATTATGTCCCTTAATGAAAGTCTCTGGTCAGCGGCCTTAGTGGAGGAAGCTCTGGCCACGACCTTTGTTCTCCCCTGTCGTCGCTCTAAGGCTTCGAAGTCTGGGGTGCGAAATTTTTCTCGTGCCAACTGCTTGTCGGCTGATCACTTTTCCTCACTCTGGGCGATGGGGGTGGGGCAATATTTTGCCAGGAAGATCTTGGCATCAGATGCTTGGCCACTCAGCTCTTCAAGAGTTTTGACCTCAATATCCATGACCCTTTGTATTATTTCGCCCTTCAGGCTTCTTAGGAGTCTTTGGACGGCGCCCCCGCAATTTGGAGGGTCGCCATATTCTTCAGGGGGGTTTCCCCCTCTTCTCGTATAGCCCGAGGCGGACTCATCACCTCTTCGGTCAACTGTTCGTGATTCGGCCTCGCCGACTTTGCTCTCGAGCCGCCTCATTTTGGCCCCTCGCTCGGCCCTCGACTTACTCGTTCCTGTTGGTGCTATCAAGCCCGGGTACAAGCCGAACGATTGGCGAAGAGGGTCTGTTCTTGGCGTCATGCGAGGTATCGAGGGTGCATGCTGCAGCTGCTGGAAGGGGGTGCCCCCAGTGTAATCATGTATCATTCGGGACATTGCTGGTGGTGGTGGTGGTGGGACCTCGGGTGGCTCACAGCCGCCCCAGAAGGTCCCAGAAGAGGGCCCTGCCTGCGCGGGCATTGCTGGGCATAAACGTGTCTTGATTGATTTCCCCCTTGACGTCTCGACTTCGTGCAATTCTTCAAACAATCTTGCCGTCATGGCGAGGGTGGGTTGATGGAAGTTGGAGGTGCTGCCTCCCGCCCTGGCTTCGAATGGGGTCGGCGAGATCATGTCGTCATGGTCGACAACACCTTGTCCTTGAAAAGTCGACATTACTACCCCCAGACCCCCATGTGGAGGAGGGTCATGATGATGGGCCTCCTCACTGGACGACGGGAGGTATGTCGTTTCATTTTCTCCTTCACCAGTTCGGACTGAGCCGTGCCCGGTCGAGAGTGTGTGGCAAGAGAGGACAATGCTACTCCTTCTGTTCTTTGAAATCTCCCTTTCCTTCCCTTCCGGGGTTGGTGTATGCTCTCGCGGTAAACCATCTGGTGCATGCAGCGCCTTAGATTCTCCTTTGGCTTCTTGTTCTAGGCCCAGGGGCTCTGAATGCCTGCACAGGACACATCCCTCGGTGCATGCTGAAGGAGCCTCGAGCGCCTCTTTGGGTGATAGGCAGTACAGAGACACCATATTGACCGTTCTCTTCAGATCGGGCATCTCATGCGGACGTGGAGGGTCCACTTTATGTTCACCCAGTTGGAGTTCCCCCTTCCTGACCAGGCACTCGACAGCATCTTTGAACACATAGCAGTCTTCAATGGAGTGCCCGAACATTTGATGATACAGGCAAAAATGGGGGTTGTCTCTTCTTCTAAGATCATCCAGCCTCCTTGGTTCTAGCGGAGTGACCTTATTGTATTTGATGGCCCATTCAAACAAAAGCTGGGACTTTTTCTTAGGAAAGGAGTAAGGCTTCATCATTTTGGCCCGCAAGGAGGGGGCTTCTTGATATTCGGCCGGTCTAGCCAGCGAAGGACTGGCGACGACCCTCTCATCTTTATTTCTTTGCCACTCGAACCTCCTGGAGTCGATCGTATGCACTTCTTCGGGCGCAGGCCGTTTATCGACCGATTCAACCCTACGGCTCGAGGTTGCAGGGACAGAGGAGGGGGAAGCCTCAATTTCTGCCACTATATTGTTTAGCTGGTCAAAGGACCTGATTTTAATTCCAATCATCTTTTTGAGGACCTCCCACTTCAAATTTTGTTTGCAAATCTGCACTGCGTCTTCTTGGTGTGGTGGCCGCCTGCATCTCATACTGAGATTCTGCCATCTTCTAATATATTCCAAAGTAGTTTCATCAGTCCTCTGCTTGGAGGCACATAGTTCGGCCATAGTTATTTCTCTTTCGGCAGCGTGGAATCGCTCCCGGAACTGCCGTTGCATGTCGGACCAATTATTGATAGACCCAACCGGTAAGTTCGAATACCATTCAAATACGAGTGCTGTGAGGGAGGACCCAAAGTACTTGAGCAAGTAGGACTCGTCGGCTGCCAGATCACCCATTAGGTTGATTTGGTGAGTTATGTGCTCTTTCGGCGAACCTTGTCCACTGAACTTCTCGAACTTTGGCAGTTTATTGATGCCGGGAGGCAACCTCTTGACCGCATGATCAACGGGGTAAGGTACCCGGTATAGCTCAAAAGCGGCACGATCTCTGTCACCCCTGTAGGCCAGCTTCTCTTCAATCATATGATCCATCATCATTTCATTTGTCCTTATCGGGTCGACCGGGCCTGAGTAGAGATGGGCAAGCTATGCCCCAGGAACAGTCAGTATCGTCGCGTGTCGGGCCATGGGAGACCCTTGGGGAGGCAGAATCGGTGGCGGGGCTAGCGCTGCGTGCAATGCCTGTTGCAGGGGCATGCCCCCAGTGTAGCTGGGAATTGATGGGAATGCCGCAGCCTACGGAGTCGCTTCGGAGGATCGCCCGCTGCCCCCGGGCGCTTCGAGCAAAACCTCGGTCCGCCGGGATGTTGTGGGTTGGGCATTCTTTTCACTCAGTTGTTTCTTCAACATTTCAATCTCCTGCTAGTACTGTTGCACCATGTACAGCATCGCAAGGTCATTGGTGGGGAGACAGGGCATGCTCCCTATTTCTTCGGCCGGGGCCTCCTCAGATGATGTGGAGGGCCCGCCACTGGTGCTTCCAGCGGTAATTACATGGGCCATGAGAACCGTGGAGGGTTCTTCCTGGGAGGCCTCTCCGGCGCTTGCCTGTGTTACCTCGCCTACTGCTCTTCCCCTTTCGGCGAAAGGATTGGGTCTTGCGGCGGGTCTGGCCACCTCTTCAGGGTCGGTGGGTAGAGCCCCAAACCGACCAAAGACTCCTGCCATGCTGTAGGTGAAAACTCTCCAATTCCTGTTTCTCTTCGACCTCCTCTTTGACGGCCTTTCTGGGAACACCAGTCTCTCAAAGACCGATTGTCGGGGCTGCGCTTCTTCCCGTAAAGGGTACTGACGCCGCTCCTCCGACCGGTTCCTCGACTCTTCACTGGGCATGGGTTGGGTCTCTTCTTTGGCTTGAAAGGCGGAGGCCACTACCCCCAGTAGTCTCTGACGACCCATCGGAATGCTCCCCGGGCCTCGGAGATAGTTCCTCATGGCATGCTCGATCCCTTCCCACTCCTGGTCAGGGGGAGCAGTCAGTGATTGCGTGTCGGTGGCGACAACAGGAGTGTAAACCACAGGCGCTGGGCGGGCGGCCTGGTGACAACGCCTGTAGTGCTGTTGAAGGGCAGTTTCCGATGGGGCCGGTGCAGTAACTGCTGACTGGCAGATCGGGGTCGTCATCTCGCCCCTTTCATCTCTTCGGGCCCTCCTCGGGCAGAAAGTGCTAGGTCCTGCCTGGGCAGGTGCAGTGGGCTGGGCCTCCTTGGGAACACAGATTTGCTTCAATTTGGCCGGCCTGTGAGCCCGCGAATTCTTCGGTGCCGCGGCCGGGACGGCAGGTGTCACCTTCTCTTTTAGCTTCTCCAGTCCTTGGAAAGAGTTGCGGACTGGGATGGTCGGGACGATACGGTCCGGTATCACCTCGGACCTCTGCCCGTCCAGGTGGACTCGGATGGTCCCGACAGCCATGGATTTCCTGGAGCTAGATGTGCGATGTCCCGGGACGACACCGGTGTTGTTCCTCCGGAGCCTCCTCCGGTGAGATGCCGATCCCTGGCGGGACGGACCAGCGGTCTGGTGCACATGGTGCACGTTGCAGCTCAGCGCCGTTGCCGGGACGCCGTTGTTGCTCTTGACCACAGATCAGCCAATAGCAGCTTCAATGGCCCCCTGGGTGGGAGCGTTGGTCTTGGGTTTGTCGGATGCTTCCACGTCCAGTATGTTGGCGAAGGCCACCCCAAGGAAGTTGGGGAAGCCCACCACGGGAGGGAGGCTCTCGAAGCCGAGGGGGACGGCGAGGTAGCCACCTTTGATGTGGCTCTCGACGGGCTGGGAACCGAAGGTGGTCGCCATTCTCGATGTCAAAGTGCGACTTTCTTGCATTTGCAAAAATAGCGCAATTAGTATTACAAGAAGGGGGCCGCAGAGCCCCTAATTTCGGTAAAGAGATGAAGGGTGGATTGGTCCCACCGGGCGTGCCAGACTTGTGGACGCACGAAAGTTTGCCTTCTGGACGTGGAGAGTCTATTGAGTGCGTGGGCGTGCCAGTCACCGGAGTGACGATCAATTCGGGCTCCGAAGAGCCCAAGGTGCGCTCGACCTAACTTCGTCAAACGATAGTGTGGTTCGTGCCGAGACAAGATCCCGTCGTGCCGTCAAGGTCACGACGTCGTTTACATCCCCCATACGAGGGAACACCCTTGATTAATTGCCGAAATTAGGGACCCTACGGCCGAAAGGACTAATACTAACTGCGCAAGATAGAAACAGGAATAAATCGCATCAGGATCCACATTGGGTTCCGGGCCATGGGTCATATCGGTCGCTCATAGACCCTTTTCATGTTCGGACAAAAGTCCGTGATAGAAAAGCTGTGGAAGCCGGGATGAATCCGTTCAAATGTCTGCCGAGCATTCGGCAATTTTAATGATGACTCGAAAGGGGTCCGGCCTGAGAAACTGGTCCAGTCTGGTTGGAATGTCGGCCCAAGACTAGGTCAGAGCCTGGCCATGCCGGGACAATTCCCAAGACTCGGGCCCGGCCTGAGAGGGAGGCATTATTGTTCCCTCTGCGTCGAGTCACAGAGAGAGACAGGGCTGCAATATGGATTTTTACCATTTTTTATCTGGGATTTTTTTCTTTACCATATAATCTTGTGTTGTTTATTCCCCTTTACGCATTTGTTTCGGATGATTTTTTTACTTATTATTATTATCACTATATATATCTATATATATTTTTTACACGTTTTTGTTTATTTACTATGCATTCAGGTTTATTTATTTATCATGATTTTTGTTATTTTTTTGTTAGTATTATTATCATTATCATTATATATTTTTACATGTTTTTTTTGGATGAAGAGTGGGCCGTTTGGGGGGTTAAGCGGGGCTGAAGGAGTGTGCCGGCGAGGACAACAGGTAGCGTGCCGGCGAGGGTAGCTTGGAGCGTGCCGGGGAACCCCACAGATAGTGTACCGGTGAAGGAAAGGGGGGGTGGCATGCTGATGAAGACATTCCAAAGAGCGCCGGTGAATGGAGGAGAGGAGCGTGCCGGGCTAACTCAAAGTCTGTACATCGTCTGCTAGAGTCTGCACATTATCCATTTGCTACAACTCAAAGTCTGTGCATTGGCTGCTAGCACACACGCAGAGTCTGTACATTATCCATTTACTGCAACTCAAAGTCTGTACACTAGCTACTAGCACACACGAAGTCTGTACGTCCCTCAGCCCAAAGTCTATACATTGGCTGGTCGCTGCGACATGAAGTCTGTACATCGGCTGGTTGCTGCACACAAAGTCTGTACATTCATCAGCTCAAAGTCTGTACATTGTCTATTTGCTGCAACTCAAAGTCTATACATTGGCCGGTTACCGCAACACAAAGTCTCTACATTCATCAGCCCAAAGTCTATACATTAGCTGCATTCATCAGCTCAAAGTCTACACATTGGCTGGTTCCTGCAATACAAAGTCTGTACATCGGCTGGCTGCATGCATACAAAGTATGTACGCCCATCAGCCCAAAGTCTATACATTGGCTGGTTGCTGCAACATCAAGTCTGTACATCGGATGGTTGCATGCATACAAAGTCTATACGTCCATCAGCTCAAAGTTTGTACATTATCTATGCAACCAGCACACAAAGTCTATACATCCTTCAGCTCAAAGTCTGTACATTGTCTATGCAACCAGCACACAAAGTCTATACATCCTTCAGCTCAAAGTCTGTACATTGTCTATGCAACCAGCACGCAAAGTCTATACATCCTTCAGCTCAAAGTCTGTACTTTGTCTATATGCTGCAACCCAAAGTCTATACGTTGGCCAGCTCAAAGTCTGTACATTATCCATTTGCTGCAGCTCAAAGTCTATACATTGGCCAGCTCAAAGTCTGTACATTATCCATTTGCTGCAGCTCAAAGTCTATACATTTGGCCAGCTCAAAGTCTGTACATTGTTGTCACAAGCATATTAGGCCCATGCATTCGTTCACGGCATGTCTGAACATCCATTTCCAATGTACATGCTTCACTGTCTGCATTTGTGCAATCCTTCACGCGAAGTCTATACATTGCTTGTTGCTATGTTCGTGTATCAACCTGCCAAGCCTGTACATTGGGTTCCACTTCGGAGAGACGGTGGAAGAAGAGGTGAGACGGAGAGATAGATGAGGGAGAGTGAGACGGTGAGAGAGAGAGAGGTGTGCCGGCGAGGGGGGAATGAGACGGTGAGAGGGAGAGAGTGTACCGGTGAGGGGAGAGAATGAGGCGGTGAGAGAGAGTGAGTGGGTGAGGAGGAGTGTGCCGCTGAAGGGCCAAGGAGGTGCGTCGTTAAAAGGGCTGTTAGGGTGTGCCGCTGGAGGGCTGATAGGGTGTACCGACGAAGGCTGGAACAGGCATGCCGATGAAGGCCCACTCCTCTCTTTTTTTTTCTTATTTTTAAGACTTTTCTTTTCTTCTTTTCTTTGATTTTTTTGCATAGTTTGTACAAATCTTTTCTCCTTCTTCTTACAATCTGTTGTTGTTCTATTTATTCGTTGCTTTTGTTGTCTTTTGATGTGTATTTATTATCCCATTTGTTTGTTGCATCCTTTTGCCTTTTAACGTCTTGTTATTTTCTGACAAAAATTCGGCAGCATCTCCCCTTGACCCGAGCATAAGGGAGATAAAGGGAACGCGCCCACATGGAGTGGCAGAACCCGACAGTTGGAGGTGGGCGCCCGAGAGCGGCAACACCTTAACAAAACCTCAGAAAACTCGGAGGAAACGACGGACGGGAGACCTCTAAGACTGGACAGGGTGTACTGGAGAGGGGGTTAGCCAAGGCTCCAAAAGGGTTGACCTGCTAATTGGGGGCGGGGTGTTAGACCGATCGAACCCACAGGGACCCCTAGCAGGAGGGGAGAAGGCTCACAGGGGCAGGCACGGGTGAAGGCGTCGGGCTTTACAGGAGGAGGTTCGTGACCTCGAACCATTGAAGGTGGCACCGGATCCGGAGGAAACCGCCGGCGTGGGGGATGAAAACAAACACCGAAAAGGGGAGGAAAAGATGATCAAGCACATTGTGGCCCAAACCAACGAGACGAAGAGAAAACCCACTGAGGGGGTACGATCTTCATTTATGGGGGAACAAAGGGCCGTAGCCGTCCATATACATTACAAAGCATGCCCGAGCTAAGGCTACAGACAAGAAAGAAAACCAAAGCATAAAAGAACGGGGAGAGAGAAAAAGGGACAAAAGAAGAGGAAGTGTTGGGGATCAAAGCAGGGACGACCGTCCACTACTCTTTCCCCCACCTTCTCCTACTACATCAAGCTCTCTCTCTCTCTCTTCCTCTCTTTTCTTTGCCTGGTGGTCGTCGGAAGACTCCACGCCAGAGCCCTCTCCCTTTTCTTCTCTCTTCTCCTTCTTCTCGTACGTGGCTCTGTGTCTGTTCTTCTCTTTTCTCTGTGTGCCTCCTCTCTGTCTGTGGGCCTCTCCTCTCTTCGTCGGAATGGGTGTGGTTTTATACTCCCAGCAGCGGAAGCCCTTGAGCATGGCAGTCGGAGGCGGGAAGTGTTGGGTCATCATGGGGTTTGACCTCCTCCCGTCCTGGATGCCAGGGGGATAGCTTACGTGGCCCAACCTCCGGTTGACACCTCGGACAACTCACTGCGCGTCGAAGATCCGTAGGGCATGGGCATCACGTCGTTCGGCCGTTGAAATGCCTTAACGCTGTGCCGCTGGCGGGCTCAAGAAGTGTGCCGCTGGGAGGGCCAAAGGCCGTGCCGCTGAAGGGGGCAAAAGGCGTGCCGCTGAAGGGCTGCCCAAGCGTGCCGTTGAAGGGGCAAACAGCGTGCCGCTGGAAGCCCAAGGAGGTGTGCCGCTGAGGGCCAAAGGGGACGTGCCGCTGAGGGACCCAAATGGGTGTGCCGCTGAGGGACCCAAACGGGCGTGCCGCTGAAGCTCTAAATGGGCGTGCCACTGAGGGCCAGGGGCTGTGCCGCTGAAGGCCACCAGGGCGTGTCATTGAAGGACAAGGGTGTGCCGCTGAAGGCCACCTTGGGTGCATTTCTGAGCCCGTTCTGAGCCCGAGTCATGGTCCGTCTTGTTTTCTTCGAGGCCCATGAATTGTGGGGCTCTTGGTGGTTGATTTCTCTTCACCGTCGTGACTCCGGAGACGGCTTCACGGCTGTGTGTGTATTCAGAGAGTCCGGATGGCCTTCTCTTCTTCATAGTCTCTTCAATTGACGTTGTTGTTGATGCTGGACTAGTTGGGACATACAATAGTGTAATTTTACATGTCCACAGTGGTGTGGACCTTGGACTCTAAATGCGGACATTACCAGCAACATACAACTATGGAGACACTTTGGCCCGACACTAAGAGTTCCTATGGGCTATACGTGGCTAACAGAAACGCAAGCTCACTCGTTATCCCAAGCGAGGGGAAACGTGGATCCGCGCGGTTGAGAAATTGGCAGAGTCAAGGGTGGTCGACTCACTTCCGTGCTCGGATCGAGCCACGGGATGGGTCACTCTCTCGCTCATAGCGGTGACATGGACTCACGGGCTATGTTCCTATCGCACTCAACAACAGCACACGACCATATACTAGCTAAGCAAGTAAATGCCAAGAAGTCGAGATCGTTATCTCCACGCTCCCGGCGTGGGGAAGACAACCCGGCCAATCCTGTACTCCCGGTTAAACAAATACACTGCGGTACAAAGATTTGACCCACTCCACGCAGGGAGGTAATAGGTCACATGTGGGGCCCGGGAGTAGCGGGAGTTGGGTTGACGGGCAGCATCTTGATGTCGTCCGTCGGCACCGAAACCCGCATTTTAGTGCTGTCCGGACGGCGCGATCTGCGGGTTAGTGGGGCCCACGTGCTGCTCAGCCCTCCGGATCTGACGGGGTGGGTCCCGCTGTGGTGGGGACACCTGGAGGCGCGCCTCCCTGAACGGCGGCAGGGCTTGAATGCCGGTCGGAGGCCGGGCGGCTCCGATTACCACTTGTCGGAAGTGCTGTCCACGGATCTGTAACCTCTATTTTCTGGCGCGTGACCCGGCGAGATCGGCTACTGCGATCAGCACCGATGTCGGATCGACATGAAACTAGTGCCGTTGGAACGCTGACTTGAAATCCTTCGACCCTATGAGACTCAAAAAAATTCACCGGAGCCGTGTTTCTGATGGGCGATTTTAAAACCGGCATGTTCTCAGTTTCAGATCTGGCCAGGCAGAACTAAAGTTTCCTGAGAGTTGACGTTGACCGCAGGGTAAACCCCTGATTCAGACTTCGAGCTCTTCATAAAAGTTGTAGAGGGGCGAGAGAGGAAAACGGAAATAATTCTTATGACCGATTTGGTGGAGATTTGGATAGGAAAAGATATTTTATAGTGGTGGGTGGTCGGATCTGGACAGAGGCAGACAGAACTGAGTGGGATCTGAAAGTGATTTTTAGAAACTAGGTGAAGCCTTTATAAATTCCATGAAAGTTTGTGAATGGAGGGGGTGTTAGACAGAACCTCCAGTAAAATTTGGGGCTCAAGTAAAAATCAAGAAGAGGTCTGAAGAGGGGAAACTCAGAGCTATTGTGAATCTGGACTGAAAGCTGGTAGATCTAGATGGAAAGGAAGAACGAAAATGGAAATTTTTAAAATGGAATCTAGAAGCCCAACCAAATTTTCTGGGATGTGTTGAAGACCCCTGGAACTCACCCTGAAAGTTTGGGCTCCAGATGATTTCGTGGCTGAGGGTTAAAAATCCGAGAATGGCCTGCTGTCACCCAATTGGCAGAATACCGACGGAGGCGGTGGCGGTGCAACGGCGGCTCGATGGCGGCGGCGGCGGCAACGACGAACTCCACACCAGATAGATGAGGCTTCCCACCTCAGAACACAGCCTTCCCAACTGCAAGAAGAAGAGTGGAGAGAGAGAGAGAGAGGGGCGGCCCTTGCTAGGCTCCAACAAAATTTAAGATTTCTTATGCATTAATTCCACTCAAAATGAAAATACAAGGTTCTTATAGAAAATACAAAAAGACTAGTTCTATTCCTAGATCTAGGGTTGAAGAGGGGTAAAAGAGGGAGTTCAAATTTATTTCTCCCATGTGATTTGGAATCAAATAAAATAAAAATTCAAATCCTAATAAACTACATTAGGCATGGGGTGCCCCCTTGACTTTTATGGCATCCAATTTTGAAATTTTGCTCCCTTTGTCCCCCCCTTGGTCCAAGCCTTCTAGAAGCCCACCATGGAGGGTTGACTGACCCCACATGGGCCCAAGAGATGAGGTGGATCAATGGGAGAAGGGCTGGGGGCCCGCGATACCCAGGTGGTCCCATTTTACAAATAAACTCCTATTACAATCCAATTACAATCCGAATAAAACACACATTACACACACAAAGTCCAAATAAATACTATAAATACCGAGACTCAAGGGGGAGTCTCCAGGCTGTCTCCGAGCCAGATAGAAGCCGATGTAGCCCGAGTAGTGCTCCTCGTACGGTACCGACGGCTCGCCGGTTCGTGCTTCTCGCTCACTTTGGTGTCCGCACCACATGGTAATGTCAAAAACGGCGTGTCTACAGCTGCCCCGCCGTGGCGTCTGCTTTGTAAGGGAGTGACACGTAGTGGAATAGAATACAAGTGTAATGAAATGGAGTGAGAACGGACTGAAAAATAGATGCCAAGGTGTGATGAGACACGCTTTCAACATTACGGTTGGGAATCTTTTCAGAGTGTCAATGAGGCAACCTTGATGAAGGTCTTCCGAATTCAACGATTGTTTGGATGGAAATCAAACAAGGAAGGGGAAGATGTGCACTCAAGCATAAAATAGAAAAAAGGACCAACTTCTCTACGCGGAAGTACTTGGGTCATAAACCTGCAGGTTTCACCATTGGGGAGTGATTACCAGTCAATGTGGAAGTGTTGCGGTCAAGGTGGGTCAAATGGAGTAAAAGAAAAGGGAATATTTGAGGATCAATCTAAACAAGGGTCTTTTCCAGAAAAACGGCGCAGGGTAGTCTCAAGGAAACTCAGTACTCAATTCGGAATAGAATATCTCATATTAGAAGAACTTAAGCACTGTAGCTCTCACAATTGAATTGCTTGTATGATCATCCGCAATGAAATCAATGTCCAACATGAATGCATGCTGGGTTTAAAGGAAAAATTAAAACAAATTAAAATAGAAGATAGTCAAGGATAATATTGTCAAGTTGTTAAGCTCAGGTCAGGATACCAATCCCGTGAGCTGATATTGAGCCGGAGCTCGTTTATCCACGCATCGACTTATCGAACGGAACCATCGTCCCCACGCTATCACAGCTTGACGGCCTATCCGTACAACCCGAATTCCTCTGAAATCATCACTATTTTTGTTGAAGGGGAACTCAAATTCTAGATTCGGTCAGGTCGTAAGGTCCTTGACACGTTCTAATTGCATAAATATCATATAATATAATGCATGACATGGTGGGACCATAGTGACTGGATGATGGGACATGGGGGGACAAGGTGGGATGGCGGTGCCCCACCTGACCCCCCCCCCATTTTTTTTTGAAAGTGCACTCAATAATTAGCACAGTAAAATAGAATTACAACTGTACAAGCAGATCAACACACAGAAGCATCACAACAATATGAAGTTGCTTTAACAAAGTCAAAGATGGCGACTCCAATTTTATATTACTTCTCAGTTCCCTCCCTTCCTAAAAGTACCTTCCTACTTGGCCTAGCAAAGAGCATCAGAGATTTAGTTTAAGAAGGGAAGAGAAAGGGAGAGGAGAGATTTGGCATTTCAAGATGGAAGGCGAGTCTTCCCGACCCGTTAAAAGAAGTAGGCCTAGCGGCGAGTTCAAGCTGCTCAAAGGGCATCTGAGCGAGAGGCTTCAATCAGGGATGGTGAGTTGAATCATTTTTTATTTTTCCTACACGGTCTCTCCCTCGCCTTTTCATTCTTTCTCTTTCCTCTTTCCAGCCGTACCCTCTCTTTCCGGGCCCAAGGAAATTTTCAAAGCTGGCGTGGCTCTCGAAGCTTACTTCCAACATTTCCATCGGCATGAGGGCTATCATCACGAAGTGGCACCTCTAAGGGCTCGTGGTTCATGCCAAGCACTATGACAAGATTTACATGGATTGGGCAGCTATGGGCGCGCTGGCAGAGATTTGGCATCCTCAGACTCATACCTTCATTTTTCCTACTTTCGAGGCCACCATCCTTCTTGAGGAGGTGGAACTCATGCTGGTCTGAAGAGATTCAAAAAAGATGGCAAGATAAAGATCATGCCCCTGCTGAAAAAGGTAACTTCCGAGGAGGTCCTTGGAAGCTTCATGCCATCTGGTGCTATCAGAAGCGCTCAGACCCAAAAGGGAATCAATCTGCAAAAGCTTGCAATGGGTCATGAAGGCCTTGGGAGGATTGACAGGTGATGATTGTATGGAAGGAATCATGAAGGGTTTCACAATTTGCTTGGCGGGTGCGCTCTTTTTCCCTCACACCGACAACATAGTGGAAGAAAATTAGCTGAGTGCTATTTGTGGAATTTGGAACATCAAAAGGATGGGGCCCGTTGTTCTTGCTTACCTTTACAGTGGTTTGATAACCTCCAGCATGGGTAAGTCTCCTTTTGGTTGCGTACTTCTTTTGAATTGCTGGATTGACTTGCATTTCAAATTTGACCACCGTGAGAGGATGCCAACTACCTCGAAAATCTTTCAACAAAGCCCTCTCTACCACATGGCCGATGTGTTAGGCTTTGGTGGTAATGTGATAAATCGCGGCCCTTGGCTAAAGAAGCGAGAA
Organism: Amorphophallus konjac; assembly: GCA_022559845.1. NCBI lineage: Eukaryota > Viridiplantae > Streptophyta > Magnoliopsida > Alismatales > Araceae > Amorphophallus > Amorphophallus konjac. The sequence continues at coordinate 342,982,619 of CM040123.1, read as the reverse complement.
GATTGGCGAGCTCACTTCAACACCATGACGCAAAGTATGTTCACTTGTGCGCCGGCATGCCTACTCATGCATGAACTCCTCGTGAGATCTTCCCCTGAAGCTGAACTCCAACTTGTTGGCGTGACTAAATTTGTCCTTTAGAACGCGCATCGGTGTTATATTCAAATCGGCCTCCCTCGCCATTCTTTCCCAATGTTATCTGACATTCCTCCTCTGAGGGAGAGGGAGCTGAGTACGGAAGGAGATACAAAGGGTGTGAAGACTATCAAAGCATCATAGACAATAAGCATTCCAGGAAAGGCACTGGTGTATGTAGAGGAAGAACGCGAGCTATGGAGATTTTATGTAACTGAACTGGGGAAACTGAGGCCCGAAGTGTCTAAACCCCTAATGTAGCTCATTTTATTTCAATGAAATAAATGAAGTTTTAATGCCATTTTTTGTGCAGTTTTTTTTTGGCGATCTTATGTCCAGGACGCTTTAAATTAAAGTGTCTTATCACTTAGACGCGTTTGTTTTGTTTTTAGCATTTTTTTGTTTCTTCCTTTTTTTGGCGCGTCGTAGGTGCAGGACGCTTTAAATTAACGCGTCTTATCACTTAGACGCGTTTGTTTTATTTTTATCACTTTTTTTGTTTGTTCATTTTTTTTTTGATTTTTTAGTAACCGCGTCTAGGCTCGCGGACGCGCCTAATTGACACGTCTTCGTGCCAAGACGCGTTAAATTTTTGAATCCCATAACCGTTGCCGCCCGCGGCGGCCCTTCTTCTTCCCTATTCCAACCGACCGACCCTTCTTCTCATTCCCCAAATCTTCCCATTTTGCTCTTTCTCTTCCCCTCTCTTGATCCATGGAGCTAGGTGGGCCAAGCCAAGGTGGAGAGAAGCGGAAGCGAGCAGCCCGTCGCTCGAGGAGGCCCCGAGAACGTGTGGAGGTCGCCGTGGAGGAGGAAGAGGTTCCCTTGGCCGTTGAAGGCCCCAAGGGACCCGGCGGCGCAGGAGAGGGGGAGCATGATCCGATAGGCCCCCAAACTCTTCTTTTATTACGTTATTTTATTGTTTTTAGTGAGATATGGGGTGAGGGAGGGCCTTACGGTGGTGGCAGTTTCAGAGTTATGAGCGTCTCACACAGTGGACGCGTTCATATTTTTTTGATTTTTTTTTAAAATTAATTTTAGGAAAAAAATTTAAAAGCGTCGAGGTGACATGATGCGTTTATTATTTCTTGATTTAATTAATGTTTAGAAAATTATGGAGGCATCCCAACGCCTAGACGTTTTCAATTATTTTATTAGAATTAGAATTTTCGGACAATGATTGGAGCGTCCTACCTCGCAGACACGTTTATTGTTTTTATTTTAATTAACAAAATTGGAAAAATATGAAAGCATCCGATCTTCCTGATGCCTTTACCCCCTTCCTTTTTTTTGCATGTGTTGTGTTGTTTATTTTTTATTGTTGACCTTCCCTTTTATTGACATGACCCACTTTTCTTCTTTTTCTGTGGTGTGCAGGGTGTGATGAGGACCCGGATCAGCTGGTATTTGGTGGTGGCAGCATACCAAGGGCTACCGGACTTTCAGTGGGCTCGAGTGGATGCTATGGGATTTGGGGCCTTCTTGTTGATCGAGCCCTTCCGGCTCAACTTGCCCCTCGTCAAAGCACTGAGAGAGAGGTGGCATGCGCCGATCCTAGCTTTCCTGATGCCCTGGGGGCATATGGTGCCGTCACTAGAGGATGTAGTCCGGATCACTAGACTACGGGTGGACGGAGAGGCAGTGAGCGGGATCACCAACCCCGACTACAGAGAAAGTACCCTAGAGCTGCTAGGCTTGGAGGCAAGCGCGACCGAGAGAGAGAGTAGGACAGTCGGCCGGGTAGACATCATGGAGGCATTGGGGTTTATCGACGCTCGTTAGCACGTCGGCGAGAGCGGAGCGGAGTTCCTGGCAAAGCTAGAGGGAGCTGCTCGCAGTGTGTTCTGCCAGGATGCAAGCGACTAGGCGCAGGCAGACCGAGACCTCCGGAGGTTCCTATTCTTCTTGCTGGGTTGCCTGCTGCTGGGGACGAAGGGGGATGACATTCACTATCGCTTCCTTGGGATCTTGGTGGACCTAGACCGGGTGGGGCACTACGCGTAGGGTGCAGCCCTGCTTGCCCACTTGATTGCTGATCTGTCACAGGGAGCTTCGCACCTTTCCTCCAGGTAAATTCAATTTTATTTATTTATCTTCAATTGGTTTTATTTATGCAGTTGATTATGCTAATGACATGTGATGGATGCAGGTGTGGAGCTATTACTACTTTTCGACGGGGAGGGCCTGTCAGTGGGACCCGACGGTCGTACCCCTAGTGCGGCGGTGGAGGCCAATCATGACCGTGGCTCCACACACCTACCAGCTGACATTGCTTCGACGGAAGCTGACGGAGTACCCCGAGGCCATGGTATGATTTGATTTTTTTATTTTTTTTATCTTATCTTGTTTGTGGAAATTGACATGATGTATGTATGGTGATGCAGGTGGTCTGGAGGCTGTACCTAGGCATGGCCGATGCTGGCCAGCCTTGGGTTGTGGCAGGTCTACCTCGTTTTAGGCGGGACATTTAGGTCCACTGCCTGAATGAGATTGAGTCGCTTCGACTCAGGCTGGCCATAAGGACCCTGGGGCTTGCCCAGGAGTGGGTAGAGGTGGACGCGCCAAGCCGCATCGGGTGGAAGACCTGGGGCAAGGCGAAGCTCGTTGACTGGCGCACACGATTTCTTGCCTAGTTCCAGGACTGGCAGCAGGGCGGCGTCCCGGTGGTGTCCCACGTGCAGGACAGTGCCGACTACTTGCCGCTCTACCGAGAGGTGTACGCTGACCGTCTCTATCTCGGGAGGCCATCAGGGGTAAGTATGAAATGAGCATTTATTTCTTTTTGTGTTTTTGTTTGTGAATGTGTGCATATGCATGTGACACTAACCTACATGCTCATGAATACAGGATGTTCGCGACACCATCATTACTGATCTGCGGGCCCAGCTGGTGGACTCTAGGTAGCAGCTGGCTGTCACTCGACAGGAGCTGGACACCTTGGTGAGTTTATTAAAAAAAAATTTAATACCTAGATTCCTGATGCTTAGTCACTGACTGTCATTTGTTCTTATGTTTCAGCGTGCCCAGCAGGCAACGGCGGCAGGGATAGCAGGTGGAGCGTCTTCTAGCTTCCGAGCTCCTCCGGAGGTCTCCTCCCTCCAGGAGTAGTTGGCTGGCGCGGTGGCCCGCGCTGAGGAGGCCGAGCACGACCTCGCGGCTCGGGTGAGTGTTCATTTAGTGTGGATTACATATTGCTCCCCCTCCACCTTTTTTACATACTTGGTGAAATTGCTGGCTTTTGGACAGGCGATGGAGATTCAGGACACACTGGCCCATGCAGTCCGGTCCGAGGAGGAGCGCGACGTCCGGGTGGCTGAGCGTGACGCTCGGATAGCAGAGCTAGAGGAGGAGCGGCTACGATAGGAAGCTGAGGAGCTATCTCGTGACGTGCTGGAGTTGAGGGTTGCCCTTCAGATGGCACGTAGGGAGGCCGAGAGGGAGAGAGAGGAGAGGGAGAGGGAGAGAGAGGATAGGAGAGAGAGAGAGAGAGAGAGAGAGAGAGAGAGAGGAGGGAGTGGGATGAGAGGAGGTCCATGGAGGGCCAGATGATTGAGCTCTAACTGAGTCTCAGCACAGCGGAGCAGAGGTTACGAGAGAGCGAGGAGCACTACCAGAGGGCGAAGGAGCGCGGTGGGCGACTCCATCAATCTGGTTCCTTCTCTGTGGGGAGCTACGTAGTCTCCTCGGTAGAGGAGCGTCGACGCGCCACAGAGGCTGGTTAGGCGCCACATTGTGAGGTGAGTACTGCCTCATAGAGCTCTCGGAGGCCCCCTAGGGATCCTCGGTATAGGAGAGAGAAGAGGAACGACCAGAGGGACGACCAGGAGGGTGGTGGTGAGAGTTAGAGAGTCATTTGTACACCCACCCCCTTACTTATGATGTACATGATAGTTCATATAGATATAAATGGAATGATTTCTCTTCTGTCATTGGTTGTTCCTTGAGCATTCCTTTTTCTTCTTCTCTTCTATGCCATTCTCACGTGATGTGTTCGACAAGACCTCACCCCAAAAATGGGGAGTCATGTCTCGCCGTGGGCGTTCTTTACAATGGGAATGTACCATCGAAATCAGCAATGACAACTCGTAGGCTCTCTTCCAGTGTGATATTTCAAACTTCCTACATTTTTTTTGTTTTTTTGGGAAGTGTCTAGGCGCGAAGATGCGTTCTATCTTTTGAATTTAAATTTAAACCACCAAGAGCCGCAGGGCGGCCCTTCTTCTTATTTCTTCTTCCTCAACTGACCCTTCTTCCTGCCAAAAAACGCTCACTTTGTTCCTTCCTCCCTGATCCTCGATCTATGGAACGTGACGGGCCGGGCCGTGGTGGAGAGAGAATGGGGCGAGTAGTTCCTCGCTTGAGGAGGATCGTGCAAGAGCACGAAGAGGCAACCATGGAGGAGGAAGGGCCTCCTCTGGCTATTGAGGGTCCCGAGAGGCCCGGTGGCGCGGAGGGAGGTGGGCACGACCCGGTAGGCTCCTCGATCATTCACTCCCTTAATTTTATTTTGGTTTTGTAGCGCCCCGGGTGAGAGGGGGAAGAGGGTTCAGTGAGTGTGGCACTTGAATGATGAATGCATCTTCGATAGATGGCATGCCTTTATTATTATTATTATTTTTATTTTTAACTGATGTGGGTCGTCCTTGATTTTGATGTGCAGGGTGTGATGAGGACCCTGGGCTTGACCGATGAGTGGGCGAGTGCGGATGAGCCGAACCATATCGGGTGAGAGACCCGAGGTAAGGCGAAGCTCGTAGACTGGGGCACATGCTTCCCTGCCCAGTTCCAGGGCGTGCAACTGGGTGACGTGCCTGTGGTGTCTCACGCACAGGATAGTGCCGACTGTTTGAGGCAATGCAGGGAGACCCATGCAGAAAGTCTCCAGCTCGGGAGACCGGCAGAGGTAAAGATGAGCATTACAATTTTGTTGTTTTATTTGTTTTATTTGTTTTATTTTTTTATTTTTATTTATTTTTTTTATTTTTTTTGTGTGCATATCCAAATGCTTATGAGTGCAGGATGCCCGTGATGCCATCATTAACGTCTTGCAGACCCATCTGGCGGATGCTAGGCAACAGTTGGCTGTCACTCGATAGGAGATGAACATCCTGGTAAGTTTATGCATTTTTTTCTTGGAATCCTAGTGGATCAGTTGCTAACTGTTGTTGGTTTGTTTTAGCGTACCTAGCAGGTAGCGATGGCAGGGATGGCTGGCGGGGCCTCTTCTAGCTCCCAGGCTCCTCCTCTGGAGGTCACCTTCCTCCGGGAGCAACTTGCCAGTGCAGTAGCCCGCAGAGGCAGAGTGTGAACTCGCGGTTTGGGTGAGTACTCGCCTTGCTCGTGTGTTGATTACACTGCTCCTTCACTGACTTGTGAAATGTTTGGCTCTGTAAGGGATGAAGATTCAAGGTGCGCTGGCTCACGCGGTCCGAGCCGAGGAGAAGCGTGACGCCTGGGCGGCCACCGTAGCAGAGCTATAGTGTCACGATGAGGAGAGACTGTCTCGAGACATCCCGGAGTTGAGGGTTTTCCTCAAAGTGGCAAGGAGAGAGGTAGAGAGGGAGAGAGCGGAGAAGGAAAGGGAGAGAGCAGAAAGAAGGACAGAGCAACAACGGGATTGGGACCGAGAGGAGGGCTCTAGAGGCCCGAGTGAGGGAGCTCCAGCTGGACCTTTGGATTGCGGAGCAGAGGCTAAAAGACAGTGAGGAGCTCCACCAGAGGGCACGCGTGCTCGGGGCGTGCCTTCGTTAATCTGGCTACCTCTGCGTGGGTAGCTTCTTTGTCCCTTCGATAGAGCAGCAGCGAGCCATCGAGGCTGAGCGGGCACTACGGGGTGAAGCGAATACTACCTCGCAGAACTCCAGGAGGCCTCCTAGGGACCCTCATCCTAAGAGAGGGGAGAGGGACAAGCAGGAAGGTGATGGCAAGAGTTAGAGAGTAGTACGCTTGCCCACTCTCTTATGATGTGCATGACAGTTTATATGGAATGATCTGGTTACCTGCCACTCGTTTGTGTTCCTTCTCCCCTACGCTTCTTTTCCGCCATGCTGCTCCCATGTGACACGTTTTGACAAGGCGCTAACCCCAAAAATGGCCATTCTTTTCAACGGGAATCTGCCGTCGAAATCAGCAATGAGGGCTTCTAACATGCCTGTCCTATGTGGTGTTCAATCTTCCCATAGACACAATCCATTTTCTAAAAAAAAATTATTTACAATACGATAGGCCACCCCTAAACTGTGTAGGGAGCAAGTCGTCATGTCAGACTGTCGAGCCAAACACCCTATGCGAGCGACGAAGTGACACACGAAGCTGCAAGGAAGGCACCTTATCGCGAGGGCCATTGCAAGAGGTAATGGCGACGGTTGGCTCGGACCTCTTTCATTCCTATAAATACCTCCCTCCTTCGTCTTCCCTGGGGCACTGGAAGCTAACTCGAAGAGTGTAAGTTTGCAAGGGACAAGAGGAGCTAAGAGTTCTTAAGTTTCAGAATGGAGGGTGAATCTTCCCATTCCTCGAAGAGGAGCTGGTCCAATGGCAGCTCCAAGATGCTCTCTGACCTCGAAGGGCACTGGAGTTAGAGGACCCAGTCTCAGCTTGTAAGTGGACCCTGCCTCACTTCTATCCCCGCTCTCCCCCTTTCCTATGACAACACACAATTTCTCACTTCTTGTGTATGCACAGAGCATGATGAGATCACACATTTCATGGGAGCTAGTGGTGGCCACATATCGGGGTCTTCCTGACTTCTAGAAGGCCTGGCTAGACGTGATGGGGTTTGGGACCTTTCTCCGAATCGAGCCAATAAAGCTCGACCTCGCCCTCATCCAAGCGTTGCGCAAAAGGTGGGATCTAGTTAGTCGGGCTTTTTTGATGCCTTGGGGGCACATGGTGCCCAGCTTGGAAGATGTGGTCTGAATCACGGGCCTCAAGGTGGATGGCGAGGCGGTGACCGGTGTCACCTACTTTGATTACAGAGAGGCTGCTCAGAAGTTATTACGGTTGGACCTGGACGACCGGAAGAACATGTCAGTAGCCAAGGTGTCTATCATGGAGGCATTGGGGCTTACCAACGCTCGTCCGTGTGACGATGAGTCCTTGGAAGAGTTCATAGAGAGGGCTGAAAGAGGGTGCCGTGCCGTGTACTATGTAGATGCCAGCAATTGGGAGCGATCTAACATGGATTTAAGGAGATTCCTCCTCTTCCAGCTGTTGGGGAGGCTGCTATTGGGCTCGAAGGGGAACAGTGTCCATTGTCGCTTCCTAGAGCTCCTGGTAGACCCTGAAAGAGTGGGGCGGTACGCCTAGGGAGCTGCGGTACGCCTGGGGAGCTGCCGTGCTGGCGCATCTATTTGTGGGTCTATCTGAAAGGTCAGACCGAGTGGTAACAGTGAGCGACTTTACGCCGTTTATCCAAGTATCCCCCCTCTTTTTTGTGTGTATGTGTGTGTGTTTTTTTTTGGTGATGTTGATGACAAATGATGGCGTAGTTATGGAGCTATTATCACCTCCCAATGGGAAAGACTCAGCATTGGCGTTTGGCGGCGGTGCCGTTAGCTAGATGGTGGCAGCCCATCATGAGCCCATCCCCTCTATCCTATCAGTTGATGGTATTAAGACGTGAGCTGCAAGAGTTCCCCGTAGCGATGGTGGTCATTATATATATATATATATATATATATATATATATATATATATATATATATATATTGGTGTTTTTTAATATTGACCAAGAGGAGGTGCGCGACCTGACTTAGGTGATCTGGAGACCTTATGCAGGCATGATTGACGCCGATCAACCATAGGTTATAACAAGCTGTGCCCGGTTTGGGAGGGACCTCTGGATGCATTGTCTGAATGAAATCGAGCCCCTTGGGCTGCGATTGGCTATGAGGACCCTAGGGCTTGCCCAGAAATGGGTGGATATGACTGCAGCGCCACGCGTTGGGAGGAAGACGCGCAGGCCGGCAACTTCCGTTGATTGGCGGGTGCAGTTCCCCGAATAGTATGAAGACTGGCAATGGGGTGGCACACTTGTAGAGTCGCACGTGCAGGACAGTGAGGATTACCTGTGCCTCTATAGGGCGATGTATGCAGAGCGACTTTATCCTGGGGGTTTTGTGGAGGTGAACGTGTTATTCCTTTTTTATTTTTTTTTAGTGTTAACCCATGTGCCCTGGTTGCAGGACGCCCGTGACACCATGGTAGCGAACTTGTGAGCTCACCTGGCAGACATGGAATTGCAGTTGCATGACACCCGTGCGACTCTGAGTTCCTTGGTAAGCCTGCTTGAACTTGGTCCTAGTTGCAGCCCTAGATTCCTGGTGCTAAGCCCCCGGTGTTACTTCACATGTGTGGCAGCGCGCTCAGCTCGACGCAGCCTAATGAGCAATGGGGGCAGATGGTGTCTCTTCCAGTTTATGGATTCCTACCTTAGAGCTTGATTTGCTTCACGAGTAACTTGCTCGTGCCACGCAACGCGCCGCGGAAGTAGAGGGAATACTTTCTGCACAGGTGAGGGTTCCACTATGAATTTTCTTTGTGCATGTCTTGCCATGTATCTGAGATGATGAAGATGATAGGCGGAAGAAACGCAAGAGACGCTTGCTCATGCCGCACAAGGGGATGCCAAAATAGCGGAGCTGGAGGAAGAATTACAGCGTCATCCGGATGATGACTCCTCTCGGGACGCCGTGGAGCTGAGGATCAGAAGACAGAGAGAGAGAACGGGCGGAGGGGGAAAGAGCCAGAGAAAGAGATAGAGCCGAAAGTTTAGTTGAAAGGGGGGAGCGGAGGGCCTTGGAGGCCCAATTATTTGAGCTCCGAACCAGCCTCAGTCTCGCTGAACAATGGCTGAGAGATGGTGAAGAGTGCTACCGAAGAGCACGAGAGCGTGGCTTTCGTGTTAGTAGCTTCTTTGCTGCCCCCGCTGACCAAGGGCGGAGCGCGGGGACGGAAAGAGAGGTGCATGGTGGTAGAGGTTCCACCTCGCGTTGTTTGACAACACCCTCCAGAGTCCCTCACCTAGAGAGTGGTGACAGGAGCAATGTTGAGGGAGGGGGTGGAGCTTGATGTATACTTTCTGGAAAGAAATAATGGAATGTTCAGTCTGCTGTTTTCTGCCTCTTTCCTGCTTTTCAGTCCTATATACATCGCTTCAGAGGAACAAGTTAGTTTTTCTGTTCTGGCTTGGCCCCTTGCTCAATGAGTGGGCGATTGTTTTGAAGCTAGCCTTGATAACGAGTCAAGGGGCCAAGCCTTTATTAACTAAGGCAAAGCAAAGATGATAGATGCAACACACAAGCACGCGAATGCTCGCGATAATTAAAAGATGAAATGTAGCACACAAATGCGATCAGACGAATGCAAATTTTTTTAGCTCCTTTTGTTATATTTTCTTTTTTTTGTTTTGCATTTTTGCTTCTTCTTTTTTTTGTTTTTATTTTTGTGCTTCCCCTTTTTTATTTTTTTTGTTTATTTTTTTTATTTTTTTATTTTTTTTACACGAAGGACACTTGTATCAACCGGCATGGTTCTTGGATCAGGGGTGTTTACTCATTCATAAACCGTTCTTAAGTAGCTCAATGCAAGATTAACGTGATCAAAGATTTTTTCACTCAGGAACTCATTTGACAGAGTCCTTTGGGAGCCGCTTTATCATATGTCAACCAATTTTTTTCTTTTTTCGCGGGGATTTTGCCATTTTTTTCTTTTTGGGACTCGGTGTATTTTTTGTTACTAACGCCTGGTGACCATCCTAATGGCACCTGACCTTTATGAGGATGGGATTTCTTACTAACCTCCCAGGTATCCTATGCATACATCTAGGTTGATTTGGGCCTCTAGACTCCTCGAATGATAATCTCGCTAGTTAAGACTTCACTTGATGACAATACCGTCATACCACGCTTAGGCTCCCAGTTGCTTCCGTCCACATGGATACACCCAAAGAGTGTTCAAGGTAAATGAATTGCCCGACCCGGGTCTATTTCCTCACAACCCTAGATGGTATATGACGGAACACCTTGGAACCCTAACAGCAAACTGCGCGACGCTGACCCGGAATCAGACGTTGTCGCACCTATCGGTGACGCGCTTGTATTGGCCTAAGCACGAGGTTAAAAGACATCAAGGTGGTAGATAGAGGTCTTGACCGGCCAGAAACGCCGAGACTCCTTCGCTACGATGGCTTTTGCTTTTCAAAGCGGACAACGATATGTGTGTTTTACTAAAAACGAGGTCGCATGCTTCAGCGGGGTGCACCTTTCAGGATTTCCATTGAACTTTCATCTTTGAGGGGAGAAGGAAGAGTGCAAGGGGTAAACCTTTCGAGAGGACCGGCAAAACCGTTAATCCAATGAGCTAACCGGGACCTACTCGACTTTCCCCTTTCGGGTGACTTCGGACCAAGCCTCGAGTGGAATTTCATTGCCCCTTTTGTGGAATTCAGCCTTTGTTTTGAGGGGTTTTGTTTGTCGAAATCAGGCATGGCCACGACCAGGCTTTTATCCATTTCTTTCTCTCTCTCTCTCTCTCTCTCTCTCTCTCTCTCTCTCTCTCTCTCTCTCTCTCTCTCTCTCTCTCTCTCTCTCTCTCTCTCTCTTCGAGGAAGATATAATCATTTGATATCTAGAATCCCTCTTGTATGCTTGCGGGGACACTGCCCTCTTCTCGTGCTCTGACTTGGGTTCGAGGAGATGACTCCTACTCTCACCTTCAGGGTATTGTATTTCGGTTCCCTTATGCCCAGTGTTTTAAGAGCGCTGGCTGTCTCATTGGGTCGAGAAAGAAGAGAATAAAGATTACAGCTTTCTTAGAGACCTTCAAAGTGTAGCCCCACTACTGGCAATGCTACCAATTTTTTTGGCTGAAACACGTGCGTGTGTGCATTTGACCTTTTTTTAGTGGGCATAAGCCAACATGACTGGACAAGAATCTCCACGGTTCTGACAGACCAAGATCCGAGACCTACCAAACCTTAATGGGCCCTATCTTAACATGAAGGATGGATGTAATGACTTGACTGCATGATGAACACCAGGCATTAGTGGTTTTTTTTTTGTCTGGTTCTAGCTTTCCTCAAATTCCGCTCCGTTTGATTTTGAGAGCGGAGTGTGAGTGTGTGCGCAAGTTAACCATGAGTTAGACTACAAAGACCGAAGGGTGATTTTCCAACTCCGATGGTCCTCGTACCATGCCAGTTGTTACATCTGTCTAAGGATAATATTTCTTAAGATAAAGCACATTCCAAGGGTGAGATAACTCGGTCCTCTCAGCATTGACTAGCTTGTAGGCGTTGCCAGGGTACACGGCCTGAACCACATATGGTCCTTCCAAATTGGGTTGGAGTTTAGAACATGGCCCTCCAGATTTTACAAAGATTCTTTTTACGACCATCTCACCGACTTTGAATTTTCTCTCAATGACCTTCTTTTGATAAAAACGCACGAGTCTATTTTGATAAACGCGAGCATACTCGACAGCGGCCAGTCTCTTCTAGTCTAAGAGTTCCAACTGAGCAAGGAGTGAATCACGACGTTCATCGAGGGGAAGTTCCTTATCTAATTGTACCCTAAGAGAAGGAATCAGAGTCTCGTACGGGTCTACCGCCTCCATCCCATAAGTAAGGGCGAACGTAGTTTGCCCAGTGGGAGCACAGATTGAAGTGCGATAGGCCCATAGAGCTTCAATAAGTTTTTCTGGCCAGTCTGAGAATTTACTAGACTCGCAAGTTTTCTTTATGATTTTAATCAATGTTTTGTTGGTGGCCTCTGCCTGGCCATTACCTTGTGGGCAATAAAGTGATGAGTGATGCAATGTAATTACGTACCTTTTGCAGAGGTCGTGAAGGTCCTCGGAAATGAATTGCGGCCCATTGTCTATGACGATAGTGCTTGGAATGCCGAACCTGGCGATGATGTTCTTCATGATGCACTTGCAGACTGTCGATGTCTTGATTTTCACGTAGGCTTCGGCTTCGGCCCATTTGGTGAAGTACTCCGTTACAGTGAGGATGAAGGATTTTTACTTGGTGAGGGAGTTGGGATCACCGAGAGGACCAATAATGTCGAATGCCCACATGGAGAAAGACCATGGGGAGGATATTGGATGAAGTGAGAAGACGGAGAGTGAATCTTATCGACGTGAAGCTGACACTTGACACACCTACGAACATAGACGGCACAATCCTCTTCCATGGTGGGCCAGTAAAAGCCTTGTCGAACGATCTTCTTAGTAAGCATTTGGCTACTTACATGGCCACCACACACACCTGAGTGTGCTTCCTCGACGCACTTCCAGACCTCATCATCGTCAAGGCATCTTAAAAGAACACCAGTAAGGCTTCTCTTATATAGCACTCCTCCAACCAGTGTGTATTTCTGGGCCACTCTTCGTATGGCTTTCTTTTCTTCTGTTGTGGCTTCTTCAGGGTAGGACTGATCTTTGCAATATTTGACAATTTCATAGAACCATGGCTTCTCCTCGTCGGCCAGTTCTTCTTCCAATACCACCGACATGATTTCCCTCTTCTCAACGATTTCTCCCTCTCGAACCTTCCTCAAGACTTTTTCTTTAACTCTTAAAAGGTAAGGGTCTTGAACAGCAGGGACGAGACGCTTGTAGATGGTGATGGATTTAGACCACCCACCTAGAGGGAACCTAAAAGATGATGCTAAGGAGGCGAGGGCATCGGCCAGAATATTCTGGTCGTGAAGGACATGGGCAAAGATCAGCTTGGTGAACAATTTGGCATAGGCAGAGACTAGCTCTTGATAAGACTTGAGCTTGGGATCAATGGTGCGATATTTGATGAGCACTTGGCGTATAATGAGTTGACTATCACCTACAACTCACAATTCAGTGATCCGAAAAGAATGGGCAAGTTCTAGACCAGCTAGAAGAGCCTCATATTCGGCTATGTTGTTGGTGACTAGGAATGCGAGGTGATATGCCTCTGGGATGGTGATGCCTTCGGGCGATAGAAGGGCAATACCAATTCTTCTTCCTTAGGAATTCAAAGCTCCATCAAAATATGATGTCCATATTGGATCATCTGACTGGTTGATGGACATTAGTTCCTCATCTGGAAACTCTGAGTGGACCGGATCAAATTTTGGGAGAGGATGGTGAGCAAGATGCTCAGCTATGGCATAGCCTTTGATCGCCTTTTGCTGAATATAGGTGATGTCAAACTGGGAGAGGAAGCTTTGCCAGTGCGCTAGCCTATCAGTGAGGATAGATTTTTCTAGAAGGAATTTGATAGGGTTTATCCGAGCAATCAAATAAACTTCGTGAGTCAAGAAGTAGTGTTTCAATTTTTGTACTACCCAAACTAGGGCGGCACAAGTCTTTTCCATGGATGTGTACCTCTGCTCATTGGGGTTGAGAAGTTTGGACAAGTAATAGGTTGCCCTTTCCTTGCCCTCTTCATTGGTTTGTGGGAGAACGGCTCCCACGGAGTCATCCAGGACTGAGATATAAAGGATTAAAGGTTTGTCTCGAGTGTGTGGAATGAGAACAGGTGGACTGGCTAGATAATCCTTTAATCCTTTGAAAGCTTTTTGGCACTTAGAATCACAATGGAATTCTACTCCTGGCTTGGTCAACTCGTAGAAGGGTTTACACCATTGCGAGTGCTGAGACACAAATCGGCGGATGAACTGCAGCCTCCCAATTAAGCCTCGAACTTCCCTTAAATTTTTCGGGGGCGGCATATCCCTAATTACCTTAGCTTTGTTGGGATCTATCTCAATACCCCTTTAATCACGATGAAGCCCAACAACTTACCCGATGAAACATCAAACACACACTTCTTTGGGTTCATTTTCAATTGGAACTCTCTTGATCTTTGCAACACCTTAGCCAGAACTTTTGGATGTTCTGCCCTAGTCCTTGATTTCACCAACAAATCATCTATATACACCTCCAAATATACATACATCATGTCATGAAATATCACCATCATAGCTCTTTGATAAGTAGCTCCAGCATTCTTCAACCCAAATGGCATGACCACATAGCAATATGTTCCCCAAGGTGTAGTGAATGATGTCTTCTCCTGATCTTCTTCTGCCAAATGAATTTGATTATAACCCAAAAATCCATCCATAAATGAGAGAGTTTCATAACCTACCGTGTTATCAATCAACACATCAATGTGAGGCAAGGGGAAATCATCCTTTGGACACGCGCGGTTAAGGTCCCAGAAGTCGATGCAAATCCTGACTTTCTCATCCTTTTTCATGACCGGGACGATGTTCGCCACCCATTGAGGATAAAGGACGACTCTAATAAACCTTACTTTGTGGAGCTTGTTGACCTCTTCCTTCATTTTCAAAGCCATTTGAGGGTGGAAACGTCTTAACCTTTGCTTTACCGAGATGGAGCCCGGTTTTAGAGTTAAGCGGTGTTCGACCATGGTGGAATCCAAGCCCGGCATATCCTCATAGCTCCATGCAAACGTGTCTTTGTAATTCTTGAGAACCTCAATCAATGCGTCCTCTTCAGATGATGATAAATTACGACTTATGAGGACGATTCTATGGTCATCCTCGGTTCTCAAGTTTATTTCTTTGGTTGACTCTTCTACAGCGGCTGACGGTTCGTCAAATCTCCTCATTCCACTAGGATATGCGTCAGCCGCGTCCTCATAATCTTCATCCCCTTCTTCAATAGGGTATTCTTCATCTGTGATCTCGTAGACTCCATACCCTTCATCAATCGTGCAATTCTCCTCACAATCTGTTTCCGACAGTTGGATGGGATTTTCTAATAGCTGAGGAATCTCCAGGCATGCTTGGCATTTTTTGGCTAAATCTAGGAGGAACCGACGAGGGATCTCCTTACCCTTGGATTTTCTTTTGGGTACTACCCGTGACCTATTATTCCTAACCTGACCGACTTGTCCTACAGAAGAAGAAGACCCTGAAGAATGTACAGGGAAAGACCTCTCAGAGGAGGGGTAAAGAAGGTCGCTCAAGGGACCTTGGATGAGTGGCCTGTAAGTCAGGGCACACTCGTGAGAGATGTAAGAGGTCTTCTCAATGAAAATGTGTTGTTGAGGAGTTTAGAAATTGGCATTTTTTTCGTTTTCATTTTTAATGACAAAATAATGAAAAGAAATTGGAGGATGGGGAAAAGGGATTATAGCTAGGGGTTGGGAGGCTCATAGAACAAATCATGATTGAAAACCTGGCGCGGGTTAAGAAACCCGCACAGGTATGTAAGTAGAGAAGGAGACCTCACCACAAGAAATTTAAGATATAGGGGCATTTAATAAAATCCCCAATTTATGATAATAAATGCCTCTACATGTTTTAGGGGCATTTTCGATACTTTTAGGGGCATTTAACGTAAGTGCTTGAAAAACCACCGTCCTAATAGATTTTAGGGGCACTTATTTTGAACTGCCCCTAAAAATTTTTATAGAGGCACTTTTAACCGCTTCTAATTATTCTCTATAGAGGCACTTAGTTAGTAAATTGCCCCTATATTTTCGACTATAGAAGTCTTTGTTATTCTAAAAGTGCCCCAAATATAGAAGATAAGAGGCACTTCTTCCCAATTTGATAAATACAAATGTTGACGTTTTCCACGTGCAAAATATTCTTAATATTCTCAATAAAGGTACTTCTTTGACTGAACTATCCCTATATTCAGATATTAGAGTATTTCTTACTATTTTGTGATAATAAATGGCCCCTAAATTCTCTATGTAGAATAAAATATTATTTTATTTAATAACAACCCAAAACCTGATTTAAAGTATACATCTAGTCAGAAAATAAATAGGTTTATAGTCACAAAATAAATAGGTTCCAATGCATTACATAAAAAGTAAGCATTACACATTCACATTTATACCACATAGAACTGTATTTATATAAAAAATATGCTCATACATTTCCGGCCCCTTTTACAAACCGTTTAACTAAGGAACTCTATTGGACACAAATGTCAATCTGAACGTGGGGCAGCATACATACACTTGTCTAAATGTTTATACAGACCATAAGGATGTTAAGAAAACAAATCTACCAATACAACTTGTTCACTAACATTGCAAACTTTATTTTAGGCATAAAATACTATAGCGTATATGCTGGCTGCAAATCATCATTGGACGCGAGTACCCAATTGACTTTTCCATCACACTGGCATCCAGGGTATACTTTGTTTGATAGCAATTTTCACCTCCAGCTCCTGCTCCTGCGGACAAGGGGCCAATAAATTGTCAAAATTATGTTTAAGTCGTGTGAAACAAATATTTGAAGTCTATTTTGCAGCTTCCTAAAATATGGTGTATTTGCAAAAGGGACAGCAAAAGAGGATGGCAAGGGGGAAGGTGTTCACCTCATAAACAACATTGGGCATTGGTGGCAACCTTTGCCATTCTCTTGACAGAGGGTCCAAAGCATGCCACAGGGGTTCATCTTCTTCAATTTTTGTTAGAATGTCCAACCATTCCCCTGTGGAATTTAGTTCTTTTCTGTAACTGGAAAACTTCACTACTTGTGATAGCAGCTTTCCGGCAATGGGAAACTAGTTTCAGATTCAAGTAGCAGATCCTAAGGACTCTTGCAAGAATTTGAAACGAGATCTCATCAGGGAGGCTGGGAATGAGACTTGAATTCACATCACTATAGCTGGATGACATCCTCAGCCTCTTGCAGCCTTCATTTTGAGGAAGCTCACTGATCTCCCACGCTCGTCTTAGAACCTAGAAAGCTCAAGAATGATCCCATGTGAATCCTTGTAGCTACTCTATTTCAGAGGTACAACATACATGAATCTATAACAATCTCTTTGTCTTCAAAGAGGAACCAGGGCTCCAATCATTTCCTATTTCAGCATTACCATTTGGTTGGGATATTAATTTGCAAAGAGTCATTAATATTGTAATTTGGTACAGGAGCAGGGAAGGTGGTAACTGTAGGGACAAGAGAGAGTTAGTGATGTGGAAGAGAGTAATTAGAGTCATGAAACTCTTAAAACCTGAATTTAACATTCTATACAAGTTAAAGTCCGCATTAAACTTATCGTAGTAATAGGCATCTCTTATCCTTGGATATTAAACTTGATAGAACATAACCAAAAACCTACTGTTAGTAAAAATATCAAAATTGCTACTGATACAGAGATTTAATATAGTAACCGAAGAACCAATAAGTCATCATGTGTTCTATCATACAAGAAACTACAACAAGAAAAAGAGAACGATGAAAAAATGCTTTTGCCAATCTATCAACACCACTCTCAAATAGAAAAAAGTTGAAAGCAGGACCTTAGCATATGCAACTACAAATTCAAACGAAGATGTGAATTTGCCAACTAGCATTACAATAAAGAATATCCAAGAAAAGCTACAGGCCGTGAAATCATAAAGCTCTGTTGATCTAAAATTAAACGGCATGTGCATACCCACGACAAGATTCACAGAAAATTAATCACAAAAATCCCATGCTCGCTCCTATTTTCCACCATTCTGAAGTGGAATAAATGAAGGGAAGAAAGGGGGGAGTGGGTACAAGAATCCCCCAAATAAAACAAACTGCGTCAATGCAAAACCGACGCGTAACCCTTTTCCCCTCGCATACATAAAAATCTCCTCCAATCTCACCACTACCATTACAAATCCCCCCGCAAACCAGACCAATTACCTCAACACCAAATCGACCTCCACCCCGGAAACAAGAAAGCAAAAGCCTTGCCAAATTCTCCACCCATAGGTAAATAGAGATAGGAAAACAAATCCAAAAGCATAGGAAAAGAACACCAGCAACAAAAAAAGAAAACAACCAACAAAAGAACCAAAAAAATTCTAATCTTAAGAATAGATGAGAGATTACGCGTTCAAGCCAAGAGACCTCGTTCGGGGCCCTCTTCTCCCCGCTTCCTAGCGATGAAAAGGAGGATCAAGTGCTCCATTCTTCCTCCCTTCTTCTTCTCTGTAGCAGGCCGGTTGTGAAGGCAACACACTAAGTTAACGAGGGCTTCCAGTCATATGTCGTCCCCCCTACCATCCCACCTTATGCGATTGGAGGTGGGCGGGTCGTGAGAGGCCGCGGGTGGTGGCGTCGAGTGACAAGGATGAGGGCGGAGCTATAGGGGTACGGCTCTGGAGGGTCTTCCATGGAGCACAACGCTCCCGTAAGGAAGATCAACTCGGGAGAGTAGGGATTGAGAGGAACTTGCGAAATTAGGGAGTAAGGGGTGGGAAGGCGGACGGTTACCAAAAATTCAAAAAAAATAGAGAGAAAAGGAACGCTACGCGGGAAGTTAAGAAGGGGCGGAATAGTCTCCGCACTCGAGTTTGAGGGCGTAAATAACATTCCGAGACATTTTTTTTCTGATTTAGAGGCACTTTCAAACCCTCTTTAACATAGGATTCTAAATGGGACGGACATGTGAGTTTTTTTGAGGCAACGTTAAATAAAACACCTCTATTTATAGTATTTTTGGGACAGTTTTAACAAATGTCTCTAAATAAATTGTCCCTACATCTCAATTTTCTTGTAGTGCCTGGGAAGATCATCAGACAAACATCTGGCCCAGGAAGAAGACAGCAACAAAGGATGACATGAGCGAATAGAGGAGATGACGGCTAATGAGCCGTTGATGGCAAAGTTGATGACGGGCATCGACCCGTCGATGACAAAGTCCTCTTGGCGAGGATGGTTCGGAATTCTGGCGACAGTGGTGGTATCCCCTGGCATTTCAGAGATCAAAGTCGGCCCTTCTAGATGTGGAGGCAAGATCATTCTTTCTAGTGCACTGAAAATATCTTGTATATCAAATCATTTGTACCATTCGCACTTCGAGTCATCGACCTTGCCTCTCTTGGTGGCCCTTGGACATCTTTCAGCAAAATATACAGCATGCGACCCCCCATGTGTTTCTTGTGGATAATCCCCCATCTGAATGACGAGCCCCTTCTTGAAATGAGAGGATAATGTCCATGTAAGGGGTTTTCCATCTACTTCAAATGACCCTTCAGAACCTAGACCAGCTCTGAGGATCAGCTTTGTTTTCTTCGGTGGTCTCAGCCTTCCTTGCCATTGTGTCCCCAAGCCTTTGCCGTGTTGATAGCTGATGTTCCTCATAATCTCCCATCCTTTACAAGGGAAAGGGAGACGTGACGTTGGCGCGGAAAGCGGCTTCTCTTGTCACGCCCCGAGAGCGGAAGATACCCGGAGATGCGTGACGAGTTTATATCAATTATGTCAATCAGAGTAGTAGTGTATTCGACACAAAGACAGAGATGCGCAAAAGTAAAGATAACCCAATCCATTTATTTCTTCATAACATAGGTCTATTACAAACCCAATACTCTTATTCAAATAAAAAGAAAAAGTACATAGTTGACTCAAGAAAATAGGGAAAGGACTAGTTGACACTGGAGAATAAGCTCTATCTCTTTCACTCTTGACTTTCCCCGTCAGTTTGAATCTCATCGTCGGACTTACCTGAAAAGTAAGGGAAACACGGAGTGAGCGAACGCTCAGTAGGAAATTATATCTCAGGAACTAGCAAGGGGTTTAAGTAGTTACATCTTTCATGAATGCACTATAGCTATGCATGCTCGCCTAAAACGACAAGATAGAAAGAGGATATAACAATAAGATAACAGGGAGAACTAGTCATGAACCTTTCAAGAACTTATATCAATGATATCAAGATAGTCAACAAGTACATTATCATGTCAAGATGAAATTTGGCTATCACGTTCAAGCACGCAAGTAATTACCCTTTTTCGGGCCACGCAAGTCATGTAATATCAAGTCAAGTACAAGATTTGTGGAATGTTCAATCAAGCTAGTCATGCACTTCGGTATAATGCCAATACCGTGATCAATCAACTCCCATGGGCACAAGTACTTTCGGGTGCTCCTCCCAGGACCAGATCGGGCCCTATATGCGCAGGCATTAATCATGTTTTTAACATCCACTTTTGTGTATAGCCATCATGGAATTTCAATAAATAAGCTTATAGCCATGTAAGACAAACTTTGATAGATTGGAGTCCAAAAATATGACTTTTGACACCAATAGGCGATGATAACGGTACAATCACGAATTCGATAAAACTAGGTAGAATAGGTTCCCATAACTCGGGTACCATGACAAACAAGTATGACACTATAGAATTGAGGCCCATATGGATAGTACCTCAATGGCAAGACATCCTCATTCTTAATATAGAATTGAGGTCCACAAGAACATCAAGTTTACACATAGAAATTGGAGCTTACAAGAACTACATCAATGGCATGATAATTTCATTCCATTAAGAGAATTCTCATGATATACACTTAGCATATCATGAGGGCCGGTATACCATGTAACTATAGAGGGACATGGCAATAATTGTGTAATGGGTTTTTAGGGTACAACCAGCTCAATCGGCCTTGAGGGAATCCAAGGCTACGAGGAGTCTTACGGAGGTCTCTATGACTAACTCGCTAGTCCAAAGGAACGGAATGTCCAATGGAGAGCTTGTATGTCAACGAGAATTAAATGTGTAATGCGATAAATCGTCGTAGAAAACGTAGGACTATACTCACGGAGTGGAGTAATAGTGCCTGATATATAGATATAGGTACATATATATGTATAGTGAAAACCCTCGGATAACAGTAATCAGGAAAATCAGTAAGCAGAAAAATAGCGACTGTGGTAAAGTCATTTTTCATCAATTAACGCCGCAAGCAGGGGCGTTTCTATTAAATTTGACGACATGTGCAGAGGTCGTCCTTTCTAATATTGCTATTTTACAGGATACTAATAATCTGTAATTTTGTTAAAAACGCGCCCTGGGAAGGGGCGTTACTAGGAAAAAGGCGCCCTAGTCTGGGGCGTTAGTTATGCAAGAGACGACCTGGTCAAGGTCGTGAATTCGCAATTTTATAAATTTCAAGATAATGAATATTTCAGGAACATGGTATATAGTCAAGACCAGAAAAATATCGGGATCTCAATAAAATAGTCATGCATTTATTTAGAATCATGTTTGCATTGATAATTAATTTTTGAACATGCTATTTATTAATGAACAGGAATTAACGTCCGTGTGCAGGGCGTCGAATCTGGAATCGATGACCTGGGCATGGTCGTGGCTTTTAAATTAACGCCCTTGTTAGGGTCGTTTCTTTCAAAAACTCTGTAAAAAATAAACAGGACGCATGAAAACTATATGCATGTATGAACTGATGATGTTTTAATTATTAAGAGGCTATTTGGGCTACAATCCCTGAGAAAATCCTACCTCTATGAAGATTTTGAACGGATGCAGGTTCTGGGAAGAAAAGAAGGATACTCTATTTTATAAACAGAGTATTCTGAAGCTTTTGAATTCAATATCAGCAGCAAGGCAGAGGAGGCACGAACAGACACAGTCGTTTGTTGATGTAGAACCCACGTTCTTCAGTAGATTAAGAGCTCCTCGACCTGTAAGTGGAAGAAGATGAAGAAGATTTATTCTTCATACTATCCTATCGGAAGAGAAGGAAAACCAAAGGAAGAACCCACCTGTTCTTCACGGACGGCAGTCAGATTCCCTATAAACAAAAGAGGATGAAGAATCAATTCATGTTCTTCACATAATAGTAAACAGAGAAAGAAATAAGGAAGAACTGTTAGTTCTTTACCTACCGTAGCAGAGATGATCGACCAAATAGCTTTCTAGGGTTCGATCCATCAAGGTATTTATAGGATTTTGGAAATCCTAATAAGGCTAGTGTTCGATTGGAAGTAACACTTCCGTGATAGAGTCATTACTACATTCGAACTCTCTCCCATAGTTATCACTTACCCTGGATAAGTTTCTGGGTCGAACGGAAGACGAATTGAATTAACGTCCTAGGTAAGGGCGTCGAATTTAAATTGACGCCTTGGCATGCGTCGTTTCTTGTGGAAACGCGTCCAAGCAAAGGGCGTTACAATTACTTGCCTTTTTATGTAATTTTGGTTGTTTAAGATTTGACGCCTTGAAATGTGGGCGTCCTTTCTCAAAAACACGCCTTAGGTGAGGGCGTTTCTTGTCAAGTAGCGCCTTTATCTGCGGCGTTATTTTCATCAGGGTTTAATTTTTTTCCATTTTCGGTTTTATCATTTATTTAATTATCTTTTATTTTTAATTTGATTTATTTATAAATCTTACTTTTATCAGGGTTGTTACACCCTCCCCTACTTAAAAAGAATTTGGTCTCCAAATTCCATAGCATATATTTATTTAGAGAGTGTAGAGTACATACCTTCTAGAATAATTCTGGAAATCGTTTCCTCATAGATTCCTCGGTCTCCCATGTAGCTTCATGTTCTGAATTCTTATTCCACTGTACTTTTAGCATGGGAATAACCTTATTCCTTAGGGTACGTACTTCTCGATCTAGTATTCTTATGGGCTTCTGCTCGTATGTGAGATCTTTCTGGATTACTAGATTTCCATGCTCAATAATATGTGATGGATCATGCACATACTTCTTTAACATAGATATGTGGAACACATCATGTACTTCGGACAGTTGAGGTGGCAATGCGATGCGACAAGCAACCTCGCCAACTCTTTCTAGTATCTCAAAAGGTCCGATGAATCTTGGTGTAAGCTTTCCTTTAACACTAAATCTCCGTATTCCACGTCCAGGCGATATCTTGAGAAATACATGATCTCCAACTTGGAATTCAAGATCTCTCCTTCTTGTGTCAGCATAAGCCTTTTGTCTAGACTGAGCAACTTGCAGTCTTTCTCTGATTAATTGTATCTTCTCGGTAGTATCCCTTACCATGTCTGGACCTAACAGTTGTTTCTCTCCAACTTCGTCCCAGCATAAGGGTGATCGGCAACTCCTTCCATATAAGGCTTCGAAAGGTGCCATTTGTATACTTGCCTGGTAGTTATTATTGTATGCAAATTCAACCAGAGGCAAGTGATCATGCCAGTTTCCACCAAAATTAATAATGCATGCTCTTAGCATATCTTCGACTACTTGATTGGTTCTCTCGGTCTGACCATCCGTTTGAGGGTGAAAAGCTGTACTAAAGTTAAGTCTCGTTCCCAACGAATGTTGTAGTCCCTTCCAAAAATGAGAAGTAAAACGGAGATCTCTGTCAGACACGATTGAAACAGGAATACCATGTAATCTGACTATCTCCTCTATATACAATGCAGCCAGAACATCAATTGACCATCGGCTCTTGATTGGCAAGAAATGCGCTGATTTAGTCAATCGATCAATAATAACCCATATTCCATCATGTCCTCCCTTTGATTTAGATAGACCCATGATGAAATCCATGCCAATATCCTCCCATTTCCACTTAGGAATATCCAGGGAATGTAGTTTTCCAGCAGGCTTTTGGTGTTTTGCCTTGACTTGTTGGCACGTGAGACAGCGCGACACGTGGTCCGCTATTTCCCTTTTCATGTTGGGCCACCAATAATTCCGTTTCACATCTTGATACATTTTGGTAGATCCAGGATGAATCGTGTACCTTGATCTATGAGCTTCATCTAAGATCTTCTTCTTTACCTCGGGACAATCCGGTATGCAAGTTCTATTCCTGAATATTAATCTTCCTTCACAAGTTATTTGGAAATCCGATTGTTCTTCCAGTTTGCCTTTGATCTCTACTAACATTGGGTCATTATCTTGAAGTGCTTGTATTTCAGTTAATAGGTCTGACTGTATGCTTATATGAGATAATGTGACACATCTAGGGTCTGTGTCCATGCCTATATTGAGTTCAGAGAATTGCTCCAGTAATTTCCATTCTTGAATCATACAATTGGCTAACAGTGCTCTCGGCTTTCGACTAAGGGCATCTGCTACATGATTACCCTTTCCGGGATGATATTGTATATTGAAGTCGAAGTCTTTGAGATATTCTAGCCAACGTCTTTGCCTCATGTTCAGTTCCTTCTGTGAGAAAAGATATTTGAGACTCTTGTGATCGGAGTATATAGTAAACTGCACTCCATAGAGATAATGTCTCCATATCTTCAGTGCAAATACTATCGCGGCCAATTCTAAGTCATGGACGGGGTAGTTCTCTTCATGCTTCTTCAATTGACGAGAAGAGTAAGCTATAACCTTTCCTTGTTGCATTAGAACACATCCGAGGTCAATGCCAGAAGCATCAGTGTATACCTCGAATTTCTCTTCTTCCACTGGTAAAGCTAAGACAGGAGCTGTAGTAAGATGATCCTTGAGAGTTTGGAAGCTTCTTTCACATTCCTCACTCCATTCGTAACGGATCTCCTTGCGAGTTAACCTCGTAAGGGGCACGGCGATCTTAGAGAAATCTTTGATGAATCGTCTGTAATAGCCTACAAGACCTAAGAAACTTCGGACCTCGCTAGCATTGGTCGGTCTTTCCCAGTTCCTTACAGCTTCGACTTTTGATGGATCTACAGATAAGCCATCCTTTGATATAACATGTCCGAGAAAAGTTACTTCTTCAAGCCTGAATTCACACTTGCTGAGTTTTGCATATAATTGATTTGTCCTCAATATTTGTAATGCAATCCTTAAATGCTCCTCATGCTCTTCCTTGGTCTTAGAATAAATCAATATATCATCAATAAAGACCACCACGCATTGATCCAAATAAGGCCTGAATATGCTATTCATTAACTGTATAAAGGCAGCAGGGGCATTTGTTAGTCCAAAAGGCATAACAACGAATTCATAATGGCCATACCAGCTTCTGAATGCGGTCTTATGAATGTCATCATCTTTGATCCTTAACTGATGATATCCCGACCTGAGATCAATCTTTGAGAAATACTTGGATCCAGATATTTGGTCAAATAATTCATCGATTCTCGGCAGTGGATACTTGTTCTTGATAGTGAGATGATTCAACTGTCGATAGTCGATGCATAGCCTCATGGATCCATCTTTCTTTCTTACAAACAGTACAGGTGCTCCCCACGGGGAAGTACTTGGTCTAATGAATCCTTTCTTAATGAGTTTCATCAATTGCTCCTTTAACTCCTTGAGTTCAGCAGGTGACATTCTATAAGGTGCCTTTGAAATTGGACCAGCACCAGGGACTAAGTCAATGGTGAAGGCCACTTCTCTTTGTGGGGGTAATCCAGACAAATCTTCCGAAAATACGTCTGGAAATTCTTGCACTACTGGAATGTCTTCTAGCTTAGTTTCCTTAGCTTCTTTAACTGTGATAAATGCAAGGAAAGATACACATACTTTCCTGATGAGCTTGCTAGCTTGGAGAGCCGAAATAAAAGGGGATTTGCTTCGACTCTTAGGGCTAGTGAAGATTAATTCTGGAAATTCCTTGAATGTAACCTTGCTATTGCGGCAATCAACCGTTGCCTGATACTTGGATAACCAATCTGCTCCTAGTATGACATCATACTCCTTCAGATCTAAACATATGAGATCGATAGGGAGATTTCTACCCTGAACCAATACTTCACAGTTTTGGTAATGATGTGTAATATCAGTCTCGTCACCCAGAGGAGTAGACAAAACTAATTTCATCCATTCCGGTTCTAGGGGTAATGGGTCAGCGAACTTCTTAGAAATAATGGAATGTGATGCACCAGTATCAATTAAGACATATGCATTCTTGGAACAAACTTTCAATGTACCTTCCACTAGTCCGCCTTCTTCTTCTTGTTCGGTCTCCTTGATTGCGTGAAGACGCGCATTCTTGGTTACCGGGCGTTTCCCGATATCGGCTTGATCGTTAAGTAATGGGCAATCGGGAATCCGATGCTCACGACTCCCACAACGGAGACATGCTCCTAGTTTCCTCCAGCATTCTTCTGCTCTATGGCCTGCCTTGTCACAATGTTTGCACACTGTGTTTGATGGGGTAGTGGTGATAGAGAAGGGCTTGGTCTTCTTAAACTTCTGATCTTGCGAGGAAATACCTCCATTGCTAGGCCTCTTCTTGAAGTTGGGTTTAAAGGAACCCGATCCTGTAACTAGTTCCTTCTTATCCTTACCACGAATCCTATCAGATAGTTCTGTGGCATCTTCTAACAGTTGTACGCGGCGTACTATCTCCGAATAGACCTGAATGTCCATCGGTGCCAGTTGGGTAATATATTGGGGCCTGAGCCCGTTTAGGAACCTCCTAGCTTTCATCTTCTTGGTGCTAACTAAGTGCTTAGCATACCGAGACAATCTAGAGAATTGGGCCTCATACTCGGCCACTGACAAGGATCGTTGCTTCAGTGCAGCAAATTCTGCAGCTTTCTTTTCCTGCACTCGATCTGAAAAATATTTTGCGTTGAAGTGTTCAACGAATTCCGCCCATGTAACTTGGTCTTGATTTAGAGTAGCCTCTATTGATTCCCACCAGCATCTAGCATCCCTTTCTAGCTGAAAGGTAGCTAACAAAATTTTATCCTGATCCGTGCATTGCATGACACGGAATATACGTTCTGTCTCCCTGATCCAGTGTTCAGCGTCGTCCGGATCAGTAGAACGCGTGAATTTAGGCGGGTTCATGTTTTTAAAAGTCTGGTGGAGACTTCCTGTTCGTTGAGCACCTCCTTGTGCTACTTGTTGCAGCACCTGAGTCATGCCTTGAAGTGTACGCTGCATGTTGCACTGAGCACGTTCGGCAGCCATTGTCCTACAATTACAATAACTATATTAGTACAATACCGTTATATAGTCTTCTAGGTCTTTATGAACTTTAACCCTTGGTTCTACCCAATCTCACCGGTTGAAGGTTAAAACTTATCCTTGGACTTGGGTTTTTCCTAGGAATTGAATACCCTAGGCTCTGATACCACAAAAACTGTCACGCCCCGAGAGCGGAAGATACCCGGAGATGCGTGACGAGTTTATATCAATCATGTCAATCAGAGTAGTAGTGTATTCGACACAAAGACAGAGATGCGCAAAAGTAAAGATAACACAATCCATTTATTTCTTCATAACATAGGTCTATTACAAACCCAATACTCTTATTCAAATAAAAAGGAAAAGTACATAGTTGACTCAAGAAAATAGGGAAAGGACTAGTTGACACTGGAGAATAAGCTCTATCTCTTTCACTCTTGACTTTCCCCGTCAGTTTGAATCTCATCGTCGAACTTACCTGAAAAGTAAGGGAAACACGGAGTGAGCGAACGCTCAGTAGGAAATTATATCTCAGGAACTAGCAAGGGGTTTAAGTAGTTACATCTTTCATGAATGCACTATAGCTATGCATGCTCGCCTAAAACGACAAGATAGAAAGAGGATATAACAATAAGATAACAGGGAGAACTAGTCATGAACCTTTCAAGAACTTATATCAATGATATCAAGATAGTCAACAAGTACATTATCATGTCAAGATGAAATTTGGCTATCACGTTCAAGCACGCAAGTAATTACCCTTTTTCGGGCCACGCAAGTCATGTAATATCAAGTCAAGTACAAGATTTATGGAATGTTCAATCAAGCTAGTCATGCACTTCGGTATAATGCCAATACCGTGATCAATCAACTCCCATGGACACAAGTACTTTCGGGTGCTCCTCCCAAGACCAGATCGGGCCCTATATGCGCAAGCATTAATCATGTTTTTAACATCCACTTTTGTGTATAGCCATCATGGAATTTCAATAAATAAGCTTATAGCCATGTAAGACAAACTTTGATAGATTGGAGTCCAAAAATATGACTTTTGACACCAATAGGCGATGATAACGGTACAATCACGAATTCGATAAAACTAGGTAGAATAGGTTCCCATAACTCGGGTACCATGACAAACAAGTATGACACTATAGAATTGAGGCCCATATGGATAGTACCTCAATGGCAAGACATCCTCATTCTTAATATAGAATTGAGGTCCACAAGAACATCAAGTTTACACATAGAAATTGGAGCTTACAAGAACTACATCAATGGCATGATAATTTCATTCCATTAAGAGAATTCTCATGATATACACTTAGCATATCATGAGGGCCGGTATACCATGTAACTATAGAGGGACATGGCAATAATTGTGTAATGGGTTTTTAGGGTACAACCAGCTCAATCGGCCTTGAGGGAATCCAAGGCTACGAGGAGTCTTACGGAGGTCTCTATGACTAACTCGCTAGTCCAAAGGAACGGAATGTCCAATGGAGAGCTTGTATGTCAACGAGAATTGAATGTGTAATGTGATAAATCGTCATAGAAAACGTGGGACTATACTCACGGAGTGGAGTAATAGTGCCTGATATATAGATATAGGTACATATAAATGTATAGTGAAAACCCTCGGATAACAGTAATCAGGAAAATCAGTAAGCAGAAAAATAGCGACTTTGGTAAAGTCGTTTTTCATCAATTAACGCCTCAAGTAGGGGCGTTTCTATTAAATTTGACGACATGTGCAGAGGTCGTCCTTTCTAATATTGCTATTTTACAGGATACTAATAATCTGTAATTTTGTTAAAAACGCGCCCTGGGAAGGGGCGTTACTAGGAAAAAGGCGCCCTAGTCTGGGGCGTTAGTTAAGCAAGAGACGACCTGGTCAAGGTCGTGAATTCGCAATTTTACAAATTTCAAGATAATGAATATTTCAGGAACATGGTATATAGTTAGGACCAAAAAAATATCGGGATCTCAATAAAATAGTCATGCATTTATTTAGAATCATGTTTGCATTGATAATTAATTTTTGAACATGCTATTTATTAATTAACAGGAATTAACGTCCGTGTGCAGGGCGTCGAATCTGGAATCGACGACCTGGGAATGGTCGTGGCTTTTAAATTAACGCCCTTGTTAGGGTCTCTTTCAAAAACTCTATAGAAAATAAACAGAACGCATGAAAACTATATGCATGTATGAACTGATGATGTTTTAATTATTAAGAGGCTATTTGGGCTACAATCCCTGAGAAAATCCTACCTCTATGAAGATTTTGAACGGATGCAGGTTCTGGGAAGAAAAGAACGATACTCTGTTTTATAAACAGAGTATTCTGAAGCTTTTGAATTCAATATCAGCAGCAAGGCAGAGGAGGCACGAACAGACACAGTCGTTTGTTGATGTAGAACCCACGTTCTTCAGTAGATTAAGAGCTCCTCGACCTGTAAGTGGAAGAAGATGAAGAAGATTTATTCTTCATACTATCCTATCGGAAGAGAAGGAAAACCAAAGGAAGAACCCACCTGTTCTTCACGGACGGCAGTCAGATTCCCTATAAACAAAAGAGGATGAAGAATCAATTCATGTTCTTCACATAATAGTAAACAGAGAAAGAAATAAGGAAGAACTGTTAGTTCTTTACCTACCGTAGCAGAGACGATCAACCAAATAGCTTTCTAGGGTTCGATCCATCAAGGTATTTATAAGATTTTGGAAATCCTAATAAGGTTAGTGTTCGATTGGAAGTAACACTTCCGTGATAGAGTCATTACTACATTCGAACTCTCTCCCATAGTTATCACTTACCCTGGATAAGTTCCTGGGTCGAACGGAAGACGAATTGAATTAACGTCCTAGGTAAGGGCGTCGAATTTAAATTGACGCCTTGGCATGCGTCGTTTCTTGTGGAAACGCGTCCAAGCAAAGGGCGTTACAATTACTTGCCTTTTTATGTAATTTTGGTTGTTTAAGATTTGACGCCTTGAAATGTGGGCGTCCTTTCTCAAAAACACGCCTTAGGTGAGGGCGTTTCTTGTCAAGTAGCGCCTTTATCTGCGGCGTTATTTTCATCAGGGTTTAATTTTTTTCCATTTTCGGTTTTATCATTTATTTAATTATCTTTTATTTTCAATTTGATTTATTTATAAATCTTGCTTTTATCAGGGTTGTTACATCTCTTGTGTTATCGAGGTGCGGCAGGGGTCATACACATCCAGCAGCGATAGTATGGGCCGATGAGACAGCCAAATAGAGGGCAGAGAGGTATTAATAGCATCCACCGTATGAAGGATAGGCGTACTGATCACTTTGATAATACGCCCATTGTATGGAAACTTTAGGCATTGGTGGTTGGTGGATGGCACAGCATTCATGACTTCAATGTAGGGGCGGCCTAGTATAGCCTTGAATGTGGGATCCATATCAAGGATGTGGAATTCCATGGAGGCGGATGCAAGGCCCAATTCTATACTCAAGGTAATCATCCCCTTTGGTGGCCTTTTGCTATTGTCATAGGCCGTGACTATGATAGGTGAGGGCCTTATCTGTTCTATGTCAATTCCACACAACTAGAGGGTGCTTATAGAGATCACGTTTATAGATGCACCCGTGTCCACCAAGCATGGATCCACGAGCACTCTATTGTCCACCAATCACATTTTCGAGCCTCCTTGGGAGCAACCTCATGGTCATGAAATGTGATAGCTGGTTATGTGTCCGTCGGTGTCAGTACCGCTGAGATCTTCTCTACAGGGAGGTCCTCATTCACGATAACCTTCTGGAGATATTCCCTTAAAGCTTCTTGATGAGATGTGGATCTCTTAAGCAACTCAAGGATGGAGATCCGGGCGGGTGTCTTATCCAAATGTTTCAACAGATCATATTGTGTCCTAGGGATGGATTCTTCTGGCTGATCTTCAGTGACTTTCTCTCGCTGAGACTGCTCTTGATTTTGACTGTTCTGGGGGAAGACCCAGTGGAAGATCCTCCCACTCCGGAGCACCATTGCTTGTTGCTTTTGCACCTCTATGGGGTTAGTTGTAGGTTTAAAAAGGGGTTTAAGTGGAAGTGGTGGAGGCATGGTTAGTGGAGTCGGGGTGATGATGGGTACATGGGTTTTGATGAGAGGCTCGTTCAGTGGAAGTGCAGTGGAAGTGGATGGGGTTTGAGATGGATGGTGAGTGATGAGGGGTTTTGAGGGCATTAGTGGAGGCATGGTGGAGGTAGACGGGGTTTGAGATGGATGATGAGTGGTGAGGGGTTTTGAGGGCATTGGTGGAGGCATGGTGAAGGTAGATGGGGTTTGAGATGGATGATGAGTGATGGGGGGTTTGAGGGCATTGGTGGAGGCATGGTAGAGGTAGACGGCAAAATGGAGGGATGAGTGAGGATGAGAGGGTTTAAGGACGTGGTTTGCTGGTAGGTCAACGAGGAGTTAGTGGCAGGGATGCGGATGAGAGGACGTGACGGCTGTGGGAATGGGGGGAGCCTTGTTACAGGTTGTGGTGGGGAGAGGGGTGTTGGCCGAGTAAGGCGTGGAGGTTGGCTAGGGATATGGTTGGTGGCAAGAACAGAGGTGCTTTCCATATGCCAACCCTGTCTTCTTCCAACTTCTTGGAAAGAGGAGATAGGGTTGACCTAATGGTTAGGTTGGGGGTGCTCTGGAAGCGGGGTCTGAACAATGCCCATGTTCGGTTGCTGCTGCGGGGCTTGTTGAAGCTGCTGCTATTACTGTGGTTATTGTTGTTGTTGTTGTTGTTGTTGTTGTGGCTATTGTTGTTGGAACTATGGTCTAGGAGGAGGTCTCCTGGCCTTTAGGATAGCGATGTATCACCTCATTTTATCCCAGTCAATCCCACCCTCGTCATTCATATCATAAATATAATCTTTAAAATGGAAGCAATTTTCCACTGTATGACCGAGCTGTCTGTGGTAAACACAATATCTAGAAGTGTTACCGTTCGGGGGCCATACAGCTCTTTCCTTCGGCAGCGTGAGTGCGTTGGCAGCCATGAGGACATTGAATATGTTCGGCAATGGTTCCGGCAATCGTGGATAATGGGCTCTCTTGGGGCTAATTGGCCTCCTTTGTTGTTTGAGAGGACTATAATTCCCAGGGGTTGGAACTTGGTGATATTGGGGAGGTTGTTGTTGTTGCTGGGGTTGAAATGGTTGAGGCATATTGTCCTGGGGAGGATTATTTTGTGGTGGAGGACAAGAGGAGTCTGGTCCCTGCTGGAGGGGAAGTCGTGGAAATTGTGGAAGTCTTTGGTTGGCTGCATAGTTGGGACTGCCAACTGCACTCACTTGCTCATTAGTTACGACCCCTTCTATTACTCCACCTTGGACACCAGTGTTTGTTTTCCTGACCATCCTGGGCTTTGCTGGCTCAAACATATTCATGAGAGAGGAATCTTTCAACTGTGTTTGGACATATCTGGCTCTCTCGTACAGCTCCTCCATGGTGGTGAGCTTATTCATGGCCAAGATGTGTCTAAACTGCGGGGTGGCATTAGACACTATCATCTTCACTTGCTCTAGCTCTGAGAGGGTATCCCTTATTCTTTCAGCCAAGGACCTCCATCTGTCCGCATATTGGACGAAATCTTTGTCCGCCCTCATTTTTTCAGCCACCAGGTCGGTAATAGAGAGAGAGGGACCGACCCTATCCCGATATTTCTGCAAGAATTTTCTTTGGACTGCATCAAAGTTTTTAACCTCGCTTGGCTCTAAGGAGTAGAACCATTCTAGAGCGGGACCATACAAGGATCTCCGGAAGAGGTATGTCAGGGATCTTTAGTCATATTGCCAGAAAGAGGATTCGTACATGAAATATTTGAGGTGAATGAAGGGATTACCAGTGCCATTGTACCTTCGGTACGTAGCCATTTCTGAGGGAGGGAGGTGGAACACTGGAAGGATTGGCAGGGAGATCTCAGGGGTGGACTTTATGCCCACCCTCTTTTTCAAATCCCGAAATTGTTCATCCATTTTATTCACCTTGTTGAGGAGTGATTGGGTGATGTCATCGGTAGGTGAAGGTGGCGCCTGCCACTGAGGAAGAAGAGGCCTTCCGGAGGACTGAGGAAACCCCAAATGGGTGGGGTATTGTGGTTGCCTGCCAGTAGATGGACCTAGTTGAAGTGGTGTATGGGGAACGCCAGGGATTTGAGATTGTGAAGGGAATTGGAAGGAGGGAGGCTGTTGACTCATCTGCCCGTGAAATGAGGGGGAGGGAATGGCATGTACCGGCTCTTGGAGGGGCGTGGCAGCCGAAGTTGGCTGCCGAAGAGGTGTGGTAGCAGATATGCCCTGGGCTGGCTCCCGGGGAGTGGAAGTAGTAGCTAGATTTTGCTCCTGGGGAGCAGGGGAAATAGACTTCCCTTTCAACACGACCTGAAAGGCTCGGAACTGCCCTGGAGTGAGGTTTGTGTTGGCAAGGACATCCAACAAAGAGCCGATGTTCTGAAGTGGGGAGGCGCCCCCAACGACGGCTTGCACCTCCTGTGAGGGCTCGGAAGAAGGACTTGTGACCATGGCGTGGACACGTGGCTCACCCTGGGGACTGTGACCTGAGGGGTACTCTACGAAGGCTCCAGCCTCGAACTCCTCATAACCATATCCAATCATTTCCCGAGCTTTTTCGGAGCGCAGGACCTTACCGGAGCGCAATAACATACACCAACAAATAAGTGGCAGAGATTAGCAAACAAGTGAATGCTTTTACGCCCTTTTTCTTTTTCTTCCTTTTTTTGTTTTTTTGTTTGTTTTTTGTTTGTTTTTTTGTTTATTTGTTTTTTGTTTTAACAAATTTGGAGTTCACACAAACTAGGGAGGACCCTGGTTACAATTTGATTCACCCCCGTGTCAACTAGGGTCACTCGTCTCACCACGAATGGGTCAACTAGCTCTGGGGAACCTCAATGGTACAAGTAGCCTAGTGAACGAAGAGGGTATCCTTCGCTGTCGGGAACTTACGGAGGTCCCGATGGAGGAGATCTGTGACGACCCAAGATCCGAATACTGGGAAGAACCCGATACCATTCAAATCTTGGTCCGCCGCCCACGAGCCGAGAAGGCTCGGAAGGGCTAAAAGGAGTGTGGAGGTACAAAGAAATAGAAAATAAAGTAGGACAATTCAACAATTAACAGAAATAAATAACAACTACAATAGCAGAGTTCAGTCCAATAGAAAGTACAGTCTAAAGCAGTAAAACGTACCACATGTCAAGTGAACACTTGGCTCGACGAGCTGGCAACTAAGAAACTCCGAACAGCACCCTCGAACCTCGAGGAAGAACTACTGCACCTGAAAAGCAGGGGTGAGCCTCCTATCCCTGGCTCAGTAGGGATCCCGCAGAACCCCAACTGAGAACAACGGCGACACGGAAAGCAGTAACAACAAGAACAACAGTAGCAGCAAGAACAGTAACTCGGTGGCCGGTCAAAACTCGGCACTACAACTACTCCTACTGTACCGGTCAAGTAGAAAGAGAAATCGTGATCTCACAATTGAGAACCGGACCACTCTAACACCAGGCCTACCGAGGAAACCCTCACGGCAACCCTGACGTAGAAGTCTGCCCACACAGACATGACCAATCAGGATCGCACAGTCCCACACTGGCACAACGAAACCTCGGTGAAGCCACTGGCACCCTGGTCACTACCTCGGAAACACCGGACAGTCCAGAAAGCAACGTCTCACAAATGGGAAACGGAACCCTGAAACAGGAGAGTCACGTCTCACGTGACAGGAGTACCTGCCTACCAGAAGCAAGGCCGCATGCGTCCACTGACGTCTTAGACCGCGCCTCAGGTGTCTCCCTCTGGCCCAGCGGGAACTGAGACACCGTACTAGTAACCACAGAACAAGTGACTAGTCAGGGTCGTGCTCGTCAGCACGCATCTGAAGTCCCCGACCATGTGTGCACATACAGACCATACGTCCTAGGTCTGGCCCTAGACTGGTTTTCCCCTTAGCCGGACTCTGGCGTCAAACGTGGGGCCCTACGAAAACCAGTCTAAAAATTGTCTCTCGGGGTAGCCTCGCCACCACTCCCTGGTGGGACCACTCGCGTGTCGGAAGGCTACAACTAGTGGGGAGTCACTGGTGTGACCACTCTCCAAGGAGAAACTATAAGAAACACGCACGCACCCTATGCAAAAGTCGAGAAGAACCAAGGGGCATTGAGCCACTGGACTCTGGACAGTCCTCTAGACTTACTAAATCTAATGGTCCTTGAGTCACGAGACTCGGGGTCAAGACCGTCGTACGCAATGACACAATGCCATTAATCTAGCCTAATCCCTAGGTCTAAAACCACGGTAACACGAATACCGAGGTAGCTCACTAGCCGCCGAGATCATCCCCTCAAAAGGGAACTCAGAAACCCTCCAGCCCTAGGCTGGGTAATTGGACTCACAGTCCAAGGCCACACATATGGCCCACGCGGAAAACACCGAAGCATGATTCCCAAGGCATCTCACAGGCCACCACACGATTCCCCATCCCAGGGAAAAACGGGAAACCTCCAGCCCCAGGCTGAATGGCTGGACTCGCAGTCCAAGGCCAAACATATGGCCCACTCGGTAATCATCTTCCAAAGAACCTACGACATGCGGGGGAGACCCCACCGCACTCACACCGATACACGTTGACTCGATCGAGCGTAACACAAAAACCCGAAACACATGGGGTAACCCGGACCCGCCACACCTATGGGCACGCTAATCGAGGTAACATAGTACCTCCCGACACCCTAGAAATACGACACGAACCTCACGGGGTGTCCGAGATACTCACGGGGTCAAAGGTCGATCGCTGGGTCTCAACCGGACCGACCGGGACCCAAAACGGGCTAAAACTCAGCATTTCGGTCGACCTGACCTCTAGGGTCGGTCAACCTAACAGGGTCGGTCGACCGGCCCAGGGCGGTCGGTCGACCGGACCGACACGGCCAAAACACCTCCGCTGCAAACGTCGGCCGGTCGACCGGAACGCCAGAGTCGGTCGACCGGTTACGGCGGAAACCCGTCCGAGTTGGCCCTAGGGGCTCGGTTCCACGCCCCGTTCGATCCTGATCGAAGGGGAAGACATGAGGAAACATTCCCCCGACCCCAAAACCCAAAAATGGGAGAAAGAAACGGAGGAAACGACGCTCGATCCGACGAAATCGTCACACGCCCTAAAAACATGATTTTTCCCCCAAATGGCAATAAGCCCACGCTCGACTCACCACGAGCTACCAAACTCGCGGAAAAGGAAGTACCGGGGTTAAGGATCTATCTCCCTACCTCCGTCGAAGATTTCACGCGCCGTGGACGCCGTTCCGACGAGAAACGCCCATGAAACCCCCGTCGGTTCACAAACCCGCGACCGCGCTTCCACGCGCCACCACGCCTCGATCCTTGCCCCGTTCCCGCTCCACGCCCCCAGCACCTCGCCGTCTCGCCCTCCTCTGCCGCCGTCGGTCACCCGGGGAGAGGGGGAGAGAAAGAGAAGTGAGAGAGAGCGAAAGAGAGAATGAGAGAAAAGAGAGGGGGTGGGGGGTTTAAATAGAAATGAATTTGGGATTTTAAAATCCAAAAAATACGGAAAAATACTTCTCGCGATCCTCGGATAACACACAACGTTGTGGTAATGTTCCGGAGCCGGAGAACGTGATGGTTCGCCCTACACGGCGTTCCGAAGGTCCGACAGCCAAAAACACGAGTAAAACCCGAAACGTGACCCGGGACCCACAAAGACGCTATGAAAATTCCAGAAAATTACCGGCGTGCTCCTCACAATGCCACAGACCCAAGGAATTTCACGAGCACACCACCAACGGGTCCGACAATCCGGTATCGAAATCCGAAGCTCACTCGGACACAATCCGTAACCCGCGGAAAGACGATCCAAAACCCACGGATCCCGATCCGAGAAATATCCAAAAAACCCAGGGCATTACAGCCCTCCCCCCTTAAAGGAATTTCATCCTCGAAATTAAGGACAAACACGGGAACACAGGAGAAGAAAGCCTTAACCAACTGACAACGATGTCAGAGCCCTAGCACAGAAAACCTCGATCTTCACGAAAGCACCGATCCTGAGGGACACAGCCAAACTACAACCACGAACGACACCTCGCTCTGCACGCCGCACACACCGGCCATCAAAGCAGGCGCACACCAAAGGACACAGTCCGGCATCACCTCAGACAACGCAAGAACCAATTATAGCACCGCTGCCACCATCTCGCTCACCAAGGAGACACAATCCTCGTCACGAGAAACAGCTACCGATCAATCCTATTGTCGGCGGACAATACACATTAGCTTCACAACCAGCTGACAGGTCGCACACCCTTCTCAAGGGAACAACCAATACATAGCCTCCAACAGCTCACACCAAACTTGATGCGCAACCAGCTGCATCCACTATCTGTGAAAGACCACACACCGGTCACCAACTACTCGTCAACGAGAAACCTCCACCAGCCTAGCAGGCACGATCCAGCTCACAATAGGCCATCCGCTGACTCACACACAGACAATTACCACATCACGAGCTGAACTTCTCTTGGACACCGCATCCGATATCAAGCATCGCGCCAACTCTACCGTTACAGGGGAGCACGATGAAACCAATGACAAGACTCAGGAGTCTTCGGTCATCACCTCACTCGACTCAGACTTACAGGGGAATCATCCCATGATGGTCACCAAATAAGGGATAACCACGCCAACGCCAACATCCCATCAAGGACCACCATTCCGGCGCCAATCTCACTTAAAGGCCTCCGCCCACAGGTGTCACTCTTCCGTCTTGTCTCATCAAATCCTTCGTCTCAATTAATCCAAGTGGACACCTGTCAATCCCAATTCCGCCCTTACCACAGACCCACGGGACACCACCGGAATGATTCATGGCACACATCTCTAGGGGAGGAAAGTGCCATCCAATATCACAGTAACCTGGTCACCAACGCCGCAACCAATGCACACGGGTCCCCAATAATACACATCTTACCATAGTCGACTACGAGACTAGCCTTACTAGTCACTCGCAGCTACCAACAGGAACCCATGATCTGCCAGAGATCACTTCTCCAAAGACGATCTCATCCGAGGACACGACTGGGAACACAAGCCGGGCACCAAGCCACTGACTCTGACCAACACGTCCTCGACCTCCGTCAGGCAACATCCTCAACAACCCCATCCGGGCTCACACCGACGCCTGACACGGCTTCCATCACAGGAATAGGGTACTCATGCGGCACACTTGCCAACATTTTTCCCCAACATTCCATCCTGCCAGTGCCAAGAACCACAATACCTCGAGCAACAGCACGGCAACAACACGTCTCGCACAGAGGAACCAATCCTCACATGCTCAACGCAAACTCAGGAATCCGCCCATAACAACCAACGCTACGATCCTGAACCTATGGGTTATGGGCCCACCAGGCTTCCGCTACGCACTCTGATCCACACGCACAGCCAACACAACAACTCTAGACTCGCCATCCCGACAATCCATAACTCGGCTGGCCAACCTCAGAAAATAGGGTGAGCAAAGCTCCATTACCTCGAACCCCATGCATAGATTCACTCCTAAATCTGGCAATCCTCTGCAAATCTGTAGACTTCGAACTGCCACGCATCGAAAAGTTCCAACACCAGCCAAGAATTCTCTCAAACATCGCCCAACCAGCACTCGTCCTTCTGGAACAGTGCTAGCACCCTTACACACCATGGGAAATGGGCACAACTCTCGCAGGCAAGCACCTTGCCAAAGCACAGGACGCGTCTCGCACGGACTTTATGGCACACGAAGGCCAACCAATCCAGACACACAATGCAAGACGACGAGCATTAGCCAAACACAACCCTCTCCAATCAAAGGAGAAACCAACATACCTCCGACCAATGGAAAACCTCCACGCTCAACCTAACCATGAACCTCGCAGCACATGCTGGGAACAGCACCTTCCAGCACCCAGAAAACCATCGCTTCCATCAGGTCAGCGCCTCTGACACACTCAGCGAGTGTCACATCAGACCACAATCACAGCATCTCTCGATGCACCACCACTATAATTCCTCGAACTGCAACACACCAAGCCAAGAGCCGCAACACGAGCCATAATCGACAACCACCGATGCTCATCCTTGAGTCCCGAAACCACCGCGGAACCTTCTCATCTCAACCAAATCCAAGGCGAACATAACCCATTCACACACAAGAGCGCAAGAGCAAGACTTATCGGGACACCACAGCCCAGTCCTGCCTCAAAATCCGCAAGAACAATCGGGACCGACACGTCATTTATGACGTCACAGAGCACGACAAGAACATCAGGCTCGACAAAACAGCAGCTCACCGAGAAGAGCCTCCGCTCACCCGAGCACACTTCTCGATCTGAGCACTCGCTCCAACACCTCAAGCCACAATCTTAACACATCAGGGGCTGGATAGACCTCAAGCTGGAGTGGTCAGACTCAACAACAGCTCCCTCAGATCACGCTCACGGCCACCTAACCATGAACAGTCTTCGCTAGCCACCTGGCCTCGCTGCAGAAACCTCGAACACAGCACCGCAGCAACGCACCTACCGGCAACCTCTGCCCAACGCAGTGCAACTGGGATCACCACCGATGAGGGAGAAGCTCTCAACCTCGATCCTTAGATCCCATATCGACACAAAAGCCGCAAAAAGTAACCACCTTAACAGCACCGCGTGGCGCGCTCGAGCTCTCAAGCGAGAAACAAAGCGGAAAAACATGCACAAAACCCTATGCCAGCTGCTGACTGTATTAGACCTTATAGACTCTGATCACTGCAATGTTTTGAATTCCTATGTACATCCATAACCACCGCTCTGATACCAGCTATGACAACCCAAGATCCGGATACCGGGAAGAACTCGATACCATTCGAATCCTAGTCCGCTGCCCACGAGCCGGGAGGGCTCGGAAGGACTAAAAGGAGTGTGAAGGTATAAAGAAATAGGAAATAAAGCAAGACAATTCAACAATTAATAGAAATAAATAACAACTACAACAGCAGAGTTCAGTCCAACAGAAAGTACAGTCTAAAGCAGTAAAACATACAACATGCCAAGTGAACACTCGGCCCGGCAAGCTACCAACTAAGAACCTCCGAACAGCATCCTCGAACCTCGAGGAAGAACCGCCGCACCTGAAAAGTAGGGATGAGCCTCCTGTCACTGGCTCAGTAGGGATCCCGCGGAACCCCAACTGAGAACAACGGCGCACAGAAAGCAGTAACTACAAGAACAACAGTAGCAGCAGGAACAGTAACTCGGTGGCCGGTCAAAACTCGGCACTATAACTACTCCTACTGTACCGGTCAAGCAGAAAGTGAAATCCCGATCTCACAATCGGGAACCGGACCACTCTAACACCAGGCCTATCGAGGAAACCCTTACGGCAACCCTGCCGTAGAAGTCTGCCCACACAGGCATGACCAATCAGGACCGCATAGTCCCACACTGGCACAACGAAACCTCGGCGAAGCCACTAGCACCCTGGTCACTACCTCGGAAACACCGGACGGTCCAGAAAGCCACGTCTCGCAGACGGGAAATGGAACCCGGAAACAGGAGAGTCATGTCTCACGTGACAGGAGTACTTGTCCACCAGAAGCAAGGCCGGATGTGTCCACTGACGTCTTAGACCGCGCCTCAGGTGTCTCCCTCCTGCTCAGCGGGAACTGAGACACCGTACTAGTAACCACAGAACAAGTTCCTAGTCAAGGTCGTGCTCGTCAGCACGCGTCCGAAGTCCCTGACCACGTGTGCACACACAGACCGTACGTCCTAGGTCTAGCCCTCTGACTGGTTTTCTCCTCAGCCAGACTCTGGCGTCAAATGTGGGGCCCTACGGAAACCAGTCTAAAAACCGTCTCTCGGGGTAGCCTCACCACCACTCCCTGGTGGGACCACTCGCGTGTTGGAAGGCTACGACTAGTGGGGAGTCACTGGTGTGACCACTCTCCAAGGAGAAACTCTGAGAAACACGCGCACACCCTGTGCGAAAGTCGAGAAGAACCAAGTTGCATTGAGCCACTGGACTCTAGACAGTCCTCTAGACTCACTAAATCCAACGGTCCTTGAGTCACGAGACTCGGGGTCAAGACCGTCGTACGTAACGACACAATGTCGTTAATCTAGCCTAATCCCTAGGTCTAAAATCATGGTAACACAAATACTGAGGCAGCTCATGAGCCGCCGAGACCATCCCCTCAAAAGAGAACTCAGAAACCCTCCAGCCCTAGGCTAGGTAATTGGACTCACAATCCAAGGCCACACATATGGCCCACGCGGAAAATATAGAAGCACGATTCCCAAGGTAGCTCACAGGTCGCCACGCCGATTCCCCATCTCAGGGAAAAATGGGAAACCTCCAGCCCCAGGCTAAATGGCTGGACTCGCAGTTCAAGGCCAAACATATGGCCCACTCGGGAATCATCTTTCGGAGAACCTGCGACATGCGGCGGAGACCCCACCGCACTCACACCGATACACGGTCACTCGATCGAGCGTAACACAAAAGCCCGAAACACATGGGGTCACTCGGACCCACCACACCTATGGGCACACTAATCAAGGTAACACAGTATCTCCCGACACCCCAGAAACACGGACACGGAACTAACGGGGTGTCCGAGATACTCACGGGGTCAAAGGTCAGTCATTGGGTCTCAACCGGACCGACCGGGACCCAAAACGGGCTAAATCTTAGCATTTCGGTCTACCTGACCCCTGGGGTCGGTTGACCTAACAGGGTCGGTCGACCGGCCCAGGGCGGTCGGTCGACCGGACCGACACGGCCAAAACACCTCCGCTGCGAACGTCGGCCGGTCGACCGGAACGCCAGAGTCGGTCGACCGGTTACGGCGGAAACCCGTCCGAGTTGGCCCTAGGGGCTCGGTTCCACGCCCCGTTCGATCCTGATCGAAGGGGAAGACATGGGGAAACATTCCCCCGACCCCAAAACCCAAAAATGGGAGAAAGAAATGGAGGAAACGGCGCTCGATCCGACGAAATCGTCACACGCCCTAAAAACATGATTTTTCCCCCAAATGGCAATAAGCCCACGCTCGACTCACCACGAGCTACCAAACTCGCGGAAAAGGAAGTACCGGGGTTAAGGATCTATCTCCCTACCTCCGTCGAAGATTTCACGCGCCGTGGACGCCGTTCCGACGAGAAACGCCCATGAAACCCCCGTCGGTTCACAAACCCGCGACCGCGCTTCCACGCACCACCACGCCTCGATCCTTGCCCCGTTCCCGCTCCACGCCCCCAGCACCTCGCCGTCTCGCCCTCCTCTGCCGCCGTCGGCCGCCCGGGGAGAGGGGGAGAGAAAGAGAAGTGAGAGAGAGCGAAAGAGAGAATGAGAGAAAAGAGAGGCGGTGGGGAGTTTAAATAGAAATGAATTTAGGATTTTAAAATCCGGAAAATCTGAAAAATAGGGGAAAATACTCCTCGCGATCCTCGGAAGGCACACAATGCCGTGGTAACTTTTCGGAGCCGAAGAACGCGACGGTTCGCCCTACACGGTGTTCCGAAGGTCTGACAGCCAAAAACACGCGTAAAACCCGAAACGCCACCCGGGACCCACAAAGACGCTCTGAAAAATCCAGAAAATTATCGGCGTGCTCCTCACAATGCCACGGACCCAAGGAAATTCACGAGAACACCACCAACGGGTCTGACAATCCGGTATCAAAATCCGAAGCTCACTCGGACACAATCCGCAACCCGCGGAAAGACGATCCGAAACCCATGGATCACGATCCGAGAAATATCCGAAAAACCCATGACATTAAAAGATCCTAGTCTGTCGAGAGGAATTTCCGAACGGAGAGTCATTCCTTCACCGAGAGAGAGTAATGCCCTAGAAAGTAAAAAAAGGGGGGATGTTATGCAATGCAGTGCTCTTGTGTGACAGAAGTGTACAGATAGGTAAACAGAACAGGGATAACAATGAGGGACAATCAATTCACCACATCAAATAATTCAATCAACTGAATGAACCTTTTCTGAGCCGCAAACTTCTTAGAGAATCACAAGGGATTGAGGGGGAGTGCACGTGGTGCACGAGGGAGGAAATTGAATGGAAAAAGTGCTGCTGGGAGCACAACTGTAGCATACGCGAGCACGATGAGGAGGGGCACACGTGGGTACCGAGTGGAGGGGTAACCAAAGAAAGTAAAAGAGTCCCACTGTGATCGCCAAGATGTGAACAGCGCCACGCGGCCGAGAAGGGAGCAAACAATTGAAAAGGGGGGCTTTTGTTGTTGGTGGAATGAGGATAATGACACACACTCGCTTGCTGATATTAAAAAGGGTAGAAATTAAACAGTCATGGAGGGAAGTGACTTGCCGCTGACCTCGAAGGGATGGGAATGGTG
This sequence comes from Amorphophallus konjac, assembly GCA_022559845.1. Lineage (NCBI taxonomy): Eukaryota > Viridiplantae > Streptophyta > Magnoliopsida > Alismatales > Araceae > Amorphophallus > Amorphophallus konjac. The sequence goes on along the minus strand of CM040123.1, from coordinate 342,939,440 downwards.
CAGAATTTAAAATACAGGGATTAAACGGCCATAGCGAAAAATGACTCACCGTAGCCTCGGAGGGATGGGAATGGTGCAGAATTTAAATTGTAGAATTAAAATGGCAGAATTTAAACGGCCATGGTGGGAAGTGACTCGTCGTGGGCCTCGGGGGGATGGGATGGTGCAGAATTTAAAAGAGCAGAAATAAAATGGCAGAATTTAAACGGCCATGGCAGGAAGTGACTCGGCGCGGGCCTCGGGGGAATGGGATGGTGCAAAATTTAAAGGGGGAAGGGATCCGCAGCGAGAAGTGACTCTTCGCGCGGGTTTATGCAGGCATGAAAGGGCATGCAAAATAAGAGAACCACACAAGAACCGCCGCAGGAAATGACTCTTTGCATAGTTTTAGAACAATACATAACCGCCGCGGGAAATGACTCTCCGCGTGGTTTTAGAACAATACGGAACCACCTCGGGAAATGACTCTCCGCACGATTTATTAACAGAGATGAGAGAAATAAATAGAAATGTCAGAAATAAACATAATGAGGAACCGCTATGGGAAGTGACTCTCTGCGGGTTTTAATGGAGGATGGGAGTAAAAGAAAGAGAGCGTGTGTGGTGTTGGTGTGATCTCCAAGGGCTCAAGGCTCCGAAAGGAAAGAGCAAGTGATCGCTTACCTCAGACGCGGGAGATGGTGTGGGTCCTTTCTTCCTCTTCCTTCGGCCGGCCAAAGAAGAGGACCTTCTTTGGTTACCCTTGCAAAAGAACAGACAAAGCAAACAACCGAGTTAGAGCATTGGCAGTATAGTATCAGCCCCTTGTGAGGAAAAGAATAAAACCATGAGCAAGCACACACCTAGTTGGTGTTGTTTTAAACCCTTTTTAGTGCAGAGGGTGGTAGGATGCTATGATGAATGAGACAGCGTGCAATGACACGCTAAATGCAGAACTTCTCTTAAGAAGAGAGCGGGTACGAAAGGAAATGGAAGATGATGCATGCAGTTAAGAATAAAGAAGAAAGAACGAAGGGGGAGAAGGGGCTTATTGGGGGCACCGATGGCGGAATTTGGCGGAGCTTCGGCAAAGCTTCGGCAGCATTTCGGTAGCACTTTGGCAACACTTCGGCAGTGTGAGGATGACGTGGAAGCGCGGGGGATGAAGCAGCCTTCCTCTCTCGAGGACCTGGGCACCCGGAAGTCCGGTAGAACCTCCCCTAGAAGGGCCTTGGACCTCGAAATGGATATGGTAGCATCTCCCCCTCCTCTGCCAGATCTGAAGCTCTCTGGTTTCGTGGGAGGGGGTCCTCTATTTATAGGAAAAAAATTTATTGACGCGTCTTGGGTCTGGGACGGGTTCATTTTAGCGCGTCTCGCTGACCAGACGCCTCAATGAATATAAAAATATTTTCTTACATCCGTTTATTATATTTAAATGCCCTGACGCGTCTCTGAGATGACGCGTTCAATAAACGCGTCCCCGATCCCAGACGCGTCCCAAATTTCTAACAAAATGGCGTCGAAAGCCGTTGACAACGGAGAAAGTGGTTGATTTCGGCACCTAATGATGAATATCATATTTCATATCATAACTTACATCACATTCATCATATTTTCTCAATAAAAGTACAAAGTTGTGCAATCTAGACATATAATCCCATTCTCACATGTATTTTGACTCTACATGCATTTTATCATCATTTCTGTGTGAAAATGACATTGGGAGAAACATTCAATTGCACAAACTATTTTCTCAGTCAAGAACAATGATCATTTGGTGTTGTTTACAGGCACTGAAGAGAGAGGCACCCAGGACTCTGGGCACCCCCTAAGAGGCACCCAAGCAAGCAGACGCCCCCTTGACCAAATAAAGCAGTAGATTGAACAGAAGGCAGAAGAAAGAGGCGCCCATGGCACTGGGCGCCCCCTTGGAAGAGGCCCCCAGTACCCCAGGTGCCTCCTCCAGGCCAGCCAGATCGAAAGAAAAAAAAAGAAACAGAAAAGAAGAAGGCGCCCTTGCCCTTAGGCGCCTCTTTCAGAAGAAGTGACCATTCAAATAGTCGTCAATTGCAGCTAGATGGCGGGAAAACTCATGAAGAAGGCGCCCAAGAGACCAGGCACCCCTTAAAGGGCGCCCAGTCCATCAGGCACCTCTTCCAATAGAGCCAAAATTCAAAAAAAGGGAATAAATAAGGAGGCGCCCTTCTACCTAGTCGTGAATTCAAAGAAACGCCCAGTGCACCAGTCGTTAATTTAGATGTGTAACCGACGCCCGTGAAACCTCCACAACATCTCCTTGATGTGCTCACTCGATCAATGGGCATTTGTGGGCCCTCCAACTCTATAAAAGAGGCACCGAGGCCCCTATTTTCACAATTTTTCTATGAATCTTTCTTTTCAATTCCCTCTCTCTCGTTTCTCTGTCTGTTTCTCTGCAACACCCCTTTTCTTTTCCTGTAGCATAGTTTTCCTTCATTTACATGCATTTGTGTTCATCATTTTAAGTTGTGTTCTGCACGAAAGTTGTTCATTTTGAAAATCTCTCCAACTTTCTCTTCTATCGCTCCTCCTAATTCTCTCCCATTTTAAAGCTAATCTTGATTTTTCAACCCTCTGCTCTGCATTTTCTTTTTACTGTTCATGCACTTTTCTACAGTCGAATCTCCCTCCATTTTCACCCTCTTCCTCTCATTTTCTCACTCTACTATCTTCATCAAAGTTCTTCCCCTTCTCATGACCTCCAACTTTGTCTTCTACCACATCTCCTAATTCCCCTCCGATTTCAAGATATTCTCTCTTATTTAACCCTCTATTTTACACACTTTCCCCTTTCACTATTCACCTCATTTTCTTCTCTATTTTAAATTCATGCATCACATGCCTTAGAGTTCTTCTTTCCACCTCCCATTTACATTCTTCCACACCTCCCTTTAGTGGAGCTTCTCCCTCGGTGTCCTCAAGGCAGCGTTCACATCCAAGGCGGGGCGGACTCAAAGGTTCTGCACGACGTGGACGGCGACGATCTTCCAATCCCGACTACATTTTCTTCCTCTTTCTTTTACTTTGTCGTAAGTTGTAACTCTTATTTTCTTCCATGGAATTGTATCTTTCATTTTCATAGTAATAAAATTTCATTGTGATAAATTATGTTCTTATTTTCTCTCTCTATCTCTTCCAAATTTCTCTTCTTAATCCCTCTCAAATTCTTTAGTTAGATTTATTTCAATTCTATGCATCTTTACTTTCTTTTAATTTAGACTCACTCAAACTCGGATCTTCTCAAATATAAGTAATTTTTCAACTAAGTTTAATTGAAAATATTTCTTCCTCGTGGGATCGACCCGTATTCTCGTCACTTTACTTGAATTTTCAAATCTATTTAAATGAGTGAGTGCGGTTATATAAATTTTGAAATTGTGTGTCACGGCATATTTTTAAACGACATTTGCCTAGGGCATCAATTTTTGGCGCCGTTGCCAGGGAATGAAATTATTTTTAATGGTTGGAATTTCTTGTGTTTGATGTATATATGTGAATACTAATTTTTTCTATTTTATTTAGCAGGAAAAATCAAAAAATTCAGAAAATCATAAAAATTACAAAAATTCGAACCTGAAAATCTCAGGAAATAAACGGTCACAAAAAGCGTCACTGAAGGCCAGAACTGTAGCAGAAAGTTGGAAATCAAAAATTACAGGAAATTCAAGCGTCGCTAAAGTAAACATAGGAAAAGGTCATGTTTTGAAAAATTCCAGAAAAATCTATAAAATTCTTGAAAAATTCATAAAAATCAAAAAACTCAGAAAACATATTTTTTGACTCTATCTTGCAGTAGATTGGCATATTGTTTCTTATTTTTAGTTAGTAGTTTCCTTTATTCATTTTTTTTTTGTAAACCCAGTCATCTAATGGAGCAAAGGGAGAGTGCACCCCCATTCCATAGGAAGGGAATGTTCTCACTCCACCTTCTAGCCACTAGATTCTATTTTATTGCTATTCCAAAAAGAATACATCTGCACAGAGAGGCCAAGCCTCGGAAATACAATGAGAGTAAGAAAGATAAAATCTATACATGCCTCCTGCGAATATTAGGTATGCCAATAGCATCAGCTATGGCATATCCTTTAGCTAACAGGGGCAACTCTCTAGTGGAGGAAAACTCCAAGTTACATCCCGTGAGAACTGCCTGATTTGCCAAGGCATCCGCGAGCTGATTAGCTTCTCTGTATGAGTGAACAATGGAGCAATGAGTGGATGAGAATGATTGTTGTAAAGAATTCCACCAAGGAAGTAATGACCACGAAGGATCTTTTTTGCTGTTCAACAATTCAATCAGTGCCATTGAGTCGGTGTATATAATTGATATGGGAATATTATGCAGCTGTGCCAGTCGAAGCCCATCAAGTAAAGCCCGCCCTTTAGCCACCATGTTGGAACCAATGCCATAATAATAAGAGAAGCCCAGAATTAGCTGCCCAAGTGAATTTCTGAAACAACCACCACCCCCAGAAGGGCCGGGGTTGCCTTTACTAGCACCATCCACGTTTAATAAAAAATTTGTAATAGGGTCAATCCAACGAACAATAATACATGTTGGGCGGTTGCTGTTGATTGTTATTCCATATCCCTGCATAGTCTTCAAATAATCAAGGCTAGCCCCTTGTTTAAATCTGAACTGACTGACTGTATGGTTAATCTCAGCAAGGATCAGATCTGAGATTCTTAAAATATTTGTGCAATGGCCTTCATACCTAGCACGACATCTATATTTCCAAATTTCCCAAACAATCAAAGTTGTTGCTAGTAGGGAAATGAAACCTTTAGGTTTATAGATAGCTGCCCCATTTATAGCTAATCTCAGCCTACTGATAATAGATGTATTTTCCAAACAAGTCTTGTTTAGCAAGGGAGCAAATTTGTTCCATAGAAACTTAGCCAGATCACTATGCACAAATAAATGGTCTTCATCTTTAATGTCATGAGAAGCACAGCAACAAACACAGCATGAAGCTAGTTTAACACCACTAATTTGAATTTGACTGTCAACTGGAATAGAATGTCTCAGAATTTTCCAACAGAATAAAGCAGCCCGCGGGGGGAGTCTTTGATTCCAAAGTTTACTTATCATTAATCCAGAACCAGACACCTGTCCTTTAATGTATATGTAGGTGGATTGGATAGTGAATTTACCTAAGATAGTAAAGGACCAAATAGGTATGTCATTCCCAGTTTGAGTTCCAAAGCTCTGGATTTCCTCCCGCAGCTGTTGGTCTTCCAATTTCTGCCAGACGGGGGTGTTGATGATCAGCCAAGGCAGCTTGAACAGAGCAATCTTCAACCTAAGGGAGATTCTGTATTGAGAAGTGATCAGCTAAAGCCTTGTCCTTGAACCAATTATCTTTGAGAAAATTAGTATTAGCACCATTTAGAACTATTATTCTAAATCCTGCCATTAGAATAGATCTAGCTTTCTCAAAATCATGTTTTTTTATGCCAGCTGGGAAGGGAGTTTTGCAATCTGATATATGCAGGCCATGACAATATTTACTTCTCACAAACTGAGCCCAATGAGAGTTACTGTGAATAGAATTCCATAGCTGTTTGACATAGAAACAGATATGGATGTCTGATAAGCCTCGGATGCCCAGTCCACCTTCAGAAACAGGACTATAGATTTTATCCCAAGATACCCAATGATTTCTATGAGCTGATTCAAACCCTTGCCAGAAAAAATTAGCACAGATTTTCCCGATTTGCTTGAGTATTGTATAAACTAGCAGTATAAAGAGGAATAGCTGCTAAAACTGACCGAATTAGGACCAATCTTCCTGCCTAAGATAATAACTTGCTTTGCCAGCCAGCTAGCTTGGCACTTACTTTGTCTAACAAATATTTGAAATGAGGGGCTTTGACTCTACCTTTAAAAAGAGGAATGCCCAGGTATTTGATGCAACCTGTTTTGTGATGATAGCCAGTTAGTTGACATATGCGGTCTATAGAACTATGAGGCGTCTATTTAGCCACCACAAAACAGCTTTTATGTGCATTGATCCGCTGGCCAGAGGACTGTTCATACCTTCCCAAGAAGAGGATTAATTGTTTAATAGATGGCACTCCACCATTCATAAAAATAATTGAATCGTCCGCATAGAGAATGTAGGAAATAGGCTGAACACCACGAGGAAGGTGATAGTATTTGCACATACCAGAGTGGAACAAATGACTGAGGGCCCTACTCAAAACCTCTTCTGCAAGGATAAACAAAGCAGGGGCTAAGGGGTCCCCCTGTCAAACCCCTCTAGTTGACTTGAAGAAGCCATGGGTTTGCCCATTAAGAGCTATAGAAAACCAGCAATTAACAAGCATTTGAGCAATTAAAGAGACAAATATATTGGAAAATCTGAATCTTTTAAAGACCATAAAGAGCAAATCCCACTCTATACGGTCATAAGCTTTTGCCATGTCCAGCTTAGGAAGCATATTGTGCCCTCTGACTGGTCTATCAATTTCCATCAACAATTCCTTGGCCAGCAGAAAATTATCTGTGAGTTGTCTTCCACTGATAAAACCACTTTGCTCATTGGAGATAATCAGAGGCAGAATTGGACGCAGCCGATCACAAATGACTTTGGACACAACCTTATATCTAAAATTGCATAGACTAATTGGTCTGAAATCAGCATAAGATATAGGATTCTTTACCTTCGGGATCAAGCAGAGGATGGTAGAAGTAACACCCTGGGGTAAACCACATCCCTGAAAAAAACTTTGGACAGCATTAATAACATCCACTCCAATGATGTCCCAACGGTGAGTGAAGAAACCCCCAGTGAAGCCATCCGGCCTTGGAGAGTTGTTGACAAATAAAGAAAAGACCGAATTTTTGATTTCATATGCTGAAGGAATATATCTCTTATTGAAAAATCTTGAAAAAAATATATCTCTAGAAAATTAAAAAAAATCAAAAAACAGAAAATCAAAAAAAAACTTTAAATGCTAGCATGCCTTCATCTTAGATGCACTGTTTTCATGCATTTTGCATTTTAGTTAATTTCTCACTTACTTGCATCATCTTTTGAAAAAAAAAATTTGCTCTTTTCTTGCCTATTTTCCCTTCTTAAGGGCACATTAGGTTCTTACACCTCTCTTAGATTTGGAAGGACCCTCCATTGAGCATTCCGTCTCTTTGGACTGAAAATTCTATTTCCAAGACCTCCATAAGTCCCCGCACATGTGGATTCCCTCACGGAAGCCGGGCTGGTTGTATCAAGAAGTATCCCAGAGGTAGATTATCCTTAGAAGGTTTCACATAAAAAAAAGAGTGTTGGAATTTGCTACTATCTTGAAAAATTAGTGTCTAAAGCTAGAGGTTAAAAGGTAAATGTCTAAGTGAGATTATGGTTATTTAATTAGGACCCCACGAAAGTAGAGGGAGTCTCCCACAACTCCACCTCTTACCTGGCCAATTGACTAATTTGGTAGTGAGTATCAATCCCTCTTTTTCATTAAAAAAAATCATCATCATTTTGCACTCATATAGTTAATCATTCACTGCATTTGCATGTTGTAGTTGACTCATTGCATTATTTTCAAAACCCAAAAGAAAAAAATCATCATTTGTTCATAAACCATTCATATAGGAATTAATTCATTACATTATAAGTCGCATTGCTTTCCAATTGAAAAAAATAAAACAAAACAAAACATCTCTCTTTGGGCCCCTTGCATTGCATGCAAGGTAGAAGATCCATCCACCCACATTTGTTAGGACCCTTTGAAAACATAGAGATGTTAGTGCATTTTAGATATCATCCTCAACCTAACCTCATGGATGATCAAAATCAAAACCAAGCTCCCAAACAAATGAAGGATTATTTCATGCCAAACTAATACCAACCATCCTTCTATGTCCAAGCACCTCAGAACCAGGCGGTTCAGTATGAGATCAAGTCAAGTACCATCCAAATACTGTCATCTTTCTACGGAAATCCCAATGAAGATCCGTTCAAACACTTTGATGAATTCCTTCAAATCTGTTCCACTGTGAAAATCCAGAACTTTTCAGATGATGCCCTTAGATTTACTCTCTTCCCATTCTCCCTTAAGGACAAAGCCAAATATTGGTTAGGGGCCTTGGGTAGGACAGTTGACACTTGGGGGGAGATGCAAACAGAATTTTTAAAGAAATTCTACCCCATAGGGCGAACCAACACAATGAGAAGAGCCATAACTGGATTTACCCAAAATCCTGAAGAACAGATACATGAGGCTTGGGATAGATTGAAAGATTTATTGAAAAAATATCCCCATCATGGTTTGTCAAGATGGCAAATCATTCAAGCATTTTATGAGGGATTAATAGAGAATTATAGACAGATGGTGGATGCCTCATGTGGGGGAGCATTCATGAGTAAGAGTGAGGATGAGGCGTATGACCTATTTGAGATGTTGAGTGAAAATTCTATTAGTCATGCCTCGCTTTCATCTTATGAGAGAATGATTTGGCCAGCTAAAAGGGCCGGGCTTTACGAAGTCAAGAATCAAGGGGAGTTTGAGAATAGGATGGACATTAGTGCCATAACCCAAAAGTTGAATAAAATTGATTTGTTGGTGAAGAAGATAGAAAAGGTCGATATGGTAGCTCAGAAGATAGACCAGTTGTTGGCTATGAATAGGCAGGAACCTTCCTTACCTTCTGCTCCTCAACAATCTCAACAGTTCTCAACTCCCACTCCTGAAGAAATTTGTGCTTTGTGTTCAAGCCCTCGCCATTCCGTGATTGAGTGTCCCACAGCAGCCCAACTTCCCCCATTCATCCAAGAACAAATCTTTGCTACTCAAAGTGTCTCCAAGACCGCATATGATCCTTATTCAAACACTTACAATCCAGGCTAGAGAAATCATCTAATTTTTTTTTGGAAGTCTAACCAAGGCCCATCCACCCAATCTCATCCCTCACACCATCCAAACCTAAAACAATCATTTTCCATGCCAAGTTAATTAAACCAAAACCTCTCTTATCAGTCTCCTTTCCATCAGCAACTTCAACAACCACCTTTCCATCAAACTCAGGCCCCATATCCTCAAGCTCAATTTTCTCAGGGCCAATTTCAGCAATTTCCTTCACATCGTTCCCATCAACCACATTATCAGCCACCTCCTACTCAGCCCACTTTTGATGACAAATTTGAACAACTCCAACAACTCATCCTTACCCAAGCACAATCCATTTCTAAGTTGGTGAACCAGATAGGGCAACTTGCTGCTAATAACATGAGAAGAGAGGTAGGCCAGCTCCCTAGCCAACTGGTGGCCAACCCCCATAATCAACAACCTCCATGCTTCCCTCAAAGAGCTCACATTCTTCCTCAACCCAATCAGCCCAATCAACCTCAGCCGCCCCCTCCTATTGGTCCTCAATTCGAAAATGCCAAAGCCATCTCTACCCTTAGGAGTGGAAAATTCTTAATGATCCTTATCAGGCTAGGGATGTGGGCAGTAGTTCGGGCCAAGACGCCCACGAGGAGAGTGATAGTGAGGATGAGGAGCCAATGATTGTGCAAGAAAAGAAGAAGCCAGAGAGGGGAAAAACAAGCTAGATAAAGGGAAAGCAAAGGTTGATGAAGGTCCCCAAGAATATGTACCTAAGGTCTCGTTCCCCAATGCTTTAAAGTTGAAAGCTCAAAAGAAAGTGCCGGCCCAACAAGAGAAGTTAGTGGAGTTGTTTAAACAAGTCAATATCAATATTCCACTATTAGATGCAATCAAGCATGTACCAGCGTATGCAAAATTTTTGAAAGAGCTATGCACACCAAAAAGGGAACCAAAAGCAGTAACACAAAAGGTCCGCTTGTCCGAAGATGTCAGTGCAGTTGTTATGAATCATTTGCCTAAAAAGTTGAAGGACCCTGGAGCTTCATTAATTTCTTGTGATATAGGTGGGATGACATTTGATAGAGCATTGCTGGACCTTGGAGCTAGTGTGAACTTGTTGCCCACCTTTATATATGAGCAGTTTGATCTGGGGGAGTTAAAACCCACATCTATAATCCTTCAACTAGCGAATCGATCTGTGAAGACTCTGAGGGGACTATTGGAAGATGTGATTGTGAAGGTGCATGAATGTTATTTCCTGATGGACTTTCTTATTTTGGATATGGCCTCGTCCCAGGAACTAAAGCACACACCTATCATTTTGGGATGCACATTTCTTACTACGGCCAAGGCCAATATAAATTGCGCCACAAGAATGATGGATATTTCTTTCGGAGGAGAGATAGTGTCTCTAAATGTGTTCAAAGCATCTCAATACCCGGACCATGAGGAGGAATGTAATGTCATTGATATTTTTGAGGAATTGATTGAAGAAAGTCCGGATGTCAATAAGGAACGTCTAGAAGAGGGTAGCAGGCTCCAAGATTCTCCACTTTCTAGTGCACCCTACTCTAGTGTAGAGCCACTCCCTCCACTTCAAGCTGAACCTATTCTTCCATTTTTGGATCAGCCGCCCCTCCTTGAACTGAAACCTCTGCCAGATTCTCTAAAGTATGCTTATATGGGCCCGGATCAAACTCTGTCCATCATTATTGCTTCCAATCTCACCTCTGCTCAGGAGTCTCAACTTCTAGAAATCCTTAAGGAGCATAGGAGGGCAATAGGTTAGTCTGTGGCAGATTTGAAAGGTATTAGTCCAGACGTATGCATGCACTATATTTATTTGAAAGACAATGCTAGGCCGAGCAGAGAGATGCAGCGTCGACTGAATCCTAGCATGAAGGAGGTAGTCAAGAAAGAGGTTGTTAAGTGGTTAGATGATGGGATCATTTATCCCATTTATGATAGTAAGGGGGTCAGCCCAACCTAGGTAGTACCCAAGAAGTCGGGGCTGACAGTTATAACACATGAAAAAGGAGAAGAAGTGCCCACACGTCTGCAAACGGGGTGGAGAGTCTGTATAGATTATAGAAAACTGAATTTAGTCACAAAGAAAGATCATTTCCCACTCCCATTCATTGATCAGATTTTGGAAAGGATGGCTGGGCAAAAATACTACTGTTTCTTAGACTGTTACTCTGAATACAATCAGATTGCTATCTTTCCAGATGATCAAGAAAAGACAACTTTTACGTGCCCCTATGGCACATTTGCTTTCAGAAGAATACCATTTGGGCTCTGCAATGCCCCCGCCACCTTTTAATGGTGTATGATGTCGATATTTTTAGAAATGGTGGGGGAATGTTTGGAAGTTTTTATGGATAATTTTTCAGTTTTTGGTTCTTCATTTGAGGATTGTTTAAAAAACTTGACTCAAGTTCTAAAGAAGTGCATTGATTCAAATCTGGTATTGAGTTGGGAGAAGAGCCACTTCATGGTGAGAGAAGGGATAGTTTTAGGCCATGTAGTTTCAGAAAGGGGAATAGAGGTTGAAAAAGTCAAGATTGACTTGATTTTCAATCTTCCTCCCCCTGCATCTGTTAAACAAATCCGATCATTTCTTGGCCATGCAGGTTTCTACAGAAGATTCATCCAAAACTTCTCCACCATTGCTCGCCCTCTCACACACTTGCTAGTCAATGACACTCCCTTCCATTTAGATGATTCTTATCTTGAGGCGTTTAATTCTTTGAAAGCGGCCCTTACTCAAGCTCCTATTCTCCAATCTCCTGATTGGTCGCTCCCTTTTGAGATCATGTGTGACGCCTCAGACTATACTGTAGGAGCTGTCCTAGGTCAAAGAGTTGAAAAGAAGTTCGTGGTGATCTACTACGTGAGCCGCACCCTCGCTGATGCCCAGTTGAACTACACCACCACGGAGAAAGAACTGTTAGTTGTTGTGTTTACCCTGGAAAATTTTCGATCATATCTGTTAGGGGCAAAAGTCATTGTCTATTCCATCACTCAACATTAAAATTTTTGATGTCTAAGAAGGAAGCCAAACCCCGTCTCATCAGGTGGATTTTGTTGTTACAAGAGTTTGATTTGGAAATAAGAGACAAAAGGGGGTTGGAGAATGTTGTAGCGGATCACTTGTCTAGGATTGCCATTCTCGAGAGTGCCCCAATGTCCGATTCTTTTCTTGATGAGCAAATTATTTCCATCTCTCACGCAACAACCCCCTGGTTCGCTCACATAGTCAACTACCTGGCAGTAGGTCAGATTCCAGGAGAATGGTCTAAACATGAGAAGGATCGATTCTTTTCAAAAGTAAAGCATTATTTTTGGGAGGACCCGGAGCTGTTTCACATGGGTCCTGATCAGATCATTAGAAGATATGTCCCCGAGGAAGAACAATAATCTATGCTAAATTTTGTCATAATTCTGCTTGTGGGGGACATTTTTCAGGAAAGAAGACTACGGAAAAAAATTTACAAAGTGGATTTTATTGTCCCATTTTATTCAAGGATGCTTATGAATGTTCTAAAACTTGTCAGAGGTGTCAAGCCGTGGGCAACATTTCAAGGAAAAACATGATGCCGTTAAGTCTCATTTTAATAGTAGAAATCTTTGATGTTTGGGGATATTATTTTATGGGACCATTTCCACCATCTTTTGGAAATGAATACATCTTGGTGGCGGTCGATTACGTCTCAAAATGGATTGAAGCTATAGCCACAAGAACAAATGACCACAGGGTTGTGATGAAATTTGTTAAGAAAAATATCGTTTCTAGATTCGAGTGTCCGAAAGCTATTATCAGTGATGGGGGTTCCCACTTCACCCATTCTCAGTTCCGAGTTCTGCTCCGAAAATATGGAATCACTCACAAGTATGCAACCCCTTATCATCCCCAAACCAGTGGCCAGGTAGAAGTTTCTAATAGGGAGATCAAAAACATCCTGCACAAAACAGTTCGGCCGGATAGGAAAGACTGGTCCGAGAGACTAGATGATGCACTTTGGGCCTACAGAACTGCATTCAAAACTCCCTTTGGCATGTCACCCTACCGTCTCATTTTTTAAAAAGTCTGCCACTTGCCCGTAGAACTAGAACATGAGCATATTGGGCCATCAAGCAAGTTAACTTCAATCTCACTCAAGCTGGGTCCCAAAGAGCTCTACAAATGAATGAACTAGAAGAACTGCGCAATGAAGCCTATGAGAATTCTAAAATCTACAAAGCCAAAATGAAAGCTTTTCATGATAAACATATTCAAAGAAAAACTTTTCAACCAAATCAAAAGGTTTGGCTTTTTAATTCTAGGATGCGCTTGTTCCCTGGAAAGTTGAAGTCCAGATGGGATGGACCGTTTGTGCTCATTAAGGCTTTTGACCATGGTGCTGTAAAAATCTTGAACCCTAATAATGGCCACATTTTCACTGTCAATGGTCAACGGTTGAAGCCCTATTTGGAAAATGAATAGCTGCAAAAGGAATCCGTTACTCTGAGTGATGTAGAATAGATCCTTGAGAGCTTTCATGTGTCTGGCTGAAGACGTTAAACTTAGCGCTTCTGGGAGGTAACCCAAAGTTTTTGTGTTTGATGCTTTTATTGTAGTGTTTTGCAGTAAACAGGTTGGGATGAAGACGGTGTCGCCGTCAATTTTTAAAGAGCTCCTCACCCCACACATCAGGTTGTTTCTCTCCGACTCAGGCGCATTCTTTACTTTCATATGTCATTGAGGACAATGCCATTCAAGTTGGGGGGCAGAAAATTTTTCTTTCATGATGCATATAGTACACAACCTGATAGGAGCTTTTTGCATACCATTTGTGCATGAAAAAGAGAAAATATGAAATCCCCAATTGAGTTCTCTCAATTTATGCTTTTATTGAAAGTAATTTTGGAATAGAAAAGGCTAGGAAAAGGATGATGGAAAAGTTATTCAATCTAGCTACAGAAAATTGATATAAGAATCTCTTTAAAAGTTCATGCGCACTTTTATAAATACCACATTGCACACTAACGAAGCAAATAGGACAAGCCTTCTGTTATCTCTGGGTATTGTGTTTGACGCTATGCACTTCTCAAGAAGGAGATATGTTCAAGAGTTCTATCAAAGTTATCTATCAATAAGTACATTGAAAAAAAATGATGATGAAATGAAAACACCATGAAAAATGGCCCTAATCTTAGTAAACGGGCTTACTTCACCTAAGACGTGTTGAGGTTCGCGTCAAACGGAAAAGGGAATCCTGATCTATGCAACCGGACCTGCTTCTCCTAAGACAAGAGTCAAGGTTCGTATTAAACAGTGAAGGGTAGTGCAGTATCATGTGTGAAGAAAATATATAAGATCCCAAGGGGAGAGTTGTTGGTCCCGGGTAGGCGAGCGGACAAGAAGGGGGGGTTGAATTATCCCCTACTAAAAATGGCAAATTAAAACTTTCTTAGCGGAATTAACAAGTTTGACAAGATTGAAGAAAATAAACTTAACAAAGTAATTTAAGTTCACTCAATCTCCCCGATCTCACACGATCGACTAAATGGAGTAAGCAAGGAACACACAATCACACAATGCAAATCATAAGACACAAGGGTTTTTAAGGTGGTTCGGGACCACGACAGGCTCCCTACGTCCACCCCTTACCAAACCGGTAAGGATCCACTCGTTGGATAAACCAGCACGGGGAAGACTCCCCAGCATGGAGCAAGGCTCCAACACACACACGGGGATAAATCCCCAACACGGAGGCGACGCTCCAACAACACGTAGGATGATGCCTGCACACACATACGGGGACGCGCCCCAACACACACACACACGGAGATGATGTCTCCAACATGATCTGACGACCGGATCACAACACTCACACACACATGCTGCAACAAACGCAGCACAACGACACACACGATCGCACGCAGGTGATCAAACATGACCGTATACATAGACGGTCACATACACACAGAGTATGCTTTCAGAAATTAAACAAATGTTCAAAGCAAGGTCAACCCAGATTATAAATCAAGGAACACAGCACAAAGAACATATATAAGATGTGGAAATGATCCCCCTTTGTTTTACAAGGCCGAATGATAATGTTCATTGATGGTCGGGTTGGAGGTAAGCCGGATGCCGTCGATTTGAACGTCAACATGTTTCTCTCTTCAATCCGCTTCACTTTCTCTTCATGCACGATCTCCAAATCCTCTTGGATGTAGATCAAATGCCCTTGGCTTGAGCTCTTCCTTCCTTTCTCCTTTTATTCACCTACAAGATAGAAAACTATGAACACATTAGGGTTGTGACTTCTCAAATTCTTAGCCCTCATATACATACAAATAGGAGACACCAAAAGACTAGTATAGCCCTTCTAGAAACCTCCAAAAGGACCCCCAATAGGTCTCCCACCAACCCAAGGGCAAAGGGGTAAGATTTAGGCACAAGTTGACTTGGTTTAGATGGGTTTCAGAACCACGTTTTTGGGTTTTCGCCGCTGTCGATCGACCTACACGGGTTGGGCGGTCGACCAGAATTTTACAGATTGAAATCTTCTATTTCTGGGAATTTCGATCGACCGGAGCTATAGGGTCGGTCGACCGCCAGCTACAGTAAATTCCAGACTAATACATTTCAGCCCCAAACTCCATTGCAACCGTTCCAACCTATATGGCATCAAACTCCTTTGATCTTGGGGAATATATACTGAGTGTTTTGACCTGCAAAACCATGGGGAAAAAATTAGAACTTTAGCTTAATAATCCATATGTTAAATGCATGAAGTACATGTATGAAATCCCATGAACTCGGTCCATATGAACACTTTGAGAGACAAGTGTTCTAAGCTAAGGATCAAGAGATAAAAACTCAATCACCCCAAGCAAAATATTCTCCATGAAACACACTCATGGAATCTCAATAACAAGGAGGATAAAAACTCATTCACAAGTTAATCATCCACATCAAAAGATCAAGTTCATATGACAATGAGTTTAAACACATGAATGATCATCATGTAACCAACACTTCCATGATTGATGTGAGCATTGAAAAGTCACATTCGGCCATATGAATGTGAGAACACATATCAACCATATCCTACCAAGATTCACAAAGGCTCTTCCATTTGCATTTAAGGCCACACTGCACAATGAGAATATACAAGAACATATGCAAATTGAATGAGCATCATGAAGCCAATGCGTGAGCTCTCCACACGCCCAATGTGTGAGCTCGTGAGGGCTGAAGATAGAAGACATATATACGCCCCTCTGAAGATCAAGAAAAGTATGATCGAGCAGAGAAAAGGAAAAGGAAGAGAAGCCAGAGAGAAAAGAGAGAGCAACCTGAAGAGAGCCAGAGTGAGAGAGGAGAAGCTAGAAGGAGAGAGAAGGATCGAAAGCTTTAGATTGAAGATAGTTTCAGAGCATCGATTTTTGTACTTGACTCATGGATCAAATCCAGAGTCAATCTGCTCATTGAAGAGATACATTGCTTCTTTTTCATCTTTCATTTTTTTTTCTGAACTTTGTCAAGCTGTGAGTCAGCGTGCGAGGGTGTGTCCTCGGTCAGCCAAGCTGTAAAGCTCAGCGGTAGCAAGCTGTGAGGCTCAACGGTCTGAAATATTATCTCCAAAGTTGTGGATCAGCGATTTGTAGGGATCCAATCCCCGAAGCTGTGAATCAGCGGATAGAAGCTGTGAATCAGCAGTAATCTACACTCAGTCTGAGTGTGGGGTGGATGTAGGTGAAAGCTGAACCACCTAAAAATCCCTGGTGTCTCTGTGTGTTTGTTTTTGCTCGTGTTGCTCATGTCCACATCTTGTTTGCATATTTCTCTCTTAGATGAATGCATAAGATTATCTTGTGAGTTCAGCTTTATTCGATTATTTTATAGAAGAACCTTTTATTCCGCTGTGTTTTCTTACTTGTGTTTTTAAGGGGTAGATCTATTCACCCCCCCTCTAGATCTTAACGTCAATCCGTGTTCAATAGGTGGTATCAGAGCCTAACTCTCCCTTAGGGCCTCACATCCCGGAGAGATCAGTCATGGATGCTAAATGTGTTGTCGCTGAGGGCCACTCAACCAGCAAGTCACCATTCTTTAATGGTAGCAATTACTCCTACTGGAAGAATAGGATGCAAGTGTTCCTCCGTGCTAAGGATTATGAGATCTGGAAGGTCGTGAGTAAAGGTCCATTTGATTTACCTCCAGTTGAGGAATTCTGGACTATGGAGCACATCCGAAAGTCCACTCTGAATTGGGGTGCTATAAATGCTATACAGTGTGCTCTCCATCCTATAGAGTTCTCCAGAGTCTCCTCCTGCACCACCGCTAAGGAGATGTGGGACAAAATGGAGATCATCTATGAAGGGACATCTCAGGTTAGAGAGACTAAGGTTAACATGTTAGTCTCAGAGTATGAGGCTTTCAAAATGAAGCCTGAGGAGTCCATATCAGAAATGTATGCTCGGTTGAATGTGATTATGAACAGTTTGAGAAGTCTAGGAAAGGTCTACAGTGACCATGAAGTTGTTAGAAAGATTTTGAGGTCCCTGACACCCATATGGCACACGAAGGCCACTGTAGTTGAAGAATCTAGGGACCTAGCTAAAATCACTGTGGATGAGCTTATTGGTTCTCTCATGACATATGAGTTGGACCTTAAGAAAATTGATGAATCTGAAAAGAGAAGGAAGCCCCTAGCTCTTAAAGCAAATTTAGTAAAGGGTCATCAAGTGAATATAGTTGTACTAGCTCTGAGGATGATAAGGATGAGTTTGCTATGTTTACCAGGAACTTCAAGAAATTTCTGAGGAAGGAAGGGAAAGGGCTGAAAAGAAAATATTTTTCTAGAAAGAGACAGCCCAAACATAAATGTGAATCTACGAAGAAAACTGATGCCATTGTTTGTTATAATTATAGGAAGGCAGTGCATCTCAAAGTAGACTGTCCTGAGCTCAAGGACAAACAGCCCAGATTGAAAAGCAAAAAGGGAAAAGCTATGATTAGCACCTAGAGCGACGAAGAAGAAGAGAGTCAGAGCAGCTCCTCTAACAGTGAAATAGAATAAAAAATATGCCTGATGGCTGACGGCGATGATGAAATAACTTCCCCTTTCGATCATTTTACACAGAATGAATGGGAAGAAGCCTATGTTGAACTGTTAGAAAAATATGAAGACATGCGTAGGGAGAACAAACATTTAAAAAGTAAAGTAAATTCATTAGTCAATGATACTTCCTTGTCTGATAAACTTACATGTCTGCAAACTGAAAATTCAGAACTGAAGAACTCCCTGAATGAAGCTGAAGGTAGCATATGCATGATAAATGATTTGAAGATTGAAAACGAGAATTTGCTAAAAACCATTGATGAACTTAAAATGAAAATTCATGAATTTCAGAAAGAAACAAAAATTGCTACTGAGAAGTATGAAGCTGTCAATGGTGTAAACAATGAGTTGAGAAAGTCAATAGAAAAATTAGAAAAATAAAACCAAGAGAAACAAAACTCCCTTGAAGGCATGGTACAAGGCACAGAAAATCTGAATACTATCTTGGGCACTAAAAGCAATTTCAGAAAGGAAGGGTTGGGTTTCAACCCAACAAATAAGTTTAGGTTCGATGTGAGAACCACATCAGTTGTGGCAGAAAAGGGGACATTTCAACCCCTGATAAATATGACTCATGGAGAAAATCAGGATAAGAATAAAGCTAAAAATATTGAGAAAACTAAGCCCAAAGCCAAGGACAAGGGCAAAGGGAATCCACAACTATCTGGGGAATCATGTTCATACACTCCCACACATCAGACCAAAAGCCAGGGTAGGAGTCAGTCTGCCAAAGCTAAAGTGCAAGAAAATCCCAAAGCCGAAACTACCAAACTCCCTCAGAAGGGCCTAGGTAGAGGCACACTTGGTAAAGGCTACCATCAGAATGTTCCTAATCATTTTACACACTACAACTCCTACTCCCAGCCAACTTGGAAAGGTCAGAGTCACATGAAGCCTATGCAGCATCTCCAGAACTATCATTCCACTCAGATGTATCGGTCTCATCCATGGAACTCCCATAGGCAGACTAGGCACACAAACTTCTGGAACCTGAATTCCTATGGCTATGTCGATGTCATGCCTAGACAGGCTAAGGTCTATAGTGCACCCACTTTTCAAAATGCCCAGTGGACTAAGTTCTGGCAAAGAAACTCTTAGAATAATTTTAAAAAATTGAAAAAGGCCACATCTCAGAAACAGTCTTCGAATGATGAAAGTGTGAAGAAAAAAGCAAAACAAACAGATTAAAAGGGAATCCACAACTATCATGAAAAAGTCAAATCAAATGTGGATACCAAAACATCTTGTTTCTAGTCTGCAAGAAATTAATGTTTTTTTGGGACCCAAGAAACTCTGGGTTCCAAATCATTCTACTTGATCCCCTTGCAGGTATGCCTGACAGCCAGTCATAACAAGTGGTATCTGGATAGTGGCTGTTCCAGGCACATGACCGGAGACAAAGCAAAATTCAGCATGTTGATAAAGAAAGATGCAGGTCATGTCACTTTTGGAGGTAACACTAAGGGTAAAATAATTGGCTCAGGAAAAGTTGATAAGTGTTCCTCCTGCGTTATTGAAGAAGTTCTATTAGTTGAAGGTTTGGCTTATAACCTTTTTAGCATTAGTCAATTATGTGACAAAGGTCATAAAGTTGTTTTTGATTCTCTTACATGCACCATCTGTGAACGAAATTCTGATTCGGTTAAATTTGTTGGTAAAAGAATCAATAACATCTATATGATTGATTTAGATGATGTAGCTCACTCTAGTCTTTGTCTAAGTGTCAATAAAGATGACCTAGCCTACCTGTGGCATCGTAAATTAGGTCATGCTAGTTATGGTGTGCTTCATAAATTACATAAGCACTGCATGGTTAAAGGACTCCCTGGAATTTCATTCAAAGATGATAATAAAATCTGTGAAGCATGCACCAAGTGTAAACAGACTAGAAAATCATTTAAATCTAGATCTGAAAACCTGTCTTCAAAACCCTATAAGCTAATTCATATGGATTTATTTGGACCCACTACATCGATTAGCTTATCATGGAAAAGATATGATTTTGTTCTTGTTGATGATTTTTCTAGATACACATGGGTCTTTTTCTTGTCTCATAAAAATGAAGCCTTTGAAGAATTTCAGGAGCTCTTTTACAAAATAAAATAGACAAATGAGCATTCTATCTTAAACATCTTGTCTGATCATGGTGGTGAGTTTGTCAACTCACATTTTGATAATTTTTACAGGGAAATTAGAATTACACATAAGTTCTCCTCACCAAGAACTCCAGAGCAGAATGGAGTAGTGGAAAGGAGAAACCGAACCCTAGTTGAAATGGCTTGGACCATGCTAGTGGAAGGGAACTTACCTAGAAAGTTTTGGGCAGAGGCTGTCAACACTTCATGTTATATAATAAATAGAGCTCTGGTAAGACCCAAAACTCAAATGACTCCCTATGAGATTCTCAAAGGTAAGAAACCCTCCCTAGCTCATTTCAAGGTTTTTGGCTGCAAATATTTTATCCACATTAATTCAAAACAAGATCTTGATAAATTTGAACCAAAGAGTGAACCTGGAATATTTCTAGGTTATTCTGATCGGTCTAGAGCCTATAGGATTTTTAATCTCAACTCGAACCTTGTTGAAGAATCTCCTCATGTTGTGTTTGATGAGTCTGCAATCAAAACTAAAATTTATTTATGTAGGGACAAAGCTGATGGAGAAATTTTAAAGACGAATGAAGATTCTGCTGAAGAAGCTGAAGCTGAAGGACCAAATACTCAGGGGGAGGTAAGTGGAAATCAAGGTAATGAAGTGACTAACATTAAATTTCTTAGAGACCATCCCCTTGAAAACATAATTGGCAATCTGAATGAACCGACTAGAACTAGAGCAAACATAAGAGTTGAAAATGAATTGAATTCCTTTGCTTTAGTATCTCAAATAGAACCTAAAAACATAGCAGGTGCCCTTCAGGATGAACACTAGATTAATGCCATGCATTATGAACTAAGTCAATTTGATAGGAACAAGGTCTGGCATTTAGTTCCTAAGCCATCTCATGGCAACATAATAGGCACCAAGTGGGTTTTTCGGAACAAAACTGATGAGCAGGGTAATATAGTTTGAAATAAGGCTAGGCTAGTTGCTCAGGGGTACAACCAAGAGTTTGGCATTGACTTTGATGAGTCTTTTGCCCCTGTATCAAGGCTAGAAGCTATTAGAATTCTTTTAGCTACTACATGTAGTCTAGGAATAACTTTACAGCAGATGGATGTCAAATCTGCTTTTCTAAATGGTGAAATAAAAGAAGATATTTTTGTCAAACAACCCCCTAGATGTGAATGTTTTGAATTTCCTGATCATGTTTATAAACTTGACAAGGCTCTCTATGGGTTAAAGTAAGCTCCCCGAGCTTGGTATGATAGACTGAGTAAGTTCCTCTTCGAAAAGAGATTTTCCAGAGCTAAGGTTGACCATATGCTATTCACAAAGGTATGTGAGAAAGAAAGTCTGATTATTCAAATTTACGTAGATGACATAGTGTTTGGGTCAACAAATTCATCCATGTGTGAGGAATTCTCAACCTTAATGACTAGTGAGTTTGAAATGAGCTCAATGGGAGAGCTGAAATTATTTCTTGGACTGCAGATCTGTCAAACCAAAGAAGGAACCTTCATAACCCAAGAGAAGTACATCAAGGACTTATTGAAGAAATTCAAGATGGAAAATCTCAAAGCTATAACTGCACCAATGGGGACATCTACTAGTCTTGATTCTGATCCGACAGGTAAAATGGTAGATCCCAAGCTTTACAGAGGTATGATCAGATCCTTGCTCTACCTTACTGCATCTCGTCCTGATATTCAATTTTCAGTATGTATGTGCGCTAGATTTCAAGCATGTCCTAAGGATTCTCATTTAATAGCTGTGAAACAGATTTTTAGGTATCTGTCTAGAACTCTAGACCTAGGCTTATGGTATCCTACTAGGTGTGAGCTAGACCTTGTAGCTTACACTGATGTAGATTATGCCGGGTGTAGGATTGATAGGAAGAGTACTAGTGGATATTGTCAATTTTTTGGTGGGTGTCTAGTGTCTTGGGCGTCCAAGAAACAGCATACAGTAGCCTTATCCGCTGCCGAGGCAGAGTATGTGGCTGCAGGAAACTATGCTGCCCAAGTCCTTTGGATAAAACACCAGTTAATTGACTATCTTATCAACCTCGGTTGCATCACAATCTTTTGTGATAACACTAGTGCTATTTCCTTGACCAAAAATCCGGTTTACCACTCTAGGACAAAACACATTGAAATCAAACATCGAAGTCAGTAAAAAGGAAATTGAGCTTGAATTCATAGCTTCTAAAAGAAAAATTGCTGATATTTTCACCAAACCTCTTGGTAATGATAGATTTAAATTTCTAAGAAGAGAACTTGGTCTTTGCAAATTTTTAGCATGAATTTATTGATCATATCTGCTTCTAAACTTTGAATTTGGTTGACATTGCATATATTGAGGGGGAGTGTGAGCAGCATCTTATCATTCCTACAATTTCATCTCATGCATCTTGTTTTATCTCAAACATTTTGACAGGGGGAGCTCAGAATAATTCTGTAGGAGTCAAACTGATCTGTGTCAAATAATGTCGACTTTCTTTGTCGATATTCAGTGTCAGCTTCATTGAAGACTTATTCTGTCAGATACACTTTTCGTCTATCTGATCTATCTTATCCTTGGATTCTGTATCTGAACTTCTCTTGAAATCATGTGCCTAATCAAATGACAAATTGATAGACATGTTCATTAATCCAAGCTACTGAAAATCAGATAGCTTCTCTAATAAGAAGCAGTATTAAACCCTGAATGAATTGTTGGTTTAAACTTAATGGTTGTCAGAGACTAACAACTAAACCCAATGAAGAAGGACTGTGGAATGCCTGTTAATAGTTCTTAACCATTTTGTACATATCATGTTTAATTGAGTCTTTCAGAATCTAACCTTATCTAAACTCAGGCTGAATTGGTTAAGATAACCTGAAAACATATATTGTTCTTAAACAACTCCTTCTGAAAATTAAATGGGCAGCTGAAACAAAATGATAAATCAAATACTCTAAAGACAAAGCAATGATTGAATGCACTGAGAAACTGGATTCTTCATCAATGAAATGAAGAAAAACTCATGTCATGAAGTGCTTCAAGTCATCTTTGTTCAAAAAATTAAGAGGATAGTTCCACTGAGTAACTAGGGGTACTGGCATCTGATAAACGTGTACCCTTACGCAAAAAGGTGGAAGCTATACCTGAGACAGAATAGTGGATCCTGCTGAGTAACTAGGGGTATTGGCGTCTGATAAACGTGTACTCTTATGTCAAAAGGCAAGATTCTACTTGACTGTTCTAAAGCCATAAAGAGAAGAAATGTATGAAACTGTCCCTAAAAGATTCATTCAGTACTGTAGAGCCTGTTTAATCTCAATACAAGTTTTGGATAATTCTGATGATGCCTTTAAACTTAGACAAACAAGATTTAGTAAGACAAAAGTTGACATGTCCTATGAACTCCTGGTTAATTACTATTGAAAGTCTCCTCAGACTGGTTCTCACATAGTGATGTAGATAGTCTCTCACCTTCATAGTACTTAAATCACATAAGTTCAGGAATGCTCTATATGCATTCTTGTTCTAGAAGAATCTGTGCTTTACTTGCTTGATTACTGAAAAGCCTAAATAGTTTGTCACATTTGATATCTTCTTCACTATGGCACTTATCTAGGTAATTTCCTTCCCCATCCTTTCTGCTAATAGTAAAGGGAGAGATATATTATTTTTGGCAGTGGCAGTTGATTTTGATGAGGTGTTTTTGTGAGTGAAAGTGTTCTGCATAAAGGGGGAGAGATTGTGCATTTATCTTGTTTCTGCATGTGCATCTTTTGCATTGTGTAGCATTCTGTCTTTTAATAAAAACTTTGTTGTCATCAAAATCTAAAATGCATTCTTCAATATATAAAAATGTGTTGCCATCATCAAAAAGGGGGAGAATGTTGGATGTTGTGTTTTGATGATGACAAATACTATGACTCATACTTGTATGATGTCATGTATGTTTGGAGCATAAGAATTATACGCATTTGTCTCCCACTTGGTTTTGATGATAGGCAAACATGTTTGTCAACATGATAGACAATGATTCATTTTACTTTTCTGCTCTTTGATGCTAATAAATATTGAGTCTCAGAAATGCCAGCATTTCATTAGTCAATGTATATGCATTTCACAAATTGTGTCTGTGCATAGTTTGTCTCTTGAGTACAGACTTTGTGCAACCTTCGTTGATCAAGTTGACATTGTCTGTGCAATGTCTATGTCTAATGCATATAGAGTCTGTGCAACTTTCGTCATTGAGCATACAACGTAATAGAGTCTGTGCATCCTTCGCTGAGGAAGCAGATAGCATCGGTGCATGTTTCTGCTTATTGCATAAAAGGTCTGTGCACGTTCTTCCTTTGATCTATTTAATGTCTGAGCATATGTTTGTATTTGTTTACCTCTATACATAACGTTTGTGCATGTTTTGCATCGCACACGTTGAAGTCTGGCATGTCTCAGTCTACACTTAACTAAGTCAGTACATTCGTTTGACATATGCATGCATAAGCCTGTGTACATTTGCCTTGTGTGTACACAAGGCCAGTGCACTTGTGAACATTTTACATTGCCATACGGTCGGTGCATCTTTTGTCCTATGCTTACCCAAGGTCGATGCTGGCCGAGTCTCATGCATATAGGTCTGTGCATATATGCTTACTAAGTCTATGCATGTTCTGCATCGCACACAACTCAGGTCAGTGCACGTTGCTTGGCGTACGTTACAAGGTCTGTGCATCTTTTTCATTGTGCATAAAAGTCTGTGCATAATAGCTGGTCTTGCACAAACAAGTCAGTGCACGTTACTTTTCTTTCACAATAGGCTAGGTCGGTGCATACTTTGTTGCTTTGAACATAAAACGTCGGTGCATTCTTTGTCTCTATTCTCCCTAGGTCAGTGCATTGTTCATCGTTTGCACATATAGTTAGTGCATGTTCTTGTACATACGAAGGTAAAGGTCTGTGCACCCTTGTCCATGCATGCTTCAGTCAGTGCATCATGATCATCGTGTATGTAATGTCTGTGCACGTTTTCTTGTTGAACGTACATGAAAGTATGTGCACATCTTGCATTGACTTAAAACGTCAATACAGGGTGTGCCATTGGCTTAGAAGGGTCTGTGTATATATGCTATGTCTGTCTGGAATGTATGTGCATACCCTATTCTATGCAAGTCAAACTCGGTGCAATCCTTTCTCTTAACTAACTCGTGTCTGAATTGCAGGGTAAAGCAAGCGCATCATGGAAGCCTATGATTGAGCACGTGATCCGAGACAGACACGTCTAGAAGATTCTGCCAACAAGGATATGCTCACCAATCTAGTCCTGACGTGTGTCATCTTTAGGAAGGCGGGAACGAGCTCT
Organism: Amorphophallus konjac; assembly: GCA_022559845.1. NCBI lineage: Eukaryota > Viridiplantae > Streptophyta > Magnoliopsida > Alismatales > Araceae > Amorphophallus > Amorphophallus konjac. The sequence continues at coordinate 342,914,009 of CM040123.1, read as the reverse complement.
CCACACGCCCAATGCGTGAGCTCGTGAGGGCTGAAGACAGAAGACATATATAAGCCCCTCTAAAGATCAAGAAAAGTATGATCGAGCAGAGAAAAAGAAAAGGAAGAGAAGCCAGAGAGAAAAGAGAGAGCAACCTGAAGAGAGCCAGAGTGAGAGAGGAGAAGGTAAAAGGAGAGAGAAGGATCGAAAGCTTTAGATTGAAGATAGTTTCAGAGCATCGGTTTTTGTACTTGACTCGTGGATCAAATCCAGAGTCAATCTGCTCATTGAAGAGCTACATTGCTTCTTTTTCATCTTTCATTTTATTTTTCTGAACTTTATCAAGCTGTGAGTCAGCATCCGAGGGTGTGTCCTCGGTCAGCCAAGCTGTAAAGCTCAGCGGTAGCAAGCTGTAAGGCTCAGCGGTCTGGGATATTATCCCCGAAGCTGTGGATCAGCGGTTTGTAGGGATCCAATCCCCGAAGCTGTGGATCAGCGGATAGAAGCTGTGAATCAGTAGTAATCCACACTCAGTCTGAGTGTGGGGTGGATGTAGGTGAAAGTCGAACCACCTAAAAATCCCTGGTGTCTATGTGTGTTTGTTTTTGCTCGTGTTGCTCATGTCCACATCTTGTCTGCATATTTCTCTCTTAGATGAATGCATAAGATTACCTTGTGAGTTCAGCTTTATTCGATTGTTTTATAGAAGAACCTTTTATTCCGCTGTGTTTTCTTACTTGTGTTTTTAAGGGGTAGATCTATTCACCCCCCCTCTAGATCTTAGCGTCCATCCGTGTCCAACACGCCAGTCGTCAATTCAGATGCGTAACCGACGCCCGTGAAACCTCCATAACATCTCCTTGATGTGCTCACTCGATCAATGGGCATTTATGGACCCTCAAACTCTATAAAAGAGGCACCGAGGCCCCACTTTTCCCAATTTTTATCTGAATCTTTCTTTTTAATTCCCTCTCTCTCGTTTCTCTGTCTGTTTCTCTGCAACATCCCTTTTCTTTTCCCATAGCATAGTTTTCCTTCATTTACATGAATTTGTGTTCATCATTTTAATTTGTGTTCTTCACGAAAGTTGTTCATTTTGCAAAGCTCTCCAACTTTCTCTTCTACCTCTCCTCCTAATTCTCGCCCCTTTTAAAGATAATCTCAATTTTTCAACCCTCTGCTCTGCATTTTCTTTTTACTGTTCATGCACTTTTCTATAGTCGAATCTCCCTCCATTTTCACCCTCTTCCTCTCATTTTATCACTCCACTATCTTCATCAAAGTTCTTTCCCTTCTCATGCCCCCCAACTTTGTCTTCTATTACATCTCCTAGTTCTCCTCCGATTTCAAGCTATTCTCTCTTATTTAACCCTCTATTTTATACACTTTCCCCTTTCACTATTCACCTCATTTTCTTCTCTATTTTAAATTCATGCATCACATGCCTTAGAGTTCTTATTTCCACCTCCCATTTACATTCTTCCACACCTCCCTTCGGCGAAGATTCTCCCTCGGTGTCCTCAAGGCGGCGTTCACATCGAAGGCGGGGCGGACTCAAAGGCTCGACACGGCGTGGACGGCGACGATCTTCCAATCCCGGCTACATTTTCTTCCTCTTTCTTTTACTTTGTCGCAAGTTGTAATTCTTATTTTCTTCTATGGAATTGTACCTTTCATTTTCATAGTAATAAAATTTTATTTTGATTAATTGTGTTCTTATTTTCTCTCGCTATCTCTTCCAAATTTCTCTTCTTAATCCCTCTCAAATTCTTTAGTTAGATTTATTTCAATTCCATGCATCTTTACTTTCTTTTAATTTATGATCACTCAAACTCGGATCTTCTCAAATACAAGTAATTTTTCAACTAAGTTTAATTGAAAATATTTCTTCCTTGTGGGATCGACCCGTATTCTCATCACTTTACTTGAATTTTCAAATTTATTTAAGTGAGTGAGTGCGGTTATATAAATTTTGAAATTGTGTGGCACAGCATATTTTTAAACGACATTTGCCTAGCGCATCACCTAACCATGACTTTTGAAGAACACATCTAGTCAGCAAAACGTCTTTGAGTTTAGATTTATGTAAAATGTCAAACTGAACGGCGGGAGCGGCGCCGCCCGCGTGTTGCACGAGGCTCTAAAGAAGGCGTCTTGGGTGCCAGCCGCCTTTAAAAGAGGTGTCACCCCCCCCCCTTTAAAACTTTTCATGGAAAAATTCAAAAAATGTGGAAATTTTCATAAAAATAGAAAATCACCCAAGTAATTCAAAATGTGAAGGCCGCCTTAGGGCATCATAGTGTAATATGAGATTTACTCATGGTAATGTCAAAAATGGCGTGTCTACAACATCCAGAGGAGACGAGAGTGTGAAGTCGCGAGGCAGCAAAGATCGGAGCATTAGCTAGTGGTGGTTCATCTACTACTCGACGACCATGGGGCATCAGGAATTTTTTCATTGGTGACTCGGGTTCAAAAAGAAAAAGGACACAATCGATCAACATTGAAGATGTGGAGCCCAATGCACTATCCTGAGAGCATGGCAAGCAAACGAGGATGGATAATGCATATGGCCAGAAGGGGCCAAAATGGAAACTCTGATAGGCCGTTACAAAATGGTGGCACCACGCAGGATTGCCTTTCAATACGTCCAATAGCCCTTACTACAAGCCAATACTCCAAGAAGCACAAGTTCTTGGGTTATACGTGCAACCACCTACATCGAGAGAGTTGGTCGGCGTATATCTTGATGAACAAGTTGCTGAGATCAAGAGTTATGTGGACTCCTTTAAATAGAATTGGTCAAAGTACGGAGTCACACTAATGTGTGATGGATGGTCAGGCACCACTAAAAGTAGCCTGATCAACTTCCTTGTTTATTGTGACAGACATGTATTCTTTCGTAGGTCGGTGGATGCGTCAGGTCAAATCCACAGTTACCAATATATTTTATCATTGATGGAACAAGTGGTGAACGAGATCGGAGAGGAGTACATTATTCAAGTGGTGACAGACAATTGCTCGAACTATAAGAAGGCTAGGGAGGAGCTGATGAGGACCAGACGACACCTTTTTTGGACCCCCTTGTAGATAATTATACCTCGCCCCAACAAAGCAATATATGTAAAAGCATGAAATAACGTGTAAAGGGAAAGGGTCGATAAGAATAGAGATGTGTACCGTGATCGCCACCAAGGGTTGACAGTAGTAAAGAGATGCTATAAGAAATAGAAAACCTATTGTGCACCTTGGAAAAGAGGATGAAGGCGCGGACGAAGAAGACCGCTACACATGATTGCGCTTAAGGAATGGGATGCGGGAAACGATGTGGATCACACATCCTCGCCTTACAGCCGACTAGAGAGCGAGGGCCTCACGTTGTATTCTTGCTTTCCTGCAAAACAAAGCTCCAACAAAGAGATAAAAACCCATTAGAACATGCATGTAGTATCAATCCCGTATGCATAAAACAGACATGAAAATTGAGGGAGAACGCACCGGGGGAGGGTTTTTAACCCCTATAAATGGGACAAGACAATATTAGGTGTATGTATTGTGATGAGAAAGGAGTGCAAATGATGAATTAACACGCAGTAGAACTGCAGGAAACGATGATGCAAAGTGCATGAATCGTGCAGACGTGCAACAGAAAGTGCAGAAATTGTGATAAACAGAGAAAAGAGAGGGCCGAGAAATAAGAAAAGGGATGAGAAGAGAGAGCCCTGAGTGACTGAAAATGAATTTAATACTCCCCTGAACAACCTGGGGTAGAAGATGTGAGACGGCGGTGCAGCATGGCTTCGCCCCAAGTCAAGAAAGCCCCCCCCCCTTCACGCAGTTGCAACAGGAGACTATTTATAGAACCCAGAAACCCTAGGTTTGAATTAGAGGATAAACACTCGAAATATGGGATTTTGATTAGCAAAACGTTGAGATAATAGTTGGAATAATCTCCTAGAATGTTTAGAAGTCGAGCTGGAGAGCCATCCTCATCGAAAACGGTGCCAACAAGGAGTCCCGAGCGCTCTCGGCCAAAGAAAATGGAGCCCAGAATAGTTAGGATTCTACATTAAAAATGCGGTCAGTCGCGAGACCGCGACCTCCAGAACGCGGTCATAGGAGGACCGCGACCTGTCAGGGTCATTACTGGGCCAAGGAACGGGGTCGACGCACCCACGGGTGCCCCGAAGAGAGATTTGAGATCGCGGCCGTGACCTCATGGTCGCGGTCTCCATCAGACCGCGACCTTCCCATTTATATTAAAAAAAATGGGTGAACACAGTCTGCTATCAGACTGGAGAACGCGGTCTGATAGCAGACTGCGACCAGAGGGGCCTGTAAACTTCATCTCGGGCAACCGTTTGGCCATCCAAACTGCACGAAATGGACCCAAAAGCGTAGTAATCAAGGAAAATAGCCTTCAAAGCTTAATGGACTCAAAAAATGATCAAGAAATGGGCTCGAAATACGCTCAAGAAAAGACTTCAAAATAATAGATAATTCAAGACATCACCAAGAATGAATAAGAGAAAGAACTCGACTTATAGGCTTAAAACGGGTGTCAAGAGCCTGTGCAGCACACTATGTAGACTTGATGCTGAAAGAGATTGGTCAGCTTTGTGTAGTCAAGTCTGTGGTTGAGGTGGCACAGAAGGTCACGAAATACATCTACAGCCATACACTTGCATTGGCATGGATGAGAGAGCATTGTGGTGGCGAACTGTTGAGGTCTGGCATCACACGATTTGCCATCAACTACATCGCATTGCAGAGTCTTTTGAAGCACAAGGATGAGTTGAGGCAAATGTTTAGGGGTGAGCTGTAACGACCCAAGACCTCGATACCGGGAAGAACCCGATACCATTCGAATCCTGGCCCGTTGCCCACGAGCCGGAGGGTTCGGAAGGACTAAAAGGAGTGTGGAGGTACAAAGAAATAGAAAATAAAGTAGGACAGTTCAATAATTAATAGAAATAAATAATATAACTACAACAGAGTCCAGTCCAACAAAAGTATAGTCTAAGGCAGAGAAGCATACCCAACACCGAGTGAACACTCGGCCCGACGAGCTAGCAACTAAGAACCTCTACACAGCACCCTCGAATCTTGAGGAAGAACCGCCACACCTAAAAAGTAGGGGTGAGCCTCCTATCACTGACTTAGTAGGGGTCCCGCGGAACCCCAACCGTAAATAACAGTGGTAGCGAAAAGCAGCAACAATAGCAGGAACAGCAAACCAGGTGGCCGGTAAAAAAACTCGGCGCTACATCTACTCCTACTGTACCGAAAACACGCCCCGATCTCATAGTCGGGAGACTACCAGACTAACAAAAAACCCTCTTGCTACACTGCCAGGAGACCATCACGACACCACTGCCGTGGAGGCCCGTCTCACAGACAAAGGCCCAACCCAAGACCACGCGGTCTGGGTAGATACAATCATGACCTCGCTGTTGTGAACCCTACATTGCCTATGGAAAAGACCCTCGGTGACGCTCACCAGAAACCCTAGACCTCTACCTCGGGAACCACATGAAATCTACACGCAAAATCACATCTCGCAGATGGGAAACGAAAACTCAAGTCACAAGAAACTCACGTCACGTGACGGGAGCACTGCCCACCAGAAGCAAGGCCGGATACGTCCACTGACGACTTAGTCCACAGTCTCAGGTGTCTCCCTATGAAGCCCCAGGTGGGGACAGAGACATCGCACAGTAACCAGGAACACAAGACAAGGATTAATTGGGGTCGCGCTCATCAGCGCGGGTCCGACGTCCCCAACCACGTGTGCATACACAGACCATGCGCTCTAGGTCAGATCCTCTAGCTGGTTCTTCCCCCCAGCCCGAACGCAGGCTGCAAAGGCGAGGGGCCCTACGGTAACTAGCCTAAAAACCGTCTCTCTCAGGTAAGCCGCTCCACCACTCCCGGGTGGATCAGCACACGCGTGCTGTAAGAAGGTTACGACCAGTAGGAGGTCACTAAACGTGAACACGAAAAGTCACGCATGCACCCCTTGCGAGTAACACGGAGTAACAAGTGGCTCAGAGTCACCAGACTCTGGATGGTCCACTAAACATACTAACCCAACGGTCCTTGAGTCACACGACTCGGGTCAAGACCGTTGTGCCGTGACGGCTCCATGCCGTCAATCTGGCCTATCCCTAGGTCAGAAACCACAGTAGCATGATTCCCAAGGTAGCTCACAAACCGTCGAGTCGATTCCCTATCAAAGGGAAAAGCGGGAAACCTCCAGGCCCATGCTGGGTGACTGGACTCACAGTCCAAGGGTCAAACCCATGGCCCACTCAGAAAACACTTACCGAGAAGCCAATGACGTGCGAGAATAACCCACCGCACACATGCCGATACACGTTGACTCGTTCTAGCGAGAACACGAAAGCCCGGAACACATGGGGTCACCCGGACCCTCCAAACCTACGGGCACGCTAATTGAGGTAACACAGTACCTTCAGACACCCCAAAAAATATGGACACCAAACCCACGGGGTGTCCGGGACATCCATGAGACCAAAGGTCGACCACTGGGTCACAACCCAGTCGACCGGGGGCCAACACAACGCAAACAGAACACAACTAGCACGGAAAATAGGGTAGCGGTCCTCCCTGGACCATCACATCAAATGGCGGTCCTCAACGAGACCGCAAACCCAGCCCAGTGGTCCACTCTGGACCGCTACCCACGAGGGACACCAGAAAAAGAAACGGTCCTCCCCAAGACCGCAAGCCCCTAGTGGCGGTCCTGGCCTGACCGCTAGCATCACTTAGTGGTCAGTCGCAAGGCTGCTACTATATGGGGATCCAAATGATGAAGTAGCGGCCAGCCCCTGGCTGCTAGCGCTAGAAAGATGATCGTGCCTGCACCACTACCACTAAGTAGCGGCCCCCAGAGGACCGCCAGGGCTAGTGGCGGTCTCTAGTACGACCGCTACTTGCATGCAAACCCGAAAACGGTGAACTCGGTGGAAAACTCCATTCCACGCCCCGTTCACACCCATGTGAAGGGGAAAATAAGGGGAAATCATTCCCTAACCTCTCTAGCACCGAGAGGACCCATTTAAACCCCAAAGACGCGATCAAAATACAAAATCTGGCTCACACCCCAAAATCGTGCATTTATACCCCGGCGGAGAAATAAGCTCTCTCGGCTCACCTCGGGCTACCAAACTCGTGGGAAATGAAGTACACGAGCTAGGGAACCGTCCCCCTACCTCCTCCAAAGATTCTGCACACCGAGGACGCCGATCCACCAAGAAAATGTCGCACAAATAGCCACAGCGCCCCCGAACTTGCGACCGAGCTTCACCGCGCCTTCACCGCCTCGATCCCCATCCCGTCCGCGCCTGCTCCTCGCTCGCGTCGCCTCCGCCTCGCCCCCACCTTGCTCCGTCGGCCGTCGGAGAAGAGAGGGGAGAAGGAGAGAGCGTGAGAGAAGAGAGAGGGAGAGAGTGAGAAATGAGAGATGGGGAGAGAGAGAAAAAGGAGTTTTGTATATAGAAAATTCAGAATTTTCAAAAAATACAAAAAATAGGGAAAATACTCCCCATGATCTTCGAAAAACGCATAATGCGCTGGTAACGTCCCGGAGTCGGAGAACGTAACGATTCACCCTACACGGGGTTTCGAAGGTCCGACAGGCAAAAATACGCGTAAACTGCAAAACTCAATCTGGGACCCACAAAAGCGATCCGAAACCCACGGATCTTGATCCGAAAAATATTTGAAAAAATCCGGGACATTACATGAGCCTTGGCTGAGTTCCTCTTTTGCCGCTTCACGTGAAGGAGGAGAGGTCGAAGGGATTACCAACACCAGCAACTTTTGGGACAGAGTCAAGATGTTAGTTTCATTGATAGAGCCACTGTATGAGATATTGAGATGTGTGGATGGGAATAAAATACTAACCATGGGGTTGGTGTATAGCAAAATTAAAGCTTTAAAGTAGAAGATTCTTGTAACGTCCAAGAAATATGGACCCACCATCTTAGACATTGTGGAGGATAGATGGGACAGGCAAATAAGCTATGATCTTCACATGGCAGGTAAATATTTAGAGTCTCTAATGTCAGTATCTGTAGTTACATGACAATTTTTTTTTCAATATCCTGTGATTGTAGCATACTACCTACACTCGGCCTTTCAATATGCTCGGGGTCTCACTTATGATGATACTTTGATAGAATCCGTCAACATTGTGGTAAATTGACTATCTCGCAGCCCAACAGATGTTGCTGATACGTTGAATGAGGTATATTTGGATACTTTACCCTTTTGGATATGAAAATAATTATGTACTTGCTTTTTCAAGATAATACAGATGAAAATATTTAGAGAGGCAATTGGTTCATTTGCGACACCTAATACCGTTGCCAGTCGTGATAGACTTGATACAGGTAATGTACTTTGACAATGCATGTTCTATAGTTCGACAAGTAATTATTGCATCTAATTGTTATAATGTTCATCATCCGCCTTAATAACAGTTAAGTGGTGGCTCAATTATGGCACAAGTGCACTGACATTAAGGAAGATTGCAATGAAAGTTCTATCACAAATATCCTCCTCACGTGGGTGTGAGCAGAATTGGTCGACATTCTCCTTCTTAAATACCAAGCTCAGGAATAGGCTAGTACATAGAAGGCTTGACAAAATGGTCGATGTTCATTACAACATGAAGCTAAAGGTGAAGCATGTATAGATAGATGCAAGGAGAGGAGAGGGAGACTACGACCCAACAAATACTATGTACTTGCGAGACGATGATGACCCTATGGTTCCATGTGTTGTAAGAATAACAACCGAGGGTGTTGAGGCGGAACTTGCCGAGGAGGGAGAAGAACCAGGCGAGACACCACGGCCTAATACTTTTCTCGCAACAGCTGTACAGCATGCAGTGGGGGAGGGAGATGACACCGATGTGCAGACAGTTAGAGACGAGTCAACGGCAGGACGTGATGAGGAAGTTAACTTGGATGAAGACCTCATCATTGGGGACGGAGACACATCATATGCATATGATGATGCAAGATGGGAGCGATTGATGCAGCCTCCAGTAAATCCATGTCCACCAGTCGCTCAGGTGAAATAATATATACATATTGAATCACATATTTGATTAGAGAGCGTAGGCATATATCTATGTACCATGATGTAAGCAATAAATTACAGGTCGATCCGACAAATGAACATTGGTCTCGGGTTGCTACACCGTGACATTCAATATCTACAGAACCCAGAAGGATATCCACTTCTAGAGAGACTAGGGGGAGTTCGTCATTTAGAGAGGTGAAATTATATGGCTATAAGAAGATTTATATGTTATATTTCATTGCTAATTAAATATGTTGTCCTTTCAATTATGTAGCCTTCGGTAACATCCAAACAACCATCGCAGTCTACTACGTTACGACACTCAGCGTCTAAAGCACCCACTCAGTTGTCTCAGGTATACTCATACGTATAGACTTACACAGTACGAAATTGCTTGAACTTCTTATCAAACATAACCTCTACTTCTTAGGCATCCAGAGGGAGACAACTTGCAGCAAATAAGCTGTTGCCTACTCCACAGAAGAAGAAATCACCATGGACCACACTATTCAAGAGCAAAAAGGACACGCAACCACCAGTAAATCCGATGGACATTGTAGACTTGGAGACATTAGATCCCAATACAGATGACGACACTCCCGAGTCATCTACTGAGCCCCGCATCAATAAGAGTCATGACTCTGCTGATGACAATACACCGACAGGGTCTTCATCCCATAGTCGTGGTGATTCTCGGGGTGGTCAACGGAGTCGGCATGGGGATACTAGTATTGGTGGTCGAGAGTATAGCAATGGTCAAGGCAGAGGTCATGGGGGCGACAAACGTGTGGTATGGACAGAGGAGCAGCACTTCACACATGCCACATAAGATGAGGACCACGGTGCTCCACCGCCAGGGACGAGACGAGCAACTGATTATTAGGATCCCTACTATGTGTTGTATATGCCTTGCATATGTTTTTGATGATAACTAAACCTTATGTTTGCTTGAACGTGCTCTTGCTTAATATGGTTGAGATGGCAAATGGCTTTTGAGGTAGGCTCAAACATGTTGGTTGAATGCATGGCTCTATGGTCTTGCTCCTTCGTTGAAGTTGGTTTTACAAAGAGGTTTTATAACCTTTCTAATGTGAACAAAGCCTTTGTGCCTCTCACGATATATTAACTTTGACTATCTTGAATTGTAGGATCAAAACATCACGGTGGTCGCTTGGAAGATAAAACAAATGTGTGGATAAGCACATCGCTATCTACAATCTAAAACAAGTGGTAAACCATGTCTACACTCTTCAAGAACCCTTGCTAAGGCTATCGCATTCTCAATTCTGGTAAAGCAAGTAAAATCGACTTGCCTCCATGGGAAGTTGATTTAGTCTGATGTGAAAAGGTTCTCTATGCTTGAACATATGGATTTGTTTGTTGATGGCTTTATTGACTTAACCTTGATCAATAGTTTGGAAGCTATGATACTCTGGCTTTCAAAGGGTCCTCATGCATCTCCTTTTATGTGCTCTTAATACGTTGAACTTGTTCCTTGCATTTCCATAAAGGGTCATTTTTTAAATAAGATTTCATGGGTCTTTTGCATAATGTTGAATGCATTCCATGCATAATCTCCTTGACATATCAAAAGCCTTGTTGGTGAGAATTGGGTTTGCAAATGAAGGTTCAATAGGTCATTTACATTGTTTCATGAATATCTTCAAGAGCAAGCATTGAATGTGTTTAAGGCCCTTTTATGTAATGACAAATGCTCAAATGTCTTGAGTTTTCCAAATGCATAAACTAAGCTAAATCAATCCCAAAATGCATAAAAAAACTAAGGACATGAAGCCAATGTCTTATGGATATGTTTCATTGGGCTAACACTTCATTATCGTAGGTGTTCAACAGTCCGGTCGACCAGCAGGCACAGAGCGGTCGAGCAGTTTTCCCAGGGATCTCAAATCTACAGGTTTTTACAGTAGCGGTCGACCGCCCAGCTCGTATCGGTCGACCGGTTTTCCCAGCAACGAAATCTTCATTCCCTGTAAAATTCCAGTCGACCGCCCCCCTGTTTCCGGTCGACCGCCAGCCTCAAAAGCCCTCATTGTTGACTTTGTATTCTCAACGTGGGAAGCCCCTCTTCTTGGATTTATTTAATCCCAAAGTCGCCAAACCTTCCATGTTTTGTGGATCTAGTTCCTGGCTTGTCTCTTGACTATTCAAGAGTTATAAAAACCTCTCCTTGGGGCAAGAAACCCTAATGATCTAAGGAAGCTCAAGGATGCTATCAAGGGGAGAGAATGGTGCTGCTACTGTAGCCGTGAACAGTGATCCATCCAAAAGTTCTTCATCAAACCTCAAGCTTTTCAAGATCTATCAGAATCCAATCAACTGGGAATCAAGTGGAGAAGCAAGCTTCATTCATAATGCATTGCAACCCTCCTACCTTCATCACATCCATGACTACATAGCATATAGAATGGTGACATGTGGAAGGGTAAGTTAAGCATGTCTGAAAATTATCACTACGCGTGAGGTGATCTTCGGATCTAAGTTCTCCGCTCGGTACTATGAGTCAATTACTTAAAGGCTGCATATGACATTAAAATTTCACTGAACATTTCACATTCTTGCACATTAAGGGGGAGTTGCTAGACTAGTCATCTGAACTTAGTGCCTAGGATCATTCCTGAGTTATGCATTTAAGTCTAAAGTTCTTAGGGTCACTGGTTGCTAAGGGAAGTCTTCATGTAATTGCTGTTAAATCTGAATCGAAATTAACAAATTAAATCATTTCAACTTTGGATGCAGATCACACTCTCAAGAATCCAAAGTGATGTTGGGCCAGCTATGACTACGTTTGAATCAACTGAAGGAGTATCCTGCAAGGATAAAGATGATAGGATGGTTTTGCAAAATAACCTCCAATATCGACTCAACGTCCATAGCATGTGTACAAGCTGCAGGAAGTCTTGTACGGATTGAAGCAAGTACCCAAGGCATGGAATATGGCATGAAAGAAGCAAAGCCAATGTCAACTCCGATGGCCACAGCCACGAAGTTAGATAAAGATAAAAAGGGAGTGACTTGAGGGGAATGTAGAAATTGAGAAAAATAAGGGACTTCAATTGGTATCGGCAAGGTAAGAAAACTCAAGGGATTCTTAAGGCCAAGGTAAGAAAACAAAAATATGAATTATTAACCTTCATGAGGTTAGTAATTTTGGTGCTTGAAGGCATATGGTACTGCATGTTGAACTAAGGTAACTCAACCTTTTGCTATGGAAATGAAATTTCATGCATTAGCTTATGGCATTAGGTGGTATTAATCATATGACATGAATTGAGTCTAAAAATCTTGAACTGTTGTCCCTCTTTGTCCAAATGGTTATTTGAACCAATCTTGGTTGGAACTGCATGTATGATATCACATTTGAGCTTAATTGAGCATCTGGTATATCAAATACTGAGTAGTGAAAATGTGGATTAAGTCCATCTGGAAACTCTCACTATGCATGAGTTGGTCTTTGGACCAAAGTTCTCCTCCTTGTACCAGAACTTGAAGAAATAGAATGATTGGCTTTGAAGGAATTTTTTGATGCTATTCTATGCTCCTCTATTAGCTAGCCCTATGTCATAAGTGAACACATTGCGCTTTCACTGAATTTTTTCAAAATTTATGTCTTGTTAGCTAAACAACTTAAAATGAATGTTGTTTCATTCTCTATTGACTGAGTGACCTCCACTTGTAACATGCAACATGCTCATGATGAATTGCTTCAAAATTTATGAAATTGATCCTTAATGATGTGAAAAATTCTGCAATGGAAATGTCAACTCCTGAATGGTTTGTAAATGTCTTCAAACTTTTCAAAACCTTTGAAAATCTGTTCTTGAACAATTTTTGACAATAAATGGTTTCCACTACATGCCTCAAATGATTTCTGCACCCTTGTATATAAATCACCTGTGATGAAATATGTCCCATGCTCATCTTTCAAATCTGATTGCTCTCTTATAAATTGTGTCATTTTGCATCTTGCATTCCATTCTCATATAGGTGATGGGTTGCATGCATTAGAATTCAATACATTAGGTGCATTTAGATCATCCAAATGAAATTGAAAACTTATAATTTGCATCCATGCTACGTCTTGCACTTTGCATTGCATTTAGGTCATTCAAATAAAAATATGAAATTTTGCATTCATAATGCATTCTGCATTTTACAATGCACATTGCATATCTTCCAAATTGTGTGCTTGCATGCTATTATATGTTATTTACCCCCATCCTTGAAATTTCTAAGACCTCATAATTTTTGCTAAATAATGTTACATTTGAGTCATCACTGGAGTGTTTCTTGTCGATACACTTAGGAGGAGTAAACCTTTGATAAGTACAGCTATTTAGGGGGGAACTACATTGTTATGTGTTCATAATATTTTCGGTGTACACACTGAATCAAATTCGCATACATCATGCACAAAATGTGAAAAAGAGTGTTAAAGATAAGGATATATGAATTTCTTTTCAACACTCTAGAGATATTGAACTTGATGCATGTATGTTGAAGAGGAAGTCGAGGAAAAAAACTGCCTGCCTAATTTTTGAAGAAATAATTTGAAAAGAAAAGGTAGAGCAATGCTCAGTCTCACTGAGTAAACTGGATACACATCACTTGAGACGTGATATGGTTCACTTCTGAAAAGTGTTGACTAAAGTATCTCTGTTCAAAATAAAGTGAAATGGTTCAATATTCTAAGTAATCGGGGATTCTAGCATGAGCTCTATGCGTCTACTCGCATAAAAAATAATTATTTGAACCTGATCACTCATGAAAAAATTTGAGTATTAATGTGATATTGTTGAGTTGAAAAAATCTGGTGAAAGATTCATTATGGCATAGCGTAGCTTCCAATACGCTATTTTCATAAATTGAATTGCAGTCTGTAAAATATCTCCTTGTGTTGATCTGAAAATCTGAATATCTATATTACAATTATCATTTTTCATGTTACTCACTTACACTTCTGGAAATTTGATTTATTATGTATTCAGAAAATTGGTTGATTGCTTTAACAATTGCATGAATCTCCTATTTGATTGCACAATCTCCTACGTGCTACACATGTGCATTCCAAGTGTTATGACTCTTATGCATCTTTCTTATACCCATTCCCTTCTTAAATAAGTAAGGGGGAGATATGTTGTATGTATATATACATACTTGCTTGGTTGCATTATGTGCATCTCATTTCTTAATTAGTATGCATTTAGCTTCATGCATTCATAAGAAAAATTCAAAAATCTGGAAACCATGAAAATCCAAATCTGTTTAGTCACATTGCATTCATTCATAGTGTCATCATATATTTGCATTGAGTTTTTACGCATTCCAAAAGAAAACTAAAAATATAAAAATCTGAAAATCAATAAAATTCCAAAATTTTAGACTTCAAATTCTTTCCACTGACTGGTGTTGGCTTTGAATGGTATCATCTTGCTTTGTGAATCTTGATCTGCAACTCTTGAGACTACACATCCTTCTCTCTCCACAATCAACAATTGGAATCATAAGACTCAATATGTTTCTGTTCCCCATATCCTTGCCTTGCTATTGACTCATTTGAACTTACGGTGGGCTCCTATTGATTTATGCATCTGCTTGTTAAACTTTGAACTTCATTGTTTTCCTCCCACTTTTTGATCATGTCAAAGGGGGAGAAGAATATGGGCTATATGTGTCAGCCATAAAGTTTGTCATCATCAAAAAGGGGGAGATTGTTGTATATACCTTGTATATGTTTTTTATGATAACTAAACCTTATGTTTGCTTGAACGTGCTCTTGCTTAATATGGTTGAGATGGCAAATGACTTTTAAGGTAGGCTCAAACATGTTGGTTGAATGCATGGCTCTATGGTCTTGCTCCTTAGTTGAAGTTGGTTTTACAAAGAGGTTTTATAACCTTTCTAATGTGAACAAAGCCTTTGTGTCTCTCACGATATATTAACTTTGACTATCTTGAATTGTAGGATCAAAACATCATGGTGGTCGCTTGGAAGGTAAAATAAATGTGTGGATAAGCACATCACTATCTACAATCTAAAACAAGTGGTAAACTATGTCTACACTCTTCAAGAACCCTTGGTAAGGCTATGACATTCTCAATTTTGGTAAAGCAAGTAAAATCGACTTGCCTCCATGGGAAGTTGATTTAGTCTGATGTGAAAAGGTTCTCTATGCTTGAACATATGGATTTGTTTGTTGATGGCTTTATTGACTTAACCTTGATCAATAGTTTGGAAGCTATAAGACTTTGGCTTTCAAAGGGTCCTCATGCATCTCCTTTTATGTGCTCTTAATACGTTGAACTTGTTCCTTGCATTTCCACAAAGGGTCATTTTTTAAATAAGATTTCATGGGTCTTTTGCATAATGTTGAATGCATTCCATGCATAATCTCCTTGACATATCAAAAGCCTTGTTGGTGAGAATTGGGTTTGCAAATGAAGGTTCAATAGGTCATTTACATTATTTCATGAATATCTTCAAGAGCGAGCATTGAACGTGTTTAAGGCCCTTTTATGTAATGACAAATGCTCAAATGTCTTGAGTTTTTCAAATGCATAAACTAAGCTAAATCAATCCCAAAATGCATAAAAAAACTAAGGACATGAAGCCAATGTCTTATGGATATGTTTCATTGGGCTAACACTTCATTATAGTAGGTGTTCAACAGTCCGGTCGACTAACAGGCACAGAGCAGTCGACCAGTTTTCCCAGGGATCTCAAATCTACAGGTTTTTACAGTAGCGGTCGACCGCCCAGCTCGTATCGGTCGACCGGTTTTCCCAGCAACGAAATCTTCATTCCCTGTAAAATTCTAGTCGACCGCCCCCCTGTTTTCGGTCGACCGCCAGCCTCAAAAGCCCTCATTGTTGACTTTGTATTCTCAACGTGGGAAGCCCCTCTTCTTGGATTTGTTTAATCCCAAAGTCGCCAAACCTTCCATGTTTTGTGGATCTAGTTCCTGGCTTGTCTCTTGACTATTCAAGAGTTATAAAAACCTCTCCTTGGGGCAAGAAACCCTAATGATCTAAGGAAGCTCAAGGATGCTATCAAGGGGAGAGACACCTGCTACTGTAGCCGTGAACAGTGATCCGTCCAAAAGTTCTTCATCAAACCTCAAGCTTTTCAAGATCTATCAGAATCCAATCAACTGGGAATCAAGTGGAGAAGCAAGCTTCATTCAAGATCTGCATCATACACTCAAGGGGGCCTAAATCATGAGTTTTCTCAACTATGTTTCATTTGTATGTGTGTTTTGAGCTTCAAGTCTTGTTCTTTGTAATCTGCAAACATCAGTGTGTGTGTGGATCGATTCAGATCCGTGGTCATGTGGATTGTCTTGTTCAGATCCGTGTGTATGCGTGGATCTTCTTAGATCTGCATGTGTGTGTGGATCTATTCAGATCCAGTTGTTCAAGTGTGTAGAGTGTTGCATCTGTCGCAGCGCGTGTGTGTGTGTTGTTGATCCGGTCATCGGATCGTGTTGGAGCTCGTCTCCCTATATGTGTGTTGGAGCTCGTCTCTGTGTGTGTGTTGGGGCACGTCCCCATGTGTGTGTGTGCAGGCGTCGCCCTGCGTGTGTGGTTGGAGTGTGTCTCTATGTTGGGGATTCATCCCCATGTTGGTTTACAGCAGTGAAGCCTCACCGAGTTTTGGTGAGGGGTGGACGTAGGTTGTCATCGTTGCATCCGAATCACCTTAAAAATCATCGTGCATTGTGATTTGAATTGTGTGGTTTGGCTCATTTCTTCTACCCCATTCCATGTGATTGTTAGTGCATATTGTTGTTCCGGATTGATCACTTAGATTTAACATAATCGATCTTTTCACTAAATAGATCTTGGGTATATCAAAAGGTGCATTTGAATTGACAAGCTCATTACTGTCCGGACAATAGCACTTTGCGTGAGAAGAATTCTTGGATTCACATCTCCGCCTAGTACCAAGAACTATCTTGGAGATAGATTTTCATAAATCTAACTTGTGGTTAAACAGATTTGATCGTCTGAGTTGTTGATTCATCATATTCCTTAAATCGGGTAAAAATTTGCTAAAAGTTGTTATCACCCAATTCAACCCCCCCTCTTGGATGTCATTGATCACGGGACTTCAATTGGTAGCAGAGCTAATGCTCGATTTTTCATAGATTTAACAATGTAGAGAGATCTAGATCAATGACTATCAAAATGTACACCTTGAATTCTCCACCGGTGTTTGATGGTTTGAACTTTGATTTATGGTTAGGAAGAATGTGCAGTCTAGTCAACTCATACGATCCTAAGCTATGGAAGCTTATTTCACATGGTCCTTATGAGTTGCCCAAAGATAAATCTATCTGGACTGTAGATTATAAATTCAAACATGATCAAAATTGCTTGGTTCCAAGTTTATTTATTGCCGCAGTCAATGCTAATAGTTTTCCCTTTGTCTCCCATTGCAGCTCCGCAAAGGACATATTGGATGGCTTAGCCGGCTTCCAGGAAGAGCATGAAAACAAATGTCTTATGGCAGGCACGAGTGATCGCGGCAGTGATCAGCAGAATGGATCACCCTTGGAGGTAAATTCAGACTCTGAAAATATATCTCTTGATGATCTATTGGTTGCATACGATGAGCTTGCGAATAAATATAAGAAGCTAAAATCTGAAAATAAAAAATTGAAAAAGAATGTTGAACAAAATAATTGTGATTCCTCTTGTAAAAAATGCTCACATTTAGATAAATTAATTGAGACGCATGTGTTTGATATTGAATTCCATAAAGATCAAATTTGCTCCTTAAGAAATAAAAATAAGGAGATGAAAGCAAAAATAAATTCAATGGCCAATGATCAAACCTTGATAAATGAACTCATTCATGATGAAAAGCTTGCAAAAGAAAATGAGAAACTGAAGGAATTGAACACTGCCATTTCTGAAAGATTGTTGGTTCTAGAAAAAGGAAAATTTGTGGTCTTGAATGAGTGTGAAGATGTGGATGAAATAAAACAAGAAATTGAATGTCTTAGGAATACCAATGTTGTGTTAAATGTCAGCCTTGCTACTTGTGAAGAAGAACTTGCTAACGCTGAACTGCATATCACATCTTTAGAAAGTGAAATTCTTGACTTGAATTCACTGTCGAAATTTATTGATGGTAAAGAAAATTTGGATAAATTGCTGGGAATGAAAGTGAACTTTCAAAGTGAAGGGCTTGGCTACAATCCTATAAAAAAGAAGTCTTTTATGAATAAGGTTTATATCTCTTTTGTTCATAGTTCAAATATAGCCAGTACCTCTACCTCACCCCCAAAGCAGTCTTTTGTCCAAGTGATTCAAAAAGAAAATAAAAATCAGAAAGTCAATTTATATCAAAAATCTAAAAAATGCTGCTAGCATCACTATGCATGTTAAACATACCTCTAGCACACACACACATCCACCTAGAAAGAAAATCTCATGTTTTTATTGTGGAAGACATGGACATGCCATGCATGATTGCTTTACAATGAAGAATGATGATTTAGAAGTATGCGGGAAAAGAATGAACAATGAAAAAGGCAAGGGTAGGTCAACGCATCACAAGGCTAAATAACACTACCAACCTATGGTGTCAACACATCCTATGTTCTGGACCCATTACCCTCACCCAAATCCAAGGGCAAGTCGACCTAGGATCTCCAATGTGTTCAACACACCACCTACACATTGGGAACAATATCGGAACAAAAAGTCACATGCTTCAAATAATCTTCATGCTTTCAAGTATTCAAAGTCATGTTTTCATTACTATGGCAAACCAGGGCATAACACGCATGATTCTTTTCTGAAGAAAAATGATGATTTCAATGTTGTCAAGAAGTAGAAGTCACGTGACAAAAGTGTTGCTAACCCACAAGGACCCAAGATGGTTTGGGTACCTAAGAATATAAAATGAGAAATCTATTTTGTAGGTGTGCCTTGGGAATAAGAAGCATGGGATATATCTTCAGTCAAGAAGATAAGGCACACGGGTCAAACGGCATAAGTGAGGTTAAAAGAAAAACCAAAAACTGAAATCTGAATGCTCAGGTGATATCCCTCTCACTTCTCTAGAAAAGGTGTTATGTTTTGCTTTGTGTTGAATCTCATGTGCTAATGCATATGTCTGTACATGCATTCCATCCATAGTTGTCTGCATATCATCTGTCAGATAGCATCTTGTTCAAGGGGAGCTTGAAAACTTTCAAATCAAATTTCACTTCATACATTGAATTTGCATATACTTTCACATTCTGTCATGCAAAAGTTGAACATGGTGAATTCATGTCATAATGCATTGCAACCCTCCTACCTTCATCACATCCATGACTACATAGTATATCGAATGGTGACATGTGGAAGGGTAAGTTAAGCATGTCTGAAAATTATCACCACGCGTGAGGTGATCTTCGGATCTAAGTTCTCCGCCCGGTACTATGAGTCAATTACTTAAAGGCAGCATATGACATTAAAATTTCACTGAACATTTCACATTCTTGCACATTAAGGGGGAGTTGCTAGACTAGTCATCTGAACTTAGTGCCTAGGCTCATTCCTGAGTTATGCATTTAAGTCTAAAGTTCTTAGGGTCACTGGTTGCTAAGGGAAGTCTTCATGTAATTGCTGTTAAATCTGAATCGAAATTAACAAATTAAATCATTTCAACTTTGGATGCAGATCACACTCTCAAGAATCCAAAGTGATGTTGGGCCAGCTATGACTACGTTTGAATCAACTGAAGGAGTATCCTGCAAGGATAAAGATGATGGGATGGTTTTGCAAAATAACCTCCAAGATCGACTCAACGTCTATAGCATGTGTACAAGCTGCAGGAAGTCTTGTACGGATTGAAGCAAGTACCCAAGGCATGGAATATGGCATGAAAGAAGCAAAGCCAATGTCAACTCCGATGGCCACAGCCACGAAGTTAGATAAAGATAAAAAGGGAGTGACTTGAGGGGAATGTAGAAATTGAGAAAAATAAGGGACTTCAATTGGTATCGGCAAGGTAAGAAAACTCAAGGGATTCTCAAGGCCAAGGTAAGAAAATAAAAATATGAATTATTAACCTTCATGAGGTTAGTAATTTTGGTGCTTGAAGGCATATGGTACTGCATGTTGAACTAAGGTAACTCAACCTTTTGCTATGGAAATGAAATTTCATGCATTAGCTTATGGCATTAGGTGGTATTATTCATATGACAGGAATTGAGTCTAAAAATCTTGAACTGTTGTCCCTCTTTGTCCAAATAGTTATTTGAACCAATCTTGGTTGGAACTGCATGTATGATATCACATTTGAGCTTAATTGAGCCTCTGGTATATCAAATACTGAGTAGTGAAAATGTGGATTAAGTCAATCTGGAAACTCTCACTATGCGTGAGTTGGTCTTTGGACCAAAGTTCTCCGCCTTGTACCAGAACTTGAAGAAATAGAATGATTGGCTTTGAATGAATTTTTTGATGCTATTCTATGCTCCTCTATTAGCTAGCCCCATGTCATAAGTGAACACATTGCGCTTTCACTGAATTTTTTTGAAATTTATGTCTTGTTAGCTAAACAACTTAAAATGAATGTTGTTTCATTCTCTATTGACTGAGTGACCTCCACTTGTAACATGCAACATGCTCATGATGAATTGCTTCAAAATTTATGAAATTGATCCTTAATGATGTGAAAAATTCTGCAATGGAAATGTCAACTCCTGAATGGTTTGTAAATGTCTTCAAACATTTCAAAACTTTTGAAAATCTGTTCTTGAACAATTTTTGACAATAAATGGTTTCCACTACATGCCTCAAATGATTTCTGCACCCTTGTATATAAATCACCTGTGATGAAATATGTCCCATGCTCATCTTTCAAATCTGATTGCTCTCTTATAAATTGTGTCATTTTGCATCTTGCATTCCATTCTCATATAGGTGATGGGTTGCATGCATTAGAATTCAATGCATTAGGTGCATTTAGATCATCCAAATGAAATTGAAAACTTATAATTTGCATCCATGCTACGTCTTGCACTTTGCATTGCATTTAGGTCATTCAAATAAAAATATGAAATTTTGCATTCATAATGCATTCTGCATTTTACAATGCACATTGCATATCTTCCAAATTGTGTGCTTGCATGCTATTATATGTTATTTACCCCCATCCTTGAAATTTTTAAGACCTCATAATTTTTGCTAAATAATGTTACATTTGAGTCGTCACTGGAGTGTTTCTTGTCGATACACTTAGGAGGAGTAAACCTTTGATAAGTACAGTTATTTAGGGGGGAACTGCATTGTTATGTGTTCATAATATTTTCGGTGTACACACTGAATCAAATTCACATCCATCATACATAAAATGTGAAAAAGAGTGTTAAAGATAAGGATATATGAATTTATTTTCAACACTCTAGAGATATTGAACTTGATGCATGTATGTTGAAGAGGAAGTTGAGGAAAAAAACTGCCTACCTAATTTTTGAAGAAATAATTTGAAAAGAAAAGGTAGAGCAATGTTCAGTCTCACTGAGTAAACTGGATACACATCACCTGAGACGTGATATGGTTCACTTCTGAAAAGTGTTGACTAAAGTATCTCTGTTCAAAATAAAGTGAAATGGTTCAATATTCTGAGTAATCGGGGATTCTGGCATGAGCTCTATGCGTCTACTCGCATAAAAAATAATTATTTGAACCTGATCACTCATGAAAAAATTTGAGTATTAATGTGATATTGTTGAGTTGAAAAATTCTGGTGAAAGATTCATTATGGCAGAGCGTAGCTTCCAATACGCTATTTTCATAAATTGAATTGTAGTCTGTAAAATATCTCCTTGTGTTGATCTGAAAATCTGAATATCTATATTACAATTATCATTTTTCATGTTACTCACTTACACTTCTGAAATTTGATTTATTATGTATTCAGAAAATTGGTTGATTGCTTTAACAATTGCATGAATCTCCTATTTGATTGCACAATCTCCTACGTGCTACACATGTGCATTCCAGGTGTCATGACTCTTATGCATCTTTCTTATACCCATTCCCTTCTTAAATAAGTAAGGGGGAGATATGTTGTATGTATATATACATACTTGCTTGGTTGCATTATGTGCATCTCATTTCTCAATTAGTATGCATTTAGCTTCATGCATTCATAAGAAAAATTCAAAAATCTGGAAACCATGAAAATCCAAATCTGTTTAGTCACATTGCATTCATTCATAGTGTCATCATATATTTGCATTGAGTTTTTACGCATTCCAAAAGAAAACTAAAAATATAAAAAATTTGAAAATCAATAAAATTTCAAAATTTTAGACTTCAAATTCTTTCCACTGACTGGTGTTGGCTTTGAATGGTATCATCTTGCTTTGTGAATCTTGATCTGCAACTCTTGAGACTACACATCCTTCTCTCTCCATAATCAACAATTGGAATCACAAGACTCAATATGTTTCTGTTCCCCATATCCTTGCCTTGCTATTGACTCATTTGAACTTACGGTGGGCTCCTATTGATTTATGCATCTGCTTGTTAAACTTTGAACTTCATTATTTTCCTCCCACTTTTTGATCATGTCAAAGGGGGAGAAGAATATGGGCTATATGTGTCAGCCATAAAGTTTGTCATCATTAAAAAGGGGGAGATTGTTGTATATACCTTATATATGTTTTTGATGATAACTAAACCTTATGTTTGCTTGAATGTGCTCTTGCTTAATATGGTTGAGATGGCAAATGACTTTTAAGGTAGGCTCAAACATGTTGGTTGAATGCATGGCTCTATGGTCTTGCTCCTTAGTTGAAGTTGGTTTTACAAAGAGGTTTTATAACCTTTCTAATGTGAACTAAGCCTTTGTGTCTCTCATGATATATTAACTTTGACTATCTTGAATTGTAGGATCAAAACATCATGGTGGTCGCTTGGAAGGTAAAATAAATGTGTGGATAAGCACATCGCTATCTACAATCTAAAACAAGTGGTAAACTATGTCTACACTCTTCAAGAACCCTTGGTAAGGCTATGACATTCTCAATTTTGGTAAAGCAAGTAAAATCGACTTGCCTCCATGGGAAGTTGATTTAGTCTGATGTGAAAAGGTTCTCTATGCTTGAACATATGGATTTGTTTGTTGATGGCTTTATTGACTTAACCTTGATCAATAGCTTGGAAGCTATAATACTTTGGCTTTCAAAGGGTCCTCATGCATCTCCTTTTATGTGCTCTTAATACGTTGAACTTGTTCCTTGCATTTCCACAAAGGGTCATTTTTTAAATAAGATTTCATGGGTCTTTTGCATAATGTTGAATGCATTCCATGCATAATCTCCTTGACATATCAAAAGCCTTGTTGGTGAGAATTGGGTTTGCAAATGAAGGTTCAATAGGTCATTTACATTATTTCATGAATATCTTCAAGAGCGAGCATTGAACGTGTTTAAGGCCCTTTTATGTAATGACAAATGCTCAAATGTCTTGAGTTTTTCAAATGCATAAACTAAGCTAAATCAATCCCAAAATGCATAAAAAAACTAAGGACATGAAGCCAATGTCTTATGGATATGTTTCATTGGGCTAACACTTCATTATCGTAGGTGTTCAACAGTCCGGTCGACTAACAGGCACAGAGCAGTCGACCAGTTTTCCCAGGGATCTCAAATCTACAGGTTTTTACAGTAGCGGTCGACCGCCCAGCTCGTATCGGTCGACTGATTTTCCCAGCAACGAAATCTTCATTCCCTGTAAAATTCCAGTCGACCGCCCCCCTATTTCCGGTCGACCGCCAGTCTCAAAAGCCCTCATTGTTGACTTTGTATTCTCAACGTGGGAAGCCCCTCTTCTTGGATTTGTTTAATCCCAAAGTCGCCAAACCTTCCATGTTTTGTGGATCTAGTTCCTGGCTTGTCTCTTGACTATTCAAGAGTTATAAAAACCTCTCCTTGGGGCAAGAAACCCTAATGATCTAAGGAAGCTCAAGGATGCTATCAAGGGGAGAGAATGGTGCTACTACTGTAGCAGTGAACAGTGATCCGTCCAGAAGTTCTTCATCAAACCTCAAGCTTTTCAAGATCTATCAGAATCCAATCAACTGGGAATCAAGTGGAGAAGCATGCTTCATTCAAGATCTGCATCATACACTCAAGGGGAGCCTAAATCAGGAGTTTTCTCAACTATGTTTCATTTGTATTTGTGTTTTGAGCTTCAAGTCTTGTTCTTTGTAATCTGCAAACATCAGTGTGTGTGTGGATCGATTCAGATCTGTGGTCGTGTGGATTGTCTTGTTCAGATCCGTGTGTATGCGTGGATCTTCTTAGATCTGCGTGTGTGTGTGGATCTATTCAGATCCAGTTGTTCAAGTGTGTAGAGTGTTGCATCTGTCGCAGCGCGTGTGTGTGTGTTGTTGATCCGGTCATCGGATCGTGTTGGAGCTCGTCTCCGTGTATGTGTGTTGGAGCTCGTCTCTGTGTGTGTGTTGGGGCACGTCCCCGTGTGTGTGTGTGCAGGCATCGCCCTGCGTGTGTGGTTGGAGTGTGTCTCTATGTTGGGGATTCATCCCCATGTTGGTTTACAGCAGTGAAGCCTCACCGAGTTTTGGTGAGGGGTGGACGTAGGTTGTCGTCGTTGCATCCGAATCACCTTAAAAATCATCGTGCATTGTGGTTTGAATTGTGTGATTTGGCTCATTTCTTCTACCCCCATTCCATGTGATTGTTAGTGCATATTGCTGTTCCGGATTGATCACTTAGATTTAACATAATTGATCTTTTCACTAAATAGATCTTGGGTATATCAAAAGGTGCCTTTGAATTGACAAGGTCATTCATGTCAAGACAATAGCACTTTGTGTGAGAAGAATTCCTGGATTCACATCTCCGCCTAGTACCAAGAACTATCTTGGAGATAGATTTTCATAAATCTAACTTGTGGTTAAACAGATTTGATTGTCCTAGTTGTTGATTCATCATATTCCTTAAATCGGGTAAAAATTTACTAAAAGTTGTTATCACCCAATTCACCCCCCCTCTTGGGTGTCATTGATCGCGGGACTTCACTATGGAAGTTCTGTTGCAGACAGTACCAGCTATCAAGGCATGCTGTCTGATTTTGAGATGATGAGCGCACATGACTCTCAGGGATATAGAAGTGAGTATGGACGGTCATGGCAGTAGCAGCCCGGATATCATGACGATTCTGAGAGCAGTAGTGCATTCTTCCCATCGTATCCATATCCTCATGCCCATGCTTCAATGCCGCAATATACCGAAGGATACGGTCGGCTCTCAGCTGTGCCACCACCGGTCGTGTACTCATAGGGGTCCCAACATTATGAATACTACGTATGTATGTACTAGGAGCACTATGTAGGTTCTATACGTTATAAAGAATATTTGTCCTATTTGCGGAGAACGCATAATGTTAGATTATTTGGAGATGGAATGTGGCCAAGTTTGGGCCCATATAATTAGGAGCATGTATAATTTGTTTATATTTATACACAATTATAAAATAATCATTTATTTTTTCATGTCTTGAGTTTTGCACTTGCCATTCAAGTTACTCGTACAAATTTTTTTAACATTTGCAGGTCATCATGGAGAGACGACGTCACCCTGCGTGGCAGTATAGGTACATTGTTGAGGGTGATCGACATGTGCACGGTAAATACTGCGGACATCGTGTCACCGACATACATAGATTTGCAGAGCACCTTGCGGGAGTGGGACGGGATTGCTGTGCAGACTCCTTAATTCCACAGGATGTTCGAGATTACTTTCAGATATAGTTACGGGAGGGATATGTTTCTCATAGCTGAGCCGGGACATCGTCTTTTACATCTAGGGTACCCCCACCACCAGCACTGGGCGGATCAGGATCTTCCTCAACGTCTGAGCACCACCAGCACCAGTCCCACCAGTAGCAGATGATAGACATGCATGTATAGATGTAGTTAGAGCTTTTTTTAGAGAATTTCATGTACCCTCCACTGCTACACATGATCCATTATTTGTCTAGATGGTTACATATTTTCAAACTCACTCACATGCACGTCTATCCACTACGATAGAGTTAGATTATACGGGTCATGAGTCTCATGTATCTGATTCTGATTGAGATTCGAGATTCACAGATGAGTTAGAAGTTAGATGAGTGAGTTTCGACATTTTGTACTTTATGAGTGGAGTTGAATGATGTCATGAATTATGTATATGTTCACTTTAACAGATTAAATTATCTTTTTTGTCTCTTCAAATAAGATGTTTAATTGAGAGGTGTAATAAGTTATTTCAATAGATAAGGTATTAATATTTATATATATGTAATTATTTATTGACATAATAAATTTACTAATGTGTACTCACTCACCGTTTGTATCTTAATAATAGTTGGAAGAGTCAGTAAAATCAATCATATGTAACATAGTATGCATCTATGATCACAAAAAAGAACTCAACATTCTATTATTTTTCAATGCATATATTATTTTACAACTTAAATGAACTATTATTAGAATTTTATTTTTAAAACAAATTATTTTTTAAAAAATAAAAAAAGTAAAAAATCACGTCTTGTCGATATCCGTGCCGATACGTTATCCATACCGACCGTACTATCCCGTACCGGGTTACGACCGGTATGGCCGGTACTGCAAACCTTGGATCGATCTCTTAAAATGTGAGAAATCTAACCAATCTACCATCCATGAATTTGTTTTGATATATATATATATATATATATTTAACACTTCTGCTGAACAAAATATTTAGCCCAAATCCAGTCCGATTATTATACGGGCCTAAAATTTTGGCCCGCGTACGACTCAACCGCTTAATTAAATACATGACTAGTATTTACTACACTTCAAGGTTTGTAGTTGTGTTAAAAGATGCAATCTGTACTCTCAGTTCACATGATATGATGGTTAAACATCATTAGATATTATCCAACATAACACTTGTGGTAAGAGGAAAACATGAGATTCATTTTGGTGTAATGATATATACATTTGTACGAACCATATATAAAATATTTATACAAATATATATATTATTTCCACATTGTATCATGTTAACTATATATCATTTCATCTCAGTGAACTTCATGTCTTTCTCTTACCAGATACATTACGTCAATTAAATCTAAGCAGGCATAACTATCGTATTATGTTAACATAGTCAAATTAAAAGAATAAATCAAATCCTAAGCCCCGTTTTATTTCAGAGTTATCTTTGGGTTAACTTATTTTAACCCAAAGTTAACTCATTTTGATTTGAAAGAGACATATTTAGATAATCGGGTTAAAATTAAATTAATCTGGATTGATTTAGATTAACTTACTCTACCTCCATAGGTGAATTAAATTAATTTGATGCACAATCAAAACAAATATGAATAAAAGTGGGTAGACTTAGTCCACTTAACTTAATCCAGATTAAAGTTAATTTCTAACTAAAATGGGGTCAAGAGTGCAATAAATATTTCTTGAAGTACAATACAAGTCCAAAGTCATGGGTCTCCTGACCACTCTGTTTCGACGGGGGTTTAATTTTTTTATGAGTTAACTCACCCGAGTTAAATAGTTTCACTTTTAACTCGGTTTTAATTTGAGAGCATAATCAGAATAACTTAACTATCTCCCTAGTTGGGTTAGAAAACACGGGGTTAATCCAAACTTAACCCACTTCTAACCGGGTTATGGATAGGGCCAATCCGAGTAACGAGTGGGATAATCTAAAGCTAAATCTAAGTTAACTCGGGATAACTAACTCCCTATCAAAATGTAGGCCAAGGGATGGCTTCAGGCTGCCAACCCGGCCGGCCCCGGTTCAACCCCGGCCCGCACTCCAAAAGGCCCGAGTCTTTTTAACCCTGCGACGAAGAAGGCCGGCTCTGCGAGCGGGGGTTTCTCCTCCATGGCAGAGGCCAGCGTTGGCAGGGCGCTCAGGGATGGATCCCTGGAGGGCGAGCACGCCCCCGCCCTCTCTCTCAAAGATTCCCTCTCCTGCCCCTTCGGCGCCCGCTTCTTCGCCCACTTCCTCCGCGGCCTCGCAGCCAACGTATCCGCCGGCAGGTCCCCCGCCCGGTGGGTGGCCTTCCTCCTTTCTCTCTCTCTCTCTCCGCTCCTTGCTGCTATTGCCCCCTGTACTCCCATTTCTACCTCCGAGCTCCTGTTATTACTTATTTATTTGTATTTTTGTTTCCGCAGTGGCCTTGTTCTTGTTGCGCTCGACCGGAGCCCCGCGTTCTACGTCGATCTTCTGAAGAGTGGGGGGTCGAATTGCGTTGATTCCGCCTGTAAATGGTGAAAAAGACTGCTTCTTTGATGGTTCTTCGCCTTCTGGGGGCACCTGAGGAGTGACCCAGTTGAGTTTTCCCTTTTCTGTGTCAACGGGAACATGCAGGTTTCGGGTTCTGGACTGCTACACGGACCCACTAGGCTGGAAGAAGCACCACTTCCCTAGTTCCTTGCAAAGGGATGGGGACACTTCGCTGGAGGAATTGCGGACGGTCGTCCGGGATGTGAAGGACGTTGATAGATTGTGTTCCTTAGTTCTTGATCTCGGGAGAGGTATATAAGTTATATTTTTGTCTTTGAAGTTGTAGTGGAGATGATTGGTTTCGATTGAAAGTTGGCTAAATCCTAGGTGACCTGTGTCTGTGGATATAGGGATGGTTGGAGAGGGAAAGGCTCGCTTCTCAGTTGCCATTGATTCGGTATTCCTCTATCTTATCTTCCAGACTGGTTTTCTGTAAGAACTTACGTGGAGCTAATTCCTCAATACAACCTAAAGGTTGGAGAGAAGATTAGGAAGGCTAGCCATAGCTGTCTAATGAAGGCTCCACATCTGATTTCCATAATTGGGCCATAACATATGCTGATATGTATACATACTGCTATCAACTAAATGCTATCCTTACTCAGAAAAGCAACCAAATTCTCTAGAATAGTTTATATGAACTTTAGTTTGTGGAGGACACTTTTGTATTCATGAAATTTAGGGCAAGTGCTGCATATTGTATTCTGCTGAGAACTGAGCTTTCTATAAAATTATTCTATGGAATGGTGCATCAGGATAAAGCACTTTGGAACGATAGAAGGCAAATTACCATGGCGAGATTCATCAGGCTCAAGACATTTACAATACTAATAATGTAATGGAATGCTGGTTATCGTTTTTTGCATTGTTCTCAAAGATAGCCACTCATAAGTTTGACACTGCATGGTAGGATTAGACTTTCAGAACAATATTGTACTCTATATGATGCTTTGGCATTGTTGAGCCTTTTAATAAAGCTTGTGCTATTTCCTTGACTACAAGGGATCACAAAGTCTCTGAGTCACTGCCTTACTGGCCATTAGGTGGCCTAAGGCCCTAAACCGAAAATGTCAAATCATAACCATAAACATTAATATAAAAGACTAAAAGGTTCTTTCTTTTTTAATCCCCTTGTTAGTAAAATAGAGTAACTTATGGAGGATATGATATGTCTCTAGTTCCCTCTTAATACACTTAAAAGTTATTTCTAGTAGATTTCCCAGAGATGGCCATGTGTCAGGTTTAATTCAGGTCTAGTGATCAGATATATCAGGAAGAAAAATTAGGGAAAAATGGGAAAAGGAGATGGGTTTTAGATTCTAGCTATAGAGAAGGGATCCGTTGCAACCATTGGAACAAAAATTGCAGTGCCACCTACCAAACCACATGATCTAATCTCAAATTCAAATTCACACTGTATCTACTCTACAATCCTAGTGAGAGAAGCTCTGGGCATGGTGTGGCCGTCGTGGCCGAACAGCATCCCCCTAAGGGGAGTTGACCCTCACCGGAACCTCCTTGGCAGCTCGCGAGGTGTCTGCCCCGGGGGGGGGGGGGGAGGGGATCGCACCGGTGCCTCCCTCCAACTTTGGTGCCTGTAGGTCAAGGGATTGGCCTTCTGCGTGGGCTCCGATGTGCTTCGGCTGTGGCAAACGGGGCCACATCAGGCGAAGCTGGCCTAGCTAGGCTCTGACTCCGGCGAAGGCGACGGGTGCTCAAGGGGGTGGCCGGTCTTTCGCTGCCGTCATCTAGGGGAACCTGCCACCGAAGGTTCCAGCTAGCAGGCCTTGGCCGGATGCTGGGGAGTTCTCGGCTGAGCTCCTACGGGGTCAGCTCGAATAGCCACGGAGGTGCCTTTCTGTCTCTCCTCTGGAAGGGACGACGAAGGCAGTGGATGTCCGGCGGCGTTTGGAGGTTGTTGGGGCTGTCTAGGAGGTCTCTCGCGTGACAATCTCTATTTTTTTGGTGGTGGGACAGGACGTTGAAGTGGTGGCACGGATGGCGGAGGCCGGCTTCTTGGCGGCATGGGAATCTATTCTTTGCCTCCAATGGTGGTCGGAATCCCGAGGGACTTTCCCCAACCCGTAGGCGAGAAGATTTAGGGTGACTATTGAGGGGATTGTCATCTTCCTCTATGATGAGGTTGGGGTGGGCTTCCTCGTCAGCAGGTTCGGGCGGGTGGTGCGGGGCTCCTTATGCTTTTCTCTGATGGGTTCTAGAACTGTGGTGGTTGCTACCCTTCAGGTGTCTGATCCAGCAGCGATTGCAGCAGTAGTTTCAGTGGGTATCGCAAGAGTCGTCGCCATTCTCTGGTGTTGGGTGAAGGAGGAGGTGCAAGGGCTACCACTGCCTCTACTAGGACATCTGGGTGTCCAGCTAGAGGAAGGAAATGTACGTCCGGTTGAGTCGGGCACGGGCTTTTCAAATTTGAACCACCTGGGTCTTGGGGAGTCGTCTCGGCGTGATGGTCAGGCCGTTGCTGGCTCGAGTCAGCGGCCAGGTGGTCAGTTTGCGGGTGGATCGGCTGCAGTTAGTGAGGCGGATCGGGGGTCCGGGTCTAGATTGGAGACCTGTGACTTACGCGTGTCCAGCATCCCGACGCGTATCGGTTTGGCGGGACCCATTAAGGGTCGTCCCTCCTACCCAAACAATGCCTCCTCGCAGCAGAATTTGACGGGTCGCTTCTCCGACGACGCATGCTCCATCGCCGGTGCCTGCCTTCGCTTCGTCGACAACTAGTGAGTCCCTCTGGCTATCTAGCTTCTCCCCCCTGGCCTTACCATGGCGGGAGGTCTTTTCGTCACCGCGTCAGCCTGGTGGTGGCTCTGGGAGGGGAAGAGGGCCATCCCAGTGCCGTTGTGGTATTAGGTCGAGCCAGTCAGGCGGGAGTCGGAGGACCTGGCCTCCCTCTTTCAGTTGGAGCCACTGCCGAGCAGGCTAGAAGTAGTCTCTCCTCCGATCCATGTCCTAGGCTCTCCCGATGTGGAAAATCGGGGTGTGCCTGCTCGCGTGTACGTCTTCGATGGTGTGGTCCTTCTGGCTATGGTGTTGTCAGGGGGAGGCCGGGGTGAGGCTGCTATTGTAGACGACTTCAATGGGGGTTCTCAGGCAGAGGGGCTATTTGTGGAGGGCCTGCAATCTTTCAAGTTGGTGTCAGTGGAGCAGGAGGAAGCCATATCCAGTGCTGAAGTTGCTCAGGAGGGCGTCCTTGAGGACCTTGACGGTCTGAAGTTGTTGTTAGGGAAGGACACCAGGGGTGATGGGGAGGGGGAGATATCCAGAGGCAGACTAGGGATAGAGGAGGTTAGGGAGATGCTGAAGGAAGTAGAAAATCTATCTATGGAGCATGTGAGGGAGGTGACGGATAAGGCGGGGATTTCTTTCTCGGCTACGGAGAAGGACGTGCGGGGGCCTTCTCTAAAATTAACAAGAGATGGTGTGCGACCATCTGGGGAGGGGAGAGGTCTCAGCCTAGGGAGGGTAGGGTTGGTGAGGAGGGAGGAGAGGAGAGGGACATCCCAAGTGCTCAATGAGGGTTGTCTCATGGAATGTGAGGGGGCTAGGTGGAGTAGAGAAGAGGAGGGCAGTGAGGGAGGTGATTAGGTGGTGTAAGATTAATATTCTCTATATCTAGGAGACGAAGTGTGAGGGGGATAGTGTTGCACTCTTGAGGGAGATCGGAGGGGCCCATCTTTCTATGGGGGTCGCCTCACCGGCAGTTGGCAAGTCCAGGGCATTATGATCTTGTAGAACCTGTAGGAGGTGGAGGAGGTGTCACAGGACAGGGTGGCGAGCAGATGGGTTATCTTCTTGCACTTCAGGAACGTTAGAGATGATTTTTCTTGGGACTTCAGTGGGGTGTATGGCCTGCAGTCTAGGGAGGAGAAGTGGTTGCTGTGAGAATTCTTGCTTCGGCACTACTTTTCTTTTGGTTGACCTTGGTGTGTTGGAGGAGACTTCAATGCGATGGCAGCCCTGTGGGAGAGGACTGGGGATGTTACTTATGTTAGAGACATGGAGGACTTCTCGGACTTCATCCAAGAGCCGGCTTTGGTGGACGTTGGCATGGCACATGGTTGCTTCACTTGGTCCAATCGAAGAACATATGCTTCTTGCTCTAGGTTGGATAGGTTTCTTGTGTCTGTCGATTAGGAGAATCACTTTCCTCATATGTAGGTCGTCCCATATGACGGATCAACCCGCTGCTTGGAACAACTCCGAGCTCAATTTGCCGCTGTCGGGATGGTTCACAACTGAAATAGGGGATTGCGGACTGCAACAGAGCATCGTTTCCTAGCCACGGTTAAACTAAAGAAGAACTGAGAACGAACTAAGGGGGAAGAAGAAGAGAGGAAAGTTACAGACTATAGGAAATCCAAGATTACAAGTCACACTTTTCTTATCTCTCATCCCTGCCACTCCCATCCCTTTTATAGGCGAACAACGTATGAAGGCTAATCCTAACAGAAACAACAGCAAATGAGTTTTTAACTAACATTAACCACTCTTTAACTAACACTAACCACCCTATACCTAACAATACTCCCCCCTTAAATTCGACCTTGTCCTCAAGGTCGAGCAAAATGAAAGGAAATTTGAGAGTATGTCTTCGTCTTCACTGTTATGAACTTGATCACTGAATAGGAGATCACGGGTAGGATGACCTTCAGATCTGAATAATATGTAAGCCAGCAACAGGTTGTGTTTTGTCTCTAAGTGATCCAGTGCCCCTTTGGGCTCCCTTGCCTTGTACAGAAGCAGCTTCATCTTGTAAAGTTGACTGGGGCGCCCTTTAATTCTGATAGTAAACCAACTAGTTCAGGTGCAGAATTGTACACCATATCCATGTTCTGGGTGGTGGTTTTGGTGGCGGGCGTAACTGATCTTGCTCCTCCTTGAAACCATTTGATGTATCACCAGTCACTTGAAGTTGTGTCAGCCGAATGGTTTTCTTTTGTTATGTAACTTCTGGGTACACTTGGGTTACCACATTCCATGTCCATGTGATTGTAGTCTATACATGCATTATGGTCAATCGAAGCCTCCATGTGAATAAAACCATGAATACATGGTTGAAAATTCCCAACGGCCACAGTATGGAACTTGATTGGAGATATCATGGAAGCAGATATGACATTAACTAGTGGCAGCGAAGACCAAACATTGTATCCACCCAGGAGCAAACAAGACTGTTCGCCATGAGTTCAAACGGTTGTAGTCTGCATCACCAAGTCAAACTCAGCAACATCTATAGGCACTGCCTTGTTGTTCCCACCATTCTTGCTGACACAGTTGCACATTATATCAGAACCAAGAGGATTCCATTCATAACTCTGGCTTTTGTAGGGGGTAAATTGTGCTTGAGGAAATTTTGTGACTAGTGAGAATCCTGATGACAGAGAGTGATCTTGTGATTCAACCAAGACACCAGCAACAGTGAGGCATATGGCCTTCTGAAGATCAGGAACTAACTCCAGAATCTCTGCCTGACTTTGGGTACCTTCAACAAGGGTGATGTCTCCAAATCCTTCAAAAGCATACTCTTTTAGACGCGGCTTGATAGCTTCTTCCACATATATTATCTGTCCATGAATACCAAAGCCCTTTTGTCGATGTTCAGCCCTTTCCAGAGGTTATAACAGGCTTGTGACATGACAAGAACATCTGGAATGAGTGCCCAAAGCCAGAGATCTGATCTTTACTGATTTTTCTTCACATGCTGCAGGGGACGCACAAACATTCTGCATGTTCCTAGATGATGCATTGGCCAATCTGAACATCCGACAGAGATCAGATGTGAAGGTATTCTCCTGCTGCTCTATGGCAGAAATAGTTGATGTCCCACATAAGTGTATGCTACAGCTAATTGTCTGTGGTATAGGTGGTGGACGAGGCACATGTGCAGGCATCTGTTTGGGATGGGAGTCAGATGGTACACTCGTAGTAACAAGTTCTGCTGCAGGCTCAGTTTTTGATTCAATTGAGGAATCCACTAGCACAACATCCCTAGATTTGGCCATCCCAAGTTCTTGTTTACCCAGCATCATCACTTTTGGACTTGAAGTCATAAGCTGCTCCACATCTAAGACAACAATATCTTCAGATTTAGGGGTCGATTGGACATCAACTAGAGGGTCAAGAAGAGGGACAGAAGCATCAACAAGAACATCAATGGCACTATGTGAATCAAGATGTGAAATAGTGCCAAATCGAATTTTAAGAGCATCCAAGAACTCGGGCCAGGTGATGTGAGGTTTAAGATCAATATAGTTCCAGTACCATCGGAGAGCATCACCATACAAATAATAAGAAACCATGGCAACTTTTTCGAATGCAAAAATTTCATTGGAGATAAAGAATTGATTTACTTTGTAAATCCAAAGTGTGGGATCGGAGGAAGCATCATAATAAGGAAGCTCAGATGAACTGGTGTCTCTCTTGGTCTCTTCTGTCATGGATCTGTGAATGTTGGATGAACCAAAAGAAAGAGAAGAACAAGAATTGTTCTTAGTAGAGCATGGAATATGGAAACCTGAGAGCTGATGGTTGATCTCTGCAAAATTGTGCTCCATCTCATCCAAGAACTCCGTAGCATATGATGGATGGCTTTGAGATCTGCAGATGTCATGGAAGATGCTGACAGGGCGGTGCTCGGAGTGGGCTCAGACACCATTTGTGACGGATCAACCCGCTGCTTGGAACAACTCCGAGCTCAATCTGCCGCCGTCGGGATGGTTCGCAGTTGAAATAGGGGATTGCGGACTGAAACAGAGCATTGTTTCCTAGCCACTGTTAAACTAAAGAAGAACTGAGAACGAACTAAGGGGGAAGAAGAAGAGAGGAAAGTTACAGACTATAGGAAATCCAAGATTACAAGTCACACTTTTCTGATCTCTCATCCCTGCCACTCCCATCCCTTTTATAGGCGAACAACGTATGAAGGCTAATCCTAACAGAAACAACAGCTAAATGAGTTTTTAACTAACACTAACCACCCTATACCTAACATCCCACTGGCTAGATCTATTTCTAATCATAAGTTCACTCTCCTGAAGACTAGTCGAGTGCATGATAGGAGCTACAGGTTTGGGCTTGAGTAGTTTTGGTTCAGAGAGATTGACTACTGTCACAGGTGCTTGGAATGCTCAATCTGCGGGTCTCTCTGCTATGGCTTCTTTGGTGAGAAGACTGATGGATACTGCACAGGTTCTTCAAGCTTGGGGAGTTGATAAAACGTTACCCGAGAGGGCAGAGAAGGACAAGATTCTTTAGCAGTTTGAGCGATTTGAATGTTGGGAGGAGGCATGCCTTCTGGATGATGAGGATAGGGCACTCAGGGATACCTTGAAAGAGCAGTTTGATGAGATACTATCTCGAGAGAAGATCTATTGAAGGCCTAAGTCCAGAGATGAGGGCACTCAGTGTATTGCTTCTAGTAGGAGGGTTTGATGAGTGGTATGAGTGGATCTAGAGGGGGGCGTGAATAGATCCCCACTATTCAATTATTTAGCTACTAAAAACTTTCAGAAAGATAGCAAAGAGAAGACCGAATGAACTCGTTTAAGCACCTCAAACTCGGTTACAGACCAAAAATAGTGTTGTTCAAGAGAAGTAGATTGTGAGACGCACCTATTGGATATTTGCACCTGTGAAGAAGGTAGAAGAGATGGAACACACCACAGTAAGCAAAGGCTCAAGGATTTTTAGGTGGTTCGGCTGCTATCTAGCAGACCTAGGTCCACCCCTCACCAACCAGGTGAGGTTTTCACTTCTGGCCAAGAAGAACACACACACACGCACACGGAACTAATCCGCTACACACGCTGTCAAACAGCTTGCACGAGGAAAGCGTTCTCAACACACACACGGCTACTCAGCAGCCAACATACACTCCGGTCCCTGAAACAGGGTATCGAAAAAATGCTGAGGAAACTCAACAATCACACATCGAAAGGTTAAGAAAAGAAACGAGAAACAACAAAGAAAAACTCCAAATAGGAAAAGCTGCAATGTAGCTTCTGATGGAAATCAGAGGGCTGAACACAGAGGATGTAAACTTGTTCAGCGCATCTTTTTCTTTCGTTTCTTTTCGTTGGTATTTTTCATTCATTTCTTTCGCGTATCGATCAATCAATTGACTAACTAGTAATCAACTGACTGATTGACGACGCGGGCGTGCCAGTCACATGCGTGACGATTTATGATGCGCTCATTCTGACCCATGTAGGGCGAATGTGAGGTTCGGTCGGGACCAGCAGTCCGCCATACCATAAAGGCTATGGCGTTAATTACATCCCCCACGAGGAGGGAACACCTTTGATTAATTGCCGAGATATCGGGCCGTCGAAGCCGGAAAAAGGAACTACGTGATGATTATTAGTTGAGGGACTTGCATCCTTCTGTGATTAGCATAAGAAATCATCCCATGATTGGGAAAGGAGTTAGAATGATGCGACGATACGATCCGGAACGAACCCGGTGCAGTGCGTGCGAAGACAGGGATCAAAACGCTTGAAACGGCGCCCTGAAACGTAGGTAAAAAGTTTAAAACGGCGCCATAACCGTAGGTAAAGGGGCAGGCCGTTAAAACGGCGCCGGAAATCGGGGCGCGCCGGGAAGACCGCGTCGGGAAGGGCGCGCCGTTTTAAAGCGTGATCGCGCACGAACGCGCCGAATTAACCCGACTTCAAGGAGACATGAGTCTCGTTAGTTTATTCATGGATTTATTAAGATTTTGAATGGCTTTGAGAATTTATTAAGTCAATTGTTCGTGGAATCGGTGCCGAGTCATTTAAAGGCCGAGTCACGGGCTCACGTGAGGCGATTGTTCCGAGATTAACTCGTTCGAGCTGAAATTTCGGCAGCATCTCCCCATCCCAAAGGATAGTCGGGGAGACGCAGGGAGTACTCACGTGGCGGAGTAAACCCCTAAAAGCCGGGTGGCACAACGGCGGCCGGCAGACCCAAACGGATAGGAAAACCCCGAGGGCTAGCCTGCTAGGGGTACCGAGTCCGTGGGTAACGGTGAGTGAGTGAGGTGACTCGATGGGCATGCGACCCGAATCACCACACTACTCGAATCGGGACGACCGAGTAGAGAAGGGAACCCCGAGGGCCAGCCTACGAGGGGCACACGCGTCTCACGGCCACCACAAAGTCCCTTAGGGACTGTGGATTTGAGATGTCGGGACTAGCCCGTTTGTTATTCACTCATTAGTCCATGGAAGATTCATCACTGCTGGATGGTCCCCGGTGGACAGAGTGCTGTCGAAAACGAAACAGTGGGGGATGTTCCCCCTCCCCGGGTTACCAATCCGCACTAGTGAAACAGTAGAACGGGGCTGTGAGATCGTTCGCATAACCAACAGGCCAGAACTAATGCCTGTAGATATGCGTACGTTCATGCATACGCACATTTATAAAGCAACGGAATATTCGTCAAGAAATATTCAGCAAATGATAACTAGAATGTAAGGGCGCCCATATTTCCCTCTGTTCATGGTCAAGAACAGAAAGGGTATTGCGAGGGTGGCCCAGACAGGTTGAAGGAAACCATGTATTGGCCCACCTTACACGATGAAGATTCCCAGCATTCGATCGGAAGAGAAAACCCCGGGGAGGGGAATCAATGTAGCCCT
Organism: Amorphophallus konjac; assembly: GCA_022559845.1. Lineage (NCBI taxonomy): Eukaryota > Viridiplantae > Streptophyta > Magnoliopsida > Alismatales > Araceae > Amorphophallus > Amorphophallus konjac. Next base: position 342,875,942 of record CM040123.1, on the reverse strand, counting down.
TGCCATAGCAGGGCATAAAGCGTCGGGAAGACGAAACAGGAAGGAAATCATTCACACATGAAACCCACGGTGCTCTGCATTCATCCTCCACGGCACCGGCATCATCGCACGGCACCGTTTCACCGGCTGTAAGAAGGAGAGGGGGAGCTAACAGGAAAGAAAGAAAAGCACGGCGTTGGCCAGAGACTCACATTCCATTCCATTCATTCATGTAAAAAAAAATACAGACAAACAAGTAGAGAGTATACATTCCGGCGCCGGCGTTGTCGCTCGGCCGCCGTTTCCATTAACAGAAGAATCCTATTACGACGAGAAAAGGGAAAGAAAATCACCGTGAGGGAGGGGAGGTGAGGCTCATATCATCGCCCCTCCCCTCCTTCACTTACATTCTGACAGGAAGAAGAGACTCCAAACGGAGCAGAGGGATTCGCCGGATATAACGCGGACAAACCCACCTCGATAGATAAGAACGGGCGTTCTTCTTCTCCGATTCCGGGAGACTCCGGTGGAGCGGGATGAGGGCCGCCGAGAGCTCGGGCAGAGAACCCGTCCGATCGAAGACACTCCTGGACCTCCCCCCTTTTTTTCTAATTCCCTTTTCTTTTCTTTTTGATTCCGCTCCCTCTTTTGATCGGATCCCCCTTGATCTCCTCTCTTCTTTTTTTTTTGTGAAGGCAGGGCATATATAGCCCTTTTGTTAAAACGGCGCGGTGGAGAGGGGCGCGTCGGGTCGAGGGCGCCGGGGAGCAGCCCCCCTTGCTTTTGGCGCGCCGGATTGACGGCGCCGGGGAACAGCCCCTTTAGACTTTGCGCGCCGGATTGACGGCGCCGTTTTAAGCGGCGCCGTTTTAACCTGTTTGCCAGGCACGGCCAGGCCGGTGGGTCCGGGGATGGTTCCGGAGACTCCAGTTGACTGTTCCTCTCGTACTGGCTCTCGGGGAGCCTTGACGGGGTGTTGACGAAGCTCTTGACGCGACGAACGGCCTTGATCAGAACTTCGTGTGCTTCCGGTCCGGACACACGGGTGTCCCGTCGGTACGACTTTCGGCACTGTGATTGGTGCCTCTCATCAAGACGGACCTGTGTCCGAAGCTTCCTTGCAGGATGGCATTGCATCCTGGGTAATTCCGCCTTGAACGGCGATCCATCGGCCGCTAATGGGCTCACTAGGGCGAGAAGCCGAACCCGTGTCGGGTGATCGGGATCTTCTTGCTGACAGAACCTCCGGCCCCTTGTTGTGGATGGCCGAGGGCATTCTTCCTCTTTCGGAGAATCATAAGGTAGACCGTCGTCCTTGATCGGACGTCGGATGTGGGGTAGCGGCATGACAGAGTCGATGCCGGATCATTGGGCAGGCTTGATCGCACTGCCGGTTGGTTGCGGGTTGACTTTGACTCTCCTGAGGTGAGGTCCCCGGTGTTCCCTTCAAGGTGGCTTGGGGCTTCGTCAGCTCGAGGGACCCTCGGTAAGTTGATTTTCATCGGCTTCTGTGCTTCAGTGGGCCGTATCATTCGTCTTTGCGGCTTGGTCGCCAGGGATCATATTTTGAGTGCCAACAAATGCCCCCCAGACGTGGGTGGTGCAAGCGAGGCAGGAGTGCAGCAGTGCCTACGGATGAGCTTCGTGTGATGACGAGAGCTCGAACGGCGCTCAATTCTGGCTCCGGATGCCCGTCGGACGAGGCGGGAAACTTGTTCGGCCGCGTTAAAACGGCGCGGCCGTTAAAACGGCGCGCAAATGAGCTTGTTAAAACGGCGCGGCCTTAAAGGGTTAAAACGGCGCGCCAGAATTCCTTAAAACGGCGCGCAAAACAGTTAAAACGGCGCGGCCTTAAAGGGTTAAAACGGCGCGCCAGTATTCCTTAAAACGGCGCGCAAAACAGTTAAAACGGCGCGCCCCGGGGCGCGCCGTTTTAACGACCGTGGAGCCCCCCTATAAGTTCATTTCCTCTTCGTTTTTTTCTTCACAGTCCTTCATTTGACGAAATTTTCTCTCTCTTCCATTCTCTCCCTCCCGCGGCGCCGAGTGAGCTCTGAGCTCGGGCGATTTTCGCCTGTGAGTAGGTGAGTTGAGTGGTTTATTGCTTCGGGTTTTGAACCCATTCTTCGGGCCCCGGAGGCTCTTTGTAGGACTTGTCCTCGGAGCTAGATCCCTCGGGTGTCCCATTTGGCCTTGGCTTAATGCCTATGGCTGCTTTTAGGGGCTGCTCCCTCTGTGGACGGCTTCCGCTTTCTTTTTGGCAAACCCTCGAGCTGAGGAGATGCTGCCGAAATTTCGTCAGAAATATTGTTTCGATCCACTAATTTCTGACTTTTGTTTGTTCTTTTCCGGGTTCTGTTTTGCAGATAACATGGCTTCCGGCTCTTCTTCCTCTGTATCTCGGGTCGCTGTGACATGGAGGAACGTCCATTCCCTTGATCGGGGGCTCCGACGTGTAGCCGTGGTGGCTGAGTCTTCGGACTCAGAAACCGACACCGTCGATACCGGCCATCTGTTGATCCTCGACGGCAACCAATTCAGGTATGACCGAGGGGACGACATCAGACGGGACCACCCCAAAGACAAGCACCTGATGGCGTTTCTCGAGCGCTTCAACCTCGGTGGGAAGCGTGATTTAATCCTGGTCCGCAGAGCTGAAGGAGCGCTACTGGCGGAGCGGGACAGCCTGACTGAGTCAGTCACATATGGTATGCCCATGTACATTCCCGGGGAACCCAGGAAATGGGGGGCCGTGCTCGGAGTGCAGGAATTATCTCCCGAAGCCGGGATGCTGACGAGGGCGCCGCAATACACACCAGCTCGCTGGAATGAGACCGCCGGCCGTGTTGACAGGGAGAAACCCATATATGGTCTATTCCTCGCACCGCTCCATTGGGGATATCGAGACGAGCCTTTTCTTTTGGACTGCTTGGCGGTCCGGTTCAAACATCAAATTTCAGTGGGGTGGTTTGGAGAGCTCAAAGCCACCGATGCTCACGCCTTCAGACCGGGAGCGGTTGAATTCACTGACTTTGTGTTGCGGCAATACGCCCCCATCTTGGTGCACGCCGGAATTTATCAGAGTGTATACGCTTCCCGGTATAGATACCCGATCTCCCGAGGCCTATGCTGCGGGATGATTGAAGTCTTCTGCCCAGAGTGCAATACTTTCTACACCGCAGAAGGTGAAACTTCATTGGATTTATGGAGCCTTTCTCAGCTGAGCGGCCTGCCGATAGATGGAGAGCCGTATGAAGAAGTTTGCTTCGCGGACTGGCTGAAGGACCAGACAGATGGTGAAGGCAACTACTTCACGGGCTTCGCCTATCGTTATCTGATGAAGGCGTATCGCACCCTGCTGCGCCTGACACTTGACTCGCGGGAAGCGCGAAAGCCCGGTGAGAAGAGGCGCGTGCGGATGGGCACGTGGCTTCAATATTTCTTTGGTGGGGAACAGCACTATGAGGACTTCCCCACAGTGGTTCCGACAGCGGTGGCGCGGAAGAAGAGGGCTCGGCGCCAAGCAACCTATCCTGCTATCTCAGGGAGAGGGCGACAGGCCGGCCCGAATCCCACGGGAGTTGACGCAGTTACACATTGTGCTGCGTATTTGACATATTGGCTTTGTTCATTCGCCCTTCCCCAAGGAGATGAGACGGTGATTAGGCCGGAGGCGATTTATCCTGCCTGTTTGATGGCTTGGGGGACGAAGCTGTCCCTGTGCCCTGTGGCTTTATGCCTTATATACAAAATGTTGGGGGATTTGCACAAGTCGCGCATCCCCAGGAATTCACGGACAGTTGGTCCCCTCCACTTTTTCAATGCTTGGGTCTGCACCCTATTTCCGGAAGCAGCTCCCCGGTCAATGCAGTCGGATCGTCCTTTGCCACGGATGATCGAATTTGCCAGTGCTGAACCGTCTTCACTGGCGGACCAACTTTTCGCCATTCGGGGGAAGTTGACGACAGTTCCAACAGATTCCCCTGGCGTTCTGCATTTCTGGAGTTTGGCTGCCAGCTCCAGCCCTCTTGTCAACAGGATGCGGCAATGCCGATTATTTGAGACAGAGGAATTTATTCATCAGTTGACCGGGTCGAAGAGCACAAGACCAATCTTGGAGCCGGAACTGGTGGAATGGGCGTTGTCTATTCGCCCCAGTGTACTAGTCTTCAGGAAAAGCGGCTTGCTGTGGCTGGAGCCGTATTATCCTTTCCGCTTCAGTCGGAATTTTGGGTATGACCAGCAAATTCCTTCTTCTTCAGCCCAGTTCAATCTGCCGAATAGACACAGGGCTGGTCAGACGGCTACTGATGAAGCCCGTGGATGGTGGGACTACTTCCATCGCCGAGAGGATGTATCCTTCAGGGTGCCGACCCCGGCTCGCCTGCCCCGAGTGACTCCAGACTTCATCAAGTGGTGGAATGCACGAACGGGCTTTTATCGGAATTTCCGGAAGGATTGTTGGCATGCTGCCGAACGCCGTTTTTTAGACTCCCAGCGGGAGCCCATTCTGGATGTTGATCCAGCCTACTTGAAGAGGCTGAAATCTTGGTCCAATGCTGAGGTGGCGGCATATGTAGAAGCCAGGAAAGCTGCGAAGGGCAAGTCGTCCCGAGCCGACCCGAAGATGCCAGAGATCCAGAGGGATGATTATATTAAGACTCTCTGGGGGCTGTGCCGGGTTAGCAGTGAGAGGGTTGCTCTCCAGACGATCCCCCTTCCGGTGGAAGAACCTCTTCCCAGTACGGCGAGCTGGCGCCCGGAAGTCGACCATTTTCATCCTTATCGGACCTTCATCGGGAGGGAAAACAGGCGGGCTGACTTGTACACCACCACCCCCTGGATATTCGCCCTACTTCATTCTCATGGGCTTTCAGTTGACAGTCCGTTAGAAGCCATTCGGAACCATCAGCTTCAAATATCCTTCAAGTATGTCGACGGCTGGGGATTCGACCACTTGAGCTTATATCATCACTTGTCCTCCTACGGCCATGAAGATTTGGCCCAACTGACGGAGAAAAGTGAAACAATTGGTGACGTATGCTGGCTGATCCGCGAGGCGGCTTCCCGGGACAAGGCGCCAGTATTGCTTTACTGGCCACTCAGTCCTCGATATACGGGGATGCCAGGCAATGCTTGTTTTCTTCTTCAGCCCTGGAGTTGCTTCCCCTATATTCAGTGTGCATCTTCTTACTCATGTGTTTTTTTTTGGCAGCCCGCCTTTCTGCGGGAGCGACTCGACACTGTAGGGAGCTGATATCTAAGGCGGAGAAGCCTTCATATTTCAACATTCCAGAGCCGGCTCCGACCACGACGCCATTACCCCCTGGGGACTCGTGGAAGCGGACCAGGTCTCAGGTCAGGGAGGCCATCAGCAGGGCTAAGAAAGCCAAGAGGGCAGAATCCCGTGCTACTCGGGCACGTCGGAGGAAGGCTGCTGAAGAGGAGCCTACGGTTCCCCTTCCTCGAGTTCCGTCATTTTCTGAATTTGAGGCCGCCCGGACACAAGGGCCTGAAGGCGAAGGTGACTTCTTATTCTTGCATGGCTTATTTGCTTGTTTCGGCTGCCTGGGCTGACCATCTTTCTTTTCAGTAGCTGCCGGCACTATCCCTGCCGTTGTTGGGTTGGAGGCGACAACCGGAGCTGCTGCTGGAGAGAGAGAGAGGGAAGTCCCCTTGACCTCTGTTGAGGGCGACTTGCCTTCACCGACACCTCATCGAGAAACAGAAGGTAATTTGCAGCTCGCCTGTAGAGCTCAGTGACATGTTGTATTTTTAGTCAAGTCTTGACTGTTTATTGTCCTTTGACTCCAGTCGACATTCGGCCCACACTGCTCCCTGAGGTTGGCGCCTTGGTAGAGGTTGTCATTGGAGAGCAGGGGCTTCCAAGGGACCAGCCCCTAGATATTCCGCCAACGGGTGCTCCCGAGACAGAGATCGCTGAGGAGGCTCTGGATAGAGGGCCCTCCCCTGGCAGCCTAGTTCCCGCTCAGGTACTTGAGGTTCGAGAACAAGCAGAGGAGTCATCCTCTTCTGAACAGGTTGATTATGGCGGCGGCTCGGCCGATGACGAGGGGTTCCCCATGGTTGACACCGAGACTGAGGACGCCGGGGCTTCATCAACTTATGAGAGCGACCTGCCGACGTTTAGCCCTCCGAGGCTATTGGGAGCCGAGCACGGGCCATCATACCCGACTACAGGAGAGGGGCCTGAATCTTCAGAGGCCACCTTGGGAGGCCTAAATATAGTGCCAGTTGAGGTATGGAGCTTTCTGATTCCCACTTGCAGCACTTCTTTTAATTTTCAAGCCAGCTGGCTGATGTATATACATGGAATGCAGGTTGAGGTGATACCGCCAGCTATAATGATCCGCATACCCCTTCCTGGCGCGGATGTGGGTCAGTCAGCCTTCCCACCTATTGTACGGCCCATTGCCCTGCGGCTTCCACGGACCTATGCTGCTGCAGCGGTCTCACAGGAGCCTGGCGTGACCGTCGAAGTTAGCGCTCCGACCGAGGTTGCAAGGGTTCAAACCTTGGCGACCGGTGCAGAATCATTGCCGTTGCCAAGTGGTCCTCCGGATATAGAAGCAGGAGAAATTATTACAGACGAGGCCGATGTCATTCAGACCTTGTCGGTCGTAGAGGGCTCTCCTCCTTTGGCGGCCGGTAAGACTACTCAAGAGGAGCAAGCGCCATCCGTTGCCGATGCAGGTGCTGTAGCCTCACCCCAAAGGGCGGGCAAGGAAATTGTCACCATGGAGGCCCCTTTAGCTGCTACTGCTGCAATAATCGGGCCGGGTGTAGGCGTCGTGCAGACTATGCCGTCGTCGTCCCTCGGGGTGGCCGATGACATTTGGGCCGAGATAGATAGCAGGGTAGATTTTCAGCTCCCCGAGACTTCGCCATTAGGCCTACAATTTTCTGGTGACATGGTATGGCAGTCTCTGGATAATCTCCAGCGAGCCATGTTAGCTTCTCCGGACCTGACCTATGTGCAGCTGAGGAGCTTGGTGGACCATCTCTCCCGACCGCTTTTAGCATTCGGCTGCCCCATGGATGATTGGACTCCGCGGGTTGTAATGCTATTAAAGCACGCCAACAGGCGGGAGTTCCTGAGCCGAGAGGTTTCTGATCAGCTGACGGCTGTGAAGCTGGAGAGAGCAGATTGTCGCACGGTTGCTTCTTCTTTGAGGGTGACCATGGAACAGCTGAGAAATGTTGCTGACAACATCTCAGAACGTCGGCTGCTTCTCACGGTACGGGAAGCAAAGTTGCGCGCTGAACTTGCCGAGGTCGAAGCCGAACTGCAGGAAGGCGAGCGCCTCGAAGCCAAGTCAAGAGAGGAAGCTGATCTGGCCGAAGGACAACTTGCCTCTCTGGACGAGAAGTTATCGCAGCTGACAGCTACTGAAGCACGGTTGCAAGAATTGACCCGACACTCCTCACTGGGTCTCTTGGAGTTGGCAGATATTTTTCGGCGTCCTTTGCCGTAACCTTGATTCCTTCTCTCTTTCTTCCTTTTTTTTTTAATCTTGCTCCTTTTTGTCTTCAGAGCTTATGTACTCTCGGGGGATGTCCCGGGCCAAAGAAATGTGTTCCACCCATTCTCGTTAAATGGAGATATTTCTTTTGTTGCCGTCAATCGCGACTTCTTTTCCTTTCTTGTTCTGGATGGTCACCCGAACCTAAGGCTACTTGCTGATGGCGCAGGAGAGCGCTCACGCCTTCAAGGAAGGGGTGAGGTGTTCGCTCCACCGCGATGTAGCCGTTCCCAGAACGGGACCTTCGCTAATGTGGGGCATAGGCAGCGTAGGCAGATGCCTCTAGCGAACCTTGCCGATGATGATGAGAGGTGCGTTATGACCCTTGACATGGGTCAAATGTCGATGCCACGATGTTTTGTTGGTCAGTGAGGGCGGAAGGCCCAGGTTAGAGAGTAGTCGACCGATCTTGTCGATGGTGACAAGGGTCGAAAAGGGGTAGATGGTCTTGCCGGTGATGACAAAAAACCGGATAGGTAGCGACCGATCTTGCCGATGGCGGCAAGGGTCGCAAGGGTAGACGGTCTTGCCGATGATGACAAGCACCGGATGGGTAGCGACCGATCTTGCCGATGGTGACAAGGGTCGAAAGGGTAGACGGTATTGCCGATGGTGACAAAAACCGGATAGGGTAGTGACCGATCTTGCCGATGGTGACAAGGGTCGAAAGGGTAGACGGTCTTGCCGATGGTGACAAAAACCGGATAGGGTAGTGACCGATCTTGCCGATGGTGACAAGGGTCGAAAGGGTAGACGGTCTTGCCGATGGTGACAAAACCGGATAGGTAGCGACCGATCTTGCCGATGGTGACAAGGGTCAAAAAGGGTAGACGGTATTGCCGATGGTGACAAAGACCGGATAGGGTAGTGACCGATCTTGCCGATGGTGACAAGGGTCAAAAGGGTAGACGGTATTGCCGATGGTGACAAAAACCGGATAGGGTAGTGACCGATCTTGCCGATGGTGACAAGGGTCGAAAGGGCAGACGGTCTTGCCGATGGTGACAAGAACCGGATGGGTAGCGACCGATCTTGCCGATGGTGACAAGGGTCGAAAGGGTAGACGGTATTGCCGATGGTGACAAAAACCGGATAGGGTAGTGACCGATCTTGCCGATGGTGACAAGGGTCAAAAGGGTAGACGGTATTGCCGATGGTGACAAAAACCGGATAGGGTAGTGACCGATCTTGCCGATGGTGACAAGGGTCGAAAGGGTAGACGGTCTTGCCGATGGTGACAAGAACCGGACAGGTAGCGACCGATCTTGTCGATGGTGACAAGGGTCAAAAGGGTAGACGGTATTGCCGATGGTGACAAAAACCGGATAGGGTAGTGACCGATCTTGCCGATGGTGACAAGGGTCGAAAGGGTAGACGGTCTTGCCGATGGTGACAAGAACCAGACAGGTAGCGACCGATCTTGCCGACGGTGACAAGGGTCAAAAGGGTAGAGACACTGGACGTGTATAAGTGGGATATCGGATGAAGATCCTCGTCACGACCTTGAAAGTGGACTTTTGGACGGCGGATGGTTCATCACTATTCATCATTCAAATTTTTTTTATTCACATTACTGACCTAAGCGCCCTTTCGGGTTTTCACCGAGGCCAGCCCCCTCTTGCTTTTGCCCGCGCGCCCTTTCGGGTTTTCACGCGGCGGGGTACCCAATTTTGCCTGCGACGCCCTTTCGGGTTTTCGCCACAGCCGGGTTATAGCCATTTTTGCACTTGTCCCGATGTGGGGGCAAGTCTGGCGGGGTATCTCTATTTTTAACCCCTTCTTTTCTCTTTTCTTTTCTTTTTTTTTTATTTGGAATGTGATCCGAGAGAGGGTAACTTGATCAGGGCGAGATGCCACTAGCCAAGGAGAAGTAGCTTGATTAGGGTGGAAAGCCGCTAGCCAAGGAGAAATAGTTTGATTAGGGCGGAATGCCACTAACCAAGGGGAGTAGCTCGATTAAGGCGGAGTGCCACTGACCAAGGAAAGGGTAGCTCGGTTAGGGCGGAGTGCCACTGACCAAGGAAAAGTAGCTCGATTAAGGCGGAGTGCCACTAACCAAGGAAAGGGTAGCTTGGTTAGGGCGGAGTGCCACTAGCCAAGGAAAGGGTAGCTCGGTTAGGGCGGAGTGCCACTGACCAAGGAAAAGTTAGCTCGGTTAGGGCGGAGTGCCACTGACCAAGGAAAAGTAGCTCGATTAAGGCGGAGTGCCACTAACCAAGGAAAGGGTAGCTCGGTTAGGACGGAATGCCGCTGACCAAGGAAAGGGAGCTCGATTAAGGCGGAGTGCCACTAACCAAGGAAATGGTAGCTCGGTTAGGGCGGAGTGCCACTGACCAAGGAAAAGTAGCTCGATTAAGGCGGAGTGCCACTAACCAAGGAAAGGGTAGCTCGGTTAGGGCGGAGTGCCACTGACCAAGGAAAAGTTAGCTCGGTTAGGGCGGAGTGCCACTGACCAAGGAAAAGTAGCTCGATTAAGGCGGAGTGCCACTAACCAAGGAAAAGTAGCTCGGTTAGGGCGGAGTGCCACTGACCAAGGAAAAGTAGCTCGATCAAGGCGGAGTGCCACTAACCAAGGAAAGGGTAGCTTGGTTAGGGCGGAGTGCCACTGACTAGGGAAAAGTAGCTCGATTAAGGCGGAGTGCCACTAACCAAGGAAAGGGTAGCTCGGTTAGGGCGGAGTGCCATGACCAAGGAAAAGTAGCTCGATTAAGGCGGAGTGCCACTAACCAAGGAAAAGTAGCTCGGTTAGGGCGGAGTGCCACTGACCAAGGAAAAGTAGCTCGATCAAGGCGGAGTGCCACTGACCAAGGAAAGGGAGCTCGATTAAGGCGGAGTGCCACTAACCAAGGAAAGGGTAGCTCGGTTAGGGCGGAATGCCACTGACCAAGGAAAAGTAGCTCGATTAAGGCGGAGTGCCACTAACCAAGGAAAAGTAGCTCGGTTAGGGCGGAGTGCCGCTAACCAAGGAAAAGGTATGTTCCGACCGATCACTCGGGGTGTGTCGGCTGCGCCGCATGATATAGCTTAATGTGTTTTCCGTTGAGGGGAGAGAACTGGACGGCTCCTTTGTGGTCTACAAGGACGTAGGCGCCCCCTTCATATACTCGGCGGATGATATACGGTCCGACCCAGTTTTCGACCAGTTTCCCTTTGGGGTTAGAGGCCATCACTTCTCTTCTTTTGACCATCACCAGGTCTCCTTTCTTGAACTCTCGACCCTTGACTAACTTGTCAAAAGCACGGGCCATGCGAGCTTGGTAGAGTTGGATGTTTTGTTGCGCCTGGAGGCGTTTTCCTTCGAGCTCAGCGAGCTCTTCCAATCTTCTTTCTGCGTTGGTCTGCTCACCGCTGACTAATCCGTGCTGGATGGCAACTCGCAATGAAGGAACTTCAAGTTCAATCGGCACCACAGCTTCCGACCCATAGACAAGGGAGAAGGGTGAACAGCCGGTTGGGGTCTTGTAGACAGTACGATAAGCCCAAAGTGCTTCGTACATCTTTTCTTCCCAATCCTTTTTGTTAGACTTGACAGTCTTCGCCAATAGTGTGCACAAGGTCTTGTTAAAGGCCTCTGCTAGTCCATTAGCTTGAGGGTTATAGGGGGACGATGTCCTCCAGTCAATTTTGTATTTGTCGGCCAGTCGATAAACCTTCTGGTTCCGGAAATGGCTGCCGTTATCAGAGATGATTCGGCTGGGGATCCCGAACCGAAATATTACATTCTGTCGGAAGAATCTTGCAACTAGTTCTCCGGTCACATCTCTTAGTGCCACTGCCTCCGCCCATCTGGAGAAATAGTCTGTAGCTGCTAAGATGTATTTGCACCCTGATGAAGATGCTGGAAGTGGCCCTACCACGTCCGTGCCCCACTGAGCAAACGGCCAACTTGGTAGAGTGGGATGTAGTGGCACTGGGGGTCTCCTCGCCACATTAGCATGTTCTTGACATTTCTGACAAGCCTTGGCGAACTTGCAGCAATCATTGAATATAGTGGGCCAATAGTAACCCAATTTCTTTATCTCTATCTTCATTTTCGGACCGGCCTGGTGTGCCCCAGCTGATCCTGCATGAACTTCTTGCATCACCTGTCCCGCTTCTGTTGAAGACAAGCAACGGAGTAGGATTTTCCTTCGGGCATCTGCCATAATTCGGAACAAGGTCCCGCTTCTCATCTCGTAAGAATCCTTGATCCTCAGGAGCTTCATTCTTTGTTCCTTTTCTTTTGGAAGTTGCTGGTGTTGAAACCAGCGTAGGAGATGCTCTCGCCAGTCGGGCTGCTGAGCCCCTTGGATGACTGCTACCTCCATCTCTTCTTCGTCGGCCAGAACCTCTGTTACGCTGGGGACCTGTCGGCGGTTGATCACTGATATATTCAGGCTTGTGTCTGGCGGGACCGCCAATGAACTGGCCAACTTAGCGAGGGCGTCTGCCTGAGCATTCCGGCCTCGATTGATGTGTTTAACGCTGATGAAGTAAAATTTCAACATCAGGCGAGTTGCCAACTGGTGATAGGGGAGGAGCTCTTGCTTTCGCACCTCGAACTCTCCTTCCAGCTGTTTTATAACTAGCATGGAGTCTCCGAATGCTTCCAGCATCTGAATTCCCATGGACAGAGCAATCTGCAACCCGATTATCAGGGCTTCATATTCTGCTTCATTGTTTGTGCATTGTTTGTTTATGGAGCAGGAAGTATGCACCACTTCTCCTTCCGGGGACTTCAAGACTATGCCTGCTCCTGCTCTGACCCTGGATGATCCGGTAGCAGAGGTGTCAATTCTGGAAGCGCCATCAAAGTATAGCTGCCATGAGGAAGGCTGCACTTGGGCGGCTTCTAGGGTCTCATCCTCGGGAAGTTCCGGTTCCCACGGGCTTTCTCCGGGTATCGGATGTTCAGCAAAGAAATCTGCAATAGCTTGACCTTTGATGGCTTTGTGCGGTACGTAAGAGACATCAAACTCCATAAGGATTACCGCCCATTTACCCAGGCGGCCTTTGAGTGCTGGCTGCGACATGATGTATTTCAGGGGATCCTCCTTGGACACCAAGCTGATTTCATGCGACAACATATAGTGCCGGAGCTTTTTGACTGCGAAGACTAGTGCCAGGCAGATCTTCTCAATATAAGTGTATTTTTCTTCAGTTCTGACCAGTCTCCGACTGAGGTAATAGAGGGCTTGCTCTTTCCCTTCTTCATTGTTCTGGGCTAGCATTGCCCCCAGAGAGTTGTGTGTAGCTGCTATATACAGTATCAACGGCCGTCCTTTCACCGGTGCGCCCAATACTGGAGGAGTCTTCAGATAGTCTTTTAGCTTGTCAAAGGCTGTCTGGCAATCTTCATCCCAATAAAAGGGAACATCTTTCATCATCAATTTGTGAAACGGCTGGCATCGCCCCGACAAATTGGAAATGAACCGCCGGATGTAAGCCAAGCGGCCTTGTAATGATCTCAGCTCGGAGATGTTCCTTGGTGGAGGTAACTCCTGAATTGCCTTGATCTTTGCGGGGTCTATCTCGATCCCCCGATATCGGACGACGAAGCCCAAGAATTTTCCGCTCGACACTCCGAACGCACATTTCATAGGATTCATTTTTAGCTCATGCTGCCTCAGCCTCTGGAAAATAATCCGGAGGTCTTGCAGGTGATCTTCTTTTCTTCTGGTTTTGACCACCAGGTCATCTATGTAGCACTCGACCTTGTGGTAGAGCAATTCATCAAAGATTTTGGTCATTGCGCGCTGATAGGTTGCGCCAGCATTCTTCAGTCCGAATGGCATTCTCTTGTAATGATAAATGCCTTTAGGAGTTCGGAAAGCAGTATGGACCCGGTCATGCTCCGCAATCCAAATCTGATTGTAGCCGGACGACCCATCCATGAATGACAGGGCCTCATGGCCGGTTGTAGCATCGATCATGACCTCGGTTATTGGCACCGGAAAGTCATCCTTAGGGCAAGCTTTATTTAGATCCCGGAAGTCAACACAAATCCGGATCTGTCCATTCTTCTTTTTCACAGGGACGATATTCGCCAGCCATGTGGTGTACTGATTTTCTTCAACAAATCCCACATCAATAAGCTTGTCAACTTCAGCACAGATTCGGGTGATGAGCTCCGGCCTCATACGCCGCGGCGGTTGCTTCACCGGCTCGGCTTCAGGGTTGATTGCCAGCTCATGTTGTGAGACGGCGGGACTTAGACCCGGCATCTCTTTATAAGTCCAGGCGAAGCAATCCCGGTATTCTAGCAGCAGTTGGATGTACAGCTCCCGTTCTTCTGGAGATAGTTGGGCACTGAGGAAGGTGGGCCTAGGGTCCTCCTCATCTCCCGAGTTGACTTCTATTAGTTCATCGACTGTGGCTTGGCCTCCGTCTTCTATCTCCGGAGGTGCCGGCTGGAGGTCAACGAAGTCTGGAATACCGTCTTGAGGGTCGAGTACTTCGACTTCCTCGTCAGACACCGCCAGAGCTTCACGGGGTCTCTTGGTCTTTTGTGCCAGCGACTGTGTGGATTGATCCATTGATACTTCCATTGCCGTTGCAGCTCCTGAGGGTGAGGGAGCAGCTTCAGTGCTCGTAGATGAGGTTGCAGCCATGACAGGCCAGTAGTTGTTTGCCGCCGGGCTCGGACAGCATATTAGATTTGTAGCAGAAGCTGAGGGAGTCTCGCCTTCTGGGGTAGTTGTATCTTCCACAGAAGTGGCTTTTTCTTTTCTGGTAGCCGGCTCCCCTTGATTGGAGTAAACCGAGGCTCTGTTGACTGGCAGAAAGGATGTTGAAGTCGTCATTAGTATGACCCCTGCGGAGGGAGAGACTTCTGCTTCTTGAGTATCTTCGGCTTCGCTGCTGCTAGCCGTATCAAATTCGACTTGAAAGGCCGCTTCTTCAGGACGGACCTGCTCCCAGCATCGGCAGGAGATCAAGGTCTCCATTTGTTGATATCCGGGTAGAGCCAATTCAGCATGCTCTGCTTCCGCCGGATATTCATCAAAGGTTGCCCCCAGAGGGCTATCTTCAGTTGGATAGAAGGTGGAGATGGTATCCACCTCGTACCGCCCACTGTAATAGTAGTCTTCCAGGGTGAAGCCCAGACCCGGATGTTGAGAGACATGTCTCATTTCTTTATCCAAATTTGCAGGATACCACATCTTCTGGAAAGCTTCCTTGCGTTTTTGAGGTTGATCGGGAGGGATGTGTTGCTTTTGAAACATCCTGGCCGTCCGATCAGTGGTAAATGCCAGGCCCTGAACAGGAACCCGCGGGTTGGCTAGATCCTCAGGGAGGCTGCAGTCTGTGTCCTCCCGAGTGGGATGCTCCTCAGCTGTATAGAACAAGCTGCTGGGCCCATCTTCTTGTGCCACCTCCCAGGCTTTGAAAGGTTCGACAGTGGGATCATTAAGGCCGGAGACTGGCTTGGTGAGGCCGGCCGGGACTGCGATGCGGTCGTGCTGTCGGTCAACATGCACTTCCTTAGCTTTGGGGTATAATGCTGGGGGTGTCACCCTGCCGACATTTCCAGAAGCCGTGATGTGGGAGACCACCTTCGGCTTGATATATCCGCGCGGCGGTGGTGGATACCAACCGTCACCCGATCTATTCTTCGATGCCCCTACGGGGGCTTCAGTTTTAGAAATCTTCCGGGGAGACCCCGTATACAGATTGGCGTCCGCCAAGTGACACTCAAACACCTCGAACGGGTGGATGTCAGCAAATATCCTTTCCTCCTTCCCCTGGAGGCTGTATTTGATGCATTGGTGGAGTGTGGAGGGCACCACCAAGTTTTCATGCAGCCATGGGCGGCCGAGTAGTGCTTTGTAGGAGGTGCGAGAGTCAATGACGTGAAACTGCACCGTTGTAGTGAAATCTGCCAGAGTCAGTGTGAACTCTGCCACCCCCATGGATACTTCACATTTCTGGTTGAAGCCAGCGATACGCATATCCCCGGCTTTTTCGAGATGCACATTGAAGTGGTACCTCTCGTATATTCTATATGGTAGGATGTTGACTGCTGCGCCAGGATCGACCAGAATCCGGTTCAGCTCCCTTCCGTTCAGGTGCCCTTTCATATATAGCGGCCTGTTGTGACTGGCAGTAGGCAGTAGCATGTCTTTTGGAGAGAAGGTCATACTGGCTTCTGGTATAGCCTCAGCTATGCAGGTTTCAAACTGGGCAGGCGTCTGCAAAGCAGTAATGATTGCCTGTCGAGTTTCTTCACTCAAAGAGAGAATTTCCCAGATCGTAAAACGAGCAGGGAGCTTCTTGAGCAGCTTCATTATTCGGCTTCCAGCCCGGACATTGGAGAGCTTCATCTCCTCAACCCATCTGGGCTTAGGAAGGTTTTGATTTGTGGGTCCAGACGGACCTGCTTCATCTTCCTCGGACTCGGCACCCTCTTGACTGGCACCGACTGTCGGGTCTTCTTTATTGGTTGCTGCAGGGCAAGCCCCATCTGCATTTGTATCCTCCGTAGATTGCACTGGCCGAGGGTGATTGACCCCGGGTGTAGGGTTGGCGTCTTGACAAGGCTGCTTCCCCTTAGACATCTTCACGAATTCAAGGAATGGAGGGACTATCTTGCCCCCAGTCTTGCTGTATAGACCTGACGGAGGAGGGATTTGGACTCCCCTAACTTCCGGCGGGGGTGTCTTGTAGGGTTGCTCCCCTCTGAACATAATGTTGCGATTGGGTGGTGGCTGGCGCCCCCATTTCCGGCCTGACCGAGTGGCATGTGCAGCAGTTGCGGCTTCGGCTTTGCCTCCCCCAGCATGGGATGTGAAGCAAATATCTTCTTCTTCTTCTTCTTCTCCTGGTAGGTTGAAGAGTGCTGACAGGGTATTGCAGGAGACGACCTGTGTTTTATGGGCCCTAGGGGCCTTTCTCTTCTTTTTCTTTTGCTTTTTCTTCCTTTTGATTTCTGCAGGCGCTTGCCCCCAGAACAGGTTGCTCTCTTGAGGTGGTGCTGCTTCAGCTTCCTCCCCTTGCTTGAGCGAGAGTTGCTCGAGCTCTAGCCATGGGACGTGGTCCCGTACCAGCAGAGGTTTTAGTTCGGGCTGTACATATTCCTCTAGCCCTTCAATTAAGTGTTGCAGTCGAAGGACCCCAGGGTTGGTTTCCTTGATTACTGGCAGCGGAGTTTGTCTCCTCCTGTTGGGTGTATATATTCTGACAGCTGCAGGTGGAGTGACCCATACGGGCGCTACCACTGGCGGAGCAGGCCGGGGTGTAATGTCACGGATATGTGCCCCTTCTTTTGGGCGGGGTGCCCTCTTCTTCTTGTGCTTCACAGGGATTTGCTGCCACCCCTGCTGTTCCTTCACAGGCTCCAGGAAATGGATTTCGTAGGTGCTCCGTGTGCTTGCTTCAGAGATCTCCTCAGGTAACGCCTGGTAGAGGGAGACCATGTTGACTGTTGCTCTTCGGGGAGGAGCTTCATGCGGCTGAGGAGGGTCTACTTTGTACTCTCCCAGCTCTATCTCATTCTTCTTCACCATCCCTTCGATGATGTCTTTGAAAACATAACAGTCTTCGATTGAATGTCCCAGCATCTGGTGATAGGGGCAGAATCTTGGACTGTCTCTTCTTTTGAGGTCCTCTGGTCTTCTTGGCTCAGGCAGAGTGACCATACGGTATTCTGTTACCCAGTCAAACAGGATCCGGGTCTTATCCTTAGGAAAGGAATAAGCCTTCTTCATTTTGTCCCTCAACGAAGGACCTTCTTTGTCATCTGGAGCTTTCGCAGGTTGCGGGGGAGCCGCTTTCTTGCCTTTCTCCTTCTGTTGTTCGAACGCCTTGATATCAAGCGCATTCGCTTCTTTAGGTGTGGGGCGCCGTTCCGCCGCCTTGCCTTTTTGGGCTGTGCTGGTAGCTGACGGCGGGACGGGCTTGGCTAGAAAAGCCTCTACCTCGGCCATCACATTATTCAGCCGGTCGAACGACCGTATTTCCATCCCGATCATTTTTTCCAAGACCTCCCTCCTGAGATTTTGCTTACATATTTGCACAGCGTCCTCCTGATGCGGGGGCCGCTTACATCTCATTCCGAGGTTCCTCCACCTCTTGATGTAGTCAAGGGCGGTCTCATCTGCCCTTTGTTTTGTCGAATAGAGTTCGGCCACTGTGACCTCCCTCTCTGTGACATGGAATCTTTCCCTGAATTTCCTCTGCATATCTGACCAGTCATTGATTGACCCGGCCGAGAGGCTGGAGTACCATTCAAATGCGAGCCCCGTCAGCGAGGACCCGAAGAACTTCAGCAGATATGACTCGTCGGTGGACAGATCACCCATAACGGTCATATAATATGCAATATGTTCTTTTGGGGAACCTTTCCCGTTGAATTTGTCAAATTTGGGCGGCTTGTTGACTCCCGGGGGAAGTCGCTTAGCCGCATGGTGTTGCGGGTAGGGCACCCGGTAGGCATCGAATGCGACGTAGTCGCCTTCGCTCTTCTCTGCGAGCTTCAGCTCGATCATCCTCTCCACCATCATCCGGCTCACGACCGTGGGGTCGACTGGCTCCGGATAGAAGTGTGCTGGCTGCAGGTACGGGGTGACCAGGGTGGTCGCCTGTGGAGGATGCAGCAGCGGGGGTGTTGGGTGCACCTGAGGAAGCACCGGAGGCAGCAGCGACTGAGGCTGTGGTGGCCGCTGTTGTGCTGTCGTCACAGTTGGCTCTGACGGCTGGGGTAGTGTGCAAAGTGGTGGAGGGTCGTCTCGACGAGCCGCTCCCCGGGATGATTCACCTTGGACTTCGGGTGATTTGGAGGCTGATGAGTGTTCAGTTTTCTCCATCAGCTGTTTCTTCAGGGAATCTATTTCCCGTTGATATCTTTGCAGCAGCATCAAGACTGATGGGTCTATAGTGGTGGGGACACCTTCTGTCGTTTCCCCGGACGTACCCTCGGGCAGGATATCGAGGAGTACGTCGTCTTCTTCTTCCGTCGTTACCACATTAGCGGTCAAGACGGGGGCTTTGTCATCCCAGTGGAGGTATGACTGGGGCTGTTTCTCTTTCATCGCTGTCAGAAGCCCTCTTGCTGCTTCTGTCCTGCGGGTAGCTGGTCCCGGCCGTACGGCCAACTGAGCCAGTTCTTGGGAGTTTTCAGGAAGCTTCCCATATCGGCTGGACACGCCAGCCATGTTGCAAGTGAAAACCTGCATCCTCCTTCTTTGTCGATGGACCCTCCGCCTTGCTTGTTGCGGGAAGGTCAGCCTCTCGAACACAGAAATTCTTCTTCTTTCTTCCCGCTCGGGGAAGGCTTCATCGGCTTTGATCTCAGAGCCGTCATTGTGTCCGTTGTCATCGACCGACGACATCCTTATTATATCCTCCATTTCTTCTTCATCTGCCGTTGATGGGCAGCAATTTTCTTCAGTGGCGACTGTCTGCATCAGCCGCTGCTGTCCGAGTGAGGTGTTACCCAATCCTCGGAAATAGCTTCTGACCAGGCAGGCCATTTCTTCTTGACCCCGTTCTTGATGTAGCATGGGGGAGAGTGGTCGACCTCCAGCAGGAGGAATGTAGGCCAGTCGAGCTCTGTCAGCTGGCTGTTGGAACCTTCGCCCCGTGGCAGGGACGTTGGCTTGACGGGCCACAGCCCGGAAACTTCTGTGGCGCGGAGGATCCGCAACCACCTCTTCTTCATTCATCAGGGACAAGCCCCTTTCTCTTCTCGCTCTCGCCTCGTCGTTCATAGGACGATGGCGGGTGGGCGTTGGATGGTAGGCAGGTTGGGTCCGCTTGGGAACCCACACCTGTTTGAATTTCCTCGGCCTGAGCGCCGGGTTTTCTTGGCCATGGTGGCCGGCTTCTTCTCTTTCTGCCCTCCTTCCAGCGAGAGCTTGATAGTTGTTGTAGACAGGGACGTTTGGGATGACGCGATCTGGGGTCACCCGTGCCGTGCGCCCGTTGAGGAAGACACGCATACCTCCCACCAGCATTGATTTTCCGGACTGAGAGACAGTTCCGGTGATCACGGCAGTGTTCTTGCGAGCCTGGCGACGCTGACGTCCTCCAGGGGGCTTGTTGATATCAGTGGGATGCATTACCCGTACAAGGTGGTGCACCAGGCAGCTAGCGGCCGGAACCGGGTTCTTGAGCGAATCACCGCGGCAGGGGGCCTTCAGAGGCTCCATTTCCTTCACATGTTCCTTGACGGGTTCCATGGCCTCGACTTCCAGCATGTTGACAAAGGCCAACCCCAAGAAGTTGGGGAAGCCCACAGCAGGAGGAAAGCTACCAAATTCCATGGGCACCGCCAGGTACCCTTGCGCGTGTCCGGCGACTATCGATTGGTCGAAGTCGACGCCAGCTATTCCATGAGTCGTCATTGTTTGCACTGAAAAGACAGACAGGAAAACAATCAGTAGTCTTTGAAAGGGCCTCGAAGCCCGAATATCTCGGCAAAGAGATGAAAGGTGACACCAGTCCCACCGGGCGTGCCAGACTTGTTTCGCGCATCTTTTTCTTTCGTTTCTTTTCGTTGGTATTTTTCATTCATTTCTTTCGCGTATCGATCAATCAATTGACTAACTAGTAATCAACTGACTGATTGACGACGCGGGCGTGCCAGTCACATGCGTGACGATTTATGATACGCTCATTCTGACCCATGTAGGGCGAATGTGAGGTTCGGTCGGGACCAGCAGTCCGCCATACCATAAAGGCTATGGCGTTAATTACATCCCCCACGAGGAGGGAACACCTTTGATTAATTGCCGAGATATCGGGCCGTCGAAGCCGGAAAAAGGAACTACGTGATGATTATTAGTTGAGGGACTTGCATCCTTCTGTGATTAGCATAAGAAATTATCCCATGATTGGGAAAGGAGTTAGAATGATGCGACGATACGATCCGGAACGAACCCGGTGCAGTGCGTGCGAAGACAGGGATCAAAACGCTTGAAACGGCGCCCTGAAACGTAGGTAAAAAGTTTAAAACGGCGCCATAACCGTAGGTAAAGGGGCAGGCCGTTAAAACGGCGTCGGAAATCGGGGCGCGCCGGGAAGACCGCGCCGGGAAGGGCGCGCCGGGAAGACCGCGCCGGGAAGGGCGCGCCGTTTTAAAGCGTGATCGCGCACGAACGCGCCGAATTAACCCGACTTCAAGGAGACATGAGTCTCGTTAGTTTATTCATGGATTTATTAAGATTTTGAATGGCTTTGAGAATTTATTAAGTCAATTGTTCGTGGAATCGGTGCCGAGTCATTTAAAGGCCGAGTCACGGGCTCACGTGAGGCGATTGTTCCGAGATTAACTCGTTCGAGCTGAAATTTCGGCAGCATCTCCCCATCCCAAAGGATAGTCGGGGAGACGCAGGGAGTACTCACGTGGCGGAGTAAACCCCTAAAAGCCGGGTGGCACAACGGCGGCCGGCAGACCCAAACGGATAGGAAAACCCCGAGGGCTAGCCTGCTAGGGGTACCGAGTCCGTGGGTAACGGTGAGTGAGTGAGGTGACTCGATGGGCATGCGACCCGAATCACCACACTACTCGAATCGGGACGACCGAGTAGAGAAGGGAACCCCGAGGGCCAGCCTACGAGGGGCACACGCGTCTCACGGCCACCACAAAGTCCCTTAGGGACTGTGGATTTGAGATGTCGGGACTAGCCCGTTTGTTATTCACTCATTAGTCCATGGAAGATTCATCACTGCTGGATGGTCCCCGGTGGACAGAGTGCTGTCGAAAACGAAACAGTGGGGGATGTTCCCCCTCCCCGGGTTACCAATCCGCACTAGTGAAACAGTAGAACGGGGCTGTGAGATCGTTCGCATAACCAACAGGCCAGAACTAATGCCTGTAGATATGCGTACGTTCATGCATACGCACATTTATAAAGCAACGGAATATTCGTCAAGAAATATTCAGCAAATGATAACTAGAATGTAAGGGCGCCCATATTTCCCTCTGTTCATGGTCAAGAACAGAAAGGGTATTGCGAGGGTGGCCCAGACAGGTTGAAGGAAACCATGTATTGGCCCACCTTACACGATGAAGATTCCCAGCATTCGATCGGAAGAGAAAACCCCGGGGAGGGGAATCAATGTAGCCCTTGCCATAGCAGGGCATAAAGCGTCGGGAAGACGAAACAGGAAGGAAATCATTCACACATGAAACCCACGGTGCTCTGCATTCATCCTCCACGGCGCCGGCATCATCGCACGGCACCGTTTCACCGGCTGTAAGAAGGAGAGGGGGAGCTAACAGGAAAGAAAGAAAAGCACGGCGTTGGCCAGAGACTCACATTCCATTCCATTCATTCATGTAAAAAAAAATACAGACAAACAAGTAGAGAGTATACATTCCGGCGCCGGCGTTGTCGCTCGGCCGCCGTTTCCATTAACAGAAGAATCCTATTACGACGAGAAAAGGGAAAGAAAATCACCGTGAGGGAGGGGAGGTGAGGCTCATATCATCGCCCCTCCCCTCCTTCACTTACATTCTGACAGGAAGAAGAGACTCCAAACGGAGCAGAGGGATTCGCCGGATATAACGCGGACAAACCCACCTCGATAGATAAGAACGGGCGTTCTTCTTCTCCGATTCCGGGAGACTCCGGTGGAGCGGGATGAGGGCCGCCGAGAGCTCGGGCAGAGAACCCGTCCGATCGAAGACACTCCTGGACCTCCCCCCTTTTTTTCTAATTCCCTTTTCTTTTCTTTTTGATTCCGCTCCCTCTTTTGATCGGATCTCCCTTGATCTCCTCTCTTCTTTTTTTTTTGTGAAGGCAGGGCATATATAGCCCTTTTGTTAAAACGGCGCGGTGGAGAGGGGCGCGTCGGGTCGAGGGCGCCGGGGAGCAGCCCCCCTTGCTTTTGGCGCGCCGGATTGACGGCGCCGGGGAACATCCCCTTTAGACTTTGCGCGCCGGATTGACGGCGCCGCTTAAAGCGGCGCCGTTTTAACCTGTTTGCCAGGCACGGCCAGGCCGGTGGGTCCGGGGATGGTTCCGGAGACTCCAGTTGACTGTTCCTCTCGTACTGGCTCTCGGGGAGCCTTGACGGGGGTGTTGACGAAGCTCTTGACGCGACGAACGGCCTTGATCAGAACTTCGTGTGCTTCCGGTCCGGACACACGGGTGTCCCGTCGGTACGACTTTCGGCACTGTGATTGGTGCCTCTCATCAAGACGGACCTGTGTCCGAAGCTTCCTTGCAGGATGGCATTGCATCCTGGGTAATTCCGCCTTGAACGGCGATCCATCGGCCGCTAATGGGCTCACTAGGGCGAGAAGCCGAACCCGTGTCGGGTGATCGGGATCTTCTTGCTGACAGAACCTCCGGCCCCTTGTTGTGGATGGCCGAGGGCATTCTTCCTCTTTCGGAGAATCATAAGGTAGACCGTCGTCCTTGATCGGACGTCGGATGTGGGGTAGCGGCATGACAGAGTCGATGCCGGATCATTGGGCAGGCTTGATCGCACTGCCGGTTGGTTGCGGGTTGACTTTGACTCTCCTGAGGTGAGGTCCCCGGTGTTCCCTTCAAGGTGGCTTGGGGCTTCGTCAGCTCGAGGGACCCTCGGTAAGTTGATTTTCATCGGCTTCTGTGCTTCAGTGGGCCGTATCATTCGTCTTTGCGGCTTGGTCGCCAGGGATCATATTTTGAGTGCCAACAAAACTTCAATGTCGCTGGATTGGATCGAACTGGTGTCTGGGCTGTGAACCTCTCCTCTCTTCTCTTTCTCTCGAGGTTTCTGCTAGAGGCTTCAGGGAAGCTCTTCACTCTCTCTTTTTCCCGCTCTCTTCTTGTTTAACTCTTCTCTAAGCAACAGTAGCGGTAGCAGCAACAAGCTCTTCACTCAAAGAGCTTCATATTTATAGAGGGAAGGGGGAAGACGTTTTTCCCTCCCAAATCCTGTCATCTGATTGGTTAGAGTAAAAGAAATGAGGTTCTTGTTCATAGAACTTTTCCAGATCTCTCTCCTTATTGTCTTGTGACAGGAAAGGACGGTCCTTTGTCCTAGGTGCTTTTCAGGGACGCACTCTGATTGGCTTGTTGCAAAAAGGAGGGTACCATGAAAAGTGACCTTTTCGAAAACTATTTTCTGACATATCTTCCTTCACAAAAAGGTGGTCTGACGGCCTCATGATGAAAAGGACAGTTCTTTGTCCTAGGATCTTTTCCAGACCTTGATTCGCGTGATTTAGGAGCTTGCGTCGTTGACTTCAGAAGAGGTTGCGTGTTTGAATCGAACGGGCGAAAGCTTTCATGTGCGTCGACACACTTTGCTCCATGCGTCGATGCAGCTTCCAGTTGACTTGAAATGCTGCGAGCGAGTCGAGTATGCGTCGACGTAGTGAAGGAGTTGCGTTGACGCATTGAGCCTTCCGCGTGGGTTATTGTGAGTTGAGCCATTGTGCGTCGACGCAATTAGGAGGGTGCGTCGACGCATCCTTTGAAAGATGTGTCCCAAGCGGTTTCTGGAGAGACCCCTGTGTCGACATATTGTAAAAACTGTGTCGACTTGACTGAAGAATATCGCCCGTTTGACAGTTGCTGGAGCTGACCCTGCGTCGACGCATTGAGATGCTTGCGTTGACGCACTCTTTGATGTGCGCTTGAAGCAGCTTCTGGAGACCGTTCGGAGTCGACGCATGCAAGAGCATGATGTTGCTGGAGTCGACGCTGCCTTGACTGTTCTTCTTGTGGGAAGGCGAGTCGACGCACTCATGAAGAGCGAGTTGACGCACTCATGAATACTTGTTGCTTTCCTCACATTTAGCCAATAAAGAAGATGTTTCAGATTTTTCAAAATAACTAGCCAATGACTTATAGTAGGACATCATCAAAATACAATGTACACGACATTCTCCCCCTTTTTGATGATGGCAACTATGAGTCATTGTGCTCACATTTTTGAAATTGAATTCAAGCAGCAGGTTTTGGCATGCATAAGAAAACACATCAAAAAATTTGAATTTATAAAGGATGCGTCAGGTCAGGACATGCAGTGGAGATGGGACCAATCATACTGTGATTTTTCTGAAAATTTCTAACTGTGACCCATTGATGACTTCTCCAAAGACTTCTCAGATTATGACTCATCGGTAACTTCTCCCCGTTTGACATCATCAAAAGACTAGGAGAGGTGTTCATAGATGTGGGGAGACAGGGAAAGAAGTTGTGGATATCAGTAGAAAGGTAGGAGGCTGAAATGGGAGTTCAGTGAGGGGATTCAAACCCAATACAGATTTCATTATTGTGCAAGACTGACTCCGAATTCAAACATTTTCCTCAAAAAGGCATTACATGGTTTGAATTTAATGATTGAGTGATTTTAAGGTAAATAACTGTAGAGGTTGTAGAGGCAAGGACAACAATAGGAGTGCCTGCTCACAGGATTGCTAGAGCTGAGGCACTGTGGCACACTAAAAGACCTTATCACTCAACTTGAAGCCTTTCTTATGCAAGCCCAGTGACTTTTCAAGATAAACTGCCATTAGCATTGAGGCCAAATAATTTGAAGCAGTGAAAGTCTACTCAATTAAGCACCTCTGGTTTTCAGTGGAAGGCACAAATTAACTATCTTATATAAGCTGACAGTCAGGTTGAACTGACACCTTTTGACGTGAAGAAGCACATTAGTTAGATGCAACCTTCCCAAGTTACTCAGTGCAGTTAACTATTCTGCCTCATTTTGACCAAAGATAGCTTGTCACCTCATGCCTTAGCCCACATCATTTCATTGGCGAAGGGGCACAGTTTCTCAGCAGACTGAAGCCATTGCTCTGTGGATATTTGCAACATTTTTTTTTAAAATGAATGAAACCAGAGCAGAGTTAGTTACAACACTACTTTTTTACGCGAACAACCTCACGTCTCAGGTGAAGTGTGCCCCGGTTACTCAGTAGGCCTTTGCCATTGCTCTGCATCAAGTGCTTCAGAGAGACTGAGATATCATGATTGTTTGAAGACAATGCTCAATGTGAAGTTAATCAACCAAAACATTACTGAACTCTCATAACCGGGCTAAAGGAGTACTAGGTTTTAGTACACTCAATGCCTCAACAATAGTAAGCCTGAAGAGGCCTTCCTTTAGCTTGCCACTTTTAGACCTCACAGAGTTATTACCCTTAAACCTTCAATTTATTGGAACAACCATGATGCTAGAAGCTAGAAGATCATTGTTTCAGGAATGTCAGTCATTGAAGAGCAGTGATTAGGCGTGAATCTCTCCCTGAATCAGAGTGTTTTGTGAGAGAATGGAGCACACTGTTGAACAAGGCAGTGAAGGGTTTAAGAGTCAAGATGAAGGATCACGGTTAAGCAGGAGCAGGTCGACTCAATTGGGCTGTGAGTTGACTCAATTCTGGAGTATGGCAAGAATGCAGGTCAAGGTCAATTGACTCACCAGATTTGAGGGAGTCGACACACACAGGAGGATGTGTCGACGCAGGTGACTAACCAGAACTTCATATGCAGCAGAAATAATGAGCCTGTCTCATAGAAATTCTACTAACTCCCTCAACCCATGGACTCTAGAACACTGTATGTGAGGACCTTTGGTACTTGGCGGAGTATCTTCTCACGCATAATGAGTGTTTTCAGACAGACTTTGTCTGCCCTTCCATACATCATCATTTTATACACCAGTGGGTCATTCACACACTAACAACCTACGACTCATGAAATAAACCAGATATGCACAATGGACTCCCCCTGACAAAAACATCTAGTGGACTCGCAGACTCACCTGACCTAAACCATGCATAATCAACAAGTAGGGGGTTTACACAAACCCAACTCTCTCCTTAGAGTTGAAAACCTTTCAGTGCTCAGAGATTTTGTAAAAATGTCTGCAATTTATTTTTCAGTTTGAATGAATTGCAATTCAAAGTTCTTTTTGCTGACCTCATCTCTAAGGAAGTGATGTCTTATCTCTATGTGTTTTGTTCTTGAGTGCTAGATGGGGTTCTTTGTTAAGTTGATGCCACTTGTGTTATCACACAATATGGGTGTGCATCCAAGATCTACACCGTAGTCTTGAAGTTGGTGTTTTATCCACAGCACTTGGGTCTCACAGCTCCCTGCAGCGACATACTCTGCCTCTGCAGTGGATAGGGCCACCGAGTGCTGCTTCTTGGAAGCCCAAGAAACTAGACACCCACCCAAATATTGGCAATAGCCACTAGTACTTTTTCTATCAAGCTTGCATCCAACATAATCAACATCAGTATAAGATATTAACTCAAAGCAGCATGATGCAGGAAACCACAGCCCTAAATCATGTGTGCTAGCAACATATCTTAAAATCCTTTTTACAGCAATCAAATGTGATTCTTTAGGATTAGCTTGGAATCTTGCACACAAACACACACTGAACTAAATGTCAGGCCTAGAAGCAGTGAGATATAAGAGAGATCCGATCATACCTCGGTATGTCTTGGGATCTACAGATTTACCGTTCTCATCTGCATTTAGAGATGCATTTGTTCCCATGGGCGTGGATATGTGTTTGACATCGTTCATTCTAAATTTCTTCAGAATTTCCAATGTGTACTTGGACTGATTTATGAAGAATCCATCCTTCGTCTGCATGACCTACAGTCCAAGAAAGAATTGGAGTTCACTCATGAGGCTCATTTCAAATTCCTTTGTCATTAGTTTAGCAAATTGCTTACACAAGTTTGAATCAGTTGAACCAAACACTATATCATCTACATATATTTGCACTATAATGATATGCCCATTCAAAACTTTTGTAAATAGAGTTTGGTCAACTTTACCTCTGCTGTAGCCCCTGCTGGTCAGATGTGCACTTAATTTGTCATCCAAACTCGAGGGGTTTGTTTTAGGCCATACAGTGCTTTATTTAACTTATAGACATGGTTAGGAAAGCCATCATGTTCGAAACCAGGAGGCTGTTCTACAAACACCTCTTCTTTTATTAAGCCATTCAGAAAAGCACTTTTGACATCCATTTGTTGAAGTTTTATGCCTAATGAGCATGCGAATGCTAATAAAATTCTGATGGCTTCTATTCTTGCTACAGGAGCATATGATTCTTCAAAGTCAATCCCAATCTCCTGATTGTACCCTTTTGCTACCAGTCTAGCGTTGTTTCTAGTGATCACACCATCCTCATCCAGTTTATTTCTAAATACCCATCTTGTTCCTATGATTGATTTGTCAATAGGTCTGGGAACTAAGGTCCACACTTTGTTTCTTTCAAATTGATTTAATTCATCATGTATGGCATTTATCCATGATTCATCAGTTAATGCTTCTTCAATATTTTTGGGTTCAATTTGGGAGACTAAAGCAATCAGATCATGAGCATTAACTTCCTTATAAAATGATCTTGTTCTAGGTGGGTCATGCAAGTTTCCAATGATATTTTGAGCAGGATGGTTTTTCAGAAACCTAATATTGTTTGATGACTCACCTTGCTCGGTTGACACTGACCTGATTAGCTGATTATTTTCTTTTACCTCTGCCGGCTCTTGTTCTTCTCTTGCCTGATCTTCTTTTGTTTCCAAAAATTCCCCATCTGCACCTTGATCCCTGTCATCATTAGATCTGTCAGATAATTCAGCTTCTTTAGCAAAGATGACATGAGGTGTCTCTTCTACAGTCTTATTTTTAGAATTGAAGACCCTATATGCTCTGGACCTATTCGAGTAGCCTAGAAAGATGCCCAAGTCACTCTTAGCTTCAAATTTATCAAGATCTATCTTGTCATTGTTATGAATGTAGCATTTTGATCCAAAAACTCTGAAATAAGCGAAGTTGGGCTTCTTACCTTTGAGTAGCTCATAAGGGCTTTTCTTATGTTTGGGTCTTACCATGGCCTGATTGATGATATAGCATGCTGTGCTGACCGCCTCTGCCCAAAATCTCCTTGGCAGTTGGCTCTCTACCAGCATGGTTCGAGCTATCTCAACTATGGTTCGGTTCTTTCTCTCCACAATGTCATTTTGTTCTGGAGTCTTGGGAGAGGAAAACTTGTGAGTTAGGCCCACTTGATTGCAGAATTCAGTAAATGAGGAATTGTCAAATTCTCCTCCATGATCTGATAAGATGGTGCAGATTCTGAACTTTCCTTCCTACTTCACTTTTTTGAAGAAATTCTGAAATTCAGATAAGACATCATTTTTGTGAGATAAAGAGAAAATCCAAGTGAAGCGGGTGAAGTCATCAACTATAACATACCGAAATCTTTTTCCACTCAGGTTGGCTGTCTTGGTTGGACCAAACAGGTCCATATAAAGCAGTTCTAGAGGCTTTGATGACATGGGTTCAGATCTAAGTTTAACTGATTTTCTTGTTTGTTTTCCTAGGGAACATGCTTCACAAGTTTTGGTGATGTGGTTAAATAACAATTTAGGTAATCCCTTGACCATATCATGTTTGACAAGATCATGCAGCACACGGAAGCTCACATGCCCTAGTTTTCTATGCTACTGTTGACCCCATAAAATATTCAGATATTCAGAAATTACTCTGGAGAAGAAAAGTACATATGATTAACAAGGGCTCAAGGGAAATGGGCATGCAGTTCTTGTTGTAGCAGAAGGTGCAGGGCAGGGGCTCATCACTGAAAGCATGCATTCGATGGATGTGCATGATCCATTTGGAAATGAGCTTTTCTATGATGGTGGGTTGTGGCTGTCTCAGAAGATAAAGGAGCATCCTAGAAAGAAATGAAAGATGGTGATAAACCTAAAATGCATAGATCCAACATATATGATTCATGCAACTCCGAGCAATACATCTGACAATGGGTACTGTACACTTCTGGCTCATAGTGCCATTCATGGTGCAGTGGCAGGTTATGCAGGCTTCACTGTTGAACTTATGAATGGAAGACATGCTTATACACCATTCTATAAGGTGACAGAGACCCAAAAGGATGTAATTTTGCACTATTCTTCGAGTATAAAGGGGTTGAAATTAAGTGTTTGGGAAATGTATATGCATATATGTCTATTGGAAGAACTGACAAGTGTCAAACACCCACATCCTTGCATAACAAAAGTCCAAGGAAGAGATCCTCCTCCGTACAAGCCAAAAAAACCAAAGAGAAGTACCACGGGTTGAAATGGAATTTTTTAAGACCGTACACCATCCTTTTATAGTGAAAAAAGACCCAAGGCAGCCCCCTCCGGACTTACTAGGCCGGAGGGAAACCTCTCCGCCCAGCAAACAGGCCGGAGGGCCTCCCCAGCTCAGCAAACAGGCCGGAGGGAGGGGGCCGCCGCCCTGCTGCAGGCCGGAGGGCCTGCCTCCGCCCAACACAGGTCGGAGGAGGCCCCTCCGCCTTGTTGCAGGCCGGAGAAGCCCTCCTCCGCCCATGGCCCTTGCGTTTAAAAAAAAAAAGGAAAGAAGAAGGGAGAGAAAGAAATAAAACTGCAGTAGAAGAAGAAGAAAGGACAGGGAGGAGAAGATTGAGAGTCTACCTCTTGGGATTCCACCGGAGAGAGGGACAAAGAAGCTCCTCCGCCCCTCCTCCAAGCTACTATAAGAAGAGGCCTCCACTAGAAGAGAGGGGAGAAGACATCAAGAAGAACAAGAAGACCACAGTCGCAAGGGAGAAAGAGCAACAGCAGCAGCAGATCCTGCGAAGAAGAGAAGGCAGCGCAGGGGAGAGTTTGTTTTTTTGGGAAGTTGTCTCCTTTGAGAAGGGGTATGGTCACCACAAAAAAGGCCACCCCTGGGAGTTCCAGTCACCTCCTTTGGGAGTGGTGACCCTAAGAAACTCCTCATCTAATGCTATGAAGAAGTTACAAAATGCATGGTGCTCCATACGCAGCTGTATATGGGAAATTCCCTGTGCTGCAGATTTCTAAATTTATGTGGAGCTGAATATGGGAAATTCCCTGTCCTGCAGATTTCTAAATTTATATGGAGCTGTATATGGGAAGTTCCTTGTGTTGCAGATTTCTAGATGGGAAATTTATATGGAGCTGAATATGGGAAATTCCCTATGCTGCAGATTTCTGAATGCCTGTATTGCAAGTTTTCCATCTGAAAATCAGTAAAAATGCCTGTGCTGCAGATGGAGAGAGACACGAAGGAAAGTAGCAACGCACAGCATATAAAGGAGGTTTTTTGAAGAGTAGGCTCAAGCAGCAGACATGTGGTCACCACAGCTGCTGTACACTGCAGTCCCAGGAGGGCCAAGTTATAGCAGGAGGCAACAGTCCCGTACAGTAGGCCTGTAGTCACCATAGTGCTAGGAATTTTGGAAGTTGACTCCTTAGGAAGGGGTGTGGTCACCACAAAAAAGCCCCCCCCCCTCGGTGTTCCAATCACCTCCTTTGGGAAAGGTGATCTTAAGAAATCTTTCACCCCTGTAAATGATCATGGGCTTCTAAATGCTTGCAGCATCTGAAATCATATCATCTAACAAATTGCAGCATTTGAAATCATCCAAAGCACAAATGAAGATGGACTCTGAAATCATCCAAAGTACAAATGAAGATGGGATGGATTGCAGCATTTGAAATCATCCAAAGCACAGATGAAGATGGAGAATGGCCTTATGCAAATTCTGTGAACCTTATGCAAATTCAAAGATGGCCCTATGCAAATTCTTAGATGGCCTTATTTGCATTCAAATTCTCAGATGGCCTTATGCAAATTCTAAGATGGCCTTGTGCTTACTGCATTTTGAGAGTAACATTCAGATGGCCTTATGCTTATTGCATTTTTGAAACGGCCTCATGCTTATTGCATTTGAAATCATTCAAAGATAGAATGAAGATGGTGTTACAAATTAAATTGCAAGTCTTACAAAATTGTATAAATGTCTCCGATGACGAAAAAAATGCATAAACGTCTCCGATGAAAGGAAAACCGCATAAATACCCCCGGTGGGCAGAAATTTTCAGAAATACTGCCGGTGGGTAGAAAATTGCAGAAATACCCCGATGACGGAAAAATTACTAAAATACCCCCGATGGTGGGAAAATACAAAAAGACCCTGAAATATCAGAAAATTACGAAAATACCACATTTGTGGGAAAGCTGCATGAAAGTCATTGTTCAGTCTAGAAACTACACAAAGTTCACAGTTTGTCTCAAAATCACCAAAGAATGCTCTTGTTCTGGTTGGCGCCGTCGTTTACACGA
This sequence comes from Amorphophallus konjac, assembly GCA_022559845.1. Lineage (NCBI taxonomy): Eukaryota > Viridiplantae > Streptophyta > Magnoliopsida > Alismatales > Araceae > Amorphophallus > Amorphophallus konjac. Next base: position 342,844,351 of record CM040123.1, on the reverse strand, counting down.
CTCGGTGGAGCGAGACCACGCCCCTTCCTTGAAGTGGCGTGCGCTCTCCTGAGTTCGACTTATAGCTAACCATCCAAATCCATGTATCTTTTTATAGCCAAGGGCTATCATGTCCGGAAACTCAGAAATTGATGAAATTGCAAATAAACCCTGAAAAGTCAAGAAAATTCATACTCAGAATACCCAAGAAGTCAAGAAGTGACGGGGTTATCTCCGAGAAGTCAAAATGGCAGATATGCTCAAGAAGTCAAGAAGTGACGGGGCTATCTCCGAGAAGTCAAGAAATGTCAAATATATACCCTAGAAGTCAAAATGGCAGATATGCCCGAGAAGTCAAAGTGGCAGATATGCCCAAGAAGTCAAGAAGTGACGGGGTTATCTCCGAGAAATCAAGAAATGTCAAACATATGCCGAAAAGTCAAGAAATGGCGAAACTATCTCCAAGAAAGTAAGAAATTACCAGAACATCCCAAAGTTTGGGGAAAAATGCAAAAATACCATGATGGAGGGAAAACCACAAATATACCCCGCCTCAGGCGGGAATGTCCTTTATGGACACCAAGGCAACTTAAGAGTCCAATTACAATCAAAAGAGTGATTATGGCCATGAAGCAACTCCGACGGACCGGCAGTGATCATCTTGGCAATTCAATGGTCCGATCTTGACGAAATTCAAGTCCAACCGTCTGATCACGGGACAAGAGTAAATTTAATGACCCGATCAGGGTGAAAGCAAGTTCCAAGATCTAAATGTTGACTGAAGTAAATTCAAAGGCTCTGATTGCGACCGGATGCTATCCTGGAGACCCGATTATACAATCGGGATCATATGTAAAGATCTTGAAGAACCGATTGTAATCCCAATTATCTATGTTCAAGAAATGAAGTCTTTAAATTTCTTTGCAAGAGTATGTACCCGTACTGGGCGATCGTCAAGATTATTTATGTCACAACGTATAGAGGCAAAAGGCGTTCTTCGACAGTTAATCAAAGGTGTTCGGACTTGTACCGATGTAAATTAACACTGACTTCGATCGGTGGGGAAAAGTCCAATACACGAACCCTAAATCGTCTGATAAACCCAAAAAGCGCGGAATTAACGAATATGTCAAAATATATGACATATTCATCCAGCGAAATCGGATGTCCGAAAATTCCGCGTGTAAATAGCTACAATCATGCGTTCTCAGATTGGTTGGCAGTTAAGCACAAGGTTTTATTAAAAGACTTATTTAGATCTACCATGTATACATTATTGACTCTATGACCCAAGAACTTGACTTCATCAGATCCTACTTCAAAGATTTGACATTTATTAGAATCAAACAAGACTTTGTGACCTCGGTCACACAACTGACTAATACTCAGGAGGTTGTGTTGCAAACCTTCAACTAGCATGACATTTTCAATGGAGTTTTCAGAGTCCTTACCTACTATTCCTGATGCAATTATTTTTTCCTTATCTTTTCCTCCAAACTTCACCTGTCCGGACACCATCTTGATTATCTGATTGAATTTTCTTCTACCTCCCGTCATGTGCCTTGAGCAGCCACTGTCCAAGTACCATTTGTTGTGGTCGGCTGTCAGGTATTACTGCAATCACAATTCAAGTAGAAGGTTTTGGAACCCAAGCAAATTTGGGTCCACATACACTGTTGAAGGCATTCAACAGAGATTTTGGAATTCAAATTTGCTTAACATGTCTCTTTTGATTCAAAGAACAATGGTTGCTGGTGTGTCCAATTTTGTTGCATGTGATGCAGACAGGTTTTGCAGAATTCATGAAATATGAATCAGATTGTGGTCTTGATTTTTGGTTTCTAAATGTGTTGAATTGGGTATGGAAGGTACCTAAGTTTGGCTGACTGTAGGTCCTTTTATAGACGGGTCGGCCAAGGTTCTTCCTGGAATCAAAAGCTCAGTTGCATCGACGCAGCTCCTTGGTGCGTCGACCTGGCTGTCCAGTTGGTCTTGGTTGAGCAGCGGTGCGTCGACCTGGTTGTCCAGTGCGTCAACCTCAGGGTTCAGTGTGTTTGCTGTAACCAGCCTGTCTATTGCTTCTTTGATTCTCGATGTTTTGTCCTTTGCCTTGAAAGTTCTGAGTTTTGCTTGTTCTGGGCTTAGGGACATCCTTCCTTGTTGGTTCTTCGGTTATTAATTTTCCTTTCCCCTTCTCAGGACAGAATGAAATGATCTTTAGTTTAAACTCCTTTTTCTCAGTGGGGTTGAACCCCAACCCTTCTTTTCTGAAATTTACCCGGGTGCCTAAGATGGCGTCTAGGTTGGACTTATCCTGGGTCATTTTTCTAGGACAGTCTGCTTGTCCTTCAACTCATCTTCAGCCCTCTCAAGATTTTTCTACATTTCATTATTCACGGCTTTTATGGCTTCATATTTTTCAAGGCTGAGTTGGTTTTCTTTTTCACATTCCTGACAACTTAGTTTAAATTGATCTAGCTGTTTTCTAAGATTGTCATTTTCATCTTTTATGCTTTTCAGTTCTGAGCAGTTGGATCCAGATTCCTCGATTTGCTTTCTTAGTTTTTCATTCTCAACTTTTAGAATCTCCAGATTCTTGGTGATTGGATTATAATGAGCTAAAGCATTAATTTTCTTTTTCAACTGTTTATTTTCTTTCTTATAGATCTCGTATTTTTCAAATAGTTCAATATACGCATCCTCCCATTCTTCAATTGAAAAACTTTCAAAGGGAGAGTTTACCGGATCATGAGCTAAAGCATTAATTTTCTTCTTCAACTGTTTATTTTCTTTCTTATAGATCTCGTATTTTTCAAATAGATCAGTATACGCATCCTCCCATTCTTCAATTGAAAAACTTTCAAAGGGAGAGTTTACTTGATCCTCTTCTTCATTGGCCATTAAGCATAGGTTGTCCTCATCCTCATCTGCAGAAGATCTTTCATCTTCCCCCTCATCGTCGCTCCAAGTGCAAACCATTGCCTTGGGGTTCTTTCCCTTGACCTTGGTCATCTTCTTGAGCAGCTCGGGGCATTCTCCTCGCATATGCCCGAACTTCCTGCATTGGTAGCATAAAACTTTGTCAGATTTCTTTGCTTGTTCATGTTTAGGATTGGAAACTCTACTTACCTGTGGGGACCGTCTCTTCCTGTGGAATTTACCTCTTGATAAGAATTTTTTAAACCGCCTGGTGAGTAAGGCATGATCACCCAGGCTCTCCTTATCATCATCTTCTTCTTCTTCCTCATTGGACTCATCGGTGCTTTCCGAGACTCTGAGAGCTATTGTCTTCTTTTTTTTATGATCTTCTTCGTTTCTTTTCAAGTTAAGCTCATATGTCATGAGCGATCCTATTAATCCATCAACTGTCATAGCTGACAGGTCTTTTGAGTCTTCAATCACTGTGGCTTTTGTGTGCCACTCCGGTGTGAGAGATCTTAGGATCTTTCTTACAAGCTCACTGTCAGAATACTCTTTACCCAACGATTTCAGACAGTTTGTTAATTGAGTGAGTCTGGCGTACATCTCAGAGATAGATTCATTTGGTTTCATTTTGAACATTTCATAATCAGATATTAGCATGTTGGCCTTGGTGGCATTTATCTCAGATGTTCCCTCGTAGATCAGCTGCAATCGATCCCACATTTCCTTTGCTGATTTGCAAGTTGACACTCTGGAGCTCAGTGGGATGGATGGCACATTGCATCACGTTCATTGCACTCCAGTTGACAGTGGGCTTCTTTATCTGGTCTGCAGTCCAGGTGTCCTCATCTTCAGGGAGTTCATAAGGACCTTGACTGACTACCCTCCAGATCAAATGATCCTGGGCACGAAGGAAAACTTCCATTCGATTTTTCCAATGTGTAATTTGCCCCATCAAAGAATGGGGATCGATTGACAGAATGGCCCTCAGCTATGAGGCTACGAGGGACGTTTCCATCAGATCTCCCTTGGTCGTTGGACCACATTTTCAGGGAACCCTCACTGATACCAATTGATGAGTGGTATGAGTGGATCTAGAGGGGGGGGGGTTAATAGATCCCCACTATTCAATTATTTAGCCACAAAAAACTTTCAGAAAGATAGCAAAGAGAAGACCGAATGAACTCGTTTAAGCACCTCAAACTCGGCTATAGACCAGAAGTGTTGTTCAAGAGAAGTAGATTGTGAGATGCACCAATTGGATATTTGCACCTGTGAAGAAGGTAGAAGAGATGGAATACACCACAGCAAGCAAAGGCTCAGGGATTTTTAGGTGGTTCGGCTGCTATCTAGCAGACCTACGTCCGTCCCTCACCAACCAGGTGAGATTTTCACTTCTGGCCAAGAAGAACACACACACACACACGGAACTAATCCGCTACACACGCTGTCAAACAGCTTGCATGAGGAAAGCGTTTCTCAACACACACACGGCTGCTCAGCAGCCAACATACACTCCGGTCCCTGAAATAGGGTACCGGAAAAACGCTGAGGAAACTCATTAATCACACATCGAAAGGTTAAGAAAAGAAACGAGAAACAACAAAGAAAAACTCCAAATAAGAAAAAGCTGCAATGTAGCTTCTGATGGAAATCAGAGGGCTGAACACAGAGGATGTAAACTTCAATGTCGCTGGACTAGATCGAACTGGTGTCTGGGTTGCGAACCTCTCCTTGCTTCTCTTTCTCTCGAGGTTTCTACTAGAGGCTTCATGGAAGCTCTTCACTCTCTCTTTTTCCCGCTCTCTTCTTGTTTAACTCTTCTCTAAGCAGCAGTAGCGGTAGCAGCAGCAAGCTCAAAGAGCTTCATATTTAGAGGGAAGGAGGCATACGTTTTTCCCTCTCAAATCCTACCATCTGATTAGTCAGAGTAAAAGAAATGAGGTTCTTGTTCATAGAACTTTTCCAGATCTCTCTCCTTATTGGCTTTGTGACAGAAAAGGACGGTCCTTTGTCCTAGGTGCTTTTCAGGGACGCACTCTGATTGGCTTGTTGCAAAAAGGAGGGTACCAGGAAAAGTGACCTTTCCGAAAACTATTTTCTGACAGATCTTCCTTCACAAAAAGATGGTCTGACGGCCTCATGATGAAAATGACAATTCTCTGTTCTAGGATCTTTTCCAGACCTTGATTCGCGCGATTTAGGAGCTTACATCGTTGACTTCAGAAGAGGTTGCGTGTTTGAATTGAACGGGCATAGTTCAGACGAAAGTCTTCATGTGCGTCGACGCACTTAGCTCCATGCGTCGACGCAGCTTCCAGTCGACTTGAAATGCTGCGAGCGAGTCGAGTATGCGTCGACGCAGTGAAGGAGTTGCGTTGACGCATTGAGCCTTCCGCGTGGGTTATTGCGAGTTGAGCCATTGCGCGTTGACGCAGCTGGGAGGGTGCGTCGACGCATCCTTTGAAAGATGCGTCCCAAGCGATTTCTGTGAGAGACCCCTGTGTCGACATACTGTAAGTCGACTTGACTGAAGAATATCGACCGTTTGACAGTTGCTGGAGCTGACCCTGCGTCGACGCATTGAGATGCTTGCGTCGACGCACTCTTTGATGTGTGCTTGAAGCAGCTTCTGGAGATTGCTCGGAGTCGACGCATGCAAGAGCATGATGTTGCTGGAGTCGACGATGCCTTGGCTGTTCTCCTTCTTGTGGGAAGGCGAGTCGACGCACTCATGAAGAGCGAGTCGACGCACTCATGAATGCTTGTTGCTTTCCTCACATTTAGCCAATAAAGAAGATGTTTCAGATTTTTCAAAATAACTAGCCAATGACTTATAGTAGGACATCATCAAAACACAATGCAAACAACAGGGTCAACTCCATCTCTTGCATCAAGGTGATAGAGCTCTTCTTCTCTGTAGATGAGGAGATTAAGGACCAGGCGAGAGTGTTTTACTCTAGATTGTTCACGGAGGACGAGTACTGTAGGCCGATGATTGCAGCTGATCTTTTTCTCCTCCTTTCTCCCGAGGAGAGGAATGCTATCTCCCAATCCTTTTCAGAGGTGAAGGTCCACCAGGCGGTCTTCTCTCTTGCAGGTGATAGAGCCTTAAGACCGGATGGCTTCTCACTGGCCTTCTTTCAGAAGTGTTGGGAGGTTATCAAAGGTGATTTGCTAGCAACTGTGAAGGAGTTTCAGGAGGGGAGAGCTCACTTCGGGGTATTAATAAAACCCCCTCCTGGTGCTCATCCCTAAAAAGGTGGGTGTTTAAGAATTTCAAGACTTTATGCTCATTAATTTGCTGAATGGAACTTACAATATCATCACCAAGGTACTAGCAGGGAGGTTGGTCACTGTCATGGACAGACTGGTCAGTCACTTTCAGGGAGTATTTATTAGGGGGAGGCACATACATGATAACTTCTTGGTGGCGCATGAGTGTCTGTTTGTTATGAAGCACCAAAAGAGGAAAGTGGTGGTTCTGAAGCTTGATTTTGAGAAGGCTTATGACAGGATTAATTGGTAATGTCTTTTTGACGTGTCGGACAAGATGAGCTTTGGGGACAGGTGGATTGGTTGGGTCAAGGCATGCATCTATTCGGCTACCTTTGCGGTTCTAGTTAATGAGAAACTATCTGCTTGGTTCCACAGTGGTCGGGGGCTTCGTCAAAGGGAACCTATGTCTCTTCTTCTTTTTGTGTTTCTGGGTAGTGTTTTGAGCAGGGTGTAGCAGAGGGCCGAGGCTGCTAGTTTGATAAGAGGTTTTCAGGTGGACAGAGGTGGTCCAACCCTTAATCACTTGCATTATGCAGATGATATCATTTTGTTCTTTGATGAGAGTGAGCAATTGTCTTTCATGGCTAGGTTCTTATTGGAATTGTTGGAGGAGGTTACTAGCCTTAAAGTTAACTTCAACAAAAGCCTTCTTATTAGGGTGAACATGGAGGATAGGCCTCTTTTGAGGGCGGTTTGCTTGTTGGGTTGTAAGATTGGTGAGTTCCCAGTCTTCTACTTGAGTCTCTCTCTTACCCCAGGCTCTCTTCGGTGTGGAGATTGGCGTCTCATCATCTAGAGGTACGAGTCTAGGCTATAATACCCTGGATCCTTCGAATCGGAATTGGAGAGCTTTCGGAGCAATTTTGCAGATCCCGTGTGGAGTTTGGCCTGTGAATCAATTTTTCGGACTGTTCTATCTTCGGATCCCCGTGGAGGGTGAGCCGTTGATATTTCGGACTCCGGGATGCTGTAGGTGGATTGTGCTCTTTCCGAGGATCGCGGAGGTTATTTTTTCGTATTTTTCTGATTTTATGACATTTCGAGCCAAAAATCGGATTTCAGAAATATTTGTAATTTCTTTTTTTCTTTTCTTTTTAACCCTCACCTCATCCCTCTCTCTCACGTCTCTCACTCTCTCCCTCCGTTCTCTCTCCTCTCTTCCCCTTCTCCTCGGGCGGCCGACCGTGGCGGAGGTGGACGAGGCGGGGACACTGTGGAGATGACAAGGAGAGTGATGGCGCGAGGAACGAGGCGTGGCGTTGGCGCGATCCCGTTCCGTGGATTCGAAGTCTTGGCAGGGTTCGTGTGATGTTTTTGGCATGGATTTGGCCTTTTCGACGCGCGAGATCGTCGGTGGAGGTAGGGGGATGGATACTCTACCTTTGTCCTGCATTCCCTCGCGATTTCATGCCGATTGGCGCGAATATGAGTGGGTTTTTCTATTTTAAGGGCAATTGCATGTTTTGGGGGTGTGAGGCGAAATCGCGTTTCTGGTTTAAATGCTAGAATTCGAACCCCTGGGATGTCGGGATTCGATTCCCGTCAATTTGACTATATTTGTGCGCGATTTGGGGCCGATATGAGGCCGAACGTCCATGCGAGTCATTTTAGGGCATTTGGATGAAATCGCCCGTTTCTTTGCCGTTTTGTGATTTTCTGGATTCCTTCCGGCTTGTGGAAGGTTGGTAATGGGTGTATGAATGTTTCCCCGTCGTTTGGGAACGATTGGGGCGTAGAATCATCAGGTTTTGAGTGTTTCTACGGATTTCGGATCGGAGGCAAGACGCGGTCGACCCAGGAACCGCGTTCTGCTCTCAGTCGTAATAGCGGTCCGGTTGGAACCGTGTTCTCTTTTTTTCGTACTGTAGGTAAGGCGGTTGAAGTCGCAGTCGGCGATCAACTGCTACTTCCTAGTAGCGGTTGGGGTGAATCCGCGTCTTGTGAAACCCCCGTTGACAGCGGTTTGATGTTATCCGCTTTCAGCCTACTTCTGTAACTCTATTAGAAGGCAGTCTACTGGGAACCGCTACTTGATGATAGCGGTTATCCGTCAACTGCGTTCTGGTCGGCGTCGACTCCACTTCATGCAGCGTCGACTCCATTCTTTGAATTAGGTGTTTTTCCGTTCATGGGCAGGAGGCGGTCTGCACCTAACCGCGTCCTGGAAGAAGCGGTCATTTGGCAACTGCGGTCTTGTTCCCTCGCAAGAAGTGGTTTGGTTTTAACCGCGTCTTGGTTCTGCTTGTAGAAAGCGGTTTGTTGACAACCGCGGCCTACTTGCTTTATCTGTTTTGGTCTTGGATCGACTCGTTTGTGATCCTTTGGTCGACCTTTGACCTTATGAATGTCTTGAATGCCTCGTGAGGGCCAAGACTGTGTTTTTGGATATTCAGATCAATCGCCGTTTCTCGATCAACGTGCCCAAGTGATCTAGAGGGTCAGGATGATCCTACTTGCTTGGATTTTCTATTATGCTAGATCGAGTTATCGTGTCTTTGCGTAGGTGCGAAGGACTGTCCTCGCACAGTGCAAGGTTCTTCGAATAATGATCTTGACCTAGGGACTAGGTTGATTTGTCGGCTTGCTGTCGCTTTGTGCGACGATCTTGACCCGAGTCGTGTGACTCAAGGATCGTTGTGTTAGCAGGTCTAGTTGACTGCCCTGAGTCTGGTGGCATTGTGCTACCTTGCGTTCCGAGCTACTGGGGACAGGTGCGTGTGTTACATGTCTATACTTCGGTGCTTTTGTCTCGAGAGTCTCTACGTCGAGTGTTTAACCCACTAGTCGTAGCCTGACGACTCTAGGGTTCGGCCCACCTGGGAGATGTGGCGGGGCAGTCCTGATATACGGTTTTTAGGCTAGTTTTCGTGGGCCCCCTTGCCTTGCCGTTAGAGTTCGACGAGGGGGGGGGGGGAACTAGCTAGAGGCCTGGTTCAAGGCATTGAGTCTGTGTGTGCACAGATAGTCAGGGGTCTTGGACCTGCGCTGACGAGCGTGACCTTGACTAGTTCTTGTTGTTGTTCCTTGGTTACTTGTACAGTGTTTCAGTTTTCGCCTGGGGCGAGAAGGGAGATAGTTGAGGCGCAGATTAAGACGTCAGTGGACGTATCTGGTCTTTTCTTCTAGTGGGCGAGTACTCCTAGCACTTGACAGCGTGAGCCTCCTGACACTCGTGGTTTGGTCTACGTCTGCAATGACGTAATTCCTCAAGTCGTTCTTGTGTTCTTTCGACATTAAGGTCTAGGGTGCCGATAGAGGATTACCGTGGTTCTACCCGTAGACAGTGTAGGAGGCACGACAGTGGAGTCGTGACCCTTTTGGGCTGCGTAGGTCTTAGTGAGGCCTTTGTCTGTTTCCATAGGCCTTCACGATAGGGATTTTGTGATTTGTTGATGGTTCGACAACTCCCGACCATGTGAGATCGGGGCTTGTTCTTTTGTTGCCGTTAGGAGTAGTTAGAGGGTCGAGGTTTTATCGGCTGCCGTGTTTCTATTCAGTACGACTTTCCTCTCTTTACTTTTACTGTTCCCACTCCTGTTACTGTTACTGTTGTTCTTGTTTTTAGCACTGCTGTTACCGTTGTTCTTTCGTGGTGGGGATCTGCGGGACCTTTACTGAGCCAATGAGATGAGACTCACCCCTGTCTTTTCAGGTGTACCAGTTTCTCCTCGTGGTTCGGAGGCGCAGTGCGGTGATTCTTAGTGCCAGCTTTGCCAGTGTCGGGCTACCCCCGACTTCAGAGTACGTTTCTCTTTCCTGTGGACTGTACTTTATTTTGGACTGGACTCTGTTAGCTCTGTTAGCTGCTGTAGTTAATATGTTTAATTGAAAATGTAATTTTATTCCTGTTAATTTAACATTCCTGATCATAGTGATATAATTGTTTCCTACTTTATTTGAAATTTCAATGTACCCTCCACACACCTTTCTAACCCTTCGGAGCCTTACAGCTCTTGGGTGACGTCGCAGGATCCAAGTGGTATCGGGTTTACCCGGTATCCGGATGCTGGGTCGTTACACAGGCTGTCTGGTTGGAAGACTAGAGCTTTATCTTATGGGTGCAGATTGGTTCTATGTAGATCAGTGTTGGATATTCTCCCTACTTATTTTCTTCCTATGTTGCGCATCCTGCATATGGTGGCGAAGAAGATTGATTCTATCCAATGCAGATTCTTTTGGTATTGCAGTGGGGGGAGGTGCAGGGTTGTCATGATATAGCATGTGGAAGGTTGGTCACTAGCAAGGAAGAGGGAGGATTGGGGATCAAGAATATCATGGACTTCAACTTAGCTCTCTTGTGTAAGTGGTTGTGGAGACTAGGGTATGGTGAGCAGGGGTTGTGGACTTAGTTGATCAGGCAGATGTACTTTGACAGGAGGAAGATTTGGGATTTAGCTCCTACTCCTTTTCACAAGACCTCTCCTCTTTGGTTGGATATCCTCCCTTGCAGGGATGTTATTGTCTCCGGTGTCCGGGTCCTACCCAGAAAAGGTGACAGGTGCCTTTCCTGGAAGGACAGGTGGTGTGGAGACCTCACTTTGGAGGCTTTGTTCCCTAGCCTCTTTGTGATTGTAGCGGACCCCCTGGGATTAGTTGCTCAGGCTTTTAACTCCCTCTTGCCAGGAGGCGTCTAGGCACTGACCTTCAGGAGGGACCTCAGACAAGAGGAGATGGTGTAGTTTCATGACATTCTTTCTTTCCTTCTATCCTTTCATCCTCGGCCTGACAAAGAGGGTGAGTGGATGTGGAGGTGGGAAAAGAAAGGGTCCTTTACAGTTAGATCAATCTATGGAGTTATTTCGGATGGAGGTGTTCGTCACAGCCTTCATGATCAGGTGTGGAGATCGAATATCCCGTTGAAGGTGGAGCTTTTGGCCTGGAGGATCTCGCATCTGAGACTATCGGCTTGGGACAAGTTGTGTCGTTTCCTTCCGGACATTCAGTCAACCTGTTGTCTTTGTGGTGAGGACGACGAGACACTAGACCACATGTTTTTAGGTTGTTCCTACTTACATGGGGTGTGGAGGGAGCTTGATAGGAGGACTTGCTGCACCATCGGCCAGCACAGTTATGTTCATCACCGGTTTGTACATTGCGACGGGCCTCATCAGGAGTGACGAGACAGTGTGGTGACTCATCCTTCATGCCACTCTGTGATCGTTGTGGGGAGAGCAGAACAATCAGATTTTCAAGAGAGTCTCGTGCCAAGAACACGGTTGTATCTTTTTGTTTGTGATAAAGGAATGGGCTGCTGTTTTTTATAATGTGAATTCCCTTCTTTTTTTGGCTGTTTGGGGGGCTAGGTTGACTCACACCGCCTTGGTGTAGCCTTCTCTTGTATAGTGATTTTTTGGGGTTGCCATTATCTAAGGTTGTGACAACTGATACTTGTACATTCCTCTTTCATTTTATACATTAATGGTACTATACACTTTCAAAAAAATAACGTAGTTATATATAAAGAGGAAAACAAAAAGGATCGTCAAGCCTAATGTAAAAAAGACATGGACTGAGGAGTCCTACTTGTGCATTATCTAAGCCATTCATTTTATGTTCACTTGATACCGATGATTCTACAGACAGAAGCATATGATTTTGAGTATGTAAATTATAAAGCAATTTTGGGAGGCTATTGATAGTTTGATCCAAAATATCCCGAGTGAAGAGAGAATCTTTATTGGAGGGGATCTTAATGGTCATGTGAGTAAAGATAATAGAGGCTATGAGAGGATTCATGGAGGGCTTGGTTTTGGCAATAGAAATGATATGGGTTACACTATTCTTGATTTTGCTATGGCCTATAATCTAGCTATTACTAATACCTTCTTTAAGAAGAGGGACGAACACTTAATAACATACAAGAGTGGAACACATATAAGTCAAATTGACTATTTTCTCATTAGGAAGGTCGATAGAGTTTTATGTAAAGATTGCAAAGTTATTCCTGGTGAGAGTCTAGCCCCTCAACATAGGTTGTTAGTAATGGATGTCACTATCCCTAAATTCAAAAGAAAGATCATTATAAATAATTATTCTAAGATTAAATGGTGGAATTTAAAAGGTAAAAGTTTAGAAATATTTAAAAATCATCTATTAAAGGAAAATATTTGGAATTTAGAACAAGAAACTAATGTAATGTGGAATAATGTTACTAATTGTATAACGAGGGTTGTAAAATAACTCTTAGGCGAATCTAAAGGTAAAAAGAATTTAGAAAAAGAGACTTAGTGGTGGAGTGAGGAAATCCAAAATACCATAAGAGTAAAAAAAGAATGTTTTAAAGTTTGGCAAACTAACAAAAATTATCAAACCCTAGAAGCCTATAAAATCGCTAAAAAGAGAGCTAAGAAAATAGTTAGCGAAGCTAAATCAAAGGCATTTGAAAATTTATATAATAAATTAGGAACCCGAGAGGGTGAAAAGGACATATTTAAACTTGCTAAATTAAGAGAAAGGAAAACTAGAGATTTAGATCATGTTCGGTGCATTAAAGGTGAAGATCAAAGGGTTTTAACTAAGGATCTTGAGATTAAAGGGAGGTGGCATAGCTATTTTCAGAAGTTACTTAATGGAGATTGCGTCAAGGATTTATCTTTAGAAGGTACCCAAGAGTCCACAATATTTGATAAATATCAATATTTCAGGCGTATTAAGATGTCAGAAGTGGAGGATACTTTAAGGAAAATAAAAGTGGGAAAGGCCTTAGGACTAGATGGCTTGCCTATTGAAGTATGGAAAGGCCTAGGAGATATTGGTATTCAGTGGCTAACTAAATTTTTTAATAAAATTTTAAAGGAACGGAGAATGCCAGAAGTTTGGAGAAAAAGTGTTGTAGTTCCTTTCTATAAAAACAAAGGAGATATTCAAAGTTGTAATAATTATCGTGGAATTAAGCTTATGAGTCATACTATGAAACTTTGGGAAAGAGTAATTGAAAAACGCCTCCGATGTATGACTCCTGTATCGGAAAATCAGTTTGGTTTTATGCCGAATAGATCTACTACAGAAGCTATTTTCTTACTACGGCAGTTAATGGAGAAGTATAGAGAGATGAGAAAGGATTTGTATATAGTTTTTCTTGATTTAGAGAAGGCGTACGATCGAATACCGAGAGAATTGATTTGGTGGACATTAAGAAAGAAAGGAATCTCTCAAGGATATGTTGATTTGATTAAAGATATGTACGACGGTGCTATTACTAGTGTTCGAACTATTGCTGGGGAGACTGGTGAATTTCCCGTTTCTATAGGTTTGCATCAAGGTTCTGCACTAAGTCCGTATCTCTTTGCCTTAGTTATGGATGAAGTAACTAAACAATTGTATGAGGATATCCCTTGGTGTATGCTATTTGCAGATGATATTGTTTTAATTGATGAGAGTATTGATGCTCTAAATGTTAAGTTAGAGCGTTGGAGACTTGCCTTGGAGTCTAAAGGTTTTAAAATTAGTAGGAGTAAGTCAGAGTTTATGCATTGTAATTTTAGTAATGGGAGAGTGGTTCAGGAAGACATAATTCTAATTGATGGACATAACATTCCAAAGAGTAGTAACTTTCGATATTTAGGGTCTATCATACAAGAGAATGGGGAGATTTATGATGACGTTACACATAGGATTAAGGCAGGCTGGTTAAGATGGAGAAGTGCATCAGGAGTCCTTTGTGATCGTCGTATGCCTGTGAAACTCAAAGGGAGGTTTTATAGAACGGCTGTGAGACCTGCTTTGTTATATGGTACCGAGTGTTGGGCAGTACGAAAGGAACACGTCCACAAAATGTGTGTAGTAGATATGAGGATGTTGAGATGGATGTGTGGCAAGACTAACAAAGACAAGATTAGGAATGAGCGCATCCGTAAGGACTTAGGGATAGCCTCTATTGATAGTAAAATGAGAGAAAATAGACTCAGGTGGTTTGGACATGTGTTTCGTCGCCCTAACTCAGCGCCGGTTAAAAGATGTGACCAAATCTTAGTGGATGCTAGTAAAAGAGCTCGAGGAAGGCCTAAAATGAGATGGTGTGATGTTATTAGGAAGGACATTAGTTTCTTGGGTTTAAATATGAATACTGCACTTGATAGAAATCTTTGGCGGAACAGGATTCATGTAGCCGACCCCAATTAATTGGGATAAGGCTCTGATGATGATGATGATGATGGAAATTATTTACTGATAATAGAGAAGATTTAACAGTGTGGATTAAAATTTGAGATTGAATCGTGTAATTTTGGAGTAGGTGGCACTGCACTTTTGATGCCACCAGTGGCAACAGATCCCTCCTTGTGCTTGTCCATCTATCCTGCCCAAAGCCTTGCTGAGGAAGAGTTACGGCATTAACATAAATATGTTATTCGGACCAGGCGTACTGCATGTGTGTGTGTGTGCGCATGCTTACCTAGGTATCCTAGAGGCTTAGGCCCCTAAATTATTTGTCTTGTACACCATTGTTGCTTTTCTGTATTAAATAGAACATTAGCTTTATTGATGTTTTCACATGCCTAGGATATGTTTTCCTGGTAAGTCTCTTATGCTATCATTTTTAAAAATAAAATTTTGTTTTCTAGCAGTGATTCAGAATATGATTGCACACTTATAGGTTTTAGCTGTCAATCTAGTTACCCGTAAGTCTTTGTTTTTGTATCTTTAAACTGATCAAATGCTCATTGTCATGGTCATTGCTCTGTTGCATTTTGCCTTTTATGTTACACATATGGTCATGTTTTAGATACTGTCACTGAAGGGAACATTACTTGTTGAAATGTACATTTTGTATAAAGTTTAAAATATAGAGAACAAAGATATATAGGAAAGGGGAAAAAACCAAGAACTTGTAGAAAGTTTTAAAAGTAGAGAACAGAGAGACGTAAGGACACAAAATAAGAACGTTAGAGATAGGGGACAACATGGATGGCTGCGCCGGTATCGGTTTCGGTTTCGGCCGGGTCCGAAACCAATTTAATACTATTTTTTTTAAATGATGGCATTTGGTTTCGGCCGAAACCCTTGTTCTGTTGTCGTTTCGGACCGGTCCGAAACCGAAACGTTTCGGCCGAAACGTTTCAGTTTCGGCCGAAACTGCCTTCCATGGGGGACAAAGACTACTTGAGAAATGTGATGATAAACTTGCAACCTTGATGCATAGGCAGTCTGCCTAGGCGGGAGGTAATGTCACCTTAGCTCCCTTTGGTGTTTTCAAGGGGGTGTTGCTGGAGAGTTGGAGTGCTTTATTGGAGCCTTGTTTTCCTTTTATGTTTCACCTTTGAATCTCTATCTTTGGATTAGTGTTCATGCATTGGAATTTCTAAGGGTTTCGTTTAGGATCAAAATTTGTTTAGTTATATTCCTAGCATAGCCAGACTGATATGAAGTCAACAGAGGAGTTGGGCCCTGAGACAGTTTTAATGCAGAATAAGACTATAAGAGATACAATGATCAGAGTAAGTTGGATTAAATGAAAGATAGTATGATCAGAAGAGGTTGGGTTTGTAAATATATCTGGTTTGTCAGGACAATGAAGGCATCTGCAGTCTTTTTCTCTTTCAATGTTGTTTGCCATGGAGGTGCTAAGAGAGTTGGATTTGCCTTCCAATTTTGAAGATACAATGCTGAGTGCAAATTTGACTGTTTTAAGAACTTTAAGCAAGAGTGTTTATATTGTAGAAATGGAAGATGGAGAGTCCTTTGATAAGTAAGATGTGATGTGATCTAGAAGGGGAGGGGATGAATAGATCACGGTTTTTCGAAGAATTAAAAATTACTGCAGTGTATTTCGCTAAAAGCAAATAATATCGAAATCGAACTATCAAAAATGCAGTGCAGACAAAGGCTCGAGTGAATAGAAAGCACACCACAACATCACCACAAGCAATCACACAAAGACTCTGAGGAGTTTTAAGGTGGTTCGGTCCTTCAGACCTACATCCACCCCACACTCAAACCGAGTGTGGCTTCACTAACGGCTGGGCAACACAGCTTGCCAAACAACTGCTGATACACAGCTTCCCAGGAGAACAACCTCTCATCTTCCTCCTACCCGGAGGGAACCTCTAGCAACCCACAGTCACTAGAACCCAGAGACTCATGTCTCTCTTCCTCTTTACCAAGAGGGAACCCCACTAGTAGTATCCCCACTGCTAGTGAACCAGAGGTCGAAGACCCCTCTTCCTCCCAACCCGGAGGGAACCCACAAGCTGCCTACCTGCTGCTTGCAAATCGGAGATTGAATCTCCCTTCTCCTGATCTCACAGGAGGGCCCCGACCTCAATCCAGAGGATCGGAAACACAAACAAGGACAGTTGAAGAAAGATAAGAACAATAAACGAAAAATACGAACGAAGGAAATCAAATGCCAGAAAATGGAAACAATGTAGCTCAATACAGAGCAATAGACTTCGGATTTGATCCGCAAGTCAGAACAACTCTTCTGATCACTCTTCTGCTCTCTCTTTCTCTCTGCTATTTTTTCTTCTTTCTTTTCTTTTCCTGGATCGAAGGACTCTCTGTTTTTCTGCTCTTTCTACTATTCCTCTCTTCTTCGATCACCTTCATCTGAGGACGAAGGGTTCTATTTATAGCATCAACAGCAGGTGGATAGGGCACGAAACGCGTGTGCCTCCCACGCTCGATCCAGAAGCTTCCTGCCACGTGCCTTTATCAGATTAGTTCCTCTTGTCTCGGATCACGTGCAGCCCAGGTGTGTGGAATGTTCTTCCTCAGACCTGTAATGAGAGTAAATCCATTAACACGCTGCATGGCCACAAAAATCAAAAACTGCATGAGGTATATAATAACAACACGACGTGACTACTATACGAGATAAGAAAAGAACAACACGAGATACATGCTGAAGCAGAGATAACAAAAACGACATGAAGTGTAGAGGACAAAACACACACTACACATAGAACGACACGAGGTGGCACAGGAAGCAACACGAGGTGCTGCAATATCCTATACGCAAAAATACAAAACCGACACGCAGACACAACACGAAGAACGACACGAAGACAGTTTATAAAGCAAGAGAGACACGAAAATAAACACAACAAAAAAGACACAAATGTTAGACCAACACGAGGTTACGAATGCAACAACAACACGAGGTCAACACGGGCTGACAACAGAAACCGACACGAAGTGGAATAACCCTTGGAAAAATAAGAAGAACAGCACGAGGTGAGAAATAACGACACGAGGTACACACGATGTCTACAACACGAAATAAAGAAAACGACACGAAGTTCATAAACACAACACGAAGTGAAACAGGAACCGACACGAGTTTTGAAAACAACACGAAGACGAAACTCAAGAATCGACACGGAGTGTAGTCAAGGTGAGAAAGACACGAAGTCTAAAGCGAAAAACCAACACGAAGACAGAATACAAAGAAACGACTCGAAGTGAGATGAGAACAGAATGAAACAAAGAAAACGACACGGAGTACATAAAACCAACACGAAGACATAGCTACTGAATTAATACGAAAGTCACGGACACAACACGAAGACCAAACTAAATAGGAAACTACGAAAACAACACGAAGACACGATACACAGAGTAACGTGAAGACACAATTATGAAAACAACACGAAGTGACAGACAGCATGGAGAACGACACGAAGTGAAGGAAAACAACACGAAGTTCATTCAGAAGCAATCATAGAAGACTGACTCGAGATGACCAACATAAATGCTAACGACACGAGGTCCATACAGAAGCGACTCGAAGTTCATCAGAACAAACCGAGCTACTTCAGAAGAACAGCTCGAAGACCATCAGCACACAACTGAACCAACACGAGGTACAGAAGGACACGAAGTATTACCTCTTAGCAGCTTTTATCTTGTAAAACATGGATAATTCAAGTGCAAGAAATCTGATCAGAAATAACAACAATTTAACATAGTGTTGCTCATCATCAAAACGCTTAGGGAAGACACAAAAACCAACATCCTTGACCTATCTGACTACTAGTTCATATGCTTACTGTTGCTTTTATATGTAACATTTAACCTCCTTCAACTGTTCTTGATGAGAATGTAGAGTGGCTTCTTGGACCTGGTGGGAGGGAAGGTGTTCTGACACTTGGCTGGATGAACTATTCATTCACTAGGATGTAAAGGAACTAAGTTGATCCATTGAACACTATTCACAGAGTGTGTTGAATCTTTTTGTTTGAACTAGTCATTGATATGTCCACGATTTTTTGTTTCATCACATGTATAATAAATAGCCGTCTTTGCAACATACAATCATATCATTCTTTTGTGGCTTTGCAAAATGTCTCCACAAGTTGAAATTTTGTGATCAATCATGTATTCATGTCAGTTTCATATCCTGAAAGCTTGATACTGTATTCTACATCGTTACCATGCTCCTTGAAGAATATCCTTCATTTGGTCTATTTTTCCTTTTTCAGGTTAGTGCACTGCTAAGACATGCTTCATTGCCATTGGTTGCAAGTCTTGTCAGCAATCTTCGGGCCCACAGTATGTCTGTCTTTATTTGAGAAGTGGTTGGTGCCACAATTGTATTGATTGTAGAAATGTAAGTGGGATGTACAAGTATAGTCAATCAGCTCCAAAAAAATCCCTATACAAAAAACTTCACACCGAGACGGTGTACCCCTCACTAACCTCTCAACAGAAAGAAAAGAGAGGAGTTTTGTGATTCCACTTTACATAGATGTTCAGCTAATTCCCTCACTCTCTCACAAATAAAGGAGACAAGTCTATCCTCAATTCTTGCTTCACCTTTGAAGATTCTATTCCCATAATGCCCATAGTGTAGCATGAAGAATGAGCCACTAGGTGAGTTTATCCCCCTTCAAGTTCCACTTCTTGTGCTATTTAATGAGAAACTGGTACACACTCTCATATGGGCCAATGGTGTGGTGGATCCTATCGGCGATAGTGGCCCAAACCTCCCTAGTGAAAGAGCATCTTGTAAAAAAGTGGTTTAAGTCTTCCTCCACCTCCCCACATAAACAACAAAGGGTGGGTATATCACGTAGGAAGAGGGCGAACCTATCACATGTGGGCAACCGGCCATGTGAAATCCTCCATACCAATAGCTTCACTTTCAGCAAACTCTTAGGGGTTCAAATATACTGTGCAAAACAATGGTGTATTCCCCCATCTGAAATGAGTGACTATGCAGACTTGATTGAGAAGCCTCCCTCCTTCTCCCATCTCCACCACTATCTGTCGGCTCTGCCTTCCACTAGGTTATAGTCTTGGAGGAATAAAAAGAGTCCTAGCTAATCCATCTCCTCGGGCGTAAGATTTCTCCTGAAAGTGGGCACCCATGCCCCCCTAGAGAGCTGTGTGTCAAAAGTATTAGCCACCAATGTCATGGGTGCTGCCGAGACTGCAAAAAGCTTTGGGAAGGTATCCTCTAGAGTGAAGTACCCACACCATCTGTCCTTCCAAAAGACTATCCATTCCCTAACCAGACCCAAACACTCGATTTGATGATGTCACTGTATGTCTGCCTTAACGATACCATGTCTTATTGTCAAAGTTTTACATTGTTTGCCACATGCTTCATCATGAAAGTGTATTAGACATGCATGAAAAACTTGGAGATTCTTGCACATAATGATACTCAATCTTGAGGACTTTTTTTTCATTTCTGATTCGCAGATCAAGTTTCAACCATCTTTTGGTTGATACACTCAGACCTTCATGAGTCTAGGGTCTGTGCAGCTTTTGATTATCTTTCTACAATGGTTGCTATTTTGGAGCCGAGAATGGAAAAATCTAGTGGGGAAAAAGATGCTTTAAACCTTCAACAGAACTTTAATGGGGGGAGGTTCCATCTGCGGTTGAAGCGACGCAATGGGAGAGTGAAAATTCTTGTAAGCACCCCATTTATGAATCTTTATGATTATATCTTTCATTTGTTGATAATGCGGTGAACGACTTTTGGATTTCTACCTTCTCTAATCTGTTGCATGATTGTCCAGTATGAAGATTTTCATGTGGAGCAAGCTGGAATAAAATTTTCAGCACTTTCATCTGAAAGTAAATTGATCAACCAAACACAGTTGCCGTCAAAGGTTAGTCTTTTTAAGTGCACTTGAAATTCTTCCCTCTTCTCCATCCCTTCAAATGAAAAAGGGAATATGCAAATTCGAGGTTTGTAGTGTGCCCAGTGCCTCTATTAAAGGCTGTTAAAGTTTATTGGATTGGGTCATCCAACTCAAAACCTTAGGGTGTTGAGTGGAGGAGACACCACAATTATAATCACATTATATTTTAGCCCATTTTCAATACGGGACTATTCTAACACGCCCCCTCACGTGCAGGCCGATTTAGGCTCTGTCACGTGGACCATGACAAACACGGAGTGCGTGGCCCAGATCATAATCATGGGCTCTGATACCATGTTAAAGTTTATTGGATTGGGTCATCCAACTCAAAACCTTAAGGTGTTGAGTGGAGAGGACACCACAATTATAATCACATTATATGTTAGCCCATTTTTAATACGGGACTATTCTAACAAAGGCAAAATATAAATGTAATGAACTGATGAAGATTTTTGTTTTCCATACTATCTAATTGTCAAAAACCCATTCTTTTGCAGCTGCAGTTTAATCTCCAATTATCAGAAAAGGAGCGGATTGATAGGGCAAATGTTGTACTACCATTTGAACACCAAGGCATGTCTTTACTGTCTCAATTGAAGATGATTGGAAAATTGTTTACGATTTCAAAATTCAATATCTTGGACTTTGTTTATTATATAGTCTTACTAAAAGCATCCTAATGATTGTCTACTTCTTCACCAAGTATTCTACATGCGATAATGTTTGTAGTATTTTAATGTTAATGTTCTGCCTGTGCCAAGTTCTCGAATTTGACATCTTTTTTGCTGGTTTAACCAAAAATTCAAGGGTCCTTGTTGATTTTATCCTGGGAAAAAGAAAGAAATGACCTTTTTTCATGACTATATGACACGATAGTGGCATAGTGCTTATATGTTAGTTTTAATTTCATAGTTTGATCATCGGTCTCTGTTTTTCTGGTTTCCAAGTTTGCAGCAAATCCTAGTTTACATATGAAAACATTTCTAATTTATTTCTGGTTTACAATGTGTCTCTGCTCCATTCCAAAAGAGTGTAAAAGGGAGAGGTGAGAATTGAAATTTCTTGACCATTTATTATCAGCTTGTAATCGTGTTGTCTTCCTTTATGGGCAAATTTTGTCATTCTCCCGCTATATAATTTTAGGGAGTCTGGAGGGTGGGGTCATCTCTCTCTCTCTCTCTCTCTCTCTTTCTGTCTCTGACAAAAATATGATTTGTACCACCAATTTTTTTGCAAATAGAGGTAGTACAACCAGATGGTGTAGAGGAGAACAAAAGTTACAAAGAGAACACAAGGCTACAGTGACAAGGAATTGACTGCACCCTTCCACGGCTCAACAGTTACTTGAAGGAGAAACCTAGACTAGACATAAATTGAATAAAGAGCCTGCAGATATATGTTCTAATATTCTCCACCAATGCTCTACTTTCCTGAAAGATTGTGTCATTGCGTTTGTCTCCAAATGCTCCAGCGCACTGCATGAGCAACCACTTATCCATTCAATACTATTGAACACAATTATTAAATAAGATATGCTTTGAAGTACTTGCTGGACTCATTATCAGGGGAACATTTCCGCTGTTACATTGTTGAAATTATTATCTCCGCTGTACTTCTTAGATTTCTCCCCATTAGAAGGTGACGAAGTAGACTGGTAACCCATAGATAACTTCCCAGAAAACTTTTGGAATGTGTATGGTATGATGGAAAGCTCTTGCCACGTCTCCTCTCTGTTCTGCTATTTCTCCTTCAACTATTATGATTTTTTTTTTTATACGAGTCATTTGTACAGCCCACATGCCATTGCCAATCCACAATATGTTTTACCTCTTCGAGTGTTAGCTTTCTGGGAATTTTCACTGCTAATATATGGATTGTTTCAGGAAATGGCGAGACAGTACATATTTATGACGGCCGCCGATCCCATCAAGAGGGGCAAAAGGATCCTCAACTGGCATTGACTGCTGCTGAGATGAGCAAAGAGGTGGGTGGTGGGAAGGGTGAGATACATTATGTTCGAGACTCAGATGATGAGATGCCCGATTCTGACGAGGACCCAGATGATGACCTCGATATATAGCAAGAGAGTTATCGGTCAGAGAAGGATGTGAGTGATGCAGCAGATGAAAAGAAGTTCTAACGTCCGCTGTCTTAGTGCCTCCATAAATCCTATTTTCAGTTCCCCACTCAACCATGTAAACTTCATGTCCTCGAAACGTCTTGGAGCCTTAATAGATGTGCCATCCTTTCTGACATGGTGTGGGTACATTTGTTGTTCACCTAAAAGGCCGTGGGGACATTATGGGGGTACGATGAAGTTTGTTGTCTGACCAAAGTGTAGAAATTACCAAGCTAATGGATAAAAAGAAAAAGAAAAATACTCTCGACTTCTTCTTTCTGTATCATCTAACTAGTCTTTTATGCGTTCACTTGGCGGGCATGCAATTTCGAACTCGTTGTTCAATTTCTTTCGAGCTTTGGTTTGTTGCACACTCGGTGTATTGTACATTTTAGGTGCACAGTATCTTTAATTTTTTTATTTTTTTTGAAGTGGTTTCTATGATATTCTAATTTGGGACGTAAGTTATGTCACCGTCTAATTATTTTAAAAAGTAAATGTAAAAGTAAAAATAATTAATGAAAAAAAAATAAATTTAATGGTATTTATTTGATATGTTTTTAAATAATTTTTAGATAATTTAATAATGATGTGATTTATATTTTAAGTTATGATATTCTGAGATTTATTTTATTTTTTATGAAGATAAAAAATTTAAAGATGTTACACACACTCAAAGAGTGTTCAGTACATCTGGGTGTGTATAGTGAATTTTACTCATTTCTTTTATTTATTGGACCGTGAAATTATGATTTTTCATACTAACCAGCGGTAAATGTGTAGACATGGTGAATAAAATAACCATATACATCTTTAACAGATACGTCTGAAAGTCCATTTTTTTTTTTTTTTGGCTACGGGGCCTCCCTGCCCGTTCACTGGGAGTGGAAAGTTTTACAAAAAGAATCAAAGACAGAGGAGAAACTAATACATTAATAATCGTGGAAGGGGTAAATCTTATTACCCGGTCTTAGATGGTAACTCGTTCTGGATGAG
The DNA here is from genome assembly GCA_022559845.1 of Amorphophallus konjac. Taxonomy (NCBI): domain Eukaryota; kingdom Viridiplantae; phylum Streptophyta; class Magnoliopsida; order Alismatales; family Araceae; genus Amorphophallus; species Amorphophallus konjac. Next base: position 342,820,963 of record CM040123.1, on the reverse strand, counting down.
ATTGACCGCATGGAGAGATACATTGCGTCCTCGTCCTCACCCCATGTGACTAATCCCGTCCCGAACGGCTAACCCGTCGGGGACGGGTACCTAGCACTTCTCTGATCGTGGAAGATGATCGCTCCCCTAACATTGCTTTGATATTGAGTTAATTTAATTTTAACTCAGGATTAACACAGAATGCAGTTTGATAAGCCGGATTAGCTAATCCAGAATGGGTTTGGGTTATCCTTTGGTTGCTGAGCTTCGTCAGGTTGACCCGCCCTATAATTAATGCACATTTACCCTTTTTAGCCCTCGACTCCCGCACCAGCCTTTGGAGCGCGCGCCGCCTCCTCCCCCTCTTCTTCTTCTATTTCTTCGGTGCCCCCCTTCACCTCCGCCGCCCTCGTCGTCGACAATGCTCCCCCTCCCCCCCGGCCCGCCTCGACATAGACCTCACCTCCGACGGGTGGCATCAAATTGTGTCGGTGTGTGTGTGAGAGAGAGAGAGAGAGAGAGAGAGAGAGAGAGAGGGGTTTGGGTTTTGATCGTTCGTTCGCATTCGCATGATGGAATGTTATCTCCATAAGCTATTGGAACTATTAAAATAGTCACATAACAGCCCCAACAGTCGTACGGTTCGTAATAAATCAAGGGATTAGAATAAAGAAATGTAATGAATTGTTTTGGAATTCTTATTCTGTTTACATAATCGATGGGATACTCGCCATTGGCATGTGACGTAGCTTCCCAGAAACATGTAAAGTTTGGGATAAGAGAAATGTCAGTTAATTCTCCTCGACGGCCCGTCTAATATATTATTCATCTATATCATTGACACGTGAGTTTCACTTATTAAATTTTATAAATACTTCTTAAATATTTATATATGTTTTCATCTATTTATCATCTTTATTCACGTATTTATCATCCTTAAGTAATTATTTTTCACCCTTAAATAGTTATTTGTCACCCTTAAATAACACTGAAAGTTTTATTCGTTACATCAAAAGTACGTAAAAATTGACAAGAATTGACTATTTGTCACCCTTATATAGTTATTTGTCACTCATAGATAACTATTTTACACCCTTAACTATTTGTCACCCTTAAATATTTGTCACCCTTAAATAACATTGGAAGTCGTATTCGTCGCCTCGAGAATTGGTGTAAATTAACCAGAGTTGCTATTTATCACCCTTACATAGTTATTTATCACCTTTGCATATATAGTTATTTTTCACCCTTAAATAACTATTTGTCACCCTTAAATAGTATTGAAAGTCTCATTCGTTATCTCGAAAATACGCGTAAATTGATAAGAGTTGACTATTTGTCATCTTTACATAACTATTTGTCATCCTTATATAATTATTTTTCACCTTTAAATAATTATTTCACTCTTATAGCATTAAAAATACGTGTAAAATTAATAAAAAGTGAGACTCACACACTACATATGTGGCTCAATAAGAGATAAGACGGGTAATAAACTTACCATCCTACACGGGTAATAAACATTTCTCTTGGGAGAAATATAAATAGAAGCAATGGACCACAATAACAATCACAGTGATTTCCCAGTGTTCTAGTCCTCTCTCAACTCTGTCTCGCTATTCTCTGATTCCCTACTTTCCCCTTCCTATTTGCCTTCTCTATTTCAGCACCTTGTTCTAGCCACGGCTTCCTCACATGTTGGTGTAGCTCTTCCTCTGGTTCTCTACTACAGGTAATCAATCGGGAACCCAGGAGTCATCACAAATTGGTGTCTGAGCCGGCCCCCAACACCACCTCGTCATCGGCTACTACGATGGCTTCTAATAGTTCTGAGTCCATCAAGAGCATCCTGCAAGAATTTCAACTTGTTCTTATGCAGGAGGTCAATTCTCTTAAGCAAGACTTCGGTAGCATGATTCAATGCGTGATTAATCTTGAGTCAGTAGATCATCAGAATGAATTTTGCTCTGTCATAAAAGAGCATTTTGATCCTTTAGTTCCATTCAGACCCAAATCTACGAGTTTCTATGTTACAATGGATTTACGGACCCGACGGAATGGAATTTAAAGCCACCAGATTGCTTCCCTGTAATAGAGTTATGGAAGGGCATAAAATTTTTGTAGCATCTTTTTAGTTAGACGGTGAAGCCTTGGAGTGGTTTTGGCATTTTTCTGCTACTAGAGATTCTTTATCTTGGTCTAAATTCTTAAATGCTCAAGTCTAGATTTGGATCAATCTCTTAGCTGGAATCGCATGGTTTACTCAGCAAGTTGAGGCAGACGGATTTTGTTCTGGAATACCAAAAATAATTTGAAAATATATGTAATATTTTTTTTGGAATTCCAGAACAACATATCATGGGAACCTATATCGATGGCCTTAAGGAGGAACTCGCATGCAAGGTCAGATCCTTCTAGCCTTGATATCTAATACACGCCATGGAATTGGCGCGAATACAAGAGACTAAATTGTTCTCTTGAAGGCAGTATGTGGGTGTTCGGCTAGCGAAAATTTTTAATTTTCGTGACGTGATATACACTTGCCTTTCGGAAGGCCGAGATAAGTTGATTTGACACATGAGGATTCTAGGGGTATTCACAGAGAAGTGCAAAGAACGATAGGAACGCACATGAAAGAACGACATATGGTTAATCGTTCTGGAAGACTAAGTCGGGGATAGTTGGATGGAATGTGGGCATGCTAGTTGATTTCTCGATGATCACATGTGGAACCAAATTTTTGACTGGAGAAGTGCCGTCAGGCACGGCACATGGGCACGGGATGTCGTGTGACACGTGGAGAGTAGGAGGTTCCACTGGTACGAGTGGAGGCGATTGTGGGGGCTCAATGTACTGAACATCTTTTCCCACCGACTATAACCAATCAATGTTTATTTTACATCGGATTGAATCCGAATATGTTTGTTTCTACTGTCGAAAAAGAGAGTCAGGGACCCTACGAGCCACGACGTCAGGAGGGTTTGGTCCATGCAACAGTGATAGACCAACAACAACATAGCAAGGATGAGTAGAAGTAGGGAGATTGGTCTCAATGTGGGCACTAGAGAGAGTACATACTTCGGATTTATAAGAATGAGGCATTGTCTTGAGAGGAGGAGCAGCGGACAGTAGCTCGACAAGGAGTAGGTAGGTTCTGGCTCAGTGTGGAGCGACTGACACTGGCTCAACAAGGAGCAGACAGGTCCTGGCTTGGGTATAGAGTCTGTCCGACTAGAGGAATTGGGACCGAGCTGAGAGACGGATGGCAGTCTACTGGATGGTGTTTAGACTAGCAGCTGGCGAGGATGGAAATCAATTCCCCGACTGGATTACATCACTATATACCATGAAAGGTGTCATATGGGGGAAAGAAAGCCAGATTACAAGTGTGTGCAAGCCACGGGACAATTCCGTCATTTGTGATGGTCCCCGGGTCATTGCGTTGCTATGCATGTATTTTCACTTTTGTACATAATGTCCGTCAAAGGACTCGTGACTCAACAGGGTGCCTCATGAGAGAGCTTGCTGTAAGGTTCCGATCAGAATGCGCAGCGGAAATCATCGAAACCTTAGATTGCATATCGTTGTCAATTTTTCAAAATCGAACAAGATCGGTAAACCCGCGCGGTGAAGAACGATTCTTTACCTTTGCGGGGTTGAGAATCTCCCAAAACCTCGAAGACGATCGAGATGAAGATCTCGAAGTCGCGAGCCGTCCAACCGTCCAGCCTCTAGACGTATCCACACGAGCAGTGGAAGCAGACGTGATCTCCTCCACGATCTCCACGCGTCGACCCGATCTCAACACCACCATCCACCGTGGAAGGAGAGAGAAGGAGGGGGGGCGCACCTTGGAGAGAGAGAGAGAGGAGAGAGGGCGGCCAGGGTTTCAACCTTGTAGCTTCGCCAGGGTTTCTCCCAACAACGTATATTTATAGACCTTTGGCGTTTTTCACAAAAACTCAATAATAGTCTATAAAGTCCACCCATCCCGGTCTGTCCACCACTCTATTGTGTGTGACCCTCTAGGTCCAATAGTCTGTTTGGTTTTCAGCCCATTAAGTAAAGAACTCCTTCTTAACTTAATTAATTCTATCCATTAACTTTTAATGGAATTAGTGGGCTTTCCGATCACGAAAAGCACCAAGCAACGCTTCGTGATCCCAAATGACATTGGGGATAAGCAACCCACTCAGGAACCTTTCCGTCTACAGATTCCACACAGTTATAGATCCTCATTCATCCAATGCCTCACCAGGACTAGGGTATGGTCAAACTGTCAAACCCTATAGAGTCCTGGCTTGACTGAATCCTGTACTCCAAACAGGTTCATTAGAAAAACTCATTTTTCATAATGAACTCCCATACCCTGGCCAGGGGATTTCCGAGTACAGATCCGTAAGGCATTCTCTCTCACATATCATACTGAGAGTGAACGATCCCATGTTGTCAAACTAATTGCCTTCGCACGAGTTCCACTGAGTCCGAATAACTAACTGTACAAGACCACTTTACAGAAGTCTATAAGTCAGTAATCAAATACTCAGCATCCCTTATGCAAGACATCTTTAGTGACTCAGGTCTAAGATCCAACTGCGCTACTGAGACATAGAATACCCTGTTTGACAGTCAGTATGATTACCACTCAGGGATTCTAGATCGGGTCAGTTCAGTGAACTCATTCTACTAACGAGCACCTGCACGTGTACCTTGATGTCACCACACCAGTGGTTATGAGATCGACCACCCTCATCACATGAGTGAGTACCACGTGCACCGGTCTATCCGGATCTTCAATGTCCCTTCTTGAAGATCCCACAACCAGGAACATTTAGAACACAAACCTCTAGATGACTGATCTCATTATCACAATCTCATTATGATCCAGTCATCATAGCTCGTATTCAGGGACTTCATCACATTACAACCCATACACTATAACGTGCTAAGAATGTAATGAAGAAATGCCATTATTATTATAATTGAATGAAATCATACAAGAAATGTTGCCATCACAACACTTGTGATTGGCTTGAAGGGCATACATCTCTAACAATCTCCCACTTGCACTAAAGCCAATCACCCACATGCTTGATCCCCATCAGCCCAAGGTGACGCTCAAACACATTTTGAGATAAAGGCTTAGTCAGTGGATCTGCAATATTATCAGCAGAAGATACTCTATCTACTATCACATCTCCTCTAGCTATAATCTCTCTGATCAAGTGATAACGTCGCAGAATGTGCTTGGACTTCTGATGAGACCTCGGCTCCTTTGCTTGCGCAATGGCCCCATTGTTGTCACAAAACATGGGGACATGATCAGAGATGCTTAGGACAACTCCCAATCCATCGATGAACTTCTTCATCCAGACCGCCTCTTTTGACGCCTCGGCAGCAGCTATATACTCGGCCTCGGTTGTTGAATCAGCAGTGGTCTCTTGCTTGGAACTCTTCCAACTCACTGCCCCACCATTGAGTGTAAAAATGAACCCAGAGGTTGACTTGCTGTCATCTTTGTCAGACTGGAAACTCGAGTCAGTGTACCCTCTTAGTTTCAAGTCCTCTCCTCCATAAACCAGAAATAGATCCTTAGTCCTTCTTAAGTACTTAAGGATACATTTCACGGCTATCCAGTGTTGTTCACCTGGATCTGCCTGATACCTACTCGTAACACTTAGAGCATAAGCTATATCAGGCCTAGTACATAACATCGCGTACATGATAGACCCTATGGCAGAGGCATAGGGAACCCTACTCATGTACTCCCTCTCTTCTGGAGTTTTAGGGGACATCTCCTTAGAGAGGTAAACTCCATGTCTAATCGGTATTAGACCTCTTTTGGAGTCTTCCATGCCAAACCTTTTGACAATGGTGTCTATGTACATCGATTGGGACAAGCCTAGCATCCTCTTTGATCTATCTCTATAGATCTTAATCCCCAACACATAGGATGCCTCTCCCAAATCTTTCATGGAGAAATTCTTTGACAGCCAGGCTTTGACTGACGATAACATACCTACATCATTCCCAATGAGTAGTATGTCATCCACATATAGTACCAAAAATGTGATTGCACTGCCATTGATTTTCTTGTATACATATGGCTCATCTTCGTTCTTAACGAAGTCATAGGATTTGATTGCCTCATCAAACCTTATGTTCCAACTGCAGGATGCTTGTTTTAGTCTATATATGGACCTCTGAAGCCTACACACTCTATCTGGATACTTTTTGGATATGAATCCCTCAGGCTGTGTCATGTACACTTCTTCCTCAAGGTTTCCATTGAGGAACGCCATCTTCACATCCATCTGCCAGATTTCATAATCATAGTGCGCAGCAATGGCAAGTAAAATTCTAATGGATTTCAGCATGGCTACAGGAGAGAAGGTTTCGTCATAGTCAACACCTTACTTTGACGATATCCCTTCGCTACAAGCCTTGCCTTATAGGTATCAACCTTTCCATCCACTCCAATCTTTCTTTTAAAGATCCACTTGCATCCAATAGGTACAATACCCTCAGGTGGATCTACCAAGTTCAAACTTGGTTGGAGTACATGGAATCCATTTCAGATATCATGGCCTCTTGCCATTTCCCAGAGTCAATGACACTCATTGCCTCTTCGTAGGTCTTAGGATCATCATCCTCATTATGTGATACCTTACCAGAAATATGTCCCACATATCTCTCTGGTTGAATAGGTACCCGGCCAGACCTACGCACAGTTTGTGGGTCAGTTTGCACTGGATCTTGAGAAGATACACTGACAGGTTGTGGTTCTAGAACTTCTTCTAGTTCTACCGAACTCCCACTGTTCCCTTCAAGGATATACTCTTTCTCAAGGAACACAGCATGTTTAGCTACAAACACTCTTTGATCGCTAGGCTGGTAGAAATAATATCCATAAGTTTCCTTAGGATATCTAACAAACCTACACTTCTCAGTCTTAGATCCCAGTTTATCAGAGTCATGTTTCTTTACATGGGTAGGGCAACCCCAAACCTTAAAGTACTTAAGATTTGGCTTCTTTCCTTTCCATATCTCATATGGAGTGGAGTCGACTGACTTCGATGGGACTTTGTTCAACAAGTGCGCAATAGCCTCCAAGGCATAACCTCAGAGGGACAAGGGTAAACCAGCAAAACACATCATGGACCGTACCATATCTAATATGGTACGATTCCTCCTTTCAGCCACACCATTCAGCTGAGGTGTATAAGGAGGAGTCTATTGAGATAATATTCCATTGTCCCTTAAATACTATGTGAACTCCGTACTCAAGTATTCACCTCATCGATCTGATCAAAGAGTTTTAATACTTTTCCCGGTTTATTTTTCTACTTCATTCTTAAACTCGACAAATTTCTCAAAAGTTTCAGATTTGTACTTCATTAAGTACATGTATCCAAATCTTGAGAAATCATCAGTAAATGTAATGAAGTATGAATAGTCTCCTTTGGCATGTATGTACATAGGTCCACACACATCAGAGTGTATGAGTTCTAACAACTCATTTGTTCTTTCTCCATGTCCAGAAAATGGAGACTTGGTCATCTTACCCATGAGGCAAGATTCACAAGTCGTGAATGATTCATAATCAAATGAATCAATGTATCCATTTTTACACAACTTTTTAAATCTTTCCTCATTGACATGACCAAGTTTACAATGCCAAAGATAAGTCTGATTCACATAACCTCTGTTTCTCTTAAGAGGTTTGTCCACACACATCACAGGAGACACCATATCTAAAACATACAAACCATTCATTAGGCTCCCACTGGCAAATAATTCACCATTTAATAATAAAGAACAATCATTATTTCTAAAACTTACAACAAATCCATATTTATTTAAGCAAGAAATGGAAATAATGTTCTTTATTATAGAAGGAACATAATAACAGTCTATAAGCTCTGGTGTAATTCCTGTAGGCATCTGGAGGTTCACCTTCCCGACCGCGAGCGCAGCAACCTTTGCTCCATTTCCCAGTCGCAAGTCAACCTCGCCTTTGTTCAATTGCCTACTGCTTGTCAGCACCTGCAAGTCATTGCAGATATGAGATGCACATCCAGTATCTAATACCCACGATGTGGATCTATAAGACAAGTTTAGGTCAACAATCATGAACATACCTGAAGCTTCTCCAAGCTTCTATTTTACCTTTTTTGCAAGATACAACTTGCAGTTCCTCTTCCAATGGCCATCCTTATGGCAGTGGAAGCATTGGCCCTTGTCCTTCTTAGCCTCATCTTTCTTGACAGCCTTTCCCTGCTTATTCTATTTGTTCTTCTTATTTTTCTTAAAAATAGATTGACTCTTTCTCTTCTTGTTGGTCTTACCAACAAGTAGCACAGAAGATTTCCCATTATTCATTGTCCCCTCAGCTGTCTTCAACATATTAAGAAGCTCTGCCAGAGAGCACTCTATCTTATTCATGTTGAAATTCACTATGAACTGGGAGAATGAACAGGGGAGAGACTGTAAGATTAGGTCAATGCACAAATCCTTGTTCATCTCAAAATCTAATTCTTTCAGCCTCTCAATCCACTCTATCATTTTGAGAACATGTGTCTGCACAGATGTTCCCTCAGATATTTTAGCCCCGAATAGATTCTTAGATATCTCATATCTCTCTGTTCTACTCTGAGCTCCAAAAAGCTCTTCTAGGTGGAACAAGATGGATCTAGCATCCATCTTTTTATGCTGCCTTTGCAACTCATTAGTCATGGAGGCCAGCATATAACATTAGGCCAGAGTGGCACCTTCCTTATGCTTCTCATAAAGAATCACCTCAGCCTCATCGGCATCATCAGCAGGAAGAGCAGGAACAAGCTGCTCAAGGACATATGCTATTTTCTCAGCTGTGAGAACAATTCTCAAATTCCTGAGCCAATCGACTTAATTTGGACCAGTCAGCCTATTGGCATCCAGTATGCCTCTCAACAGCTGGTTCGTCATTGCGGTCTACAAGAGAAAATTAAAAAAATTTAGAACAATATTGCAAACATTCATGATAGTAAATTAAGAAATGGACTTTAATCCTAATTTAATGCTCCCACTAATTTTCGACGAATTTGCATCACCCCTTGTATGCAAAGACGGGACACAATAACCGTGCCCTAGTGGGTACTAGGATCCCATTAACATTATGGAAATAGTCTTGTGGTAGCACAACAAAATATCCCATACTTAACGGGTAGGAAACTCTTGCCAATTGTAACTCCTTGCAACTCCTAGTGTGTTTAGTCTCCAAACGTTTGTGATCTTGTGGTAGCACAACAAATCACAAGCTTTGGTTAGGTGCAGCCCGCTTGTTACGTTATGAGAATGGGTTTATGACATAACTCTTGTGGTAGCACAACAAAGCCATGCCAGCCCCCATCCTAAGATTTGGCCTAAGCCTTAGCCTTAGTCTCTGCCCCCTTGCTGCGAGAATCTTGTGATAGCACAACAAACTCTCACAGTCTATGGACAGCTCACTTAGATTATAACAACGGAAGGCTACGTGGGTCATTCTTAATGCCTCACGCTTATCGACCTAATATTGAATTTAAGGGGATTTAGATATATTGGTCTCATCAATATAGGTGCTATATATATATATAATAATTTGGAGTATCGTATATACTCTAAATATATATGCATATAATAAGTAGCACATCTACATATATCATATATATGCAATAATACCAAAGGATGATCATGGACCTTAAGCTCCTAAAACACATTACCAGAGCCAGTTGGTAATGCACACAATCATGGTAAATAGAAAAACATGAAACATCCAATGCTCCCACTAGATGTGAAGAATCTCCCGAGGTCCATGCACCCGGTCTCCTTCTTAATCTCCATCCGCTTCTTATTATCACAAGTAGATTTGTAATAGGGCACGCATGCCCACAAATGTACATCAGATGATAATAATAAGAAACTTTGAACAAGTCAAGGGGAGTGCAACATAGGAGGGAGATAGAATGTACAACCCGGATTAATTAAGAGAGAGAGAAGGAGGCACGCAGGCCCTAATAAACATAGCATACATAACCATTCACCATAAAGAGCATCATCACATGATATCTAAGTCCATGATCATCCATCCACACACAAGACACATCACATGTATCAAATAGTAATTATCTCATAATTACTGTGAGATATAATGATAATTACAAAATATAATAATTAATTTTAAAATCACGCATATTAACATTCAACTAAACAATTTAGTTAAAACAACCAAGTCTAAACAACTTTAGACCTCCGTTATTCACATTCACTGCATGGGCTCAATAATAATTTTTCAGTTAATTAACCTCGTAAGAATCACATTCTTATAGTAATTAACTTTAATTAATTAGATAATAGGAAATATTTAAAACCATTTTAAAATTCCCATTAACTAATTAACCAAGGGCCAAATAACGAAAAACAAATTAATAAGTTACCAAAATAATTTTAGAACTTATTAAAATATTTTTCATAATTTTCTCGCAATTGTTCTGAATTTATATGCATTTTAAACTATTTAAAACACTTAAAATTCAAAAAAAATAGGGGGGGGGCTTATCGGGTGCGGATCCGGCGCGGGCTGGATCCGCCCGCGGGAGACCCTTGGGGGGGTCGTCTCCCCCGCCCGGACGCGAAGGGGAGGGGGCTGGGGTAAAACCCTAGCCCCCGGTTTGCGCCGCAGGGGGCCCGTCCGCCGCCCCCGACCACCGCGGACGACCCCAGGGGTCCCGCCGGAAGGGCCGCCGGCCACGGGTCCAGTCGCCGTCGCCGGAGGAAGCGCTCGCGATGAGCACGGAGCTCCTCCGCCTTATACGCCGCGAACCTCATCGGAGTCGCCTCATCCGGCCACCGCACGCACCCGGACGCCGTGGGATGCCATGGGGAATCATCCAGCAACCCTTGCCAGCCCCATGGACATCCCCAATCGGAGATTAACGGCCTAAATCGGCCTCCCTCTCCCTGTGCGAACGGCGATCGCGACCACGAAAATGTGTCCGACTCACCCTCACGGTTAGGTCAATCAACGCACTAGAATGTGCGTTTCAATCCTCTTGATGCCAGGAACATTTCCATAGGATCAATCGACCAAACTCCATCCCTAAGAGACTCAATCGAACACCCTAACATAGAGCCCTATGCAAGAACGTGAAGAACAAATAATAATAATAATAATGCCAATTTTGATCAAACTGGCAACCTGGCTCTGATACCACTGTAAGGTTCCGATCAGAATGCGCAGCGAAAATCATCGAAACATTAGATTGCATATCGTTGCCGGTTTTTCAAAAGCGAACAAGATCGGTAAACCCGTGCGGTGAAGAACGATTCTTTACCTTTGCGGGGTTGAGAATCTCCCAAAACCTCGAAGACAATCGATATGAAGATCTCGGAGTCACGAGCCGTCCAAGCGTCTAGCCTCTAGACGTATCCACACGAGCAGTGGAAGCCGACGGGATCTCCTCCACGATCTCCACGCGTCGACCCGATCTCAACACCACCATCCACCGTGGAAGGAGAGAGAAGGAGGGGGGGCACACCTTGGAGAGAGAGAGAGAGAGAGGAGAGAGGGCGTCCAGGGTTTCAACCTTGTAGTTCTCCCAACAACGTATATTTATAGACCTTTGGCATTTTTCACAAAAACCCAATAATAGTCTATAAAGTCCACCCATCCCGGTCTGTCCACCACTCTATTGTGTGTGACCCTCTAAGCCCAATAGTCTGTTTGGTTTTCCAACCCATTAAGTAAAGAACTCATTCTTAACTTAATTAATTCTATCCATTAACTTTTAATGGAATTAGTGAGCTTTCCGATCACGAAAAGCACCAAGCAACGCTTCGTGATCCCAAATGACATTGGGGATAAGCAACCCACTCAGGAACCTTTCCGTCTACAGATTCCACACAGTTATAGATCCTCATTCATCCAATGCCTCACCAGGACTAGGGTTTGGTAAAACTGTCAAACCCTATAGAGTCCTGGCTCGACTGAATCCTGTACTCCAAACAGGTTCATTAGAAAAACTCCTTTTTCATAATGAACTCCCATACCCTGGCCATGGGATTTCCCGAGTACAGATCCGTAAGGCATTCTCTCTCACATATCATACTGAGAGTGAACGATCCCATGTTGTCAAATTAATTACCTTCGCACGAGTTCCACTGGGTCCGAATAACTAACTATACAAGACCACTTTACAGAAGTCTATAAGTCAGTAATTAAATACTCAGCATCCCTTATGCAAGACATCTTTAGTGACTCAGGTCTAAGATCCAACTGCGCTACTAAGACATAGAATACCATGTTTGACAGCCAGTATGATTACCACTCAGAGATTCTAGATCGGGTCAGTTCAGTGAACTCATTCTACTAATGAGCACCTGCACGTGTACCTTGATGTCACCACACTAGTGGTTATGAGATCGACCACCCTCATCACATGAGTGAGTACCACGTGCACCGGTCTATCCAGATCTTCAATGTCCCTTCTTGAAGATCCCACAACCAGGAACATTTAGAACACAAACCACTAGATGACTGATCTCATTATCACAATCTCATTATGATCCGGTCATCGTAGCTCGTATTCAAGGACTTCATCACATTACAACCCATACACTATAACGTGCTAAGAATGTAATGAAGAAATGCCATTATTATTATAATTGAATGAAATCATATAAGAAATGTTGCCATCACAACAGTTGTGATTGGCTTGAAGGGCATACATCTCTAACACTTGCAAGTCCCTTGACGTTCACCTCTCGAGTGTTATTGTCGGTTGTCGCGTGCCTTACTCGAGTTAAGAGCTAACGAGCATGGCTCGTGTGGGGCAGTCGGGTGTAGCTCGGAGTAAGCAATCATGCACGATTGTGACTGGAGAAACTGGACCCTATTGATATTGGAGAAGTTGGGTGTCGTGGGCACTACTGTGAACAGGGGCGGCCAGGCACTATTGAGATTGAGATGGTCGGGTGGCGCTAGCACTACTGTGACTGGGGCAACTGGGCGTTACTAGGACTGGGGCGACCAGGTGCGATGGACACCATTATGACTAAAGTAACTTAGGGCCATTGAGACTTGAGTAGCTGGGCATAGTTAAGGCTATGGCAGTCGTGGGGCACCGTCGAGGCTTTTGGCTATCGGGTGCCGTAGGCACCACTGTGACTGGAGCAGCCAAGGGTCGTTGAAGTTGGAGTAGCTAGGAGTCATTGAGACTGGGGTGACCAGATGGCGTGGGCATCACTATGACTGGAGCGATCGGGCGTTGTTGAGACTGGGGTAATTGGGTGCCCTAGACACCGTTGCGACTAGAGTGGCTGAGCACCATTGGGGCCATAGTCACTGGGCACCGTTAAGGCTGGAGTCACTGGGCACTGTCAAGGCTATGACAGTCGGGTGCCATTGGCACTGTTGGGACTAGAGTAGCTAGGTAGTCGGGTCCCGCGAGCATCGTTGGGACTGGAGTACTAGAGTAGCTAGGTAGTCGGGTCCCGCGAGCATCGTTGGGACTGGAGTACTAGAGTAGCTAGGTAGTCAGGTGCCGTTGGCACCATTGGGACTGGAGTAGCTGGGCAGTTGGGTGCCGCAGGTGTGAACGCGTCACGTGGTGGACTGAGAGAGAGAGATGGGGTTTCTCCCTCTTTGAGTGAAAGAGTAAAAAATGATGAAAATGAAAACGCGTGCGTAAAAAGGATGATGTAGAAAAGAGGGTAGAGAGTATGACCTGAAAGGTCACTCTGTACGGGGACGTGGAGCCTAAACTTACCGGACCTTCGGTACAGGGCGGAGAACGGGATCCGAAGACCCTCTCACGCAAACTGAACCCCTTCCCGGTAGGTATGACCTACCATTCCGAGGACAGCTTTCTATATACCGAGTGCGAACCTAAGACTCTATGTAATAGAAGTTGGCGGACACAAAGACATACGTGGACTCGGAATTTGGAACGGCATATCACTCCTCACATAATAATAATAACATGAATATGAACAGTAAACAGACCACCGCAGGATATTGATCTGTGCGGGATTTTAACAACAATATAATAAAGTACAGAAAGAAAATGCAGAAAATAAATGACCACGCTGAAATGACTCACCGCGATCGATTATAGTACAAACAGACCCGGGATTTATCTATCCGCGGGTATTATAGACATAAAATAAAATTTACTACAAGCACGCGTTTGGTGGTGTGATCGCCAGGGACCGTGGGCCCCGAACTGGTTGATTGATCGCTTGGCCTTTGACACAGGATTTGCGCGGGTTCCTTCTTCCTCTTCGTTCGACGGGTCGAAGATGGGGGCTTTCAGTTGGTTACCCTGCAAAACGAATAAACACAAGGTAATATTAAGTCAGAATGGTGACATGATATGATAGCAATTCATGAAATAAAACATTGATAACTGAATAACAAAATAAGCTAAAAAAATATAAGAACATAATAAAAGTAACAAGCAAAGCCACTGATAATGGTGCAAGCACGAGGGCGAGCGGTGGGACGAAACGGCTTCCCCGTGTACGAGAACACGCAGGAGCGTTGATTGGGCCAAAGGCTCGGCTTTTATTTCTGCACATTCAAAAGGGTAAAATAAGACTAATCTAGATGAACACAACAATATACGTATTTAAACATATATATGCATATGATATATATATATTTATTTATACACAAATACACATGCAATATATATATGTGTATATAGGTACAAGTATTATGGATAATGAATGATATCACCCTCCACAACAATGGACTCCACTCTTATTATTGGACCTCTCAGCTAGAAGTCTCGTAATGAATATACACATGCCAACATGATGGGTTTACAAAAGTTAGATAAACATAGCAAGATGCCAACGTGGACTTTCTTGGGGATGCAATGGGAAAGGGTGCTTCTAAGGAGCTCTTGAGCCTTCTGCAGAATGAAAAGCACAGATTTATCTTAAGCCCTTATAAAGCACATATAATGAACATGCTCATGTGGGTGCATGTGAGTGTCATGTGAACACAGAAAGGGGGAAAGGGATGACATAGATAGACAGATGAAGAGAGAAAGTGAGAAAGATTGAGAGATAGAGAGAGAGAGGAAAAGGGGGATAATAATAAAATAAATAAAATGGAGAGGAAAATCATAGAAAGAAGGTGTCAGTTAAATAAAAAAAAATGGAGAGAAGGCAGAGTGAGAGAGAGAAGAGATCGGGTACGGAAGAGAAGAATAATATAAAATAAAAAAAGCAGATGAGAGAGAGATCGAGAGAGGGCAGAAAGAGTATGGGAGAATGAGTGATAGAGAGGGGGGGTGAGAGAGTAAAAATAAAAAAGAGGGATGAGAGAGATCGAGAGAGATGAGAGGGAGAGAGGATTAAAAAGAAAAAAAAGAAAGAAAGAGAGAAGGGGAGAGAGAGCAGAAATCGGAGAGAAGCGAGAGGGAGAGAGAGAGAAGAAAAGAGAGATTGAGAGAGAGAGAGAAAATATTAAAATAAAATGAAAAGAAGAGAGAGAGCTTGGATGAGAGAGCAGAGAAAGAGGGAGAGAGATCAGGATCGCGAGGGTAAGGGAGAGAGAACGAGAGAGATAGAGAGGGGGAGAGAGAAGAGAGAGGAAGAGCACGGTGGGAGGTGGAGAGAGAGGAAGCCGCGGCCGGGAGAGAGAGAGAGAGGGAAAGAGAGAGTGAGAGTGAGAGGGAGAGAGAGGCGGATGGGGAAGAGAGAGAGAGAGACCGTGGGAGAGAGAGGGAGAGAGAGAGGAGCTCGCCGCGGCGAGCTAGCCGTGGGAGAGAGAGAGAGAGAGGGAGAGAGACAGACGAGAGTGACGGGGGGAGGAGAAAAGAAAGACGGCCGGGGATGGCGGGCTCGCGATGGACGATGGCCGGAGGCGAGGAAGGTGACACGGGCGATGCAGCACGGCCTGGTCACGGGTGCGGTAGTGAAGCTGGAGGGTGACCGGCGACGGGAGTGTGCAGCAGCGGTTAGACAAGGGAGAGCGGCGGTTGGCGACCGGAGGAGCAGCAGCGGGGGTCGCGGCGGCACCGGCGGCTTCGCGGGTGTGGTGCTCCGGCAGGGGGCTTGTGGACGTCGGTGGCGCGGGTCGCTTCAGTCGGAGGTGGTGCAGGCGGTGGTGCCACTGGTGGACGGCGATGAGGCGCTCCGGTGATGGAGGGTGCAGCGGCGGTGCATGGTCGCGAGGCTGACAACGGCGAGGGTGGTGGAGGCAGCAGCGCGGCACCGACGGCAGGCCGGTACTCGCGGTGGAGACAGTGGTGCAGTCACGATGTCCGCGGCCGGGAGAGGATGGGTGGCTGATGGGGGCTCGGTGGAGGCGACCGGGGGAGGCTACCGGTGAGGATGACGAGAGCGGCGAGGCTCGCGGCGGTCGGAGGGTGGGGTGGAGCTCGCGGTGGTAACGGCCGGTGCGGCTTCTCGACAGACGGGGAGTGCATGCACGAGGGAGAGATGAGATGAGTGCGGCGGCGTTGTTGCAGGTGGGCGGACGGGGGTGGCCGGTGTGTGTGGGTGGCGAGAGGAGAGGTGGACGGCGGTCACGGCTGGCGAGGAGGTGGCGACGGCGGCTCACATGTGTAGTCGAAGGCGGTGGTCACGGACGTGGAGATGATGGATGACGACGGCAGCGGCGTCCGGTGGAGAGAGAGAGGGAGGGGCTCGCGGCTAAGACGAACGGCGTAGAGGAGAAGGAAGAGAGGGAAAGAGAGAGGTGGGGTGAAAACGGTGGGGTGCACGGGAGCGGGTGTGTGTGGGTGTGTTCGTCGTGGAAGAAGATGGGAGATGGAGATGGAGGTTGCGGAGGAGAGGTCTGCAGAGAGGAAGATGGGAGAGATGGATAGAATGGGGGGGGGGGGACGCGTGGGTTTCTATGGGGCGGGCCACGGAGTATAGAGATGTGAAAGGAAAAATATTCCCTTTGCCGGGCTGCTGGGGAGATATTAGGAGAGGGAGGTGGAGATAAGAGAGGGACTTGAGAGAGTCAGGATGAGGGAATGAGGTGGACGAAAATGATAGAAAGAGAGAGAGAGAAGAGACAAAATAGGGTGGGGTGAGGTAACAAGGGTGTGTACGTGAGTTAGGATGAAGAGATGAGAAAGTAACTAGGATATTAATTAAAGTAAGCATCTATATGTCCATATTTACAACTATGCATATATATATTATATATTACGATATATATTTACAACACTATATATATTACAAGCTCACGTATATATATATTCTGGTTTATTATAAAAGTTTTGTATTTTACAAGGTTTTCTCAATTTTTTGTATTTTTATTTCTTACCTTTTTATTTTTCAATGATTATATATATATATTTTGATTTTTATGTGACCTTTTTCTAATGTTTTTGTATATATAATTTAAGCTTTTCCCATTTTTTTTATATTTTTCTTTATAAACTTTTCTCATTTTTTCCGCATTTTTCCCTTTTCTCTTTTTTTTTATTTTCATATAAAATCCTGAAAAATGGCTAATCACCCACATAAGTCAATCGTATAAGCCACTTTGGAGCATCGTGGTGTAATATGAGATTTACCCGCGAAAAATGTGAAAACGGCATGTCTACAGCTGCCCCACCTTGGCATCTGCTTTGTAGGGACATGACGTGTAATGGAATGGAATGAAATGGATTGGAATGGAATGGAGTGAAGTGAAAAGCAGATGCCAAGGTGTGATGAAACACGCCTTCATCATTTTCCTGATGGAAATCTTTCCGGAGTTTCACCGAAGTAACGTTGAGGAAGGTTCTCCGAAATCGACCATTGTTTGGATGATAAACAAACAAGGAATGACAAAGTGTGCGCTGGGGCAGAAACAACCGAAAGAGGACCAACTTCACGGTGCGGAAGTACCTAGGTCGTAGGCCTGCAGGTTCCACCATTGGAGAGCGGTTACCAGCTAGTGGACGTGCTACAGCCAAGGTGGGTCCGAGGGGAAGAAAAAAAGATGATTTGGAGACAAATCCAAACAATGGTTTTTTCCAGAGAAACATCCCGAGGCAACCTCGGGAAAACTCGGTACTCGACTCTGAATGGAATATTTCATATTCAAGAATGTCTAAACACAATGGCTTACACAATCGACTTAAGTGAATGATTTTCACAATGAGATCAACTGGCCAAGGATAATATTGTTAAGTTATGGAGAGTGGGTCAGGACACCGATTCGATGAGTCGGTAATGAGCCGGAGCCCATTTATCGACACACTGAACGGAACCGTCGTCTCCATTCCGACACAACTTAACAACCTATCCGTACGCTCCGAACTCTTCCGGAGTTACCAGAGTTTAAGCTCAAACTCCAAATTCATTCAAGGCATACGGCCTTCGACATGCTCTAATAGTGTAGATATGATACAGGACACAATGCGGAGATGATACATGTGGGAGGGTGATGATTCATCTTTTTCTTGTTTTTCTTTTCTTTCATCTTTTTTGTGCTTTTATTTTCATCTTTTCTTTTCTTTTAAAGCATGCATCCATCAATAAACCGAAATATTTCACAAGAAATAAACACTCAGATGTACAGAATATCAGTCAGAACAATTCCTACAAGCAAGAGAAACATAGAAAGCAGAGTTCATCTAGCAAGGCATGGAGTGGCAACTCATTTTTTTGTTTGTTTTATTCTTTTTCTCTCTCTTTTTTTTTGGTTTTGGAGTCCCAATGTTCAGTCATTACACAATATTTGTTCCTCTCGTTTTTAGGGTGCCCAGCATATGGCAAAGGGTGGCCAACAGAGACTTTTGGTTGCTAATCTCCTCTTTCGGAGGTCATGTCCTTCCAGGAGCAAGTTCCCGGCACAGTGGCTTGTGCCAAAGAGATCGAGCATGAGCTCGCGACTCAGGTGAGTGTAATTCAGTTTGAAATTCAACTACACACTTCACCCGCTCTTCCTGACCTTGTGGGATGGTTGGAACTGGAAGACAGTGGAGATTCAGGGCTTGCTAGCTCCGGTGGTCTGAGCAGAGAAGGAATGTGTTGCTCGATCAGAGCGCGATGCCCGGACGACAGAGCTGGATAAGGAATGACGACGACACGTCATCGAGGAGCTGCCCCGAGACATCTTGGAGCTGAAGGTTTCTCTCCGGATAGCGAAGAGAGAAATAAAGCAAGAGAGAAAGGCAAAGACAGAGCAGCACATGAGGCCCAGGAGATGGAGCTCTGGGAGGAAGAGCGTCCAGGCACGTCACTTGCTCAGAGTCAGTGCAGATCAAGGGAATTGGAGCTCACGGTAGAGGAGCTCCGAGAGCTGGTGCAGTCCCTATCGGCAGAGCAGAGCATAGGTCAGCTAGCGGCCTCAACTTCAAGAGCTTCGCGGCCATCGTGGTCGCGAGAGAAGCAGGAGGACGACGAAGAGCACCGCCAAAGAGCAGGTGGGAACGCGTGGCACGGTAAAGCGATTGCTGCGTCACGGAACTATAGAAGGCCTCCGAGGGACTTCTTGCCTTCGGAGAGAGAAGAGGCGTAACCAAGAGGGTGACGAGGATTAGTGAATGGCTTGTACACCCACTCCTTCCTCATGACGGGCACAAACCCTTATATAGATGTGTGAATGAAATGGCTTGGTTTGAACGCAGCTTGCTTGCCCGTTTGTTCCTTCTGCTCTACAGGTCTTTTCTACCACATGGGTTCCTGCCCGAGACCTGCTCGACGAGATGTCTCCTTAAAACACGGAGTGGTGACTCACCATAGCCATGATTTTCAAAGGGAGTCTGCCATCAGACTTCAACAATATCAGAGTGGCCGCAACAGTAAGGGAGGTGACTTGTCGCAAAGGCTGTTGCTAGGGGTGATGGTGATAGATCTAGATCACCTTCCTTCCAATCCTATAAATACCTCCTCTTTCACTCGACTTGAGAGCACCCGAGTCGTGAGAGCTGATGCGAAGAGTGAAAATTTGCAAGAAGGGGAGGTAGTGAAAGTTGCTCAATTTTCAGGATGGAGGGTGAATCTAGCTTCAGAACAGAAGGTGAGTCTTCCCGCTCTTCAAAGAGGAGCAGATCTGGCAGCAGTTCCAGGAGACTTTTAGAAGTCGAGGGGCAGCTCGGTGAGAAGATGCAATCACAACTCGTAAGTTGGACCTTGTCATCCCTTCCTTCATTCTCTCTCCCTTTTTCTTCCTTGGCAAATCTCCCCTTTGCTCAGTTCTTGTGTATGTGCAGAGCATGATGAAATCGCACATTTCCTGGGAGCTAGTGGTTGTCGCATATCGTGGTCTTCCAGACTTCCAGAAGGCCAGGCTAGATGTGATGGGATTTGGGGCCTTTCTACGGATCGAGCCAATCAAGCTCAACCTCGTCCTCATCCAAGCATTGCGCGAAAGATGGGACCCAGTGAGTCGGGCATTCTTGATGCCCTGGGGGCACATGGTACCCAGTCTGGAAGATGTGGTCCGAATCATGAGCCTCAGAGTGGATGGGGAGGCAGTGACCGGGGTCACTTACGCGGACTACCGAGAAGGTGCCCAGAAGCTGTTAGGACTGGAACTTGACAGTCGGAAGAACCGATCAGTAGCCAAGGCATCCATCATGGAGGCATTGGGGCTTGCTGATGCTCGTCCACGGGATGATGAGTCCTTGGAAGAATTCATGGAAAGGACTGAAAGAGGGTGCCGTGCTGTGTACTGCACAGATTTCGGCAATTGGGAAAGGTCCAACATGGATTTGAGGAGATTTCTCCTCTTCTTACTGGGAAGATTGCTACTGAGCTCGAAGGGAAGCAGCATCGAATGTCGCTTCCTAGAGCTACTATTAGACCTGGAAAGAGTAGGGCAGTATGCCTGGAGAGCTGCCGTACTAGCGCATCTGTTTACAGGCCTATCCCAAGAGGCAGACCGTGAGGTGACTGTCAGTGGCTTTACACCATTTATCCAGGTATTTTTTGTTTCATTTTTTTGTGTGTTTTCCCAATAGTTCACTTAAGGCACTAATGACACATGATGATGCAGCTATGGGGCTACTATTACCTCCCGATGGGGAGAGCTCGGCATTGGCGACGAGTGACGGTGCCATTAGCCAGACGGTGGCAACCCATTATGAGTACAACACCTCTATCCTACCAACTGATGGTGTTAAGACGTGAGGTGCAGGAGTTCTCTGCAGCGATGGTAGGATTCTTTTGCTTTTTGTTTGCTTTTGTTTTTTTTGTTTCTACATTTGACTAGCTAAATGGCTATGTACAATCTAATCTAGGTGAACTGGAGACCCTACTCAGGTATGGTTGAAGCTGACCAACCGTGGGTTTTGATGAGCCGCGCCCGGTTTGGACGAGAGCTTTGGATGCACTGCCTGAATGAAATCGAGCCGCTTCGGCTACGATTGGTTATGAGGACCCTAGGGCTAGCCCAGGAATGGGTGGATACGACTGCGCCACCTCGGGTCGGGAGAAAGATGCGAGGACCGGCAACCTGCATTGATTGGGCTAAGGATCACCCTTCAACTGGAGAGGGAAGACCGAGAAAGAGAACGGGCAGAGAAAGAAAGGGACAGAGAAAGAGAAAGAGCCGATAGGTTGGCTGAGAGGGAGGAGCGAAGGGCCATGGAAGCCCAATTGTTTGAACTCCGAACCAGCCTTGGTCTTGCTGAACAATGGCTAAAAGATGGTGAAGAGCGCTACCGAAAAGCACGAGAGCGTGGCTTTCGTGTTAGTAGCTTCTTTGGTGCCCTCGCAGATCAACGCCGGGGTGTGGAGATGGGAAGAGGAGCACAGAGCTGTAGAAGTACCGCTTTTCATAGTTGGGTAGCACCCTCGAGAGCGTCTTGCCCGGAGAGCGGAGGGACGAGTAATGTAGAGAGAGAAGGTGGGACTTAATGTATAATTTTTAGGAATGAAATAAAAAGTTTGATTTTTTTGATTTTTGTTTTCATCTCTCGAATCCCTGCATACATCACTAAAACAAACAAGTCAGAATCTCTGCTCTGACTTGGCCCCTTGCTCAATAAGCAGATTTCTGTTTTGACTGTCCTTGATAATGGGTCAAGGGGCCAAGCCTTTATTAATAAAGGTAAGATAAAGATATGATGGTGAATGCGGCACACAAGCACATGGATGCAAGTGAAAATTAAAGGTGGAATGCTACATACAAATGCAATAATAGGAAATGCAATTTTTTTGTTTTTATTTTTTTCTTGCATTTTTTTGTTGTTTTTATTTTTCATTATTTTTTGTTTTGCATATGTCTACATTTTTCTCTTTTTCCCTTTTTTTGTTGTTTTTATCATCATCATTTTTTTGTTGCTAATGCCTGGTAAGCACCCATATGGCACCTAACCTGCATGAGAATATGGATTTCTTACTAACCTCCCAGGTATCCTAAGTGCACATCTAGGTTGATTTGGGCCTCTAGACTCCTCGAATGATAATCCCGCCGGTTAAGACTTATCCTGATGACAATACCGTCATGCCATGCTTAGGCTCCTGGTCGCTTCCGACCGCAGGGATTCACCCAAAAAGTGTTCGAGGTAAATGATTTGCCCGACCCGGGTCTATTTCCTCACAACTCTAGATGGTATATAATGGAACACCCTGGAACCCAAACGACCAACCGCGCGACGCTGACCCGGAATCAGACGCCGTCGCACCCGTAGGTGACGCGCTTGCATTGGTCTAAGCCCGAGGTTAGATAAGAAGGCATTAAGGTGGTAGACAAGGGTCTTGACCGGCCAGAAACACGGAGACTCCTTCACGATAATGGCTTCTGCTTTTCAAAATGGACAACCATATGTTTGTGTTAAAAGGATGTTGCAGGCTTTGGCAAGTTTCACCCTTCGGGAACTCCATTGAGCTTTGATCTTCAGGGGAAGAAGGAAGAATATTGGGGGCAAACCTCCTGAGAGGACTGACAAAATCGTTAACCCGGCGAGCCAGTAGGGGCGCACTTAACTTCCCCTTGCGGACAACTTCAGACCAAATCTCGAGCATTTACATCTCATGACCCCTTTTGTATAGAATTTGACTTTGAGTCAAAGGGGTTTATCTGGTAGAATCAGGCACGGTTACGACCAGACCTTTTCTTTTGACTTTGATTTTTTTGCTTCTTTTTTTGATTTCGAGGGAGATATAGTCATTTGACGTTGTGGAATCCCTCTTGTATGCCTGCGGGGACACTGCCCTCTTCTCGTGCTCTGATCCATGCTCGGGGAATTGGATCCTACTCTTACCCTGAGGGGTTGTGTTTGTGTTTCCCATGCTCAGCGTTTTAAGGGCGCCGGCTATCTCATTTGGTCGAGAAGAAGAGAATAAAGATTTGAGCTTTCTTGGAGACCTTTTGAGTGATGCCCTACCATAAGCGATGCTATCGATTTTTTATAACACAGATGTGTATACATGTTGTCTTCTTTTGAGGGGGCATAGGCCGAACTGGCCGGACAGGGGTCTCCACAGTTCTGGCAAACCAAGACCTAAAACCTACCAAGCCTTAATGGGCCCTATCTTGACATGAAGGTAAGATGCAGTGACTTGATTCCATGGTGATCTCCAAACATTAGCATTTTGAATTTTCTATTTTTTTCCTTTTTTGTTTTATATACAAATTTTTGTGGTTTACATTATCTTTCATTTTTTGTTGTTTTTGTTTTAAATTTTTTTTTCTTTGACAGTATGTACACCTATCTAAGGGTAATACTTCTTAAGGTAAAGCCCATTCCAAGGGTGGGATAACTCAACTCCTTCAGCATTGACTAGCCTATAGGCGTTGCCAGGATGTACAGCCTGAACCACGTATGGTCCTTCCCAATTGGGTTGGAGTTTAGAACGCGGCCCGCCAGGTTTTACAAAAATTCTTTTCACTACAATTTCACCAACTTTGAACGTTATCTCAATAACCTTCTTCTGGTAAAAATATGCGAGTCTATTTTGGTAGACACGAGCATGCTCGGCAGCAACCAGACGTTTCTCGTCTAAGAGTTCCAACTGGGCAAGGAGAGAATCGCGACGTTCATCGAGGGGAAGGTCCTTGTCCAATTGTACTCTCAGAGAGGGAATCAGAATCTCATACGGAACTACCGCCTCCATCCCGTGAGTGAGGGCGAATGGAGTTTGCCCAGTAGGAGTTCGGATTGAAGTGCGATAGGCCCATAGAGCTTCGATAAGCTTCTCTGGCCAATCCGAGAATCTGCTAGACTCACAAGTTTTCTTTATGATTTTGATCAGTGTTTTATTCGTGGCCTCTGCTTGGCCATTGCCTTGTGGATAATATGGTGATGAATGATGCAATGTAATCTTATACCTTTTGCAGAGGTCCTGAAGGTCCTGAGAAATGAATTGTGGCCCATTGTCGGTGATGATAGTTCTTGGAATGCCGAACCTGGCGATGATGTTCTTCATAATAAACTTGCAAACAGTTGATGCCTTGATTTCCGCATAAGGTTCAGCTTCGGCCCATTTGGTGAAGTACTCCGTTGCAGTAAGGATGAAGGATTTTTGTTTAGTAAGGGAGTTAGGATCACCGAGAGGACCGATGATGTCGAATGCCCACATGGAGAAAGGCCATGGGGAGGATACTGGATGGAGAGAGGAAGATGGAGAATGGATCTTATCGGCGTGAAGTTGACACTTGACACACCTACGGACATAGACAGCACAGTCTTCCTCCATGGTGGGCCAGTAAAAGCCTTGCCGAAGGATCTTCTTGGCAAGCATCTGGCTATTCACATGACCACCGCACACGCCTGAGTGTGCTTCCTCTACACACTTCCAAGACTCATCATCATCAAGACACCTTAGAAGAACACCAGTGAGGCTTCTCTTGTATAGCAATCCTCCAACCAATGTGTACCTCTGGGCTACTCTTCTTATGGCCCTCTTATCTTCTGTTGTTGCCTCTTCAGGGTAAGACTGGTCTTTGCAATATTTAACAATCTCATAGAACCATGGCTTCTCCTCATCAGCCAATTCTTCTTCCAATTCGACCAACATAATTTCCCTCTTTTCATCGACTTCTCTATCCTGAGCCATCTTTGACATTTCCTCCTGAACCCTTAAATAGGAAGGGTTGTGAATAGCAGGGAAGAGAAGCTTGTGGATAGAAACAGACAGAGCCCTTCTGCCCAGAGGAAACCTTAATGATGATGCCAACGAAGCAAGGGCGTCGGCGAGAACGTTCTGATTGCGAGGAACATGGACAAAGACTAACTTGTTAAACAGTTTGGCAAAAGCAACAGTGAGCTCTTGATATGGCTTGAGCTTGGGATCGCGTGTGCGATATTTGGTGAGCACTTGGCAAAGGATAAGTTGACTATCACCTATGACTCGTAATTCAGTGACCCAGAAGGAATAAGCAAGGTTCAGACCTGCCAGAAGAGCCTCGTATTCAACCACGTTGTTGGTGACTGGAAATGAGAGCTGGAATGCCTCTGGGATAGCGACACCTTCAGGTGACAAAAGGACAATGCCAATACCTCTCCCCTGGGAATTCAAAGCTCCATCAAAATATAATGTCCACATCGGAGCATCAGACTGGGTAATGGACATCAGTTTCTCATCTGGAAACTCTGATTGAACAGGGTCAAACTTGGGGAGAGGGTGATGAGCGAGATGCTCGGCTATAGCATAGCCTTTGATTGCCTTTTGTTGAATATAGGTGATGTCAAACTGAGATAGAAAACTTTGCCAACGTGCTAGCCTATCAGTAAGGACAAACTTTTCCAAGAGAAATTTGATAGGATTCATCCGAGCAATCAAGTGGACTTCGTGAGCCAGAAAGTAATGTTTCAATTTCTGTACCACCCACACAAGGGCGGCACAGGTCCTTTCCATTGCAGTATACTTTCGCTCACAGGGGTTGAGGAGTTTTGACAAGTAATAGGTTGCCCGTTCCTTGCCTTCCTCATTGATTTGTGCCAGGACGGCTCCCACAGAGTCGTCTAGGACTGAGATATATAGGATCAAAGGCTTATCTGGAATAGGTGGAGTGAGAACAGGCGGGTTGGCCAGATATTCCTTTAATCCGTTGAAAGCATTCTGGCACTTAGAATCCCAACAGAATTTGGTCCCTGCTTTGGTCAACTCGTAGAAGGGCCGGCACCTTTGCGAGTGTTGTGACACAAAGCGACGGATAAACTGCAATCTCCCGATTAATCCTCGGACTTCTCTCAAATTCTTCGGGGGTGGCATATCCCTAATTGCCTTAGCCTTGTTGGGATCTATCTCAATACCTCTTTTGCTCACAATGAAGCCAAGTAACTTGCCCGATGATACACCAAACACACATTTCTTTGGATTCATTTTCAAATTGAATTCACGCGATCTTTGCAACACCTTTGCAAGGACCTCGGGATGTTCTGCCCTAGTTTTGGATTTTACCAATAAATCATCCACATATACCTCTAAATATATGTGCATCATGTCATGGAATATTGCCATCATAGCCCTTTGGTAAGTGGCTCCAGCATTCTTCAGTCCAAATGGCATGACCACATAACAGTAAGTTCCCCAGGGAGTAGTGAACGAGGTTTTCTCCTGGTCTTCTTCTGCCAAACAGATTTGATTATATCCAGAAAATTCATCCATGAATGAAAGGGTTTCATATCCTGCCGTGTTATCAATCAACACATCAATATGAGGCAAAGGGAAATCATCCTTCGGACACGCACGGTTAAGGTCCCGGAAATCAATATAAATTCTCACCTTTCCATCTTTCTTCATAACCGGGACAAAGTTTGCGACCCACTGAGGATACATGACGACTCTAATAAACCTAGCTTTGTGGAGCTTGTCGACCTCTTCTTTCATTTTTAAAGCCATTTGGGGGCGGAAACGTCTTAACCGTTGCTTTACCGAGATGGACCCTGGTTTGAGAGTGAGACGATGCTCGACCAGAGTAGAATCCAGACCCGACATATCCTCATAGCTCCATGCGAACGTGTCCTTATAATCCTCGAGAACCTTAATTAATGCCTCTTTGTCAGATGATGGTAAAGTATCACTTATGAGGACAATCCTAGGGTCTTCCTCAGTTCCCAGGTTAATCTCTTTGGTAGACTCTTCTACAGCGGCTGACGGCTCGTCAAATCTGCTCATTCCACTAGCATACGCGTCGGCCGCATCCTCATATTCTTCATCATCTTCTTCAATAGGGTACTCATCATCGGTGATTTCATAAACCCCGTACCCTTCATCAATCATACCATCATTTTCACATTCTATCTCCGGCAATTGGATAGGATTTTCTAGCAATTGAGGAATGGCTAGAAGGGCTTGACACTTATCGGCTAAATCTAAAAGGAACCGCCGAGGGATCTGCTTACCCTTGGATTTCTTCTTGGGCACTACCCTTGACTTATTCCTAACCTGACACACATTATTTACAGAATAAGAAGAAGCTAAAGAGGATAGTGAAGAATGTACAGGGAAGGACCCCTCAGAGGAGGGGTAAAGAAGGTCGCTCAAGGGACCTTGAATGAGTGGCCCGTAAGTCGGGGCACACTCATGGGAGATATAGGATGTTTCCTCAACAAAGATGCGTTGTTGGGGAGTTGGGAAATTCACGTTTTTTTTTTGTTTTCATTTTTGATAACAAAACAATGAAAAGAAATTGGAGGAGGCGAAAAGGGAATTAGAGCTAGAGGGTTATGTAGCTCGTAGAGCAGATCGTGATTAAAAACCTGGCGTGAGTTAAGAAACCCACGTAGGTTTATGAGTAAAGAAGGGGACCTGGGAAGATCATCAGACAATTGTCTGGCCCAGGAAGGAGACAACAATAGAGGCTGTGATAGATGGGTAGAGAAGATGACGGCTAATGAGTCGTCGGTGACAATATTGGTGACGGATGATGACCCGTCGATGACAACATCCTCTTGGCAAGGAGGGTTTGACATTCTGGCAAGTGTGGTGGTGTCCCCTGGCATTTCGGAGATCAAAGACGACCCTTCTAGATGTGGAGGCGAGAACATTCTTTCCAGTGCAATGGATATATCTGGTATGTCAAACCATTTATACCATTCACAATCCAGGTGGACAATCTTTCCTCTTTTAGGGATCCTTGAACATCCTTGAGCTAAAAATACATCCCGTGACCCCCCAGGTGACTCCAGTGGAGGATCTCCCATCTGGACGATGGGCCCCTTTTTGAAATGTGAGGACAAAGTCCAAGTGAGGGGTTTGCCATCTGATTCGAATGGCCCCTTAAAACCCAAGCCAGCTCTATGGATTGGCTTTATCTTTTGGAGTGGTCTCAGCCTTCCTTGCAGTTGTGCCCCTAGACCTTTGCCATCTTGGTAGCCAATATTTCTCATAATCTCCCATCCTTTGGAGCGGAAGGGGAGACGTGAGTTTGACAAAGGGAATGGCTTTTGTTGTCTGAAGGGAGCATGACAGGGGTCATACACATCCAACAAGGATAGTATGGGCCGATGAGTCGGCCAGACCGAAGGCAAAGAGGTGGTGATTGCATCCACCATAGAACAGAGGGGCATGCTCATTACCTTGATAACCCATCCTTTATATGGAAATTTCAAACACTGATGATTGGTGGATGGTGCAGCATTCATAGCTTCAATGTAGGTACGGCCAAGTATAGCCTTGAAAGTGGGATCCATATCAAGGACATGAAATTCCGTAAAGACTGATACATGACCTAGTTCTACATTGAGGGTAATCATCCCCATTGGCGGCCTCTTACTGTTGTCGTAGGCCGTGACTGTAATTGAGGAGGGCATGAGTTGTTCTTCATTAACCCCACATGCTTGGAGAGTACTCGGGGAAATCACATTTATAGACGCGTCCGTGTCCACTAGGCACGGATCCAATGACACGCCATTGATTTTCACTGCAATACACAATGCATATTTTCGAGCTTCCTTGAGGGCAAGCTCGTGATTGTGAAACATGATAGGCGGTTGTGTATCAGTGGGCGTCAGGATTGTCGAGATTTTCTCCACAGGGAGATCCTTGTTCACCATAACCTTTTGAAGATAGTCTTTCAAAGCTTCTTGATGAGACGTGGATCTTTTGATCAACTCAAGAATGGAGATACGAGCGGGCGTCTTATCCAGATGTTTTAGCAAATCATACTGGGTCCCAGGGATGGAATCTTCTGACTGCTCTTCCTTATCTTTCTGGGGCTGAGATTGTTCAGGGGCCTGATTATTCTGGGAAAATACCCGGTGGAACATCCTTCTACTCCGGAGCACCATTGCTTGTGGGTCTTGTTGCACCTCTATGGTATTGGGTGTGGATTTTAACAAGGGTTTAAGGGGTAATAGTGGAGGAACGGTTGGTGGGATAGGGGTTATGATGGGTGTAGGGGTTTTGATTAGGGGTTTGCTTGGCGGAGGTATAGTAGAGGTAGAAGGAATCTTGGACGTATGATGGATGATGAGTGGTTTAAAGGGTAGGGGTATAGTGGAAGTAGAAGGGACCTCGGGTGGATGGTGGATGATAATGGGGTTAGAATGTGAAAGAATAGGGGAAGTAGAGGGGATCTCGGGTGAATGGTGAATGATAAGGGGTTTAGATGGTGGAGGTAGATTAGAAACGGAGGTGACTTGGGGTGAATGATGGACGATAAGGGGTTCTTCCTTCCCCAACGTGGGTGCTAAATGGAGGGGAGCACACGTGGGTGCTAAATGGAGGGGAGTGCACGTGGTGCACGAGACAATGTTGACCTCTCAAGTAACCACGAAGGACCGGGGGGAGTGCACGTGGTGCACGAGGGGAGTGAGCGCGCGTCGGCGCAATAGGGAAGGGCACACGTGGGTGCCGAAAGGAGGGACACGTGTGGGTGTCAAAAGGAAGGGCACACGTGGGTGCCGAAAGTTTGTGAGTAACCAAAAAAAAGTAAAAAGCAGGTCCCACCGTGATCGTCAGAGATGTGAACGCGTCACGTGGTGGACTGAGAGAGAAAGATGGGGTTTCTCCCTCTCTGTGTGAAAGAGTAAAAAATGATGAAAATGAAAACGCGTGCGTAAAAAGGATGATGTAGAAAAGAGGGTAGAGAGTATGACCTGAAAGGTCACTCTATACGGGGACGTGGAGCCTAGACTTACCGGACCTTCGGTACAGGGCGGAGAACGGGATCCGAAGACCTTCTCACGCAAACTGAACCCCTTCCCGGTAGGTATGACCTACCATTCCGAGGACAGCTTTCTATATACCGAGTGCGAACCTAAGACTCTATGTAATAGAAGTTGGCGGACACAAAGACATACGTGGACTCGGAATTTGGAACGGCATATCACTCCTCACATAATAATAATAACATGAATATGAACAGTAAACAGACCACCGCAGGATATTGATCTGTGCGGGATTTTAACAACAATATAATAAAGTACAGAAAGAAAATGCAGAAAATAAATGACCACGCTGAAATGACTCACCGCGATCGATTATAGTACAAACAGACCCGGGATTTAGCTATCCGCGGGTATTATAGACATAAAATAAAATTTACTACAAGCACGCGTTTAGTGGTGTGATCGCTAGGGACCGTGGGCCCCGAACTGGTTGATTGATCGCTTGGCCTTTGATGCGGGATTTGCGCGGGTTCCTTCTTCCTCTTCGTTCGACGGGTCGAAGAAGGGGGCTTTCAGTTGGTTACCCTGCAAAACGAACAAACACAAGGTAATATTAAGTCAGAACGGTGACATGATATGATAGCAATTCATGAAATAAAACATTGATAACTGAATAACAAAATAAGCTAAAAAAAATATAAGAACATAATAAAAGTAACAAGCAAAGCCACTGATAATGGTGCAAGCACGAGGGCGAGCGGTGGGACGAAACGGCTTCCCCATGTACGAGAACACGCAGGAGCGTTGATTGGGCCAAAGGCTCGGCTTTTATTTCTGCACATTCAAAAGGGTAAAATAAGACTAATCTAGATGAACACAACAATATACGTATTTAAACATATATATGCATATGATATATATATATTTATTTATACACAAATACACATGCAATATATATATGTGTATATAGGTACAAGTATTATGGATAATGAATGATATCACCCTCCACAACAATGGACTCCACTCTTATTTTGGACCTCTCAGCTAGAAGTCTCGTAATGAATATACACATGCCAACATGATGGGTTTACAAAAGTTAGATAAACATAGCAGGATGCCAACGTGGGCTTTCTTGGGGATGCAATGGGAAAGGGTGCTTCTAAGGAGCTCTTGAGCCTTCTGCAGAATGAAAAGCACAGATTTATCTTAAGCACTTATAAAGCACATATAATGAACATGCTCATGTGGGTGCATGTGAGTGTCATGTGAACACAGAAAGGGGGAAAGGGACGACATAGATAGACAGATGAAGAGAGAAAGTGAGAAAGATTGAGAGAGAGAGAGAGAGAGGAAAAGGGGGATAATAATAAAATAAATAAAATGGAGAGGAAAATCATAGAAAGAAGGTGTCAGTTAAATAAAAAAAATGGAGAGAAGGCAGAGTGAGAGAGAGAAGAGATCGGGTATGGAAGAGAGAAGAATAATATAAAATAAAAAAAGCAGATGAGAGAGAGATCGAGAGAGGGCAGAAAGAGTATGGGAGAATGAGTGATATAGAGGGGGGGTGAGAGAGTAAAAATAAAAAAGAGGGATGAGAGAGATCGAGAGAGATGAGAGGGAGAGAGGATTAAAAAGAAAAAAAAGAAAGAGAGAAGGGGAGAGAGAGCAGAAATCAGAGAGAAGAGAGAGGGAGAGAGAGAGAAGAAAAGAGAGATTGAGAGAGAGAGAGAGAGAAAATATTAAAATAAAATGAAAAGAAGAGAGAGAGCTCGGATGAGAGAGCAGAGAAAGAGGGAGAGAGATCGGGATCGCGATGGTAAGGGAGAGAGAACGAGAGAGATAGAGAGGGGGAGAGAGAAGAGAGAGGAAGAGCACGGTGGGAGGTGGAGAGAGAGAGGAAGCCGTGGCGGGGAGAGAAAGAGAGAGGGAAAGAGAGAGTGAGAGAGAGAGGGAGAGAGAGGCGGATGGGGAAGAGAGAGAGAGAGAGAGACCGTGGGAGAGAGAGGGAGAGAGAGAGAGGAGCTCACCGCGGCGAGCTAGCCGCGGGAGAGAGAGAGAGAGAGAGAGGGAGAGAGACAGACGAGAGTGACGGGGGGAGGAGAAAAGAAAGACGGCCGGGGATGGCGGGCTCGCGATGGATGATGGCCGGAGGCGAGGAAGGTGACACGGGCGATGCAGCACGGCCTGGTCGCGGGTGCGGTAGTGAAGCTGGAGGGTGACCGGCGACGGGAGTGTGCAGCAGCGGTTAGACAAGGGAGAGCGGCGGTTGGCGACCGGAGGAGCAGCAGCGGGGGTCGCGGCGGCTTCGCAGGTGTGGTGCTCCGGCAGGGTGCTCGTGGACGTCTGTGGCGCGGGTCGCTTCAGTCGGTGGCGGTGCAGGCGGTGGTGCCACTGGTGGACGGCGATGAGGCGCTCCGGTGATGGAGGGTGCAGCGGCGGTGCACGGTCGCGAGGCTGACAACGGCGAGGGTGGTGGAGGCAGCAGCGCGGCACTGACGGCAGGCCGGTACTCGCGGTGGAGACAGTGGTGCAGTCACGACGTCTGCGGCCGGGAGAGGATGGGTGGCTGATGGGGGCTCGGTGGAGGCGACCGGGGGAGGCTACCGGTGAGGATGACGAGAGCGGCGAGGCTCGCGGCGGTCGGAGGGTGGGGTGGAGCTCGCGGTGGTAACGGCCGGTGCGGCTTCTCGGCAGACGGGGAGTGCATGCACGAGGGAGAGATGAGATGAGTGCGGCGGCGTTGTTGCAGGTGGGCGGACGGGGGTGGCCAGTGTGTGTGGGTGGCGAGAGGAGAGGTGGACGGCGGTCGCGGATGGCGAGGAGGTGGCGATGGCGGCTCACATGTGTAGTCGGAGGCGGTGGTCACGGACATGGAGATGATGGATGACGACGGCAGCGGCGTCCGGTGGAGAGAGAGAGAGGGAGGGGCTCGCGGCTAAGATGAACGTCGTAGAGGAGAAGGAAGAGAGGGAAAGAGAGAGGTGGGGTGAAAACGGTGGGGTGCACGGGAGCGGGTGTGTGTGGGTGTGTTCGTCGTGGAAGAAGATGGGAGATGGAGATGATGATAGGGGGCCTTCGCGCGTGGGTTCCGATGGGGTGAGCCGTGGAGTGGAGAGTGGGAGGAGAAGAGATAGGATTCAATGGCAAGGAGAGGGACGTGAAATGGAAATATTCCCTCTGCCGGGGCGGCTGGGAAAGATATTAAGAGAGAAAGGGGGTATAAGAGAGGGACGTGAGAGAGCCTAAGATGAGGAAATGAGGTGGACGAGAGTGATAGAAAGAGAGAGAGAGAGAAGAGACAAAGTAGGGTGGGGTGAGAGAATAAGAGTGTGTAAGTGAGGTGTTGATCGTAGGATGAATATATGAGAGAGTAATTAAGATATGGATTAACAAAAGTAAACATATAAATCTATATATATATATATTTATATTTACAACTATATATATTTACATATATATGTATTTACAACACTTTATATGTTACAACCTCACGTATATATATATTCTGGTTTATTATTATTTTTTTAACCTTTCCTTTTTTTTGTATTTTTATAACCTTTTCTGAATTTTTTTTGTATTTTACAGGATTTTTGTATTTTTATTTCTTACTTTTTTATTTCTCATCATTATTTTTTTTTATTTTTATATGACCTTTCTCTGATTTTTTTTTGATATTTTTCAACAACATTTTTAATTTTTATAACCTTTTTATGACATTTTCTGAATTTTTATTTATTCTATTTTATATAAAGACTCCGAAAAATTACTAATCCCCTACATAAGTCAAACGTGTAAACTACCTTAGGACATCGTGGTGTAACACGAGATTTACCTGCAAAAAAATGTGAAAACGGCGTGTCTACAGCTGCCCCGCCTTGGCATCTGCTTTGTAGGGCCAGGACATATAATGGAATGGAACGAAGTGGATTGGAAGGGAAGGGAGTGAAGTGAAAAGCAGGTGCCAAGGTGTGATGAGACACGCCCTCATCATTTTCCTGATGAGAATCTTTCCCGAGTTTTACCGAAGTAACATTGAGGAAGGTTCTCCGAAATCAACCATTGTTTGGATGATAAACAAACAAGGAATGACGAAGTGTGCGCTGGGGCACAAACAACTGAAAGAGGACCAACTTCACGGTGCGGAAGTACCTGGGTCGTAGGCCTGCAGGTTTCACTATTGGAGAGCGGTTACCAGCTAGTGGACGTGCTACAGCCAAGGTGGGCCCGAGGGGAAGAAAAAAGATGATTTGGAGACAAATCCAAACAATGGTTTTTTTTCCGAGAAACACCCCGAGGCAACCTCGAGAAAACTCAGTACTCGACTAGAATGGAATATCTCACATTTCAGAGTGTTTAAACACAGTGGCTTACACAATCAACTTAAGTGGATGATTCTCACAATGAGATCAACTGGCCAAGGTTAAGCTGTGGAGACTGGGTCAGGATACCGATTCGATGAGCCGGTAATGAGCCGGAGCCCGTTTATCGACAAACCGAACAGAACCGTCGTCCCCATACTAGCACGACTTAACGACATATCCATATGGCTTGGACTAAATGCAATGCAGGACATAATACGGAGATATACACATGGGAAGGGTGATGATTCATCTTTTTCTTGTTTTTCTTTTCTTTCATCTTTTTTTGTGCTTTTATTTTCATCTTTTCTTTTCTTTTAAAGCATGCATCCATCAATAAACCGAAATATTTCACAAGAAATAAACACTCAGATGTACAGAATATCAGTCAGAACAATTCCTACAAGCAAGAGAAACATAGAAAGCAGAGTTCATCTAGCAAGGCATGGAGTGGCAACTCATTTTTTTGTTTGTTTTATTCTTTTTCTCTCTCTTTTTTTTTTGGTTTTGGAGTCCCAATGTTCAGTCATTACACAATATTTGTTCCTCTCATTTTTAGGGTGCCCAACATGTGGCAAAGGGTGGCCAACAGAGCCTTTTGGTTGCTAATCTCCTCTTTCGGAGGTCATGTCCTTCCAGGAGCAAGTTCCCGGCACAGTGGCTTGTGCCAAAGCGATCAAGCATGAGCTCGCGACTCAGGTGAGTGTAATTCAGTTTGAAATTAAACTACACACTTCACCCGCTCTTCCTGACCTTGTGGGATGGTTAGAACTGGAAGACAGTGGAGATTCAGGGCTTGCTAGCTCCGGTGGTCTGAGCAGAGAAGGAATGTGTTGCTCGATCAGAGCACGATGCCCGGACGACAGAGCTGGAGAAGGAATGACGACGACACGTCATCGAGGAGCTGCCCCGAGATATCTTGGAGCTGAAGGTTTCTCTCCGGATAGCGAAGAGAGAAATAAAGCAAGAGAGAAAGGCAAAGACAGAGCAGCACATGAGGCCCAGGAGATGGAGCTCTGGGAGGAAGAGCATCCAGACACCTAACTTGCTCAGAGTCAGTGCAGATCAAGGGAATTGGAGCTCCGAGAGCTGGTGCAGTCCCTATCGGCAGAGCAGAGCATAGGTCAGCTAGCGGCCTCAACTTCAAGAGCTTCGCGGCCATCGTGGTCGCGAGAGAAGCAGGAGGACAACGAAGAGCACCGCCAAAGAGCAGGTGGGAATGCGTGGCACGGCAAAGTGATTACTGCGTCACGGAACTATAGAAGGCCTCCGAGGGACTTCTTGCCTTCGGAGAGAGAAGAGGCGTAACCAAGAGGGTGACGAGGATTAGTGAATGGCTTATACACCCACTCCTTCCTCATGACGGGCACAAACCCTTATATAGATGTGTGAATGAAATGGCTTGGTTTGAACGCAGCTTGCTTGCCTGTTCGTTCCTTCTGCTCTACAGGTCTTTTCTACCACATGGGTTCCTGCCCGAGACCTGCTCGACGAGATGTCTCCTTAAAACACGAAGTGGTGACTCACCATAGCCATGATTTTCAAAGGGAGTCTGCCATCAGACTTCAACAATATCAGCCCGTGGTGCTCTTCTCCCACGTGAATGTCCCTCGTTTCCCTGTTTGCGCTAAAAGTAGTCGCAATAGGATAAGGGACACGGGGAATCTTTGGACCGAATAGGGGTGGCGGGTCAACAATCACAGCTCTGCTCCATTCACTTCACATGGTGAAGTGACACGCGAGTGTACCGTGGCCATGATTTTTCAAAAGGATCTACCACCAATTTCAAAAACGTCGGCCTTTGGCCCTATTTTCCCGCATAAATGTCCCCAATTTGCTTGTTTGCTCTAAAAGTTGATGCAACAGGACAATAAACGCGGAGAATCTTTGGACCGAATAAGGACGACAAGTCAACAAATCACGCCCCCAAATCGATCACTCCCCATGGTAGAGTGGCCGCAACAGTAAGGGGGGTGACTTGTCGCAAAGGCTGTTGCTAGGGATGATGGTGATAGATCTAGATCACCTTCCTTCCAATCCTATAAATACCTCCTCTTTCACTCGACTTGAGAGCACCCGAGTCGTGAGAGCTGATGCGAAGAGTGAAAGTTTGCAAGAAGGGGAGGTAGTGAAAGTTGCTCAATTTTCAGGATGGAGGGTGAATCTAGCTTCAGAACAGAAGGTGAGTCTTCCCGCTCTTCAAAGAGGAGCAGATCTGGCAGCAGTTCCAGGAGACTTTCAGAAGTTGAGGGGCAGCTCGGTGAGAGGATGCAATCACAACTCATAAGTTGGACCTTGTCATCCCTTCCTTCATTCTCTCTCCCTTTTTCTTCCTTGGCAAAGCTCCCCTTTGCTCAGTTCTTGTGTATGTGCAGAGCATGATGAAATCGCACATTTCCTGGGAGCTAGTGGTTGCCGCATATCATGGTCTTCCAGACTTCCAGAAGGCCAGGCTAGATGTGATGGGATTTGGGGCCTTTCTGCGGATCGAGCCAATCAAGCTCGACCTCGTCCTCATCCAAGCATTGCGCGAAAGATGGGACCCAATGAGTCGGGCATTCTTGATGCCCTGGGGGCACATGGTACCCAGTCTGGAAGATGTGGTCCGAATCACGAGCCTCAGAGTGGATGGGGAGGCAGTGACCGGGGTCACTTACGCGGACTACCGAGAAGGTGCCCAGAAGTTGTTAGGACTGGAACTTGACAGTCGGAAGAACCGATCAGTAGCCAAGGCATCCATCATGGAGGCATTGGGGCTTGCTGATGCTCGTCCACGGGATGATGAGTCCTTGGAAGAATTAATGGAAAGGACTGAAAGAGGGTGCCGTGCTGTGTACTGCACAGATTTCGGCAATTGGGAAAGGTCCAACATGGATTTGAGGAGATTTCTCCTCTTCTTACTGGGAAGATTGCTACTGAGCTCGAAGGGAGGCAGCATCGACTGTCGCTTCCTAGAGCTGCTAGTAGACTTGGAAAGAGTAGGGCAGTATGCCTGGAGAGCTGCCGTACTAGCGCATCTGTTTACAGGCCTATCCCAAGAGGCAGACCGTGAGGTGACTGTCAGTGGCTTTACACCATTTATCCAGGTAATTTTTGTTTCATTTTTTTTTGTATTTTCCCAATAGTTCACTTAAGGCACTAATGGCACATGATGATGCAGCTATGGAGCTACTATTACCTCCCAATGGGGAGAGCTCGACGTTGGCGACCAGTGACGGTGCCATTAGCCAGACGGTGGCAACCCATTATGAGAACAGCACCTCTATCCTACCAACTGATGGTGTTAAGACGTGAGCTGCAGGAGTTCCCTACAGCGATGGTAGGATTCTTTTTTCCTCTTTTTATTTTTTTTTAGTTCTTTTTTTACTTCTACATTTGACTAGCTAAAAGAATATATACAATCTAATCTAGGTGAACTGGAGACCTTACTCAGGGGTGGTCGATGCTGACCAACCGTGGGTTTTGATGAGCCGCGCCCGGTTTGGACGAGAGCTTTGGATGCACTGCCTGAATGAAATCGAGCTGCTTCGGCTACGATTGGTTATGAGGACCCTAGGGCTAGCCCAGGAATGGGTGGATACGACTGCGCCACCTCAGGTCGGGAGAAAGACGCGAGGACCGGCAACCTGCATTGATGGGCGTGTGTAATTCCCCGAACAGTATGAAGGCTGGCAACGGGGTGGCACAATTGTGGAATCGCAGGCACAAGATAGTGAAGACTATCTGCGTCTATATAGGGCAATGTATGCAGAGCGACTCCAACTTGGGGGACTTGTGGAGGTAGGCCTCCCCTTTTTGGTCTTTTCTTCTTTTCCTTATTTTTTTGTTATTTTTTTGTTTTTATCTATTTTTTTTGTGAAAATGCTGACTCCTATAACATGACTACAGGATGTCCGTGATACCATGATAGCGAACTTGCGAGCTCGCTTGGCAGACACGGAGCGACAATTGGGTGACACGCGTGGTGCCTTAAATGCCTCGGTAATTGTATATGCAATGCATACTCCTAATTATGACCCTAGATTCATGGTGCTTAGCCACTAATTATCACCTCATGTGGTTATAGCGCGTCCAGATTGACGCAGTCTCATCAGCGATGGGAGCAGATGGCGTCTCTTCCAGCTTATGGATCCCTACCTCAGAGCTAGATTTGCTTCACGAGCAACTTGCTCATGCCACGTAGCGTGCCGCAGAGGCAGAAGGCATGCTCTCTATACAGGTAAAAGTTTCATTGTTGAATCTTCCTCATTCATGCCTTGCCGCATATCTGAGACGGCATATCTGGCAGGAAAAAGAGACGCAAGAGGCACTTGCCCAAGCTGCGCAGAGGGAGGCTAGAATAGCGGAGCTGGAAGATGAACTGCGGCGTCGTCCAGATGATGACTCTTCTAGGGACGCCGTGGAGCTAAGGATCACCCTTCAACTGGAGAGGGAA
This sequence comes from Amorphophallus konjac, assembly GCA_022559845.1. NCBI lineage: Eukaryota > Viridiplantae > Streptophyta > Magnoliopsida > Alismatales > Araceae > Amorphophallus > Amorphophallus konjac. The sequence continues at coordinate 342,782,210 of CM040123.1, read as the reverse complement.
GACCGAGAAAGAGAACGGGCAGAGAAAGAAAGGGACAGAGAAAGAGAAAGAGCCGATAGGTTGGCTGAGAGGGAGGAGCGAAGGGCCATGGAAGCCCAATTGTTTGAACTCCGAACCAGCCTTGGTCTTGCTGAACAATGGCTAAAAGATGGTGAAGAGCGCTACCGAAAAGTACGAGAGCGTGGCTTTCGTGTTAGTAGCTTCTTTGGTGCCCCCGTAGATCAACGCCGGGGTGTGGAGATGGGAAGAGGAGCACAGAGCGGTAGAAGTACCGCTTTTCGTAGTTGGGTAGCACCCTCGAGAGTGTCTTACCCGGAGAGCGGAGGGACGAGTAATGTAGAGAGAGAAGGTGGGACTTAATGTACAATTTTTAGGAATGAAATAAAAAGTTTGATTTTTTTGGTTTTTGTTTTCATCTCTCGAATCCCTGCATACATCATTAAAACAAACAAGTCAGAATCTCTGCTCTGACTTGGCCCCTTGCTCAATAAGCAGATTTCTGTTTTGACTGTCCTTGATAATGGGTCAAGGGGCCAAGCCTTTATTAATAAAGGTAAGATAAAGATATGATGGTGAATGCGGCACACAAGCACATGGATGCAAGCGAAAATTAAAGGTGGAATGCTGCATACAAATGCAATCATAGGAAATGCGATTTTTTTGTTTTTATTTTTTTCTTGAATTTTTTTGTTGTTTTATTTTTTATCATTTTTTGTTTTGCATATGCCTACATTTTTCTCTTTCCCCCCCTTTTTTTGTTATTTTTATCATCATCATTTTTTTTTGTTGCTAACGCTTGGCAAGCACCCATATGGCACCTAACCTGCATGAGAATAGAGATTTCTTACTAACCTCCCAGGTATCATAAGTGCACATCTAGGTTGATTTGGGCCTCTAGACTCCTCGAATGATAATCCCGCCGGCTAAGACTTATCCTGATGACAATACCGTCATGCCATGCTTAGGCTCCCAGTCACTTCCGACCACAGAGATTCACCCAAAAAGTGTTCGAGGTAAATGATTTACCTGACCCGGGTCTATTTCCTCACAACTCCAGATGATATGTAATGGAACACCCTGGAACCCAAACGACCAACCGCGCGACGCTGACCCGGAATCAAACGTCGTCGCACCCGTAGGTGACGCGCTTGCATTGGTCTAAGCCCGAGGTTAGATAAGAAGGCATTAAGGTGGTAGATAAGGGTCCTGACCGGCCAGAAACACGGAGACTCCTTCATAGCGATGGCTTTTGCTTTTCAAAATGGACAACCATATGTTTGTGTTAAAAGGATGTTGCAGGCTTTGGCGAGTTTCACCCTTCGGGAACTCCATTGAGCTTTGATCTTCAGGGGAAGGAGGAAGTGTATAGGGGGTAAACCTCCTCAGGCTGTTAACCCGGCGAGCCAGTAGGGGCGCACTTAACTTCCCCTTTCGGGCAACTTCAGACCAAATCTCGAGCATTTACATGTCATGACCCCTTTTGTATATAATTTGACTTTGAGTCAAAGGGGTTTCATTATTGGGATCATGCACGGTTACGACCAGGCTTTTCACTTGACTTTGATTTTGTTCTTCTTTTCTGATTTTTTTTTCTTGACAGATTTTTGCGAGGGACATAGTATTTTGACATTATGGAATCCCTCTTGGATGCCTGCGGGGACACTGCCCTCTTCTCGTGCTCTGACCCATGCTCGAGGAATTGGGCCCTACTCTCACCCTAGGGGTTGTGTTCGTGTTTCCCATGCTCAGCGTTTTAAGGGCGCCGGCTGTCTCATTCGATCGAGAAGAAGAGAATAAAAATTTGAGCTTTCTTGGAGACCTTTTGAGTGATACCCTACCATAAGCGATGCTATCAATTTTTTTTTATAACACAGATGTGTATACATGTTGTCTTCTTTTGAGGGGGCATAGGCCGAACTGGCCGGACAGGGGTCTCCACGGTTCTGGCAAACCAAGACCTGAGACCTACTAAGCCTTAATGGGCCCTATCTTGACATGGAGGTAAGATGCAGTGACTTGATTCCATGGTGATCTCCAAACATCAACATTTTAAATTTTCTATTTTTTTCATTTTTTTTCCTTTTTTGTTTTATATACAAATTTTTGTGGTTTTCATTATCTTTCATTTTTTTGTTGTTTTTGTTTTCAATTTTTTTGTCTTTGACAATATGTACACCTATCAAAGGGTAATACTTCTTAAGGTAGAGCCCATTCCAAGGGTGGGATAACTCAACTCCTTCAGCATTGACTAGCCTGTAGGTGTTGCCAAGATGTACAGCCTGAACCACGTATGGTCCTTCCCAATTGGGTTGGAGCTTAGAACACGGCTCGCCAGGTTTTACAAAAATTCTTTTCACTACCATTTCACCAACTTTGAACTTTCTCTCAATAACCTTCTTCTGGTAAAAACGTGCGAGTCTATTTTGGTAGACGCGAGCATGCTCGGCAGCAACCAGACGTTTCTCGTCTAAGAGTTCCAACTGGGCAAGGAGAGAATCGCGACGTTCATCGAGGGGAAGGTCCTTGTCCAATTGTACTCTCAGAGAGGAAATCAGAATCTCACACGGAACTGCCGCCTCCATCCCGTATGTGAGGGCGAACGGAGTTTGCCCAGTAGGAGTTCGGATTGAAGTGCGATAGGCCCATAGAGCTTCGATAAGCTTCTCTGGCCAATCAGAGAATCTGCTAGACTCACAAGTTTTCTTTATGATTTTGATCAGTGTTTTATTCGTAGCCTCTGCTTGGCCATTGCCTTGTGGATAATATGGTGATGAATGATGCAATGCAATCTTATACCTTTTGCAGAGGTCCTGAAGGTCCTGAGAAATGAATTGTGGCCCATTGTCGGTGATGATAGTTCTTGGAATGCCAAACCTGGCGATGATGTTCTTCATAATAAACTTGCAAATAGTTGATGCCTTGATTTCCGCATAAGCTTCAGCTTCGGCCCATTTGGTGAAGTACTCCGTTGCAGTAAGGATGAAGGATTTTTGTTTAGTAAGGGAGTTAGGATCACCGAGAGGACCAATGATGTCGAATGCCCACATGGAGACAGGCCATGGGGAGGATACTAGATAGAGAGAGGAAGATGGGGAATGGATCTTATCGGCGTGAAGTTGACACTTGACACACCTACGGACATAGACAGCACAGTCTTCCTCCATAGTGGGCCAGTAAAAGCCTTGCCGAAGGATCTTCTTAGCAAGCATTTGGCTGTTCACATGGCCACCACACACACCTGAGTGTGCTTCCTCTACACACTTCCAAGACTCATCATCATCAAGACACCTTAGAAGAACACCAGTGAGGCTTCTCTTGTATAGCAATCCTCCAACCAATGTGTACCTCTGGGCTACACTTCTTATGGCCCTCTTATCTTCTGCTGTTGCCTCTTCAGGGTAAGACTGGTCTTTGCAATATTTAACAATCTCATAGAACCATGGCTTCTCCTCATCAGCCAATTCTTCTTCCAATTCGACAAACATAATTTCCCTCTTTTCAACAACTTCTCTATCCCGAGCCATCTTTGACATTTCCTCCTGAACCCTTAAATAGGAAGGGTTATGAATAGCAGGGAGGATAAGCTTGTGGATAGAAACGGACAGAGCCCTTCTGCCCAGAGGAAACCTTAATGATGATGCCAACGAAGCAAGGGCGTCGGCGAGAATGTTCTGATTGCGAGGAACATGGACAAAGACCAACTTAGTGAACAGTTTAGCGAAAGCAACAGTAAGCTCTTGATATGGCTTAAGCTTGGGATCGCGAGTGCGATATTTGGTGAGCACTTGGCGAAGGATAAGTTGACTATCACCTATGACTCGTAATTCAGTGACCCAGAAGGAATAGGCAAGGTTCAGACCTGCCAGAAGAGCCTCGTATTCAGCCACGTTGTTGGTGACTGGAAATGAGAGCTGGAATGCCTCTGGGATAGCGACACCTTCAGTTGACAAAAGGACAATGCCAATACCTCTCCCCTGGGAATTCAAAGCTCCATCAAAATATAATGTCCACATGGGATCATCAGACTGGGTAATGGACATTAGTTCCTCATCTGGAAACTCTGATTGAACAGGGTCAAACTTGGGGAGAGGGTGATGAGCGAGATGCTCGGCTATAGCATAGCCTTTGATTACCTTTTGTTGAATATAGGTGATGTCAAACTGAGATAGAAAACTTTGCCAACGTGCTAGCCTATCAGTAAGGACAAACTTTTCCAAGAGAAATTTGATAGGATTCATCCGAGCAATCAAGTGGACTTGGTGAGCCAGAAAGTAATGTTTCAATTTCTGTACCACCCACACAAGGGCGGCACAGGTCCTTTCCATGGCAGTATACTTTCGCTCACAGGGGTTGAGGAGTTTGGACAAGTAATAGGTTGCCCGTTCCTTGCCTTCCTCATTGATTTGTGCCAGGACGGCTCCCACAGAGTCGTCTAGGACCGAGATATATAGGATCAAAGGCTTATCTGGAATAGGTGGAGTGAGAACAGGCGGATTGGCCAGATATTCTTTTAATCCGTCGAAAGCATTCTGGCACTTAGAATCCCAACAGAATTTGGTCCCTGCTTTGGTCAACTCGTAGAAGGGCCGGCACCTTTGCGAGTGTTGCGACACAAAGCGACGGATAAACTGTAATCTCCCGATTAATCCTCGAACTTCTCTCAGATTTTTTGGGGGTGGCATATCCCTAATCGCCTTAACCTTGTTGGGATCTATCTCAATGCCCCTTTTGCTCACAATGAAGCCAAGTAACTTGCCCGATGATACACCAAACACACATTTCTTTGGACTCATTTTCAAATTGAATTCACGGGATCTTTGCAACACCTTTGCAAGGACCTCGGGAGGTTCCGCCCTAGTTTTGGATTTTACCAACAAATCATCCACATATATCTCCAAATATATGTGCATCATGTACTGGAATATTGCCATCATAGCCCTTTGGTAAGTGGCTCCAGCGTTCTTCAGTCCAAATGGCATGACCACATAACAGTAAGTTCCCCAGGGAGTAGTGAATGAGGTTTTCTCCTGGTCTTCTTCTACCAAACGGATTTGATTGTATCCAGAAAATCCATCCATAAATGAAAGAGTTTCATATCCTGCCGTATTATCAATTAACACATCAATATGAGGCAAAGGGAAATCATCCTTCGGACACGCACGGTTAAGGTCCCGGAAGTCAATACAAATTCTCACCTTTCCATCTTTCTTCATGACCGGGACGATGTTTGCGACCCACTGAGGATAAAGGACGACTCTTATGAACCTAGCTTTGTGAAGCTTGTCGACCTCTTCCTTCATTTTTAAAGCCATTTGTGGGCGAAAACGTCTTAACCGTTGCTTTACCGAGATGGATCCTGGTTTGAGAGTGAGACGATGCTCGACCAGAGTAGAATCCAATCCTGGCATATCCTCATAGCTCCATGCAAACGTGTCCTTATAATCCTCGAGAACCTTAATTAATGCCTCTTCGTCAGATGATGATAAATTATCGCTTATGAGGACAATCCTAGGGTCTTCCTCAGTTCCCAGGTTAATCTCTTTGGTAGACTCTTCTACAGCGGCTGACAGCTCGTCAAATCTGCTCATTCCACTAGCATACGCGTCGGCCGCATCCTCATATTCTTCGTCATCTTCTTCAATAGGGTACTCATCATCGATGATTTCATAAACCCCGTACCCTTTATCAATCATACCAGTATTTTCACATTCTATCTCCGACAATTGGATAGGATTTTCTAGCAATTGAGGAATGGCTAGAAGGGCTTGACACTTATCGGCTAAATCTAAAAGGAACCACCGAGGGATCTGCTTACCCTTGGATTTCTTCTTGGGCACTACCCTTGACTTATTCCTAACCTGACACACATTATTTACAGAAGAAGAAGAAGCTAAAGAGGATAGTGAAGAATGTACAGGGAAGGACCCCTCAGAGGAGGGGTAAAGAAGGTCGCTCAAGGGACCTTGAATGAGTGGCCCGTAAGTCGGGGCACACTCATGGGAGATATAGGATGTTTCCTCAACAAAGATGCGTTGTTGGGGAGTTGGGAAATTGACATTTTTTTTCGTTTTCATTTTTGATAATAAAACAATGAAAAGAAATTGGAGGAGGCGAAAAGGGAATTAGAGCTAGAGGGTTATGTAGCTCGTAGAGCAGATCGTGATTAAAAACCTGGCGTGAGTTAAGAAACCCACGTAGGTATATGAGTAAAGAAGGGGACCTGGGAAGATCATCAGACAATTGTCTGGCCCAGGAAGGAGACAGCAACAGAGGCTGTGATAGATGGGTAGAGAAGATGACGGCTAATGAGCCGTCGGTGACAATATTGGTGACGGATGATGACAAAATGGAGGGGCACACGTGGGTGCCGAATAATGGGGAGCACACGTGGGTGCTAAATGGAGGGGCGCACGTGGGTGCCGAATAATGGGGAGCACACGTGGGTGCTAAATGGAGAGGCACACGTGGGTGCTAAATGGAGGGGAGCACACGTGGGTGCTAAATGGAGGGGAGTGCACGTGGTGCACGAGACAATGTTGACCTCTCAAGTAACCACGAAGGACCGGGGGGAGTGCACGTGGTGCACGAGGGGAGTGAGCGCGCGTCGGCGCAATAGGGAAGGGCACACGTGGGTGCCGAAAGGAGGGACACGCGTGGGTGTCAAAAGGAAGGGCACACGTGGGTGCCGAAAGTTTGTGGGTAACCAAAAAAAAGCAAAAAGCAGGTCCCACCGTGATCGCCAGAGATGTGAACGCGTCACGTGGTGGACTGAGAGAGAGAGATGGGGTTTCTCCCTCTCTGAGTGAAAGAGTAAAAAATGATGAAAATGAAAACGCGTGCGTAAAAAGGATAATGTAGAAAAGAGGGTAGAGAGTATGACCTGAAAGGTCACTCTGTACGGGGACGTGGAGCCTAGACTTATCGGACCTTCGGTACAGGGCGGAGAACGGGATCCGAAGACCCTCTCACGCAAACTGAACCCCTTCCCGGTAGGTATGACCTACCATTCCGAGGACAGCTTTCTATATACCGAGTGCGAACCTAAGACTCTATGTAATAGAAGTTGGCGGACACAAAGACATACGTGGACTCGGAATTTGGAACGGCATATCACTCCTCACATAATAATAATAACATGAATATGAACAGTAAACAGACCACCGCAGGATATTGATCTGTGCGGGATTTTAACAACAATATAATAAAGTACAGAAAGAAAATGTAGAAAATAAATGACCACGCTGAAATGACTCACCGCGATCGATTATAGTACAAACAGACCCGGGATTTATCTATCCGCGGGTATTATAGACATAAAATAAAATTTACTACAAGCACGTGTTTGGTGGTGTGATCGCCAGGGACCGTGGGCCCCGAACTGGTTGATTGATCGCTTGACCTTTGACGCGGGATTTGCGCGGGTTCCTTCTTCCTCTTCGTTCGACGGGTCGAAGAAGGGGGCTTTCAGTTGGTTACCCTGCAAAACGAACAAACACAAGGTAATATTAAGTCAGAACGGTGACATGATATGATAGCAATTCATGAAATAAAATATTGATAATTGAATAACAAAATAAGCTAAAAAAAATATAAGAACATAATAAAAGTAACAAGCAAAGCCACTGATAATGGTGCAAGCACGAGGGCGAGCGGTGGGACGAAACGGCTTCCCCGTGTACGAGAACACGGAGGAGCGTTGATTGGGCCAAAGGCTCGGCTTTTATTTCTGCATATTCAAAAGGGTAAAATAAGACTAATCTAGATGAACACAACAATATACGTATTTAAACATATATATGCATATGATATATATATTTATTTATACACAAATACACATGCAATATATATATGTGTATATAGGTATAAGTATTATGGATAATGAATGATATCACCCTTCACAACAATGGACTCCACTCTTATTATTGGACCTCTTAGCTAGAAGTCTCGTAATGAATATACACATGCCAACATGCTGGGTTTACAAAAGTTAGATAAACATAGCAGGATGCCAACGTGGGCTTTCTTGGGGATGCAATGGGAAAGGGTGCTTCTAAGGAGCTCTTGAGCCTTCTGCAGAATGAAAAGCACAGATTTATCTTAAGCCCTTATAAAGCACATATAATGAACATGCTCATGTGGGTGCATGTGAGTGTCATGTGAACACAGAAAGGGGGAAAGGGACGACATAGATAGACAGATGAAGAGAGAAAGTGAGAAAGATTGAGAGATAGAGAGAGAGGAAAAGGGGGATAATAATAAAATAAATAAAATGGAGAGGAAAATCATAGAAAGAGGGTGTCAGTTAAATAAAAAAAATGGAGAGAAGGCAGAGTGAGAGAGAGAAGAGATCGGGTACGGAAGAGAGAAGAATAATATAAAATAAAAAAAGCAGATGAGAGAGAGATCGAGAGAGGGCAGAAAGAGTATGGGAGAATGAGTGATAGAGAGGGGGGTGAGAGAGTAAAAATAAAAAAGAGGGATGAGAGAGATCGAGAGAGATGAGAGGGAGAGAGGATTAAAAAGAAAAAAAAGAGAGAGAGAGAGAAGGGGAGAGAGAGCAGAAATCGGAGAGAAGAGAGAGGGCGAGAGAGAGAAGAAAAGAGAGATTGAGAGAGAGAGAGAGAGAGAGAAAATATTAAAATAAAATGAAAAGAAGAGAGAGAGCTCGGATGAGAGAGCAGAGAAAGAGGGAGAGAGATCGGGATCGCGAGGGTAAGGGAGAGAGAACGAGAGAGATAGAGAGGGGGAGAGAGAAGAGAGAGGAAGAGCACGGTGGGAGGTGGAGAGAGAGAGGAAGCCGCGGCGGGGAGAGAAAGAGAGAGGGAAAGAGAGAGTGAGAGAGAGAGGGAGAGAGAGGCAGATGGGGAAGAGAGAGAGAGACCGTGGGAGAGAGAGGGTGAGAGAGAGGAGCTCGCCGCGGCGAGCTAGCCGCGGGAGAGAGAGAGAGAGGGAGAGAGACAGACGAGAGTGACGGGGGGAGGAGAAAAGAAAGACGGCCGGGGATGGCGGGCTCGCGATGGACGATGGCCGGAGGCGAGGAAGGTGACACGGGCGATGCAGCACGGCCTGGTCGCGGGTGCGGTAGTGAAGCTGGAGGGTGACCGGCGACGGGAGTGTGCAGCAGCGGTTAGACAAGGGAGAGCGGCGGTTGGCGACCGGAGGAGCAGTAGCGGGGGTCGCGGCGGCACCGGCGGCTTCGCGGGTGTGGTGCTCCGGCAGGGGGCTCGTGGACGTCGGTGGCGCTGGTCGCTTCAGTCGGAGGCGGTGCAGGCGGTGGTGCCACTGGTGGACGGCGATGAGGCGCTCCGGTGATGGAGGGTGCAGCGGCGGTGCACGGTCGCGAGGCTGACAACGGCGAGGGTGGTGGAGGCAGCAGCGCGGCACCGACGGCAGGCCGGTACTCGCGGTGGAGACAGTGGTGCAGTCACGACGTCCGCGGCCGGGAGAGGATGGGTGGCTGATGGGGGCTCGGTGGAGGCGACCGGGGGAGGCTACCTGTGAGGATGACGAGAGCGGCGAGGCTCGCGGCGGTCGGAGGGTGGGGTGGAGCTCGCGGTGGTAACGGCCGGTGCGGCTTCTCGGCAGACGGGGAGTGCATGCACGAGGGAAAGATGAGATGAGTGCGGCGGCATTGTTGCAGGTGGGCGGACGGGGGTGGCCGGTGTGTGTGGGTGGCAAGAGGAGAGGTGGACGGCGGTCGCGGCTGGCGAGGAGGTGGCGATGGCGGCTCACATGTGTAGTCGGAGGCGGTGGTCACGGACGTGGAGATGATGGATGACGACGGCAGCGGCGTCCGGTGGAGAGAGAGAGGGAGGGGCTCGCGGCTAAGACGAACGGCGTAGAGGAGAAGGAAGAGAGGGAAATAGAGAGGTGGGGTGAAAACGGTGGGGTGCACGGGAGCGGGTGTGTGTGGGTGTGTTCGTCGTGGAAGAAGATGGGAGATGGAGATGATGATAGGGGGCCTTCGCGCGTGGGTTCCGATGGGGTGAGCCGTGGAGTGGAGAGTGGGAGGAGAAGAGATAGGATTCAATGGCAAGGAGAGGGACATGAAAGGGAAATATTCCCTCTGCCGGGGCGGCTGGGAAAGATATTAAGAGAGAAAGGGGGGATAAGAGAGGGACGTGAGAGAGCCTAAGATGAGGAAATGAGGTGGACGAGAGTGATAGAAAGAGAGAGAGAGAGAAGAGACAAAGTAGGGTGGGGTGAGAGAATAAGAGTGTGTAAGTGAGGTGTTGATCGTAGGATGAATATATGAGAGAGTAATTAAGATATGGATTAACAAAAGTAAACATATAATCTATATATATATATATTTATATTTACAACTATATATATTTACATATATATGTATTTACAACACTTTATATGTTACAACCTCACGTATATATATATTCTGGTTTATTATTATTATTTTTAACCTTTCCTTTTTTTTGTATTTTTATAACCTTTTCTGATTTTTTTTGTATTTTACAGGATTTTTGTATTTTTATTTCTTACTTTTTTATTTCTCGTCATTATTTTTTTTTATTTTTATATGACCTTTCTCTGATTTTTTTTGATATTTTTCAACAACATTTTTAATTTTTATAACCTTTTTATGATATTTTCTGAATTTTTATTTATTTTATTTTATATAAAGACTCCGAAAAATTACTAATCCCCTACACAAACGTGTAAACCACCTTAGGACATCGTGATGTAACACGAGATTTACCTGCAAAAAAATGTGAAAACGGCGTGTCTACAGCAGGCACCGTTGGGACTGGAGTAGTTGGGCAATCGAGTGTTGTTGGCACCGTTGTCCCTGGAGTTGTTGAGCACCTTTAAGGCTAGAGTAGCCTGGCGCCGTCTAGACTAGGCAGTCGGGTGTCTTGGGCAGGGTTGTAACTGGAGTAGATGGGTGCTGTGGGAGCAATTATGATTGGGACAATTGAGCACCGTTAAGACTGGGACAGTCGGGTGCTGTGGGCACCGTTGTGACTAAAGGAGCTGCGTGCCATGTGGCGGGTCAGGTACTGTTGAGACTTGCAGTCGGGTGCCCGGGGCACTGTTACAACTGTAGAAGCTGGGTGCCATGAAACCCTGGCGATCGGGTGCTGTTGAGACTGGCAGTCAGGTGCCGGGGACACTGTTGTCACTGAAGGAGCTAGGTGCCATGAGACCTTGGTTGTCGGGTGTTGTTGAGGCTGGCAGTTGAGTACCGTGGGCACTATTGTAACTAAAGGAGCTGGGCGCCATGAGACCCTAGTGGTCGAGCACTGTTGAGACTGGCAGTTGGGTGCTGAGCACTTTCCTCGACGCAGGGGCTTGACACTTCATCTCGCATCAATACTCATGCAATAGACCTATCACCCGAGCAAACGCATTTAGGGCACGCTCACCGAGTGACATTTGGGTGGGGCATTTTCAATAAAATGACTTCTGAGTAGGGCATGTTCATCAAATAGGGACATAATGCTTCATCTTGCATCAAGACTTGTGAACATACTCTCGTTCGAGGAGGTTTGTGTCTTAGCTAAACGCCGTATGATAGATGATGATGCGACATGCCCTCGACGTGTGCTTAGCTGATACAAAACCAACCAACAAATTCCTTTGCAAGCCATTTGTAGCCTCCGAGGGTGAGCTCCATGTTCATCTTACCCTTGGCCACCCCATGGGGGGGGGGTTATAGGCAAAGGGGTGGTTGGGATTGAGGTACCCCCCCGTAAGGGGGTAGGTTTAGGGGGGTTGGGGCATCCTCCCACGTAAATGGTGTTGAGAGAGCAAGACTGCCTGCGTAAAGGGGGTCGTTTAGGGGTGCCAATTGAGGAGAGAGAGAGAGAGAGAGAGAGGGCACGGTTGGGTAGGGCTAGTGGCTTTTGCCTCCGTAAAGGGGGTGTTTAGGGGGGGCGAATTGAGGAGAGAGAGAGAGGGCACGTTTGGGTTTGCGGTTGGTGGATTTTAGTGATGGGTGAATCAAGAATAAGTAAACAAATCAATAAATAAAATGGATTCAATAATTCTAAGATTTTGTTCAAAAATACTTAATAGAATTAAATATTACATTTTTCGAGGGTGTTACAGTCTCAACAGTCTTGGATGGTAGTATGGGACGCCCCCATTGCTGTTCCATCTAAGCTTTTATTGTCCATCAACTTATAAGATCATTCCACCTTTGTGCTTCCCGACTCACATGTTAGTTGCACTCACATATTGTAGTACCCCGGATAATTCTAGAATTTTTTTAGAAATTAAATAGATTTAATTAAGCATTTAATATGGACTTAAAAAGGTTAAATGAGCTAATTAATAAATTAATAAGTTAAAACCTTAGGAATTAAGGCCCAATTATCAACCACTAATTTGAGCCCACTTATAAAAGACTTTAAAACCCAAAATTAGGCTTTTAGGCCCAAGCCCAACCCTAGAAACATAATAGGGTAATTTTTCTAATTAAAATAGATAATTAGGGGATAATTATAGGAGGAATTTGACTAAAATTTAAATTCTAGCGCCCAGGCAAGTCGCGGTCTATTGCGCGACCGCCTTCTAGAGATGGCGGTCCTGACCAGACTGCCACCTGGTTCCGTAAACGGGTGATAGAGAAGCGTGAAAAGATTAGATTTTTATCGATCCTATCGCCATAGATCGATGTGGCCTGACATGGAAACCTATCTAGGACTCTTAGGGATTGACTCTAACCCCAAAAAGGACTCATAATTCAGGTAAATCCCACAGCCCTAGGCCAAACTCTATAAATTGGCCCCAGATTCGTCCTGCGTAAACCCTAATCTTGGATCGCGTAGTTCGAAAGTATAGTATGGTTATTTCAATATCTTCCTTTAGAGTTTATTATTACCCTTAGTATCTTCTAACATTTTTCAAATTCCCGTTGTAGGTGGTCAAGCATCTAAGGAGTTAGAACAACCAAAAATCGCTGGCTCTACGCAGGACGCGCAGAAACTAGGACCCTCTTCTGGCGAGAAATTCGAGGCTTAGGAAGCATCCCATGTTGTGACTCATTTGTGTTGATGATGTTGACAATTGCTTTATTTCATTGGCAACACCTTGTTTTGATTGATTGGCAACTGTTTATGTTTTGATGAAATTGTTTTATCAGATTATCTGTGTGTTCTATGCATTTCACAAGTCTACACACTGCACACACACACACAAGTCTTCACACTCAGCATAGTCTATACATCGTGTTGTGTTTGTACATCGTTGAGAACGTAAGTCTATACATCCATGCATCATCACTCTCAGCATAGTCTGGACAGAAGTGGGTCGACCCCCTTCTTAGATGGGTCGACTCACCCAGAACACAAGTCTATACATTGTCCGTCTCACTTAGCGTCTTATGCATTGGGCAAAGTCCATACACTGCAGCTCACATAACTAGCAAGTCTATACATTGCATTGTGGTGTTTGTGCTCAAAGTCTATACAGTGCTTGCACTGTCATTCAAAGTCCATACATTGGACTGTAGCATGCATGAAGCTAAGTCCATACATTAGTGAAGTCTGTACAGCGTCATGCATCATTCTTCAAAGTCCATACACTGCACTGTAGCTTGCTCGAGGTGAAGTCTGTACATCCATCAGTGAACTTCCAAGTCTATACATTGGTGAAGTCTGTACATTCACCAGTTGAACCTTCAAAGTCTGTACATTCACCAGTTGAACTTCGAAGTCTATACATTGGGATCTTTACCTATGTTCAATTTTGCAAGTCTGTACATTGGGCTTTCAGATAAAGTCTATACATCTCAGAACTGTGCAAGTCTGTACATTGCTGCTTTGCCAAAGTTTTTACATTGTGAACCTTCAAGTCTGTACAGATTTTGCTTCGCTCAAGTCTGTACATCGTCCAGTTGTCTTTGGCAAGTCTTCACATCGTGAAGTCTATACATTCAATTGCTTTACTTTGCTCAAGTCTGTACAGTCTTTCTCTTGGCAAGTCTGTACATCGCTCATGATGTCTGAACAGCGAGCAAGTATGTACATCGGACTAGTCTGCATCGGCTAAGTCCATACATCGTCCAGTGCATTGCATGCATCATTCATGAAGTCTGTACATCGAGCTGAAGGCTGGCTAAGTCTATACATCGTCTGTCTTCTTAGAGTCTCATGCATAACATGAAGTCTGTACATCGCACAGCATTCAAGTCGGTACATTGTGCATCATTTTAGTTGAAGTCTGTACATCGTGCATCTAGTTTTTCAAGTCTATATATTGTTACACGTTGTGTCTGTCAAAGTCTACACATTGCTTCTTCATGCATTGAAGTCTGCACATTGCTGAATGCTCATCAAGTCCATACACTGGCAAGTCTTTACATTGCCTAAGTCTATACATTGGCTGCTGAATGTTCTTCAAAGTCTGCACATTGCATTACACTTCAGCAAGTTTGTATAGTGGTTGCCTTCATATAGGAAGTCTGTACATCGCACAGCACTGCATATATGAAGTCTATACATTGCAGAGTCTGTACATTGCATTCGCATTCACAAAGTCTACACATAGTGAAGTCTATACAATGCATTGCATCCTACAAAGTCTGTACAGGGTTTATACTTAAACTGATAATTCTAATTCGACTGTCTGACAGGGATTCTTTACTGAGATTGATGACTTGGCTCGTGATCCGAGAAGGACGAGGTGCTATGATGGTGACACGTGGAAGCAGCCCATCCAGGATGCTGCCATGTGGATGAAATGTCCTCGGATCTGGCGAATTCTTTGGGTGGGAAATGTTGAAGCCACACGCCCTTATCCAATCTGTTGCTGGTATAAAAGAGAGTCTTCTTCTTCGGATGAAGGCTGATCGATCAAGTGGCAAAGTCTATACAGTGAGTCTGAAAGTCTGAAGCAACAGAGAGCCACCGAGATCCACAGAGAAGAAAAGCAGAGAATAAGAAAAAGAGAGAAGAGAAGATTGAGAGAGATGTGTTGAGAGAGTGAGATTGAGAGAGTTTGATTGAGAGATTGTATCTCAGACTCTTGGTTCAGATACCAGAGCTGAGCTTTGCTCATTCGAGCTACATTCCCAGTTGGGTTTTCTTAGTTTCGTTTGCTTCTATTTTTGCTTTCGAACTCTTTTGTTTCTTCAAGCTGTGAGGCAGCATTTGTAGTGGAGGTTTCCACTGGACAGGTGAAGCTGTAATCCTCAGCAGGCGAGACTTGGTCTCGGATGGCTAAGATGTATTGCCCAGCAGTTGCAGAGGATATGTTCCTCTAGTCGGCAAGCTGTAAAGTCTAGCGAAGCTGTGTATCAGCGGTTGTTGGCAAGCTGTGAAGCCCAGCTGTTCAAGCTGTGAGTCAGCAGTATCCACACTCTAGTTGGAGTGTGGGGTGGACGTAGGTCTCTGATCGAACCACCTAAAAATCTTGGGTGTCTTGTGTTTGTGAGATTGCTTGTGATCTGCTGTGTGGCTGCATGTGTCGACACTCTTCATAGTGTTCTTTCTATCGTTCAACGCTGTTTGTTTTAAATTCCGCATTATAGTTCGACTGTGTTTTAAATTAGTCAATAGATCTATTCACCCCCCTCTAGATCCACACTTCGTGGAGATAGACTGCGTCCATCTAACATAACAGTTGGTATCAGAGCCATACTCTTCTACAGGGACTCATCGCCCGAAGAGGAAAGGCAAAGATGGATGCTCGAGGGATGATAGCTGAAGGACACTCAACCACAAAGCCCCCATTCTTCGATGGATCTAACTATGCATACTGGAAGAATCGTATGCAAGTATTTTGAGGGCTAAGGATTACGAGATCTGGAAGGTAGTCAGCAAGGGACCTTATGAGCTGTCCCCTAATGAGGAAGTTTGGACCAAGGAGGAGATCAGGAGGTCTACACTAAATTGGAGTGCAATAAACGCCATTCAATGCTCTCTGCACCCTACAGAATTCTCCCGCGTATCAGCCTGCAGTTCAGCTAAGGAGATGTGGGATGCACTGGAAGTCATTCATGAAGGGACTTCTCAAGTTAGAGAGACGAAGGCAATTTCCTTGTGTCCGAATATGAAGCCTTCAAGATGAAGCCCAACGAGACCATCAAGGAGATGTATGCTCGATTGACAACCATTACTAATGGTCTTAGAGGTCTCGGGAAGGCTCAGACAGAATATGATGTAGTGAGGAAGATATTGCGCTCCCTGACTCATGCTTGGCATACTAAAGCTACAGTGATGGAGGAGTCAAGGGATTTGCGAAATACGAGGGCTGATGAGCTAATTGGCTCGCTGATGGCATATGAGATTAATATGCCAAGGATAGAAGAAGCTGAGAGGAAGAAGAAGCCAATCGCTCTGAAAGCTGGTGCCAGCAAATCCAGCAAGTCCAGCAGATCAAGCTCTAGCAGTTCATCATCCGAGGAGAGCCTGAATGAAGAAGATATAACTCGTACTGAGATGGCAATGATGACCAGAGAGTTCAGGCGGTTCCTCAGGAAAGGAGCAGGACGATTCAGCCAAAAGAAGTACAGTGGCGGCCGAAGGGATAAAAGGTATAAACATAACCCTGCAAAGAAAATTGAATCTAATACTTGTTATCAATGCAGGAAGGCAGGCCATATGAAAGCTGACTGTCCAGAGAATCAGAAATACAAGGACAAGTCAAAGAAGAAGAACACGAAAGGGAGAGCTATGGTTAGCACCTGGAGTGATGAAGATGAAGGCTCCCTGAGCAATACTTCTGACAGTGAAGCCGAATCTGAGAAGCCCATTTGTCTTATGGCAACAAGCTCTGAAGACAGAGAGGAGGACTCAGATGAGGTAATCACTAGATTCAAAAATTTCACTATTGCTGATTGGGTAGATGCCTACCATGACATAGCTGATAGAGCTGATGATATTAGAAAGGAAAACAGGCATCTAAGAAGAAAGATTAACTCCATGCAAAATGATACAACTCTAACTGATAAAATTGCATGTCTAGAATCTGAGAATGAAAAATTGAAACTCACATGTTCTGAATTAGAAGAAATCAAGAATGAGTCAAAAGCCTCTAAAGAAGAAAATGAGAGGTTAGAAAAAGAAACTGATGAACTGAAATTGAAAATTCAGAAATGTGAGAGTGAGATAAAAATAGTGAATGAAAAATATCAAGCTGTCCTAAGTGTGAATACAGAACTTAAGAAATCCATTGAAGATATTCAAAAGGATAATGAGGACAAGCTTAAGACTATTGAGAAAATGACCCAAGGTTCAGATAACCTAAATGCTTTGTTAGGGTCAAAGGTCAACTTCAGAAAAGAGGGTCTTGGATTTAATTCTAGTGCAACAAAAACCTTTGGAATGAAAACTATCTCATTTGTTGCACAAAAAGAGAAAGGACCTCTAATTAGCATGAATTCAAACATTTCAATGAACAAAACTGCTAATCTGAAAAAGCCCAGTGCTGAGGAGAAGGGCAAACAAAAGCTGAATGAGACTAGTAGAGCTAGCACATCCAAACAAAATCCCAAAGCTCAGTCTCAGGTTAGGGGTCAACCTACACAGTCTTATAAACCCCATGTTAAGGTCACCAAGTCTCCACCATCACCACCACCTATGAAAAAGACCCAATACACACCTATGAATAGGTCAGCAGGGTCCAAGGTGCAGGGGAGGCAGAATGCTTTTAGAGCTCAACCCAAACATTTCTACCAACCTAGAGCCCAGTCCCACTTCTTTGCACAGTCAACCTATCCAAATAGGTCAGGATGGACTAGGACTCAAGGAAGGTTTACAGGTATGGACATCAGGCTACACAGTCTATAGACCTTACACTAGAATTGGGTTAGTGGGTATGGCTCTTGGACACCTAGGAACCAATATTTCACAGCCAGCCCAATGATCACTATGGCCAAAATTTCATGAATACACCCGGCCAAGGCACTGGCACAGAAATAATCAATCTGTAAATAATCATGCTAGTGTCAACAAGAAAAAGCAAAACAAAAAGAAATCTGGAAAATCCACTGAACAGAACTGTTTCAAACAAATGTGGATTCCTAAAAGTCTGCTTTCTTGTTTTATTCTTTTCATCTGCTCTGGAGCCCAATCAGTCTTGGGTTCCAAACTCTCTACCTGATTGTGTGTGCAGGTATGCCTGGCAGCCAAGAATAATTTGTGGTACTTGGATAGTGGCTGCTCCAGGCATATGACAGGGGATAAGGCCAAGTTCTGCATGCTGACAGAGAAACAAGGAGGCCTTGTCACCTTTGGTAGCAACACAAAGGGTAAGATTGTTGGAACAGGTAAGGTAGGTAAGTGTACTACTTGTTGCATTGAGGATGTCATGCTGGTTGAAGGATTAGCTTATAACTTACTTAGCATCAGCCAGCTATGTGATAAAGGATGCAAAGTGCTTTTCGACTCTCAATGTTGCAAAGTTTTTGAACCTGATTCCGAAACTGTTAAATTTTCTGGTAAGAGGATAAATAACACTTACATGATAGATCTAGATGATATTCAACATTCTAACCTATGCCTTACTGCTAGTAGAGAAGACTTAGCATTTTTATGGCATCGTAGGTTAGGTCATGCTAGTTACACTGTTTTGCATAAACTAAATAAGCATAGCATGGTTAGAGGACTTCCTGAAGTTTCCTTTAAGAAAGAAAATAAAATCTGTGATGCATGCACTCAATCAAAGTTAACTAGAAAGTCATTTAAATCTAGAACAGAAAATCTATCTTCTAAACCCTATGAGCTGATACACATGGACCTTTTTGGGCCAACCAGGTCTGTCAGCTTATCAGGGAGGAAGTATGGGTTTGTCATGGTAGATGACTTCTCTAGGTATACTTGGGTATATTTCTTATCACATAAAAGTGATGCATTTTCAGAATTTCAGGAGTTCTGTCTTAAGAAAAATCAGAAAATTAAAATATTTTGACTGATCATGGAGGTGAGTTTGAAAACTCACAGTTTGATGAATTCTGCAGGTCAAATGGAATTAACCATAGGTTCTCCTCACCAAGGACACCTGAGCAGAATGGAGTTGTGGAGAGAAGGAACAGAACCCTAGTGGAGATGGGTCGTACACTCTTGGTTGAAGGTGGTCTACCAAGGAAGTTCTGGGCTAAAGAAGTAAATACTGCATGTTATGTAATTAACAGAGCCATGGTAAGACCTTCTACCCAGAAAACACCCTATGAGATCTTAAAGGGTAAGAAACCTTCTATTGCTCATTTCAAGGTTTTTGGTTGTAAATGTTTCATTCATATAAATGATAAAAGAGACCTTGATAAATTTGAACCTAAAGGTGAACCATGAATTTTTCTTGGTTATTCTGAAAACACCCGAGCATATAGAGTGTACAATCTGAATTCCAAAACTGTTGAAGAATCTCCACACATAGTTTTTGATGAATCCTTACTAAAGACTAATGTTGGTCAATGTAGGAATGAAGACAATGGTTATATTTTGAAGGAAGGAAATTCTGCAGACAAATCCGAGGATGAGGAAGGAAATGAAGAGCTTAATGAAGAAGAGCGTACAGTTCAGGGGGAGGTAAATGAAACTCATGGTGATGAAATTGTCAACATTAGATATCTAAAAGATCATCCTGTAGATAATGTAATTGGCAATCTGCATGACCCCCTAGGACTAGAGGTCACTTAAGAATTCAAAATGAATTGAATGCATATGCGTTTGTTTCAAATGTAGAACCCAAGTCCATTGACTGTGCTCTCAAAGATGTGCATTGGATTAATGCCATGCATGAGGAACTCAATCAATTTGACAGGAATAAGGTGTGGCATTTGGTTCCACCTCCTGATCATGAAACAGTCATAGGGACTAAATGGGTGTTCAGAAATAAAACTGATGAATCAGGGAATGTCATTAAAAATAAGGCCAGACTTGTAGCTCAGGGGTATAATCAGGAATTTGGAATAGACTTTGAAGAGTCTTTTGCCCCTGTAGCCAGGTTAGAAGCAATCAGAATATTATTGGCTTATGCATGTTCCCTAGGAATAAATCTTCAGCAGATGGATGTAAAATCTGCATTTCTGAATGGGGAAATCAGTGAGGATGTCTATGTGAGACAGCCTCCTGGATTTGAATGCTTAGATTTCCCTAATCATGTCTATAAACTCAAAAAGGCTCTCTATGGTTTAAAGCAAGCTCCTAGAGCTTGGTATGACAGGTTGAGCAAATTCCTCACTGAAAAGAACTTCACAAGAGGTGTAGTTGATCAAACATTGTTCACCAAGGTGAGTCATTCAGATATTCTTATCATTCAAATTTATGTGGATGACATTGTCTTTGGGTCAACTAACCCCAAATTGTGTGAGGAATTCTCTCAAATTATGACTAATGAGTTTGAAATGAGCTCAATGGGTGAGCTCAAACTATTTCTTGGACTGCAGGTTACACAATCAAAGGATGGTACTTTCATCTCTCAGTCCAAGTACATAAAGAATTTATTGAAGAAGTACAAAATGGACAACCTCAAGGAAATAGCTGCTCCAATGGGTACCTCAACCAGTTTGGATGAAGATCCTCAAGGTAAACCAGTGGACCAAAGGCTATATAGAGGTATGATCGGATCTCTTCTATATCTTACAGCATCTAGGCCTGATATTCAATTTGCAGTGTGTTTATGCTCTAGATTTCAGGCCAGTCCTAAAGAAACACATCTTAAGGCTGTGAAAAGGATTTTTAGGTATTTACTAGGCACCCAAGAGCTAGGTCTATGGTATCCTGCTAAGTGTGAGTTAGAACTTCTAGCCTACACTGATGCAGACTATGCTGGGTGTCGAGTAGATAGAAAAAGCACTAGTGGCTATTGTCAATTCCTTGGTGGCTGTCTAGTATCTTGGGCATCTAAGAAGCAACACACTGTAGCCTTGTCTACAGCTGAGGCTGAATATGTTGCAGCAGGTAATTGTGCTGCCCAAGTACTTTGGATCAAGCACCAACTAGATGATTATCAGATAAAATTGGAATGTATTCCAATCTTGTGTGATAATACTAGTGCTATATGCCTTGCTAAAAATCCAGTTCATCATTCTAGGACTAAACATATAGAGATAAAACACCATTTTCTTAGAGATGTTGTAAATAAAAAGGAAATTGAAATGAACTTCATTGAAACTGAAAAAGAAATTGCTGATATCTTTACTAAGCCTCTTGGGAATGAAAGGTTTAAATTTCTTAGAAGAGAACTTGGCTTGTGTAAATTTCAGCATAATGAATAAATTCTCTGATGGCTTGAATAAAATGTGTGAATGTTGAATGTAGCAACAGACTCATGATCATGCATGACACTCATATTTTTTTTACACTCATGATCATCACTGCATATCATTTAGTCATGAATGTGTCTAAAACCACATGCATATCATTCATAATTTTTTATGACATAGTTTTCATTGCATATCATTCATCCATGACCTATGTCTAAGCTCTCTCTCATTTAATTCTTGCCATTCATTTGCAAAACTGCATGCATATAGACAGGGGGAGTCTTGTTAGAAATTTAGAGTGGTCATCAACTTTCTTGAATTCATTCATCCTTTGACTCTGAATGATTGAGTCTGACAATATGGCAATCTGTTAGTCAGTTCTGATTCCTAAGCAATAGAAAACAGACTTCTTCTCTTATAAGAATTTTAATTACTTATAGACTGACTTAATGGTTTGAATTTTATAATTTTTGGAGTTTAAAGATTACAATCAGTACATAAGAAAGCTGAAAATTGATAAAGCTCTCAACCCTTATCTTATTTCATGTCAGACAAAGCTAATCATATCTGAAATATGAAAACTCATCTGAAATCATGTTAGAGAAGCTAAGTATGTGTATTGTCCTTAATCAAATCATTCTGAAACATATAAAGGACAGCTAGGAAAGATATTGAAAAACATTGAAAATCCTTGAAAAATAATGTTGGCAGAGCAATGACTGGTAAATCACTGAGAAACTAAGTGATCCATCAAAGAAATTGACAATACTTAAGTCATGAGGTGTATCAGTTATCTCTGTATAAAATGATCAAAACAGTAGGGTGGTTTCACTGAGTACCTGGGGGTAACTGGCGTCTGATAAACGTGTACCCTCACACAAAAAGGTGTAAATCAGTTCTATTGAATTTGATCATGGCAGAATGGTCCATCATGTTGAGTATCTAGGGGTATTGGCGTCTGATAAACGTATACCCTTACGCAAAAAGACAAATGGCACCTGAATGCCCTTAATGAACTAATATTGAAAATGCTGTTCCTTCAAAAGAAATTTCATGGATGTCAATTTGTTTAATTTCAATACATGACATGGTAACTCTTAACATTTTTTTTCTGAGTCTATGAAAGTAAGATATTTTGAAACTGAATCTCTCATGCAAATGTGATTCTGGTTTATTATTTTATCATGCACAGAAAACTTATCCATTGATTGTAGTGCATGAACTCAAAATTTTATAGTCTTTAAACCAGAATTCTATCTGAAAGTAGTTTCTAAATTCATATGACTGAAGACTCTGTGCTTTAGAATGCTTATTCTGAACTACTTGTTCAGAATGCCAGTCAGATGATCTCTCGTGTTCCTTCCCTTGTAATCACTTTCTCTCCTCTTTGTTGATGGCAAAGGGGGAGAATTTTGTCTGTTTGATGAATTCTGAATTCATTCCAGGGGGAGTGTATGAATCATGTTATGGCAAAGGGGGAGATCTTGTGAGCAGGGAGTTAGTCTTTATTTCGTAGCATGCATTCATAGCATCTGCATGACAATCTGAATAACAAATCATGTCTTTCATCAAAAATTCATCTGAATGACAGGTTGTTGCTCTTTTACATGATAGGGGGTTGCCATCATCAAAAAGGGGGAGATTGTTGTGACTCCTTTGTGTTGATGATGTTGACAATTACTTTATTTCATTGGCAACACCTTGTTTTGATTGATTGGCAACTGTTTATGTTTTGATGAAATTATTTTATCAGATTGTCTGTGTGTTCTATGCATTTCACAAGTCTACACACTGCACACACACACAAGTCTTGACACTCAGCATAGTCTATACATCGTGTTGTGTTTGTGTTGTGTTTGTGCATCGTTGAGAACGTAAGTCTATACATCCAAGCATCATCACTCTCAGCATAGTCTGGACAGAATTGGGTCGACCCCCTTCTTAGATGGGTCGACTCACCCAGAACACAAGTCTATACATTGTCCGTCTTATTTAGTGTCTCATGCAGCGTCAGCTCAGTAAGTTTATATTGCATTGACTAAGTCTATACACTGTCCGTCTCACTTAGCGTCTTATGCATTGGGCAAAGTCCATACACTGCAGCTCACATAACTAGCAAGTCTATACATTGCATTGTGGTGTCTGTGCTCAAAGTCTATACAATGCTTGCACTGTCATTCAAAGTCCATACATTGGACTGTAGCATGCACGAAGCTAAGTCCATACATTAGTAAAGTCTGTACAGCGTCATGCATCATTCATTCAAAGTCCATACACTGCATTGTAGCTTGCTCGAGGTGAAGTCTGTACATCCATTAGTTACTGTACATTCACCAGTTGAACCTTCAAAGTCTATACATTCACCAGTTGACCTTCAAAGTCTATACATTGGGATCTTTACCTATGTTCAGTTTTGCAAGTCTGTACATTGGGCTTTCAGATAAAGTCTATGCATCCCAGAACTGTGCAAGTCTGTACATTGCTGCTTTGCCAAAATTTTTACATTGTGAACCTTCAAGTCTGTACAGACTTTACTTCGCTCAAGTCTGTACATCGTCCAGTTGTCTTTGGAAAGTCTTCACATCGTGAAGTCTATACATTCAATTGCTTTGCTTTGCTCAAGTATGTACAGTCTTTCTCTTGGCAAGTCTATACATCGCTCATGATGTCTGAACAACGAGCAAGTATGTACATCGGACTAGTCTGCATCGGCTAAGTCTATACACCGTCCAGTGCATTGCATGCATCATTCATGAAGTCTGTACATCGAGCTGAAGGCTGGCTAAGTCTATACATCGTCTGTCTTCTTAGAGTCTCATGCATAACATGAAGTCTGTACATCGCACAGCATTCAAGTCTGTACATTGTGCATCATTTGAGTTGAAGTCTGTACATCGTGCATCTAGTGTTTCAAGTCTATACATTGTTGCACGTTGTGTCTGTCAAAGTCTACACATTGCTTCTTCATGCATTGAAGTCTGCACATTGCTGAATGCTCATCAAGTCCATACACTGGCAAGTCTTTACATTGCCTAAGTCTATACATTGGTTGCTGAATGTTCTTCAAAGTCTGCACATTGCATTACACTTCAGCAAGTCTGTACAGCGGTTGCCTTCATATAGGAAGTCTGTACATCGCACAGCACTGCATATATGAAGTCTATACATTGCAGAGTCTGTACATTGCATTCGCATTCACAAAGTCTACACATAGTGAAGTCTATACAATGCATTGCATCCTACAAAGTCTGTACATGGTTTATACTTAAACTGATAATTCTAATTCGACTGTCTGACAGGGATTCTTTACTGAGATTGATGACTTGGCTCGTGATCCGAGAAGGACGAGGTGCTATGATGGTGACACGTGGAAGCATCCCATCCAGGATGCTGCCATGTGGATGAAATGTCCTCGGATCTGGCGAATTCTTTGGGCGGGAAATGTGGAAGCCACACGCCCTTATCCAATCTGCTGCTGGTATAAAAGAGAGTCTTCTTCTTCGGATGAAGGCTGATCGATCAAGTGGCAAAGTCTATACAGTGAGTCTGAAAGTCTGAAGCAGCAGAGAGCCATCGAGATCCACAGAGAAGAAAAGCAGAGAAGAAGAAAAAGAGAGAAGAGAAGATTGAGAGAGATGTGTTGAGAGAGTGAGATTGAGAGAGTTTGATTGAGAGGTTGTATCTCAGACTCTTGGTTCAGATACCAGAGCTGAGCTTTGCTCATTCGAGCTACATTCCCAGTTGGGTTTTCTTAGTTTCGTTTGCTTCTGTTTTTGCTTTCGAACTCTTTTGTTTCTTCAAGCTGTGAGGCAACATTTGCAGTGGAGGTTTCCACTGGACAGGTGAAGCTGTAATCCTCAGCAGGCGAGACTTGGTCTCGGACGGCTAAGCTGTATTGCCCAGCAGTTGCAGAGGATCTGTTCCTCTGGTTGGCAAGCTGTAAAGCCCAGCGAAGCTGTGTATCAGCGGTTGTTGGCAAGTTGTGAAGCCCAACTGTTCAAGCTGTGAGTCAGCAGTATCCACACTCTAGTTGGAGTGTGGGGTGGACGTAGGTATCTGACCGAACCATCTAAAAATCTTGGGTGTCTTGTGTTTGTGAGATTGCTTGTGATCTGCTGTGTGGCTGCATGTGTCGACACTCTTCATAGTGTTCTTTCTATCGTTCAACAGCTGTTTGTTTTAAATTCCGCATTATAGTTCAATTGTGTTTTAAATTAGTCAATAGATCAATTCACCCCCCTCTAGATCCACACTTTGTGGAGATAGACTGCGTCCATCTAACATAACATCCCAGAGGTAGGTTATCTCATGTATGACTTAAACAACGTGTTAGGAACAAAAACCATCTTCTATCTCTGGATTTCATCTATTGTACGTAGAGATTTCTATGTCTTTCCATGACTTTTTGCGCAAGTTAGGTTTTTCATGCATACAATCCCTACAACACTAATGAAAAGATAAGAACCATGGTTTAATCCATACCTTTTCCATGCTTTTCTTTCATTCTAAACATGTTATCATGTCTTACTCTTTCTGTCCTTTATAGTTTTCATGCATTTATTGCCTAGAATAAGCCTTACACGACGGTTTTAGCTTCTGTTTGATAAAGGCAGAAGGCGGTTCCACAGAGACCGCTATATTCAGGTAGCGGCCCTCGACATATCGCCATCTTAAAGTAGCGACCCTATATAGACCGCTACCTGATTTTTGTAACTAGCCCCAAACCTTATTTCTTTCCCCATTAAATATGATACTAAGCATGCTATATTTCGTTTATTTTCATCCTGATCATGTCATGTCCTCATAAGTTAGTGCTAGCATGTGTTAAAAACTTAATTTTCATGTATATTAATTTTCATGCTAAAACCTTATAGTTTGTACTTAAAGGAATTTGCATGACTTAATTGCATCATGATTTGAGTTTTCATTCGTTCCCTTCTCACCTTATTTCTGTTTTATTAAGTTCACATGTAGCCCATACTCTTGTACGACGCTATTAGATCACTTGAACTTGAGAGGAACACCTCTTGGACTTGAGAGTCTCTCCATTGGATATTCCTTCTGCCGGACTATGTGATCATATTTCAAGGCCTCCGTAAGTCTCTGCGAGTCTGGTATTCTTACTAGGACGCCGAGCTGGTTGTACCCTAAATACCTAATGGTCTAGAAAGCACTTGAGTTTCTTGCGTTTTCCTGGACTCTGGACTGATTGCGGCCCTCAGGAGACCGCAACCTTCTGGTAGCGGCCAGGCTCTGACCGTGTTCTTCCTGTAGTTCTGCTACGTCGACCCTTTCCTTTCTGGCGTCAACCCTATCAGATTGCGGTCTTGACTTGACCGCCTTCTCAAGAAAATGATCCTGATCCGATCGTGTTTTGTCATCTTGTTGCGAAACCCGAGGTTTTGGCCAAGAGTTGAACCTACTTTGTTCCTAGATGGTCTTTTGATTATCTGGAACCCAACACCTTGTTCAATAAGCTATTAATAAACTATAGAAATCTATGAATGTACCGTTATGCTGTCGGAATTCCTCTGTAGCATAGTATCCAATTAAATCATCCTTGATCTCATGATTCTCTTTGGTGCATTGTTACCTTGATTTTTATTATCATGAAACTATTGTTGGAATTGATATTATTGGCCAAACTTTTATTATCTCTCGTGGAAGTAGCTTGATTTATAACTTGAAGATGCAAGAGCGGGCACTGACGGTATCCAAGGGCTCCACGCTAGCCCCCTCGGTAGATGGTCGGAAACATACTGTAAACCATGGGGTATGATGAACACTGGCATCGCATTGCGCTGGGAGTACTTTTTTTATAAACGGGTGAAATCCACGAGGCAATCTCATGATATTTACATGCTTGTTAAAGTACATTCTAGTTACATGACTTTCTCGTTACATGATAGTACATTCTCATTATTGAAAGGCCATATATATTATAATATTGCTTGATCATGTTCTCATGTTTGCTTGAAATCTCATGTCTCTACACTTATCTTGTTACTTATGGTTACTTTGGTTTTATTCACATATTTTATCGCATTTCCTTTATCTTACCTTATAGAGCAAAAATGTTAATTACTTTAACATTGCCATCATGTTGATACGAAGATACCTACTGAGCGAGTGTGCTCATTCCCTACTTTTCTAATCTTTTTCAGGAGACTCTAGCAGGTCGGATTCGGACTATTCGAGTGGCGGATCCGAGAGCGATTGATGAACCAGTGAAGCCTAGATAGTTAAAGAGTATGGAGTCAGCTATTGTAATTTAAGTTCCCTCACTGTAATAGGCGGTGAAGTTGATCATGTTACGAAATTTTCTTTTTATTGAGTCTAGTTTGGTCAAGAGAGTCAAGGTCAAGTATCAAATTGTAAACCTTTGATTATGATTCAATAAAGTTGAAGTTTTTGAGTATATGTCATGTTCACTCTTTATGTGTGAATGTTGCGCTTTGATTGTCATTGTAGCTTGAGACTTATTTGTCGACAGTTCACGTTCCTGACTTAATTCCGCTGCATATCTCGGGGCGTGACACATATAACTATACAACATGAAAAAAAAGCTAGTTTTATGTGCACATGGGTTTAATTTCATAAGATTGTGATGTGTATATAGCATCGGTGAGATATAGTGATGTGTTTGTGTTAGGTGTCCTACTGAGTCATCATCTGAGTTCTTCTATCTCTTTTCAGGTGTCGATCAATGAGAGTTGGTAGAGTCACTTGGTGGGCAGAGTTGGGCTATTTTTGGAGTTTGTGAGTCGTGCCATTGGGAGTTGTTGGCATAAAGGTTGGAGTAGTTTTTGTTGTCTTTTGTGCCTTCAGATATAGTTTATCCATCTTTGCTTTTGAGTCATTCTATTTGGTTGCCCGTGTGGGGCTTCTATATATGTGACACTATTGTACATATGTACATATTATGAATGGAAAATATTTCGGTTGGTTTTCTCTTCATAATGTGTAGGTATGCACGGTTGGTTAGATGTTGTGGAATGTATGAGAACAGGTTTTCCTGGTTCGAATACTCTCGTCCACATGTACGAACATGTGGCATCCTGCACCTTCTTCAGCGGGGTGTCACACAATCAGTTGTATGCAAAACTGTCCAAATATGATTTTGGGGTGACTAAGGTTGAATATTTGGGACATATAATTTTTGAGGATGGAATGTCCATGGCGAACAGCAAACTAAAAAAATTTTTGGACTGGCCAACTCCCAAGTGTTTCAGAAAGTTACGAGGATTTTTGGGACTCATTGGATATTTCAAAAATTTGTGAAAGACTGTGGTACAATAACAGCCACACTTACTCAGCTCTTAAAAAAAAGATAATTTCAGTGTGACTCCTGCAACTGAAGAAGGATTTCAAACTGTCGAGAAGGTTATGACTTCTGTTCTCGTCCTAGCATTACCAAATTTTGAAGAGACATTCATTATAGCATGTGGTGCAAGTAATTCAGGTTTATGAGTTGTTTTGATGCAAAAGGGTAGGCCTATAGCTTATTTGAGTCGGGCCTTTACTGATAAGCAAAAAAGGTTATCAGTTTATGAAAAAGAGATGGTGGCTATAATATATGCGGTTTAGAAATGACAATCTTACCTGTTTGGCTGGAAATTTGTTATTCTAATTGACCATCAAATTAAGTCTCAGGTATCACATTGGAATATAAGGCATGTCATCACAACAGAGTTGTTGATGCTCTCTGCAGAGTTTATGAAGAGGCTTCTATCAATGCCATTACAATTGTAGTGCCGGAATGGTTTTCAGAATTCAAAAAACTTACTTGAGACAGATGAACAATTGGTGTAGTTGAGGAAGGATTGGGATTCAGGTGCTCTGGATCCTCAAAAATATTCATTTCAGAGTAGCATTCTATTTTACAAGGGTAGAATTCACTTGTACTAGGGATTCCATTTCATTCCTGCCTTATTACATGCCCGTCATGATGCACCAAAAGGAGGGCAACATTTGCTTCACCTCAAGACACTACACAAGTTAAAAAGAGGTTCCCATTGGCCGAGTATGGGCAAATGAGTGCAGACCTATATCCCAAATTGCGATGTTCGCCAACAAAGAAAGTGTATTACTCAATCTCCAGTTGGGCTTTTACAACCCCTACCAATTCTGGAAAAAATATGGACTCATATTAACATGGGTTTCATTGAGTGCCTTCCTTCTTCTCAATTAAAAACCACGATTCTGGAGGTGATTGATAAGCTCTCTAAATATGCACATTTTTTAGCTCTAAAACATCCATATAATGCAACTTCTGTAGCCAAGGAGTTTACTTCTCAAGTTGTAAAATTGCATGGTGTTCCATGGGTGATTTACTGGTATAGATGCCTAGTTCACCAATCAATTTTGTAGAGAAGTTTTCAAGTTACAAGGGGTCAAGCTCCACATGTCCTCTGCTTACCATCCTCAAAACGATGGCCAAGCCGAAGCTTTAAATAAGTGTGTGGAATATTACCAACAACAAAAGAGTTGATATAATTGGCTACATTGGATAGAATATTGGTACAGCACCTCGATGCATACATCTATATGTATTACACCATTTGAAGGAGTGGATAAAGTACAGCCTCCCACCATGTTATCTTATGTTCCAAGAGCATCACGAGTGTAAGAGGTAGCTAATTCACTCATCAGTAGAGACCAAAATCTATCAGAGCTAAAACATCATGTATCCAAAAGCTCAGCAATGCATGAAGAAGATGGTTGATTCACAACAGACAGATAAATCTTATGATGTTGTAGACTGGGTTTATCTGAAACTTCAACCATATAGATAGCATTATATGGTGCACAGATATAATCACAAACTCAGTACAAAATATTATGGCCCATTTTAGATAATTGAGAGAATAGGGGCAGCTAATACCAAAAACAGAAGTAGAGAGACAATTAGGAAAGTCAATAAAGATAATTTGTTCTGATAGAGGAGGTGAGTATTTTGGTAGATACACTGAGATGGGACGTAGGCCCGGTCCATTAGCACAATTTCTCAAGGAAGAAGGCATAGTACCTCAGTACACAATGCCTGGCACACTAAATCAGAATGGTGTGGCTGAAAGGAGAAACTGCACACTTAAAGAAATGGCTAGGGCAATGATTAGTCATTCATCTTTACCCATTTCATTGTGGGGGAAAGCTATAAAGATAGCTGCACATGTGATTAATAGAGTGCCTACTAAGGCTGTCCAGAAGACACCATTTGAACTCTGGACAATTAGGAAACCAAGTCTAAACTATATGCACATTTGGGGATGTCCAACTGAAGCTAAAGTTTATAACCCACATGAAAAGGCATTTGACCCAAGAACAATCAGTGGATTCTTCATTAGTTATCTAGATAGGTCAAAAGGGTATAGATTTTATTGTCCATCTCATTCATTACGAATTGTGGAAAGTGATAAAGCTAAATTTCTTGAAGATGGTTGTGTCAGTGGGAGTGTAGAACCTCGAGACATTATCTTTGAGGAACTTCAGGATCAAGTTCTCATACCTGAAGGGAATGCATGATTGGTAGTTCCTATAGTTACACCACAGTGTAACAATCAAGTGGAACAACTAGTTGATCAAGAAGCACCCTATGAGGAATCAACAGCTGAGGAGATTGTTACCCAACCACCACCTATATTGTATCAGGGTAACACTCAGAAAATCTACAAGAGTAAGAAAGTCTGCAATTCCTTCAGATTATGAGGTGTATCTTCAAGAGTTAGGTAATGACATGGATACTATTGATGACCCCACGACATTCTCACAAGCTATGGAGAGTGAAAACTCTTCACAATGGTTTGAAGCCATGAAAGAATAGCTTGCCTCTATGGAAAATAACCATGTATGGGACCTTACTATTTTAACTAAAGGAGTCAAACCAGTCGGATACAAATGGGTATTCAAGACTAAAAGAGACTCCAAGGGTCAAATTGAATGGTATAAGGCCAGACTTGTGGCCAAGGGTTTCACTCAAAAGCAAGGTCTTGACTATAATGAGACTTTCTCTTTGGTTTCATCAAAAGACTCACTTAGAGTATTCATGAGCCTTGTAGCTCATTATGATTTAGAGTTACATCAAATGGATGTGAGAACAGCATTTTTAAATGGGGATCTTGAGGAAGAGGTATATATGGAACAACCTCTAGGGTTTTCATCGGATAAAGATAGTCCTTTAGTCTGCAAATTGAGGAAATCGATATATGGACTTAAACAAGTCTCTCGTCAGTGGTATCTTAAATTTAGTAAGGTAATTATGACCTTTAGATTTGAGGAAAATATCATTGATAGATGTGTATATCTAAAGGTCAGTGGGAGTAAGTTCATAATATTGATTTTATATGTGGACGATATTTTACTTGCCAGCAATAATTTAGGACTACTGCATGAAATCAGAAGATTTCTTTCTACAAATTTTGAGATGAAGGATATCGATGAAGCCGATTATGTACTTGGCATTGAGATTCACCGGGATAGATTTAAGGGCATACTTGGATTATCACAAAAGGCCTATATCTCTAAGGTGCTAGAGAGATTTGGGAAGCAAAATTATTCTCCTGGACCTGCACCAATTGTAAAAGGAGACAAGTTTAGCATGAACCAATGCCCGAAGAATGAGATAGAACGAAGACAAATGAAGGGGAGTCCCTATACTTCTGTAGTTGGCTGTCTTCAATATGCACAAATATGTACTCGTCTAGACATAGCATATGTTTATTGGAGTACTTGATAGATACCAAAGTAACACTGGCTTGGATCATTGGAAAGTTTCCAAAAAGGTTATGCGCTATCTTCAGGGGACGAGAGATTATATGCTCACTTACCACAGAGTCAACCATCTAGAGGTGACATGCTATACAGATGCAGATTTTGCAGGGTGCCTTGATAGTAGGAGGTCCACTACAGGCTATGTCTTCCTACTAGCAGGAGGTGCTATTTCGTGGAGAAGCATCAAGCAAAAAACTACTGCTTCATCCACTATAGAGGCTGAGCTCATTGCTTCTCATGAGACCTCATCATAGGCCATTTGGTTAAAGAATCTTATCATGGGTCTTAAGATAGTGGATTCCATTGAGAAACCACTAAATATCTATTGTGATAATGAGGCTGCGGTGTCCTTCTCCAACGGTAGCAAAAGTTCTACAGCATGTAAACATTTGGATATAAAGCTATATGTTATCCAAGAGCGGACAATTGAGAATCATTTGGTGCCAATTGATCACATTAGAACACAATATATGATAGCAGACCCTCTAACTAAAGGGCTAGCTCCAGGGTTATATTCTGAACATGTAAAGAATATGGGTCTGTCTAGGTCTTTCATTGTGTAGTGATTTATAGTATGACACCACCTGTTTGTGATCACATACAATTTTAATTATATGATGATTCTCATTCTCTACTTTTCCATATATGGTTATTTATGTGAATAAAGTTTAAGCAGAGTGTCGATAATGACATCTAGTTTGGACCAAGGAATAGGACCCTATTCATAAAGGATATCCCACATAAAGAGTTAGTTATAAAATATTTTGAAGTATTGTAGTGCATGGAAGGTCGTACTCACATGTAGAGTATTTGCTGCCATGACTCATATTTTAGATATTTTATAATTAAGTACTTTTAAAGTTAGTGGAACGGTGTACCCATTGTTTAGTATTGTGCCAAATCGGGCCAAGTGGGAGAATGTTGGATTTTCCCTCTTTAGGTGTGGCCCTTATTTGGCCCAATAGCACTTTTGGCCCATTAAGAAGGGTCCAAGAGGTGGGTTTAAGGAAACACATGTTCACACTAAAAATAACTACCAAAAGGTGGGTTTTTTTTGAAAAAGGTGTGAGATCTCATTTTATTCTAACGAGAGTTCTTCTTGATGGGAGAGGAACTTGTAAGGAACTAAGAAAGAGGCTTGGTCCCCTTCCTCAGAAGATCCTGAGTGGCTGTGCTCCATCAAGAGGATCTTCTATAGAGAGGGAAATCAAGGACGGTCTTCTTGCGGGAGAGGAAATCGTGACTGCTCCCACGTGTAGTGGAGGGCGGAGATTGAGTTTTCAATCAACAATCTTTGCTGGAACAATGTGTAAGTATGTTCAATCTCTTGAACACCATATAGATAGCATTATGTGATGCATAGATATAATCACAAACTCAGTGCAAAATATTATGGCCCATTTCAGATAATTGAGAGAATAGTGTGTAGCTACTTATTCAGTGGAAATGGCTTCACCAAAGTGAAGCCACCTAGGAAAACTATAAAGACTATTATTCAGGGTTATCCAGCTTTTGACCATATGGACAAGGTCTTTAAAGAAGGGGGAGAGGATTTGTTATATCAATAAGTAGTTGGAACTATTCCAACGGCCACATAACGGCCCCCAACGGTTATCCGTTGACAACATCTCGTACAATTGGCAAGAAATCAAGAGATTAGAATAAAGCAATATAATGAATTGTTGGAATTCTTGTTCTATTACAGAATTGATGGGAGACTCGCCATATGGCATGTGGCGTAGCTTCTAAGAAACATGTAAAGTTTAGGGAAAATATAAATAGAAGAAAGGGGCCATGAGAACAATCATGGTGGTTTCCCAGTGTTCCAATCCTCTCTCAACTCTCTCTTCTTATTCTTTCCTTCTCTCCTTTCCCCTTCCCTATTTTCCTTCTCTATTTCAAAACCTTGATCTAGCCATGGCTTCCTCTCGTACATGGAGCTCTTTCTCTAGTTCTCTGCTGGAGGGAATCGACTAGGAACCCAAAAGGACTCATCACATGGCATGGCGGAGATGGAAGAAAATTGGAGCAAGGTAGGGCTAGTGTTGGGCCATGGGGTGAGGTGGGAGGTCTTCCTGTCGTAGGTTTATGTGAGAGTGTTGTCGGTGGAGGCCGACGATGCCACTCATCACATATTCACGCACTGCTCCACAAGTGCAGCTATAGAGGTCTTCACCCTCTTCTTCTTGGTCACTCTCTTCCTAGATGTCCTTCTGTTGTCCCTCTTGGAGGGGGTTTTGGATTGCTTCCCAATCTCCACGATCGATACACCCCTCTTGTTCTTCTGAATTTTGTTCTTCCTCCTTCGAGTGTTCTTGTTTTGGGTATTCCTTCCTTGGATGTTTAGGAAAGGATCTATTTGATATCCAATGTGAGAGGAGTGAACCTCATGATACTGTGGTGTAGAGGGTATTTTTATCCCCTAAATGAAGCCCAATAACATAGCTCAGCCCAATAGGCCCGAGATCGGCCCATGAGGCCACCCAGCCCATTCAAAGCATCTCAAGGCTCAGTAAGCACTATAGAGCTCAACACATCACACGTGTCAAACATGCCCCTCAACTAGGCGTCAGGTCAAGAGAGAAGCCCCAGGTATCAACGTGAAGCATCTAAGTGTTAGCTCAAGAGCCCTCGAGTATTAACTTAGCCCCGAACCTTGGCACATTCTCAACCCTCCTGATCCCAAGTTGCAGGAGAGCACCGTTCAACTGCCAATCTCACTGCCCGGTATAGCTTGATATCGAGCCATCATGAGGAAAAAGTATTAACTCGAATCCCAAGGAAAATCTTAGCCCAATAATCGAGATAGGGGCAAGTCTTAGCTCAATCCTAATCAACATCCAGGCAAGAGAGAGCCTTAGCCACGTCAAGTCGTCAAAGAGCCTTTACTCGAAACCTGAGTCAGTAGAGATCTTTGATCACCTGCTCTGCCCCATCCCTCCATGAGACCTCGGCCCGATCCTGGGCAATCAAAGAGCCTGAGCTCAATTCCCCGACACGAGCACTAGGCCTTGACGAGGGGAGCCTTAACCTAGTCCCAAGCACTAAAGAACCCTAGCTCGGATGCCAATCAAGAAGACTTGGCTAGATCTCGAGCCAAGGGAAGACTCTCATTCGGTCAGGTCCTCCAAAAGGCTTGCCAGCCCGACTCTCAACACTGTAGCTCCAGCACAAAGGAATTAGCCGAGGGCACCACACCAAATAGCTCAGATCCTATATAGTAGTAGTACCAAAAGCCCTGAAGCATCAAGTCAAATCCCATCGATCATATATAGTGAAGGATCTCAAAGTAGGACCGATGTCAAGCACCTATCCCTCGAGAAGCGTTACCACCACCCTGCCCACCAACCAAGGCACATGGAAATGCAGACATGGCCCCAAGATCAGTCACATGGCCCTCATCCCATAGAAGATTGTCCAAGCCACTACGTCCTGAGGGGTCAAAATGGAAAAATCACCTAACTGTGTCAGGAGAACCGATGCACCTTTTTAATGTCACAATACATTCCTAAGACACTCCAGAAGGTGATCCACCCCGTCAAGTCCTCTCAAGTCTCCAGGCATCCTCCATCAATGTGGCTCCACTCCTATATAACGAGGTCTCCGCAGCCTCCTCTAGTATGAGCTCTAAGGCTACAAAAGCCGCACACAATACATAATGCAACAGGCCACTGAAACTCCATACCACCATGAGGCCACCAGAGAGCAACACCACTTCAATGGAAGCTCCCATTATTTTTATCGACTTCTGTCAGGCTACTTTGGTAGACCCAAGATGCCGCCCTATCCTGAGAACCCTTCCTCCTCCCACCAAAATGCCTACTGAGTTGATCGTTAGAGGGTTCTCTAGGGGAATATCTACCCCAATGAGAACTTCTCTTGCAAGAAGGAGCTCGACGAGATTCTCTCATGGTAATGGATGCTATGGATCCCCAAGCATAGAAGCCTGACGAGGTTCTCTCAGAATCCTGGTTGGAAGGTCTTGCATAGTCAACCCCGATGCCACAGCCATCGTAGCACCACGAGCTGCTAGTGACTCCATGGCCCAAGCACACCCGTAGGTATGGTCCACGGCTCACGCTTGCTACCCTCTCCACTGCTTTAATAGCCTGGAAGCCAGCCCTCCACCTCCACCTGAATGGTCAGCATGGAGACACCGCACACCACCGATAATGATAGAACTATGACCGTAGGTTCTCAAAGTAGAGCCAAAGCTAGTATGTCATCTAGTGTTCTCTCGCCATCACCGACGGCATCCTCGTCGGTCACCCAAGCTCCCGACGACCAACTCCGATAAGGCAACCTCGGATGTGAAGAGCCGTGCCTGTAGAAGCCATCATCGGTAGGGTTCCTCCTCCAAAAAAAATCATGCCTCATCAAACTAGCAAGCTTCCACCGACACCCCACAGTGTCCATGAAGCTTCACCGCTGGTCCCATGGAGATCTTAGTGACAAATCTCTTGCTCAAGACCTTTAGATGGACCAAGGAGCCCTAGCTGACCAATACCCAAGCCGTCACGCCACCTCGCCACCCACTAGTCAAGCTCCCATACAACCAAGTACGGACTCTCGAGTCTTTTCTCTTGGGAGATCAGCCAGCTGACCACCCCTACTTCCACAGTTAGAGCCTCAAAGCACCACCGCTTCACCTGCACTGAGCGACCGAATTATGGAGCTCAACAAGCAGTCGGTAGGGCCTTCTCTTTAGAAGAACCTCCCCTTCCCTTTGTCAGGCTCTGTACACAAGTCCTTCTCCTCTTTCTCACGCTCTACACTTTGGTCTGTCAAGGCCATGTAAGTCAGACAAAAAAATTAAAAGTACCCAGTAGTGTATCTTGTGCATCCTCCCCCTCTCTATATCCCCGGGGTTTGGATGTCTAAGCCAAGAAGGCACGATCTTTCCCCATTGATAAAATCTTCAAGTCATTCAACAATCCAGAGAAGCTGCGAGATCTGTACGTCTACATGTGATTTTCCCCTTCTTTTGGACTACACAAGTACTAAGTTTGTTTAGTATCCTCTATGCTTTTTCTGGATGTTCCATAATCAGTGAGAAAACATCCGAGGTTCAGCATATCAGTGGATTTTTTAAGCTTTCTAATTAATTTCTCACGTGAAATCTTTTAGCTATGTTGTAAATTTTGTTATCTTGATAGAAGCTCGGTTTGCTTTGATTTTTAGAGGAAAAAATTACCTCTATACCTCCTAAGTCTTTTAAAATTATCTTTTTATTCTTATCATTATCATATTATCATAATATTCATGAAATCTTTAAAAAATATTTATTATGACCTTCTATAGGGGCATAGGGGTACTTTTATTTTTAAGAATTTTAAAAATAGTAGCACAAAGACTCTTTTCTTAAAGATTTTAAAAGTATTACGATAAATACGATAAAGATAGAGATACAGAGATAATCTCACAAGATTTTAAGAGTATTAGAGATATTTTTTTTCTTTTTTTTTTTTACTTTTGTGTTTCTTATTTTCTGATCACAAAATCGTTTATGTCTAAAATTTCAACATGAGTGGAGACTAAGATTTGTGCTCGAGATTACTTCCTTTTGTCCAACAACCATGTATCGTCTTTTGCTTCATGGAAGACTTCCCTCTCTTTGTTGCCCTCCCTCTCTTCCAATGCTAACAGGTTGGCTACCTTAAGATTAGGAGGACCATTACATGGACTTTAGTTCCAAATTTGTATTACAACTATTTAAGTAGAAAAAATAATAGAGATAAAATTGAGGAGAATTCTGGATGAAAGACACTTGGGTTTATATATCGATCTGTCTCTATTTGTTTAAGTATCAAAAAACAGCTACCTTTGTCTTGGTGATAGCAGCAGAAGTAATTTTATTCAAGTATCAAAACACATAGCTACATTATTAATTATTATATTACAACAAATATGATAATTTTACAAACATTTATTTTTTGTCAAATAATGAAGAATTAAAAAAAAAACTGCCTGAATGTGTTTTGGTGGAACGGTCCCCGACGAGAGAGAGAGAGAGAGAGAGAGAGAGAGAAGAGAATTTAGGGGCATTTTTGGTAGATCATGCACCACCGTTCCCAAGTGAGTCTGGGGGGTTAACTCTTCTGAAAAATGACATAACTTTGGGATAATCTAGTCCGGCTGAGTTAACCCATTTTTAAGTCTATTCTGTCATCGAAAGCGGTGCCTAGTCACTATGTTGACCAAGCATATTGACAACTTTTTTATGGTGAATAAATTATTCGGTTGAAATATCAACCTTGATATTAATATTTTCAAAATATGGGTTATCAACATTGCAATTGATATGGGAGGATAAAAGGGAGGAAGCGAAGGAGCCTTGAACTCGCGAAACCTACGTTGAAGTCCTAAAAATCTGAATCGTAATGCTTTTAATATAAAACAAGCTCGTACTAAATTTGTTATGAAAATAAATTATTATTTATGAATATCAAAATTGATAGGACAACCAAAACACCCCACTAGTTAATAGCGATATGGAGATTGCTACTAACAGATCCAGCACCCTGTCAAACAATACCTAGATGCTGCCTCTGGCACAATGCCCTTCCTTTAGCTCACCCCCATTATTTTCCCTTTTCTATAATTTCCCCCTAACTCCTGAGATGTGGTTGACAACCGTACATTCATTATTATTATTATTATTATTATTATTATTATTAAGAGTTTTATTACCTAAAAATTATTACTAAATAGCAGGATTTGTCGTCTCGGAGAGATCAGCCCCGACCCGCACGGCCGGACCCGACCCAGGCGGTGGGCGGGACCCCCGGGTCGTAGGTCGTCATCGGGACGCTCTATTATTTTAATATTATATTATATATATAATATCTTTTTTCTATTTTACTCTATTATTTTATATATATTATATATATATATAATCTTTTTTTATTTTAACTTGGAGCGAGATGGATCGAGACTGAGCGAGACGGGACCGACGCGACTCATCTCAGGCCGTAATCGGGACGGGCGGGTCGGTCGAGATGACAAACCCTACTTGATAGAAATTTATAAAAAATTATAAATATATTAACAGATATATCACTGTATAAATTTAAATTATGTAAAAATATATATTTATTTACAGACATGTCAAAAAATTATAAAAAAATCACACTTAAGTTATATATTGCACTACTTAAATTAACTCGGTGATATGTATATTAATATATTTTTAAGAATATTTTTTTATAAATTTACTTCTATCGATAAATTTTCATACAAAACTTCTTTACTCGTGGCCAACTAAGACCCGGTACGGTGTCGACAAATTTCTTCAGATTCCTAACCACAGCGTCGATTTGTTGTTGTTGTTGATCAGAGTGAATGAAGTATCGTGTTCCAATGGGTAGCCTCGAGCCTAGGCTTAAACAGCTTATTTACACTTGAATCAGAAAGCATATATTGACGGTACGGTAACATGGTGGCACTCTGTACATCTTTAGAAAACGAGATTATATGAGAAATGCTAGTTTGCATTAATCTCCGCATTGAAAACGGATTTGTCTTGGGTTAACCGCTAACTTTTTTCAAATTTTGATTGTCATTTTTAATTAATCAGTTAAATTAAGGGTTACCCTTAGATTATTCATAGAGGTGGATTAACCTCGTGACTCATGTAATAAATGCCCCCTCCCCCTAATAAATACTCCCTCCTCTTCTCTCTCTATCGGTCTCTCTCTCTCTCTTCCCTTTGTTTACATTAATATTAAATAATGATTAATTATTTTTAACTTTTTAACTTTATTTAGTTAAAATAATGATATTATTTATTAAATAAAATTTTATTTTTATAGTATAATCAATTTATTGAATAAATTAAAAATATTTTAAAATAAAATATAATAAAAATTAAGATAAATAGTAACTTAAACTCATATTTAATGATCGTTTCTATGTTTTAATTTTTATTTAGGGAGAATAATTATGTTATTTATCAAAAATATTTTATTTTCACTACATATTCATTCTATAGAATATATCAAAAATATTTAAAAAATAAAATAAAATTTAAAATTTTAAGATATGCACTAACCTAAACCGGTAATTAATGATGTTTCAATATTTTAAATTTTATTTAATGAGCTTAATTATGTTATTTATCAAAAATATTTTATTTTCAAGGTATATTCATTTTATAAAATATTTTAAAATTAAAATACAATATAAAATTTTAAGATATATAATAACCTAAACCAATAATTAAATAATGTTTCAATGTTTAAAATTTTATTTATGAGATTGATTATGTTATTTATCAAAAATATTTTATTTATAAGATATATTCATTTTATTGAATATATTAAAAATACTTTTAAAAAATAAGATAAGAAATAACTTAAACCCCTAATTAATGACATTTTTACATTTAAATTTTATTTACTTATATTAATTAATAGGTTAAAATTTTTTAAAGTGAACACATGACAATGGGTAAAAAAAATCAAAAAAGAGGGACAAACTTGACAATTTAACTATTATTATTACTGAGTTAATTCAGTACTTATTAAATCACGTTAGATTAAAAGTAAGTTAACCCACCTCTTTACTTTCAGATTAATTATTCTCCTATCAAATTAAAAATTGAATAAAATAATCCTGAAGTAACTTAAGTAAGTTGAGTTATCCCCTAAGCTCCGCTTTGGCAGACACTTAAATTTAGCCCATGTTATTTTAAGTGAGGTAACTTAATTCACTTCTATCCCATTTTACTTTGATATCAATGTAAAAAATCTATTGGGTTAACATATTTCTAAATCCATCCGCTTTGGTTAGTTTTGAGATAATCCATACGAAATGATGCCTGAAATGGGTAAAAAGTAAAGGCTGGGTAACATATCCCATGTGGAGAGGTGGGATAGTTTGATCCCTCTTAACCCACACTTGGTCAGATTATTTCAAATAATCTCTGCCAAAGGAAATAAGGTTAACACTAAATCAGACTTATTCAAGGGTTAAGTGCAAAATAAAGCGGAGCTAAAAGGCCTAACTCCCTGTCAAATTGAGGCAAGGGATCATGGATCCACTCAAGCATTAAGAATTTTTTCAGAAAAAAAAGAGATTTTTACTATGTTCCCCTGTAATCTTTAGTGTTTTATATGTATACTTCTGAGTTACCTGAATTGTCGAAAATATCTCTGAATACATCCAAATAATTACATTAATACACTTCCTATCTTGATGCCTTTTAAATGTGAAGGGGTATTTCTAGATAAATGCTACAATAACTGTTAATAGATGTAAAACTCAAAAATATGTTTGAGACTAAGGTTTATAATATCGGTCCGATACGTTACGTAACATATGTATTGGACCGTATCAACGGTAGACCGATACGGTCGGTGCGTGATACGTAATCGATATAGAACTTATATCTATTTTAATATTATATGTTCTATTTTATGTTTAATAAACTTTGATAGTTAAATTGGTTGGAGACATTTCTGTCTCAGTTGATCTGAGTTCAAACATAATAGGAGCATATTTTCTTTAAATTTTTATTTTTCTTTTAAAGAAAGGGCCAAAATATAAACATTGATTGTGAGATTCGAACTGTGAGAACACACTACCAACTAACCTATAAATAATTTTAACAAATAATTTATTATAATAAATATTTATTATATAGTTGACACATCATGGTATAATACGATACAATGTCATACCGTATTGTACCAATAAAATATCGGTTCGACCGATACGACCGAGTTGTCAAATCTTACTTGAAATCACGTGAACTCATCAAACCCTCGTAAAATTTAAGGGTAGATTCAGCATTTCAACATTTAAAATTGTACTAAAGCTGCAATGAAAGTATAAAGACAACAATTTAAATTATTCAGAGGTATTTTTGACAATTCTTATAAACCAAAGTCTATATGCAAAATTGAACATTACAGGGGTATATATGTAAAATGCTATTTAAAAAATGACCCCTACAATCTGTCACTTTTTGGGATTAATCTCTCGAACCCTGTTGCTGTTATTTATGTATAACTCACAATCTCAAGATATTTGGTGAATACTGCAAGCAAATAGGAGTAACCCCTCCTAGTTTCTGAAAAAAATTCCTCAAATTTTTTTTATCAAATAAATGTTTAATTTCGGAGGATTGAAAATGCACATTGGAATTCATGGGGCTAGTTGCCTATAGATTGAAGAGGTTGAAACCTAAAAATCCCAACACTAAGAACTAACCGGTGCCAAGGCAGCATATTGGATTGCAATCATATCTATCGATTTTTCCCCTCCTAGTTCGTCCACAGAATGTTCAAATGCTGTCACAACAAGCTTCCCTCTAGAACTTTCTACGACACTATATGAATATCATTAATAACTCTTGTCACATCAGAACAAACCGAAAATTTAACCTCTCAATGGCAAAATCTCAAACAAGTTGATCAGTTGGTCAAAGAATAGTATTGTTTCCCTGACAATAAAGAATGATTCTGTGACAATGAGATCCGAAACATGTTCACATGCTTGTCAAATAATTGTACAACAAAGAAAAGTGAGCCTTGTCAGATGGCTGTAAAAGAATGGCAGTCTGAAATCAATTAAAAATTATGACCACCCTGTTGCTAAGCCTCTCACAATTATGAGTGATTTCCCCACCATATTCACATCTCAAAGTGTGGAAACCACATTCACCTTGCTTCCAAGCAAGGTCCATTCCCTCCCACCTCCTTTCTACCAACAGCAGCATTCAAAGGAGGGATTGATGTAAGATATGACTCATCTCAGGACAGGATCACCAGGCCAAGGTACATTGATCCACATAAAAATATGAACGATATTAAGCCCCTACAAAGAAGTTTCACTATGGTCAGGAAGTTGAAGTTGATGAATATACCAAAACCCGCAAATTTATAGCAAATCACAAGTTCCAGCCTGAATGATCTCACCAAATTACACCCCATGCAACACCATTGCAAGGACACGGACAAACTTCAGCAAACTTCTCAGCATCACTGGAATGGACCCTCCGAGATATCAAATCATCATAGATATCTGCATGTATCAACATTATCTGAGGAAATGTCCTGATGAATTCATAATATATAACATTAGATAAACAAGGAAAATGTTTCCATATCTTAGTCTAAAACCATACCATAAACTGAAAACAAGCTGTTCATTACACCTGCACATTTCATATAGAAGGATATCTTTAGTTGGATTATCAGACCCCACAGATATTAGCAGATTAAGAAGTAGAAGCAATCAGGCTAGATCTTACCTATGAACAGAATGATGTAACGAAGAATACGGATCTTCGTATATTCTTGCAGAACCCAAATAATGGCTAGGAAAATGATGAATCCTGGACATTGTTTAACATGTTATTAGCTTGCACGCATATGCATAAACGAAAATGACAGCCATCTACAACTTACCAATACATAGTCCTCTAAGCAACCACTGCAAATCAATACAGCCAAAAATCCATTAGGAATTTAAGCGCATTAACAGCAGACAAGATCACCAGCAAATTCTCATTTTAAATAGTACAGGGTTTCACAATCTGAAATGTCTAGATACATAAAAAGGACTTGAAAGCATATGACAGATCATGATAAGATCTGAGCTTACATTTTTAGCAACAAAGAGAACTATGAGTAATGCAACAGCGAAGCACCCAGCAGCTATTCTTGCAGTGAGAAGATTTGTAGAAGCAAGAATGAGAACCATTCCCCAAAATGATGAGCCAAGGTCTATCATTACAAAAAAAGATATACTTGATGAGTAATTAAAAAGTTGACATAAAATACACCTACCAGTTCACAGTAACAATTTCTGAAGGAAAGTAAAGAAGCAGAGTGACTTCGAACTCAAAGAAGGATGGCTTACATCCAGCAGGTAAAATCACCCAGTACACACCACCACGTGTCTCTGTAACACCACCTTCATTTGCGTGAACTCGTATACCCTCTACCTAAAAAATAAACTCAATATATCGGTGAATCACCATGTCAGTGGAAGGAGGATATGGTAGGCATGAAAATGCTGCAATAAGCACTAAGAAAAAATTAAATTCAGCAACAGAGAAGTAATTAGAGATTTAAGAAAATTCAAGCATTAAAGTGATGACCCAAAATGGACAATTGTTAATCCAGTCCCACTGCCTCCAATTAAAGCAGTATTAGTCATGTTCACGATTCACTCCAGAAATTTGAAATAAAGATGAGTGACATTTGATACATCAGGTATGGGAACATGGAATTTTAAGCACATAAGAATGAGCACATTAAGAAGCAGGAACATTGAAGGTCTAGCATTATGGAGAATTTGCATCCATAATCTGGTCAGGGTTAATGGTCAACTTTGGTTTCCAACCACCTAAATACTTTCACCTGGCCTCATCTTCGTCTATTTTATTCCAATTGTAAAATGATTCTAAGGAAACTAGAACTTATTTTCTTAGCAGTCCTGTCAACGTTTGAAGTATTTGTTCTTGGTCGAAGAAAGAAAAGCCATTTTTCCCATGGATGGTAGAGATGGTGGATAGTCATGACTCAACCATATATGTTGCAAGTGCATAAACATAATAAAAGAGAAGTTAAATATTATTTTGTCCCCTAAGTTTAGAGGGAAAATATTTACAAGAGATAAATGC
Source organism: Amorphophallus konjac (assembly GCA_022559845.1). Classification (NCBI taxonomy): domain Eukaryota; kingdom Viridiplantae; phylum Streptophyta; class Magnoliopsida; order Alismatales; family Araceae; genus Amorphophallus; species Amorphophallus konjac. The sequence continues at coordinate 342,737,643 of CM040123.1, read as the reverse complement.
GTTTAAGCACAAGGATTAAGACATCTTACTCCAAGCTGCTCCATCTATCTAGATGAATTATCCTAAATAGTGACCTCACCTTCAAAAGTATGTGTTTTCAATTCACCCTCGAAGGCTTGAACCTTTCCAACACCTAAAGCTGAGCAATATCCTTTAGCATATCTGGCCTTCTAACTGAGACGAGAACCATTCCAAGCCCTAGTGCCCTTTGATAATGATTTAGGATCCTCATCATGAAGCATCTATTCATGAACAGAAGACAAAATGCGGGCAGCATCCACATGCTGATTCCTGGAAACAGGTGACCCTTCTACTATAAACAAGACAGACTATGCTTCTGTGGCTGTGGAGCTAAACTTGCAAGAGTGTTCTTTAGATACATTCCCAGGTGAACTTCACTTCCCAGGCTTAGAGAGAGTGTTCTAATTTCCAGATAATTGAATGGGCTTAAACTATAAAAGCTGACAAAAGAGGTTTTCAATTTTCCAGTTTATTTTTATGACTATTGTAGATTTTCTAACTGGAACCAACATTTTATTTTTGACGAAATAACTGGAATCAACTTGATCAGAAAGTAAGCAGTATTTCAGAGGCATGACATGAACTTGTTTTATTTTTATAATTCTCATGTAATAAATTGATCCATCATCATCATCATCAGAGCCTTATCCCATTATTTGGGTCAGCTACATGAAATAAATTGATCCACAAAGCTAAATACAAATAGATAGGAAGGGCTGTTAGATTTAGTAATTTGATGTCATAAATAAATACCATAATTTTATCAAAGGTCCTCAATGACATGATGCAGAACTGCATATCCATATGCAGCTTCAGTAGACATTCAATGGCATTGGGTGCTCCTATTTTTCATGGGAGAAGGGATTTATGAGGATATATATGTAAAGTGCCTCATGAATGAGGCTGACAGAATGTATGATGAAAACATTAATATGATAAATTGAAAGAAAATTAGTATGATGAAAAAGTTAGGGTTATAAGTATCATCATAAAAGGCCTGGCAAAGGGGAAGTGGAAACGGAAGTTGAAAGAAACGTTCTTGATGAAGAACTTTCTTCCCAAGTCAACACCAGAGAGAGATAAATGCTTGAGTCATGAAGAAAGGGAAGACGAGAAAGAATTGAAAGCTCCTGTCAACTGGGTTACTGACATAAATTAAGTCCTGCAACTGCTTATGATTCATTTTTCACTAGTCCTTTGCTTAACAAAGTGGCATCCAATTATTTTCTACATCCAAAATCCCCAGATGAAAGCAGCAGCTATCCACCAGATAACATTATAATGACACTTTGGTTCGAAGATGCTTTTTTGAAAATATGAATCCACAAGGGAGGCCAAAGATGAAAATGCACAATACAATATAGAAACAACTAAATTATTTGGATATGGTCAGAAGATGTAGGGAGATCAGATATCAGGTAGAAATGATGCCTTACAAAACTTTAGTTGCAGTAATTTCATAAATAAATATAGGTACTTATACCTGCCTGATACAGATCAATGCAGGTAAAATGAAAAACCCTCCAAATTAATAATGCAGCATTTAGGACAATAACGTTATGGCTTTGTAGGGGTCTAAACTGCATCCTTGTCACTCTAAAGTGAATGAAATTCTGTTGTAGGCATGGGAGGAGAGAAGGTTTCAGCTAGCACTCAGACAATTCCTAAACAGTTCTCAAACTTTGCCTAACCAAGGAAACACCAGGTAGCCTAGATCAGTCCCGTAGAAATCTGAAGGCAACGAAAAAAGAAAGTAAAATTGAGAAAAGGGAAATTAGATGAAAACAGAAAAGTCACTCAGAATAGAAAGGAGAAAAGGAGAGTTGGGAAGGGATAGCTGGAGAGAGGAGAAAAAGGAAAGGGGTAAAAGAGAGAAAGGGGATAGATGGAAGAAGAGGAAAAGAAGGAAAGAGGGGAAACATGAAAAGAATAGGTAGAAGAGATTGGGATGGAGGTAGCAGAAGAAAACAATGATAAAATAGAAAGGAAAACATGAAATGGAGGGAGGGCAAAAGGAAAAGAAAAAGACCACGAGAAAAGAGTGTCAGTGGCATTAGTAACAATCAGCAACAGTGAACAGGAACAACAAGGACAAGGACAAGAAACAAACCTTGAACCACGCCCCCCCAAAAAAAAAAAAAAATTTTTTTTTTAAAAAGGAACAAGTTTAGTGGTTGGCATCAATGGTTTTGCTAGGAAGGCATTACCTCCTCCTCCGGTATTCCTTCCATTTCCTCTTATTTACATCTAAAAAATCACATAAGTCAGCAAAAATTGCATGCATTGTTTTCCAACTGTTTGTCCATCATTCCTTGAGCTAACTAAAACTGGAACAAATTGCCCACAGCAGAATAAAACTGGATGCTTTTGCTCTGATTTGCTGACGTAAAAAGTGGCAAAATGTAGGGTTGATTTGGACCCATTTCCTTTTCTTAGATAACTACAGGAAGATCATTGTATGATAAGAAAAAAAGAATCCCTGGCTAGCTGCCAGCCTGGCACTAACCCTTCATTTGTTATATTAAGATCCCGACTACGGAGAAATGCTAGTTGGCAGGCATGGAATGAATAACAATTTATGGTGCCAAAAATTCCTAGCTGAAACTAGTTGGCCAGTAGTGATGATCATTCCCAAGCTAAATAATAAACATAAACTTAAAATGACAATGTAAGTGTACACAAATACAACCACCATAGTTGTCAAAGTGGTAAGGCGACGTGGGCTCCGGTGCTTAGGCACCTGTATAGGCGTCAACTATGCATCCCTCTCTCTCCACCTGGGCCCATAGGGAGGTCTCCTGTTGTAGATCCCCCTGTCAGGGGGGGAGGGAGAGAGTGAGGGAGGCCATCGAGTCAAGGTAGGGGTGTAAAGCAGGGGAAGGATTTTAATAAGATCCATTTTACAACAGATCCTATTATGGCTATGGGCCAAGGCGGGCACCTTGCTCGCTTTTATGGGCCACAGAAAGGCAAGTTGGCACCTTGGGCCCACAACAGTGCCTAGTCACCTAGGAAACTGTCTTGACAACTATGAAAAGCACACAAATAGCAAAGGAAGAAATTAATACAATAACAAAAATAGAAAATGGGGAAGTACAGTATTCATATAAGGTTAAACAAGTATCGTTCGCAAGTAGGGCTGTAAACAGCTTGTAGGCGAAGACGGAAATGACACCTTCCGCATCCATTTCTTAGAAGAATTATAAAATAAGTGACTTTGTTTCTGCATCCATTTCCGCTCCCGAATTTGAAACAGAAACAGAAAATTTTGCTTCCATTGTCCCAATAGTACTAAGTAATTTTACATCACAATTTTTGTCTATGTCCATACGTCAATGAACATCCTTTTAGTACATTAAAATTATAGACATATAAAGCTACAAAATATATAAGTTCTTAGGACCTAATTATCCATAACATGAAAGCATGAATTTTGAATTTAAAAAATTTTCTAGTTTACCTATGTTCATAATCATTGGATGTGGGCTAGATCTCATTCAATGATCTAAGAATGACCCATTCATCAATAGTATATATATACTTATCAGAAATAGAAACGGGTAGTCTGATGTGGAAACAACTATTTCTCTGACTCCTATAATTATCAGAATTCCACTTTCTGTTTCTGATAGACTATCGGATGCTCCTTATCAGAGTTTTGTATCCGTTATCCAAATGGAAAACAAATCAGAAAATTGGAGATCGGATACCCATATAGAGCCCTATTTGTGAGCCTTTGGGATAACCAGATAACCACAACATATACACCTTTAGCTGTGAATTACAACACATAAGCTACAAACATACAATTTCTCTCTGGAACAAATGAATGCAATTTTTCCGGCCTGTTAGTACCGTAGCATCTGATGGATGATAGCTTGTGTCTAATCTCAGGGAAATGTCAAAAAAGATGATGAATAAAGTTAACTAAACATAAATTGGCACTGCATAAGCAGGATAAACTCATTCTATCCTCAATCCCCACTCCATAGAATGGTTCAAACTCCCCATTTTCCTTGGTCTTCTGCTTAAAAAAATTAAAAGAATAAAAAAAACTCCTTGATTGTCCTGCCACTTCTCCCTTTTTTTGCTCAGTTTGTCACAAACCCCACCCTTCTCCAAATGGTAGCATGAACATTGCAACAAAAATCATATGCACAGTGTGGTTTGAATGAGTTTACTTATTTTCAATCACTGTACTGGATGATTGGAGACCTATAAGTAGCTTTTCAGTGGGTTGCAATAGATACACTTAAATTGCATGAGATGTTATAGTGACCAGAAAATGCTTCAAACTACAAGGTTCATTCGTTCTAAGGATGTGATAGTCAACAGAGAAACAAAACAATGGTGACACAAGAAAGGCACGGTAATGAATGACAATCATCACATATACTTGTGAGATTGAAAGGTTTGTTTGGTGAATCCTGGTAGCTCCATCGCCATATTCCAACATATGGATAGATCATTAGATTCCACTTTATAGGCATGTTGCCAAACCTTAACTAGTAGAAGAAAGAAACTCCTCATCCAAACATCAAGAAAAAGAAAATGCTGCACTGGGCATTTGAATACAAAGAAAAATGTGGAGCAGAAGTGCAACGTAAAGGAGCAAGAAAAGCACACAAGTTGAAACTGAAATAGCAAAAGTCAGTATCCAAATCCATGTCTCGGAATTCCCTCAAAACAGGAGAGGAATGGAATTGCAAAACCAGATCCAGAGCTCAATACCTGTCCACACGTCAGTTTGCACGCAAGAGCATGACTTGTCTCATGCAGAAACACAGTAATGAGCTTGAAGGGGGTCAGCAGAAAGGTCCTCCACAACTGCAAAATAATCTAAATTTAGCCGCAGAAAGCCAAGAGAAAACGAAGGATCGGAAAACCACTGAAGAGCCTGACACTAGTAACACCACAAACGACCCAATTTTCCAGGACCAATGCATTTCATTTGCACCAGGCAAAGGAAATTACCACGAGAAATGCAAACCCAGAAAACATCTGTAGAACATTGTAAAGATCTAAACAATATTACACCAACTCACAAGAGGATTCCCGAGCAACAACACTACAATGACACAGAGAAGGATCGAACAGGTGAGCACGGGCAAAGCGAGCCCAGGAAGATGGAGAGACGTACGGCGAGGATTGCGACGGTGAAGACGCCGATGGTGGTGAGGAAGACGACCTGGTCGTGCTTGCAGCATCCCTTCAGCTCCCAGTTCACCATGTCTTCCCCCTTCCCTCCTTCTTGCCCCCCACTCTTTCTTCCCCCCACGCCCAACCACCCACCCCCAACTCCACCGAGCCTCCCCCGCCTGCTAAGATTAGATACACTAATCAAAGCATGGTAAGAAGCTCGACAAAATGACGCAGCCAGCAATAGAGAGAGAGAGAGAGAGAGAGAGAGAGAGAGAGAGAGAGAGAGAGAGAGGGAGATGGACAGAGTCACAGAGATCTCACTAGCTTCCAGGACCTGAAGCAAACCAGAGAGAGAGAGAGAGAGAGAGAGAGGGTGGTTGGGTGGGTGGGTTTTACAGTGGTGGAGGGGAAGCGAGATGGGGAGGAAGGAGGCCAACAAACGCCTCCGTGTTTTGAAGTCCTCCAAAGACTTCCCCAATTCAAAACGCGCAGAGAGAGAGAGAGAGAGAGAGAGAGAGAGAGAGGATATTTTGTAGGTAGAGGATATTTTGTAGGTAATGACAGGTGGTTAGGCAAATCTTCGTATTCTTGTTTTTTATTTATTTCCAAAGTTTCATCATTAAACTATAAACGTCAGTGCGCTTTATAAAAACATCGCTTTATTTATTTCCAAAGTTTCATCATTTGTGACGTCATATAATCCCACTTCTCCAATTTGATCATCTAATCCAATTGTTTCAAGATTTTAGACTATGGAGAACATAATTTGTGATGTACTAAATTAATAGGTGACCGTAATGTGAAACCCCGCTGTGCTATTGGTGGAACGAGAATCTTTCATCGGATCCACCCGCCGTCGTTTGACCAGGGGACGGCTGGCGTCCTGCTGGGTCGTATCGGTCAAATGGGAGAGCATTGCCTGATAATACAAGACCGTCGGATTCGTCTGCATTCCACGTGGAGGGATCCTAGTGGCTGGAGGGAGGGTATACGTTGTCACAGTTCAGTTGTGGGATCATGTGAGACAGATCTTGAGAACAGCGTTGGGATCCATTATTAGGAAAGACCTTAAACCTGTAAAAAATGGATTTTTTTCATATAAATCATTTTTACATAAAAAATTATATCATTCTTAAAAATATATTTAAAATATAATATTATTTTTATCAAAATATTACCAAAATGTCAACCTACTGTTACTATAAGCCTATTTAACTATATTTACCTTTAACGATTCCCGTGGAATGACACAATGACAAAAATAATCTCAATTAATTAAAACCATATCTCTCTCTCTCTCTCTCTCTCTCTCTCTCTCTCTCTCTCTCTCTCTCTCTCTCTCTCTCTCTCTATATATATATATATATATATATATATATATATATATATCTCCACCCGCTAGGCGTCGAGTCGGAGGTAGGGATGCAAATGGATCTGGACGTGGATACAAGGGTCAAGGGTGTGCCTGTGACCGTATCCGATAGTTAAGATGACTCTCCGTAACTTTTTTTGTATAATGGTATCGAATAGGTTTCAAGATACCAATGGATAAATATGTAATATTCTTAAAAAATGACATATTTTAAAGGAACTCTAGAATTATAAAAAAAATCTAAATATTCTCAACTTAAAGATCATGTAAGATTATTTTTAACTCATAAGTCTTAAATAATTTTTGAAATGAGATTAGTATAAAAATTGTTCACATTCATACATCATACATATATACTCTCAAGTTCCAAACACAAAAGAGTTGCATATGAGACGAGAGTTTAGATAATGAGCACCCTTCGATCTTTTCAATCTAATGGTGCAAAAATATAATAAGTATTTATATATCATACAATTTAATTAATATCCAAAAATTATGAAAAAAAATTGGCTTGGTAGCATATCTATCGGCCACCTTATGAGCCATGCATCTCAATTTGGATTCTATGTTCGTTACTTTATTCATTATATACACCTGTTTCAAGGGTGAGTTCATTGATTGACTTTTGAACTAATAACAAGTCAAATGAACAAGTGGTTGACAACTATGTAGTCTACGTTAACCTTTGAAAAGATTATGTAAATCTTCCTCGGCGCACATTTTGCTTTCTTAAAAATCGTCTCCTATGCACCATCTCTCAAGGGAGAGTTAACATGAATTATTATAACTTCTAAAGTTGACTTCAAATTTGTAAATGAAATTTTAAAATATCATAATATGATGTATAAATTAGATTTATGCAAATAAATCTCCAGTCTCAAAATAATGCTTTGACGGTAACACTTGCGGTGCCCCCATTTGAAGGTCGATTTGGAAAGGTAACCACGAACAAAATGTGGTGGGCCCAAAAATCAGCGAGACACGAAAGTCAAGTCATCTAAATGTCCAATAAATATCTCATTTCTACGAACATATACGTACATAATTTGCATCACATGAAACATGATATATCTCTCAATCTAAAAATAACGTTTCCATTCTATATACAAAAGAAAACTAAATATATTTTATCCTTTACATAGTAAACTCTAAAATCTTCCATCTATTTCTCTTCGGATTCAAAACTCACCGGTGAATAGAAACTCTTGAAAAAAAATAGATAATCACATGTGTGAGTCTTAAGATCCAATAGACATCAAAATTAATAATACACTTACTACGTAATAATTTGACAGATCACATGAAAATTCCAATATAACATAAATTTAAACATGCTTTAAACGTATAGCATAAGTCAAGAAAATGTAAGGTAGAATACAATGCAACCATTAAATGTGCGCATATATATCTCAAATTCACAATTCTCATCAATTATCAAGTAACTTAGATTCATAAAAAATTATCTGACGGATCAAATTATAAACATATGAGTTTAACAAATCAAATCATATGCTTAAGCTTAACAGATCAAATCATGTTTATATGTAAATTCTATCGTTCGAGTAATTTAATATAATCAATTAAAATAAATTATATAATTTAATTTCATATATCAGACATGCATTAAAATCACCACATAAAGATGTCAAAATAAATGAATATTAAAGCACCCATACTAACGATGCTAAAGTCTTAATCAATTATGCAAGATTGGAAGTCAATAACTCACCATGTATCCACTAAACCAAAGTCTGACTTTTTTTGCAATTTCAAAATTTGTTGTCCTGGAACAGCAAATTTATTTACTACAACGAAAGCTAACTATAAGGTTGCCCAAATATCTCCTTTACTTATATATTATTTTCAATATGATTTATTAACTTTTAAGAGTAAATTTGTAGTTTCTTGATTTCTCTAAACTAATCTATCATTCCTTAACTTTTCGAGCTATATTTGTAATATTTTGACTTATCTAGACATTTTTGTTATTCCTTGACTTTTCAAGATATATTTTCAACTTCATCCCCTCGCTGGGTTGATTTATAATTTCATCATCTTCCTAGATATATTTGTAATTTTTTACCTTTCCTGAGTATATTTGTATTTCTTAGACATGTTTGATTTTTTTGGGATACATCGGCTCTTGGCTATAAAAAGGCACGTGGATTTGAGATGGTTAGTCTTAAGTAAAATTAAGAAGAGTGCACATCACTTTAGAGAAATAACAGTCTCACTCCGTCGAGTCGTGCAGAAGATGTGAATTTGGATAGTTATTGACCATAAAAAGAACCCTTACAGAGACATAACGAGGTGCTTTTGTAATTTCTGAACTGAACAAGAACTTTATGTAATTTTTAGAATGAACATATACTTTTATATAATGTTAACTAGAATGGGGGATCTCATGCAATTTCTAGACATGTCAAGGTTTTAGCAATTTTCAGGCTAAATGGGGGTTTTATGTAATTTTTAAATATATCAAGTTTTTGTGTAATTTCTAGACTAAGAAAGGATTTTTATGTAATTTTTAGATGAACCAAGATTTTATGCAATTTCTAGACTGAGCAAATGTTCTTATGTAATTTCTAGATAGAACGAGGGTTTTTCTATAATTTATAGACAAATCAAGATATTTTGATAATTTATATATTGAACATGGGTTTTTATATAATTCCTAGTCAAATTAGGATATTTTGGCAATTTCTATATTGAACAGTAATTTTTCTGTAATTTTTAGACAGACTAAGATATTTTTGTAATTTTTAAATTGAGCAAGACATGGCTATAATTACAAGACTTTTGAAGAATTTTTCTAAAAAAATATGGAGATTTATTTTTAATTTCTAATCAATTCATATAATTATAATATTTTTCATGTAATTACATAATAATCACGATGAACAAACATTATGGGTATTTACACGTGATGAGAGCATATCTACCGTACAGAAGGACATTTTTGCAACATACCCCCTTTGCATTTTCAAATGAACAAATACACACATGCTAGGAAGCCCTCCTCGGTGGCTTTTTATGATTTCATGAACTTTAAAGAACTTGGCTTCTCCCATGACATGGGGAGGGTATTTATAGTGGAAACCCCCCCTCTCGTACCGGCTTAGCCCCTCCTCAATGTTTTAAAACTCGACCTGAATCTTGACCTGGTTAGGTTATGTTGAGTTTCTCCATGTGATTTTGAAGATAACAAAATCCCAAACTTAGTTTCCGCCTTGTGTCATGCCTAAGTACTCTAAAAGCAAGCGTTGAATGTGATTGAGGCTAAACTCCATCATATTAAATGCCTCAATTGCTCAAGTCTTCAAAATGTATAGAAAGAGTTCAAATGAACTTCACATAGATGCAAACATACGTTCAATCCCAAGTTTGATTATATAGACATGTTATTGTGGGCTAACAATTCTATTTTGCAAGAATTCCAGAGTTCGGTCGACCAATGCACTTGGTTCGGTCGACCAAAATTTCCAGCGTGTAGAACTCTATAAATTTACAGAGTTCGGTCGACCTAAATTTCCAACGCATAAAGTTTCAGAAAGTTTCAGAGTTCGGTCGACCGACCGAACCCTTCGAAGCCCCCTTTGTTGACTTTGTTTCATGAACGTGTTCAAAGCCTCTTTCTTGGACTTTTTGATCTAAAAGTTTTCCAACTTGCCTAAAATAGTGGATTTGGTTCCTAGCTTGTCCCTTGACCATCCTAGGTCTTATAAAAATAACTTATGGGCCAAGAAATCCTAAGGACTCAAGGGGATCAAAAGAAGGCTATCAAAGGAGAAAAAGGACCACAGGAAGAACTCCGTGAACAGTGTTTCGTCCAGAAGTTGTTCAACAAAACCTCAAGCTTTTCAAGATCAATCTGAAGTCAATCAACTGAAAATCAAGTGGAGAAGCAAGCTTCATCCAAAATCTACATCATCTACTCAGGGGGACCCTAAATCAGAAGTTTTTTATTTGTGTTTCTTCTTCTAAATTTCTTGAGCTTCATGTGTGTAATCTTCTAAATCTGTGAACATCAATGTGTGTGTGGATCATTTCAGATCTACACTTGTGTGTGTGTGTGTGTGTGGATTTATGTGTGTGGATTTACCCAGATCCGCATGTTTGTGTGTGAGGATCTTTTCAGATCAATAGTTTGTGCTGCGTTTGCTGCAGCGTGTGTGTGTGCGTTGTAGATCCAGTCGTTGGATCGTGTTGGAGACTCTGTCTCCGTGTGTGTGTGTGTGTGTTGGGGTTTGTTCCCCGTGTGTCTGCAGGCGTCGACCTGCGTGTTGTTGGAGTTTGGCTCCGTGTTGGGGATTCATCCCCGTGCTGGTCTTCCAGCAGTGAAGCCTTACTGGGTTCTGGTGAGGGGTGGACGTAAGTTGCCGATGTTGCATCTGAACCACCTTAAAATCGTTGTCTATTGTGTGATTTGGACCATTTCTTCTACCCCCATTCTGTGTGATTATTTGTGTTTATTATTCTTCTGCGTTTGATCTTTTAGATCTAGCATAATCGATCATTTCAGTAATTGATCTTTGGTATATCGAAAGGTGGGTTTGAATTGACAATGCTAATCTTGTCAGGACGATAACACCTTGTGTGAGCAAGATCTTCGGATTCATACCTCCGCCTAGTACCGAAGAACTATCGTGGCGATAGATTTTGATAGATCTAATTTATAATTTAACAGATATGAACTTCTTAGTTGATATTTTATCATATCCTTTTAAATCGGGTAAAAATTTTCTAAAATTTGTAATCACCCAATTCACCCCCCCTCTTGGGTGTCATTGATCGCGAGACTTCAATTAGTATCAGAGCTAATGCTCTATTTTTCATAGATCTAACGATCTAGAGCAAGATCCAGATCAATGGCTACCAAAGTGTTTTCCATGGATTCTCCTCTTATATTTGATGGTTCTAACTTCGAGTTGTGGTTAGAAATAATGCGCAGTCTTGTCAACTCATGTGACCCTAAGCTATGAAAGCTTATCTCACATGGTCCTTATGAGTTGCCTGAAGATGAATTAATCTGGACTGCAAATTATGAATCTAAACATGGTCAAAATTGCTTAGTTCTAAACTTGCTCACTACTGCATTTAATTCTAATAGTTTTCCCTTTGTCTTCAGCTGCAGTTCCGCAAAGGATATACTAGATGTCTTAGCCGGTTTCCATGAAGAGAATGAGGACAAATGTCTTATGACAGGTATGAGTGATCACGGTAGTGATCAGCAGAATGGATCACCCCCGGAGGTAAATTCAGATTCAGAAAATATATCTCTTGATGAGCTATTGGATGCATACAGTGAGCTTGCAAGTAAACATAAGAAGTTAAAATCTGAGAATAAAAAATTGAAAAAGAAGGTTGAACAAAACAATTGTGATTCCTCCTGTAAAAAATGCTCACATTTAGAGGAATTGATTGAGGCTCATGTGTTCGACATTGAATTTCATAAAGATCAAATGTGCTCCTTAAGAAATGAAAATAAAGAGCTGAAATAAAAGGTAAACTCAATGGCCAATGATCAAACCTTGATAGATGAACTCATTCGCGATAAGAAGCTTATGAAAGAAAATGAGAAACTGAAGGAATTGAACACGGCCATTTCTGAAAGATTGTTTGTTCTAGAAAAATGAAAATTTGTGGTTGTAAGTGAGTGTGAAAATGTGGATGGACTAAAACAAGAAGTAGACAGTCTCAAGACCACTAATGCATTATTGAATGTCAGGCTTGCTACTTATGAAGAAGAATTTGCCAATGCAGAATTGCACATTTCAACTCTTCAATCTGAAATCCAGGACTTGAATAATTCGTTGTCCAAATTTGTGGATGGATAAGATAATCTGGATAAATTTTTGGGCATGAAAGTTAATTTTCAAAGGGAATGACTTGGCTATAATCCTGTAAAAAAGAAGTCTTTTGCGAATAAGGTATATACCTCTTTTGTTCAAAGCTCAAGTATAGCCAGTACCTCTACTTTACCTCCAAAGCAGTCTTCTGTCCAAGAGATTCAAAAAGAAAATAAAAATCAAAAAATCAATTTGCATCAAAAATTTAAAAATGATGCTAGCATCACTATGCATGTTAAACATACTTCTGCCATACACATACATTCACCTAGAAAGAAAATCTCATATTTTTATTGTAGAAGACATGGACATGCCATGCATGATTGTTTTACTATGAAGAATGATGATTTAGAAGCATACAGGAATATAATGAACAATGGAAAAGGTAAAGGTAGGTCGATGCACTCCAAGACTAAACAACACTACATGAAGAAAAAGGATTGGGCAGGTCGACACTGCCAACCTATGGTGTCAACACATGCCGTGTTCTGGACCCATTATCCTCAGCCAAAACCAAGGGAAGGTCGACCTAGGATCTCTAATGTGTTTAATACACCTCTTGCCAAGTGGAAACAATATTGGAATAAAAAGTCATATACTTCAAATAATCTTCACACTTTTCAGTATTCAAAGTCATGCTGTGATTATTGTGACAAATCTGGGCATATGATGCATGATTAATTTTTGATAAAAAATGATGATTTGAATATTGTCAAGAAGTGGAAGCCACGTGCCAAGAGTGCTAACCCACAAGGACCCAAGATGGCTTGGCTACCTAAGAATGTAAAATGAGAAATCTGTTTTGTATGTGTGCCTTTGGAATATGAAGCGTGAAATATGTTTTCAGTCTACAAGGTAAGGTACACGGGCCAAGCGACATAAGTCAAGTTAAAAGAAAAATCAAAAACTGAAATCTAAACACTCACGTGATATCCCTCTTACTCTCTCTAGTAAATGTGCTATGTCTTGATTTACTTTGTATTGAATAGTTATGTGATCATGCATATATCTGTACATGCATTTCATCCACAGTTGGTTGCATATCTCTACATATTACTTGTCATATAGCATATTGTTGAAGGGGAGCTTAAAAACTTTCAAATCAGATTTCACTGCATACATTGAGATGTTTGCATATGTTTTCACATTCTGTCATGCAAAAGTTGAACATTGTGAATTTATGTCATAATGTATTGCAATCCTCCTGCCTTCATCACATCCATGACTACATAGTATATCAAATGGTGACATGTGGAAGGGCAGGTTAAGCCTGTCTGAAAATTATCACCACACGTGAGGTGATCTTCGGATCTAAGTTCTCCGCCTGGTACTATGAGTCAATTACTTAAAGGCTGCATATGACATTAAAATTTCACTGAATATTTCACATTCTTGCACACATTAAGGGGGAGTTGCCAGATTAGTCATGAGAACTTAGTGCCTAGGCTCGCTCCTGATTTATGCATTTAAGTCTAGAGCCTTTTAAGGGGACTTTAGTTGCTAAAGGAAGCCTTCATGATTATTGTTGATAAATCTGAATCGAGATTGACAAATCAAATCATTTTAACTTTGGATGCAGATCACACTCCCAAAAAATCCAAGTGATGTTGGGCCAACTATGGCCAAGTTTGAATCAACTAAAGGCATATCTTGCGAGGATGAAGATGATGAGAATTCCCTCAATTACTACTAGGAGATGGACAGTGATTTTGATGAATCCCCTGTATCGGTTGCTAGATAAGAAGTAGTCCGGACTTTCCTGTCCTTGCTTGTTCACTGAATTTTAAATTATCCTAAAATGGATGTTAAATCTGTCGTTCTTAATGGGAACATCAAGAGGATGTTTTTGTAAAACAACATCTAGGATCTAAAACATCCACAACATGTGTACAAACTGCAGAAAGTCTTGTACAGACTGAAGCAAGCACCAAGGGCATGGTATGAGAGGCTCACCTCATTCTTACCTGAAAATTGACTCACGAGATGTAAGGTTGATCAGACCCCATTCACAAGAAATTCAAGTAAAGACATGCTAGTGGTTCAAACTTATGTAGACGATATCATCTCTTGAACTATTAACAATGCCTTATGTGATGAATATGTAGAAATCACGCAGAGTGAAGTTGAAATGAGCTTAATTGGTGGGTTGACATTTTTCCTTCTTTGGCTTGTAGCTTAATCAAACGTTCCAAAGAATCCTCATAAACTAAGCCAAATACACCGTTGAGTTCCTAAAGGAATATGGGATGGCAGAAGCAAAGCTCATGTCAACTCCGATGGTCACAGCCACGAAGTTAGATAAAGATGAAAAGGGTAAAACAGTAGATCCTACACTGTTTTGAGGTATGATCGGATCACTATTGTATCTCACAACATATCGTCCTGACATTCAATACAACATATGTCTATGTGCTCGTTTTCAGTCATATCCTAAAGAATCTCCTTTATTGGCTGTTAAACGAATTTTTCGATACTTAATTGGCACAGTAGAATTTGGCTTGTGGTTTCTCATTGGTAGTTCATTTGATTTGATTGCATATACTAATGCGGATTATGTTGGATGTATTTTTGATCGTAAAAGTACTAGTGGGTACTGTTAATTTCTTGGTGGATGCCTAGTTTCATGGGCTTCTAAGATATGACATTCAGTAATTCTCTCAACTGCCGAGGCTGAATATGTAGCCGCCGGAAGTTGTGGAGCCCAAGTACTTTGGATCAAAAATCAATTGCTTGATTTGAATATTGAGATGAAATGTGTTCCAATTTTATGTGACATACCAGTGCAATTAACTTGTCAAAAATCTTGTACAACATTCTAGGACAAAGCATTGACTTTCGGCATCTTTTTCTGAGAGATCATGTAGGGAAATGGGTTTTTTTGAATTAAAATTCATAGACACACACAATTAGTTGGCTGACATCTTCACCAAACCCCTACACTAGGTACAATTCAATAAAATCAGAAGGGAACTTGGCATGTGCAAGGGTGAGAGCATACATACCTAAGTCGGCATTGAGGCTGAGTCTTGCATAGATAGAAAAGTTAGTTGCATTAAGGGTAGATTGCATAGAATAACATGCATACCTTGTGTGTACATTTCTGGTTTTTTGTATTTATACATATAGCCCTTCCTTGAAATGTTTCTAAGGCCTATAATTCCTTACTAAATAAATGTGGATCTTAAGACCTAAGGATCAGAAGCATTTACTGAGGGGGAGTTTTAGAAAAATTTCTAAAGGAGTTGTTTCAGAAGGATCACCCATTCTCTCTCTTTCCAAACACGAAGGGGGACAGGTGTAGTTTAAAAAAAAAAGAGGAGAAAAGAAAGAGAAAAAGAATGTTGAAGGAGTTACAAAAAAAAGGGAAATTAGGGCTAGGCTGACCATTTCGGACCACCGACGCCCCGTTTCGATCGACCGAACACGGCGAACCGGTCGGCCGAACCCACGTCCGAACCTTCTTTTAAGGTGGTTTTCACCCCCATTCACTCACTCTTTCATCCCCATTCACTCCCACAACTCCTCTCCAGCCCTAAAAATCCCAAAGCACCTCCTCTCAAGCCCTAGAATCCCATACATCTTCTATCCGCACAAGATCCAGCTTGTTCGTCGTCTTTCGGGACGAACTCACTCCGGCTACGTGTGTGGCTCCAAAACTTTTTCCTTGAGCTCCAGATTGAGGAGAAGGTTCTTCCATCGTCTCCTATGTGTCCTCCGGTCTCCATCTTCTCCCACGGGCAATGGTTTGCAGATCCAAGGGTTTCCACCTAGATTCTCTGTTTAGATAGCGCCTAGACGAAGCTCTCAAAGGCTTACCCTGGGGGAATCCAGCGCTCGGAGAAATGAGGAACAAGCTCCTCCCCCACAGCGGCCAGCAGCACCTCCACGGGCACAACAGATCCTCCCACGGCCAATTATCAACCCCCGGTTGGTCGATTTTGATGAGATGAACGAAATGTTGCCAGATTTAAGTGCCATTTTTGAAATACAAGATGGGTGGATTGATTTTGTGACCAGATACTCCAGGTATTATCCTAGCCTTGTCCAAGAATTTTATGGGCACCTGGATATGAGGAATGACCGCTTGTATACGGTTGTCAAAGGAGTCAAAATTACGATCAATCCAGAGTTATTTGAGCGCGCCCTAGGAGTGTCCGCTAGGGGCGCCGATATGATTTTTGGTCATGGTTCTGTTGAAGACACCTTTCTACTCATGACCTGCAGTGAATACATCCATGGAGTTAGTAACCTGATCAAACTGAACGCCAACTATTTTCCGCCACTGCAGCGGATTCTACACCATATGTTTACCACCCTTATCTATCCTAAAGGGGGCAGCAGGGATGAGGTTAATGAAGTGCATAAAATTCTTGTTCTACCATGTTATGAATGGGAATCATATCAACATGGGACGTCTGATGACGGACTTGATAGGGACATGCCGAACACAAAGAAGGCGATCCTTGCCTTATGCCTCCCAGTTGACAGGGGTATTTCTTCATGCTGGAGTAGGTTTGGTAGGAGAGGTCTTTATTCCAGTAAGATAGGATGATGTATATAATAAACACAAGGTGTGCTTCGACTTTGGGTACTATTGGGGTCCTGATGGAGAGTTACACCGAGATGTGAGAATGTATGGAGAAGAATCAAAAACTGAGGATGAGTAACAGGAGCCACAACAACAGCAGGAGGCTCAAGACTCACCCCTGCCTCCAGTTCAGACCGATGTGCACCCACCTCCTCCTCACTATGCAGATCCGGATGTGCCGCCTCCATCACACTTCTTTCATGGGCGACCCTCTTCTCAGGGTACTGGATAGCCATCTTGGGTAGACTTTGAGGGCGTTTTTGAGCAACTCACTAGCATAGAAACAAAGGTCGATACCTTTGGGCAGTAACTGTCTACCTTTGGGAGAAACATTGATACATCTTTTGCCTCTATTGGTAATTTACTTGAATCAATGCACGGCCAGATGGATACCTTCTCCCACTCCTTGGCTACCATCACTCAGAACATGGCCACTCTCTCTACTCGCCATGAAGATACTCGCGAAGCCTTCCACACTACCTCCCATTCTCTCGTCGACATCTAGCACCACATGATATCCCAGGATGACCTCCTTCACTCCATCATCCATCATCTCGACAATGCTGGCCACGGCCCTCAACCTGGCCAAGATCCACCACCTCCTACAGACGATAACTAAGGAACTTCTGTTTCATCTCTTTGGTGATTATTTTTGGGTCCTGCAGTTTCTTTTTGCGTCCACTCTTCTTGTAACCCATCCCCTCTTTGATGATGACAACGGGGGAGAAGTAGCTAGTATAGGGCATATATATATCTTATGCATACTTGTCATATGTCTGTCTGCGTGTTTGCCATTTGGCATTTGTAAGTGTCTTTTGCATTAGTTTAGTCTATCCGTATTTGTCCTGTAATGTGTCTAGTGTCTTTGCACCATGTAAGGAACGTGAAATGAAATGGAATGCACTTGCTCTTGGACATACATGTTGATACTTGTATTTCATTTCTTCTTAAATTTTCATTTAGCAAATATGATTGAATGATCTGTGTTGGCTTGAATGGTTTGATTGATGTATCTTGAAAGGATTGAAGTTGTCTTACGGATTATTAGATTGTTAACCATTCATGGGTTCTATGTATATCAGATGGTGTTGGATAAAAGACAGGCCATGCCGTCTGAAATCCCTCACTATGCGTGAGTGTAAACTCCGCCACGTACAAGAACCATGTGGGAGATTGCAAGGATGGAATGTGTTGATTTTGAGGTTCCAATTTTGTTTAAATTTTGTTTAAAGGCACGCCAATGCACTTAATGAACTAGCTTTTTGTCATCATCAAAAAGGGAGAGATTGTTGAGTTTCTCCAGATGATTTTGATGATAACAAAACCCCGAACTTGGTTTCCGTCTCATGCCATGCCTAAGTACTCCAAAAGCAAGCATTGAATGTGATTGAGGCTAAACTCCATCATATCAAATGCCTCAATTGCTCAAGTCTTCAAAATACATAGAAAGAGTTCAAATGAACTTCACATGGATGCAAACATACGTTCAATCCCAAGTTTGATTATATAGGCATGTTATTGTGGGCTAACAATTCTGTTTTGCAGGAATTCCAGAGTTTGGTCGACCAATGCACTTGGTTCGGTCAACCAAAATTTTCAACGTGTAGAACTCTATAAATTTACAGAGTTCGGTCGACCTAAATATGGAGTTCGATCGACCTAAATTTCCAGCGCAGAAAGTTTCAGAAAGTTTCAGAGTTTGGTCGACCGACCGAAGATTTCGGTCGACCGAGCCCTTCGAAGCCCCCTTTGTTGACTTTGTTTCATGAACGTGTTCAAAGCCTCCTTCTTGGACTTTTTGGTCTAAAAGCTTTCCAACTTGCCTAAAATCGTGGATCTGATTCCTGGCTTGTCCCTTGACCATCCTAGGTCTTATAAAAATAACTTATGGGTCAAGAAACCCTAAGGACTCAAGGGGATCAAAAGAAGGCTATCAAAGGAGAAAAATGGCTGCAGGAAGAACTCCGTGAACAGTGTTCTGTCCAGAAGTTGTTCATCAAAACCTCAAGCTTTTCAAGATCAATCTGAAACCAATCAACTGGAAATCAAGTGGAGAAGCAAGCTTCATCCAGAATCTGCATCATCTACTCAAGGAGAGCCTAAATCAGAAGTTTTTCATTTGTGTTTCTTCTTCTAAATTTCTTGAGCTTCATGTGTGTAATCTTCTAAACCTGTGAACATCAGTGTTCGTGTGTTCGTTTCAGATCTACAGTTGTGTGTGTGTGGATTTACCCAGATCCGCATGTTTGTGTGTGAGGATCTTTTCAGATCAATTGTTTGTGCTGCATTTGATGCAGCTTGTGTGTGTGCGTTGTAGATCCAATCGTTGGATCATGTTGGAGACTCTATCTCCGTGTGTGTGTGTGTGTGTTAGGGTTTATTCACTGTGTGTCTGCAGGAGTCGACCTGCGTGTTGTTAGAGTTTGACTCCGTGTTGGGGATTCATCCCCGTGCTGGTCTTCCAGTAGTGAAGTCTCACCGGGTTCTGATGAGGGGTGGACGTAGGTTGCCGGCGTTGCATCCGAACCATCTTCAAATCATTGTCTATTGTGTAGTTTGGACCATTTCTTCTACCCCCATTCTGTGTGATTGTTTGTGTTTATTATTCTTCCGCGTTTGATCTTTTAGATCTAGCATAATTGATCATTTCAGTAATTGATCTTTGGTATATCGAAAGGTGGGTTTGAATTGACAATGTCAATCTTGTCAGGACGATAACACCTTGTGTGAGCAGGATCTTCGGATTCATACCTCTGTCTAGTACCGAAGAACTATCGTGGCGATAGATTTTGATAGATCTAATTTATAATTTAACAGATCTGAATTTCTTAGTTGATATTTTATCATATCCTTTTAAATCGGGTAAAAGTTTTCTAAAATTTGTAATCACCCAATTCATCTCCCCTCTTGGATGTCATTGATCGTGGGACTTCAGGTTAGTGGGTCATGGGTCAATGATTTAACCGTTCGGGTTAACCTGTGACCCGTAATACTAGAATAGTAAATATCAATATTATTTATCGTCATAAAATTTTAATATACCTTAAGTTAGAAATATGAAAGATACACTTTAACATATATTGTAAAAATAAAAACAAACCTATTAAACAACCACTGAGATAGTCTAAAAAGGGAATAAAAATATATTAAATAAATACTACATAGGGCAATTTATCGATTACAATTAGTATCTCATAAAACAAAAGTTTCATGGTGTATAAAGTTAAATTTCTTCCTCGTCTAAATTTTCATATGTCAACGGTTCTTCATCTTAATTATTCCTTGTCTTCATCTCCCTCTATGAGTATTCTCGGGTCTTCATCTCCGTGCTTCTGTTGTTAAATAAATCGCACGTGCTCACGTGTAATAAGTTAGAATTAGAAAGACTAGAAGTTAGAAGGTTAGAGTCCTAAGTCTTTTCAACTTCCAAAAGTTATGTTAATCCTTCATTAATACCATTAAATGATAATGTCAAAATATTAAATTAAAAATAAAATTTAAACTAATGATAAGAAATTAAAAATAGAAAATATGTCTGACCCGTCTGGGTCACACTGATTTTATCGAGTTGGGCTGAGTTAACTGGGTTGGGTCGGGTTTGAATGAGTTTTAAGTCTTGGACGGTCTAAGCATTACTTTAACCCGATTTTACGACCGGATGACGGGTTCACCGGTCGAACCGGATTTTAAAACACTGCCCCTCCCTGCCTGGCCCAAGAAGAAGAGGGTAATTAGGAGAGGGGAAGGAGGGCCAAGTGGGCCCCCATACCTCGCTCGGGAAGGGGCCAGCTCCCTATGCCCCCCCGCCACCACAACCCTCTACATGTCCAGGACCATTTCAACCTTTGATCCCACCGATGACAAGTTTCTTTGAACATGTTTTGCCCTCTGTTAAAGAAAGGATACGAATACAAATGTCACGATAAGGGGCATTAATCTTATGATCATTGCTTTAGTTAGGATAAAATGTGTCACGATGATTCGTAGGCCCAATGCCACCATCCGTTCAGCGCACCATTCAACTAATACACCTTTTGGCCAACAAATTAAGTATCGAATAATTTCTAACATAAAACATGGCATGTACTCCCTACGAATTTGCCGCAGACACTTCCGCACATGCCCCCTAATTATATTATCACAAATGCGTTGTGTACCCTAAATAGCTTTTATACATTAACCCCTGATGAGGATTTATTCGGAGTAAAATGGTACATTTATTAGAGGAGGTATATGGGTTTGAAGCTTTCTTCTCGTGAAGAAAGGCCATGGGTTCCAAATTAGGGCTGACTGGCTAGCAGTCCAAATCAAAACCCTGGATTGTGGTTTTTGTTCCGTTTTCATTCTTTTGAAATGTCAACTTCTATTAATGTTCCGTTTTTATTTAACCAGTTTATTCATGTTCATAAACTGGCTCCTCTGCGATTATTATTGTGTGTAAACATGCAACTCCTACAGTAGCTTGAAGTATAAAGGCCTCAAATATCAGGGAGTGTGGTGTAGAGGAACTGAACTATTTTTTGAGAAACTGTAAGAGAGTGAATCTAATGATCAGTTAACATTCAAAACAGTCCATTTCATCGGGTCCAAAACAAAGTCAAGTTTGTATGCCTATATACTAGATATTCAAAGTGTAGCCCCGGACAGAAATATGACCTGATCCATTGTTGTGCCAAGGAGAAGATGGAGATTGTGAAAGGGGGTAATGCTGGTGATCTAATTAATTGGAGATTTAAGGAAGATGCATTTGCAACATGTCCTTCTCCTTCTTGAAGAGATGCGAGCACGGTTTTATGATTCCTATTAACTATGCTTTTGGGCGACAAGTCATGTACGGATATTGGGGAAGGAGGGGGGGGGGGGAAGGAGAGAGAAGAGGTAATAGGTGGAACAGCCTGTGACAAGTCAAAATTTCTAACCTCCCATCACGGGCCTCCGAGATCAAACTATGAGTGGGCTCCACTAAGGTCACGTTTGATATCGGGATAAATTTAGAATGGAGTAGAACTAAATCATTCTAGGTTAATTTTCTTATTCTCATTTTCGTTTGGTTGATGAGAGGTTAAGTACGGAGATATCCGTATTACTCGTTTGATAAAAATAAAGAATATGAAAAAGAATAAATGTTAAAATAATTAAATTGTCCTTCTTATTATGGATTAAAAGCCGTGATACTATTCTATGTTTACATGGGATTAAGAGAATTTAGGCAAATTTTTATATCTCAACTTAGTGAAAGGAATTACTTAATTAGAGTTATCAATTATTTTTACGACTAATGAAGATCCTAATTAAATTTAATAGATACGTTTTAATGGTATTAATAGAAATGTTATTAAATTACTTTTATTAATAATCTTAAATAGTACAAATGAAGATATTATTTAATAAGATATTTTCTTAATTTGTAAAAAAATATTTAATAATAATGAGGGTTATGTGTTGGAGGAGATCTAACGAGAGATTCGTTCTCATGAGTCGGGACGACAGGGGAGGGAGGCGAAGAGAGGAGATCGAAACGAGGGTTTCGTGCAAGACGAGAGGGGAAGGAGGGTAGGATCGAACGAATGAGAGAGGAGCGAGACTTTTTTAAGATTAATGAGACGGGGATAACTCATTTAGGTGGAATGAATTATTCGCATTCCTAATGTCATTTTTTGGGATACACCAATTCTCCTTATCCTCCCATATCTCCGTCCAAATTTAGGGTACCAAATGTATAATAAAGGTAAAGCGGAGCTGTACGTTTGCTATCTCCGTACTAAACGTCGTCTGAGGGTCGGTACCTTTTCCCCCGACACCTTGGAGCCACCCCCCCGGTCCTACACAGTTTAGCTAGAACATGAAAACATGGATCACACAATTAACCAGTTGAGAGTAAATCTATGCAAACCTTAAGAGCAATATAGTTGTTATTTTTGTAGAACATCAAGTGCAATCGTGGGAAGCGGAGTAGGATGGGTAACAAATTAAGCTGACGCGGAGATGCATGCGAGGGGTGACATTTTGTGCATATATATATATATATATATATATATATATATAGATGTTCACATGGGATCGGTCCATAGTTATTTGTCATGGTGTCGACATCTGAGTCGATAATTGTATGGAACCGATCCCATGCGATCATCGACTCTATAAGATGAAGGGCTCAGATCCCGACACTATGACAAATAATCATGGGGCCGGCTCCATGTGAATATTTCTCATATATATATATATATATTAGATCGGAAGAATAATAATTCTACAAATTAAAAGATGGGGGCAAATGGTCTAAAAGTTGTCATAATTTTTAAGTTTTTAAATAAACAACGATCTCAAGCATGAGACTCGACTTAATTGGCCCGAGTTGGGTTAACTTAATTACACTGGGTAAGCCCAGTCAAAAGTCAATGGCGATTGCCAATTTAGTCAATCGACGTTTGACCAACAGACGTAGTTAAGAGGGGGAGGAGAAAGGGAAAGAAGTAGACAATTTTACCTTCACGAATTAGGGACCTGGGGCGGGGGGGGGTTTCGTCGAAATATGAGTGGTCCAAATGAAATCTAACCATTAAACATATAGATAGACCTGATTTACTTAATTGATTATTGAATAAAATATTTTTCATCTCATTTGAATGGCCATTGGGCGCATGGTGTGCGTGCCAGTAACACACCAACCCACGTCAATGGCAATTCTGATATTCCTATAGGGCCACTTTCATAAAGTAATATGACACGTTCAGGTGACAGAATTATTCGAATTTTAAGAGTCGGAATACATCATTCGGAGTTGGGCTCGTCACATGATCATGAGACCTATGGGCCCATAACTCACAGGTCCCAGGATTCTGTGACAACCCCGAACTCCGGATACCGGATATACCCGATAGGATTATCGAGTAGACTCGATACCACTTGAAACCCGCGAAGTCTCCCAAGAGTTGTAAAGCTCCGAAGGGATAAACGAATTGTTGTGTAGTACATTGAAGTCACAGATATAATAGTAAGTAATAATATTCCATTAATCAGGTTTGCTAAAATAGCAGAAATAAAATTATTTTTTAATTAACAGTTTAGATTAACAATTATACTAGAGTCCAGTCCAAAGGAAAGACAAGTACAATCAAACAGAAAAGAAGACGTATACTGAGGTCGGGGGAAGCCCGACACAGGTACCGCTGGCAACTACGAACACGCCACACCAGGAACCGCGAAGGAAGAAGAGCGCCACACCTGAAAAGTAGGGGTGAGTCTCGTGCCACTAGCTCAGTAGGGGTCACGCGGATCCCCACTGAAAAATAACGCAGTAACACGGAACAACAGCTAAAACAGCAGTAGTAGTAAAGCAGGAAAAGCTAAACTACAACTAGAAAACTGTAAAAGAAAGCCATAACAACAAGGGTAGAACAGCTAAAAGAAAAGGGAAAAGCCGCACCGAGCAAAACACGGCTGCCGAACCAACTTCGGCTCCCTAACTATTCCAAACAACTACAGAAGGGCGAACCCTGATCTCACAAAGTCAGGAGTTACCGATCCGTCGACATGCACAAGGCCCAAAACGAAGATCCTACAAAACTAGGCAAAACCTTAGAAAAGACCTGGACAGACACAGACACTAACGCATACAAGACTAGATCATCATGCACGTAACAGAAAGCTATCCTCGGGCAAGGCCAAGAATAGACTAACTCAAAATGGAGAGCTGACCTTGGACGGAGCCAAGATCAGACCAACTCGGAAGAGGAACACAGACTTCGAGAAGTACGAGGGTCACGCGCTAAGTGACGGAAGTACCTCCTCACTAGAAGAACAGCCAGATGCGTCCACTGACGTCTTACACTGCGCCACAAGTATCTCCCTACGGATGCCGAGAACGACGGAGACTGAGATACTCACTGAACTGAACCAGGAACTACAGTAACGTGTGACTAGTCAGGGTCACGCCCGTCGGCGTTCGTCCAAAACGCCCATGACCACGTGTGCACACACAAGCTCAATGCCTTGAGCCAGGCCTCTAGCTAATTTTCTCCCCCAGCAGGACGCTACTGCAAGACAAGGGAGCCCACAGAAACTAGCCTACAAACCGTATCTCGGGAACTGCGACACCACCACTCCCAGGTGGGCTGACACTCGAGGTCGTCAGGCTACGACTAGTGGAGGCTAACTAGACACAGAGACTCTGAAACACGAGTGTTAGAGTACACCAACTGCCAACAGACTCAGGACATGGTAACTAGACCTACCAACGCAATGATCCTTGAGTCTCATGACCCGGAGTCAAGATCGTGGTATAACGGCGGTGACAAGCCGCTAATCAACCTAATCCTAAGCCGAGAAAAATGACACTGGATCATCGGATCCACACAACCGTATAAAACGACATATGGAGACCTGAGGGTTCACCAAGACCCTCAACGCATCTGGACACGCAGACCGAGGTAAGATAGTATCTCTTAAGTGTCCAGAACCATGTCTCGATCTATCGAGACACACACAAGGTTACTTGTCAATCACTGGGTCTCACCGAGTTGACCAGAACCTAAATAATGACTCAGAAGACTCAGGAGCAGCACAGAAACCTATCCAATAGCAAAGTACGCATGGCTACCTTATAACGTGGTTATAGCCCTCATAGGACATCAAAAGACGTCCACGGGACAATGGGCAAACCACGAGGTCAAGCTAAGACGATTGGAAACCAAAACTTTGGAAACACAGCTCTCTGGTGGTACGCGGTCTAATGCTTGGCCGATCAGCAACGTAGGCGGTAAAGTAAAGGGCCGCTTACCAGCCGCAGAGAACACAGACACTAGGCGGTCACAAGGAGGGCGGCGAAATGACTGGAGTGGTCATTCGATAGGCCGCTAAGCCCAGTCAACTCACACCCGACCTACTAGTCAAACCACCCAAACAGTCTACGAAGGGACCGTTCACAAACGTACACGGTCTACTAATGGGCCGTGAAGCAGTCTAGACGGTCTAAGAGAAGGCTGCTAGATCAAACCGACTTAAAACAGTAACTCGGTCAAACGGTCAACAACAGTCTAGTAATGGACCGCTAAAGATAATAAACGGTCTAGAGAGGGACCATTTCAAAAGCTTAACGGTCTAGCAAAGGGCCGCTTAAGCAAGCGGAACGGTTTATCGTAAAACCGTTCAACTGACCCGCGCAACCAAGGAGACCACACGGCCACGCAAGAGCCGTGCAAAGGGTATAAACGGTCCTATAATGGACCGTGAAACACAGAAAACGGCCTATCGCGAGACCGCAAAGACCCAAACCGACATACATAACACAGTCGCCTATATGGACCGCGTAATAACCTAAACGATTACTGTAACGACCGTTCAGGCGTTACGGCGGGAAAACCATAGGATCGGCCGGATCTCAGCCTTTCCACGCCCCGTTTGCTCCGAAACGAAGGGGATACGACCACAATGACGATACCGACCTTCCACACTCCGGAAGGGGTCAAATCGACGCATAAACGGCTAGAAATGGGTAATTCTACCGAATTGACCCAAATGGAATCACTTGGGTTCTCGGACTCCTACCGGTCCCAAATGGCCACCAATCACAACGAAATCAGTGGGAATGGAATGCTAACATTCCAGGGGTTCGAATGACACCAACTGATCTGAAAACCGTTGTTATTTTCCGGCAAACCCGACGAACACCTCAAAGGCATGATTTTTCCAAACTTGAATGAAACCCACTCGTTCTCGCACCATTCGGCGTGAAATTGCGAGGGAACGTAGCAGAGAAGTAGAGCTTCCATCTCCCTACCTCCACCGACGATTCCGCGCGCCGAAGTGACTAAACTGCGTCGAAAACCGCCAAACCAACGAACCGCGCCGGTTTTGAATCCACCGAGGGATCGCGTCGCGCCGCGCTCAATCCGCCACTCCATCACGCTCCAGGTTCACTTCATCGCGTTCCCGCCTCAGCCAGCTCGCCACGGTCGCGCGCCCCGCGTCGAGAGGACCAGAGAGGAGAGAGAATGAGAGAGAGAAAGTGAGGGTGAGAAATGAGGGAGGAGAGAGGGTGAAAGAAGAATAAATAGAAAATAAATTATGGGGTGTTTGGTTGCGTTTTTTTCCCTTCTTTCTCTCTCAAATTTAAAAAAAAAGAGAGAAAACTCAATTAATCACGTTTGGTATTCCTCTTTTAAATTTTAGGGAGAGAATCTCATCCCGTGTAAATCTTCCTCAAAAAAAAAACAAGTCTGGATCAATTTTTTTTAAAACACTCACGACTCCTCGTGACTTCCCCCTCCCCTCCCCTCCCCCGCGTCTCCCCCTTCCCTCCCCCTCCCGCCGGCTCCTCCCCTTCCCTACGCGGCCCCCCTCTCCGGCGTCCCCTCCCCCCCTCTCCCCCGCGGTGTCTCCCCTCCCCCGTGCGGCCCCCCTCCCCCCCATCCCTTGCGGCCTGCGCCCCCCCTCCCCCTCCGACCCCCCTCCCCCGCCACCGGCCTGCTCCCCTCCCCCCTGCGGCCCCCCTCCCCCCCCCCCTCCCCCGCCGCCGGCCTGCTCCCCTCCCCCCTGCGGCCCCCCTCCCCCCCATCCCCTGCGGACTGCGCCCCCCCTCCCCCGCCACCGGCCTGCTCCCCTCCCCCCTGCGGCCCCTCTCCCCCCCATACCCTGCGGCCCCCCTCCCCCGCCGCCGGCATGCTCCCCTCCCCCCTGCGGCCCCACTCCCTTCTCTCTCCGTGCCGGCATGCGTCGGGGGTGGTGGAGCGGACGCACACGGCGGACGGAGACGGGCGTCCACACGGCCTAGGCGGCCATGGCCGCACTCACACCCGCGGCGGCACTGGCGATGGTGGTCGAGGAGGGCTCGGACGCGCCCAGGCAAGCGGCGGTGGCGCCCACCCCCCTATGGCTTCCCTCCCCCGCGCCTCCGTGGCCTCCCTCCCCTACGGTCCCTTCTCCCCCCTGCGGCTCCTTCCTCCGCGAGCGGCCCTCCCGTCCCCTACGGCCCCTCTCCCCTCCCCCGCAGCACCCCCTCCCAAACAGTCTACATTCATTTTTAAAATTTATGTCATTTTTGCCAAACATCTTACACTGATTTTTATCAATTTTAAAAATTAAATTAAAAATTAACATAAACTATTTTTTTAGAGAGAAATAGTTTCAAAAAAAAATGCTCCCAAACACCCTATTAGAAATGTTCTTAATTTCTGAAATTCTGATTTTTGTGCCGAAAATCCACTAATTCAGCAAAATATGCAAAAATAGCCGAAACGATTCTCTCAAAGAGTACATCGCAACCGTAGCATCCTCGAGTCGATAAACTGAGAAATAAACTCACCACAGGATTACGCAACTTGTACGAGAGAAAAATCTACGCAGATCGTAAAACTCAACTCAGGACCCACAAAAGCGATCCGAAAGCACTCTTATAAGGATCCGAAAGATCCAATAATCCAGGGCATTACAATGACACTTCACATAAGTTTAGAAAACTAGATCCTAAAGTTAGAAAGTTTATCTTTATAAGATATCCTGATAGCTCTAAAGGCTATGTGATGTATGGACAACATCCTGATGGAGGGATGACGGAAAAGGAGGTTCGGGATGTCGTTTTCTTAGAAAAAGAATTTCCTAACATTGGTGACACTGCAAAAGGTTTTGACCTCCATGAGTTAGACGAGTCTAACGATATCTTACCATCTTCAAACGAAGGGGGGGAATTAGAGCCTAACCAAGTGACCGTTGAAGATAGTAGAGATGATCACCAAGCTAGTGGGAGTGTGCCTAGTGGGAGCACATCACCAAATCAGCTACACACCCAAATGCGTCGTAGTAAGCATGGGCATATTCCTCATCGTCTATTTGAGAATGAAGGGGAAGTTCTACTGTGTCTACCCACAGACGATGATGAGCCTAATTCTTTTAAAGAGGCATTTGCATCATCTTTTAGGAAAGAGTGGGAGGCTACTATGCAAGATGAAATGGACTCCATGGTTAAAAATGAGGTCTGGGAATTAGTTGATCTCCTCCCTGGACACAAAGCTATTGGAAATAAATAGATTTTCAAAATTAAGCGCAAGATAGATAGATCGATCGACAAATATAAAGCACGACTTGTGGCGAAGGGCTATACTCAAAAGGAGGGAATCGATTTTGATGAGACATTCTCTCCTGTGGTGAGATTCACATCAGTTCGCCTCATTCTAGCCATTGTTGCTCATTTAGATTTGGACCTTTTTCAGATGGACGTTAAGACTGTATTTCTCAATGGAGAACTAGATGAGGAGATCTATATGACTCAACTAGAAGGATTTGAGGTAGTGGGACAAGAGCGCAAAGTTTGCCATCTCAAGCGTTCCATTTATTACCTCAAACAATCATCTAGACAGTGGTATTTTAGATTCCATAAAGTAATTATTTCATTTGGTTTTGAGATGATTGAGGAAGACCACTGTGTGTATGTCAAACGAATAGAGAAGAAGATTCTTATCTTGTCATTGTATGTCGATGACATATTGTTGGCTGGGAATGATATGAAGTCAATCGAAACCACTAAGCAGTGGTTGTCTTCTGTCTTCGAGATAAAAGACATAGGTGAAGCAAATTATATGCTTGGAGTAAAAAATGTAAGAGATCGCTCAAACAAACTTCTGAGTCTGTCTCAGGAGCCACTAAGCTTAGTTGTGTTTATTTATTGCTTTTCGACCTGTTTTCCTTTTTATATTGTTGTTGCGCTTGTTTATTGTAGTTCGTTGTGGTAGGGATCCTCAGGACCCCTACTGAGTCAATGAGATGAGGCTCACCCCTTTTTCTTTTCAAATTCGGAGTACCTCCACGTGGCCCGGAGGTCTTGAGTAGCGCCTACAAAGTTCTAGTGCCGCCTATTTTCCTTAGTTGGGGTATGCCCCAAGACTTTGTACTTTGATTTTGTTGAACTGTACCTTTGAACTTGTACATTTGGACTATAATCTGTGTAAAAGTTTTATAAATATGTTTATAAATATAAGCTCTAATTTTTGCATTTTATTTACTACGTTCATTGTAGATTCCCACACACTCCTATGACACTAATTCTAACCCTTTCGAGCTCTGTGGCTCGTCAGTGGCGAGTCGGAATTCGGGTCGTACCGGTTACTTTTCGGTACTCGAATTTCATGTCGTTACAATTATTCATGATAAGATAATTAATTATTTATTTAAGTCATGAGATGATTAAATAATTAATTCAATAATAATTATTAATGTGAAAAGGCTACGAAAGTGTTCTTAAACTTATTGGGCTTAAAACTAGACTAACACTGGGCCTAAAGGGTCACACACATTAGGGTTATGGACGGTGAAAATATATTCGCAATATTAGACTTTTAAGAGTTTTTATGAAAGATCGAGAAGTCTATAAATCGTTGCTATGGGAGAACCCTAGGCCAAGCATCCAAGGTTTCTCTATGTGCCACCCCTTCTCTCTCTCCTCCTTGGGGAGGGGTGCATCGCCTCTCTTCTCTCTCTTCTCCCTCTCGTCTCTAGTGTAGAGACCATGCCAGGTGCTGTGGATGAGATCGTTCGTGGGGCGCTGCGAAGAGAGGATTCCACCATTCGTGCCCGTGTGAATACTGCTAGAGGCAGTGCACTTGCACGATTGATTATCGCCACGAGGGATTATTTCCACTTCGCTGTGATCTGAGCGTCGCATAGGTAAAGATCGAATCCCATAGTTGTATGTTATCATCAGGAATCACACAGGGCGATCAACTCGGTCGGGTTAAAAATTTTAATTTCTAGTTTTCGCTATGTTCTTCTGATCCCGACCTAGATCCTTACATATGCGATAGAGGGCAGAGAGGCCAGCAGTTGTTAGAAATAAATAGTGGAGCAGGGCCACAACATGGCAGCAATCGGACATCAACATACACACGGCGAACCATAGTAAAAGGTAATGTGGAATGGATTTAATCAAGAGCAACCAAGAAGCAGTATGAATAAGCATAAACATTGAGTTTAACATGATAACAAGACAGTGAAACTAAGATATGCAAATCAGGGTAGAAGCGCCTCAAAGAGACTCCACTTAGAGAAGATATCGCCCCCACAAGAACCGGTGTGACGGGTATGGCGATCTCCCCCCAGGATATGACTACCAACACGAGATTATTGAGCACACTCTCAGGAATCTCGTAAACTTGCTACATGAGAAACATAGATCCCTTCATAAGAAAAAAGTAAAGGTCGAAGAACATGCACCAAACACTGCAGAGAGAAGGCCACAAAAGAATAGAAGAACGGGACGACGTCTGCGCGCAAGTACTGCGTCGAGGAAGACGGCGACCCACGGTTCTACACAGTCTGCGGTGAAGCGCGGCGAGGAGAAGAACAATGGCGAACAACAGCCGTCACAGGGAGACGAGAGAAAAGAGACAGTACGTGAGCAGTTCCTTTTGAAAGTCAAACGGCACACATAGGGTAAAACATGATTAGGAAAGTGATAAACACCACCTATATGCGCCCACGCCCATGACAGTTCGCCTCCAACATAGGAGACCAGTCTTCCTCTCCAAGAAAGGGCAAAATGACAAAAAGGAAATCTAAAATGGTGCTAAGGCAAGCCGGCTGGACCCACACCTCACACACGCGCACCTGCCCAGCCCAGCCCGGCCCGGCACATGCGTGCGTGTGATAGGTCCTAGCTTACCTCTACTATTGTCTATAAGACATAGTCTAGGGGCCCCTAGGAACTATAAGGTCCCCTCACCTCTTTGTGTTTTCCAATACGGGATTAAAGTCTCCATACAAAATACAACACTTGAGGTAGCACCCTTTAGAAAATCTTTGAGTTTTCCTTTCTTAAATGTGCTCCCAACCTTCTTCAACCCAACATTCCCCTACAAACTCAAGGTTTGATAAAAGGGAACATACAGAAGAGATATTAACATATCATGCTTTCAGCAAAGGTACCTTTCAGGTTTGAACCTTCACCTTAGTGTTCTAATTTTCACCCCCACAGAATCGAAGTGAATTAAATCTTGAACTTGATCCATTATGTGAAAGTTACTTATAAGAAAACAACATGATATAAGGCTTCATTGGTAGCAATAAATGTAACTGGCGTTTTTAAAGGCCATGCGCCCTGTCCTGATTCATGAGTATTTTCAAGAACAACCCAATTCTTTAACTGCGGCCTCACAGTAGTACTCATTTAGGTGAGCTTCTCCAAGGATGCACTGCTAACATCCTGCCTTACCAGGCTTGAACCCATTAAAAGTATACAACTTAACCTTAACTTGCCGTAGCAGGCAGTAGCTTGTTTAGGATTGCAGGGGAGGAACTCAGATACAAAGTATCTATCTAAATAAGTGCCTTCCAGTCCTCTCAGCAGCTTGTTATTACCACACTGAACCTTCTTTGTAGGATCTCTACTCAGATAGGTTGGGTTGCCACTGCAGGAGAATAATTGATGGGTTTCAGTCCCATCCCTATCCTAAACTTTTGGACTTGATTTTTATTTAGTCCTTTAGTCAGAGGATCAGCAATGTTGTTCTTGGTATCAACAAAATCCACTGCTATCACCCCTTGAGACACTAATTCCCTTACAGACTTAAGTCTGAGTTGAACATGTCTCCTTTCCTTTTGATTGTACTTTGAACTTTTAATCTTTGCAATTGTGGTCATATTGTCACAATGCACAGAAATCGCAGGTATAGGCTTACTCATCAGGGGAAGTTCAGAAAGAAGACCCCTGATCCATTCAGCCTCCATGCCAGTAGTATCCAAAGCACACAACTCAGCCTCAAAAGTAGACCGAGACAAGATGTTTTGTTTGGTTGACCTCTAGGCGACTGCACCACCTCCCAGAGTAAAGACATACCATGTGACACCATTACTCCTTGAGTTCTCAGCTATCCAGCTTGTATCACTATACCCCTCAAGAACAGCAGGGAATTTCCCAAAATGCAAGTCTAGGGTCATGGTACCTTTCAGGTACCTCAGGACCCTATCCAAGCCTTCCCAGTGAGTATGGTCAGGACAGCTTGTGTATCTACTGAGTTTAGACACAACATATGAAATGTCTGATCTAGAATAGTTTGCTAGATACATTAAGCTTCTTATGACCTGGGAATACCGCAATTGAGACACAGGATCACCACTCTTGTTCTTGCAGAAGATTCTAGAAGGATCACATGGTGTACAGACTGCTTTGCAATTCTGATAGCCAAATTTCTCTAAAACTTTCTCAACATTGTGAGATTGAGAAATTGCTATCCCTTCAACTGATCTAATAAGAGTCAACCCCAGAATCACATTTACCTCACCTATATCCTTCATTTCAAATCTGCTACTTAAGAATGATTTGGTCTCATTTACAATTCCCAAATTACTTCCAAACAACAAGATATCATCTACATATAGGTATAAAATTACATATTCATTACCCTTAACTTTGTGATAGACACATTTATCAAACTCATTGACAATAAAGCCAAATGACATGGTAGTCATGTCAAATTTTTCATGCCATTGCTTAGGGACTTGTTTCAAATCATACAGAGACTTGATAAGTCTACAAACTTGCTTTTCACTACCAGGAGCCATAAATCCTTCAGGCTGATCCATATAAATCTCTTCATCAAGATCACCATTGAGAAAGACAGTCTTGACATCCATTTGATGGATAATCAGATTATATAAGGAAGCCAGTGCTACAAGCACCCTAATTGTGGTCATCCTAGTGACAGGAGAATAGGTATCAAAGTAATCTATTCCCTCCATTTGTTTGAAACCCTTAGCCACAAGCCTAGCTTTATACTTGTCAATGGTTCCATCTGGCTTTAGTTTCTTCTTAAAGACCCATTTGCATCCAATGACCTTTGAACCAGGAGAAGGATTAACTAATTCTCAAGTGTCATTAGCAAGAATGGAATCAATCTCACTCTTAATGGCATCCTTCCAATGCCTACCTTCAGGTGAAGTCATAGCATCTCGAAAGGTTGGAGGGTCACCCATGATCTGATAAGTGACAAAATCACTTCCATAATCCTTGGCAACCCTTTATCTTTTACTCCTCCTTGGTTCAACTTCTTCCTGATCACTAGTATCAAGATGAAGTCTGGATGCATCAGCCCCCACATTTGTCATTCTTTCCACATATTTTGGAATAGAATCAGATGTAGAAGCTACAATCTCAGAAGACAGATGTTGAGGTACACCAGTCTTCATGGGAAAAATATTTTCGAAGAACATGGCATCTCGAAACTTGACTATGGTGTTAACATCTATGCCAAGAATTTCTGATTTAATAACCAGAAACCTATATGCATAGCTATTTTCTGCATAGCCTAAGAAGACGGCGGCAACAGTCTTAGGCCCTAGCTTCTTTCTCTTGTGCTCAGGAATAAGTACCTTTGCAAGGCACCCCCACACTTTGAGAAATTTTAAACTAGGTTTCCTATTTCTCCAAAGTTTAATTGGACTACTATCTTTATGTTTCAGGGGAATATGGTTCAGAATAAGGCAAGTCATATTCAAAGTTTCCCCCACATATACTTAGGTAGTCCCGAACTCTGCAGGAGAGAGTTGACCATGTCTATAAATACCCGGTTCTTCCTTTCTACTATCCCATTAGACTGAGGAGAGTATAGAGTAGTTGTTTCATGAATTATGCCGTGATCTTGGTAATATTTCACAAACAAAGTAGAAGTATACTCTCCTCCTCTATCAGACCTCAACCTCTTAAGAACTCTGTCAAATTGTGTTTCTACTTCCTTTTTAAAGATGATAAATTTTTGCAAAGCCTCATCTTTAGACCTAAACAAAAACACATAACAGTATCTACTACAGTCATCTATAAATATAATGAAATATTTTTTCTGATCCCTTGTTAACACAACATTAAACTCACAGATATCTGAATGCACCAGATCCAGAATCTCTGAATCTCTAACCACAGAATGAAAATATTTTCTGGGTTGTTTAGCCTGTACACAGATATCACATTTCTTGGTTTTATCAACAGTATGTTCAGGAATCAATTTCAGGTTCATCATACGTTTCAAAGTATTGAAATTAAGATGTCCTAAACGTCCATGCCATAATTCATATGAATCTACAACATTATAATTAACAGGAACAGAAATAGAACTTAAAGCATTATCATATATATTTCTGTCCACCATATGATCCACAAAAATCTTAAACAAACCATCAGAAAGATAAACTTTAGCAACAAAAGTTTTCAAGTGGAGTATCACAACTTTATTACATTTAAAGTTAAGTTCATAACCCTCTCTCACTAAAACAGAACCAGATAAAATGTTCCTCCTAACACTAGGAACATGGTACACTAGGGAAAGAGTAAGAACACGCCCTGAAGTAAACTTCAGGTTCACTCGTCCAACTCCAAGAACCCTAGCATTACTTTCATTTCTCATCATCACGGAGTGATCCTGAGTGGCCTGATAAGACACAAAACTATCTCAGTCAGCACACAAATGCACATTGGCTCCAGTGTCCACCAACCATTCATTTGGTTCATAAATAGCAAACAACTGAGTGTTAAGAGAAACATACTCAGCACTAGAAGAAGAACCTCCTATCACTACATTGATCTGTGCTGGGATTTCATTGGTAATTTGGGTCTTCTTCAGCAATTTCGCTTTCCTTTTGGGACAATCATTGCGCATGTGACCCTTATCACCACACTGCCAGCACTGTCCTAGTGTCTTCTTCTTCTTTATCTTTCCCTTAGGTTTCATCTGTGAAGTGGAATCAACCTTGGCCTTACCTTTTAAATCCTTACCCTTCTGCCTCATTACTAAGTTTGCACTTGCATCCACAGGCATATTGGGTTTTTCCTTTCTATGTTCCTCTTCAATGGCTATAGCCCTCATCAAATCATCAAGAGAGATGGCCCCTTTGCGGTGTTTGAGGCCCATGCCAAAATCCTCCCAGGATCTTGGCAACTTCTCTATGATGCACATGACTTGGAGCTTTTCAGGCATTTTCATATCTGCCTCATCCAAACCATGGAACATAAGAAGAAGCTCATGTGCCTGCTCCCCTATGGATCTGTTCTCGACCATCTGGAATTTAAGGAACTCGCCAACGGAGTACTTTTCCAGACCTTGGTCCGCGGTATTGTGCTTCCGATCAAGTTCATTCCATAGTGCTTTAGTAGTGTTAAAGGTGGAAGTACTATAGACATCAACCAAGACATCAGACAGTGCAGTTAGAATGCACACATGTTGTAACGACCCGAGAATCCGATTACCGGGAAGGCCCGATAACCCGAGACTCGCACCGCCGCCCACGAGCCGGGAGGGCTCGGAAGGGCTAAAAGGAGTGTGGAGGCACAAAGAAATAGGAAATAAAGCAGGACAACTCAACAATTAACAGAAATAAATAAACAACTACAACAGAGTCCAGTCCAATAGAAAGTACAGTCTAAAGCAGTAAAGCGTACCACATGCCAAGTGAACACTCGGCCCGGCAAGCTGGCAACTGAGAACCTCCGCTCCGCACCCTCGAACCACGAGGAAGAACCGCTACACCTGAAAAGTAGGGAATGAGTCTCCAAAACAGAGACTCAGCAGGGATCCCGCGGAACCCCAACCGGAAACAACGGCGGTAGCGGAAAGGAAGCTACAACTACAGCAGGAACAGCAAACCGGTGGCCGGTCAAAACTCGGCACTACAGCTACTCCTACTGCAAGAAGGCAGACCTCGATCACACAGTCGAAGCTACCGAACCACGCTAGTACCACCTACCGAAGTAAGAACACACGGCAACCACGCCGTAGAGGCCTGTCCCTCGGACACAGCCGACCTGGACACGCTGTCCAAGGTGCAACCCCGACCACCCGATCGCGGGTACCGCACAACAAGACCCAACCTCGGTAAAGCCACTAGTACTAATCTCACGGCGCAAGAACCGACACACGCGCCAAGGTGAAACAACCGAACTCACCGGTCGACACGACCAAAAACCCGAAGGTCAAAGACACAGAGACTGACAGTCTGTCACTCCGTACTCGACAGGAGTACCACCCACTAGAAGCACAGCCGGTAGCGTCCCCTGACGTCTTACACCGCACCGCAGGTGAACCGCCTGACGTGGTAGGTCCTACCCGAGGCGCGAACACCGTACAAGTAACCACAAACAAGTGACTAGCTGGGGTCACGCCCGTCGACGTGCGTCCACAGTCCCCAACCACGTGTGCACACACAGACCACGCGTCCTAGGTCTGGCCCTCTGACTGGTTTTCCCCCGCAGCCGGACTCTGGCTACGACGAGGGGCCCGACGGAAACCAGTCTAACCGTCCTCAGGGTAAGCCCGTACACCACTCCCTGGTGCGACCAGCACACGCGTACTGGTAGGCTACGACTAGTGGAGGGTCACTGAAGGAGTAGACTCTCACTCAACGGAAAACAACGTCCGAATCCGACGACGTACGGGGACCACCCCACGTACCGGCCCCGTCGCACGGTGACCACAGTCGGAGAAGAAACAGGACTACAGTCCACGGTCACGCACGCAGCCTGCGCGAGAGTCGAGAAAACCCAAGTGACGCTAAGTCACTAGACTCTAGACAGTCCTCTAGACGCACTACACCCAACGGTCCTTGAGTCACAAGACTCGGGGTCAAGACCGTTGCACGCGACAGCACCAGGCCGTCAATCTAGTCCAATCTCTAGGTCTAAAACCACGGTAGCACGAGTACCGACACAACACACGAGCTGCCAAGACCATTCCCTTGGAAGGGAACGCAAGGACTAAGGCCACCCACACGGGCCACACGGAAAACGCAGAAGCACGATTCCCAAGGCAGCACACAAGCCGCCACGACGATTTCCCATCTTGAAGCAAGCGGGAAACCTCCAGCCCCAGGCCGGATAACTGGACTCGCAGTCCAAGGCCAAGCACGTGGCCCACACGGGAATCGCCTTCCAAAGAAACCCACGACATGCGGGGAAGACCCCACCGCACACACACACCGATACACGGTGACTCGATCGAGCGTAACACGAAAGCCCGAACACGTGGGGTCACCCGGACCCACCACACCTACGGGCACGCTAATCAAGGTAACACGGTCCCTCCCGACACCCTCAAAACACGGGCACAGAAACCCACGGGCGTCTGGGACATTCACGAGACCGCAAGTCGGACAAGAAAACGAGGTTGCCACCCTCATGGGGCAACCAGGCAAGTGGCGGTCCACCCTTGGGCCGTCACAAGCATGTAACGGCCTGGTCCAGGCGCGTTACACGAAAGTAACGCGCTTGGCCCCATGCGTTACACACCAAAGCCAAAGAGGGATGTAACGCGCCTGGCCCAGCGCGTTACACGAATGTAACGCGCTTGCCCTGGTGCGTTACACGCCTCACGCTCTCAGCGTGAAAGCAGGATGTAACGCGCTTGCCCCAACGCGTTACACGGATGTAACGCGTCTGGCCCGGCGCGTCACACACGCTGCCCTCCCCAACGGATAAAACGGCTCCGACGGCCCACCCTGGGCGCGTTACAAGCATGTAACGGTCCAGAGGGCACCGTCACACCCCCAGCCCTCAGCTGGGCAACAGGGAAGGTGACGCACCCACCCTGGGGCGTCACAAGGCTGTGACGCGCCAGCCCTGGTGCGTCA
This sequence comes from Amorphophallus konjac, assembly GCA_022559845.1. Classification (NCBI taxonomy): domain Eukaryota; kingdom Viridiplantae; phylum Streptophyta; class Magnoliopsida; order Alismatales; family Araceae; genus Amorphophallus; species Amorphophallus konjac. The sequence goes on along the minus strand of CM040123.1, from coordinate 342,699,074 downwards.
CACGCCTGACCCGAAAACTAACGGAAGAGACTCTAACGGTCTAGCCCTGGTGCGTCACAGCACCTGGCGGTCTATCGTGGGACCGTCACACCCACAGACCACCAAAGGCCAACAGAAGGGGAATGTAACGGCCCTGCCTAGGCGCGTTACACCAAGTGACGGCCACTGGAAGGACCGTCACTTCCTTCCGAGAACGCTACGGCGGGAAACGACCCAAAACTCGTCCCACGCCCCCATACCTCCACAGGAGAGGGGGAAAACAAGGGGGAAGCTCCCCAGAAGCCCCTAGCATGCATCTACGGCCTCGGATCGGCCAAAAACGCAATGAAACGGGAGATCGGCCCACAAGCCCTAAAACATGGGTTTTGCCCAAAAACCCCGATTCCACCCGCTCGGCTCACCACGGCCTACGAAACTCGCGGGAAAGGAAGTGCACGAGCTGGGGAACCATCACCCTACCTCCACCGAAGATTTCGCGCCCCGAGCTCACCGATCCGCGAAGAAACGCCGTGAAACCCTCGCCGGCTCGCGACCGCGCCACGAGCTCCCACGCGCCTCCACCGCCTCGATCCTCGCCCATCCTCGCCCGCGTCCTCACCCGCGCCGCCTCCGCCTCGCCCCCGCCTCGCTCCGTCGGCCGCCGGAGAAGAGAGGGGAGAAAGAGGGCGTGAGAGAAGAGAGAGAGTGAGAAAGAGAGAATGAGAGGGGGAGAGAGGAAAGGGTTAGTATATATAGGAAAACCCGAAAATTCGATAAATTCAGAAAATTACGAAAAATTACCTCCGCGATCCTCGGAAGGAACACAACGCAGTGGTACTGTCCCGGAGTCGGAGAACGCCACGGTTTGCCCTGCAAAGAGTTCCGAGGGCACATCAGGGAAAAACACGTGTAAAGCACAAAATACACTCCGAGACCCACTAAAATGATCTGAAAAATATCAGAAAAATCCGGGGCATTACAGCCCTCCCCCCTTAAAGGAATTTCGTCCTCGAAATTCAGGACCTAGCACGACGTCCTAGGGGAAGAACACTGAACCAACTGACACGCTGTCAGGGCCCCAGCACAGAAAACCTCGATTCTCACGAAAACACGGATCCTGAGGAACACAGCCAGACTCACAATCACACACAACACCTCGCTCCTCGCGCCGAGCACACCGGCCACAGAGCAGGCATATACCAAAGGACACAGTCTGACATCACCTCAGACAACGCGAGAATCCACCAAGGCGCCGCAGCCACGATCTCGCTCACCGAAGAATCACAACCCTCGATACGAGCAACAGCTACTAATCCATCCAATGGTCAGCAGACAAAACACACATCAGCTTCGCAACCAGCTGACAGGTCGCACACCCTCCTCAAGGGAGCAACCAAAACAGAGCCTCCACCAGCTCAAGCAGCCATCTCAGCAGACCGCAACCAGCACATCGGCTCAACACCAAGAAACACCTCACACATGGCAAGCCGGAAGCCGGACACAACACTATGCCAACTCTTGTCAGAAGATAAACTCCGACAAAGTCCAGATCCCATCCGGAAAGGCACATCACAGAAACGACCACCAAAGGTCTCGCTGGCACACGGCTCTCGCCACGCTCGAGCCCCAACAACCAGCATCTTCTGTCTCTGAAAAGACCATCCACTGGTCACCAACTGCTCGCCAACTCGACCCTCTCGGGGAGCACGACGAAACCAAATGACAGAACATGGCGTCTTCAGTCATCACCTCACGGGACTCAGACTTATAGGGAACAACCCCATGCTAGTCACCCAACCAAGGATAACAATTGCGACACCAACATCCTATCAAGGACCATCCTCCGACGCCCATCTCACAAAAGGCCTCCGCCCACAGGCGTCACTCATCCATCTGGTCTCATCAAATCCTTCGATCAATCCAAGTGGACACCCGCCAATCCCGATTCCGCCCTTACCACAGAGCCACGGGACACCACCTGAACAGTGCTCACGGGTCCCTAAGCAAGAAACATCTCACCGTGGTCGGCTACGAGACTAGCCTTACCAGTCACTCGCAGCTACCAACAGGAACCCACAGCCTGCCAGAGATCACTTCCTCAAAAGATGATCTCATCCGAGGACACGACTGGGAACACAAGTCGGACACCAAGCCACCGACTTCGACCATCACGTCCTCGACCTCCGTCAGGCGACATTCTCAACAACCTCATCCAGGTCCAACACCGACGCCTGACACGGCTTCCATCACAGGAACAGGGTACTCATGCGGCGCACTAGCCAACACATTCCCCAACACTCCACCCTGCCAGTGCCAACAACCACAAAACCTCGAGCAACGGCACGGCAACAACACGTTTCACACCAAGGAACCAATCCTCCGATGCTGAACGCGAACTCAGGAATCCACCCGTAGCAACCAACGCTACGATCCTGAACTAGTGGGTCACAAGCCCACCACGCTTCCGCTGCGTACTCAGATCCGCGCACACAGCCGAGAAAGCAAACGCCGCCCAACCAGCGCTCGTCCTTTCGGAACAGCGCCAGCACCCTTACACGACAAGGGAACGGGCACAACTTCTCACAGGCAACCGCCTTGCCAAGATAAGGAGCACGTCTCGCACGGACTTCATGGCACACAAGGCTAACCAATCCGAACACAATGCAAGACGACGAACCTTAGCCCAACACAATCTCTCCAACCAAGGAGAAACCAGCACACTTCCGACCAACGGAAGAACTCCACGTTCGACCTGACCTCAAATCTCGTGCATGCTCGAAACAGCACCATCCAGCACCAAGGAAAACCATCACTTCCATCAGGTCAGCGCCTCTGACACACTCGACGAGTGTCACGTCGGACCACAATCACAGCATCTCTCGACGCACCACCGCTACAATTCCTCGAACTGCAACACGACATGCCAAGAGCCGCAACACGAGCCATAACGACAACCGCCGACGCTCATCCTCGAGTCCCGAACTCGCCATGGAGCCTTCACATCTCAAGCCAACTCCAGAGCGAACACAACCCATCCACTGACATAAGCGCAGGAGCAAAGACTTAACGGGACATCTCTGCCAAATCTTGCCTCGAAATCAGCAGAACGATCAGGACCGACACGTCATTTCTGACGCCACAGAACACGACAAGGACATCAGGCTCGACGAAACAGCAGCTCACCGAGAAGATCCTCCGCTCACTCGAGCACACTTCTCGATCAGAACACCCACTCTGCCACCTTAAACCACAACCTGAACACCTCAGGGGCTGGACAAACCTCAAGTTGGAGTGGCCAAAACCGACAACAGCTCCCTCAGAGCACGCTCACGGCCACTTAACCACGAAAAATCCTCTCCAGCCACCTGACCACGCCGCAGGTTCCTCGAACGCAGCACCGCGAACTCACGCCTGGCAGCAACCTCTGCCCAATGCAGCACAACCAGGGCCACCACCGATGAGGGAGAAGACTCTCAACCTCAATCCTTAGACCCCATGCTGGCACGAAAGCCGCGGACAGCGACCACCTTCACAGCGCCGCACAGCGCACTCAAGCTCTCAAGAGAGAAACAAAGCGGAAAAACAAGCACAAAACCCTATGCCAGCTGCCGACTGTACTGGACCTTATGGACTCTGATCACTGCAACATTTCGAATTCCTATGCACGCCCACAACCACCGCTCTGATACCAGCTGTAATGACCCGAGAATCCGATTACCGGGAAGGCCCGGTAACCCGAGACTCGCACCGCCGCCCACGAGCCGGGAGGGCTCGGAAGGGCTAAAAGGAGTGTGGAGGCACAAAGAAATAGGAAATAAAGCAGGACAACTCAACAATTAACAGAAATAAATAAACAACTACAACAGAGTCCAGTCCAACAGAAAGTACAGTCTAAAGCAGTAAAGCGTACCACATGCCAAGTGAACACTCGGCCCGACAAGCTGGCAACTGAGAACCTCCGCTCCGCACCCTCGAACCACGAGGAAGAACAGCTACACCTGAAAAGCAGGGAATGAGTCTCCAAAACAGAGACTCAGCAGGGATCCCGCGGAACCCCAACCGAAAACAACGGCGGTAGCGGAAAGGAAGCTACAACTACAGCAGGAACAGCAAACCGGTGGCCGGTCAAAACTCGGCACTACAGCTACTCCTACTGCAAGAAGGCAGACCTCGATCACACAGTCGAAGCTACCGAACCACGCTAGTACCACCTACCGAAGTAAGAACACATGGCAACCACACCGTAGAGGCCTGTCCCTCGGACACAGCCGACCTGGACACGCTGTCCAAGGTGCAACCCCGACCACCCGATCGCGGGTACCGCACAACAAGACCCAACCTCGGTAAAGCCACTAGTACTAATCTCACGGCGCAAGAACCGACACACGCGCCAAGGTGAAACAACCGAACTCACCGGTCAACACGACCAAAAACCCGAAGGTCAAAAGACACAGAGACTGACAGTCTGTCACTCCGTACTCGACAGGAGTACCACCCACTAGAAGCACAGCCGGTAGCGTCCCCTGACGTCTTACACTGCACCGCAGGTGAACCGCCTGACGTGGTAGGTCCTACCCGAGGCGCGAACACCGTACAAGTAACCACAAACAAGTGACTAGCTGGGGTCACGCCCGTCGACGTGCGTCCACAGTCCCCAACCACGTGTGCACACACAGACCACGGGTCCTAGGTCTGGCCCTCTGACTGGTTTTCCCCCGCAGCCGGACTCTGGCTACGACGAGGGGCCCGACGAAAACTAGTCTAACCGTTCTCAGGGTAAGCCCGTACACCACTCCCTGGTGCGACCAGCACACGCGTACTGGTAGGCTACGACTAGTGGAGGGTCACTGAAGGAGTAGACTCTCAACTCAACGGAAAACAACGTCCGAATCCGATGACGTACGGGGACCACCCCACGTACCGGCACCGTCGCACGGCGACCACAGTCGGAGAAGAAACAGGACTTGTAGTCCACGGTCACGCACGCACCCTGCGCGAGAGTTGAGAAAACCCAAGTGACGCTAAGTCACTAGACTCTGGACAGTCCTCTAGACGCACTACACCCAACGGTCCTTGAGTCGCAGGACTCAGGGTCAAGACCGTTGCACGCGACAGCACCAGGCCATCAATCTAGTCCAATCTCTAGGTCTAAAACCACGGTAGCACGAGTACCAACACAACACACGAGCTGCCAAGACCATTCCCTTGGGAAGGGAATGCAAAGGACTAAGGCCACTCACACGGGCCACACGGAAAACGCAGAAGCACGATTCCCAAGGCAGCACACAAGCCGCCACGACGATTTCCCATCTTGAAACAAGCGGGAAACCTCCAGCCCCAGGCCGGATGACTGGACTCGCAGTCCAAGGCCAAGCACCTGGCCCACACGGGAATCGCCTTCCAAAGAAAACCCACGACACGCGGGGATGACCCCACCGCACACACACACCGATACACGGTGACTCGATCGAGCGTAACACGAAAGCCCGGAACACGTGGGGTCACCCGGACCCACCACACCTACGGGCACGCTAATCAAGGTAACACGGTCCCTCCCGACACCCTCAAAACACGGGCACAGAAACCCACGGGCGTCAGGGACATTCACGAGACCGCAAGTCGGACAAGAAAACGAGGTTGCCACCCTCATGGGGCAACCAGGCAAGTGGCGGTCCACCCTTGGGCCATCACAAGCATGTAACGGCCTGGTCCAGGCACGTTACACGAAAGTAACGCGCTTGGCCCCATGCGTTACACACCAAAGCCAAAGAGGGATGTAACGCGCCTGGCCCAGCGCGTTACACGAATGTAACGCGCTTGCCCTGGTGCGTTACACGCCTCACGCTCTCAGCGTGAAAGCAGGATGTAACGCGCTTGCCCCAACGCGTTACACGGATGTAACGCGTCTGGCCCGGCGCATCACACACGCTGCCCTCCCCAACGGATAAAACGGCTCCGACGGCCCACCCTGGGCGCGTTACAAGTATGTAACGGTCCAGAGGGCACCGTCACACCCCCAGCCCTCAGCTGGGCAACAGGGAAGGTGACGCACCCACCCTGGGGCGTCACAAGGCTGTGACGCGCCAGCCCTGGTGCCTCACACGCCTGACCCGAAAACTAATGGAAGAAACTCTAACGGTCTAGCCCTGGTGCGTCACAGCACCTGGCGGTCTATCGTGGGACCGTCACACCCACAGACCACCAAAGGCCAACAGAAGGGGAATGTAACGGCCCTGCCTAGGCGCGTCACACCAAGTGACGGTCACTAGAAGGACCGTCACTTCCTTCCGAGAACGCTACGGCGGGAAACGACCCAAAACTCGTCCCACGCCCCCATACCTCCACAGGAGAGGGAGAAAACAAGGGGGAAGCTCCCCAGAAGCCCCTAGCATGCATCTACGGCCTCGGATCGGCCAAAAACGCAATGAAACGGGAGATCGGCCCACAAGCCCTAAAACATGGATTTTGCCCAAAAATCCCGATTCCACCCGCTCGGCTCACCACGGCCTACGAAACTCGCGGGAAAGGAAGTGCACGAGCTGGGGAACCATCACCCTACCTCCACCGAAGATTTCGCGCCCCGAGCTCACCGATCCGCGAAGAAACGCCGTGAAACCCTCGCCGGCTCGCGACCGCGCCACGAGCTCCCACGCGCCTCCACCGCCTCGATCCTCGCCCATCCTCGCCCGCGCCGCCTCCGCCTCACCCCCGCCTCGCTCCGTCGGCCGCCGGAGAAGAGAGGGGAGAAAGAGGGCGTGAGAGAAGAGAGAGAGTGAGAAAGAGAGAATGAGAGGGGGAGAGAGGAAAGGGTTAGTATATATAGGAAAACCCGAAAATTCGATAAATTCAGAAAATTACGAAAAATTACCTCCGCGATCCTCGGAAGGAACACAACGCAGTGGTACTGTCCCGGAGTCGGAGAACGCCACGGTTTGCCCTGCAAAGAGTTCCGAGGGCACATCAGGGAAAAACACGTGTAAAGCACAAAATACACTCCGAGACCCACTAAAATGATCTGAAAAATATCCAAAAAATCCGGGGCATTACACATAGGGATGTCAAAAATACCCACAAATCCGGTTACCCGCATTACCCGACCCGTGATGGGTCGGGTAATACCCGAATAAACGGATATGGATTCGGGTTCGGATACATTTAAAATACCCGTTTCATATTCGGGTAGGGTATGGATTTAGTGCACCCAAACCCGTACCCGATCCGAACCAGCTCTTAATAACTTATTGTGCATGTTAGGCCTATGATTTTGACATGAACCCAATCCGTTGCCCATCTTGTTAAGTTTGTGAGTTTAGACTTCTTGCTAAAATTATAAGGACGTTTTTATAAAATATAAAAATTACTTTAGAAAGGAAAGAATTGACCGGATTTCTTTTTTTCTAATTCTCATAAATCTCACATTTCTTTAGATGTGAATGTGGACTCATGCTTTATGGACGGATACGGATATCCGCGGATATATCCATACCCGTGACGGATATACCCGTATCCATACCCGCAAAAATAATAGGATAGTATCCGGGTATGGTATTAGTAAAATTTTTACGGATAGGGTATGGTATTGGTCTACCCGAACCGAACCCGATCCATTGACATCCCTAATTACACATGTCCTAACCTGTCTTTTGTATTCCACTCATCAACCTTCTTAGCACTCTCAGGGTCATTCTCATTCAACATAGGGGGGTCCGATTCTATCAACGAGGTTAGGCCAACCATAGTGAACCACATCTTCATGCGTTGCTGCCAACGCTTAAAGTGTTGTCCGGAAAATTTCGCGAGGATCCCAGACATGTCCACTCGGGTTCCAAAGCTCATTGAAGATGACGATGCCATGAATGATATCTTCTCTAAGACTGTTAGAAATAAACAGTGGAGCAGGGCCACAACATGGCAGCAATCGGACATCAACATACACACGGCGAACCATAGTAAAAGGCAATGTGGAATGGATTTAATCAAGAGCAACCAAGAAGCAATATGAATAAGCATAAACATTGAGTTTAACATGATAACAAGACAGTGAAACTAAGATATGCAAATCAGGGTAGAAGCGCCTCAAAGAGACTCCACTAAGAGAAGATATCGCCCTCACAAGAACCGGTGTGACGGGTATGGCGATCTCCCCCCAAGATACAACTACCAACACGAGATTATTGAGCGCACTCTCAGGAATCTCGTAAACTTGCTACATGAGAAACCTAGATCTCTTCATAAGAAAAAAGTAAAGGTCGAAGAACATGCACCAAACACTGCAGAGAGAAGGGCGCAAAAGAACATAAGAATGGGAGGACGTCTGCGCGCAGGTACTGCGTCGAGGAAGACGGCAACCCACGGTTCTGCACAGTCTGCGGTGAAGCGCGGCGAGGAGAAGAACAATGACGAACAGCAGCCGTCACAGGGAGACGAGAGAAAAGAGACAGTACGCGAGCGGTTCCTTTTGAAAGTCAAACAACATACTTAGGGCAAAACGTGATTAGGAAAGTGCTAAACACCCCCTATATGCGTCGTTCGCCTCCAACATAGGAGACCAGTCTTCCTCTCCAAGAAAGAGCAAAATGACAAAAAGGAAATCTAAAATGGTGCCAAGGCAAGCCGACTGGACCCGCACCTCACACACGCGCGCCCGCCCTGTCCGGCCCGGCGCGTGCGTGCGATAGGTCCTACCTTACCTCTACTATTGTCTATAACACATAGTTTAGGGGCCCCTAGGAACTATAAGGTCCCCTCACCTCTTTGTGTTTTCCAATACGGGATTAAAGTCTCCATACAAAACACAACACTTGAGATAGCACCCTTTAGAAAACCTTTGAGTTTTTCTTTCTTAAATGTGCTCCCAACCTTCTTCAACCCAACATCAGTCTCTAGAGACGAACGTGGCTGAGCCTTCACGGTTAGGTGCAGGGACAGAGCTGGGGCACAGGTAGATCACGGGCAGGTCTGGACCGCGAGCAGTAGGGTTGGAGATCACGCGAGCAGGGCCGGCTGGGTCTCCCCAGTCTCACGAGCAAGAGGAGCAAGCTCACCAGAGAAACAGGCGCAACAGAGGGCAATCAAGAGAGGGCGATTGACAAGGCGACTAGGAGAGCAGCGGCGACTAGGGCAGCACACAGGAGAATCAAAGATTCCGGCGGCTCTGATACCGTGATAAGAAACACGAAGACACCATGGAAGAGAACATAATATGGAATGGAGACGTGATTGAAAATTGTGATTTCATCGAGAAACTATGAGCCATATTTATACTGGAATATACAGAGCTATGATTAGCAAGATACAAGAGAGAATTTGTAAACATAGTATACAACACACGATAGAAGGAAAATCTACCAAACAGAGTATGCGTCCTTCACGCGTCTAATGGTGGATGGGTTGACATATTCACTAACACGCCCGACCATTTCATCCTTTCGAGCAATTATCGAGAGCTCCCATAGTGATATTTGGCACTTATAAGAATTACTTAGACACTCACAAATATATATTATTATTATATCCCTTATATAATCCGAACTCAACACCCCTCCCTCAAAGCAGGGAGGCCGATGCCGCTAACTTGCAAGCTCATCTTCCTCCCTCTTTCTTTTTAAAAATTAACTGTGGTGTAAACTCTTATATATTTTACAAATATAAGTAAGAAAATTAACATGATATCAAAACTAATAGAATAAGTGGACATTAGATCAGTGTTTCATCCGGTCTACACCCCCTCAAGGCACCCGGGCCTTGGACGGCCACCCTTCCATCCCATGCAAGAATGGCTCCCACCACCCACATAGGGCATGCATGCATAGCTCCCCCCCCCTAAAAAAAAAAAACACTCCCTATAATCACAAGGAGCCAAACACACCTCCAAGTTGCAGGGAGCCAAATCCCCAGGGGCCTTCCCAAGACGACGAAAGCGCCTCTCCCACTGCCCCCTCCCCACCGGGCAGGCCACGGCCCCTCTTATCCCCGGCTTTCCTTGCGAGAAACCGGTTTAATGTATAAGACAAAAGCCCCACGAACCGACACCGTTCCCCTCCTCACTGCGTGCGTGGCTTCGAACCGGCGGGTCACCTCGCCCCTCCCGCTTCCCCGGGCCGGCTGGTCGCGCGCGGCCCCACGCCCGGACCGCCTCCTTGTTTTAATCGCATCCGTCCATTTGCATCCTTTTGTTAAGAGGTCCCAGAGTTTCACGACATTTGAAATCAGTATATTTTGAACTTAATGTGTACAATAATATCGTAATCTTTAATGATTGGATGTGCAATGCTGACATGCTGTTGCGATATGAGGTGGATATTCTTGATATTTTTGTAATGTGCTAAAGAAATTTGTTAATTATTAAGTTGTCAGGCCAATAAAATATGAGAGATATTCTACAATTTAGGATAAGTGGGTACGTGCACAATTTTGGGATCAATTCGTTCAAGACTGCATCTAACTTCTATGTGGATTTCCCTTCTCTCACAGATTTGGAGGTCACAGCGGGTGCTGCAGCTGGTGTTGAATGTTGAAGGAAGTGGATATCAAATGAGTTCAGCTCATCTCAAATTATAAGATCATTCTTGCTATCAAAATTATAAGGTTGTTTTCAACTATTCGATTTTTTAATTTATTTTTTATTGTTTGTAGAATAAGATTATAGTTTTCAAACAAAAAGGTACTTACTCTGGTATACCATAACAAGCATAACTAATCCGCATTTTCTATTTAAGGCTTTATGGAAACATATCCTCCTTATAAGTTTATTTGCATAATTATTCTTATTATTTCATATTGTTTAATTATGTTCTCGGATCAATATAGTGCTAAAAATGTCCCTACAGTTAACTTCATGCAAGATGCAAAGATTATTCTATTTCTATCTATGAAATTATTCTTTTTGATGAACATATTTGTATAAAAATTATTCTAACCAACTTAATGTACCTAACAGAGTCAAGAAGAGATAAAGAGATAGATACGTGAAAGGAGAGAAAAAGTTTATAAAATTTTAGAGATATTTTAATCCTTTTTAAGTTTTGGTGAAACACTAATAAGGGTTAAATAAGAGAGTTTAACATAATACTAATAGTAGAGGCCGAAAAGCGTCTCCTTCATCTCGTACTACACCTTTAAGATTTATTTGACGGGGAAGAGTAGTCAGCCATCCTGAGAAAATCTACAATCACAAGGAAGAACGTCAGAAGGAGTCCTGAGAGAGATTCCAGGAGACAACCCTCCGATACTTAAGTCATGACCGTCTGAAGAGAGTTACAAAGAAAGAACCAGAGAAGGAGAGAGTTGAGAGAATATAGCTTGGAGAGGGGGCTCGGAGAGTGCTCAGAGAAGGTGGCGAGCTCGTGGGGAGCTCTCTCTAGATCTCCTCCTTACTGAAAGTGTCTCTCAATTGTTTGGTGTATGTCTATATCTTCTCCTCTCTATAGGGTGTTTGGTTGCAGTTTTTCTCCTCTTTTTTCTCTCAAAATAAAAATTAGGAATGGACAACCTACTTAACCACGTTTGGTAAGGCTCTCCAATTCTTTAGGATAAAATTTCATCCCGTTGTAACTTCTCCCAAAATAAAAATAATTCTTTTTATTTTTTTTAAGAGAGCTGCGTCCTCTCTCTCTCTCTCGGTCGATCTAGGAGACGAACGAGAGAGACCCTCGGTTCATGCCCAGTATCCCCGCGGTGACGGCATCCTCGCCGGAGGAGCTGACGGGGGAGTTCACGCAGCTGAAGAGTGCTCGCAGTGGTGGCAGCTGCCCCACCTGAAATATGTCGGAGGCGAGGTCCCCGTCCGTCGCGAAGCCGTCAGTGTAGGAGAGGGACACGCCGCAGAGCTTGTTGGCGGGGTTGCAGAAGGCCGGCGAGGTGAGGCCATGGGTGCGCTCCTGGCACATCGTGGCGGCGCACGGGATCGCCGCGTACGACGATGAGGACAGTGGGCGGAACGATAGCGCCGCGGCCGCGGGGGCGCACTGCAGCCAGGAGAGCTCGCTGCCAGTGTTGAGCACCATGGAGACGTTCTGTGGCGAGGATCCGACGGTGAGAGGGATGGTGAGGCACCGGTAGAAATAGGGGGTGGATGATAGGGGAAAGCAAAGAGACTGATGTGATCGGTGGCGGGTAGGTCGATGGCTCTCCGAGTTGTTTTGGCAGCAGAGGCTGGTGTGGTATCGGGGGAAGGGGGGTTCTGGACTGGGAAGATGAGGAAGGAAGGGGAATGGAAGGGGGAGGGAGAGAGTGACCGATGTGGGGGGTGAGTGTGTATGAAGCCTGTGAGATGTGCCCTTCTGTGCCTACGACTGTGGGATCGGGGGGTCTCCCATCGACGGTGGGAGGGAACTGGCCGCGATGTTGGCGCCTGCAGGTAGGCTGGTTGCGGCAGCGGTTGGGTTGGGCGGCTCCCTCCCTCTGTTATAATAAAAAATTATCTGCCAAACAAGTTTATAGAAAATTTAAACATTATAATATTTTTACAAAGCAGATAATATCATTTTTTTTAATTTTAAAATTTAAGTTAAAAATCAATACAACATAATTTTTTAGGTAGAAAGAGTTTCTTTAAAAAAATTGTTCCCAAACACCCTACTATTTTTCCTCTCTGTGTGTCTATCCTTGTGTCCTCGTCTGGGGACCTATTTATACTGGTCGTGGTGGCCTCGTCCGACTTAGCAATGGTGTCGTTCACGGAATAGAGTCTTGCCTGATCGTGGGATCGACCTCTACCTATTCATCTGTTCCTAGAGAGAAGGCATCGTGGAGAGCATCTTGACAGCGTGGGGCTGACTTAGGTCATGTCGGGGCAAGTCTCGTGATAGCGGCCCAACGTTCATCCGTTGGCGAATTCTGCTACACTCAAAACGCCCGCGCGCGGGTATCTTGCTCATGTGCTAGCGATGTTTTGCTTGTGGGATCGCGATTCTCTCGTGAGCGCGACTAGGCCATGTCGATTGAGCCTCCGGTGGGCCGGGGTGATCCGTTACAGGCTTGGTCACCCCAAGCCATAATGGGCCTGGTGTTAACTGACCGTGCTGGGCCTAATGGGATTTTCCCTCCTCACTAACAGATGTCGACGGTAGATATATTTTTGGAACTTTTGTGATGTAGTAAGATTAGTAAAAATAATATGAAAATAAAAAATATTTTTACAAATAAACTTATAAGAAATATATTTTTATGAAAAAGACCCTTTCTGAGGAGGGTAGATCCGGTTTGGCCCATAGACAGCCCAATAGCGGCAGGCCCAAATCGGAACCGTCTCCTTAAGCGCCCTAAAGATGCGCTCGAAGTGAATGGCCCGCTAAGGCGCGGCCCAACCCAGCCTCGGCATCGGATTCTACGGCATGGGAAAGCGCATTAGTCGCCGGAGGACCCTCCGACGAACGACCGTTATCCCCTACAACGTCGGCCTAGACCCCATAACGGGCGAGCACGCCCCATGAGCGGCGTAAGACTCGCCCAGGGACCAGTCGACGCCGGGGTATTCGCCCTCCAACGAGAAAATCTCACTGCTATAGCGGAAGAGAGTTACTCCACTTCCTATGCCTTCCCTATAAAGGGATAAGGCTCCTCGCTCCAAGACAACCCCTATAAGAAGGGGAGCGACTGAGAAGAGAGACACGGTGGATTATTCTGTCAAAATTTACTACACAAGAGAATAGAGCTACTTGCCCTACAATGCTATGAGAGGGAAGCACCGACGATCAATGTTGAAGGGAAGATTCTCCTCCGGCGACCTTACCACCCAGCGAGCACTCGCCGAGTGAACGCTGGGAGCGGCGAGCACTCATTCTAAGGATCTACACAGCCCTTCAACTCTCGACTACGATTTCCTTCTCTCTCTCCCTCGCTCTTCTCTATTCCTTATTAATACCGTTGCTGACTTAAGCATCGGAGGGTTGTCCCCTGGGGTAACACCCTGGACTCCTTCTGACGCCTTTCTGGCTTATGGTGTTTGCAGGCCTCCACGGGTGCAAGATGATTTTCCCAACAAATAAATAGAGAAGGTGGTACGTGGCCTAGGAACTATTTTCCTACCTCTACACTTCTTGGCGCCGTCTGTGGGAAACCGAGCAAAAGGCTATGGCACCCCGTGGAAGCCTGTGCAACGCTAGCAACCGGGGGCGCGGCTCCCATCAGGGACCCAACTCCCGCAGGGGGTCGCAGGAAGCTTCTTCCACCCACCCCCGACGCGAGGTCACCGCAGGCGATCTAGACGAAAACCCTTGGTCCTCTAACTACCAGAAGAGTCATGGTTGGTGGATTTGACGAGATACACGTACCGTTGCGACCAACCCTTGAGGTTGGCCGTAGTAGCGGAGACCTGAATGAGGTTCCGACAGGTCCGAGCCTTGAGGTAGGCATAGGCCGTATCGGACGGGCAACGCTGAAGGAAGTAGAATTGCCGGAGAAGGTGGACGTTCGGCTCCGCTGACGCTCTCCGACACGCATAAACAAATCCACAAAGGATGTGGTAAGAATTGGGAGTTATTTCCCCTGGGTGCCGACCGTAATGGTGGAGGACGGACGCGACGAAAGGATCAATGGGCAGGCGAAAGCCCGCCTGGAAAGAGGCCACGGGGACCATAAACCCGCCCAACGCCAGACTCAACTGATCGTCATCCACAGTCGGGAAGATAATGTCGAAATCAAGCGGGATCTGGAAGGCTTCTCGTAGCCCGTGGACCACCCTGTACGCAACCAGCGGCGGGGACGAGGGTCGACCAGCATCGCACCGAAACTGCTCAGAGCGCTATCGTGCCTAGCCGCCGTTTCTTCAGCAGAAGAGGAGGAGCTGACACGAAGGTTTCTCCTGCGAGGAGGCATGGTCACTGAAGATTAAAAAGGCGCGAGAAGAGAAAGTCCTCACCGGTCAAAGGAAGAAGACGCCTATGACGAACACGACAAGCAGCGTACTCGAACGAGGTTTAAGAGGAGACCCTGCGGTGATTATGTAAGGTTCCACACAACACAGTACGGGCAACACAGCGAACAACAAGAATTTATTTACCCGAACCCAGTTAGATGGAATCCCAGATCCATGCTCTAATCGACGTTATAATTACTCAACCCCTAACTACGGGTTGCAGATTTCACCTTGCGCGAAACGACGTTATCCGCAGTGCCCGATGCAGAATCTTACGAACACCAAGTCACACAGAAGTACGGCCTCTAGAGTAGATCCACATGGATCCTCGCACAGCGACGGTATCCCTCAACCACGATCTTCCCTTGCTTCCCTTTCTAGAGAGAGAGAGATTCTAGAGAGAGAGAGCAAGAGAGAAAGAGGAGGGAGGAGTTAATCACTCCTTCTCTTGCTTATGTGCTTGCTTAAGTCCCTTGAGAAGAAGTGATTCCCGTAGCATCCATATATATAGAATTTGACCTTTTTCTAAAAAAGTTTCAAAGGACCAAAACTGTATATATGACCTTTTATTTATTATACATATATATTAAGCCCTTTTTATACTCCTTTCCAAAAGGAATTCAAAGGAATTAATATATACATTTGTACAATAATAATCCGTCACCCAAGAATCCATTGTGTGTGATCTTCTAGGCCCACAGTCACTCCAGTTTAAGGCCCATTAACTTCTAATTCCTAATTAGAAGTAAATTAAACTTATTATTCGCTTCTACTAGAGCCGAATAATAGTTTAATTTATTTTGAACCTTTGATCACGTTGGGTCAAGCAAATCTGCGTGATCCTAGAGGACGTCGGGTTTAAACCAGCCTGTCTGGTACCTGTAAGTCCACAGTTACTGCATCGATATAATCCCTCGCTCCTTCTATGAGTCTGGTACAATCGAGAGTATGGTTTCTGTCAAACCCCATGATCGTGCTATTTGACCATGACCTCCTTAAAGTGTACGACGTCTGTTCTAAACGAACTCACACGACCCTGGCCAGGGATTTAACGGAGCGTCAATGTCATGACCCATTAACTGTCTGATATATACCCGACAGTGAGCGATCTCCTCTTGACCATTGATGATCTTCACACGTCTCCTGAAATGGTTAATGACTCGACAATTCATGACTTATGGTTAAAGTCACTTAGCCAAGTAATTAAACTATTCCAGTCCTCGTGTAAGATCCGATCAATGTCTCAGGTCAAAGGACCAATGATGCTATTGAGACAGTTGGATCTTCAATTGACATTAGGTATAATCAACCATCTGAAGATCCAATAGCGGATACGTTCAGTGCACTTCCTCCCAGGATGTACACCTACACATATGTGTTGGTGCCCCGCACCAGTGACCATGAGACTGGTCCCTAACACATCATGTGTACTGATTTAATAGGTAATCAAAGTCCCCGAGTGATTACACTCCAACTAGGAACAGTTTAAGATATGCGTCCATGTAAAGTCAGTCTCATGTTCGAGATCCTATCTCGAGCTGACTTTACAACCACATATCCTAGGGACATCGTAAAGTAATACACAATCGCATATTTATGCTCAAAAATTACTTTATTAATAATGAACAAGATCGTACATCTATCGGGCCTACCCGACCCAAAATTGGCCTGTAGCACACCAATACTAACAGATTCTTATAACCGCCCACGTCAAATCAGTACTGCCCCCCTCGGGGGGCAGGTGGAAAGGCGCCCGTTGCCATCACGGTACAACCACCAGCGCCAAACGCCCGTTCGAGCCCGCACTCCCAGAAGAGACAGAGTGCCGATCATGATTACAGTTAGAGGCATCTTGAGCGCCAAGCACGACACCGGACTCATCGACTCCCACGCCAACATGGGGATCAACCTCAAATCTTCTGACATACCCTCTCATGTTCTACTCTCGGTCCCCTGCAGAGTGCTCGACAACCGAGAGTAGGGGGAAGTGAGGAGGGTAGATCTAGTTTGGCCCATAGACAGCCCAATAGCGGCAGGCCCAAATCGGAACCGTCTCCTTAAGCGCGCAAAAGATGCGCTCGAAGTGAATGGCCCACGAAGGCGCCGCCCAACCCAGCCTCGCCATCGGATTCTACGGCACGGGAAAGTACATTAGTCGTTGGAGGACCCTCCGAAGACCGACCGTTACCCCCTACCACGTCGGCCTAGACCCCATAACGGGCGAGCACGCCCCCTGAGCGCTGTAAGACTCGCCCAGAGACCAGCCGACACAGGGGTATTCGCCCTCCAACGGAAAAATCCCACCGCTATAGCGGAAGGGAGTTACTCCACTTCCTACGCCTTCCCTATCAAGGGATAAGCCTCCTTGCTCTAGGACAACCCCTATAAGAAGGGGAGCGACTGAGAAGAGAGACACGGTGGATTATTCTGCCAAAATATACTACACAAGAGAATAGAGCTACTTGCCCTACAGTGCTACGAGAGGGAAGCACCGATGATCTACGCTGAAGGGAAGATTCTCCTCCGGTGACCTTACCACCTAGCGAGCACTCGCCGAGTGAACGCTGGGAGCGGCGAGCACTCGTTCTAAGGATCTACACGGCCCATCAGCTCTCGACTACGATTTCCTTTTCTCTCTCCCTCGCTCTTCTCTATTCCTTATTAATATCGTTGCTGACTTAAGCATCGGAGGGTTGTCCCCTGGGATAACACCAGTGACTCCTTCTGACGTCTTTCTGGCTTCTGGTGTTTGCAAACCTCCACAGGTGCAAGACGATTTTCCTAACAAATAAATAGAGAATGTAGTACGTGACTTAGGAACTATTTTCTTGTCTCTACACTTTCTATTATCAAACCAGACCTTAAGACTCTGTTTTAAATTCGGGTGAGATTAGCGCATACGACCCTAAAGAGTCCACTGCACTAACTGACCCTGATTATCTACTTTGTGTGTGAGAGAAACAGTGAGACTCCTACTACTCTTTCTCGTCGGATACCTTATCCTCCCTATCCTATCATGTTATCAATGTCGACATAAAAGAACATCCCAATTACAGTGCTCCCACACTACCTTTAGATTTGAAGGGGGTCAGACACACATCCTTCAGCACCCATGAGCAGTCCCCTTCCAATAAACATGCAAAAGAATAAAAAGAATGCATTAGTTATGTACAATCAAAACATCCAAAGTTACCCTCCGCTAACCGGTTAGTATTATAGACAAATGTTAATCTATTTGTTAGTTAACGTGTTCCCGGGAGGCGCTGTGACTACAGGGACGTGCACCTCCGTGTTACCGGTTGTACGGGCCCACTCGGGCGTCGGGGCCCCCGTAATCGGGGCACATTAATGAGGCGGAGGCGAATGCGGCGTCCTTTTCTCGAGCGCGGGAGATCAAACGTCGTCGTCGCCGTCACGGATTTGGCCTGCAGCCTAGTTTTCATTTTCATTTGTTTATTTTTATTTTTATTTTTTGAAAACTTTGTGTGAGCATATGCCGTATGTCACATTAAAGATTGTAAGTTTGTAACTCCTCAGCCTGCACGACCTCTTCAAATTACAATTTTCACCTTCAGCTTTCGTTTGTCTCGTAACTGTATGTTTTGTTTGTTGTTTTACTCAGTTGGGCATAAAATTACCTCACCTTGCATATAATTAACGTATGTAGTTTAATTAAGGGATTTTTGCATATTAATTCTTATAAATTTAATGAATTATTTATTAATCCTTTAAATCTGACTATGGACTCTCTCTCTCTCTCTCTCTCTCGCTCGCACACGTGAGAGTCGGAGGTCAAGGGGACCGGAGGGGGGGTGCTCCACCGGAGGTGGAGGGGGAGGGGATCGGAGGGGGAGGGGGAAACCGCCGGGGGACAAGGGAAGGGGAGGGGGAAACCGCCGGAGGGGGAGGGGTACGTATTGGAGGGGGTCAGAGGTGGTGGGGGATCAGAGGAGGTCATTGGGGGAGGGGGTGGGAACAAGAGGGGGGGGGGGGAGATTCACATGAAGTCGCTCTATGTGGGAGCGATTTTCATATGATCTCTCTCCCTCCACTGTCTCGTCCTCTCTTTGTCACTCTCTCTCTCTCTCTCTCCAATGTCTCTCTCTCCCTCTTGCTCCCTCTCTTTCTCTCCACCGTCTCTCTCCCTCTCCCTCCCCCTCCTTTTGTGTGTCACCGTCGGAGGGGGAGACGCCTCCTGTGTCTCCCTCCCTCTGTTATCCCTTTCTCTCTCACTCTCTCTCTCTCTCTCTCTCCCTCCCTCCCTCCCTCTGTCATCGTCCGAGCGTGAGACACCTCCGGCGTCCCCCTCCAGGAGTGCTACCCATTGTCACTGTAGTGCTCCCTCTCTTTCTCTATCTCTCTCTCTCACACAGACACTCACACTTAACCGGGGGTAATATGATATTTTACTCTTCTTGAGTATAAATTAACTATAGTTTAGTTAATTTTGATAAGACGGAATGAAGGGCAGGGACTTAGATGTGTAACGACGAAGATTGTAGAGACTATTAAGATAATAGTTAGATTTGAGGGGTTAATCGATAATCCACTAAGATTGTAGGAATTAATATGAAAAAATCTCTTAATTAAATTATAGACTTCCATTCTAAGTTACACAGCTATATATATATATATATATATATAATAATTACAGGACTGTTCTGGGGGCTCGGGCTAAGGCCTAAGCCAAAGATTTAGGTTCATGTTTCAATATAAATTGAATATTTTACTTAGCATACATCATACAGAGTTATGCTATGATTTTTTGGACGCCCAGGCCCACTAAGATGCTAAAACAATTTCATACAGAGCTACACAAAGAAGCCCTCAAATTCTACAATTTTATTCATTTACTTCGTTTTGGCCTCAAATTATATAGTTTTTGTCCAATCTGGGAACACAATTGTATAAAGGACTTCCCCCCTGTCTACGCATGAAATACATCTAATTTGGTGATATGTCCCTACACGTAGCTTATGCACGGTAACACCCATTAAATATTCAAAGCAACCGTCTCCCTTAACCACAATGCGTCTGTTCTTCCCTGCAGCATCGCCCCGCTCCAATAAAACACTACTCATCTTGTGCTTTTATGATTTGATGGATATTTTTTGCTTTGTATTATGTAATCATGGTGGACACTTGGGATGATATGATATTTGAACACTCTTGTCTGAGATTTTATTTTAGAATATCAAAAGGAATGCTGCATTAATATCATCAAGATACTTGCTAGAATATTAACATCTGATAATCTTATCGATAACACATTTATAAGTTTTATGTTTTAAAAAGTCTTAGTTACAGTATTTTAATTACTATATGCATGTACGTACGTATTAATAGGTATGGATGTGCCTATGTAATCTCCCTCTCATGTGTCTTATTTTTGAAATTTTCTTTTCTAGTATTTGACGGCACACCTATCCCGTATCAACATTCGATATCCGTATTTTGCGTCTCACAAAACACAGCTGCGAGCAAAATTAGCAGTAATAACAACTTTTCTTGAATAAATAGGAAATCAATAATACATAAAAGAACATTCTCCTTCCCCCGTTTTAAAAATCTGACAGTGTGGCACGTTCTTGTTGACGCAGACAGCAGAAACGGCGAAGGCCACAAATACAATTGGGTGTCTACAGACGTACAGTGTTCTTAATTAAAATTTAAATAAAAATATTCTAAGAAGTAGTAAAAATAATAGATAAATAAGTGTGATTAAAAAAAAAGGGGTCATCTAGAAGGGTTGTTCGGGGATGAAGGACGCCCAGCCTACCCCCGTATAATGAAACGCCCTCCCCGTCACGCTCTCCACCACCCTCTTCAGCTACTCATATTTATTTAATTTTTTTTAGATTTAATAAATCTTCAAGCCCCGCGTGAACGTACTTCCCGTGAGCCCCGCGTTCCCCAAACCCAACGTCCTGCTTAACGTCTAAATTTTCTAGATCTCTCCCAATCCCTCTCTCTCTCTCTCTCTCTCTCTCTGTCCATAAATATACATCTACCTATCTTTCTATCTTATTAGATGTTATGATTTCGCAAATATATCTACCTATCTTTCTATCTTCTAAGATGTTATGTAAAACAAAAGATATTGGTGACCAGTTTGTCTGCTTAAATTCTCGAAGTCTCCCCCAAAATCTAAACATCAACTTACATATATATATTAGTAACAGTATCAAGTGCCTGTACCTATTAAGACGACGTGCTTCATTGCAGGTTATCTCTTCTGATCTTCATGTGTTCAAAATGTGTTATAATAAGCTTAATGTAACTAATACAACCATATTAAAAGCACATAATAAGCTTAATGTACCTATTAATAGGCTTAATGTAAACATCAACACTAATACTAGCATCAAGAAACTAAAATACTCCCAACCAAACCAAATGGGGGGTAGGGAGGGGGGGTGGACACAGTTCCCTCTTCCTTTCCTTCACTCCACTTCCTCCCTTTGTCCGAGGGCCCTTCTCCACAAGCCTCGGGCCCACTTTTAAAATAGAGAAAGTAAAGGAGGAGCAGCAGAGAGGAGGTCTTCGTGCCAGGCTCCTTTGGCTACGTGCCCAGCTTCTCTCCCTCCCCTGTTCACGACCCCATTCACAAAAAACTTCTCTGCCGCCTCGTCGCTCTCTCTCTCTCGGTCTCTCACTCTTGCTGTTGTTGTTGCTGTGGTTATTGTTCTTCTTCTTCTTAAGATCATTGTTGTTGTCGGTGTTGTTGGTGGTTGTCTTCTTCTTCTTCTTCTTCTTCTTCTTCTTCTTCTCTCTCTCTCTCTCTCTCTCTCTCTCTCTCTCTCTCTCGCTCTTCTTGTTGGAATTGCATATGCTTCGACCTCTTCTTCTTCTCCTTTCTAGCAGAGACGACCCAGCTGTCCCAGCCATGGCACTGGACCTCTTCGCCGAGAGATGGGCAAGCTGGCCGCCATCTCCGCCACCCGCCGCCACGGTCATTTCCAGCCCCAGGATATCCTTCTCCTGCGACCTCGACAGCGCCGAGGAGGAGGGCCACCGCCCTCGCCGCTCCGACAACTCGCTGGGCGTCGACGGCTCCCCTTCCTCCTCCGAATTCGACTTCTGCGTCCCCCGGGACAGGCCCGAGCAGGACTCCTCCGCTGCCGACGACCTCTTCTCCGACGGCGTCCTCCTCCCCCTCTCCTTGCTCTACAATGGGGGAAGCAACACAGCCGCCCCCACCAGGCCCGTGACCTTTCCTAACCGCACCACTACTACCACCACCGGCACTAAGGCCAACACCACGACCACCACAGTCAGAAGCAAGAGCGGAGGCGGCGGCGGCAGTAGCAGCAGTACTGTTAAGTGTGTCTTCGTTCCGACGACGCTGAGGGCGCCCAACAAGAAGGAGAAGCAGAAGGAGGTCGTGGCAGCGCCGGTCAACAGCGGCGCCGTCGACGGGAACCCACCCGTGGGCAAGCAGCCCTTGTCATTCTGGAGGTTCCGGAGGAGCAGCAGCCTCAACTCCGGCGGCAGCGGCGAGGGGGGCGCCGCCGCTGGCGGCAGGAGGAACAGCTTAATCTGTTCCTTCCCGCTTCTCTCCCGGAGCAAGTCCGCCGGCTACAACCCCGTCCAGGCTGCCGCGAAAACCCGGCAACAGCACCAACAGAGCACCACCGGCACGACTGCAGCCTTCAACGCCAGCAGTGGCAGCAAGCTATCGCGGAAGGGGTCGGGCAACGGGGGCCCTGCAGCGAGGAATCCATACTACTTCGGCCAGCAGCACCATGGCGGCACCGGCGGACGCATCAGCCCCGTCCTGAACGTGCCCTCGCCGTACATACCCAGAGGCAGCAGCTCCGGCCTCTTGAGCCTTGGGCACCTCCTCTGCAGCGTTAAGGACAAGAGAAGGAAGAAGACCCAGTTCGCTGTCCCCCCCTAGAACAGACAGAACAAAGCGGACATGGAGAGAGAGAGAGAGAGATGGGTTAGGGATTGTGTAATTCCCAAATTCCTCACAAAATGGGGTTCCAAAGAATAAGGTTGAGGGAGTTAAATGGAGATGGGGCAATGATATGGGATTTTTTTTCTCTTTTCTCTTTGTTTTTTTTCCTATGAATATAAGTTTTTCTGGGTTTTGTTTTAGTTTTATACCATCTTTTTCCTTGTTGCTCATGAGGTTTTTGGAGGAGATGGTGCAGGGCTGGGAGGGACAGGAGAACAGGTCTTCCCTGTTTTCATTGCTTGTTATGGTTCTTTCTGTGGAAATGTTCTGTCAGGATTCATTTGGTTTCTTCAAATTTTCTCCTCATTGATTATAGCTGTACATGGGACAAGTCAGTTTGCTGTTGCACTCCGTTTGCAAAGAGATTCCCCTATCTTTTTACTTGTGTGAGTTTAAGAGTGGGTTTTGTTGAAAGACTCTCCCCCCTTCCCTCCGCTTTAATACTTATGTGGGTTGAGATTTGGATCTTGTGCTAAGTAATTGCAAACAATGTGTAGTTTTTCTTAAGGTTGAAAACACACATATCCCAGAAGATACTCATCCAGTGAGAGGAGCAGTACCACCTCCAAGAACTGACACTTTCAGATATCACAAACCCAACCCAGAAGGAAGGGGAAGCCCCTGAAATCTGAGCTGGTGAAACCCCCCAAAACTTTAGTAGATTGCTTCAATAATTGCTTTCTTTGTTTTAAAGGGGGCATAGTTGGCTCGATGATCATACAATTTAGGCCCATCTTTGTCACCGTGAGACCATTTACATACCCACCATCTTATGCCCTAACATATGGACAAGAAGTTAGAAGTGCGTGGCTCATATGAGATATAATAGGGTATTTGGGACTTGGGAGCACTTTTTTTTAAGTGTTTTCTGCATAAATATCTCTCTAAATATTAGTTACGTCAAATATATCTCTTATTTGAGCACATTATTAATAATATCCTCCCTTTAGCCCTAAATGTTGTGGTTATACTATTGCGGTTTACTGCCGTTGATGGGAAGCGAATATTCTATAAAATATGTCATATATCACCGTTATGTGCAGTGAAATACCTAAACTATCTCTACTCAAAGAGAGAGAGAGAGAGGGAGCTGCTCTCTGCTCCCACTCTCCCCAAGCCTCAATGTCGACACCCCCTCCCTACTGCTCTGCCCCCACCCCCTCACTGCTGGCTCCCCCTCCTCCTCTCCCCCTCTGTCGCCCTCCCTGCTGGCTCTCACTGCCGGTGCCCCTCCCCCTCTATCGCCCTCCTTGTTACTCTACCCCCACCCCCTCACCGTCAGCTCCCCCTCCCCCTCTCTCCCAACTTGACCGCCGACGCCCCCTCTGCCCTCCCTGCTACTCTACCCCCAACTTGATCGCCGGCACCCCCTCCGCCTCTCCCCCTTTGCCGCCCTCCATGTTGCTTTGCCCCCACCCCCTCACAGCCGGCTCCCCCTCTCCTCCTCTGCTGCCTGCCCTGTTACTCCACCCCACCCCCTCACTGTCAGTCCCCCCCCCTCTCCCCCACCTCACTGTCGATGCCCCCTCCCTCTCTCCCCCTCTCTCGCTCTCCCTGCTGCTCCACCCCCTCACTGCCAGGGCCCCCTCTCCTCTTATGGCGACTCCTTCCCCTCTCCCCTTATGGCGACTCCTTCTCAGGGCACTCGGTGCCCTGTCGAGAAAGTGTCACCTTACACTTCTCAATCATTGTGAACTGAGGTATCCACAAGGCGCTCAAGGCCATATCATTTGGAGTTCTAATAACACAATCATACAATTTTCATTCACAACAAATGCATATAATTCACATCACATAATTAGATGTACATCTCTTAACCTTAAAAGCATTTACATCATAAATCGTAACACACAATCCACTTTCTAGAAAATCTCCCCGGATCATTCTTAGACTCATTTGATTAACATTGTTCATTTCTCTGCTTACAAAGAACCTACAAATACATAATGAAACTAAAATCTCAAAGTCTTCTATACGGCGACTGCTGGAAGCTCTCCAAGTTCTTTCTGGACCTCCTACTCGACGGATTTACAATCACACCTCTTAGTTCCTGAAAAGTGTTAGACCGCAGGTGTGAGTCCCAAGACTCAGTAGGCAATTGAAGAACGAGTCACATGTATATTATATAATAAACTTTCGCAAAATATAGGAAGACTTTATCTATCTATCTATCTATCTATCTATCTATCTATCTATATATATATCCCAACATGTTCTCACATATGCATATACAAATATCAAATAATGTCACCCTTTGTCTGTTGACATATATTACATATTTATGAATCTATGTTCTGCCAGAGGTTTTTCAGATTTATAGGAAACCTGAATATCGGATCATATTAAAATCATATGACTACGTATAGCCAATCATTTACATCAGCTTCGCATAATCGTATTATTCTTTTATTTATACCGTTTAGATCCTATCTACATGAAACATTTAAATTATCTTTGGTTGTACATCTCCGACATGCATCTAATCCATGACACAACGAGTTACCTTACCGACTGTGACTCAGAGGCGCAAGCACTGTCATGAATAGTCTAACGTATGTACCAACCAATCTTAATCAATTGTATAGGATCGGGAGGGCTCTCCCCCTACCATCCACCAGATCATCGTTCGGTCTGGCTTCTAGATTTTACCGTCCGTTCGTTCACAGACAAGGATCAATTCCCGGACAGATGCTTATCCAGACACCTTTCTCCCTCCTTACGGTGGCACTGTCCATGTGCTTAATCTCATATTAACATTGTCATTATCTTTCATTTGAACAACTTTAAACACATAATGAACATGGATAATATCACAGCTATGGTTCACAGCAAATTAGGAAAATCAATATCAATATTCAAATCATAGATATACTACTAACATGTAGATTTTCGGTTCTAACCATGCATGATCACTACCACCCTTGCATGGATATTTTAATTTTTGAATACCAAAGTAAATTCAAAGCAAGAGAAGTAACAAATAATATATGCTCAGTCTGTCTCATATCTATCTATACTGAGAGATCTTTAACTATCACAGGTTCCCATTCTAACTCCACTGCCTCCCAGAACTGCTCCCAAGGGTTTCCCTTCACGTTAGATATGATCGGCTGCTCCTGATACCACTTGACAACACTATTCGATCAAGTTTTACCTCTAGGTAATAGGATCAACAACCTAAAATTTACTTTCCTGACCTTCTTCCTTATACTTGTCTTACGGATCCTCCTCTTCTGTTCTTATTAGGGACATTCTGGGTAGACAAAGGAGTAACAAGAGGGGAAATCAAACCTTAAATAGATGGTCCTCGAGACTAGATAGTAGAGGATTAATTTATTACCACCAAAGACACTTGCCACCTATTTCAACGGCTAACACTTAGTATATACCCAGCCTTACCTTACTGACCTCTGGCATACACCCCTATCTTACCTTACTGACCTTTGGCATACACCCCTATCTTACCTTGCTGACCCTTGTCATCAATTTCTGATTCTCTCCATGATTTTGGGCCTTGTCAGATAGTACTTGAGTCATTTTCAGGTTTTTCATTTCTTAGGATTAAACCCACTCTCCTATGCTAGCCATCTGTTAACCCATACAATATATCTCCTTACTCTATTGAGTGGCAAAATCATAATTTCACTCGCTATCTAATTTCATTTTTCTCATTTTTGACCTAGTAAATGACATAATTAATAAAATTATTTAACATGAGATTTAAAGATAAATAGATTATCTTTCCAACAAATGTAACTTCGACTTGATCTGACATTTTTATAAGTAACTAACCTTAATAAGAGTAATTTCATAATTTCACATAAGTCCTTAATCACGTTACGACAATTAAACACCATCTATCTTTTTATTAATTATCTTTCCTATTGTCTTCTTCTTCAATTTAGCGTCAATATATCGTATATCTCTCAATATATCATTAACATATTCCATATCATCTCAATATATCATTAACATATTCCATATCATCTCAATATATCGTCGATATATCACCTTTCTCGTATGATTCACCTTCCATTTCCCCTTAGCCACCTATTCTGCCTCACCCTCCTTCACCTCATCTCCCTTAGTCTCACATCTCTTTGCCTCACCTCCCTTTGCCTCATCTCCCTTCGCCTAAGCTATTCCACATTATTGCCATTCTAGCTTATTTCTCTATATACAACTTTATTTAATATTTATGACCCATTAGATGATGGAATCTCAAATTGTGCTTCACACAAATGTTGTAGATAATCAAGTTATCTTTCCAGTGAGTTTAATTTCACAACATTTAAATATTCCTACACAAAGTTATGCTATAAATAACATACTATTCTCTTAAAGTTACGAATTTCTCTTAATGGACTCAAATTCACTAAATGGGCCACCCTAATGAGCTATTAACAGAGCTAGTCCAATACACTAATAGGTTTCCAAAAATCGGGATGGTACACCCCTTCTCGCCCTCTGTCGCCCCTCCCTACTGCTCTGCCCCCACCCTCTCACCGTTGGCGCCCCCTCAAAGCCGACGGTGCTACTCCCCCCTCGCCCATTAGGGTTTCCAGAGAGAGAGAGAGAGAGAGAGAGAGAGAGAGAGAGAGAGGAGAGAGAGGTAACATAAGGGTCAGTTAGTAATTTCACCGCTTAACTCATGTTTAACCCAAGTTAAAACAACGAAGGTTACGGAAAAGGTATAATAGATTTCTCGAAATTGGGGTGTTACAAATCTCTTCCCTTTAAGAAATTTCGTCCATGAAATTTATCTATAAACCTGAAATCTTATTTATTAACTTTCTTTCAATATATATGTATTCCTCTACTCTCATAACTTTCTTGTTTCCTTCGTATTATGTTCGTTGTGCCACTCTGATTACCTACCCATCTAGGAGAGAAATGTCAAACTGAATTGAAACACAATAATATGCAACATTAGATCATTTGAACTCCAACACATATGAGCATAAACTGAAATATAAATTTCATATATATATATATATATATATATATATATATATATATATATATATACTTATATTGTCACAGTTACAAGACTTCTGAAGCTACCTACATCCTTCGTACCTACATACTGGTCAACTCAACCTCCTCCTTCAAGCATTGTTACCTTGGGCATCTTCCCTAGTTAGTGCATACACTCCAACCTAAACCTTTTTTGTTGCTGTCGTGGTCATTGTTGCTACTTCTATTAGTTAGGACAATTCTTCACAAAATGGGATACTTGGCCACAAGCCAAGCATCCCCGAAACTAACCAACACTCTCCTCCATGGGGCTTACCATAGTGTCGACAACTTAGTGCTTTTTCCTTCTCCACAGGCCAAGCTACCACTACTACCTTCGTTTCCCATATCTAAGTTTCTCTTTTTCGTTCCATCTTCCTTCTCCTAAGTGAGTTAGGATTACGCCTTTTTGCCTTTTTAATTTTTCTTTATTCTAAACACTATTTAGAGGCAGCTTCCACAATGAGAGCTCTCTTTAATGCTAATGTCATTGTTTGGTGATCAAAAACTACAACTCTGTTTCTAATGTTGTTTCTTAATTCTCTAACAAACCTCTTTACCCTCATTGGCTTATCCACATAAACATGAAGAACATACTTCTCTAATTCTGCAAATTTAGCTTCATATTGCGCAATCGATAAACCTCCTTGGGTTAAAGTTGGAAATTCTGCTCCTCTCTTATCTTTTACATGTTGAGAAATAAACTTTGCATAAAAAGCATCAAGAAACTCCTCCCAACTAATCTTTACACCTCTACTCTAGAAAGTAACCATGAGTTCAGCTTTCCACTATTTATCTTCACGATCTTTAAACACATATGTAGCTAACATTACTTTGTCTTACTCTATACATCCAATAAGTTTAAAAATCCTTTCAATTCCTCTCACCCAACCTTCCATAATTTTCGGTTGTCTCTCTCCCTTAAGAGAAGGTGGACCTAATTCCTTAAAATTCTTTACTAAACTAAAATTTACTTCCTCACCCTGATGTTCTTTTTGAATGGGTAGAATATTTTGACTCCCTGAAGACTGTTCACCAGACGACCGCTCTCCATGTGTTGCTCCCCTATCAACACCAGTTGATGTCCCATTTGAGGTCGCTGTCTCCCCCTGAGGAAGGTCCATTACTACTCTGTCACTCTCTGCCATCTCCTGCAAGAAAGAATTAACCTCAATTAATATAACCCTAATGAAAATAACCTCTAAGGCTAACTCTAAAACTCTAAATAAATTTCTAAGATCTTCTGGTATGGTATACAAATCAGAAGGTTACAGATAACTCCTAAGTCTCACAGCCATGCTCTGATACCATTCTATGGCACACCCTTCTCGGAGCACTCGGTGCCCAATCGGGAAAGTGTCACCTTACACTTCTCAATCATTGTGAATTAGGGTATCTGCAAGATGCTCAAGGCCATACCATATGGAGTTCTAGTAATACAATCATACCGTTTCTATTCATAACAAACACACATAATTTACATCACATAATCAGACGGACATCTCTTAACCTTAAAAGCATTTACACCATAAGCGGTAACACACAACCCACTTTCTAGAAAATCTCCTAGGATCATTCTCAGACTTATTTGATCAACATTATTAATTTCTCTACTTAAAAAGAACCCTTGAACACATAATGAAACTAAAACCTCAAAGTCTTCTATACGGCGGCTACTGGAAGCTCCCCAAGCTCCTTCTCTGACCTTCTACTTGATAGATTTACAATCATGCCTCTTAGTTCCTAAAAAGTGTTAGACCGTAGGTGTGAGTCCTAAGACTTAGTAGTCATTTGAAGAATCGGTCACATACAAATCATATAATAAACTTTTGCAAAATGTAGGAAGACTTTCATGCATAATATATATATACCTATATCCTAACATGTTCTAACATATGCATAAACCAAAGGATGCAAATATCAAATAATATCACCCTTTGTCTATTAGCATATATTCCACATTTATGAATCTATGTTATGTTAGAGGTTTTTCAGATTTACAACAAGTTTGAATATCAAATCACATCAAAATCATACGGCTACATGTAGCCAATCGCTTACATCAGCTTCCCATAATCGTTTTATTCTTTTGTTTGTACCGTTCAAATCTTATCTACATGAAATATTTAAATTATCTTTGGTTGCACATCTCGAACATGCATCTAATCCACGACACAAGGAGTTACCTTACCTATTGTGACTCAGAGACACAGGCACTGCCATGAATGGCCTAACGCATGTACTAACTGTTAGTATTGCTGTGCTACAGGCCAATTTAGGGTCGGATAGGCCCAATAAATGTACGCTCTTGTTCTTTATTAATGAACTGATATTTGAGCGTAAATATGTGATTGTATATTACTTTACGACGTCCCTAGGATATGTGGTTGTAAAGTCAACTCGAGATGAGATCTCAATCATGAGACTGACTTTACATGAACACATACCTTAAAATATTTCTGGTTGGAGGGTAATCACTCGGGGACTTTGATTACCTAGTAAACCAGTACACATGATATGTACGGGACCAGTCTCATGGTCACTGGTGCGGGACACCAACACATATGTGTAGGTGTACGTCCTTGGAGGATGTACACTGAACTGATCCGCTATTGGATCTTCAGATAGTTGATTATACCTAATGTCAACTGAAGATCCAATTGTCTCAGTAGCATCGTTGGTCCTTTGACCTGAGACATTGATCAGATCTTACACGAGGATCGGAATGGTTTAATGAGTTGGCTAAGTGACTTTAACAATAAGTCATGAATTATCAAGTCATTAACCATTTCAGGATACGTGTGAAGATCATCAATGGTCAAGAGGGGATCGCTCACTATCGGGTATAAATCAGACAGTTAATGGGTCATGACACTGACGCTCCATTAAATCCCTGGCCAGGGTCTTGTGAGTTCGTTTAGAACGAACGTCATACAATTTAAGGAGGTCATGGTCGAATGGCACGATCATGGGGGTTTGACAGTTACCGTACCCTCGATCGAACCAGACTCATAGAAAGAGCGAGGAATTATAGCGATGCGGTAACTGTAGACTTACAAGTACCAGACAGGGTGGTTTGAACCCGGCGTCCTCTAGGATCACGCGGATTTGCTTGACCCAACGTGATCAAAGGTTTGGAATAAATTAAACTATTATTCGGCTCTAGTAGAAGCAAATAATAAGTTTAATTTTCTTCTAATTGAGAATTAGAAGTTAATGGGCCTTAAACTAGAGTGATTATGGGCCTAAAGGATCACACACAATGGGTTCTCGGGTGACGGGACATTATTATACAGACGTATATATTAAAAGTCTTAAATTCTTTTGGGAAAAGAATGATGAGAATGGCTTAATACATATGTACAATAATGAAAGGGATACATATATAATTTTGGTCCTCATGGGTTCTTTTAAAAAACACCTAACTATTATACATATGTATCCTACGTAAACTCTCCTCTCTTGATGCCAAGCACTTCCAAGAGGAGAATAGCTCCCCTTCTTTTCTCTCCTTCTCTCCCAGTGCTCTATCTCTCTCCCTAGTTGCTCTCTCTCTCTCCCTCTCAAGGGTGATAGGCTTAAGAGAGTAGAACGTGGTTTTGAGCACTCGTGGTTTATGCGTGGGAGGGAAAGAACGGAGGACGCCGCCACCGCGCGAGGATCTGTGTGGATCAACTCTAGAGGCCGTACATCTGTGCGGCTCGACGTGCGTGAAAATCTACATCGGGCACTGCGGATAGCGTCGTTCCGCACAAGGTGAAATCTGCAACCCGTAGTTAGGGGTTGAGAGTAGTTATTGCATCGATTAGAGAACGGTTCTAGGATTCCTCAAAGCCCGGGTTCGGTATATAAATTTTTGTTATCCGCTGTGCTGCCCGAACCGGGCTGACCGAATCCTTACAGTGGTATCAGAGCCAGGTTACGCTTTGATCGATGTAATTTCTGTACATAGAACGATGTTTAGGGGTATATTTTCATGATCTTCAATTATTAAAATAGATTATGGGATGCTGGGCATCCTTATTCGTATTAGATGAGGAGAATGAGATGCTGGGCATCTTTTAATCCCAGGAATGCAAGTCTTTTTTGTTGCTAGAAGAATCAAAAAAAAAGTTTTTAAAAAAATAGGGGTCCGCCGGCGCACAGCGCGCAGGGAGCCCGCCCACCTGTCAACGCCGGCGGGCGCGCACGCGGGCCCCTGCATGAGGGCCCGCCACGCGGCGGGTGCCCACGCGGGCGCATCGCGTGGCCCGCCACGCGGCAGGCACCGCAGCGACGTTCGCATGCGGGCGCGGACGTGCCCGCCCACGCGGGCCACGTGGGCGGTAGCGCCCTCGCGAGATTTGATCGCCCTAATTTTTTTTAAATTCGAAATTACATTCCTCTTTTAATTTATTAGGCCTCTAATATATTTAAATATATATTCAGGGGGACATTAAAGTAATCTCTTTTTATCTCAAATGTTAATTATCCTTTCTCAATAAAAAAAATTAAATCTTATTGAATTTTATTTAACTTTTGAAATATATTGAGTTGGGATAATTATTATTTTATTTGAGATAATAGTGTAATAATTGAAGATAATCATGAGAAATTCAATATTTTGAATGTTTAATTATTAGTTAATTGTTAAATTCAATTTTTGAATTTCATTGCAGATAATTATAGAAAATTTAAATTTTTTGAATTTTTAATTATTAGATAATTGTTAAATTCAAATTTTGAATTTCAAAAAAATAATAATTGAGGTTAATTACATTATTTAAATTTACTTTCAAATGAAATTATTGGATAATTTATTTGAATTTAAATTTGAATAATTAGCTTATTTAAATTTATTTTTAAATTTGATTATTGAATAATTAAATTTAACTTTAAATTTTAAATAATTATCTCAATTATCTGTATTATTTGAATCAGATTCAAATATGTATGCCCCTGCGATAAATGATGGTTCTGTGTATGCTTTGCTTAATTTTATCTTGAATTGGCTTGTTTATATGTGTTTAATTCTAGTTAATCCAATTTAGATTTTTAAAATTAAATAAAGCCAGCCTGTTTTTATTTGTACATCCCACTTTTCAATACAAATACAGGGATTATTTTCAAAAATAACCTTTAATTGATCTAAAATGTATGGGTTGGCAAGTGATCATAGACATAGCTAATGTAATTATTTGGGGTCTGCGAGCCTCCTTTCTCTCTATGTTGAAATTCCTATATATTTCTATCTCCCTTCGCAGTTGTACTCGCCCTGAGGGCTTCTGGAATTTTATTGACATGTAATTTAAATTTTATCGGCCTACGTGCCGTGTAAAAGTTGTAATTCATGCGATGTCGGAGTATGAAAGCGTGGAGCACACCCGACGAGGATGATCCAGCTACTTCGGAAGCGATCCGGATGTCTTAATAGCATTAGGACTAGTGTCCATGATCACTTGCGATTTAATTTGTGCATTGGATGCATTTACTTTATGCAAACTACTAGGTACGGCAAATATATTGAATATATTTATACTACCACTTAGGGTGAGATCAAGATAAAAATAAATTCCCTCGCAATTTAATTTTAGATCTGGTAAGCGTGGCTCTAGGGGTCATCGTGGCCCTCCATCATTATGGGGTAATGAATGTCTTCTTCTCATGGATTTGTTATGCTTTCCACAAGGTCCATGAATTTGGGGGCAGGATACACCTCCAAGGCTAGATCTCAAATGGGGTGAGGGATTGAACTTGACTTTGTTGTGCTTTCCACAAGGGTCAGGTCATGAACTCATTGCTATGTCGTAATGGTGGTTAGATCTAACCGAGAGTATCCTTCGTTGTGCTTTCCACAAGGGGATGACTTCTCGGGGGCCTAAATTGGATATTGTATTGGATGCAAGTGTTTGTTGACTGCCCTTGAGATGGTGTATGGCTTGTTCTGCTTTCCACAAGGTCATACATCAGTCTCGTTGGGATTCCGACCCACTAGGTTGATCTCGTTGATCTCCCGTTCTATATATTGAGAGTTATATAGTTCGATCGAAAAATAGTGGGACTAACTAAGATAGAAAATCACATCTAAGTTAGAATTTGAGCATATGCTAAGTTATCTTTTATTTCTTATCCAGATTATAATGTCGTCGTCCAACCCCCTCCATGGCATCGTGGATGCCAACAGGCTGACCGGACCCAACTTATTGGATTGACTGCGTAATTTACGCATAGTCCTCGCCGCCGAAAAAATAGCTTACGTGTTGGACACGGTTCATTCTGAGCCAGCTCCTGATGCCGACGAGGGTGATTTAATGACTTATGCCAAATAGTCAGAAGACTCTTCCCTTGCCCAATGTTACATGCTGGCATCTATGGCTCCTGAGCTGCAGTGGTAATTTGAAAAGAGTGATTGTAGAAGCATACTTCTTAACCTACGCCAGCTCTTCGGGGAGCAAGGCAGGATTGAGAGGTATGATATCTCCAAGAAACTTTTCAGGACACGGATGTCAGAGGGTGCTTCAGTATAGGCTCATGTACTGAAAATGATGGAGTGGATTGAGAGACTCAATGCACTGGGGTTCAAGTTGGATCTTGAACTGTGCATTGATCTTATTCTCCAGTCATTGCCCGATTCTTTTTCTCCTTTCATCATAAACTTCAACATGAATAGGATTGAAGCAACTCTCCCGGAGCTGCTCAACATGTTGAAAAGTGCTGAAGGGACCATGCAGAAGATAAACCATCTTCTATAATAATTGTTGGCCAGGCCAATAAGAAAAGGAAGGCCACCCAGATATCTACCAAAGGTGACAAAGGGAAGGGAAAGAAGAATGCCAATGGTAAGGAAATCGTCAAAGTTGACAAAGGAAAGGACAAAAAGAATGAAAATGAAGAAAAGTGTTTTCGATGCGGGGAAATAGGGCATTGGAAAATTAATTGCAAGGTAATTCTAAATGAAGGTATTTTTGTCATAGATCTTAATTTGTCATATATGGAATCCACATCATGGGTATTAGATACTGGATGTGCATCTCATATCTGCAACTCTGTGCAGGTGCTGGCAAATAGAAGGCGGCTGGACAAAAAGGAGATTGAGCTGAGGATGGGCCATGGAGCTTTAGTTGCTGCCAAAGTTATCGGGACTGCACGTCTCAGTTTACCTTCAGAGGTCATTCTGGAGCTGAATGACTGTTATTATGTTCCTAATGTTATTAAGAACATCATTTCAATCTCTAGCTTGTATAGCGTTGGATATACATTGACTTTTAAAAGTAATGGGTGCTCTATAATGAATAATGGTTTGGTGATAGCCAATGGTTCATTGGTCAATGGTCTTTATATGTTAGATACATGTTCTAATGTTATGCAGGTTTCCAATGTAAATGAAGTGAATTCTTCATATCTCTGGCATTACAAGCTTGGTCATGTAGGTGAAAAGAGAGTCTCTTACCTACACTCAAATGAGTATTTGAATTCATTCGAATACAAGCCATTTGATACTTGTGAGTCGTGTCTCATGGGGAAGATGACCAAGGCTCCCTTTAGTGGTCATGGTGAGAGGGCTGCTGACCTTCTCGAGTTCATACACTCGGATGTGTGTGGACCCATGTCCATAGAAGTAAAAGGGGGTCACCTCTATTTCATTTCTTTTATTGATGACTTCTCGAGATATGACTATGTGTATTTAATGAGACATAAATCGCAAGCCTTTGAGAAGTTTAAGTAATACAAGAATGAAGTAGAGAAACAGATTGGCAAGAGTATTAAGGCTCTTCGATCAGATCGAGGAGGAGAATACCTTAGCCATGAATTCACTTCTTATCTTAAGGACAATAGATTTATTTCTCAGTGGACTCCACCATATACATCACAACACAATGGCGTATCCGAGAGGAGAAACAGGACCTTGTTAGACATGGTCCGATCCATGATGTCCATGTCAGGACTACCCTTGTCTCTTTGGGGATATGCCTTAGAGACTGTAGCCTATTTACTGAATAGGATCTCAAGTAAATCTATTCCTTCTATACTATGTGAGATATGGAAGGGCAGGAAACCAAATTTTAATCACATTAAAATTTGGGGGTGTCCTGCCCATGTAAAGAAGAACGATTGTGATAAACTTGAGTCAAGAACCGATAAGTGTAGGTCTGTGAGATATCCAAAGGAGACTTTTGGATATTATTTCTATCACCCTTCTGAGCAAAGGGTCTTAGTGGCTAAGAGAGTTGTATTTCTAGAAAGAGAATATCTACTCCAGAAAAATAGTGGGAGCCAGATAGAATTGGACGAGGTCCAAGAACCACAACCTAAAGACTAATTAGATGAGACCGTATCGGTTGATCCTATTCAGAGTGGTGGACCGGGTCCACTACCGGGCCCACTACTCGGAGCTGACGTCGCACCGCCCCGACTGCACCGAGCTTATGGCTCGGAGACTCGTTTGAAAACTCGGCGTCCTGAGTACGTATCTGTACGTATGTGTGTATGTATTGTGTATATTTTTACTATGGTGGTATTTGTATCTTAACCACCAAGTATTTTATTTTTATTGAGTCAAAATATTATTTTAAACCCACAAAGTCAAAAGTGGGTGGGTGGGTTTTGTCTTGTTAGGCTAGGGTATAAACCCAATTAGTGAAAGTGTAAGGTTTGAAAGTCATAGTTATCCCTATATAAGGGAGGGCTAATGTAATGGTTTAGACATGAATGAAGCTTAAGAATTTGCAATCACGTAAGGGCATCCCCCTTGTGTTTCCTTCCCTTCCCTCTTTCTCATTTTGTGAGTTTGAGTGTCGCCGAGTGTAAGACCGTCCGGCGTGAGGCCGAGCTGCGCGAGGTAGCAAGTTATCTATCTTGTTCGTGTCCCAGAGTTACCGTCGATCCATTTCCATGTCGCCGCCGCATCAGATTTGGTATCAGAGCCCAACACGGCACCTCCGTCGACTTCGATGACCCCGGCATCGTCTCTCTTTCTCTCTCTAGGTTGCTAGAGTGAAAAAAAAGAAGAGTAGCAGAAAAGATATTAGTTGAGAGAAGCATAAGAAAAAAAAAGGTGAAAAAAAATGTTCCCTCCTGCGTTCCTTTTTTTCTCTGTTTCTCTCTCTCTCCA
Source organism: Amorphophallus konjac (assembly GCA_022559845.1). Lineage (NCBI taxonomy): Eukaryota > Viridiplantae > Streptophyta > Magnoliopsida > Alismatales > Araceae > Amorphophallus > Amorphophallus konjac. The sequence continues at coordinate 342,662,168 of CM040123.1, read as the reverse complement.
TTCCTCTCTCTGTCTCTCTCTCCCTCCCGTTCTCGCCTTCTCTCTCTCTCGCTCTTTCTCTCTCTCCCTCGGCACCCCGCCCGCCTCGACGCCCATGCCCCTCGGCACCCCGCCTGCCTCGGCGTGCCCAACCGCCTCGGTGCCCTCGCCCCTCGGTGCCCCCACCCGCGGCAAACCCCGCCTGCGCCAGCGAAGCGCTCGCCCGTCCGCACCTGCCGCGTGGCCGCCTGCGCCTGCGCCCCAAGGAAACCGCGCCCGACAGTCCACCTTGGCACCCGTGACCGCACGCACCTCGGCCTCCTCAGCTGCGTTCACGCCCCGCCGTGTGGCACTCGCCGTTCAAAGCGCGTCGTCGTCCTAGCCCGTCTCGCTGTTCGCATCCGCGCCCGCGTGTCACGCGCTCCGCCTCGCCAACCGAGGCCGCCCGCGCCCACGTCAACGCCCGCCGCTTGACCGCCAGTAGCGCCTAGGCCCGCGCCCGGGCCCGCAGCCGACCGCGCCGGAGCGCGTGTCGCACCGCGTGGCCGCCCGGTGACTTTGTTGACCCGCCACCCGGGAAAAGTGCAGACAGGTTAAAAATAAAAAAAATAAAAAAAGGGATCCTCTCCGTGGAGTTTGAAAGAGTTTCAAAAAGGAAGAGGAGTTTGAAAAAGTCATAAAAAGAAGGTTGAAAGTTGAAGAAAAAAAAGGAGTGTTAATATATATAATATATATTTTTTGATATTTATAATCTTATATATCTATATACATTTACATATATTGATTAATTAGGCATTACGGCATCAAAAGTCCACAAACGGCGAACTAAGCAACACCCGGATCACCTCGTCATCCACAGACGGTCCGCGAGACCCGGAGTTAGAGTGTCCATAAGTCTCCTGTGCGGGGAAAGTTGAAATTATTTGTTCCCCTGCGCGGAAAATTTTAAGCGGTTTGTAATAATTAAATCCTCCCAACGTGGAGTGAATTTTTTATAACCGTGAAGCTTCGTCGACGCCGTGCGGGCATGCACGTCCCCGCTCGCCTCGTCTCCGGTCGGAGTTAGACTTTTCAGTCTAGCTAGATACGTGCTCCCCTCACTTGCTCATTTAGTATCTTTCCAATTGCCGCGCGAAGTGAGAGAGAGCCCGAACCATGCAACATGTCTTCTGAGTGCATCACTGTAGACGAAAAGTGAGAGCTTGCTTGTGCCCATCCTTAAAGCCCTAAACTGTCACATTAAGGCACCCTAATTGTCAGGAGGTAGTTCTACAACTACTTCGCCTACGGGCGAGCAACTCTCCCTGACCGGTCCCTTCAAGTTGACCCTTTGCCTATTAGCCAACAAAATTCGGGTCTATAGCTTGCTAATTATCGGTCCCAGGACTACATCATTTAGGTCCGAGGTCGTGCATGTCACGTTGGTCTAGGAATTCATCCGGCCATCTAAAGCGCCCCTCAACGCTACCCATGGATCAAAAGAGCGTGACTGCTATGCTAGTCCAGCTCGAGCACAATCTCGTGGCTCACTTTGAAGAATCCATAGGCCAACTACAAGCGGAACTATATGAGAGGATCCGAGCCTTAGAGGATCGACTAAAGGGAGAGGAAGGACGAGTGAATGGCCATGGCAATCCCGTAGCCAATCCTAGGGAGGAAAGAGAGCAAGTCCGCCCGAATCAGGCTCCCCAAGGTAGAGCGCAAGAGGCCCGTACGCCTCGAGAGAGAGACCACGATGATGAGGATATCATCCTACGGAACGTCAAGATTGACGCTCCGAGTTTTGATGTGTCCCTTAACCCCGCTACATATCTTGATTGGGAAACCGGGATGGACCAATATTTTGAATGGCATCGCCGCATGACCCCTGTTACAAGGGTGAGGTTTGCCAAAATGAAACTCCTAGGTCAAGCCAAAACCTACTGGTGTAACGTTGAGAATCTCCTAGCAAGGAGACGAGAGGAACCCATAAGCACGTGGGATGAAATGAAGGAGAAACTGAGGGAGAAGTATCTGCCACCTTCCTACTATCAGTGTCTTTTAGACCAATGGCAGAAACTCACCCAAGATGGAAAGTCTGTGGACGAGTACATCACTAAATTTGATGACTTCTTCCTTCGGAGTCGAGTCATGGAGGATGCCTCTGTCACCCTCTCACGGTTTAGGGCTGGCCTACACGAGAGCATACATCGGGAGTTGTTCCTACGGGAAGTTAACACTCTCGAGCATGCCTATCAGGTTGCTCGAGATGTCGAGCGATTTCAAAGGGTGGTCCCACCTCGGGTCTCCACCTATCGCCAACCCGAGTCCCGAAACCCCATGGTCCGCTATTCTGAGAGGCCTGGCCCCTCCACCTCCTATGTCCCTACCGCTACCCCTCTTCGGGCCGTTGCCCCTACCGTTCCTTTCACGAGGAACCCCTTACCTGCACATGCTACCGTGCCTAGGTTTGAGTACACTCCGCCAATTGATAGGAAGGATGACAAAGGAAAGGGTCCCGTCCCGAGCACTTCCCAACCAACCCCTGTCTCGGGAGTCCGTTGCTTTAGGTGTCATAACCTAGGGCATATTGCCACCAATTGCCCCACCCGAGCCTTGGTCATCACCGACCCCCAGCCGTGGAGCTTCCACCTCAGGAAGAAGAACCCCTTGAGAGATATGAGCCTGACCCTGATCTCAGTGCCCAGTTTGAGGAATTAGATGCGGGATTTGATAGCACGCATGTCGAGTACATGCAAGTGGGAGATATTGCTAAGAGTTCTGACCATGGATGGTTGGGTGTAGTTCGCTGCATCCTAGCACACCCACAAGAGGACGATTGTCGTCGAACCTCCATCTTCCAAACCTACATTATGGTCAACTCTCAACCCTGCAAGGTGATCTTTGACAACGGGAGCTGTATCAATACAGTCTCTTCAGACTTTGTCTCCCGTCTAGGTCTACCTACACATCATCATCTTAAGCCATACAACGTGGCTTGGGTCGATGACACTTCAATCCCAGTCACCACTACATGTGTCATTCCCATCCAGTTCCAGTCCTACCAAGGACAAATCCTATGCGATGTAGTGCCTATGAAGGTCGGGAGTATCATCCTAGGACGGCCATAGATCTACGATGTAGACCTTACTACATTCGGTCCGTCTAATCAGTGTTCCTTCTCCCACAATAGGAAGAGGATTCAGTTATTCCCGACTCCCCCAAAAGTGGCCACGGGAAAGAGTCCTACCCCCACACCCACTGCATCCCCCAAAATTCAGGAGAATGCCCCAACCCCCACCAAAGGGAAACTTTTCATTCCCTCCTCTCCCACACATGTCATATCCATCCCTAAGGCCCCTAAGGTTGACCATGACCCGATTAGGCGCCTTAACTTCATAGGTGTTCGTGAGATGACTAGAGAGGTTGCCGAGGGTGCCCCTGTTTGGGTTGTTATCATCACCATTACTCCTGAGGAGTCCCAAGTCTCCATCACACCTGAAGTCCAGGCAATCCTGTAGGACTTCCAAGATATCTTCCCAGAAGACTTGCCTTCAACACTCCCTCCCATGCGTGATGTTCAACACGCCATTGATCTTGTCCCTGGGTCCACCCTACCCAACCTTCCCCACTACATATTAAACCCTAGGGAGCACGCTGAGCTCCAATGAATTGTTGAGGACCTTATTCAAAAAGGCTTCCTTAGGGTGAGCAAGAGCCCATGTGCTGTTCATGCCTTACTCACACCAAAGAAAGATGGCACCTGGCGGATGTGTGTTGACACTCGCGCCATCAACAAAATCACTGTCAAGTACAGATTTCTCATTCCCCGTCTTGATGACATGCTTGACATGATGAGTGGAGCCACCATCTTCTCCAAGATTGATTTGAAAAGTGACTACCACCAGGTCAGGATTCGACCAGGGGATGAGTGGAAAATAGCCTTCAAAATAAAAGAAGGTCTGTACGAGTGGCTCGTCATGCCGTTTGGGCTATCCAATGCCCCTAGCACTTTCATGAGACTTATGACGGAAGTCCTTCGGCCACTCATTGGTCGCTTTGTTATCGTCTACTTCGACGACATTCTTTATATAGTCACAACCCTTAGGACCACATCCACCATTTGAGGGAAGTTTGCGATACTTTGAGGAGAGAAACTCTGTTTGCCAACCTAAAGAAGTGTGAATTCATGACAGACTGGGTCACTTTCCTAGGATTTGTGGTGTCTAGTCAAGGAGTGTCTGTGGACCAATCCAAGGTCCAAGCTTTAGTTGACTGGCCAGAGCCCCAGAATGTACATGACGTTCACAGCTTTCATGGGCTAGCCACTTTCTATAGACGCTTCATTAAAGGTTTTAGCACCATTATGGCACCCATTACAGATTGCATCTGTAAGGGAAATTTTGAGTGGACTAAAGCCGCATCTCAGGCTTTTATTGCCATAAAGGAGCTTATGACTAAAGCCCCTGTCCTGTGCCTGCCAGACTTTTCTAAAATTTTTGAGGTTTCCTGTGATGTATCTGGCGTAGGAATAGGTGGAGTGCTTAGCCAGGAGAGTCACCGTGTGGCTTATTTCAATGAGAAGCTTTCTGATGCAAAGCTTCGTTACTCCACCTACGATAAGGAGTTCTAGGTCGTGGTCCAAGCTCTCAAGCATTGGAAACACTATCTCTTACCACAAGAGTTTGTCTTATATTCGAACCATGAGGCTTTGAAATTCCTTAGCTCTAAGAAGGGCTTGAACCCTAGGCATGGTCGGTGGGTAGAATTCCTCTAGTCCTTCACCTTTGTTCTCAAACATAAGGCTGAAAGTGAGAACAAGGTGGCTGACGCTGTAATATCCCGGACCTTTTGGATCCTTCTTCATGGGTCCCGGATCTAGTTTTCGGAGCGTCCGGCTCCGTTGTGTCCGAAATTTCGTTTCGGACATCTTTCGTGTTCGGATCGGCGCGATCCGGAGTCGTTTCGGAGGCCCGGAGGCGTTCCGCGGCTTTTTCCGCGTGTGTTTTCCGATTCCCGGTGTGTGTTTCGGCTTTTCTCTTCGGACGCTCGTTGCGGGTGAACCGGGCTGTTCACGCGGACACGAGTAGTACCGTTGTGATCGGTGCGTTCCGAGGATCGCGGGGGTGTGATTTCCTAATTTTTGGAATTTTACGGATTTTCCGGGTTTTTCTATAAAACCCTTTTTCTTTTCTCTCTCCCCCACCATCTTCTTCTTCCTCTCTTCTTCTTCCTCCTTCCTCCTCCACCGTGTCTCCCTCCCTCTCCCTCTCTTCCTCCCGGTTGGCCACGGCGAGCTCCCCTCCGGCTGCAGACGGCGGCGGGGCGACGGCGCGGTGACGTGGGCGGCGGCGAGGCGGTCGTGGGGGCGTGCGGCGAGCGTGGGAAGCTTAAGGAAGAACGAGGGTTTTCAAGCGTTCTTCGCGATTCGTGGACGATCCGGCGGAGCATTCGCTCCATTGAGGTAGGGTGACGTTCCCTAGCTCCTTGCCGTTCTTTTCCGTGGTTTGTAGGCCGCGGGGAGGCCGAGAGAGGCATGTTTGGGCGTTTTTGGGGTTTTTCCATGTTTTGGGGTGAGCCGCCCGATCTATGGTTTTAGCCCATGATTCTATGTTTTGGTGGCTTAGATGCATGCTAGGGGTCCCCAGGGGTCTTCCCCCTTGTTTTCCCCCTCTCCGGTGGAGGTACGGGGGCGTGGTTGGTGTTTTTGGGGTTTTCCCGCCGTAGCGTGCTCTGGGGCAAGCGACGGTCGCTCCAGTGACCGTCACATGCTTGTAACGCCCCTAGAGGGGTGCGTTACTTCCCTGGGTGTTGGCCTTTAGGGTCGAGGGCTGTAGCGGTCCTGCGACTGGCCGCCGTTTGCTAGTGACGCCCCTGGGCTGGGCCGTCACATGCTTTCGACCGTTGGGTTTTGACCGTTGGGGGTCAGGCCATGTAACGCACCGAGATGGGCGCGTTACATGCGTGTAACGCACTGGGGCAGGAGCGTTACTTCCTGTTGTCCCCCATGTGGATGGGCCAAGCGACGCATTGGGCCCAGCGCGTTACTTACAAGCGACGCGCTGGGGCAGGCGCGTCACTTCCCTTTCCATCCCGAGCGTGAGGGCCATGCGACGCGCTGGTCTAGGCGCGTCACATGCGAGTAACGCACTGAGCCCGACGCGTTGCTTGCAAGCGACGCGCCAGGGTAAGCGCGTTACTTTCCCTGTGGTTTTCGTGGGTGTGGGGTGCCATGTGACGCCCTGGCCTAGGTGCGCCGCTTCCAAGCGACGCACTAGGGTGGGCGCGTCGCTTCCCCCTACCCCCTGGCCGTGTGACGGTTCGCCTTAGACCGCTATTTCCAAGTGACGGCCCTAGAGTGGACCGCCATTTGGCAGTGACGGTCTGAGGGTAGACCGCCACTTCCTGTGTTGCCCCATGAGGGTGGCAACCTCGCTTTTCTCCGACCGTGGTCTCCGTGCGACGGGACTGGTGCGTGGGGTGATTCCCACACGTTGTCGGGCTTGAGCGTTGTTTTCCGTAACTTGAGAGTCTACTCCTTCAGTGACCCTCCACTAGTCGTAGCCTACTAGTACGCGTGTGCTAGTCGCACCAGGGAGTGGTGTACGGGCTGACCTTTAGAGACGGTTTGTGGACCGGTTACCGTTGGGCCCCACGTCTTGCAGCCAGAGTCCGGCTGAGGGGAAAACCGGTCAGAGGGCCAGACCAGGGACGCGCGGTCTGTGTGTGCACACGTGGTTGGGGGCGGTTGGACCCACGTCGACGGGCGTGACCCCAGCTAGTCACTTGTTGTGGTTACTTGTACGGTGTTTGCGCCTCGGGTAGGACCTACCATGTCAGGCGGTTCACCTGCGGTGCGGTGTAAGACGTCAGGGGACGCTACCGGCTGTGCTTCTAGTGGGTGGTACTCCTGTCGAGTACGGAGTGTCAGACTGTCAGTCGTGTGTTTCCGACCTTCGGGTTTTGACGGTTCGACCGTTGAGTTTCGGTCTTCTCGTACCGTGGCACGTGTGTCGGTTTGCGTGCCGTAGGGTCTAGTTCTGTAGAGTACAGGGCTTTCCTTTCCGAGGTACTTTCTACCGCTAGAGTAGTGGTTTCTCGTTTTTCGTGGTAGGGTTCGAGTGATCCCTACTGAGTCTTGTTCCGAGACTCATTCCCTGCGTGTTTTCACCGTGTTTCAGGTGAGGCGCCACCTTCGGGGAGCGTGTCAGGAGCGCAGCGGAAGCGTGGTGCGGGTGCCCAGAGGTAGTGCCAGAGGTCAGAGCCGGGGGATGCCCCGTGTAGCTGTACTTTTCTTTCTTGTCACTGTACTAGTCGCGGACTACTGTCGCCGTTGTTGTTATTTTATTGTGGACCATGTAAAATGTTAATTCATTTCCTGCTTAATATCATAACTGTTTAATTTCTGCAATTATTTGTGATACTTGTGTAGTTTCCACACCATCCTTTTAACCCTTCCGAGTCTTCGGACTCGTGGGTGGCGGTACGAGTCTCGGGTTATCGGGCCTTCCCGGTAATCGGATTCTCGGGTCGTTACAGCTGGTATCAGAGCCAGGTTGTGGAATTACATGAGAATCATAGGTAATTGTATTGGTCCACTAGTCCACAACGATGATGTACATGTGACGCTGGCATGGGGCACCGCGTGTTTTATTCTGACATTGCCGTTTCCGTGTTTTTCTGTCTTGTGCTTCAGGAGCGAGTATGGCGCCGAGGAGAAGTTCTCGCTCTCAGCAGGGGCAGTCGGCTGGAGGTCAGGAGATCCAGCAGGGGGTCCAGAGGGACCAGGAGGAGCATAGCAGAGTTCCGGGAGCTACCGAGGCCGCGGATGCTGCGAGGGCTCCGGGGGCCGAGGGTTTTCTCCGTGGCATGTACCATCTCATGGCTCAGCAGTTCGGCGGAGAGGCCGGTGAGGGCTCGTCAGTCAGGGGTGGGCCAGGCCGAGCAGTGAGGGATTTCATGCAGTTCCATCCACCTTACTTTAGCGGCCAGGCAGACCCGATGCGGCTCGTGATTGGCTTGATGAGATGGAGCGGGTGTTCAGTTCTGCAAAGAGCGCTGTCGAGGACAGAGTGGTGTTGGCCTACAACCAGTTGCAGGGTACGGCTCGGAGGTGGTGGTCTTCCGAGTGGAAGACGTCCTTTCAGCTTCGTCCGCTTGAGCAGATCGAGTGGGATGACTTTGTCAGTGCTTTCGAGCGTACGTACTGTCCAGATGTTGTTGCTACGCAGCGGATGCGGGAGTTTCTGGAGCTGGTGCAGGGTGACATGTCCGTGTTGCAGTACAGGGCCCGATTTGTCGAGCTGGGTCGGTACGCACCTCATATCATGGAGCATGAGAGGGTGAGGACGACGCAGTTTGTGCAGGGCTTGAGGCTGGAGCTGAGGCACCATCTGATCGCGAATGGGGCCACTGATCTCGAGACGGCGTCTCGTGTTGCGATTTCCTTGGAGATGGATATGCAGAGGACTCGAGGACCGATCAGCCAGGGGCAGTCTGTGTCAGGTCGCAGCCAGCAGTCGACTACTCAGCAGCAGGGTTTCTTTCAGTCTGCGTCGGGTGGTTCAGGAGTACCGGCATCGGCAGCTTCGGTGACAGGATCTGCGTCCTTTGGCACGAAGGTCAAAAAGTTCTTCAAGAAGGGGTTCGGCAAGAAGAAGTCCAGGGATCAGGGGCAGGCTTCATCGGGCAGTGTACAGCAGCCGTTTCCTTTGCAGCGTCAGGGATCGGTGGGTGGATCGCGAGGACCTTGTCCACGGTGTAGTGGGACCCACCCAGGCAGGCAGTGCACGGCGCCGATCATCTGTTTTCGGTGTGACCAGCCAGGGCATATGGCGCGCGACTGTCCTCAGAGGCCGCCGCAGCAGCAGGTTTCCCAGCAGCAGCAGCAGCAGGGACAGTATCCGCCGCTACCCAGGTCAGCTAGTGTGGGAGGCAGGCAGAGAGCTCGTGGCCAGATCACGCACTTGACCAGGGCAGAGGCAATAGCGTCGCAGCTCGTGGAAGGTACCGTTCAGATTTTGGGTTGTGCGGCTCGGGTTTTATTTGATTCTGGCGCGTCTCATTCGTTCATTTCGGAGGATTTCGCGTCGAGCGTCGAGGAGCCGGTGACCCAGTTGTCCTGTGATTTGGCTGTGGAGTTGCCTTCGGGTGACTTTATGGTCACTCCGTATTGCTTCGACCAGGTTCCGGTGTGGATCGATGGGCGGAGTATGCCAGGCAGGTTGTATGCGTTGCAGCTTCGGGATTACGACGTGATTCTAGGCATGGATTGGCTCGAGACTCATGGAGCGGTGGTGGATTGTGGGATGAAGAGGGTCTACTTCCAACATCCGAGCAAGAGGACCTTCTATTTCCAAGGTATCCGTTCCGCCTCTTCTCGATTTCTTATCTCTGCTATTCGAGCCCGTCGATTGCTTGATTCAGGTTGTCAGGGTTTTCTCGCGTCTGTGGTTGTGTCTGACCGGATGGAGCCGAATGTCGAGGACATTGCGGTGGTGTGCGAGTTTCCCGATGTTTTTCCTGAGGAGTTGCCTGGATTACCTCCCCAGCGGGAGATCGATTTCGTGATCGAGGTTGTACCTGGTACGGGACCTTTGGCGAAGGCTCCCTACCGTATGGCCCCCGCGGAGTTGAGGGAGTTGAGGGCGCAGTTGCAGGAGCTGTTGGCCAAGGGGTATATTCGTCCGAGCTTTTCCCCTTGGGGTGCGCCCGTGTTGTTTGTGAAGAAGAAGGACGGTAGTCTGCGGTTGTGCATTGACTATCGGCAGCTGAATGACGTGACCATTAAGAACAAGTATCCGTTGCCGCGGATTGATGATTTGTTCGACCAACTTCAGTCTGCGCGAGTGTTCTCGCGGATTGATTTGCGGTCCGGTTACTATCAGCTGAGAATTCGCGAGTCCGATGTGGAGAAGACTGCGTTCAGTACGAGGTACGGGCATTATGAGTTTCTGGTGATGCCGTTTGGGCTCACCAATGCCCCAGCAGCCTTCATGGACTTGATGCAGAGGGTGTTCCACCCGTATTTGGACCAGTTCGTGGTCATTTTCGTGGATGACATCCTTGTTTATTCGCGGTCTGCTGAGGAGCATGCGTACCATTTGGGTGTGGTGCTGCAGACGTTGCGAGATCACCAGTTGTTTGCGAAGCTCAGCAAGTGCGAATTTTGGCTCAGTGAGGTGCACTTTCTGGGGCACGTGATTTCTGGTGATGGCATTTCCGTGGATCCCGCCAAGGTCGAGGCTGTGATGCAATGGCCGAGGCCGAGGTCGGTGACGGAGATCCGGAGTTTCTTGGGGCTTGCGGGTTATTATCGCCGGTTTATCCAGGATTTTTCCCGCATTGCGACCCCGATGACGAGGCTCACGCGGAAGGATGTGCCTTTCGTCTGGTCCGAGGAATGTGAGCAGAGCTTTAGGGAACTGAAGAGATTGCTCACCTCGGCTCCGGTGTTGGTTTTGCCTTCTGGATCGGGAGGTTTTGTGGTGTGTACAGATGCTTCCGGCGTCGGATTGGGTGCTGTTCTGATGCAGCATGGTAGAGTGGTGGCTTATGCATCTCGGCAGCTAAAGCCCCATGAGGAGAACTACCCTACCCATGACCTTGAGTTGGCGGCAGTGATCTTCGCGCTGAAGATCTGGAGGCATTATCTGTACGGTGAGAAGTTCGAGGTGTTCACTGACCATCAGAGTTTGAGGTATGTGTTCTCGCAGAGAGATCTGAACCTCAGACAGAGGCGTTGGATGGAGTTCGTGAAGGACTATGACTTCACCCTGTCTTATCAGCCGGGCAGGATGAATGTCGTCGCCGATGCCTTGAGTAGGAAGGTTGCGGTCAGTACCTTGATGCTGAGGAAGTGGAGGCTCTGGGAACAGGTGCCCGAAGTATCTTTCAGGCTCAAGATTCCCCAGGAGCCAGGGTTGGCAGTGCTTGCGAGTCTGACTGTCACTCCTGCTATTCGTCGTCAGGTGACAGAGGCTCAGCATGCGGACCCTGAGTTGCCCCGGATTCTTGCGATGGCTGATGTGGAGCTCAGCGAGGACGGTGCTGCGAGGTTTCGTGGCAGGCTGTACGTCCCAGGGGAGGAGCAGGTTCGTCGTGCGGTGTTACGCGAGGCTCATGGGAGCAGGTACACTGTGCACCCGGGTGCGACGAAGATGTATCGGAACTTGCGGAGGCAGTTCTGGTGGCCTGGCATGAAGAGAGATGTTGCCGAATTTGTGGCCAGGTGCCTGATCTGTCAGCAAGTGAAGGCGGAGCATCAGCGACCAGGCGGTACTCTCCAGCCCTTGGATGTTCCTGCTTGGAAGTGGGACCATGTGACCACGGATTTTGTGGTGGGGTTGCCCAGAACCCCGACTGGGCAGGACAGTATTTGGTTGCTGGTGGATCGGCTGACGAAGGTGACGCGGTTGCTACCGGTCAAAGTCAGCTGGAGCGTGCCTAAGTTGGCTCGTCTTTATGTGGAGCGGATCGTGCCGTTGCATGGGGTTCCCATTTCGATCGTGTCGGATCGGGATCCGCGCTTCACTTCTGGATTCTGGAGGAGTTTCCAGCGAGCTCTTGGCACGGAGTTGGCATTTAGCTCGGCGTATCATCCACAGTCAGATGGTCAGTCTGAGAGGACCATTCAGACTTTGGAGGACATGCTGAGATCCTGCTGCCTGGAGTGGCAGGGGAGTTGGATTCATCACCTACCGTTAGTGGAGTTTGCCTATAACAACAGCTTTCATTCGAGCATCGGCATGGCTCCTTATGAGGCATTGTATGGGCGTCCTTGTCGGACTCCACTTGATTGGTTTGAGGTGGGTGAGCGTGTTTTGACGGGACCGGAATTGGTGCAGCAATGTGTGGATGTTGTGCACCTGGTTCGTCAGAACATGTTGGCGGCCCAGAGTCGGCAGAAGAGCTATGCTGACCGTAGGCGGCAGCCCCTCGAGTTCGCCGTGGGCGATCATGTGTTCTTGAGAGTTTCTCCGATGAAGGGGGTGATGCGATTTGGACGGCGTGGGAAGCTGAGTCCCCGCTATATTGGTCCTTTCGCGATTGTGGAGCGCATCGGTGAGGTTGCTTACCGGTTGCAGTTACCCTCTGAGTTGGCGTCGGTGCATGACGTGTTCCACGTCTCTATGTTGCGGAAGTATATGCCCGATGACTCTCATGTGCTCGAGTTTTCCGTTTGGCCTGAGGTGACTCCAGATCTTTCTCTCCCAGAGTTTCCGATCCGCGTGGAGGATAGGCGAGAGCAGCGCCTGCGGAACAAGGTCATTCCCTTGGTAAAGGTCGTGTGGCAACGACACTCTGGTGGTGAGGCTTCGTGGGAACGTGAGGACGAGATGCGTCAGCAGTTCCCATACCTGTTTGAGTGAGTCTTCCTCTTCTTTCCCCTTGGGTTGTTCTCAATTTCGAGGACGAAATTCCTTAAGGGGGGAGGGCTGTAATATCCCGGACCTTTCGGATCCTTCTTCATGGGTCCCGGATCTAGTTTTCGGAGCGTCCGGCTCCGTTGTGTCCGAAATTTCGTTTCGGACATCTTTCGTGTTCGGATCGGCGCGATCCGGAGTCGTTTCGGAGGCCCGGAGGCGTTCCGCGGCTTTTTCCGCGTGTGTTTTCCGATTCCCGGTGTGTGTTTCGGCTTTTCTCTTCGGACGCTCGTTGCGGGTGAACCGGGCTGTTCACGCGGACACGAGTAGTACCGTTGTGATCGGTGCGTTCCGAGGATCGCGGGGGTGTGATTTCCTAATTTTTGGAATTTTACGGATTTTCCGGGTTTTTCTATAAAACCCTTTTTCTTTTCTCTCTCCCCCACCATCTTCTTCTTCCTCTCTTCTTCTTCCTCCTTCCTCCTCCACCGTGTCTCCCTCCCTCTCCCTCTCTTCCTCCCGGTTGGCCACGGCGAGCTCCCCTCCGGCTGCAGACGGCGGCGGGGCGACGGCGCGGTGACGTGGGCGGCGGCGAGGCGGTCGTGGGGGCGTGCGGCGAGCGTGGGAAGCTTAAGGAAGAACGAGGGTTTTCAAGCGTTCTTCGCGATTCGTGGACGATCCGGCGGAGCATTCGCTCCATTGAGGTAGGGTGACGTTCCCTAGCTCCTTGCCGTTCTTTTCCGTGGTTTGTAGGCCGCGGGGAGGCCGAGAGAGGCATGTTTGGGCGTTTTTGGGGTTTTTCCATGTTTTGGGGTGAGCCGCCCGATCTATGGTTTTAGCCCATGATTCTATGTTTTGGTGGTTTAGATGCATGCTAGGGGTCCCCAGGGGTCTTCCCCCTTGTTTTCCCCCTCTCCGGTGGAGGTACGGGGGCGTGGTTGGTGTTTTTGGGGTTTTCCCGCCGTAGCGTGCTCTGGGGCAAGCGACGGTCGCTCCAGTGACCGTCACATGCTTGTAACGCCCCTAGAGGGGTGCGTTACTTCCCTGGGTGTTGGCCTTTAGGGTCGAGGGCTGTAGCGGTCCTGCGACTGGCCGCCGTTTGCTAGTGACGCCCCTGGGCTGGGCCGTCACATGCTTTCGACCGTTGGGTTTTGACCGTTGGGGGTCAGGCCATGTAACGCACCGAGATGGGCGCGTTACATGCGTGTAACGCACTGGGGCAGGAGCGTTACTTCCTGTTGTCCCCCATGTGGATGGGCCAAGCGACGCATTGGGCCCAGCGCGTTACTTACAAGCGACGCGCTGGGGCAGGCGCGTCACTTCCCTTTCCATCCCGAGCGTGAGGGCCATGCGACGCGCTGGTCTAGGCGCGTCACATGCGAGTAACGCACTGAGCCCGACGCGTTGCTTGCAAGCGACGCGCCAGGGTAAGCGCGTTACTTTCCCTGTGGTTTTCGTGGGTGTGGGGTGCCATGTGACGCCCTGGCCTAGGTGCGCCGCTTCCAAGCGACGCACTAGGGTGGGCGCGTCGCTTCCCCCTACCCCCTGGCCGTGTGACGGTTCGCCTTAGACCGCTATTTCCAAGTGACGGCCCTAGAGTGGACCGCCATTTGGCAGTGACGGTCTGAGGGTAGACCGCCACTTCCTGTGTTGCCCCATGAGGGTGGCAACCTCGCTTTTCTCCGACCGTGGTCTCCGTGCGACGGGACTGGTGCGTGGGGTGATTCCCACACGTTGTCGGGCTTGAGCGTTGTTTTCCGTAACTTGAGAGTCTACTCCTTCAGTGACCCTCCACTAGTCGTAGCCTACTAGTACGCGTGTGCTAGTCGCACCAGGGAGTGGTGTACGGGCTGACCTTTAGAGACGGTTTGTGGACCGGTTACCGTTGGGCCCCACGTCTTGCAGCCAGAGTCCGGCTGAGGGGAAAACCGGTCAGAGGGCCAGACCAGGGACGCGCGGTCTGTGTGTGCACACGTGGTTGGGGGCGGTTGGACCCACGTCGACGGGCGTGACCCCAGCTAGTCACTTGTTGTGGTTACTTGTACGGTGTTTGCGCCTCGGGTAGGACCTACCATGTCAGGCGGTTCACCTGCGGTGCGGTGTAAGACGTCAGGGGACGCTACCGGCTGTGCTTCTAGTGGGTGGTACTCCTGTCGAGTACGGAGTGTCAGACTGTCAGTCGTGTGTTTCCGACCTTCGGGTTTTGACGGTTCGACCGTTGAGTTTCGGTCTTCTCGTACCGTGGCACGTGTGTCGGTTTGCGTGCCGTAGGGTCTAGTTCTGTAGAGTACAGGGCTTTCCTTTCCGAGGTACTTTTCTACCGCTAGAGTAGTGGTTTCTCGTTTTTCGTGGTAGGGTTCGAGTGATCCCTACTGAGTCTTGTTCCGAGACTCATTCCCTGCGTGTTTTCACCGTGTTTCAGGTGAGGCGCCACCTTCGGGGAGCGTGTCAGGAGCGCAGCGGAAGCGTGGTGCGGGTGCCCAGAGGTAGTGCCAGAGGTCAGAGCCGGGGGATGCCCCGTGTAGCTGTACTTTTCTTTCTTGTCACTGTACTAGTCGCGGACTACTGTCGCCGTTGTTGTTATTTTATTGTGGACCATGTAAAATGTTAATTCATTTCCTGCTTAATATCATAACTGTTTAATTTCTGCAATTATTTGTGATACTTGTGTAGTTTCCACACCATCCTTTTAACCCTTCCGAGTCTTCGGACTCGTGGGTGGCGGTACGAGTCTCGGGTTATCGGGCCTTCCCGGTAATCGGATTCTCGGGTCGTTACAGACGCCTTAAGTCAAAGGGTCTCCCTTCTTTCCACTGTCCGGGTAGAGGTCACTGGATTTTACCGCATGAAGGAACTCTATGGAGAGTGTCCTGATTTTGGCCCTGCCTACTCTGCTCTGTCCACTGGACCCTCGACAGTCTTTTCTGACTATCTACTCCATGATGGTTTTCTATTTCGAGAGCAGCAACTCTGTGTCCCGAGGACTTCTGTTCGAGACTTCCTGATTTGAGAAATGCATGCTGCAGGTCTTGCTGGTCACTTTGGTCGCAACAAGACCATCCATTCTTTAGAGGAGCATTTTTACTAGCCTGATCTGAAGAAAGATGTGGCTAAGATTGTAGCCCAGTGTAGGACGTGCACAATGGCCAAACAAGTCAAACAGAACACTGGTCTCTACACTCCTCTCCCCATTCCTGATAGACCATGGGTTGATGTGAGCATGGATTTTATCCTTTGTTTACCTCGCACTGCTCACAAACATGATTCCATCTTTGTTGTCATTGATAGGTTCTCTAAGATGGCCCACTTCATTGCATGTTCCAAAACTTCTGATGCATTTAGAGTATCCCACTTATTCTTTGATGAAATCGTGCGTCTTCATGGTCTCCCCCAAACCATAGTGTCTAACCGAGATGTCCGGTTCACTAACTATTTTTGAAAGATACTTTGGCACCTAGTTGGCACCAAACTGAAATTTTCCACTGCCTATCACCCCCAAACTGATGGACAAACCGAGGTCGTCAATAGGAGTTTAGGGAATCTGTTGAGGTGTCTTGTAGGGGATCACCCCGGCACTTGGGACCTTCTTTTACCCCGAGCCGAATTTACATACAACAGCTCTGTCAATAGGTCCATAGGTATGAGTCCATTTGAGGTCGTGCATGGCTATAAACCTAGGAAATCCGTGGATCTCATTCCCCTCCCCCTCGAGTCTAGGACATCCAAGTCAGCTGAGGAATTTGCACAGCATGTCAAAAGTCTGCATGAGTCCATTAGCAAGTAAATAAACCTCAGTAATGAGACTTATAAAAAATTGACTGATTCGCATAGGCATCACCATGAATTTCAAGAAGGTGACATGGTTATAGTACGGGTTCGACTGGAACGACTCCCTTCGGGAGCCATTAAGAAGTTGCAAGCCCGTAGTGATGGTCCCTTCCCAATTCTGCAGAAGATTGGCTCCAATACTTATGTTGTGGACTTACCTCCGGAATATGGGATTAGCTCGACTTTTAATGTGACAGACATAGTGGCCTACAAGGAACCCACAGCGATTCCTAGTGACCCTTTCGAGCCTTCTCCTCCCATTGAGAGTGAGCCCACCCCTGTGCGTCCCACCGTCTCAAGAGCACCGCGTGAGCACATTGAGAGGATACTGGATGAGCAGGTGACAACTACACGGAGCCGGGTGTACCAGCGCTATCTTGTCCGCTGGCGGGACCGTCCACCTTCTGATGATTCCTAGATCAGTCAGGAAGATCTCCAGCGCCTCGATCCAGATCTGCTGGAGCACTACCAGAGCAGTGTCCTCCCTTACTCGACGGAGTCAAGTTCTAGTCGCCACGGGAGGGTTGGTGGGGACACCGGGTCCACTACCGGGCCCACTACTCGGAGCCGACGCCGCACCGCCCCGACTGCACCGAGCTTATGGCTCGGAGACATGTTTGAAGACTCGGCGTCCTGAGTACGTATCTGTACGTATGTGTGTATGTATTATGTGTATTTTACTCTGGTGGTATTTGTATTTTAACCACCAAGTATTTTATTTTTATTGAGTCAAAATATTATTTTAAACCCACAAAGTCAAAAGTGGGTGGGTGGGTTTTGTCTTGTTAGGCTAGGGTATAAACCCAATTAGTGAAAGTGTAAGGTTTGAAAGTCATAGTTTTCCCTATATAAGGGAGGGCTAATGTAATGGTTTAGACATGAATGAAGCTTAAGAATTTGCAATCACGTAAGGGCACCCCCTTGTGTTTCCTTCCCTTCCCTCTCATTTTGTGAGTTTGAGTGTCGCCCGGTGTGAGAACGTCCGGCGTGAGACCGAGCTGCGCGAGGTAGCAAGTTATCTGTTTTGTTCATGTCCCAGAGTTACCGTCGATCCATTTTCACGTCGCCGCCGCGTCACGGAGTGAAACACAGATACTACGGAGGTCCGGTAGACTACCAAGAGAACCTGAGAGATATGCCGGACATGTCTCAGAGATGTCCTCTCAGGTATGCATCGATGAGGATGAAGATCCTTAATCCTACCAGGAGGCGATCCGTAGTGCAGACTCCGAGAAATGACAAGAGACAATGGATTCAGAGATCCAATTCATGTACACCAATAAAGTTTGGAACTTGGTTGATATACCCGAAGGGAAAGTCCCTATCGGCTGCAAGTGGATTTTCAAAAAAAAGATCAGTGCAGATGGACACATTGACACATACAAGGCCAGATTAGTGGCGAAAGGGTATCGTCAAAGACAAGGTATTGACTATGATGAGATATTTTCACCTGTGGCCATAGTTAAGTCAATCAGAATCCTCCTTGCCATTACTGCATACCTGGATTATGAGATTTGGCAAATGGATGTGAAGATAGCTTTTCTTAATGAAAATTTGTCAGAAGAGGTGTACATGGTACAGCCTGAAGAATTCACCTCCATGCTTCACATCCTAATAAGGTATGAAAGCTTTAGAGATCCATTTATGGATTAAAGCAAGCATCTCGGAGTTGGAACTTAAGATTTGATGAGGCTGTCAACTCTTTCAACTTCATTCGGAATGAAGATGAACCTTGTGTTTACAAGAAGGTCAGTGGGAGCTCTGTGACATTTTTTATCCTTTATGTTGATGACATCTTACTCATTGGGAATGATGTAGGGATGTTGACATCAACTAACTCTTGGTTGTCCAAGACCTTCTCCATGAAGGATTTGAGAGAAGCATCATATGTCCCAGGCATAAGGATCTATCGAGATAGATCTAAAAGGATGCTAGGATTATCCCAATCCATGTACATAGATATTATCCTCAAAAGGTTTAGGATGAAAAATTTCAAGAGAGGTCTCATTCCTATGAGACATAGAATTTGCCTATCTAAGGGGATGAGCCCTAAAACATCTGAGGAGGTGGCATATATGAATAAGGTACCCTATGCTTCGGCCATAGGGTCAATCATGTATGCAATGCTATGTACACGGCCAGATGTTGTCAATGCTTTGAGCATTGTCAGTAGATATCAGGTAAATCCAAGTGAAAAGTACTGGAAGGTAATAAAGGGCATCCTTAAGTACTTGCGAAGGACTAATGATCTTTTTCTATTTTATGGAGGAGAGGACCTACAGCTTAGAGCTTACACTGACTCTAGTTTTCAGTCAGATCCAGATGACTGCAAATCCATGTCTGGGTTTGTATTCATGCTGAATGGAGGGACAGTCAGTTGGAGAAGCTCCAAGCAAGATACGACTGTAGACTCGAAGACGGAGGTAGAATATATTACTGCGGCTGAAGCTACTAAGGAAGCCGTCTGGATGAAGAAATTCATCTTGGAACTCAGCGTAGTTCCCGAGATATCAACTCCCATCCCATTATTTTGTGATAATAATGGGGCCATTGCCCAAGCGAAGGAACCAAGATCTCACCAAAGGTCGAAACATATTTTAAGGTGCTTCCACCTTATTCGAGAGATTGTTGATCGTGGAGATGTGGCGGTAGAGCGTGTACCGTCAGAAGACAACATAGCAGATCCACTAACTAAGCATTTGACACAGATTGTGTTTGAGCGCCATCGGGATAAGATGGGCCTCAAAGTTGTGGGTAATTGACTGTAGTTCAAGTGGGAGATTGTTAGTATTGGTGTGCTACAGGCTAATTTAGGGTCGGGTAGGCCCGATAAATGTACGATCTTGTTCTTTATTAATGAACTGGTATTTGAGCGTAAATATGTGATTGTATATTATTTTACGACGTCCCTAGGATATGTGGTTGTAAAGTCAACTCGAGATGGGATCTCGATCATGAGACTAACTTTACATGAACACAAACCTTAAAATATTCCTCGTTGGTGGGTAATCACTCGGGGACTTTGATTACCTAGTAAACCAGTACACATGATGTGTACGGGACCAGTCTCATGGTCACTGGTGCGGGGCACCAACACATATGTGTAGGTGTACGTCCTTAGAGGATGTACACTAAACTGATCCGCTATTGGATCTTCAGATTGTTGATTATACCTAATGTCAACTGAAGATCCAATTGTCTCAGTAGCATCGTTGGTCCTTTGACCTGAGACATTGATCGGATCTTACACGAGGATCGGAATGGTTTAATGAGTTGGCTAAGTGACTTTAACCATAAGTCATAAATTGCCAAGTCATTAACCATTTCAAGATACGTGTGAAGATCATCAATGGTCAAGAGGGGATCGCTCACTATCGGGTATAAATCAGACAGTTAATGGGTCATGACACTGACGCTCCATTAAATCCCTGGCCAGGGTCTTGTGAGTTCGTTTAGAACGGACGTCATACAATTTAAGGAGGTCATGGTTGAATGGCACGATCATGGGGGTTTGATAGTTACCGTACCCTCGATCGAACCAGACTCATAGAAGGAGCGAGGGATTATAGCGATGCAGTAATTATAGACTTACAGGTACTAAACAGGATGGTTTGAACCCTGCATCCTCTAGGATCACGCGGATTTACTTGACCCAACGTGATCAAAGGTTCGGAATAAATTAAACTATTATTCAGCTCTAGTAGAAGCGAATAATAAGTTTAATTTACTTCTAATTGAGAATTAGAAGTTAATGGGCCTTAAACTAGAGTGACTATGGGCCTAGAGGATCACACACAATGAGTTCTCGGGTGACGAGGCATTATTGTACAGACGTATATATTAAAAGCCTTAAATTCTTTTGGGAAAAGAATGATGAGAAGGGCTTAATATATATGTACAATAATAAAAGGGATACATATATAATTTTGGTCCTTAGGGGTTCTTTTGAAAAGCACCTAACTATTATATATAGGTATCCTACTTAAACTCTCCTCTCTTGATGCCAAGCACTTCCAAGAGGAGAATAGCTCCCCTTCTCTTCTCTCCTCCTCTCCTAGTGCTCTATCTCTCTCCCTAGTTGCTCTCTCTCTCTCTCCCTCTCAAGATAGGCTTAAGAGAGTAGAACGGGGTTTTGAGCACCCGTGGTTTGTGCGTGGGAGGGAAAGAACGGGAGGACATCGTCACCGCGCGAGGATCCGTGTGGATCAACTCTAGAGGCCGTACATCTGTGCGGCTCGGCGTGCATGGAAATCTACATCGGGCACTGCGGACAGCGTCGTTCTGCGCAAGGTGAAATCTGCAACCCGTAGTTAGGAGTTGAGAGTAGTTATTGCATCGATTAGAGCACGGTTCTAGGATTCCTCCAAGCCCGGGTTCGGTATATAAATTTTTGTTATCCGCTGCGCTGCCCGAACCGGGCTGACCGAATCCTTACACTAACCAGTCTTAATCAATTGTACAGGATCGGGAGGGCTCTCCCCCCCCCCCCACCATCCACCAAATCATCGTCTGGTCTGCCTTCTGGATTTTACCGTCCGTTCGTCCTCGGACAAGAGTCAATCCCCACACAGATGCTTACCTGAGCACTCATCCCCCTCCTTATGGTGGCATTGTCTATGTGCTTAATCTCATATTAATATTTTCATTATCTTTCATTTGAACAACTTTAAATACATAATGATCAGGAATAGTGTCACAGCTATGGTTCACAGCAAATTAAGAGAATCAACATAAATATTCAGATCTTAGATATACTACTAACATGCAAATTTTAACTTCTAGTCATGCGTGATCACTACCACCCTTGCATGCACATTTTAATTTCCGAATACCAAAGTAAATTCAAAACAAGAGAAGTAAAAAAAAATATACGCTTAGTCTGTCTCATGCCTACCTGTATTGAGAGATCTTTAACTATCACAGGTTTCAGTTCTAACCCCACTGCCTCCCAGAACTGCTCCTAGGGGTTTCCCTTCATGCTAGAGATGATCGTCTACTCCTGACATCATAAGACATCACTATCCAATCAGTTTATCTGTGGGTAATAGGATCAACAACCTAAAACTCACCTTCTTGTCCTTCTTCTTTCTCCTGCTCCTACGGTTTCTCCTCTTCTGTTCTTACTAGGGATGTTCTGGGTAGACAAAGGAGCAATAAGAGGGGTAACCAAAGCTTAAATAGACGTTCATCAAAGCTAGATAGTGGAGGATTATTTAATTTACTACCACCTAAGACACTTGTCACATGTCCCAATTGTTGTCCTCAGGCATACACCCTTGTCTTACCTTGCTGACATCTGGCATACACCCTTGTCTTACCTTGCTGACCCTTGCCATCCATTTTTTATCCTCGCCATGATTCTAGTGTATGTCAGATAACACTTGAGTCATTTTCAGGTTTTTAATTCCTAGGCTTAAGTCAACTCTCCTACGTTAGCCACTTGTTAACCCATGTAATATAGCTCCTAACTCTATTGAATGGTAAAATCATAATTTTACTGGCTATCTAATTTTGTTTTCTCATTTTCGGCCTAGTGAATGACATAGTTAGGAAAAGTACTTAACACGAGATTTAAAGATAATTAGATTATATTTCCAACGAGTCTAACCTCGACCCGATCTGACTTTTCTACAAGTAATTAACCTTAATAAGGGTAATTTCATAATTTCACATAAGTCCTTAATCACCTTATGACAACTAAACATTATCTATCTTTTTATTAATCATCTTTCCTATTGTCTTCTTCTTCTTCAATTTAGCATCAACATATTGCATATCTCCCGATTTATCATTAATATATCGCATATCTTCTCAATATATCATCAATATATCACCTTTCTCATATCATTCACCTTCCATTTCGCCTTAGTCACCTACTCCGCCTCACCCTCCTTCGCCTCATCTCCCTTCTCCTCATCTCCTTTCATCTCATCTCCCTTCACCTCATCTCCCTTCACCTCATCTATTCCACTTTATTGTCACTTGTTTCTTTATATACTTCGTTATTTAATATTTATGACCTATTAGATGATAGAATCTCAAAAAGTATTTAACACAAAAGTTGTAGACAATCGAGTTATCTTTCCAATGAATCTAATTTCACCTCTTTTGGATATTCTTACACAACATTATTCTATGAATAATAGATTACTCTCCCGAAGTTACAGATTTCTCTTAATGGATTCAAATTCACTAAATGGGCCAACCTAATGAGTTCTTAACATAGCAATACACTAATAGGTTTCCAAAAATTGGGTTCTACACCCCTTCTCCCCCTTTGTCGCCCCTCCATGCTACTTCGCCCCACCCTCTCACTATCGGCGCCCCCTCCCCCTCTCCCCCCACCTCAAAGCCGGTGGCGTTGCTCCCCCTGCCCATTAGGGTTTTTAGAGAGAGAGAGAGAGGTAACCCAAGGATAGGTTAGTAAACTCATGTTTAACCCAAGTTAAACCAACAGGGGTTACAGTAGAGGTATAATTACAACATTTAAAGCTAAATGGAGGATATTCTTGATAATATGCTCAAATAAGGGGTATATTTGGCATATGTGATATTTATAGTGGTATTTATGTAAAAAATCTTTTTTAAAGTTCTTTTTACCTAAAAAATTATGTTATATATCAACTCAAATTTTGAAATTATTGAAAATGGGTAACTAACTGTTTGACAAAAGTGTCATAATTTTTAAATTTTGTATAGACCTATTTAGTAGAATCACGGTTCACCGTGCCATATCATACCATTGCATATCATAGGTGCTGGACCATACATAAAGAAACCGAGGTTAGTGGGTTAGCAGCATGAGCACAGATCGACTGAAGCAGTGGTGAAGGAAGGAGGGGGAGGTCGTGAAGGAGGAGGCGACAGAGGGAGGAGGGAGAGACCACGACAAAGGGGGGAGAGGGAGATCGGGTTGACGATGGAGGGAGGAGGGGGATGCCTTAGTGGAGGTGATGGCAGAGAGAGGAGGGGGACGCCACGGCGGAGTCGGAGGCTATGGAGAGTGAAGAGTCCAGTCACCGGCGGGGGAGGGGGAGGAACTCAAATTAAGGAATGAACAATACCCTCACTTTTACTAATCATTTGAGCTCTCTGAGGCATAGTAAAATTGAGGAATGAATAGTATAGAGTATTGTTCATTCCTCACTTATCCTATAATCGATAACAAAAAAGATGGCAGAGGTGGAAGTAGTGGTGATGTTATGGTTAACGATCCACCCAACTTGTTGTGATGTTCTGATCACCGGCCAACACATCCACGGGAGCTCTACCACGGCACCCTTCTTTTTCTCTCCCGACAATTGGTGATGACGATCACCACCAAGTGGATGGCATCGCAGGCGCGAGGGTTCCCTTCATCGAAGATGCCCAGCTTTAGGATTTTGAGCATGATAAAGAGGGCAATGTCGGTGGCCAACACTAAGATGTTGTCACTCTGGATGACATTGAGGAAGGAACCGAGCAGCAGTCACGGGCACCTACAGTCCAGAAGATGAGAGGAGTTGGCGACGATGACATCATTAGGGGAGGAGAGAAAATGGGGACCCACATCAGAGGCCCACCGGATCACGAGCATTATGCCGACCTCAATGTTGAACATGGACAAGATGCCTAGTTCCCTGAGCCTACCACTGACATGCTGGCTCTGGACGACCCTTCCCCTGGAGCTTCTACTAATCTGGTGCCTCCCCTTTCTGGTGCCATTAGCGGGCTCCCCTCCATCGCCACCGCCGTCATGGTTCCCTTCACGAGCACGTGGAGAGAAGAAGTCGAGACGAAGAGAGAACGCACGAGGGTGACCCTTTCTTAAAAAAAGAATTTTTGCAAATAAAGTAATGTTAGAAGTGAATTTGAAAAAAAAATACTCCTAAAAATACATTAGCAGGCATATCATTACGTAAAATCAAATAGTGTATAAATGTCATCATCAAATCCACCCATTACCACCTGTCTGGTTAACCATGGTTAACTTTGCTAGACCTATGAAAAGATTGAATTATCCATAATTAAATAAAATAATAAAATAAAAAATGAATGTACACCCCTCCCCTCTCTCTCCCTGGTCCCCCCTCCCTCTGCATGTCGGAACCACCCACCCCTTATTGTAGGCACCCCCTCCCCCTGTGTTGTTGGTGTAAGGTTCCAAACAGCACCATCGGGCAATGCAGCGGATAATAAAAATTTAT
Source organism: Amorphophallus konjac (assembly GCA_022559845.1). Taxonomy (NCBI): domain Eukaryota; kingdom Viridiplantae; phylum Streptophyta; class Magnoliopsida; order Alismatales; family Araceae; genus Amorphophallus; species Amorphophallus konjac. The sequence goes on along the minus strand of CM040123.1, from coordinate 342,637,831 downwards.
TTGCCCGAACCCAGCTTCATGGAAACTTAGATCTGTGCTCTAATCGATGCATTAATAACCCAACCTCTAACTACGGGTTGTAGATTTCACCTTACGCGGAACGACGCTGTCCGCAGTGCCCGATGTAGAATCTCACGAACACCGAGCCGCACAGAAGTACGGCCTCTAGAGCTGATCTACACGGATCCTTACGCAGTGACGGTACCCCCCGGCACGACCTTCCCCAACCCTTTCACCTTCTAGAGAGAGAGAGAGCAAGAGGGAGGAAAGGGGGGAGGAGCTAATCCTTCTCTTCCTAGCCTTAATGCTTGATTAGCCAAGAGAGGGGGAGAAGTCTCGTAGTATCCATATATATAGAATTTGGCCATTTCTAAAAGAGCTCCAAAGGATCAAAACTGTATATATGTCATTCCCATTATTATACATATATATTAAGCCCCTTTTATATGCCTTTCCAAAAGGAATTAAAGAGAATTAATATATGCATTTGTACAATAATAATTCGTCACCCAAGAATCCATTGTGTGAGATCTTCTAGGCCCATAGTCACTCTAGTTTAAGGCCCATTAACTTCTAATTCCCAATTAGAAGTAAATTAAACTTATTATTCGCTTCTACTAGAGCCGAATAATAGTTTAATTTATTCCGAACCTTTGATCACATTGGGTCAAGTAAATCCGCGTGATTCTAGAGGACGTCGGGTTTAAACAAGCATGTCTGGTACCTGTAAGTCCATAGTTACCGCATCGCTATAATCCCTCGCTTCTTCTATGAGTCTAGTTCGATCGAGGGTACGGTAACTGTCAAACCCCCATGATCGTGCCATTCGACCATGACCTCCTTAAATTGTATGATGTCCGTTCTAAACAAACTCACAAGACCCTGGCCAGGGATTTAATGGAGCGTCAGTGTCATGACCCATTAACTGTCTGATATATACCCGACAGTGAGCCATCCCCTCTTGACCATTGATGATCTTCACACGTACCCTGGAGTGGTTAATGACTCGAAAACTCATGACTTATGGTTAAAGTCACTTAGCCAAGTAATTAAACCATAGTTGTGACACTATTCGTGATCATTATGTATTTAAAGTTGTTCAAATGAAAGATAATGAAAATATTAATATGAGATTAAGTACATAGACAATGCCACCATAAGGAGGGGGATGAGTGCTCAGGTAAGCATCTGTGTGGGGATTGACTCTTGTCCGAGGACGAACGGACGGTAAAATCCAGAAGGCATATCAGACAATGATTTGGTGGATGGTGGGGGGAGAGCCCTCCCGATCCTGTACAATTGATTAAAACTGGTTAGTGTAAGGATTCGGTCAGCCCGGTTCGGGCAGCACAGCGGATAATAAAAATTTATATACCGAACCCAGGCTTGGAGGAATCCTAGAACCGTGCTCTAATCGATGCAATAACTACTCCCAACCCCTAACTACGGGTTACAGATTTCACCTTGCGCAGAACGACGCTGTCCGTAGTGCCCGATGTAGATTTCCACGCATGTCGAGTCGCACAGATGTACGATCTCTAGAGTTGATCCACACGGATCCTCGCGCGGTGACGGCGTCCTCCCGTTCTTTCCCTCCCACGCACAAACCACGGGTGCTCAAAACCCCGTTCTACTCTCTTAAGCCTATCACCCTTGAGAGGGAGAGAGAGAGAGAGCAACTAGGGAGAGAGATAGAGCACTAGGAGAGGAGGAGAGAAGAGAAGGGGAGCTATTCTCCTCTTGGAAGTGCTTGGCATCAAGAGAGGAGAGTTTAAGTAGGATACATATATATAATAGTTAGGTGCTTTTCAAAAGAACCCCTAAGGATCAAAATTATATATGTATCCCTTTCATTATTGTACATATATATTAAGCCCTTCTCATCATTCTTTTCCCAAAAGAATTTAAGGCTTTTAATATATACGTCTGTACAATAATGCCCCGTCACCCGAGAACTCATTGTGTGTGATCCTCTAGGCCTATAGTCACTCTAGTTTAAGGCCCATTAACTTCTAATTCTCAATTAGAAGTAAATTAAACTTATTATTCGCTTCTACTAGAGCCGAATAATAGTTTAATTTATTCCGAACATTTGATCACGTTGGGTCAAGCAAATCCGCGTGATCCTAGAGGATGCCGAGTTCAAACCACCCTATCTAGTACCTGTAAGTCTGAAGTTACCGCATCGCTATAATCCCTCGCTCCTTCTATGAGTCTGGTTCGATCGAGGGTACGGTAACTGTCAAACCCCCATGATCGTGTCATTCGACCATGACCTCCTTAAATTGTATGACGTCCGTTCTAAACGAACTCACAAGACCTTGGCCAGGGATTTAATGGAGCGTAAGTGTCATGACCCATTAACTGTCTGATTTATACCCGACAGTGAGTGATCCCCTCTTGACCATTGATGATCTTCACACGTATCCTGAAATGGTTAATGACTTGGCAATTCATGACTTATGGTTAAAGTCACTTAGCCAACTCATTAAATCATTCCGATCCTCGTGTAAGATCTGATCAATGTCTTAGGTCAAAGGACCAACGATGCTACTGAGACAATTGGATCTTCAGTTGACATTAGGTATAATCAACCATCTGAAGATCCAATAGCGGATCAGTTCAGTGTACATCCTCCAAGGACGTACACCTACACATATGTGTTGGTGCCCCGCACCACTGACCATGAAACTGGTCCCGTACACATCATTTGTACTGGTTTACTAGGTAATCAAAGTCCCCGAGTGATTACCCTCCAACTAGGAATATTTTAAGGTATGTGTTCATGTAAAGTCAATCTCATGATCGAGATCCCATCTCAAGTTGACCTTACAACCACATATCCTAGGGACGTCGTAAAGTAATATACAATCACATATTTACGCTCAAATACCAGTTCATTAATAAAGAACAAGATCGTACATTTATCGAGCCTACCCGATCCTAAATTCGCCTGTAGCACACCAATACTAACAATCTCGCACTTGATTTACAGTCAATTTTCCACAACTTTGAGGCCCATCTTATCCCGATGGCGCTCAAATATAATCTGTGTCAAAGGCTTAGTCAGTGGATCTGCTATGTTATCTTCTGACGGTACACGCTCTACCGCCACATCTCCACGATCAACAATCTCCTGAATAAGGTGGAAGCGCCTAAGAATATGCTTCGACCTTTTGTGAGATCTTGGTTCTTTCGTCTGGGCGATAACCTCGTTATTATCACAAAATAATGGGATGGGAGCTGATATCTTGAGAACTACACCAAGTTCCAAGATGAATTTCTTCATCCAGACGGCTTCCTTAGCAGCTTTAGCTGCAGCAATATATTCTGTCTCCGTCATCGAGTCTGCAGTCGTATCTTGCTTGGAGCTTCTCCAACTGACTGCCCCTCCATTCAACATGAATACAAACCCTGACATGGATTTGTAGTCATCTGGATCTGACTGGAAACTAGAGTCTGTGTAAGCTCTAAGCTGTAGGTCCTCTCCTCCATAAAGCAGAAAAAGATCCGGAGCCCTTCGCAAGTACTTAAGGATGCCATTTACTACCTTCCAGTGCTTTTCGCCTGGATTTGCCTAATGTCTACTGACAATGCTCAAAGCATTGGCAACATCAGGACGCGTACATAGCATTGCATACATGATTGACCCTATCGTCGAAGTATAGGGTACCTTATTCATGTGTGCCACCTCCTCAGAAGTTTTAGGATACATCCCCTTAGATAGGTAAATTTCATGTCTCATGCGAATGAGAACTCTCTTAGAATTTTTCATCCTAAACCTTTTGAGGATAGTATCTATGTACATGGATTGGGATAATCCTAGCATCCTTTTAGATCTATCTCGATAGATCTTTATGCCCGGCACATAGGATGCTTCTCCCAAATCCTTCATGAAGAAGGTCTTGGATAACCAAGACTTAGTTGATGTTAACATCTCTACATCATTCCCAATGAGTAAGATGTCATCAACATATAGGACCAAGAAGGTCACTGAGCTCCCACTGACCTTCTTGTAAATATAGGGTTCATCTTCATTCCGAATGAAGTTGAAAGATTTGACAGTCTCATCAAATCTTAAGTTCCAGCTCCGAGATGTCTGCTTCAATCCATAAATGGACCTCTAAAGTTTGCATACCTTATTAGGATGTAGCTTAGAGGTGAATCCTTCAGGCTGTACCATGTACACCTCTTCTGACATATTTCTATTCAGAAAAGCTATCTTCACATCCATTTGCCAAATCTCATAATCCAGGTATGCAACAATGGCAAGGAGGATTCTGATTGACTTAACCATGGCTACCGGCTAAAATGTCTCGTCATAGTCAATACCTTGTCTTTGACGATATCCTTTCGCCACTAATCTGGCCTTGTATGTGTCAATCTGTCCATCTGCACCGATTTTCCTTTTGAAAATCTATTTGCAGCCGATAGGGACTTTCCCTTCGGGTACATCAACCAAGTTTCAAACTTTATTGGTGTACATGAATCTCTGAATCCATTGCCTCTTGCCATTTCTCGGAGTCCGCACTACGGATTACATCCTGGTACGATTGAGGATCTTCATCCTCGTCGATACATACCTTAGAGGACCTCTCTGAGACATGTCCAACATATCTCTCAGGTTCTCTTGATAGTCTACCAGATCTCCGTAGTGTCTGTGTTTCACTTTGAATAGGATCAACCGTTACAATCTCACCTAATGAGTTTGTGTCTACGGGTTGTGGCTCTTGGACCTCATCCAATTCTATCTGCCTCTCACTATTTTTCTGGAGTAGATATTCTCTTTCTAGAAATGCAGCTCTCTTAGCCACTAAGACCCTTTGCTCAGAAAGGTGATAGAAATAATATCCAAATGTCTCCTTTGGATATCCCACAAACCTACACTTATCGGTTCTCGACTCAAGCTTATCACTATCGTTCTTCTTTACTTGAGCAGGACACCCCCAAATTTTAATGTGATTAAAATTTGGTTTCCTTCCCTTACATATCTCATATGGTATAGAAGGAATAGATTTACTTGAGATCATATTCAGTAAATAGGCTGCAGTCTCTAAGACATCCCCAGAGAGACAAGGGTAGTCCTGACATAGACATCATAGATCGGACCATGTCTAACAAGGTCATGTTTCTCCTTTCAGATACACCATTGTGCTGTGGAATATATGGTGGAGTCCACTGAGAAACAATTCAATTGTCCTTAAGATAAGAAGTGAATTCATGGCTAAGGTATTCACCTCCTCGATCCGATTGAAGAGCCTCAATACTCTTGCCAGTCTGTTTCTCTATTTCATTCTTGTATTCCTTAAACTTCTCAAAGGCTTGTGATTTATGTCTCATTAAATACACATAGCCATATCTCGAGAAGTCATCAATAAAAGAAATGAAATAAAGGTGACCCCCCTTTACCTCCATGGACATGGGTCCACACTCATCTGAGTGTATGAGCTCGAGAAGGTGAACAGCCCTCTCACCATGTCCACTAAAGGGAGCCTTGGTCATCTTCCCCATGAGACACGACTTACAAGTATCAAATGACTTGTATTCGAATGTATTCAAATACCCATTTGAGTGTAGGTGAGATACTCTTTTCTCACCTACATGACCAAGCCTGCAATGCCATAGATATGTAGAATTCAATTCATCAGCATTGAAAATTTGCATAACATTAGAACGTGTATCTAATACATAAAGACTATTGACTAATGAACCATTGGCTATAATCAACCCATTATTCATTATAGAGCACCCAGTGCTGTTAAAAGTCAATGCATATCCAACGTTATACAAGCCAGAGATTGAAATAATGTTCTTAATAATATTAGGAACATAATAACAGTCATTCAGCTCTAGAATGACTCCTGAAGGTAAACTGAGGCGTGCAGTCCCGACAGGTTTGGCAGAAACTAAAGCTCCATTGCCCATCCTCAGTTTAATCTCATTTTTACCCAGCCGCCTTCTATTTGCCAGCACTTGCACAGAATTGTAGATATGAGATGCACATCCAGTATCTAATACCCATGATGTGGATTTCATATATGACAAATTAAGGTCTATGATACAAATACCTTCATTTAGAATTACCTTGCAATTCCTTTTCTAATGCCCTATTTCCCCACATCGAAAACACTTATCTTCTTTCTCATTCTTCTTGCCCTTTCCTTTGTCAACTTTGACGATTTCCTTACCATTGGCCTTCTTGTTTCCCTTCCCTTTGTCACCTTTGGTAGATATCTGGGTGGCCTTCCTTTTCTTATTGGTCCGGTCAACAATCATTACAGAAGATGGTTTATCTTCTGCATGGGTCCCTTCAGCACTTTTCAACATGTTGAGCAGCTCCGGGAGAGTTGCTTCAATGCTATTCATGTTGAAGTTTATGATGAAGGGAGAAAAGGAATCGGGCAATGACTGGAGTATAAGATCAATGCACAGTTCAAGATCCAACTTGAACCCCAGTGCATTGAGTCTCTCAATCCACTCCATCATTTTCAGTACATGAGCCTGTACTGAAACACCCTCTGACATCCGTGTCCTGAAAAAATATTTTAGAGATATCATATCTCTCAATCCTGCCCTGCTCCATGAAGAGCTGGTGTAGATTAAGAAGTATGCTTCTACAATCAGTCTTTTCAAATTGCCTCTGCAGCTCGGGAGCCATAGAGGCCAGCATGTAACATTGGGAAATGGAAGAGTCTTCAGACCATTTGGCATAAGTCATTAACTCGCCCTCGTAGGCATCGGGAGCTGGCTCAGAATGAACCGTGTCCAACACATAGGCTATTTTTTCGGCGGTGAGGACTATGCGTAGATTACGCAGCCAATCCGAGTAATTCGGTCCAGTCAGTCTGTTGGCATCCAAGATGTCGCGGAGGGGGTTGGACGATGACATTGTAATATGGATAAGAAATAAAAGATAACTTAGCATATGTTCAAATTCTAACTTAGATGTGATTTTCTATCTTAGTCTCACTATTTTTCGATCGAACTATATAACCCTCAGTATATAGAACGGGAGATCAACGAGATCAACCTAGTGGGTCGGAATCCCAACGAGACCGATGTATGACCTTGTGGAAAGCACAACATACCATACACCATCTCAAGGGCAGTCAACAAGTATTTGCATCCAATGCAATATCCGATTTCGACTCCCGAGAAATCATCCCCTTGTGGAAAGCACAACAAAGGATATTCTCGGTTAGATCTAACCATCATTACTACATAGCAATGAATTCATGACCCGACCCTTGTGGAAAGCACAACAAGGCTGAGTTCAATTTCTCACCCCATTGAGGCCGAGCCTTGGACTTGTATCCCGCCCCTAAACTCATGGACCTTGTGGAAAGCACAACAAATCCATGAAATGAAGACGTTCATTCACTCCATAATAATGGAGGGCCACGACGACTCATAGAGCCATGCTTACTAGATCTAAAATTAATCGTGAGGGAATTTGATTTTATCTTGATCTCACCCTAGGTGGTGATATAAATATATCCAATATATTTACCGTACCTAATAGTTTGCACAAAATAAATGCATCCAATGCAGAAATTAAATCGCAAGTGATCATGGACTTTATTCCTAATGTAACTAAGACATCCGGCCCGCTTCCGAAGCAGCTGGATCGTCCTCGTCGGGTGTGCTCCGCACTTTCAAACTCCGACGCCGCATTAATAACAACTTTTACACGGCACACAGGCCGATAAAATTTAAATTACATGTGACTCAAATTCCAGCAGCCCTTAGGGCGAGTACAACTGTAAAGGGAGATAGAAGTACATATGAATTTTAACAGAGAGAGAAAGGAGATTCGTAGACCCAAATTAATTACATTAACCAAGTCCATGATCACTTGCCAACCCATTCATGTAAAATCATTCAAGGGTTATTTCTAAAAATAATCTTTACTTTTAGATTTAAAAATGGGATGTGCAAACAAAAATAGGCTAGCTTTATTTAATTTTAAAAATCGAAGCAGGATTAACTAAAATTAAACACATAAGCAAGCTAATGCAAGGTAAATAAAGCAAATCACGTAAAGAACCATCATTCATAACAGAGACATGCATATTTGAATCTGATTCAAATAAGTCAATTAAGATAATTATTTAAATTTAAATTTAATTATTCAATAATCAAATTTAAATTAAAATTTTAAACATGACAATCATTTAAATTTAAATTGAAACTAATTATCTAATAATTTTGTTTGAAAGTAAATTTAAATCATACAATTATCCTCAATTATCAATATTCTAAAATTTAAAATTTGAATTTAATAATTATCTAATAATTAAAATTTGAATTTTATACATTTAATCTTCAATAAAATTCAAATTCTGATTTTACTAATTATTTAATAATTAAAAAATCAAAAATTAAATTTTTACTGAAGTAACTTCAATTATTACCATTTTATCTCAAGGTAAATAGTAATTATCTCACCTTAGTAAATTCAAAAAGGTTAAATAAAATTAACATTTAAATTTTACTATTAAGATAACAGAATTAATATTTGAGATAAAAATTAGATTAATTTACTGTGCATATATATATATATACTAGCACATGTAAATTAAATAAAGCAAATTTTTTTATTTTCTTTTTAAAAAATTTAGTCGGCAGCCTTTCGGGCGCGTCGCCCACGCGTGACGCGTGTGCGGACGCGCCCGCGTGGCGTGCGCCTCTTGCGACGCACGCCGCGTGGCGGGCCCGCGCGGCCACCACGCTGCACCGGCGTCGCCCGCGGACACGGGCGAGCGCACTGCGCCCTGAGCAGCACAGTGCGCCCAGCGTAAATTTTTTTTTTTAAAAAAAATTTGCTCCAGAGATGCCCAGCATCTTGGAAGATTAGAGATGCCCAGCACCCCATTCGATCGGTATTAATTGAAGATTTTAAATTCCCCTAAAGACATGGTTCTATACGGCGATAAAACACCGACCAGAGCGGTAACCTGGCTCTGATACCACTGTAAGATTCCAAACAGCACCATCGAGCAACGCAGTAGATAATAAAAATTTATTTGCCCGAACCCGGCTTCATGGAAACTTAGATCTGTGCTCTAATCGATGCATTAATAACCCAACCTCTAACTACGGGTTGCAGATTTCACCTTGCGCGGAACGACGCTGTCCGCAGTGCCCGATGCAGAATCTCACGAACATCGAGTCGCACAGAAGTAGGGCCTCTAGAGCTGATCCACACGGATCCTTGCGCAGCGACGGTACCCCCCGGCACGACCTTTCCCAACCCTTTCACCTTCTGGAGAGAGAGAGAGTAAGAGGGAGGAAAGGGGGGAGGAGCTAATCCTTCTCTTCCTAGCCTTAATGCTTGATTAGCCAAGAGAGGGGGAGAAGTCTCGTAGCATCCATATATATAGAATTTGGCCATTTCTAAAAGAGCTTCAAAGGACCAAAACTGTATATATGTCCTTCTCATTATTATACATATATATTAAGCCCCTTTTATATGCCTTTCCAAAAGGAATTAAAGGGAATTAATATATGCATTTGTATAATAATAATCTGTCACCCAAGAATTCATTTTGTGTGATCCTCTAGGCCCATAGTCACTCTAGTTTAAGGCCCATTAACTTCTAATTCTCAATTAGAAGTAAATTAAACTTATTATTCGCTTCTACTAGAGCCGAATAATAGTTTAATTTATTCCGAACCTTTGATCTAGTTGGGTCAAGTAAATCCGCGTGATTCTAGATGACGTCGGGTTTAAACCAGCGTGTCTGGTACCTGTAAGTCCACAGTTACCGCATCGATATAATCTCTCGCTCCTTTTATGAGTCTGGTACGATCGAGGGTATGGTTTCTGTCAAACCCCATGATCGTGCCATTTGACCCTGACCTCCTTAAAGTGTATGACGTCCGTTCCAAACGAACTCACACGACCCTGGCCAGGGATTTAACGGAGCGTCAATGTCATGACCCATTAACTGTCTGATATATACCCGACAGTGAGCGATCCCCTCTTGATCATTGATGATCTTCACACGTATCCTCGAGTGGTTAATGACTCGACAACTCATGACTTATGGTTAAAGTCACTTAGCCAAGTAATTAAACCATTCCAGTCCTCGTGTAAGATCCGATCAATGTCTCAGGTCAAAGGATCAACGATGCTACTGAGACCGTTAGATCTTCAGTTGACATTAGGTATAATCAACCATCTGAAGATCCAATAACGGATCAGTTCAGTGTACATACTCCAAGGACATACACCTACACATATGTGTTGGTGCCCCGCACCAGTGACCATGAGACTGGTCCCTAACACATCATGTGTACTGGTTTAATAGGTAATCAAAGTCCCCGAGTGATTACCCTCCAACCAGGAACAGTTTAAGGTATGTGTCCATGTAAAGTCAGTCTCATGATCTAGATCCCATCTCGAGTTGACTTTACAACCACATATTCCTAGGGACATCGTAAAGTAATATACAATCACATATTTACGCTCGAATACTATTTTATTAATAATGAACAAGATCGTACAACTATTGGACCTATCCGACCCGAAATTGACCTGTAACACACCAATACTAACAGTTAGAACCCCCCTCTCCCTCCCCCCATAGCGATGAAGCCCCATGCCCCCCCTCCCCACCTCCAAGAAAAAATGCAAGCTCCTCTCTGCTTGGCTCAGTGCTCACCCTCCAGTACTGGGATACATCCCCTTCGGCTCTTGTTTCATCCAGTGACAATAAATGGCCTCCATGTTGGCTTGTTCTTATCCTCTCTCTCAGCACCCTCCTTCCAACCCAACATAGCCATTCACCTCTGCTGCATCGCAGGCACCAACGTCGGACGGGGGAGGGGCTCTCTCACCTCCTCTGCCACCTCTCCACCACCCCATCTTAAGACTCCCCATGGTTCCCCATTCTCGGTGTTGCTGCCCAAGTAGATGACCTCCACCTCTTCCAACGTGCCCACGCTAGGATAGTCATCACCTCGGGGCTCTCTGCCTATGCCCTCCATGACCGCGTCTAGGATGCCCTCCTTCTCTTCCGCCTCATGCTCCGATTATCGCCCGCAGAGGTTGCTTCTATGCTGCTCTCATTCACTTCGGTTCTTAAGCTGTGCTCCTCTGCCCTTGCTCTCCTCTCGGCATCTTGGGCTGTGCATTGTTGTGCCATTAAGCTAGGTCTGCAGTTTGACGTCTTGGTCTCTAGTGCACTTGTGAATGTGAACTCAAATTTTGGATTGATAGATGAGGTGAGGTATCTGTTCAATGTAATGTGCGAGATGGACCTTGTATTGTGGAACATAATGATTAAGGCATACTCTTCATTGATGCCCAAAAGTCTGGATTTTTCACACTGCTCAGTTCGTTAATGATTTTCTTAGCCTCTTGCATCTTAGTTGTGATTGGTAATATGTCCGACTTCAGAGTGATTATGTCTTCCTCAAAAGTCATCAATCTCTAGATCATATCAGTGTCTGTCTTTCGGCGCGGGGGCAATGACGTGGGTGGGGGGTTGAGTCCCGGGGGTGACTAGTAAACAAGGGCATCGTGGTGTTGCGGCTGTGGGAGACGGAAATGGCAGAGAGAAACTACAAGCCGCCCACCGACTGGGCGAAGTGGGAGAAGCGACACTACGCGAGTTACGGCGCCAACCAGTGTCGACTGGTGGGTCGGCTAGTGGGGATGGTGTAGGTGGCTCTAATGGGTTCCTGGCTCAGCGTGGCCCTCGGGGTGCTCATGCTCCTGGCATTAAGTGCGCCCACATCCGCAGTGGCACTTCTGTTCGGATTGGCAGATGCCATCGAGGTGGCCCTCGTGGTCATTCATCTGGGATGAGAGGGCATGTGCTTCCCCCTGCAGCGGTGGAGGCCCCTCCCCCTCCTTGAGCCGCCGTGAAGCTCCCCCCCCCTATGCCACCATGAACCCCCTCCCTGTCCCCCCCTTTCTCTCTCTCTCAGTAGTGGATCGAGGGCATATTAGTCATTTAATAATTAGATAATAAGAAGATAGGATTTTTTTAGAATATTTGCTCTCTCATGGACGGAAGTTAACCACGATAGTATTATTACACTATTTGATATTACGTAGTGATATGTTTGTTAATACATTTTTAGAAATAATTTTTTTTATGAATTCACTTATAGTCAGGGTTTGCCGACCCGCCCGACCCGGTCTCGACGCGGGACGGGTCAGGTCGGGCGGGTCGCACAGCGACCCGATCCGCCCCTTTGGCTCTCAACGCGATTTTTTGTGAATTTTTTTTAAAATTTTTAATAAATTTATTTTGAAAGATTAAATGTTATATATATTTAAAAATATTAGAATGTAGAGTTTATTTATGATAATAGATCTGGAGAGGGGGATTTCCGCAGCCCACCACAAAGGCAGCCCAACAAGACCTACAAGGTCCAACCGGGCGAGCCCACCCAAGTGATAGCCCACAGGGCCCACTTCGGGAGAAAAGCCCAATAAATAAAGACGCGAGGAACCAACTCTCCCCGGCGGCCTTCTAGGCTCGGAGGGCCCGAGACAACGGTCAGGTCGCATGGAAAGTCCGGTCTAAAGCCCACTCTTCGACCGAGAGAAAGAGGCTCCAGCCGACCTATCCGACCCCACCTTCGCCGGGCCATGCCTATCGCTCGGACACGAGCCAGCATCCCCGTAGCTCGGTGAGACCGCTTGATTATCTGCAGGTGCGGCCGTTCAGAGTCCTCCGCCAGCGGGAGAGTCATGGGAGCTGCCGAACTCCAAGGGGATAACGCCCCCACGATCCGGCCATGAAAGCCCCCGCTGAAGACGTAACTCCCGCCGGGAAGCCCTCAGCTCACCGGACTCTTAAAAGGCGACGCACTATTTAAGCCAGGGATACCCTCCGGAAGATGGTAAGATGAACTAGCCATTCACATACCCTAAGCTCCTGAGCACGATTCGCTTCACCCTTGGTGGAGAGGATTCTCGCGCATCAGCTCTCTCCTCCTCCCGTTATCGCTTCCACCATCGCTCTACTGACTTAGCCATCGGAGGGTTTTCCCCCAGGGAGATCCCCTAGGCCCTCTGATACGTTTCCCTTCTCTTGCAGAAACATCTTCTGGTGATCTACAGCCCGCTCAGGACACAGCGCGAGATTCCGCCTCTTCATCGGGCGCCGTCTTTGGGAAACGCACGAAGAGTCAAGATGGTGAGAAGAAGCTCAGGGAGGAGATCCGCCGGCGGGGCAGGTAAGGCTGTGGCAGCGGCGGGAGGCGTCCCCCCTAGGGTCTCGCAGAGCCCCCCCTCCAACGCCAGCGTCCCCACTAACGGACCACCACCCCCCCGGCGGAGACAGGGGCACCCCTCGACGGTGGCGCCAACGCCTTCCAAGCCCTCAACGAGAAGATGGACGTCCTCGTGGAGCTCATGAGGGCCCAGGCGGCCCGGGACGCGAGGTCCCGCGCCCCGTCAGGAAGTCCCCCTCGAAGGAGTGCAACGCAGCACACCGCCGGAGGCCGCTTCACCCTCCGCGGCCGACAGCTCCTCCGCAACGACGTCGGAGGACCCTCGCAAGCTCCGCCTGCGGAGCAAGAGGCTTCCTCCACGTCGAGGAGAGGGAAGCAGGGGGCGAGGCCGCCGCGCCCGGGCACCAGTGCTCCGGGAGATCGCCACGACGCCCCCCCCCCAGCCCCACGGCGCGGCCACAGCCGGAACTGTCCCTCCGGCTACGAGATTTTGAAAGACGGTTCGCAGAGCAAGAGCACGCTCTCCGCGCCCTACAGAAGACCTCTTTCCTGGAGGACGAGGAGAAATCCCCTTTCTCCGAGTACATCTTGAAGGCAGAGGTCTCTCCTAGAGCCTTCATCCCAACCTTCAAGCCCTACGACGGCCAGGGCGACCCAGCCGACCACTACGACAGCTTCGATGCCCTGGTGACCCTGCATGGAACGCCGGATCCCATCAAATGCCGAGCCTTCGTGGCCACCCTGGTCCAGGGCGCTCAGGCATGGTTCCGGGCCCTCGCCCCGGGGTCCATCCGAGACTTCAGGCAATTCGGGCGAATTTTCAAGGAGAGCTTCGCCGGTAGCGCCCCCCCAAGGTCAGTAGCGGGGCTCCTGGCTCTCAAACAGGCGCAAGGGGAGAGGCTCCGGACTTACGTCCACCAATTTAAATCGGAAGCCCTTAGGATCCCCCGCCTGGATGTGGCCTCAGCCACAACCGCACTGACCGGGGGCACCCGGGACGAGAATCTCCGTCGCGAGCTTGTCCTCCACCCTCCCTCGACCCTTTCCGAGCTAGTGACTCTGGCACTGCGCCACGCCGAGTGTGAAGAAGTACTCAGCGTCTGCCGAGACACAACCGGCTCGGGTCGGGAGGGGGACAAAAAGAGGACCTCCGAGCCAAATCCTGGCTCGAGTAAGAAGCGCGATCGAGAAGGAGAGCGCAAGAGAAAGTACGAGCGGTATACCCCCTTGACCGCACCAGTCTACGAGATCTATGAAGACATCAAAGACTCGGGACTTCTCCGCCAGCCCGAGCCGATGAGGTCGAAGAACCGCAAGCGGGACAGGCATTGCCTGTTCCACGGCGACCACGGGCACCACACCGGAGATTGCCATCAGCTCCAAGACGAGATCGAGCGCCTCATCCGTCTGGGGCATCTAGCCCGGTTCACAATCGGGCACAAAGAAGACCGAGACGCCGCAGAGGAGATCGACAACGCCCCCCGAGGGGTCCACATCAGCGTCATCTCCGGAGGAGCGGCATCGGGAGGCGACACCAGCTGAGGAAGGAAACGTCATGCCGAGCGGGCCAGCCCAGCCTTAGAGCCCCCCAAAGGCCCGCCAAACTCTATATATGAAGAAATCTGCAATTAATTATTAGTTAGTTATAAATGTAACTAAATGATACATACTAATAAAGACTATGTGTAATGACCCGAGAATCCGATTACCGGGAAGGCCCGATAACCCGAGACTCGTACCGCCACCCACGAGTCCGAAGACTCGGAAGGGTTAAAAGGATGGTGTGGAGACTACACAAGCATCACAGATAATTGCAGAAATTAAACAGTTATAATGTTAAGCAGGAAATAAATTAACATTTTACATGGTCCACAAAAAATAACAACAACAGTAAGAACAGTCCACGACTAGTACAGTGACAAGAAAGAAAAGTACAGCTACATGGGGCATACCCCGGCTCTGACCTCTGGCACTACCTCTGGGCACCCGCACCACGCTGCGCTCCTGACGCCCTCCCCGAAGGTGGCGCCTCACCTGAAACACGGTGAAAACACGCAGGGAATGAGTCTCGGAACAAGACTCAGTAGGGATCACTCGAACCCTACCTCGTAAAACGAGAAACCACTACTCTAGCGGTAGGAAAGTACCTCGGAAAGGAAAGTCCTGTACTCTACAGAACTAGACCCTACGGCACGCAAACTGACACACGTACCACGGTACGAGAAGACCGAAACCAACGGTCGAATCGTAAAACCCGAAGGTCGGAAACACACGACTGACAGTCTGACACTCCGTACTCGACAGGAGTACCACCCACTAGAAGCACAGCCGGTAGCGTCCCCTGACGTCTTACACCGCACCGCAGGTGAACCGCCTGACGTGGTAGGTCCTACCCGAGGCGCAAACACCGTACAAGTAACCACAACAAGTGACTAGCTGGGGTCACGCCCGTCGACGTGGGTCCAACCGCCCCCAACCACGTGTGCACACACAGACCACGCGTCCTAGGTCTGGCCCTCTGACCGGTTTTCCCCCGCAGCCGGACTCTGGCTAAGACGAGGAGCCTACAGTAACCGGTCCACAAACCGTCTCGAAAGGTGGGTGCCCGTACACCACTCCCAGGTGAGACCAGCACCTCGTACTGGTGGGCTACGACTAGTGGAGGGTCACTGAAGGAGTAGACTCTCAAGTCAACGAAAAATGACGTCCGAAACCGACAACATGTGGGAATCACCCCACGCACCAGCCCCGTCGCACGGTGGCCACAGTCGGAGAAAAACGGACTCACCGCCCACGGCCAAACGCATGACCAAGGCAAACGGAACCTCCGGATACCAAAAACACTGTCACGGAACTCCACGGGGTGCCCGGGACGCACGCACGGCCCAAGGGGAACACCCAACAACAGCCAAATCGCGCTAGGGATACCTAGCGTGACACGGAAGAACGCGCTAGGGAACCCTAGCGTAACAGGGAAGATCGCGCTAGGTCTCCCTAGCGCGACAGGGACCATCGCGCTAGGGAACCCTAGCGCGACAAGAACCATCGCGCTAGGTCTTCCTAGCGCAACAAGGATGATCGCGCTATGACCCCATAGCGCGACAGGAACCGCCTTCTGTTCATCTTCTCCGATGAACGCGCTCGGTCGGGGCAGCGCGACCTCCAAGAACGCGCTACTAGAGTATAGCGCGTTCTCAGTCCGCGGCCGAAAATGGTAAGAACGGCCAAAAATTCTAACCACGCCCCCATGCCTCCATAGGAGAGGGGGAAAACAAAGGGGAAGACCCCTGGGGACCCCTAGCATGATTCTAGGCCATCAAAACACGAAATCATGCATCAAATCCATAGATCGGGCGAGCTCTCCCCAAATCATGGAAAAACCCAAAAACGCTCAAACGATCCCCTCTCGGCCTCCCCGCGGCCTATAAATCGCGGAAAA
Organism: Amorphophallus konjac; assembly: GCA_022559845.1. Lineage (NCBI taxonomy): Eukaryota > Viridiplantae > Streptophyta > Magnoliopsida > Alismatales > Araceae > Amorphophallus > Amorphophallus konjac. Next base: position 342,621,198 of record CM040123.1, on the reverse strand, counting down.
GATCGGCATGAGGCTAAGGAACGTCACCCTACTTCAATGGAGCGAATGCTCCGCCGGATCGATCACGAATCACGAAGAATGCTCGAAGCTTCACGAACTCCCCACGCTTCCCACGCTCGCCGCACGCCCACAAGATCGCCTCACCGTCGCCCACGCGTCCGCGCCGTCGCCCCGCCGCCGTCCGTAGTCGGAGAGGGGTTCGCCGCGTCCGAATGGGAGAGAGGGAGAGAGAGGAGGGCTCACGGTCGCGAGAGAGAGGAAGAGGAAGAAGAAAGAGAAAAGGGGAAAAGAAAAGAAAAAGGATTAGGCTTTATAGAAAATCCGAATTTTCAAAAAAATACCAAAAAATAGAAAAATATATTTTTGGAATCCTCGGAACGCACCGATCGCGACGGTACCACTCGTGCCTGGGGGAACCGCCCGGTTCGCCCGCAGCGAGCTTCCGAAGGAAAAGCCGAAACACACACCGGGAATCGGAAAACACACGTGGAAAAGCCGCGAAACGCCTCCGGGCCTCCGAAACGACTCCGGATCGCGCCGATCCGAACACGAAAGATGTCCGAAATGAAATTTCAGACACAACGAAGTCGGACGCTCCGAAAACCAGATCCGGGACCCACGAAGAAGGATCCGAAAGGTCCGGGATATTACAGCCCTCCCCCCTTAAGGAATTTCGTCCTCGAAATTGAGAACAACCCAAGGGGAAAGAAGAGGAAGACTCACTCAAACAGATACGGGAACTGCTGATGCATCTCGTCCTCACGTTCCCACGAAGCCTCACCACCAGAGTGTCGTTGCCACACGACCTTTACCAAGGGAATGACCTTGTTCCGTAGGCGCTGCTCTCGCCTATCCTCCACGCGGATCGGAAACTCTGGGAGAGAAAGATCTGGAGTCACCTCATGCCAAACAGAAAACTCGAGCATATGAGAGTCATCGGGCATATACTTCCGCAACATCGAGACGTGGAACACGTCATGCACCGACGCCAACTCAGGAGGTAACTGCAACCGGTAAGCAACCTCACCGATGCGTTCCACAATCGCGAAAGGACCAATATAGCGGGGACTCAGCTTCCCACGCCATCCAAAACGCATCACCCCCTTCATCGGAGAAACTCTCAAGAATACATGATCGCCCACGGTGAACTCGAGGGGCTGCCTCCTACGGTCAGCATAGCTCTTCTGCCGACTCTGGGTCGCCAACATGTTCTGACGAACCAGGTGCACAACATCCACACATTGCTGCACCAATTCCGGTCCCGTCAAAACACGCTCACCCACCTCAAACCAATCAAGTGGAGTCCGACAAGGACGCCCATACAATGCCTCATAAGGAGCCATGCCGATGCTCGAATGATAGCTGTTGTTATAGGCAAACTCTACCAACGGTAGGTGATGAATCCAACTCCCCTGCCACTCCAGGCAGCAGGATCTCAGCATGTCCTCCAAAGTCTGAATGGTCCTCTCAGACTGACCATCTGACTGAGGATGATACGCCGAGCTAAATGCCAACTCCGTGCCAAGAGCTCGCTGGAAACTCCTCCAGAATCCAGAAGTGAAGCGCAGATCCCGATCCGATACGATCGAAATGGGAACCCCATGCAACGGCACGATCCGCTCCACATACAAACGAGCCAACCTGGACACGCTCCAGCTGACCTTGACCGGTAGCAACCGCGTCACCTTCGTCAGCTGATCCACCAGCAACCAAATACTGTCCTGCCCACTCGGGGTCCTTGGCAACCCCACCACAAAATCTGTGGTCACATGGTCCCACTTCCAAGCAGGAACATCCAAGGGCTGGAGAGTACCTCCTGGTCGCTGATGCTCCGCCTTCACCTGCTGACAGATCAGGCACCTGGCCACAAACTCCACGACATCTCTCTTCATGCCAGGCCACCAAAACTGCCTCCGCAAGTTCCGATACATCTTCGTCGCACCCGGGTGCACAGTGTACCTGCTCCCATGAGCCTCGCGTAACACCGCACGACGAACCTGCTCCTCCGCTGGGACGTACAACCTGCCACGAAACCTCGCAGCACCGTCCTCGCCAAGTTCCACATCAGCCATCACCAGAATCTGGGGCAACTCAGGGTCCGCATGCTGAGCCTCTGTCACCTGACGACGGATAGCAGGAGTGACAGTCAGACTCGCAAGCACTGCCAACGCTCGCTCCTGGGGAATCTTGAGCCTGAAGGAAACTTCGGACACCTGTTCCCAGAGCCTCCACTTCCTCAGCATCAAGGTACTGACCGCCACCTTCCGACTCAAGACATCGGCGACGACATTCATCCTGCCCGGCTGATAAGACAGGGTGAAGTCATAGTCCTTCATGAACTCCATCCAACGCCTTGCCTAAGGTTAAGATCCTTTTACGAGAACACATACCTCAAACTCTGATGGTCAGTGAACACCTCGAACTTCTCGCCGTACAGATAATGCCTCCAGATCTTCAGCGCGAAGATCACCGCCGCCAGCTCAAGGTCATGGGTAGGGTAGTTCTCCTCATGGGGCTTTAGCTGTCGAGATGCATAAGCCACCACTCTACCATGCTGCATCAGAACAGCACCCAATCCGAAGCCAGAAGCATCTGTACACACCACAAAACCTCCCGATCCAGAAGGCAAAACCAACACCGGAGCCGAGGTGAGCAATCTCTTCAGTTCCCTGAAGCTCTGCTCACACTCCTCGGACCAAACGAAAGGTACATCCTTCCGCGTGAGCCTCGTCATCGGGGTCGCAATGCGAGAAAAATCCTGGATAAACCGACGATAATACCCCGCAAGCCCCATGAAACTCCGGATCTCCGTCACCGACCTCGACCTCGGCCATTGCATCACAGCCTCGACCTTGGCGGGATCCACGGAAATGCCATCACCAGAAATCACGTGCCCCAGAAAGTGCACCTCACTGAGCCAAAACTCGCACTTGCTGAGCTTCGCATACAACTGGTGATCTCGCAACGTCTGCAGCACCACACTCAAATGGTACGCATGCTCCTCAGCAGACCGCGAATAAACAAGGATGTCATCCACAAAGATGACCACGAACTGGTCCAAATACGGATGGAACACCCTCTGCATCAAGTCCATGAAGGTTGCTGGGGCATTGGTGAGCCCGAACGGCATCACCAGAAACTCATAATGCCCGTACCTCGTACTGAATGCAGTCTTCTCCACATCGGACTCGCGAATTCTCAGCTGATAGTAACTGGACCGCAAATCAATCCGCGAGAACACTCGCGCAGACTGAAGCTAGTCGAACAAATCATCAATCCGCGGCAACGGATACTTGTTCTTAATGGTCACTTCATTCAGCTGCCGATAGTCAATGCATAGCCGCAGACTACCGTCCTTCTTCTTCATGAACAACACGGGCGCACCCCAAGGGGAAAATCTCGGACGAATGTACCCCTTGGCCAACAGTTCCTGCAACTGCGCCCTCAACTCCCTCAGCTCAGCGGGGGCCATACGGTAGGGATCCTTCGCCAAAGGTCCCGTACCAGGTACAACCTCGATCACGAAATCGATCTCCCGCTGGGGAGGTAATCTAGGCAACTCCTCAGGAAAAACATCGAGAAACTCGCACACCACCGCAATGTCCTCGACATCCGGCTCCATCCGGTCAGACACAACCACAGACGTGAGAAAACCCTGACAACCTGAATCAAGCAATCGACGGGATCGAATAGCAGAGATAAGGAATCGAGAAGAGGTGGAACGGATACCTTGGAAATAGAAGGTCCTCTTGCTCGGATGCTGGAAGTAGACCCTCTTCATTCCACAATCCACCACCGCTCCATGAGTCTCGAGCCAATCCATGCCTAGAATCACGTCGTAATCCCGAAGCTGCAACGCATACAACCTGCCTGGCATACTCCGCCCATCGATCCACACCGGAACCTGGTCGAAGCAATACAGAGTGACCATAAAATCACCCGAAGGCAACTCCACTGCCAAATCACAAGACAACTGGGTCACCGGCTCCTCGACGCTCGACGCGAAATCCTCCGAAATAAACGAATGAGACGCGCCAGAATCAAATAAAACCCGAGCCGCACAACCCAAAATCTGAACGGTACCTTCCACGAGCTGCGACGCCACTGCCTCTGCCCTGGTCAAGTGCGTGATCTGGCCACGAGCTCTCTACCTGCCTCCCACACTAGCTGACCTGGGTAGCGGCGGATACTGTCCCTGTTGCTGCTGCTGCTGCTGGGGAACCTGCTGCTGCGGCGGCCTCTGAGGACAGTCACGCGCCATATGCCCTGGCTGGTCACACCGAAAATAGATGATCGGCGCCGTGCACTGTCTGCCTGGGTGGGTCCCACCACACCGTGGACAAGGTCCTCGCGATCCACCCACCGATCCCTGACGCTGCAAAGGAAACGGTTGCTGTACACTGCCCGATGAAGCCTGCCCTTGATCCTTGTGCTTCTTACGGAAATTCTTCTTCAAGAACTTCTTGACCTTCGAGCCAAAGGACGCAGATCCTGTCACCGAAGCTGCCGATGTCGGTACTCCTGAACCACCCGACGCATGCTGGAAGGAACCCTGCTGCTGGGTAGCCGACTGCTGGCTGCGACCTGACAAGGACTGCCCCTGGCTGATCGGTCCTCGAGTCCTCTACATATCCATCTCCAAGGAAATCGCAACACGAGACGCTGTCTCTAGATCAGTGGCCCCATTCGCGATCAAATGGTGCCTCAGCTCCAGCCTCAAGCCCTGCACAAATTGCGTCGTCCTCACCCTCTCATGCTTCATGATATGAGGTGCGTACCGACCCAGCTCGACAAATCGGGCCCTGTACTGCAACAGGGACATGTCACCCTGCACCAGCTCCAGAAACTCCCGCATCCGCTGCGTGGCAACAACATCTGGATAGTACGTACGCTCGAAAGCACTGACAAAGTCACCCCACTAGACCTGCTCAAGTGGACGAAGCTGAAAGGACGTCTTCCACTCGGAAGACCACCACCTTCGAGCCGTACCCTGCAACTGGTTGTAGGCCAACACCACTCTGTCCTCGGCAGTACTCTTCGCAGAAATGAACACCTACTCCATCTCATCGAGCCAATCCCGAGCCGCATCAGGGTCTGCCTGGCCGCTAAAGTAAGGCGGATGGAACTGCATGAAGTCCCTCACCGCTCGGCCCGGCCCACCCCTGACTGACGAGCCCTCACCAGTCTCTCCGCCGAACTGCTAAGACATGAGATGGTACATGCCACGAAAGAAATCCTCGACCCCCGGAGCTCTCGCAGCATCCGCGGCCTCGGTAGCCCCCGGAACTCTGCTATGCTCCTCCTAGTCCCTCTGGACCCCCTGCTGGATCTCCTGACCTCCAGCCGACTGCCCCTGCTGAGAGCGAGTGTCACGCCCCGAACAAGGCGGAAATATCGGGACGTACAGTTAGGGACACGCTGGCAAGAGAGGAAACTAAATCTAAAATAATACACAAATGCTACAAGATGGAAATACTAAATGATCATTAACAAACCACAACTGATACAATAACCTCAAGTTCAACTTAATACAACTGGAATAATCAACCACTAAAACTCAAAGACATAACTGAAACTAAATGCTCTCCAAAACACAACTAGAACTGATACACTCAAGACATCACTCCTGCCCTTCCCCATCGGTAAGCGCGTCACCTGAAAAGCCTGGAAAGGGGGGAAAACACAACTATGAGCTGACGCTCAGTAGGAAATAACAGACAGGTATAAGTGATTAACAGTTTAATTACATTTTAAAATGTCATGCTACGAATGATAAAACACTAAAAAAGATAACGATGATAACACGAAACAAAATTCGAAGATCTTGCAAGGTCAAGAAATATACTGAATAGAATGGTAGGACAAGAATTTACTACAGGAGATAACGATAAGAAGTTGGCCATATCAAGTCAATTCAAGTCATGTCAAGCACGCATGTAATTTCATTTCCACGTCCAAGTAATAAGCAAGTAAAGTAACCACAAGTAGAGTATAGAACAGTGAAGAGTGGAAAGTGAAAAGTAGTAGAAAGTAATGTAGAGAGTAGTGGAGAGAGTAGTGGACAGAGTAGTGGACAGTCCTAGATTCAACACATGTCAAGTACTGGTGCCAAATGCCACACCTAGTCATTCACCTCCCCGGGGGTACACGTAGTGTTCGGGCGCTCTTCCCAGGACCAGACCGAGCCCTTCATTGTTTGCCAGGCATTGATTTCTTTGGATCAAAGATCCCACGAATCTAGACTTCCATAGTTTATGGCCAGAATTCCAAGGTTTAAACTAAGTAGCAATAACAACTTCAAGTAGGAAAGAGATTCATTTCCAGAATTTCAAGGTAAGTATAATCATCAAGGAGATCGAAACCAAGTCATAACAAGAGTTAATCGTGCTGCGCTACTGTAAAACAGCAGCAATCAAACAAGCTAATCAACATATTAATCCTAATCACCAAGTTAAGATATCATGATCAACCATTATCATTTGCATTAAGACAATTGCCAAGAAGCTGATTCAAGATGATAAGTAAAGAACAAGCTCACAGGAATGAAATAGCATGTATTAACAGAGATTTAGTTACACCATTAACCACTAATTATGTGGGTTTCTATTTAATCTTGTATGCATTGCAATGAAGATGATAAACGGTGTGTTTTTGTACTATGTTTGCAAGAAAAGACCAATGCAAAATTTGAAATCAAGAGGGGTACAAGATTAGGTCAATTGTTCTTCAAAAATATAATTTCAGTGGGTCTAAATTAAATGGGTTGATTCCCCACTGACTCGGATCCATCTCGGGTCGTAAAACGATGAAAAATTGGTTTTCTGGTGTATGGGTCGACCCTTGGGGTCGACCCCTTCAGAAATGGGGTCTGCCAGTTGGATGGGTCGACCCCTGGGGTCGACCCCCACCTTTCTGGCTGTATGGGTCGACCCACACTCTGGCTGCATGGGTCGACCCCAGGGGTCGACCCTCGCGCCTGGGCCAAATGGGTCGACCCCAGGGGTCGACCCTCGGGCCTGCCTGGGCTGCCAGATGATGGGTCCACCCCTGGGGTCGACCCCTGCAAGAACAGCAACGGCTGTTGCTTCCGTAAAACGTGAAATCTCACCCAATTGAAGTCCAATTGAGTTGAAATTAAAGCCATATGATCTAGGAATGTTAATGGACATTCTAGGGTCACAAAACTACAATTTTGAACCACGAATTGTTACAGAAATTGATTGAATCTCAACTTATATATGATAAATTCATGAAAACCCTAGTTCTTGACCTACTTCTACTAAATCATGCAATTCTCTTAACATACTCAACGGAATTTAGGGATTTTGGTGTCAAAAGAAAGCTAACTCGATCATGAATCCAACCATATATGATATGCAACATGAAGATCAAGTTACAGGGCTCAAAATTAGCCCGAAATCAAGCTCTGGCTTAAAGGAAACTATATGAAACATGTTCTAGATATGCTCTTACAAAAATTCGAAATTTACGATGCATGCTCAATAGAATTTGGGGCTTTCTAAGTTAAATGAAAGATAATAACATACTGATTACTTCATGTGAATTAATTAAAGTTTGGTTGTTAGATCCTACCTCAAATCGGAGAGAGAAAACTCAAACCCTAGGATGAAGAACACTTGGACAGCACCTTACAAAAAGCTCGATTTCTCCACGGATACCTAATGAAAATTGGGGCTTTTGCAACCAATGGATAGAGCTCGATGAGAGGAACAATTTGCTATACTCATGATCAAGATTTGGTTGAGAATTCCTACCTCAATCGATGGATCAAAGAAGGATGAAGGGAAGCCAACGGCCTGCTGACCCACCTCCACAAATCGAGCTAGATCTCTCCAGATCCGAAATTTCAGCAAACCCCACAGCAGCCAAATGAAAGAATACTCGTAGGGCTTCATTTTGATAGCTCATAGAGCTTCTGGAGCCTTCGGAATTGGGAGTATTCACTGCTGCAAGCCGCGTGTTTAGAAACGGCGCCGAAATCCTTGACTTGACCAAACTATGTCGGCAGCACGTTTTGGGGCTAGGTTTACCTCAAATTGATTGAGGGTAAATGTTCCTTACATTATGGCCTTCCATTTGCCCCTGATTTCAGATCATTTGGTTGAGTAATCAGGTCGAATTTCGCGTTTTAATCTAAGGGTTAGGTATGGGTCAAAAGTGTGCACATTTGGGTTTGAATTCTAAATAGATCTTAACACGGATTTATCATGGCTTAAAGCCAAAAGGAAAAGTTGTTATCTACATCAATATTAACATGTTTACTATTTTTACAGATTTTTCTGAGGTAGTCGAATTATTACTTATACTATTCCGTAATTAATTAAATGTTAAGTTCGGAAGACTAAGTTCACTAATTCCGGCATAATAAATGATTTTCTTAGGCTTAAATGAAGAAGACAAAGTTGCTAAACAAAATTAGTTCTACAAGATGTGATTTTTGGGGATTTTTATAAAATAGTTGAAAAATGACTTATTCTATTAATTAATTAATTAATCTAATTAATTTGGATAATTCTCATTAATTCGAATAACTTCAAATAAATTCTAAATAATTACAAATAACTTTCTAAATAAATTTCTAAAGAATTTGGGGTCTTACACCCTCCCCTACTTAAAGGAATTTGGTCCTCCAAATTCACTGCACTAAAACTGAGAGTAGAAAAAGATCACTCACCTAGAATAGATCGGGATACCGCTTTCGCATAGTCTCTTCAGACTCCCATGTAGCTTCTTCGGTCCCACGCCGACTCCACTGAATCTTGACCATCGGTATCGAACGATTCCGGAGTTGCTGATGCTTCCGGTCTAGAATCTTGACAGGTCTTTCCTCATAGGTCAAATCTTCCTTCAGTTCAAAATCCACATGCTGAATGATATGAGTGGGATCGTACACATATTTCCGTAACATAGACACATGGAAAACGTTGTGTACGCCAGACAATTGCGGTGGTAAAGCCAGTCTGTATGCCACCTCTCCCACTCTATCTAGAATCTCGAATGGACCAATGTACCTCGGACTCAGCTTGCCATGGATGCCAAATCTTCGGATCCCTCTCGTCGGAGAGACCTTTAAGAACACATGCTCGCCAACCTGAAATTTCAATGCTCTCCTTCTGTTGTCGGCATAACTCTTCTGTCTTGACTGGGCTACTAGTAACCGGTCTCGGATAACACGGATGTTCTGTGATGATTCCGAAAGAAGATCTGGTCCAAGCCACTGTTTCTCACCTACCTCGTCCCAACACAACGGGGAACGACAACTTCTACCATATAGTGCTTCAAAAGGAGCCATCTGAATACTAGACTGATAGCTGTTATTGTAGGCAAATTCAATTAATGCCAAATGCTCACTCCAATTACCACCGAAATCAATCATGCAAGCTCGCAACATATCTTCCACTATCTGATTGGTTCTTTCAGTCTGTCCATCTGTCTGTGGATGAAAAGCAGTACTGAAATTTAGACGAGTACCCAAAGACTCTTGCAGTCCCTTCCAGAAATGTGAAGTAAATCTGGGGTCTCGATCAGATACTATATTTACTGGAATACCATGCAATCTCACCACTTCCTTTATATACAAAGCAGCCAATACATCAATCGTCCACTTGGACTTAATTGGTAAGAAATGAGCCGACTTTGTCAAACGATCGACAATCACCCATATCGCATCAAATCCACCACGAGTCCTAGGTAGACCCATAATGAAATCCATGCCAATGCTTTCCCACTTCCATTGGGGTATGTCGAGTGGTTTCAATTTCCCTGCTGGTCTGAAATGTTCGGCCTTAACTTGCTGACATACCAAACATCTGCTCACAAAATCTGCAACTTCTCTTTTCATATTTGGCCACCAAAAGGACCTTTTCAAATCTCGGTACATCTTAGTGCCTCCAGGATGAATGGTATATCTGGATCTATGAGCTTCTTCAAGAATCTTGTTCTTTATTGTAGCCTCATCCGGAACACAAGTTCTGCCTTTAAATAATAATCTACCATCATCGGCCAACATGAAGTCAGGTCTGCTGCTCAAGTTTCCCTTGATCTCTACTAACTCGGGATCATTATCTTGCAAGGACTTGATCTCTATCAATAATTCAGGTTTAAGTTGAATCTGAGCAATCAAGATCCGATCATTGTCAATATTGAGATCCAGACTAGATAATTGTTCCAACAATCTCCATTTTTGTAACATGAGACTTGACAATCTCGCTACCGGCTTCCGGCTTAAAGCATCTGCCACAACGTTACCTTTGCCAGGATGATACTCAATCGAGAAGTCGAAGTCTTTTAAGTATTCCAACCATCTCCGCTGCCTCATGTTGAGTTCCTTCTGAGAAAATAAATACTTCAAACTCTTATGATCTGAAAACACTGTAAAGGTTTCTCCATACAAGTAATGCCTCCATATCTTCAAAGCAAACACGACTGCAGCAAGTTCCAAATCATGAACAGGATAATTATCTTCGTGCTTCCTCAACTGCCTAGAGGAATAGGCAATCACCTTCCCATGTTGCATGAGTACACAGCCTAAGCCAATACCTGAAGCATCAGTATAAACAACAAATCCTCCTTCACCAGAAGGTAAAGCCAAAACAGGTGCAGTAGTCAAACACTCCTTCAGAGTCTGAAAGCTTCGCTGACAATCATCTGACCAATCAAACTTATTCTCCTTGCGGGTTAATCTTGTCATAGGTACTGCAATCTTAGAGAAGTCTTGAATAAATCTTCGATAATAACCTGCCAGGCCTAGAAAACTTCTAACTTCTGTCACACTGGTAGGCTGTTCCCAATTCTTCACTGCCTCGACCTTCGAGGGATCAACAGAAATACCGTTCTTCGTAATAATATGTCCTAGAAAGGACACCTCTTGCAACCAGAATTCACACTTACTGAACTTAGCATATAGTTGATGATCTCTCAACAATTGCAATGCCATTCTCAGATGCTCAGCATGCTCCTCCTCATTCTTAGAATAAATCAGGATGTCATCAATAAAGACTACGACCCATTGGTCAAGATAGGGCCGAAATGCATTGTTCATCAACTGCATGAAAGCTGCTGGAGCATTCGTTAGACCGAAAGGCATAACGACAAATTCAAAATGACCATACCTGCTGCGGAAAGCCGTTTTATAAATATCCTCTTCCTTAATCCGCAACTGGTGATATCCAGATCGAAGATCGATCTTAGAAAAATATTGAGCTCCTGCTATCTGGTCAAATAACTCGTCAATCCTCGGCAAGGGATATTTGTTCTTGACAGTCTGCTGGTTTATTTGCCGATAGTCAATGCACAACCTCATCGAACCATCTTTCTTCCTGACGAATAACACAGGGGCTCCCCACGGAGAAGTACTAGGACGAATAAAACCCTTCTCAAGTAATTCCATCAGTTGCTGCTTCAGTTCCCTCAGTTCTGCAGGAGACATACGATAAGGAGCCTTAGAAATAGGAGCTGTGCCAGGAATAAGATCAATAGAAAAGATAACTTCCCGCTCAGGCGGAAGTCCTGGTAGTTCTTCTGGAAAGACATCAGGAAAATCTCGGACAACAGGAATGTCCTTGATCTCCATCTGCTACTCAGGAGTTGCACAAACAAAGGCTAGAAAAGCCTCACACCCATGCCTCAAAAGCTTATCAGCTCGAAGAGCCGAGATGAGCGGTACAGAGTTATGGTGCTTGACTCCCATAAAAGATAAACCAGAATGTCCAGTAAAAGTCACTGAGCTAGAACTACAATGAACATTGGCCTCATACTTGGCCAACCAATCTGCTCATAGGATTACATCATAATCCTTCATATCTATGCAGACTAAATCTGCTGGTAAGTTCTGTTCACCAATCATAACCTTACTAGAAGGATAGAAATACTGGATTGTTGATCTAGTGCCAATAGGGGTTGAAATTTCTAACGGAGTATTCATCAAAACAGGTTCCACAGCTAATAACTTAGCAAATCTCGGTGAAATAAAAGAATGTGTTGCACCAGTATCAAAGAGAGCAAATGCGGGCTTATCGATTATAGTAAGGGTACCTTCGACGAGTCCGCCATCATCAGAAATCCCAGTTTCCTCTGCATGTAAAGCTTGAAGCTTGCCTTGTGGTTTCTTGAAGACTAGAGGTTTTGCCGGTGTAGCTTGCTCCGATATGAGAGGACAATTGGGGATACGGTGCTCCTTGCTTCCACATCGCAAACACGCGCCTTGCTTGCGCCAGCACTCCTCTATCTTGTGACCCGGACGATCACAATAGTTGCACACGCCCTTGAATGGAACAATAGGGCCAGGCTTCTTGTCTTCATGCCTCGGCATCTTGCCCTTCCATGATCCGGACCCGCTCCACGAACCAGGTCCACTAACAGGTCTCTTCTTGGTATACCCGGGTTTGACACTCCCGAAACCCGTAGGTAATTCTTTCTTGGTGCCTTTCCCACGGATTCTCTCCGTCATTTCAAAAGTATCCTCCAGAACTTGCGCTTTCCTTACCATCTCAGAATAAGTGGAAATCTCCATCGGTGCCAATTGGTTGATATAATGAAGCTTCAATCCATTGAGAAAGCGCTTCGCCTTCATCTTCTCGGTGGAAATGAGATGTGTAGCATATCGAGAAAGCCATGCAAATTGAGCCTCATACTCTGCCACGGACAAACCTCGCTGTTTCAAGGCCGCGAACTCTGCCGCTTTCTTCTCTTGCACTCTATCAGAAAAATACTTGCTGTTGAAGAATTCCTCGAACTCTTCCCACATAACTTGCCGATCACCGAGAGTTGCCTTGATAGAATCCCACCAAGTACGTGCATCATGTTCCAGTTGAAATGTGGACAAAAGGACACGCTCCTGGTTGGTGCATTGCATAACTTCAAAGATTCTCCCCATCTCGTCTAGCCAGTGTTCGGCTTGGTCGGGGTCAGTCGAACCAGCGAATCTAGGCGGATTCATTCCGCGGAAGTTCCGGTATAGATAACCGGTGCCATGTGGTGCTGCTCCTGCCTGAGCTACTTGCTGAAGGGCCTGAGTAAGGCCTTGAACTGTACGCTGCAGGTTCCTCCATTCAGCACGATCAGCTGCCATCTACACGAGAAATAGATTACTTAGGTTTAATCAAGATAAATAATTACACGATTAAGAAACGAACTTAACCCAAGTTCTACCCAATCTCACAGGTCAGGTCTTAGACTTTTACAAGGTTAGGGATCTAATGCACCTAGACACGACCAAAAACTCGGTACCTGGCGGAGGTAATCGGTCCGAAGACCACTCGCGCAAGTGTGCGACCTTCCCGATAGGCATAGCCTAACGTTCGGACAACACCTTTTGATATACCGATTATTGGGATGCAATGCAAGAAAACCTACAACTTAGGAAACCTAGGAATGTGAAACCTAGGCTCTGATACCAACTAAACTGTCACGCCCCGAACAAGGCGGAAATATCGGGACGTACAGTTAGGGACACGCTGGCAATAGAGGAAACTAAATCTAAAATAATACACAAATGCTACAAGATGGAAATACTAAATGATCATTAACAAACCACAACTGATACAATAACCTCAAGTTCAACTTAATACAACTGGAATAATCAACCACTAAAACTCAAAGACATAACTGAAACTAAATGCTCTCCAAAACACAACTAGAACTGATACACTCAAGACATCACTTCTGCCCTTCCCCATCGGTAAGCGCGTCACCTGAAAAGCCTGGAAAGGGGGGAAAACACAACTATGAGCTGACGCTCAGTAGGAAATAACAGACAGGTATAAGTGATTAACAGTTTAATTACATTTTAAAATGTCATGCTACGAATGATAAAACACTAAAAAAGATAACGATGATAACACGAAACAAAATTCGAAGATCTTGCAAGGTCAAGAAATATACTGAATAGAATGGTAAGACAAGAATTTACTACAGGAGATAACGATAAGAAGTTGGCCATATCAAGTCAATTCAAGTCATGTCAAGCACGCATGTAATTTCATTTCCACGTCCAAGTAATAAGCAAGTAAAGTAATCACAAGTAGAGTATAGAACAGTGAAGAGTGGAAAGTGAAAAGTAGTAGAAAGTAATGTAGAGAGTAGTGGAGAGAGTAGTGGACAGAGTAGTGGACAGTCCTAGATTCAACACATGTCAAGTACTGGTGCCAAATGCCACACCTAGTCATTCACCTCCCCGGGGGTACACGTAGTGTTCGGGCGCTCTTCCCAGGACCAGACCGAGCCCTTAATTGTTTGCCAGGCATTGATTTCTTTGGATCAAAGATCCCACGAATCTAGACTTCCATAGTTTATGGCCAGAATTCCAAGGTTTAAACTAAGTAGCAATAACAACTTCAAGTAGGAAAGAGATTCATTTCCAGAATTTCAAGGTAAGTATAATCATCAAGGAGATCGAAACCAAGTCATAACAAGAGTTAATCGTGCTGCGCTACTGTAAAACAGCAGCAATTAAACAAGCTAATCAACATATTAATCCTAATCACCAAGTTAAGATATCATGATCAACCATTATCATTTGCATTAAGACAATTGCCAAGAAGCTGATTCAAGATGATAAGTAAAGAACAAGCTCACAGGAATGAAATAGCATGTATTAACAGAGATTTAGTTACACCATTAACCATTAATTATGTGGGTTTCTATTTAATCTTGTATGCATTGCAATGAAGATGATAAACGGTGTGTTTTTGTACTATGTTTGCAAGAAAAGACCAATGCAAAATTTGAAATCAAGAGGGGTACAAGATTAGGTCAATTGTTCTTCAAAAATATAATTTCAGTGGGTCTAAATTAAATGGGTTGATTCCCCACTGACTCGGATCCATCTCGGGTCGCAAAACGATGAAAAACTGGTTTTCTGGTGTATGGGTCGACCCTTGGGGTCGACCCCTTCAGAAATGGGGTCTGCCAGTTGGATGGGTCGACCCCTGGGGTCGACCCCCACCTTTCTGGCTGTATGGGTCGACCCCTGGGGTCGACCCCTACACTCTGGCTGCATGGGTCGACCCCTGGGGTCGACCCTCGCGCCTGGGCCAAATGGGTCGACCCCAGGGGTCGACCCTCGGGCCTGCCTGGGCTGCCAGATGATGGGTCCACCCCTGGGGTCGACCCCTGCAAGAACAGCAACGGCTGTTGCTTCCGGAAAATGTGAAATCTCACCCAATTGAAGTCCAATTGAGTTGAAATTAAAGCCATATGATCTAGGAATGTTAATGGACATTCTAGGGTCACAAAACTACAATTTTGAACCACGAATTGTTACAGAAATTGATTGAATCTCAACTTATATATGATAAATTCATGAAAACCCTAGTTCTTGACCTACTTCTACTAAATCATGCAATTCTCTTAACATACTCAACGGAATTTAGGGATTTTGATGTCAAAAGAAAGCTAACTCGATCATGAATCCAACCATATATGATATGCAACATGAAGATCAAGTTACAGGGCTCAAAATTAGCCCGAAATCAAGCTCTGGCTTAAAGGAAACTATATGAAACATGTTCTAGATATGCTCTTACAAAAATTCGAAATTTACGATGCATGCTCAATAGAATTTGGGGCTTTCTAAGTTAAATGAAAGATAATAACATACTGATTACTTCATGTGAATTAATTAAAGTTTGGTTGTTAGATCCTACCTCAAATCGGAGAGAGAAAACTCAAACCCTAGGATGAAGAACACTTGGACAGCACCTTACAAAAAGCTCGATTTCTCCACGGATACCTAATGAAAATTGGGGCTTTTGCCACCAATGGATAGAGCTCGATGAGAGGAACAATTTGCTATACTCATGATCAAGATTTGGTTGAGAATTCCTACCTCAATCGATGGATCAAAGAAGGATGAAGGGAAGCCAACGGCCTGCTGACCCACCTCCACAAATCGAGCTAGATCTCTCCAGATCCGAAATTTCAGCGAACCCCACAGTAGCCAAATGAAAGAAGACTCGTAGGGCTTCATTTTGATAGCTCATAGAGCTTCTGGAGCCTTCGGAATTGGGAGTATTCGCTGCTGCAAGCCGCGTGTTTAGAAACGGCGCCGAAATCCTTGACTTGACCAAATTATGTCGGCAGCACGTTTTGGGGCTAGGTTTACCTCAAATTGATTGAGGGTAAATGTTCCTTACATTGTGGCCTTCCATTTTCCCCTGATTTCAGATCATTTGGTTGAGTAATCAGGTCGAATTTCGCGTTTTAATCTAAGGGTTAGGTATGGGTCAAAAGTGTGCACATTTGGGTTTGAATTCTAAATAGATCTTAACACGGATTTACCATGGCTTAAAGCCAAAAGGAAAAGTTGTTATCTACATCAATATTAACATGTTTATTATTTTTACAGATTTTTCTGAGGTAGTCGAATTATTACTTATACTATTCCGTAATTAATTAAATGTTAAGTTCGGAAGACTAAGTTCACTAATTCCGGCATAATAAATGATTTTCTTAGGCTTAAATGAAGAAGACAAAGTTGCTAAACAAAATTAGTTCTACAAGATGTGATTTTTGGGGATTTTTATAAAATAGTTGAAAAATGACTTATTCTATTAATTAATTAATTAATCTAATTAATTTGGATAATTCTCATTAATTCGAATAACTTCAAATAAATTCTAAATAATTACAAATAACTTTCTAAATAAATTTCTAAAGAATTTGGGGTCTTACAGCGAGAACTCCTCCTCGGCGCCATCCTCGCCCCTGAAGCACAAGACAGAAAACACGAAAACGGCAATGTCAGAATAAAACACGCGGTGCCCAATGCCAGCGTCACATGTACATCATCGTTGTGGACTAGTGGACCACTACAATTACCTATGATTCTCATGTAATTGCACAACCGCGCTCTGATACCAGCTGTAACGACCCGAGAATCCGATTACCGGGAAGGCCCGATAACCCGAGACTCGTACCGCCACCCACGAGTCCTAAGACTCGGAAGGGTTAAAAGGATGGTGTGGAGACTACACAAGCATCACAGATAATTACAGAAATTAATCAGTTATAATGTTAAGCAGGAAATAAATTAACATTTTACATGGTCCACAAAAAATAACAACAACAGCAAGAACAGTCCACGACTAGTACAGTGACAAGAAAGAAAAGTACAGCTACACGAGGCATACCCCGGCTCTGACCTCTGGCACTACCTCTGGGCACCCGCACCACGCTGCGCTCCTGACGCGCTCCCCGAAGGTGGCGCCTCACCTGAAACACGGTGAAAACACGCAGGGAATGAGTCTCGGAACAAGACTCAGTAGGGATCACTCGAACCCTACCTCGTAAAATGAGAAATCACTACTCTAGCGGTAGGAAAGTACCTCGGAAAGGAAAGCCCTGTACTCTAAAGAACTAGACCCTACGGCACGCAAACCGACACACGTACCACGGTACGAGAAGACCGAAACCAACGGTCGAATCGTAAAACTCGAAGGTCGGAAACACACGACTGACAGTCTGACACTCCGTACTCGACAGGAGTACCACCCACTAGAAGCACAGCCGGTAGCGTCCCCTGACGTCTTACACCGCACCGCAGGTGAACCGCCTGACGTGGTAGGTCCTACCCGAGGCGCAAACACCGTACAAGTAACCACAACAAGTGACTAGCTGGGGTCACGCCCGTCGACGTGGGTCCAACCGCCCCCAACCACGTGTGCACACACAGACCACGCGTCCTAGGTCTGGCCCTCTGACCGGTTTTCCCTCGTAACCGGACTCTGGCTAAGACGAGGAGCCTACGGTAACCGGTCCACAAACCGTCTCGAAAGGTGGGTGCCCGTACACCACTCCCAGGTGAGACCAGCACCTCGTACTGGTGGGCTACGACTAGTGGAGCGTCACTGAAGGAGTAGACTCTCAAGTCAACGGAAAACGACGTCCGAAACCGACAACGTGTGGGAATCACCCCACGCACCAGCCCCGTCGCACGGTGGCCACAGTCGGAGAAAAACGGACTCACCGCCCACGGCCAAACGCATGACCAAGGCAAACGGAACCTCCGGATACCAAAAACACGGTCACGGAACTCCACGGGGTGCCCGGGACGCACGCACGGCCCAAGGGGAACACCCAACAACAGCCAAATCGCGCTAGGGATACCTAGCGCGACACAGAAGAACGCGCTAGGGAACCCTAGCGCAACAGGGAAGATCGCGCTAGGTCTCCCTAGCGCGACAGGGACCATCGCGCTAGGGAACCCTAGCGCGACAAGAACCATCGCGCTAGGTCTTCCTAGCGCGACAAGGATGATCGCGCTATGACCCCATAGCGCGACAGGAACCGCCTCCTGTTCATCTTCTCCGATGAACGCGCTCGGTCGGGGCAGCGCGACCTCCAAGAACGCGCTACTGGAGTATAGCGCGTTCTCAGTCCGCGGCCGAAAACGGTAAGAACGCCCAAAAATTCTAACCACGCCCCCATGCCTCCATAGGAGAGGGGGAAAACAAAGGGGAAGACCCCTGGGGACCCCTAGCATGATTCTAGGCCATCAAAACATGAAATCATGCATCAAATCCATAGATCGGGCGAGTTCTCCCCAAATCATGGAAAAACCCAAAAACGCTCAAACGATCCCCTCTCGGCCTCCCCGCGGCCTATAAATCGCGGAAAAGATCGGCATGAGGCTAAGGAACGTCACCCTACTTCAATGGAGCGAATGCTCCGCCGGATCGATCACGAATCACGAAGAATGCTCGAAGCTTCACGAACTCCCCACGCTTCCCACGCTCGCCGCACGCCCACAAGATCGCCTCACCGTCGCCCACGCGTCCGCGCCGTCGCCCCGCCGCCGTCCGTAGCCGGAGAGGGGTTCGCCGCGTCCGAATGGGAGAGAGGGAGAGAGAGGAGGGCTCACGGTCGCGAGAGAGAGGAAGAGGAAGAAGAAAGAGAAAAGGGGAAAAGAAAAGAAAAAGGATTAGGCTTTATAGAAAATCCGAATTTTTGGAAAAATACCGAAAAATAGAAAAATATATTTCTGGAATCCTCGGAACGCACCGATCGCGACGGTACCACTCGTGCCTAGGGGAACCGCCCGGTTCGCCCGCAGCGCGCTTCCGAAGGAAAAGTCGAAACACACACCGGGAATCGAAAAACACACGCGGAAAAGTCGCGGAACGCCTCCGGGCCTCCGAAACGACTCCGGATCGCGTCGATCCGAACACGAAAGATGTCCGAAACGAAATTTCGGACACAACGGAGCCGGACGCTCCGAAAACCAGATCCGGGACCCACGAAGAAGGATCCGAAAGGTCCGGGATATTACACTATGGACCCAAACTGGGCCAGTGCCCATCTCCAAACAATCTGACATTAAATGTGGTCCGCAGATAGGACAGATAGTCTTCATAGCGCATTGAACCTGAATAGTTCTCCCAGTACATGCGTACGTAGTATTCATACTCCTGCGAACCTTGTGCGTACACGACCTCTACTGACGTAGCTGTGGCATAAGGATATGGATACGATGGGAAAAATGAACTACTGTTATCTGAGTCGCCATGATACATCGGCTGCTGCGGCCATGACCGTCCATACGAGCTTCCAGATCCCTGGGAGTCATGTGTGCTCATCCTCTCAAAATCAGACAACATGCCTTGATAGCTTGTACTGTCTGCAACCGAACTTCCATAGTAGGGATCCCAATGATCAGCTGCCCGTCTCGTCCCTGCGGGTGGAGCACCGTGGTCCTCATCTTGCGTGGCATGTGTGAAGTACTGCTCCTCTGTCCATGCGCCATGTTGACGGCCCCCACGACCTCTACTATGACCACTGTTGTACTCTCTACCACCAGCACTAGTATTCTCACGAGGACTGCGTTGGTCACCTTGAGAACCACCACCTCCATGGGATGAAGACCCTGTGGGTGTACTATCAGCATCGGAGTCATGACTCCCACTAATGCGGGGCTCAACAGAGGGCTCGGGAGTGTCGTCATCTACATTGGGATCTAATGTCTCCATGTCTGCAATATCTATCGGATTTAATGGTGGTCCCTTGTCCTTCTTGCTGGTGAATAATGTGGTCCATGATGATTTTTTCTTCTGTGGAGTAGGGGGCGGCATACATGCTGCATGTTGTGTTCCTCTAGATGCCTGAGAAGCAGAAGCCTGCTTAGATAATTTTTCAATTTACTTTCTATTGTGTAAGTCTGTACGTATACCTGAGAAGATTGATTAGGTGCCTTAGCCTTAGATGTTGAGCGTCGGGGCGCAGCAGACTGAGATGGTTGTTTCGATGCTATCGAAGACTACACAATTGAAAGAAGAATATATTCAATTACCAATAAATTATATATTAACAAATGTAGAAATGACAATATAATTTCACCTCTCTAAATGAGGAACTCCCCCTAGCCTCTCTTGAAGTGGATAACCTTCTTGGTTCCGCAGATATTGAATGTCACGGTGCAGCAACTCGGGACCACTGTTCTCCCGCAATGTTGTCATTTGTCGGACCGACCTGCAATATATTTCTTACATCATCATACATCAATCTATGGCTACGCTATCTAATGAAATTTGTGATTCGATTTTCATGTATTAATTCACCTGAGGTGGCGCTTGACGCTCAAAAATTGGAGGTTGTATCAATCGCTCCCATGCTGTATCATCGTACGCATACGATGTGTCTCCACCACCAATGACGAGGTCTTCATCTAAATTAACTTCATCATCACGTCCCGTTGCTGACTCGTCACCACCCAAATGCACATGGGTGTCATCTCCCTCCCCCACTGCCTCTTGTACAGCCGATGCGAGAAAAGTATTAGGCCGTGGTGTCTCGCCAGGTTCTTCAGCCTCCTCGTCCAATTCTGCCTCACCACGCTCTGTTGTGGCTCTTGCAACCCATGCTACCATAGGGTCATCATCGTCTCGCAAATACACAGCATCTGTTGGGTCGTAATCTCCCTCTCCTCTCCTTGTATCCATTTGTACATGCCGGACCTTTAGCCTCATGTTGTAATGAACATACACCATTTTGTCTAGCCTGCGGTGTGTTAGCCTATTCCTCAGCTTAGTATGCAAGAAGGAGAACGTCGACCAATTCCGCTCACACCCACTCGACAAGGATGTTTGCGATAGAACTCTCATTGCGATCTTCCTTAATACGGGTGCACTTGTGCCGTAATTTAGCCACCACTCAGCTGCGTTTAAGACAGATCACGTACAATATAATAATTAGATGTAAAAATTACTTCTCAAGATATAGAAGGTACATTGTGAAGACACATTACCTGGGTCGAGTCTATCACGACTGGCCACGGCATTAGGTGTCGCAAATGAACCAATTCCCTCTCTAAATATTTTCATCTACATTATCAAAAAATATGAAGTGTATATTTCATTTAATATTGTCAATGTTAAAATATCCAAGTATACCTCATTCAACGCATCAGCAGCATCTGTTGGGGTGAAAGATAATCGGTCTACCACAATGTTGACCGATTCTATCAACGTATCGTCATAAGCAAGGGCCCGAGCATATTGGAAGGCCGGATGTAGATAGTACGCTGCAATCGTAAGACAATGAATTACATATTAGTATCAACTGAAAATCACAGCTCATTGATTTTACGAGAATGTAAATGTTTACCTGCCATGTGAAGATCGCGGCTCATTTGTCTGTCCCATCTGTCCTCCACAATCTCTAGAATGGTGGGTCCATATTTTTTGGACGTTGGAAGGATCTTCCGCTTGGCTGCTTCTATTTTGCTGTACACCAACCCCATGGTTGGTACTCTATCCCCATCCACGCATCGTAGAACCTCATACAGTGGCTCTATCAATGACACTAATACCTTCACTCTATCCCAAAAATTCGAGGTGTTGACAATCCCCTCGACCTCCGCCCCTTCACGTGAAGCAACAAAAGAGGAACTCAGCCAGGTCTCACCTCTAAACATTTGCTTCAACCCATCTTTGTGCTTCAATAGGCTCTGCAATGCGATGTAGTTGGTGGCAAATCGTGTGATGTCAGGCCTCAACAGTTCGCCGCCACAGTGCTCCCTCATCCATGCCAATACAAGTGTGTGGTTGTAGATATATTTCGTGATTTTTTGTGCCACCTCGACCACAGATTTTACCATACGAAGCTGCCCAATCTCCTTCAGCATCAGATCTACACAATGTGCTGCACAAGGGGTCCAGAAAATGTGCCATTTTTTCTTCATTAGCTCCTCCCCAGCCTTCTTATAGTTCGACCCATTATCAGTCACCACTTGTACAATGTACTCCTCCCCAATCTCAGTCATCACTTGCTCCATCAATGACAAAATATATTGGTGACTGTGAATTTGACCAGACGCATCCACTGATTTGTGAAAGAATACCTGTCTGTCACAATAAACAAGGAAGTTGATCAGGCTATATTTTGTGGTACCTGACCATCCATCACACATCAGTGTGACTCTGTACTTTGTCCATTTCTGCTTGAATGAGTCAATGTAACTCTTGATCTCAGCAACTTGTTCATCAAGGTATACGCCAGCCAATTCTCTCGCTGTAGGTGGCTGCACGTGTAGCCCAAGGACCTGTGCTTCCTGAAACATTGGCTTGTAGTAAGGGCTATTGGCTGCATTGAAAGGTAGACCCGCGTGGTGCCACCATTTTGCAACAGCTTGACCAAGTTTCCATTTAGGTCCCTTCTGGCCATACGCATCGTCCATCCTCATTTGCTTACCATGCTCTCGGGATAGTGCACCGGGCTTCACATCTTCAATGTTGATCGATTGTGTCCTTTTTCTTTGTGTCCCCGAGTCACCAGTCAATAAACTCCTTATGCCTCGTGATTGTCGAGTCGTAGATGAACCACCACTCCCTGATGCTCCGGTCCTCGCCGCCTCGCGACTACGGACTACAGTCTCCTCGGGATGTCTTGACTCTTCCCTGCTCTGACGTACTACCTCACGAAATTGGGCTTCGTATGGATCGTTCACAGTGACATACACATTAGGCTGCTCAGTACGTGCTTGTTCGTCTTCGTCACTGGGTGTCCATGCACATTCCTCCTCGTTGCTGCCACTTGGGCGCCCGCTCACTGCCGCTTGATCCATTTTCTTCTTTTTTTCCTTTTCTTGCATCTCAGCTCTCTTCTCCCGCAGGTGCCTAGCCATTGTAAGTTTCACATCTCTAGACACATGGGTACACCCAGCAACCTCAGAGTATCCTGCCCCGGCTCCTCCTGCCAAATGCTTCTTCAACCGAGACACCCCTCCTCCCCGGTGTTCTATTTTACAATAGTTACAACGCCAACACCTACGGTTGCCATCCAACAAAACTCCGTGTGACCACCCAATATCATTTGTTCGTTCCTTAGGAGCCATATTAAGTACTTAACTGTATCTCCTAAATGTAAGAAATACAAATCATATTAAGTACATTATTTTAAATAGAGACTAACAATGAAAATAATATCATTATTTCTACAATATGCAAGACTAAATTCAATATTTACTACATGTCAATATAATTTAGTTTAAAATAATATCATTATTTCTAAAACATGCATATAATGCTAATTTTTTATTTAATACACCTACATTTAGTTTAAATTTATTTGTAACATATTTATCACTAATTATATATTTAAATTATAAACATGTCTAATTAAATTATATTATATTAAATTAGTTATCAGTAATTATTACATTAAATTTTAAACATCTCTAAATAAATTTTAAATTATATTATAGATCTAAATTAACTTTAAAATTATTTATAAAATATTCAACACTATTTACATTAAAAATATGTCTACTTAAATTACATTATACATCTTAATTAAATTTAAAATTATTTGTAAAATATTTATCAATAAATTTATATTTAAATTCAAAACATCTCTACTTAATTTAAATTATAAATATTACCTTTAATTTTTTGTAAAATATTTCTCACTATAGATATATTTAAATGAAAAACATCTTTACAATTTTTAAAATTAAATATTATGTTATTTTACGTCTACAATTAATAATGAAAATAATATCATTAATTCTACAAAATTAAATTTAAATTTTAATACATCTCAATTAAATCTAATATTTAAACATGAATTAAATAATATATGACATAAATATATTTCTACAACATGAATTAAACGATATTTATATTATTTCTACAACATGAATTAAATAATATATCAATATATTTAATTCTACAAGATGAATTAAATAAAAATTATATTTTTTCTACAACATGAATTCAAGAATACATCATAAATAATATTAAACAATAATAATCTAACAAATTTTATTCTTATATTTTTTAAATTAAAAAAGATATAAAATTTTCAAAAAAAAAATTTCCTCCCCCCCCCCCCACCCCCACGGTCGGAGAGCCCCCCCCCCCCCCCCCCCCCCGTCCCAGAAGGTGGCATACGCCCCCCCCCATCCCCCCACCGCCTGCCGGTGGCAGACGCCCAGCACCCCCCCCCCCCCGCCGTCCCCCACGGTGGCAGACGCCGTCCCCCCCCCCCCCCCGTCCCCCCACGGCGGCCCCCGTCCCCCACGGCGCCCAGCACCCCCCCCCCCCCGTCCCCCCACAGCGGCCCCCGTCCCCCCACGGCGGCATACGCGCCCAGCACCCCCCCCCCCGTCCCCCCACAGCGGCCCCCGTCCCCCCACGGCGGCATACGCGCCCAGCAACCCCCCCCCCCCCGTCCCCCCACGGCGGCCCCCACCACGGCGGCCCCCGTCCCCCCAGGGCGGCATACGCGCCCAGCAACCCCCCCCCCCCCCCCCGGTCCCCCCACGGCGGCCCCCGTCCCCCCACGGCGGCATACGCGCCCAGCAGGCGGCCCCCGTCCCCCCACGACAGCATACGCGCCCAGCAACCCCCCCCCCCCCCCCGTCCCCCCACGGCGGCATACGCGCCCCCTGTCCCCCCACGGCGGCCCCCGTCCCCCCACGGCGGCATACGCGCCCAGCACCCCCCCCCCCCCCCCCGTCCCCCCCACGGCGGCCCCCGTCCCCCCACGGCCGCATACGCCCAGCACCCCCCCCCCCCCCCGTCCCCCACGGCGGCAGACGCCCCACCCCCGACCATTTAAAAAAAATTTAACCTACCTACCTCCGATCGCCACCCAACGCCGCCGTCCGCCGCTCTGATCGCCGTCCGTCGCCGCTGCACCGCCGCTCGCCGGTGGGAGGGATGGAGCTCTTCCTCCCCCTTCGGCCCGTTAAATGGGCGACCCGCACGACCCGCCCGTACCGAGCCGGGTCCCGCCTCGCACCGGAGCGGGACGTGGCGGGACGCACGGGACCATGCGGTCCAGTGCGACCCGTCCACGACCCCCAGCCCGTGCGACCCGGTGCCCGCCTGGGTCGGGTCGGGTCGTGCGGGTCGGTGCGAGACGCACCGGGTCGACAAACCATGCTTATAGTAATAGTTTATTTTCAAGAATCTAAAAAAAAACCTCTAAGTTATTTTTTTTAGGAAGGTTTACAAAAGATGAGATTTCATCTTAAATAATGGGAGATAACTTACCAAATGTGTCTAAGTGCGGTTGCTATCCCAATTTTTTATTTTAAGATAAAAGAACACCAAAAAAAAGTGTTATGAAACACCTCATAAACCTTGGATTACGATATCATGTCAAAAATTTAACCTTCCAATGCAACACGTGATAGAACAACTCAAAAGATAAAGAAGTATCATTAATGTCTTCACGCTCGTTCCAAGTTTGAAGTATCATTTGTACAAATTAGAATCTCTTTCCTCACATGATTTCTTCTTAATATAGATAGATATAGGATCTATGTGTGGTGCAATTACTTAGAAGTACATGTCATTGTGCAACAACCCTTCCTATCTGATGGAAAAGGAACCGATCTGACCTGAGATCCTTTGTTGGTGTATGTGTGAAGCAAGAACTGACTGCCCTAGCTAATTAAGCTGTGGTTCAGGATTTGAAGCCCCACATGGTACCTATCCAGTACCCAAAAAAGTTGATTACACGCCGAGCCCAACTGGAATCCTCAAGTAATCTCACGCCATCTATATCTGAAATGAGATGATAGAGTTTCTTGGTCTCATTGGTACAGAGACAATAGTTGGGCAGATCCACAAGAGTTTAAACAATGTAAATAATTGAAAAGAACATCCTCGATCTTCATTAATTTTGCCATGCTACAGGACAAAAGAACTCCATAGATTCTACACTGAAGTTCGCAGGAGCACGGAGTGGAATAAGGGTGGCAATAGGAAAGAGACGAGAGTACGAGTGGGAGCTTTTTTCAGGAGCATGAACGTATATATATATATATATATATATATATATATACTCTCAGCACCACCCCCCCTCCCCATGAATAACCAACCCCTCCCCGAGATGTTGGGGGGTGTTCTCTCCGGTACCCCCTGAGTAGTTGTCTCCCCTCCCCTTGGTCTCGCCCCCGTCTTCCGTTTCCCCTGTCCAAATATATGTATAAATAAATTGTTGTAAAAGATCTACTTACTTAATAACTGAAACCCCTTTGCTTAGGAATCTAAGAAGATATCAAACGAAGAAAAAGCAACAACATGAGCAAACAAGCCCTACACTCACAAGAAGAACTCTCTCCTCGAATTTGCTCGCCATTCTTGGGCTGGTGCCCACAATATGGGCCACCACCAGTCATCCGATTGGCCCACGTACGCCTTCAAAGGATGGGGGCCATGCCTCTTTCTTTCTTTTGTTTTGCCATCTAGAGAGGCCATTTGCCCTGGTCAAGAGGAGGAATAGCTCGAGTGGGATTGATTTGGTGGCCTCAAAAGGACCGTTCCTTTCTCCTCAATGGGGGGACAACATATCTAGTCCAAAGGATCTGATAGCAATTATTCATGAGTACCACAACCAACCAACAATATGAGCAAGAAAATCTTCTCTCTCATGTGCACACATGGGGGTGGGTTCAAATCCCTTCTAGCTGTATTTTAATGATGAGGTATAAATAAAAAGTCTGTCAATTCAAACTTGTAGTTTTTTTTTGTTAAGTTGAAACGGTCTCTCCAAGTAAGGCGTTCCAACTCCCCCAACGGATATTTGTAATAGCTCTTGGTTGGTGGCCTCTCCTTGTCCTCAAATGTGTTATGCATGATCTCCGCCTTGCAACTCCTACATTTAACATATATATATATATATATATATATATATATATATATATATGTATATATATATAATGCATTTTGAATCACGAGAGAGAGAGAGAGAGCTTGGTACGTGTACAGGCCTAAAAGACTGGATATGTACTTGTACCAACTCTGTGTACTCGATAAGACATGAAGTGAAGAGAAGCTGATCGGGCATGGTGTAGGAAATTGTAAGTAGATGGCAAGGAGGAGGAGTGGCGTGCCTGCATGCACTCTCACAAGACATCCACCCCACTTCTATTAGTTTCCTTTTCTTATAATAATTCTCGTTCCAATATTAATTTGCTCTCTCTCTCTCTCTCTCTCTCTCTCTCTCTCTCTCTCTCTCTCTCTCTCTCTTCCTTCTCCCATGCATGCCAGTGGGTGGGTAAGGTTGGTTGGGACGTGAGGGGACAAGTTATCATCATCCCCTTGAGATCCATCCCTACCACTTCTAAAGATGTTATAATTATGTTGCTCCCCACTCTTTCAAGGTGTGATGGCAACTAAGAGCAATGCTGTCTCCCTACATACAAGAAGATTTCCTTTGGTGCTTTGAGTACTATTTTTGTAGGTAGGGTTGCTTTCTAAAAGGCTTACATAGATGAAAGCTAAATATTGTGGATGATGGACCACAGTTGGAACATTGATGGAATCTATCTAGCTAGTGTGGTAGTCAATGAAAAGCAAGCAGACGGGGGCCGGGTACATCTCTCCTTGTGTTTAATTACTATATATGTAGACTTTGATATATATATATGGTAGAGACAATAATTGCATGGACCATGCAGATCTAGCTAGCTATAGTAACTGAGGAATTTAATTATGTCCTAATAAAAAGCAGAATGATCGAGCTTGTGCTTTGGAGCAGGAGTTATAATATCCATATGTCTGAGAAAATGTTCTTAATTATTTTGATGTCAACGACGACAGTAAAATCTTCATTCCTCACATGTATGTATATATATGTGTGTATATATATATATATATATATATATATATTACGCATATATGTGTAAATATACACGATATGGAGACATTATTTGATTCACCTACGCAAAGTTGATCTGCAATATCTTCTCAGTGTAATTTATATATGCATGGGACAATCTAATAAGATTAGATTAACAAATTAAAGGAAGGCGACAAGCTTCATGCCAATAGCTAGCACCTTAATTGGTTCCAACTACTACATGGACACATATAACGTCCTTATAATGCAAACATTCCTAGTATATATATATAGAGAGAGAGAGACTTGAAGTGTCACAATATTGTATATTCCCCCCGGCCAACTTGATCACCATAAAGAAGAAAAGGGTCTAATTAACAAAAGGGTTAGGTGAACCAAGACTTGGTAAACTAAAGCTCATTAGCTTAGATCAGCTAATTCTCGTAGATGACGCTTTGTCTTCCAAGGGCGGATCACCTTTCCTAGTGAAAGGTTAGATCATCATCTCTGGCTCATAATGTTTGTACTTGTGGATACATATGCACATCTCATGTGGGTGATTGAGAACTACGTACGTATATTTCATCGTCTCAAAATACTTCTTAGGCATAGGACAAATTAACTTGTGTCAGCTAAAAATTTAGGCAAAGAGTAACAGTGTGGTGCAACAAATTAATAGCAATCTCAATGTGATTATCATATATTCTTTCTCCCCCATTTGGATGGAGAAACTCACAAACGTCGAACTTTGAGTTCATTTGACAGTTTCGAAGTTTGTAATATAGAATTTGAGTCTGATATCTTTTATTGTTCGATTTGAAGATCAGATGGTAGAGATAAAAATTGTGGGATGTTATGTCACTCTAATTAATTATAGTCGGCCTAATTATGAAGACACACACAACCCTGATTGGTCCAATCAATGCTTACATTGCATGTTTGAACATCTTTGCAGAAGGTCATATAATTAACCTTTCTATACGTACCTTCCACGCTTCTTTTGATATTTGTTCATCTATCTAAAAATCCACAAAACAAGATAAGGAACAAGAGAAAGATGTCTAAATAATAATCTGCCGAGCACTAGTTTAGGAGAAATGCTAGGACTTGGAGAAATAGGACAGAGTTAATTACAAAGCACGATCATTTGCACTTTCCGTTAGCTTTGAGAGATGAGCATGATGGGCTGCTCCGGATGCACAGCCAATGAGGTGCACTCATTGTCCAGTTCGGCTTACCAACTCTAACAGTAGGGTGTTTGATTATTGTTCTTTTTTTCTCTCAAAATAAAAATTAAAAATAAGAAACCCACGTAAACATAAGTTTGACGAGTCCTTCCTTATTTTTTAAGATATAATCTTACCCTTTGAAAATTTCTCAAAAAATAAAAATAAATCATGGCCAGCCACTTTTTTTTTAAAGGACGGATGATCTCATGGCATCTCGACTCTCGCAAACTTGATCTCATACACGTCCCCCCTCGGATTTGTCATATGAGAACATGGAAGGCCAGTTCTAGATGGGCTCGGAACAAACGTCACCCCAATCAGAAGTTAGGTGCCTGCTCCTGAGCCCCTCTTTGATTACGGGTTAACCCTAGGTTAAGTTAAAATTAAATTTGACTTAATTATAGGGTGTTTAATTACAATTTTTTATCTTTTTTTTTTCTCAAAATAAAAATTTGAATAGGTAACTCTCTTAAGCACGTTTGACAAGAGCTCTTTAATTTGTAAGGATGGAATCTCGTTCAGTTATAACTTAACTCAAAATAAAAATAAATCTTGTCATATTTTGTTTGAGAGAGAAACTTGCGTCTTACGCTACTTGTTAGACGTCTAGCCCCACCCCTCACTCGTGTCCGCTGTCTCCATCGCCAGATGAAGGAGAAGAAGGGAGAGGGGAGAGTTACCCTTCCCACGTCAGTCACGCATTTGCCATGGCTGAGATGGGGACCAGAGAGGTGGAGGGAGGAAGTGGGAGAGGAAGGGAGAAATGGAGATCCAGGGCCCCGGGCATTTACACGTGCACGGCGCAGGAGGAGGTGGGCTTCCTCATGGTGCAGGGGGCAATCGCAGGCGACAGCAACCAATCTGCTGACGGACAGACTGGTGGCATCCTGTGTACGGCGCAGGGGGCGATCGCAGGTGACGCAGGGGGCGATCGTAGAGAGCCGGTGCAGGGGGTGATCCAGGCGACACAAAAAGCCGGTGCAGGGGGCAATCGCAGGCGATGGCGGCCACTCCGCCGGCCGATTGGTGGCATCCGGCGTACGGCTCCAGACCGGGGGTGGGAAATTGGTGGCGTGGGGGTGGCAGAGGAAGAGGTGAGGGAGAAGAAGGGAAGGGGCCAGCGACGTGGGTGGAGTGGGAGGAATCATGCAAGAGGAGGAGGAGGATTGTGCAGGTGGCGGCGGCCGGTCGTCAGTGTGGCCTGGATGCGAAAGGGAAGATGGCCGACGGTGTCTTGCAAGGCGTCGGCAGTGGGGCTCTTCGGCGGCTGGTGTTGTGCACAGAGGAGAGGAAGACGACGGGATGGGAAGAAGAAAAACGGTGGAGCGGGAGGAAGAAAAATAAAAAACAAATAAAGGAATAGTACTAGCAATGGGGTTACGGTGGAGAAGAAAACGAGGTGGATGCAGAGGAAGGGAGATGAGAGATGCGGAGATATTGGAACCCGTAGCCTCTGTTCTCCGTGAGCACCACCGGCGTTTACGTCGTGCTCTCCACCGGGTTAAGGGTTTTCAAGTTGTTCTATCAAATATGTCTATATAAAATTTAAAAATTATGATATTTTTATCAAATAGATAATTATCTATTTTCATCAATTTTAAAAAATAAGTTAAAAATTGGCATAAAATATTTTTAAGATAAATTGTTTTTTTTTAATACTCCCAAACACTCTATACTGCTCTCTCTCTCTCTCTCTCTCTCTCTCTCTCTCTCTCTCTCTCTCTCTCTCTCTCTCTCTCTCTCTCTCTCTCTCTCTCTCTCTCTCTCAAAGACTATAGGGCTTTTGACAAATAGGACCCTCTTAAAATAGAAAATGTAGAATTACCTTTCTAGCTGGCGCATTTCTTTATATATGAACAGAAACTGCAAGGAATATTCTAATATACTAGATTGTCACTTAACGGTGATTCTTAAATTGTATTCACATAGAAATGATACATAACTAAAAAGGGTCATTCCTCAATTTAACTTTTCAAAAGGGTTGTATTTGTTGAGTATACAAATCATAGTTTGTCAACTCACTCGTACCAGATGTACTGAACTTTTACCGGTATAATACGATAGATATTCTACAGTACCATATCGGTGTGTCAAGAAAGAAATATTATTTTATAAGTATTTATTATAATAAAATATAATAAAAATAGGTAAATCTTAATACTCGTCCCGGATGCATAGCCATCCAGGATGGGATTGGCCACATGGGCCGTGAGCCAATCCCATCCCGGATGAGCACCCACCCCCGTGTGGTCAATCTCGTCCTAGACAATTACGCATCTAGGATAGGTACCAAGCACGACTCATAAAAAATTATGTTTAGCACAGTTAGTTAGAGCGCTTATAATTTAAGCATGAGGTCGAAGTTTCGAATCTCATTTCTGTCATGATTTTTTGACTTCAATTCATAAAAAATAATGAAAAAAGAGAAAAACTTGCACTTGTTTTGAACTCGAAACTTTACTGTAACGGTTGAAAATGGTTGCCCAATTCTAGATCCACACCTCCAACAATTTGTTAAAATGGGACCACGAGCCTCATCGGAGAGAGACCTACAACCACCGAGGAAGGTCAGAAAGAGCCCTCGGAGTTACCCCAGAGGACAACTCTCTGACGGTCAAGTCAGACAAATGTAGAACAAAGGGAGAGCGCTAGAGAGGGAGGACTACAGAAAGAACAATGGAACGAAGGGAGAATGCTAGAGAGGGAGAAAGAATGAAAAAACTCGAGGGGAGTTTTTTACATACCTCATGACCATTGGGTCAAGGTCCTACTTATACCATAGCCGAGAGAGTTGACCGTTAGGTTGCCGTGACTAGGAGAGGTGTGAGCTGCCCAGTTTGCGTGTCTGATAAGACAGGGGGCATGGACATTGACTTGTCATTCCCGTCGGGGAGGTAGCTCTGCCATTATTGCGATAGGGACATCAATCATTAATGAGGTGGGGCTAGCCGGAGAGGGCGCATGACTATACTGACATAGGGAGTGACGTGGGTGACGTCCGAATAACATCGCCGGAGTGGAGTGTCGTTCGTCATTAATGCGTAGTAGCTGCCACTGTCGATGAGGGTGCACGCGGGTACAGTCTCTGTTCTGGGCCTGCGACAGGCCAGACAGAGTCATGGGTCGCCCAGGAGTTCAGTGGGCCTAGGGAGTCGGGCACTGATAGTGAGCTGAAGATCAAACATTTTTGGGCCGGTAGGATGGGCCCTCCTCACTAGCCCCCCACTCCTAAGCAGTGAAGGTGCTCAGTGCTTGGGAAGACCTCGAGCCTCTCCTCGTTCTTCACTTTTTCCCTTTGCTTATGATCGCCATGTTGTGTTCATTTTTTTTTTGACTTGGTGAGGTGAGAGCGTTGTCTTGCAATGTTTGTGAGAGAATGGGGGTTAGGTGCCGTGGGCTGTATAAGTCTTGGTGCGCATCGAGACCTGTTAGCACCAGGCTGGTCAACACATGGGACCTCTCCTACACTGGTGAGTGGTGCATTGACCCATAGTCATGTGTTGGACTGAATGGGACCTCCTCGGACTCAACCAAGTGGCTCAATGGCCCAAGGTTGATGGGCGTAGCCGTTAGACAGATGGAACCTCTCCAAGCACCGGTGGGAGGTACTTGGTCCAGGGTCTTGCCAAGACCTAGGAAGGGACTGTCTCCGCGCCTCATCGGGTGGCACAATGGTCCATGGTCGCAGGCATAGTCAATAGTCTATTGTACTGGTGGGGCCGGTTGGTCATCTTTCTAGAGGAGTTCACCAAGCAGCCCTCCGTTATGGGGCTAGTCGGCCGAACGACCGACGCGGTTGGCCAAACTAATAGACGTATGCTGAAAAGGCGAGAGATTTCAAGGGGGGTGGTGTGTCATTCCTAAAAAGGAGGCCACTTGTCAGCCCAACCTCTGGGGACACGGAGCCACCCGACGATTTTATAGGGGGATGGTATGTCTTTTCTCCTGAAAAGGAGGTGACTTGTCATCTTCGACCCCTAAGGACACGGAGCCAGGCTGACCCTGACCGGGGGATTGGAGATCTCTACGGGGTTGACCGCTTCCGCCCCATAGGCCAAGTGAAATGGGGTCTCCCCTGTGGTGATGTGAGCGGTAGTGCAGTGTGCCCAGAGGACGCTGGGCAGTGCGTCTACCCATGATTTGTTGTCTTCCTGGAGGCGAGTCTTGATGTTGTGCAAGAGGGTCATGTTCGTATTCTCGACCATCCCGCTGGCTTGGGGGTGCCCCATCGAGGTGTAATGGTTCTAGATGCCAAGCTCCAAACACCTTCCTCGGAAGAAGATGCTGTCGAACTAGCACCTGTTGTCGGTGGTGAGCACTCAGGGTATTCCAAACCAATAGATGATACTCCGTAGGATAAACTTCCAACTCGCTTCACTAGTTATTTTGGCAAGCGGCTCTGCCTCGACCCACTTGGTAAAGTAGTCGATGGCGACAAAAAGTAGTTGATGGCAACAATTAGGAACTTCTTGCGCCCCTGAGCTTCTGGAAAGGGATCGAGGATGTCCACCCCCCATCTGGCGAAGGGGCCAAGTTCCATTAGGTTGTGGAGTGGGGTCGTCGGCTAGTGATAGAGGTGTCCAAATCGCTGGCATTGGTCGCACTGCCGTGCATAGTCGAGGTTGTCCTTCTGCACAATGGGCCACTAATACCCCTGGCGAAGAATGCTTCTAGCGAGTGCTCGCCCTCCGACGTGGCTCCCGCAGAGTCCTTCGTGGACCTCGTGGATGGTCAGCTCGACTTTGAAGGGGAGCAGACACTTGAGAAGATGTAGAGAGAGAGAGAGAGAGAGAGAGAGAGAGAGAGAGAGAACATCAGTAAAGGCGTCTGCCAACGAGGGAGAAATGGGCAACCCGTGCTTTGACTCATCTCGCCTCCGACCGGTCCTTGGGGAGCGGTTGTCGGACGAGGTAGTCGAGGATGGGGACCATCCATCATGGCTTGTGGTTGATAGCATTGACCCGCTGCTCGAAGTCCCCAATGTTGGGCTGCTAGAGTTCCTCGACCAAGATCAACCAGGAACTAGTCAGAGTGGTGGACGAGGTGAGGCGGGATAGGGCATCGGCGGGAGCATTCTCCTCCCTCGGGATGTGGACGATCTCGAAGTACTCGATGCCTAAAGAGGTCTCTTTGACCTTCTGGAGATAGCTAGACATGGCCGGTTCCCTGGCCTCATATTCCCCCTTGACCTGATTGGCGACCAGGAGGGAGTCCCTGAAGGCTAGGAGGTGGAGGGCTCCCAAGTGCTTGGCCATGTTGATGCTGGAGATGAGGGCTTCGTACTTGGCCGCATTGTTAGTGGCTGGGAAGTTGAAGCGTAATGCATATTAGAGCTCGATTCCCTCTGGGGAGGAGAGGACTAGGTTGACTCCACTACCACTCAAGCATGACGACCCATTCACATAGAGCTCCCAGACGGGCTCGTTGGTGAGGTGTCATCCCCTTCGTTGGGGAGTGTGCACTCAGCTATGAAGTTTGCCAATGCCTAGGCTTTGATGACCACCCTCGGGCGGAAGTGAATATTGAACTCCCCGAGCTCAACGGCCCATTTGACCAACCTCCCCGAAGCGTCGGGGTACTGGAGTACCTGGCATAGGGGTTGGTCGATAGGGACGTTGAAGGCGTGGGAGAGAAAGTAAGATCACAACTTGTGTGCGGCCATTATTAAGGCGAGAGCAAACTTCTCATCTCAAGAGTACCGAAATTCTGCTCCCTGGAAAGCCTTATTGATGTAGTACACGAGCCTTATCACTCCACCGTCTTCCCGAGCGGGTATAGCACTAAGCGTGCTCGACGTCACGGAGAGGTAGAGCAAGAGCTTCTCATCAGAAAGGGGCTTGGAGAGAATGGGGAGCGAGCTCGGTTAAGTACCTTTTGAGTTATTCGAAGGCCTCCACCCCCATTTTTAAGGTCATGTGGGCCTTCCCACAGACGACACCAAGAACTGTAGCGATCGGGAAATGGTTGCCCAATTCTCAATCCACACCTCCAATAATTTGTTAGAATTGGACCACAAGCCTCATCGGAGAGAGACCTGCAACCCCCAGGGAAGGGTCAAAAGGAGCTCTGAGAGTTACCCCAAGGAACAACCCTCAGACAGTCAAGTCAGGCAAATGTGGAACGAAGGGAAAGCGCTAGAGAGGGAGGAAGAATGAAAGCGTTCGAGGGGAGTCTTTTGCATACCTCCTGATTGTTGAGCCAAGGTCCTACTTATATCATCGCCGAGAAAGTTGACTGTTGGGTTGTCATAGCGGGAGGATTTGTGAGCCGCCTAGTTTGTGTGTTTGACGAGGCATGAAGCATGGCGTTGACTTACAGTTCCTGTCAGGGAGATAACTCCGCCATTAATGCGACATGGGCTGCCAATCATTAATGAGGCGGGGCTCGCCGGAGAGGGCACGTGCCTATGCTGATAGAGGGAGTAGCGAGGACGGCGTCCCAATAACATCACCGGAGTGGAGCGTCGTTCGCCATTAATGTGCAGCAACTATCGTTGCTGCTGTCGGAGAGGGCGCACGCGGGTACGGTCTCTGTTCTGGTACTACAACAGGCTAGAGAGAGTCATGGGTCGCCCAGGAGTCCATGGACTTGAGGAGTCGGGCTCCGATAGTGGGATCAAGATCGAACATTTTTGGGCCGATAGAATGGGCCCTCCTCACTTACGTTTCAAAGAAACGCTCCGAACCAAATCACCTATGGAAACACATTTGACATAAGATAAAACATATAATATTTAAAAGAATATGAGTAGCATACCAATTGGGTACCACGCACTGGTCGTACCGATCTCCAGTTGATACGGTCTCATATATATAGTACATCACATACTGGATCGGTATGTCAAATCTTGATACAAATTACAAAATAAGATTTCTTTATTGACATACCCTTTAATTCTCTAGTATTTAACTTTATACCCCTGAAATCATCATATTAACCAATATACCCCCAAAATTTTAATAAAACCACGTGTGTATTCTCTTACTCATTGATGTCCAGTGCAAAGGAATATTCTAGACATATCTAGAGAATATTCTATAATGATTACGGTGTTAGTGAAGCAAGAAGATTACAATTTTATCCTCATTAAAAAGTATATATATCTCTCTACGTGTGTGAGCACAATGGGTTCTAGGGGTCCCCTTGTCTCTACCCACATGTGGTCTCTCTCTCTCTCCTCTCTCTCTCTCTCTCTCTACGTGTGAGCACAATGGGTTCTGGAGTCCCCTCATCTTTGACCCTCCCCTGTGCGATGGGCTCCAAGGGTCTCCTCATCTCTCTCCATGTGTGTGTGTTTTTCCAGGGGTCCCCTAGTCTCTCTCCCTCCCATGTGCGATGGGTTGCAAACGCAATGGGTTACGAGGGTCCCCTCATTTCTCTCCCTCCCCCATGCCATAGGCGGGGGTGTGTGTCATCTCTCTCCCTCCCCTATGCAATGGGGTGTGTGTGTGTATGTGTATTTCTGGGGGTCCCCTAGTCTCTCTCCCTCCCATGTGCGATGGGTTGCAAGCGCAATGGGTTATGAGGGTCCCCTCATCTCTCTCCATCCCCTATGCCATAGGGGTGTGTGTGTCATCCCGTGTGTGTGTCATCTCTCTCCCTCCCCTGTGCAATGGTGACACATGGTGGGGTGAGCCCCCTCGTCTTTCTCCCTCCTCTGTGCAATGGCTTCTGAGCATAATGGGTTCCAGGGGTCAATGAGGTGTATGGCATCTAGAACTTCCCTTCAGAACTCTCTCTCCCCCTCAGCCAGTGACCATGAAGGATGCGGTGTATGGCAACTAGAACTTCCCTTCAGAACTCTCTCTCCTCCCCTCTATAATCTATATTATACACTATAAGAGAAAATGGTGATTTTTTTTCGTTGGTTCAATTACAATGTTAGACTTTAAGTCCAGTTCCAATTTGCTTATCCTGACCCATGCCAGCTCGCAAAGCATTTTCACCTCTGCCCCTTGTAGATCTAAAATTAGACCTCCCCCAATTGATGATTTGAATAAGTGATGATTTAACCAGATATAGAACCAAAATCAATGATAAAAAAGGGGGGGTCACATGTAATAATAAAAATCTGTGATCGCCATTGAGGCCAACAACATGCTAAATAATATGAAGATCAAAATAAGGGCATGTTACATATCTCAGAAATTCAAGAGGGCCAAGAGTTGGCCTGGGAATGAACGCGTTATATCATCCTAGCGCCTTCTCAAGATCGCGCTATGTTCGTATGGCGCGATATCAGACAAAAAGCAGGATGAACTGGATTCGTTTCTTCCTTGCTCCAAGGTCGGCCAAGATGCAAGGGCTCCACGTATCAATCTTCTAGTGCCTGCAAACAATCATAAACAACAAATAAAAGGCCCATTAGATCGAGATTTATGTAGAATCTGTCCCTATTCTTAATCAAAAGTATATAAGTGAAGGCCTAGATCACCTGGGGGTTTGGTGATTTTTAAACCCCTATGGAAGGGCCAAAAATAGGTTTGGTGTGTGTGAATGCGTGTATTTTGTAAAAGAAGTGTTTTTGAAATCAATATGCAATGTTATGCGAGGATTGAAATAAACGAATTGAGGAAAAAAACTAAGAACGAGGAAGAACACAATAAGCCCCAAAATACTCCCTTGGATGTGTGAGGAGCGAGGAATTATTGATTTGGAACGAAGAGCAGCCTTCTCCTTGTCAAGATCTCAAGTTGCATCCCCTCAGAACGACGACCAAGGGTCCAATTTATAGGAGAAGGATCAAGAACGAACCCTAGGTCGGAGTTCGATCCAATCTAATGACTTGGTGGCTCAAATCAAGGCAATCTTGCCGATTAATGAGGGGGAAAGACTCCTATTAGGATTAGGAACCTTCCTTTGGACGAAATATGATTGGAAACTTACCAAAATAAGGACCCAAATCGAAAAAAGGGGAGTCCGGGTCGGACTGGGTTTCTGCCTGAGAACGCGCTAGAAATGTATAGCGCGTTCTTCATGAACGCGCTATAACGATATAGCGCGACAACGATTGGTTCGCCAAATGACTAAAAAAAGAATAAATACCCTTTGGACAGTCGTTTAATCAAATATTAAGTAAGAATAACAACAAGAGTGGATGCTATAAAGATCAAATATCAAGAAATAATGACTGTTCAAATGATCATTCAATTAGGTCCATAACGCGCTATGAACAAGAAAGTGATGTGAGTGAATAGCGCGAGAATGCCAAATTCGAGACGAGATCCAATGTACGGAAATTGAATTGTAGGGCCAAGAATAGAGATATCCCAGAAAATCAACCAATTATGATCAATTGGGGCATTAACTAGGAGAACAAAGAAATTGCTCAACTTATCGGCCAAAAACGGGTGTCTACAGATGCCCCTCCTTGATATCCGCTTTGCAGGGGAGCGAGACGGAGATGAAACGGAGACAAAACGGAGATGACACGGAGTGGTAATGACGGAGAGATGAAGTGGAAACGTAGTGGAGCGGATAGATAAGTGAATATCAAGGAAAAAGAGACACCTGTCACAACCGACAAGTGATAGGAATAATCAGAAAACTCCGAGCTAACCACAAGGTCAAGCTAGCACCGGTGACTCCTACCTAGAACGATAGGCGCGGAACAAAGAAAAGGAACTGATCAACCTCTTGCACAAAAGAGGCATCCGCAGTGCGTAGCAACTACGAATTTCACTCAGTTAGTGGAATGGACGCGAGCCCGGCGGATCCATCGACGCCATCGTGCGGTTCATAGCTAATGAGTGGACCAAAAGGGATAAGTTGAATTGGATTGAAAGGAGATAGATAAATTCCAGGCAAGGGTCACATCGACCAACGAGATCCAGCGCTCAACTAGGAGCAATCTTTCAAATTCAGAATGGAATTGAATTTCTTTATTCAAAACTTAAGCATTATTGATCCTTAATTAGGAAGAAAAATTGGGCATTTATGAATGCGAAAAGGGCATGATGCGTGCAGGGCTAAAATAAAAGAAACCATTAAAATAAATACAAAGAAAGAATAAAATATAAGATACTCAAGGATAATATTGTTAAATCAAACAGACTCGGGTCAAGAGTTATCCGTAACCACGGCGTGCGAGATGAAGTCTATCGTCCCCAAATTTGTCCGACCTAACAGCCTATCCGACGATTAACCGCATGTTTCTAGATCATCACTATTTTTGGTAGAGGGGAACTCAGATCCCGAAACATACGGAGAACCAGCCGGTCCTTGAGATAATATAATAATGTAAGTATCATATAGTAATGCAATAAAGGAAGGGATAAATGAATACTTACCTGATGGCGTGCCATTTTTTTCTTTTTCTGGGGATACAATTGTTAAGTGATAATGCAAGTGCGAATTTATCACATAAGCAAGATAACACAAACTCAAAACACTCAAAACATTCTCATTCTCATTGTGTTTTCTTTTATTTTCTGCCCCCTTTTATTTCTTTTCTTTTTCTTCTTCTATTTTTTTTATTTTCCTTAACGCGCTATATATACCTAGCGCGATAATGTCGCGCTAGGAATATATAGCGCTTTCATTACGTGCACATTCAAACCCCCCCCCCCTCTCATTCATTCAAACTCATTCTTCCCTCCCTCCGTTCCCTCTCTCGCCCTCTAACCAGCCCAAACCTCCATTGCCCTAATCCGATGGAAGGAGAACCTCCCCGACGTTCCAAACGGCGTGCCACCCGCGGCCGTCATCGATCTCGCACGGAGGAGGAACGGGCGCCCTCTCTAATGGAAGAAAACCCCGATTCGGAGGCGACCGTCTCGATTAGGCTTGAAGGACAAGAGATGGAGGTCCCTTCCGACGAGGCGGAGGGGGCTGAAGGTGCCGCGACGGCCGAGGAAGTAGCGGCGGAACCCGTTGGTGGTGCGGCGGTTCGAAAACGGCGATTGGTAAGAAACCGCCTCTAACTTATTTTCTCTTTGATTTTTTTCTTGTTTTCATTTCATAAAAGATAAAAACGGAAGGGTAGACGCCCCCTTAGACTAATGTAGAGGGCAAAATACCCATAGAATGGATTTGGGGAATGAGGGATCGCCCCCTACCTTCTGAATATGAACGCGCTATGTTTACATAACGCGTTCATCATGAACGCGCTATAACGATATAGCGCGTTCAAGAACAGAATGCCAATTTTTTTATTTTCTTATTTTTTTTTTCTTTTGCTGATGAACACAAATTGATACTTCTTGCTCTTATGTTGTGTGCAGGGTGTGGAGGGTGCAGTTCGTACCCGGATTTCATGGGCATTAGTTCGGGCCGTCTACTTTGCACTACCAGAGTTTCAACGGGCCTGCCTCCGCCGAATGGGCTTTGGAGAGTTCTTGGAAATAGAGGTGCTGAGAGTCGATGTGGGATTGATAAGGGCCCTAAAAGCCAGATGGGATACGGGGTGCAAGGCCTTCCTCTTCCCCTGGGGTCATATGATCCCGACTCTGGAGGATGTCACCCGTATTACTGGTCTGCGGGTGCACGGATCGGCAGTGACAGGCTGCACTTACCCTAATTACCGGGAGATGGCACCCAGGCTACTAGGCTTGGAGTTGGAGGGGACCGACTGGACCTCACTAGTGTCGAGAATCACTTTACAGGAGAGTCTCGGCTTGTTCCACACACAGAGGGAGGTGGGAGAGACCTTGACGGATCATGAGAGGAGACTAGAGGCTGAGGCCAGAGAGAGCTTCACGACCGAGACTGGTGCACAGGCCGACATGGAGCTGAGGAGGTTTCTTATTCTGATGGTCGGCAAGATGCTTCTAGCGACCCAAGGTGATGCAGTGACCTGCCGATTTCTACCTCTACTAGAGGATCTGAGCAGAGTCGGACGGTACGCTTGGGGTGCGGCAGTCTTAGCCCATGTGTTCGACAGTTTTGGCATTTCTTCACTCCAGTCTTCACTCGGGGGATTCTACCCTCTACTTCAGGTATCTCTCTAAGCCTTAAACTCCATGATTAAATTATGCACTTGCCTCTTATACTAATCACATGAGCTACATTTCAGGTTTGGAGCTATTTGTATCTTCCTACCCTCAGACGTGCTTGGGAGGATCGAGGAGATCTGCTGCCCCTGGCCAGACGATGGACCCCAACACGAGACAGCCGATCTCTGAAGGACCAGGTCACCCACATTCAGGAGATGTTAGATATGATGCCCCATATAGAGGTAAGATTTAATTTTTGAAATTGAATTTAATTATATGAATGAAATCAAGGGCAATGACAAATTGAACTCTGCAGGTGGTCTGGACTCCGTATCAGAGGGATATCGGAATGATGCCCTGGGTGGAGGCGGCCATCCCATACTTCGGGAGAGAGATATGGTTGCACGCCCTCAACCTGGTTGAACCCCTATACTATAGGCTAATCGTGAGGACACTGGGGCTCCACCAGGCGGTAGTAGAGTTCCCGACCCAGGCGATGGACCCACGACCTGGGCGACGTTTTCGAGGCCTCCAGGGGACAGATGATTGGCGGCAACGTGCCCGCGAGCAGTTTGCAGATTGGAAAAGCATGGCCGACTAGTCCCTGCGAGAGCGGACTCAGATGATGCCTATCTTCAGACCTACTCTCAGACATATGGCAGCCGGGTCTACCAAAGTGCACGTGGACAGGTATGCTTTTAATTCATTGACCTTTTCCATCCTTAATGCCTTAATTGCTTGATATGTGATCACCATGTTTTTAATGCAGTTTGACATAGAGGGGAGACTAGCCATGGTACAGGGGCTCCTTGACTCCACGATCCGACAGCGCGAGGACCTCCAGCATACCGTAGATGAGCTGGTAAGAACTTGTAATTAGAATGATCTGGATTTAAATTTCAATTAACAATAATGTTTCTTTTTCAGCGCGAGGAGCTAGAGGTAGTCCGATCCTGGCATGGCGCCTCATCCTCTAGTCAGCCCACCTGTGACCACACCGATCTAGAGAGCCAGCTTGCTAGTGCAGTTGCTCGGGCGGAGGCAGCTGAGGCCTCCCTACAGGAAAGAGTAAGCAATATGTTCTTTTAATCTAGTCTTGAAAACTTTTATTAACATCAGTATTTGACCATGATTTCGGGAACAGGAGCACGAGATGCGGATGGCAGAAGTAGAGCTGAGGCGCCGAGACACAGAGGAGCTTCCTCGGGATGTGGTGGAGCTACGCCTCCTCCTCGGGGTGGAGAGGAGTGAGCGGCAGAGAGAGAGGGAGGATCGAGACAGAGAGAGAGAGAGATGGGAGAGAGAGAGAGAGAGAGTGGAGCGGGAGCTGG
Source organism: Amorphophallus konjac (assembly GCA_022559845.1). Taxonomy (NCBI): domain Eukaryota; kingdom Viridiplantae; phylum Streptophyta; class Magnoliopsida; order Alismatales; family Araceae; genus Amorphophallus; species Amorphophallus konjac. The sequence continues at coordinate 342,578,619 of CM040123.1, read as the reverse complement.
AGAGGGTGCAGCTGAGTACTAGATTAGGAATTGTCGAGCAGCAGGCGAAAGACGCGGATGATCGCTATCGGCGGGGGCGTGAGCGGGCTCAGCGCGAGAGATACTCCCGGGCCTATTCGAGCACTGATTATTTAGTTACCTCCTCTGAGCATCAGAGGAGGGAAGATGCTGAGAGGAGATCACGCGGTGACAGGGGTTCAGCTTCTCGGGGATCGATGGCTCCTCCTAGGCCTTCCCGGGGAGGACAGGAGGAGGCTGAGAGCTCGCGTAGAGGGGGAGATCAGGAGGGTCGAGGGGAGAGCTAGAGAGGTTGTTTGTACCCACTCTCATTTTGTACCCTTTTGACATATATAGTGGAATGAGACAGTCTTTGGTACTTGTACTTCTTGTGATTATTCTCTTGATTTTGCGTGCCCCTGCAAAAGGATATCCCTGCAATAATGCCATCAGAAATATAATGCAAATTTTTTTTTGGATTTTTGAAAATATGCAAATTTTTATAAGTTTTTGAAAAGTATTTACATTTTTAAAAAATATTCGATTCAATTTTGACATTTGAGAAATATTCAATTTTTTATAATTTTTGCCAATATTCAATTTTTTTGGAATTTTGGCAATATTCAATTTTTTTGGAATTTTGGCAATATTCAATTTTTTTGGAATTTTGGTTTAGACATTGCTAGTGCAGCATCAACGGATGTTTAAACCACTGGCTAAGGGTCCTTGTTCCTTCCCCTTTCGCTAAAAATTGCCCAAAGTTGGGCGTGCATTTAAAGGTGGCGCCCTATGACCGGCTGCCTTTGGTTAACGGTGCTCCTACCAAGGCCATACTTGAAAAAAACACTCGGTCTTAGAGGGAGAAGAGAAGAATAATTGGAGATAAGCTTTGTGCAGGATGGGAGGTATCGGGACTTGAATTCCTTCCAAGGTACTACCCCTCAAAGAGGTGGTCTGTTGCGCCGGGACTTTGTGCCCTTGATTTTTAGACCCTTGACATGCATACGACCAGGGTTTTTCCTGCGAGAACTTTGCCTCTCTTGACATGCCATAATTCATAATTTTGCATTTATCAAAATTTTGATTTGATTTTCATAATAGCCCTTTTGTGACTAGATATTTCGTGAAATTTTACTTTATTCTGGGTCAAGACTGCCCCTATTTGAGACTTCTCTCGTATTGGGGAGTACCTAGGTTGGTCATCTCATCCGTCAACCTCTTGCCCCTGCACTCAGCCGAGTAATGAAGAGAAAAGACTTTCAGGTATACTCATGGCATGGCCAAAGTGGGGACGGTGTTTACCCAAAGGAGACGGTTAAGGGCGCCGTGAAGTGTGTGTGGTGCCCAGTTAGGGGTTGCCCTTAACAAGCGGGGAGAGAATGTCGAACTCCCAGCGCGGGATTCTTATTATCCAAAGTACTGCAGAAGCAAGCCTTAAGACCTTTTTCGACTCTTGGATTAACAAAACTTAAGGTAAAGGTTTAAAAGTCCACTCCTAATCAAAGTTAAGAAGCACTTTCTTTTGAAAACCGTGGGTGAATAAGGTGATAAAAATGCAAAAATGCACACGTACACCAACACATTACCTTGCGACCTTTGTTGAAGCAGTTGCCAGCGGCGATGTTGATAAAACATGAGATTTGTTGTCCTCATTTGGCAGATAAGGAAGGATAGCAAAGTTTTGAAAGTGGCTTAACAAGAATGAGTGGTGTTTAAACCAAACTCAGACGAATGAGGATGAAAAGGAAGAGAGGCGAGGGCTAGAACTCCCTCACTAAGGTGCGGAGACCCTGATCACATGAAAGGTCTACAAAAGGAACTGAGAATTAAGAGGAGGGGTGAGGACTAAAGCCTCAGAAGCAGTGGGAGAACGGACAGATACCCAAAGTAGTGGATGTGGAAGAAGTCGGGTCGGACCCAGGATCAGAACGAATTATGAGGAGAAATTGGTAGATGGAAAGGGGAGGATCCGGAGGGTCCGGAAGCAGTGGAGTAGAATCATGGTAGAAGGAATCCGGAGGATCCGGAGGAGGAGAATCTCGAGGGACGCGATGCCCTGGGAAGAAATATGCAAAAAGATGATGAAAAAGGAAGAAGAGGACAAATGACGTGATGTCTCGGAGGAGCAGGAAGATGAAATGGAGGAAAGATGGAGGGTCCGGAGGTTCCGAAGGAATGGAATCAGAAGGGTCGGGATGCCCCGGAAGAAGGTAGAGAGAGTAAGATGGAGAAAGGGTGCGATGCCCTGGGAGGAAATCCGGAGATTTCGGAGAAGGAAGATAGAAAAGGGCGCGATGCCCTGGGAGGAAGGAAAGAGAGTCCGGAGGTTCCGGAGGAGGAAGATAGAAAAGGGCGCTATGCCCTGGAAGAAAGTCCGGAGGTTCCGGAGGAGTGGAATCAGAAAGGGCGTGATGCCCTAAAAGGAGGGATAAAACACCTGAAGGTTCCAGGAAAATAGCAAGAAAGGGGGCGCGATGCCCCGGGAGAATGAGGAAGGAAAAGTCTGGAGGGACGCGATGCCCTGGGGGGAGTGGATTAGAAGAGGATGAAGGATCCGGAGGTTCCGGAGGAATGAGACACCATGGGGCGTGATGCCCCAGGAGGACAAGAGAGAAATCCGGGGAATGCGCATGCAATAGTTGGAAAGGGGCGCGATGCCCTGAGGGAAGATCGGAGGGGGCACAATGCCCGGAGAGTGTATGGGGACCTGGAGATCCCGAAGATAGAGGCGGAAGATACAGAAAACGTGGGGGATCCGGAGGTTCTGGAAGGCGGGGAAGATACGGGTTTGGAAACCCGGGAAAGAAGAAGTGCAAATGCATGTGGATGCAATGCAACGGATGCGATGGATGCATGAAATGTAAAGAATGTAAAGAACATGAAGGGCGAGAGGATGAGATCCTCCTCCTTACCCCTGGAGTGGCCCATGAAGAATCGGTGATAGACGAAAATATGGGTGGAGTTGAATGGAAGGTGGATAGAATAGTGGAAGACCCCTTAGCACTAAGATAACTGCCCCTCCATGGCACTGAAAGTGTATAGCCAATTGGCCTAATGGATAAAGCAAGAGCCTGTGACGAAGCTTCAACAATAAACGACAACTTCCTTGGAGGGCAAAGAACAATAATGTGAGGGAGTTGAAGAGTTAGAACATGAAGCATCGTGTTGCCCATGGATTGTGACATATAAAGAGTGTTGAACAGAATAGGCATTCGCCCCTTGTATGGAAGAATGGGTTCAAGATTGGAAAGTTGGAACAAGGGGTGCCTTGCCCGGCCTTTGGGCACGAACTTACACGGCATCAAAGCTTGACATTCTCTCTTAGTGAGTAGTGGCGAGGACTTGGCCTCTTCGACCATGCTTGGCACAACAACCCGAATTGGCATCCGGCAAATAAACTCTTGCATCTTGAATAGCATGGCCGTGGCCAAATCTTTCTTGCCCGGCTCTTGATCATCTTCGATACAAGTACTTGAAGAAGCACTCCCATTCTAAGTGGTAAAGGAAGGTGAAGCGGAGGTGGAAGGCTCCACGGATGGTGGTGTAATGGAAGGTGTTGGAAAAAGAGTGAGTGGAAGCGAATGTTCAAACACAACAAGTTTCCCCCTTTGCTCGGAAGCGGACGGGATTGGCTCGAGTGCAAAAAGGGATGGACCCTGCTCAGGATTAGCCACGGGTAAGGGTGATGGGTTAAGTGGTGGAATAGGGGTAGTTTTTGGTGTTATAGGGATAATGGAGGGTCGAGGTGGCGAACAAAGAGGAGGAGTAATAGAAGGCTCGGCGGAGACCGGCGTAGTTGTAAGACCCCAGAATTTATGTAAATAATTTTTGAATTTATAAATAATTTTCTAGAATTTATAAAGGCCTAAATGTATTAATAAATGGGTTATTAGATTAATAAGTCATTATAAGGCCCATCTGTGTTAAATAATTAACCAAATCCATTTAAATAAAGTCCAAAAGGTTTAAGGACCAAGCCCATATTCTAGAATGTTATTAAGTCTATTCACATATTTTAAGGATAAATACTAATTATCTAAGATAATTATATGGATAAACGAATAAAAGAGTTTTATTAAATTGAAACTCTATACACGTTGACTGTAACGGTCCATCAGGCGACCGCCACAGCCAGGTAACGCGCCTGGACACGACCGTTACATGCTGCAAGTTCCGTGAGTCAAAGAACTCCCAAAAAGATTGGAACTTTGAGATCTTATCCACTAGGGATTGACTTGGGAAGAGTTATAACATTACAAAGGACTCTTAGGGATTAGATTCTGGCAGATTAAGGACTCTAGAATCGATCTAATCTTCAAACTCTAGCCAAAACCCTATAAATAGGACCTAGTTCTGAACTGAGCAACCCTTACTTTTGCCCGCGTGGAATCAAGATAAGGAGTCATAATTTCAGGTAAGTTCTTTAGAAGCTTTTGTTTAGTATACTTTAGACTAATAGCCCTCCAAATTTCGTGCTAGGAGACCAAGCAACCAAGGAGATTGAAGCTTCCCAAGTTGCTGATTTACCACAAGAAGAGCAAGGATCAAAGGATAGCACCTAGCATCAAATTGGAAGTTTAAAACCAAGTTAAGAGGTAGGTTATCTCATGAACGGAAAAAATAACATGTTAGGGATAAAAGTCCTCTGATTTTGCTTGATTACATGCACGTTAGCTCATCAATTTCATGTTTTAGTAGAATCATGCATACGTACCTATTCTTAACCCTAATTACATTGAAAAGGAACTTCCTTGTGAAATTCACTAGAACCCATGCATGATATTAGTTTAGCTTTCATTCTATCATGTGGGAAGTTATATATATATATATGATTTTCAGACATGATGTGAGTTGAAACTTAGGTCATTATTATCTATTGCTATCAGCAGGGACTCTGACGGATCATAGTAGGACCGTCACATGCATGTAACGGCCTTACGACAGACCGTCACACACTCTGTTATGTTTTCCTTTCACTGTTGTCTCTAACGCACCAGGACAGGAGCGTTACATTACTGTAACGGCCCCTCGATAGACCGTCACATGCACTGTGACGCTCTCCTGTTAGACCGTTAGATTGTGTTCTGTCAGCTCATGATAAAATAGTAACCAGTTAAATTAACCTATAATTAAGCCTAGTTAGCTAAGTTTTGACATGTTATTATGATTTTAAGTTTTCTTACTAATTCATATTGAAATCTGCATGATCTAGGCATCTTGGACTATTTTAAGTTATGTTAATTTCATTGGCCACAACTCTATAGCTTTGTATTCTAAATCATGATTTTCCAAATATTGTAATGACGGAGTTTCCTCATGGTTTCACAATGTTACAGATTCTTCCTCTATCGATAGAGTCATTTTCTTTAAGTACATGGCACATACTCCAGTATATTGTCCATTAGTTCACTTTGCACTATAGGAACATTATTCTTGGACATGAGGACCTCTCTATTGGATATTCCTTCCAATGGACTAGAAAATCTTATTTCAAGGCTTCCGTAATTCTCCGCGAGCCTGGGATTCCCACTAGGACGCCGAGTTGGTTGTACCATTAAAGCCCATTGATTAGACTACACTATCGATGTTTTCTGATTATCAGTAATGTAACGGCTCTGTGTTAGACCGTCAGGCACATGTAACGGCCCAATATAAGACCGTCACATTCATCTGAGTTTGAATTCTTGATTCGAGATTCAGACTAATGTAACGGCCTAATCCTGGACCGTCACATAATGTAACGGCCCAATGCATGACCGTCACATTTCTCTGAGTCTATTTTTATTGTTATGGACTCTGATCATTGTAACGGCCCACTACTGGAGCGTGACATGATGTAACGGCCCAGTAAACGACCGTCACATTGCTTAAGTATTTAACCCAAGGTTTGACCCAAGGGTTGATATTCCAAAGGTTCTAGACGGACTAATGATAGTCTAGAACTTATAATATTGATCAAGAAACTTAATATAATGATTGGAAAGAGAAAAGAATGTACCATTATGCTGTCGATTTATTTCCATGAACATGACATTGTTTAAGTCTTTTTCTTGATCTCTCATACTCTAAATTGAAGCATTCATTCATTGATTGTTGTTATCATGAGTTATTGAACTTATTACATTCTTGGCCATACTTTATTGTTACACTCATAGAAGTAGCTTGATTTATACGTGAAGATGCAGTTCGGGCGCTGATTGTGTCCAAGGGCTCTATGCTAGTCCCCACGGCTGATTATCGGAAACATACTATTTTATAAACCATGGGGTATGATGCTACTGGCGTCGCAATGCACTGGGAGTACTTTCTTTATAAATAAGTGAAATCCATGAGTACTAGTGAAAATCTAGTGAATTGCTACATGATTGACATTCTCGTGCGTAACCTTTATGGTTATGAAAGTGAAAGTGAAAGTGCATTCTTGTTACATTCTTGTTCATGAAAGGTCAAATATCATGTTCTTGTTACATTTTTGCTAGTTCATTCTTGTTCACTCTATCTTACATGATTATCGTGTTACTTTGGTTTAATCGCATGATATTCGCATTCGCATGATTTTGCCTTACTTCTTTAGAGCTAAATTGTTAATTACTTTAATAGTGCCTTCATGTTGATGCGAAGATACCTACTGGGCAAGTGTGCTCATTACCTATTTCCAATCTTTTTCAGGAAACGGAAGTGAGTCGGGTTCGGATTCGGAAGGTTCAAGTAGCGGATCCGAGAGTGAATAAAGAATAAGCAAAGACTTAGGAAGTCTACATTGTTTAGATCGAGTCAATGTAATTTCATATTTCTTGAGTCTAGTAGAGTGAAAGATGATGGAAAAATAATTGTATTTGACTATTAATCATTTATGAAATAAAGTTGGAGTTTGATTAAATATTATGTAATTACATTTATGTGTGTGATTGTCTTGCGCTCTGATCGTTCTTGCTTGCAAGAGGCTTACCATGCCGGTTGTTCGCGCTCCCCGAGTTAGTCTTCCGATGTAATAAAGGCTCGGGGCGTAATAGTTAAGTTGGTATCATAGCCTAAGTCTCAGGACGTAGGAAGAATGAATCATGTCATAGGATAAGTCCAAGGTTTAAGGGCCCCTACCTATGAACTAAGGAAGAAGTTTCCATACCCATGTGAGAAGTGGGTAGAGCCCAGGATAAGATAATTAATTAGCTTTAAGATTTATTTTGTTCATTCCAATTTCATGAGAAATAACAAGTTGTTATTTTTTCTCAGGTACCTTATCTTACAAATGGCTCATCGTGTAGATTGGGATGGTATGCAACAAACAGTTGCCGGCCTTACCCAGGCATTGTAAACTATAGCACAAGGTGGCGCAGGGGCAAGGGCTGGTGACCTACATCGCAATTTTCGGAGTTTAAATCCTCCGCGATTCTATGGTTCGTCTAATCCCGACAAGGCAGAGAACTGGATAGACGAAATGAATCGTATATTTGATGTCATCCAATGCACCGATCAGGAGAAGGTGCGTCTCGCAACCTTTCAACTCAACAAAGATGCTCGCACATGGTGGAAGTCAGTTCCGGCATCTCCAGCCAATGCACCTCATACATGGGAGGGTTTTCTTACACTTTTCTGAGCCAAGTACTTTTCCGAGCATGTGAAAGAGAGAAAGGCTATGGAATTTGCCTCCTTAAAACAGGGCACGATGTCCGTGGCAGAGTATGAATTACAATTCTCTCGACTAGCACCATATGCTTCTCACTTGATAAGCACAGATTTATTGAAAGCCAACCGATTTATGGATGGTTTAAGACCCAGATTCATCCAACAACTTGGAACTCAGAATATCCGCACCTATACCGAGATGGTTCAAAGAGCGCATCTATGTGAAAGAACCATGGAGAAAGTGGAGAGGCTCCGAGAAGAAAGGTCAAGCCGAAAACATGATAGGCAAGGAGAGAAAGAAATAGATGAGGGCGAAAATCGTCACATTAAGAGGTCCCGTAATGGGAACGGTAATGGAAAAAGAAATGGGAATGGAAACGGGAAGGACAGTAAAGTTAAAGAAGAGAAGGAGCAAGCCGTGGCACCTTGCTCATTTTGTGAAAAATTTGGGCACTCGGCAGAACAATGTTGGAAGCGTCTCGGCGCTTGTCTCAAATGTGGAAGTCGGGAACATCGCTAGCCCCTATGTCCTTTCATCAACGGACAATCTTCAAGGGATAACAACGGACGCGGGAAGCAAGGTCGATTAAATGACATTCTAGACAAGGAAGGTAAGATGATAAAAGGTACTCTTTTAACCCAGTCGCCTAGCATTAATTCTTAATACATTAAAATAAGTGCACTCTACAAAACCTATATATTGAATTTGGGGACCAAATTCTCTTAAGTGGGGGAGGGTGTAAGACCCCAGAATTTATGTAAATAATTTATGAATTTATAAATAATTTTCTAGAATTTATAAAGGCCTAAATGTATTAATAAATGGGATATTAGATTAATAAGTCATTATAAGGCCCATCAGTGTTAAATAATTAACCAAATCTATTTAAATAAAGTCCAAAAGGTTTAAGGACTAAGCCCATTAAGTTTGGCCCATATTCTAGAAGGTTATTAAGTCTATTCACATATTTTAAGGATAAATACTAATTATCTAAGATAATTATATGGATAAACGAATACAAGAGTTTTATTAAATTGAAACTCTATACACGTTGACTGTAACGGTCCATCGGGCGACCGCCACAGCCAGGTAACGCGCCTGGACACGACCGTTACATGCTGCAAGTTCCGTGAGTCAAAGAACTCCTAAAAAGATTGGAACTTTGGGATCTTATCCACTAGGGATCGACTTGGGAAGAGTTATAACATTACTAAGGACTCTTAGGGATTAGATTCTGGCAGATTAAGGACTCTAGAATCGATCTAATCTTCAAACTCTAGCCAAAACCCTATAAATAGGACCTAGTTCTGAACTGAGCAACCCTTACTTTTGCTCGCGTGGAATCAAGGTAAGGAGTCATAATTTTGAGTAAGTTCTTTAGAAGCTTTTGTTTAGTATACTTTAGACTAATAGCCCTCCAAATTTTATGTTAGGAGACTAGGCAACCAAGGAGATTGAAGCTTCCCAAGTTGCTGATTTACCACAAGAAGAGCAAGGATCAAAGGGTAGCACTTAGCATCAAATTGGAAGTTTAAAATCAAGTTAAGAGGTAGGTTATCTCATGAACAGCAAAAATAACATGTTAGGGATAAAAGCCCTCTGATTTTGCTTGATTACATGCACGTTAGCTCATGAATTTTATGTTTTAGTAGAATCATGCATACGTACCTATTCTTAACCCTAATTATATTGAAAAGGAACTTCCTTGTGAAATTCACTAGAACCCATGCATGATATTAGTTTAGCTTTCATTCTATCATGTGGGAAGTTATATATATATGATTTTCAGACATGATGTGAGTTGAAACTTAGGTTATTATTATCTATTGCTGTCAGCAGAGGCTCTGACGGATCATAGTAGGACCGTCACATGCATGTAACGGCCTTACGACAGACCGTCACACACTCTGTTATGTTTTCCTTTCACTGTTGTCTCTAACGCACCAGGACAGGAGCGTTACATTACTGTAACGGCCCCTCGATAGACCGTCACATGCACTGTGACGCTCTCCTGTTAGACCGTTAGACTGTGTTCTGTCAGCTCATGACAGAATAGTAACCAGTTAAATTAACCTATAATTAAGCCTAGTTAGCTAAGTTTTGACCTGTTATTATGATTTTAAGTTTTCTTACTAATTCATATTGAAATCTGCATGATCTAGGCATCTTGGACTATTTTAAGTTATGTTAATTTCATTGGCCAAAACTCTATAGCTTTGTATTCTAAATCATGATTTTCCAAATATTGTAATGACGGAGTTTCCTCATGGTTTCACAATGTTACACATTCTTCCTCTATCTATAGAGTCATTTTCTTTAAGTACATGGTACATACTCTGGTATGTTGTCCATTAGTTCACTTTGCACTATAGGAACATTATTCTTGGACATGAGGACCTCTCTATTGGATATTCCTTCCAATGGACTAGAAAATCTTGTTTCAAGGCCTCCGTAATTCTTCGCGAGCCTGGGATTCCCACTAGGACGCCGAGTTGGTTGTACCATTAAAGCCCATTGATTAGACTACACTATCGATGTTTTCTGATTATCAGTAATGTAACGGCTCTGTGTTAGACCGTCAGGCACATGTAACGGCCCAATATAAGACCGTCACATTCATCTGAGTTTGAATTCTTGATTCGAGATTCAGACTAATGTAACGGCCTAATCCTGGACCGTCATATAATGTAACGGCCCAATGCATGACCGTCACCTTTCTATGAGTCTATTTTTATTGTTATGGACTCTGATCATTGTAACGGCCCACTACTGGAGCGTTACATGATGTAACGGCCCAGTAAACGACCGTTACATTGCTTAAATATTTAACCCAAGGTTTGACCCAAGGGTTGATATTCCAAAGGTTCTAGACGGACTAATGATAGTCTAGAACTTATAATATTGATCAAGAAAAATATAATGATTGGAAAGAGAAAAGAATGTACCGTTATGCTGTCGATTTATTTCCGTGAGCATGACATTGTTAGTCTTTTTCTTGATCTCTTATACTCTAAATTGAAGCATTCATTCATTGATTGTTGTTATCATGAATTATTGAACTTATTACATTCTTGACCATACTTTATTGTTACACTCATGGAAGTAGCTTGATTTATACGTGAAGATGTAGTTCGAGCGCTGATTGTGTCCAAGGGCTCTATGCTAGTCCCCACGGCTGATTATCGGAAACATACTAGTTTATAAACCATGGGGTATGATGCTACTAGCGTCGCATTGCGCTGGGAGTACTTTCTTTATAAATAAGTGAAATCCATGAGCACTTGTGAAAATCTAGTGAATTACTACATGATTGACATTCTCGTGCGTAACCTTTATGGTTATGAAAGTGAAAGTGAAAGTGCATTCTCGTTACATTCTTGTTCATGAAAGGCCAAATATCATGTTCTTGTTACATTTTTGCTAGTTCATTCTTGTTCACTTACATGATTTTCGTGTTACTTTGATTTAATCGCATGATATTCGCATACGCATGATTTTGCCTTACTTCTTTAGAGCTAAATTGTTAATTACTTTAATAGTGCCTTCATGTTGATGCGAAGATACCTACTGGGCAAGTGTGCTCATTACCTATTTCTAATCTTTTTCAGGAAACGGAAGTGAGTCAGGTTCGGATTCGGAAGGTTCAAGTAGTGGATCCGAGAGTGAATAAAGAATGAGCAAAGACTTAGGAAGTCTACATTGTTTAGATCGAGTCAATGTAATTTCGTATTTCTTGAGTCTAGTAGAGTGAAAGATGATGGAAAAATAATTATATTTGACTATTAATCATTTATGAAATAAAGTTGGAATTTGATTAAATATTGTGCAATTGTATTTATGTGTGTGATTGTCTTACGCTCTGATCGTTCTTGCTTGCAAGAGGCTTACCATGCCGACTATTCACGCTCCCCGAGTTAGTCTTCCGCTGTAATAAAGGCTCGGGGCGTGACAGTAGTGGAGGGTGATGGAGGCTCGGCGGAGGCCGATGGAATGGAGGCTACTGGTGTGGTTACGGGAGGTGCGAACGGAGAAGGTTTAGTGCGTTGAAAATGCCGGATGGGGCGAGAGGTGTTAGGGATAGGATGAGACTCATGGTGTGGCGGTATGGGTGGTTAAAATATCAAACCATCATCGTAACACCAAGAGGACTCATAAATGGGGGTTGGATCAGGGACTGTGGCATCATCCTGAGCATAGGGGTCTTCTGGCGGTGGAGGAAGGGGACGGCGAAGGAAACTCGGCAGGGATGCATCTCGAGGAGCTTCAAATTCTCGTACCGTCTCCAAATCTTAATCATTAAATAAATCTAGCGGACGCCGTGGTGGAGGCGAAATGATAAGTGGTGGAGTATGGTGTCGTGGGGGATTTTGAGGAGGCGAATATGTATATGGTGGCGGAGAGCCATGTAAATGCGTAGTGTGGATGAGTGGAGGGCGGACGGCGTCCACTTGATTATCAGGACTTGTAACATCTTCTCGCTCACATATATCATTGATGTCATTGTCCCTCCTCTCCTTCCACTCTTTTTCTATCTTTGTAATCTCATTTAGAGCAGCATAGAGGGGATTGACTAGAGTAGGAGAAGTGGGCTGTGGGCTCGTAATCCTCTTTAATTGTTCCTCCAACGAAGCGACTTTATCAATAAGAGTTTGTTGGAGAGGTGTAACTTGAGCAACAGAGGGTTGGCAAGATGGCCTTGAAGGAGGGGCCGCATAAAAAGGCCATGGAGGGGGATTAATGGGCTGACCCCTAGAAGAACCCGGATGGGCCGGATTGCAAGGAATAAATGGGTCTTGGGGCCGTGAAGGATGAGAAATAGAAGGAGGCGGGTGATGGGCCACCCGAATAAGAGTAGGTGTGGACGAAGGAGGCGGGTGATGAGCCACCCGAATAGGAGTATGTGTGGATGAAGGAGGCGGGTGATGGGCCACCCGAATAGGAGTATGTGTGGATGAAGGAGGCGGGTGATGGGCCACCCGAATAGGGGTAGGTGTGGACAAAGAAGGCGAGTGATGGGCCACCCGAATAGGAGTATGTGTGAATGAAGGAGGCGGGTGATGGGCCACCCGTGTGGGATTGGAAGGAGGATGAGGAGAGGATGTGCCCTCAATAATAGCCTTAAGGGCTTGGATTTGTTGAGGGGTGAAATGATCTAATGCACGAATGATTTGAGAGACCTTCTCATCATTGGGAGGAGATTGTCCCGAGGGAGTAGTGGCGCGTAGAGAAAGCGAGGGATCATGAGATTGGAAATTACCCATAGGTCGGGCAATGCCGTAGGAGTGAGGACGCGGTCCCTTAGAAGTGTTGTGATAAGAGCAATGAGATTGAGGAACATAAGATGTGCTTGGTTGATTATCCTCTTGGTTATAAAAATTATTAGCCATGTTGACTTGTTTTATCGAAGCAGAACACCATGCAAGTTTACAAACAATTCCACTCAATAAGCAAAGATATTAAATGATGAATGTTGCTCCTGTTGTTTTTATATGTACCTTGATGTGACGGAATTTTGTTTTGACAATTTTAAATAATTCATACAATGTAAAAACTTAGTTTTCAATGTGGTTTAACTCCGGTGCCAACTAGGTCAACTCTCACTACGCGTAGGCCAACTAAACCCGGGGGACTTCAAGGTAAAACCGACCCGGCATCCGTGAGGGAATCCACGGGTGCGGGGACTTACGGAGGCTTAGTTTAGGAATTTTCGATCCAATGAGACGGAGTGCTCAATGGAGGGTCCTTCCTTCACCAAAGGAGTATGGATCCTAAAAGGGGTGGAGAGAGGAGGTCTCCCAAGCCAACAAGATTATGATGCTATGTAATGCAAGAATATCTAAACTAGAACTAGCAAATAACAAGAAAATATAAGAAAAATGAATACACAACAGGAAATGTACAAGATGCAACGAGAGAAGATGACAATTAGAACCCCGACAGAAGGTGTAAGTGAAATACCCTCGGGTGAAAAACATGTTATATATCAATAGCGTGATCTGATAGAACGCGCTATGGATATATAGCGAGACTAAAGATAGAGGGGAAAAACCTCAAAAGATAAATAATCACACACACTTTGATGGATTGACAAGCAGGCAACCAAAAGAACGAACGTGGTGGCACAAAGAGTCCCACCATGATCGCCAATTTGTAGATCTAAAATTAGACCTCCCCCAATTGATGATTTGAATAAGTGATGATTTAACCAGATATAGAACCAAAATCAATGATAAAAAAGGGGGGGTCACATGTAATAATAAAAATCCGTGATCGCCACTGAGGCCAACAACATGCCAAATAATATGAAGATCAAAATAAGGGTATGTTACATACCTCAGAAATTCAAGAGGGCCAAGAGTTGGCCTGGGAATGAACACGCTATATCGTCCTAGCGTCTTCTCAAAATCGCGCTATGTTCGTATGGCGCGATATCAGACAGAAAGCGGGATGAACTGGATTCGTTTCTTCCTTGCTCCAAGGTCGGCCAAGATGTAAGGGCTCCACGTATCAATCTTCTAGTGCCTGCAAACAATCATAAATAACAAATAAAAGGCCCATTAGATCGAGATTTATGTAGAATCTGTCCCTATTCTTAATCAAAAGCATATAAGTGAAGGGCTAGATCACCTGAGGGTTTGGTGATTTTTAAACCCCTATGGAATGGCCAAAAAAGGTTTGGTGTGTGTGAATGCGTGTATTTTGTAAAAGAAGTATTTTTGAAATCAATATGCAATGTTATGCAAGGATTGAAATAAACGAATTGGGGAGAAAAACTAAGAACGAGGAAGAACACAATAAGCCCCAAAATACTCCCTTGGATGTGTAAGGAGCGAGGAATTATTGATTTGGAACGAAGAGCAGCCTCCTCCTTGTCAAGATCTCGAGTTGCATCCCCTCAGAACGACGACCAAGGGTCTAATTTATAGGAGAAAGATCAAGAACGAACCCTAGGTCAGAGTTCGATCCAATCTAATGACTTGGTGGCTCAAATCAAGGCAATCTTGCCGATTAATGAGGGAGAAAGACTCCTATTAGGATTAGGAACCTTTCTTTGGACGAAATATGATTGGAAACTTACCAAAATAAGGACCCAAATCAAAAAAAGGGGAGTTCGGGTCGGAGTGGGTTTCTACCTGAGAACGCGCTATACAGATATAGCGCGTTCTTCATGAACGCGCTACAACGATATAGCGCGACAACGACTGGTTCACCAAATGACTAAAAAAAGAATAAATACCCTTTGGACAGTCGTTTAATCAAATATTAAGTAAGAATAACAACAAGAGTGGATGCTATAAAGATCAAATATCAAGAAATAACGACTGTTCAAAGGATCATTCAATTAGGTCCATAACGCGCTATGAACAAGAAAGTGATGTGCGTGAATAGCGCGAGAATGCCAAATTCGAGACGAGATCCAAGGTATGGAAATTGAATTGTAGGGCCAAGAATAGGGAGAAATATCCCAGAAAATCAGCCATTTATGATCAATTAGGACATTAACTAGGAGAATAAAGAAATTGCTCAACTTATCGACCAAAATCGGGTGTCTACACCCCTCCTTCAATCATCCCCTTGCTGGCGAGCACTCTTTGATTGTGTGTGTGTGTATGAGATAGAGAGAAAGAGAGAGAGAGAGAGCTGCCGGTCGTGCTTCAATCCATTCGGCAACACTTGCTGGAGGAGCAGTAGCTGCTTAAGCTCCAACTCCAGCTGGGCAGCTCAGCGGTGGCTGTGGCCTTGCCTCGTCCTTCGCCACCTCCTCTTGCTGCACCTCTGTGGATTCTCTACCAGGCAACCAAGCGACTGTGCAAGTGTGCGACCGTGGGAAGCGTAATAGCTTCAAGGAGCTTTGTCCATAGATTTGCACTTCTGCTTCACCACGAGCAAAGAGGTCTTCGTAATGCCAGGTGCCAATCCTCCTCCATGGGTGTGGATAGGATGGGAGGGAGGCGACGAGAACGAGATTGAAAGACGGGGTAGATTTCTATTCCCTTGCGTCTTCCCCATGGCTTCACGGTTTGTTATGTGAGGTTCCTTTTCTTCGCCGTCTCTTCCCCGAAATATCAGGGCGATTTATGTCTCTGACCTTGATTTCCTCTTCCCCACACCCCTTCGAGTAGAAGCCCTACACGTAGCGACTCTACCCATCCCTCCTCTCTACTCCGTTTCTTTCTCCTTGTTTTGAATATTTTCCAAACTCCGATTTCCTCCTAAGGCAAGGGTAAGTACAGCAAAGTGTTCGAAGGGATTCACTCCACAAACAACTGAGTAGTGCATCATTAAGATCCTCAAGCCCGTGAAGAAGAAAAAGGTGTGCCTTCTTTATCCATGCCTGACAATTTTACATGCATTGGCTGCCATTTGATCTGTGCTATTATTTAAGGGAGATAGATTTAAGATCTACTGCTTATATACATGCATTTGGTTGCACTTTGTCAACTTGTCATATGCTTATTCAGCAACATGACAACTTAGCTTTTGTACTTTTATTAGTTGAAATCTAGTGAAATCTACCAAAGAAATAATCTCTCTTTTAATGGTTGGGGATGACAATTTGATTAAATTTACTACACTCGTGAACAAGAAGAGTTCACAATCAAAATAATAATCCAGCTTAATCACTTAAGCTGATCTCTTCTATGAATTAAACAAAATCTGTTGCGCCCGGCTGAGATCAGATGATGCCAAACTCTAAGGTCTAGGAAGTAAAGAAGACAAATCATTTTCGAGTTTGCTCCGGTTCTACGAGACTCCAACAGTACCAAATAAGATGCCCCCCCCCCCACCCCATCTGTAAAAGAGAAGAAAAAAAAAAGAGGGCCCTCAAACAGAATGGCAGCCCATAGGTCTCTTTTGCAAATGTGGGCGAGGGTTTAAAACCCTGGAGTCCCAAGGTTTTCCAGTACTGAGGTCATAGATTCTTTTGACCATGTCACTGTCTTATGATGCTCTTATTTTGTCCCAATTTTTTTTGGATTCTTCTTTATTGTTCTGTACATATGATGGTCAATCCAATTTTATTAATCTATATTGACTGATCCTGGGATGAAATGAAATCTGCGTATTTGGACTGTTTTGACATATGTGTATTTAGGACTGTTTTCTTTGGGTTAGTTGCATTCCTCTGGTGTGCTTGAAAACTGATATGTGTGCACTATATCAATTGCTCTGTTAGTTCATTAATTTAAATTACGTAGGAGTTGCTCTTAGAGTCATTCATTTAGGATGAAGAGTATAGACCAAGCAGAGAAATTCTACTTTTAATATACTATCTCTGGATGCAAAAGAATTGACTGTCTATAATATTGTCTTCTTTAACTGAAGAGCATTAATAGATCCCCCGTCAAACTGCATGAATGAATGCAATATTTGTATTTTAGAGAAATGGCCGATTGTGGATGCTATTGCATGCCACAATCCACACATATCATACAGATGCCACACCAAGCAGAATAGGGTATGAGGATTTTTTTTTCGCCGATTCAGGTGTTATGGGTTGAATCTGGTTCGATTTGACCCTTGAGTGTTAGAGCAGCCCTTAGGGGGTTGATGCTCTAAACCAGTTGTCATAATGGAAAATTATTATTTCACATTCTCTTTCTCACAGGGGGAGAGTATGAATCGTGAATGCAGCTGCAAAACTTTGCAAGCCTAGTGCAGCCCGCCACATCCTACCATACCGCAGTAGTAGCAGAGCCTAGAAGTCTCTCATATGCAACTTAACTCTAAGCTAAGCCACCAGGTACACTTAAAAGAGTCTTAAGATGCTTTCTGCTAACGGGGTGAACTATCAAAGTTGACCTTGATTTTAGCAAATTTGTTCCAGGAAACCACATCTTCAGCAATTCGATTGTGTGGTAAACGTAGCTGATTGGCCAGCTTCACGACAGTTCCAGACGTTTAGGTACTCAGGAGGATTGTACATGCGAACACAAAAGTCACCTTTATTGCACTTTCTCCTCTCTTTGATAAACATAATTCCCATTGTAAACCATGGCATGGGGTGTAGTCCTCTCTACATCTATATTAGATTTTAAATCAAATTACTTAAGCTTACCTTGTAGCAATTTATGGCGTACAACGAGGTGGAAAACTTATTGGTGCTGGTGCTTATGTAGTGGCCGGGCTATTTTGATTAACAGATATGTAATGTAAGAATGATAAAACAATCATCATTATCATCATCATCAGAGTCTTATCCCAATTATTTGAGATCGACTACATGAATCGTGTTCTGCCAAAGATTTCTATCAAGTACTATATTCATATTTAAATCAAAGAAACTAATATTCTTCCTAATAACATCGCACCATCTCATTTTAAGATTTCATAGGACTCTTTTACTAGCATCCACTAAGATTCGGTCACATCTTTTAACTGACACTGAGTTAGGGCGACAAAGCACGTGACCAAACCACCTGAATCTATTTTCTCTCATTTTACTTTCAATTAGGACTATCCCTAAGTCCTTACGGATGCGCTCATTCCTACTCTTATCTTCCTTAGTCTTACCACACATCTATCTCAACATCCTCATCTCTACTACACACATTTTGTGAATGTGTTCCTTTCGTATTGCCCAACACTCGGTACCATATAACAAAGTAGGTCTCCCAGCCGTTCTATAAAACCTCCCTTTAAATTTCATAGACATATGACAATCACAGAGGACTCCTGATGTGCTTCTCCATCTTAATTAGCCTACCTTAATCCTATGTGTAACGTCATCATAAATCTCCTCATTCTCTTGTATGATAGACCATAAGTATCAAAAACTACTACTCTTCCAAATGTTATACCCATCAATTAGAACCACGTCTTCCTGTACCTCTCCCATTACTAAAATTACAATGCATAAACTTTGACTTACTCATACTAATTTTAAAACCTTTAGACTCTAAGGCAAGTCTCCAACACTCTAACTTAACATTTAAAGTATCAATACTCTCATCAATTAAGATAATATCATCTGTAAATAATATACACCAAGGGATATCCTCATATAATTATTTTGTTACTTCATCCCTAACTAAAGTAAAAAGATACGAACTTAGTGCAGAACATTGATGCAAACCTATAGAAACTAGAAATTCACCAGTCTCTCCAACAATAGCTCGAACAATAGTAATAGCACTGTCATACATATCCTTAATCAAATCAACGTATCCTTGAAAGATTCCTTTCTTTCTTAATATCTACCAAATCAATTCTCTCGGTACTCGATCATACACCTTCTCTAAATCAAGAAAAATCATATATAAATCTTTTCTCATCTCTCTATACTTTTCTATTAGGTGCCGTAATAAAAAAATAACTTCTATAGTAAATCTATTCGACATAAAATCAAACTAATTTTTCGATACAATAATTATATATCAAAGGTATTTTTCGATTACTCTTTTCCAAAGTTTCATAGTATTACTCATAAACTTAATTCCACAATAATTATTACAACTTTTAATATCTCCTTTATTTTTATAGAAAGGAATTACAACACTTTTCCTCCAAACTTCTGACATTCTATGTTCCTTTAAAATTTTATTAAAAAATTTAATTAGCCACTGAATACCAATATCTCCTAGACCTTTCCATACTTCAATAGATATGCCATATGATCCTAAGACCTTGCACACTTTCATTTTTCTTAAAACATCCTCATGTTCTGACATCTTAATACGCCTGAAATATTGATATTTATCAAATATTATGGACTCTTGAGTACCTTCTAAAGAATGATAAAACAATGATACATGTAATACAGTTATTTATCTTAACTTCCTCTCTCTTTTTTTCTACCGGATGGAACAACTATATTACTCAATTTCTCATCTATTGGAACTACTCATTACTTCATTTACTGGAAAATGTACAGAACATTATTTGGACTCGACAAGGGAGAAAGCTAGGTTCAGAGGAGCTGACGTCATGTAAGTTATGGAGAGACAAGCATGAAAAAACTTCAGAGCTCCCAACCTTTCTACTTGGTTCAAAATTTTCCTTTCTAGCTTTACCAAGTTTGAATCATTCAATATACCTTCTATTTCATCAAGATTTTCTATAATAAGCTAAATCTCAATAAATTTTCTGAGGGAATCATATAGTATGTCAGTTTGTTCTTCATTATTCCATTGAATTTGTTAGAGCCCACATGCTTCTTATCAACACTTACCTGAAAGAATGAAATATAATAATAGTTATCAACATTTCAAATTGAAGTGCAACAAAACAAATAGATAATCACTGCTGGTAGGTTACTAATTTATTTTCTGAGCTATTTGGTTAGGAACACAAAGTGGCTCTTTGTACGGTAAACCTTACAGCACTTGGATTTTTCTCTATTCAATTATTTTGCTTTTCACTGGGAATAATAATGAAGCGAACACTGAATGGTTTAGGAGCAGTTTATACCCCCTCTGCATTGTTCAGACTTCAAGAGGCAAAAAATGAAAACATGGTTAAGACTGTGTCTGTAAACTATTGCTCATCCTTATAATTATCTCATGTCCTTTTAGATTATTAAAGTACATGAATTATTCATGAATCATTATGTTTACATCCAGGATATTCAAAGTTTACATGAATTTTCCACTCAAATCAGTTGCATTTTCTGTTGCAAAGGATCTTATTGGCCAGGTCAGTCTCCTCTTTGCTCCCAGTCAGAAGTTGATCTATAATATTTACATTCAACAATATTATGCTAGAGAAAGGATCAGAAATGATTACAAACTTTGTTTGTCAATATTCCATATATGGCAAGTCTACATAAATTGCAAATTCATGTGCATTACTAGTACTAAAAGTTTACTTTTACACATGTTATATGTTATGCGGCAGACTCACCCCCTCCCCCCTCCCCCACAAGACACAGCTCAGTTGTAGATTTAGTTTGAAGTTTTATAAGGTAGGAAGTTTAATATACTTGGGTGGTTTCTCAATTTAAGTAGTTTACTTACTTCCAGATTTTAACTTGCTTCTATGATTTTCTAACAGAAAACCTCTTAGTTTTGCAAGGATTTAGTGGGGGTTTGCTTACAGAATTACATACACAAAGTAATCATCAACCTTGCAGTCCACGACTTTCACTATCTTTCAGAAATTGTGTTCAAATCCACCTACTAATCGATTTTGCATGCATGGTGGAGTGTTGGAAACCATGGCTCCCATTTCACTTTTACTGGCACTTGGATGCATTCTACCATTTCACTTTTACTGGCACCTGAATGCATTCTACAGTTTGCATACTAAAAGCTCAAGGACTTGAAGGGTGACAGTTAAGATTCAAATTGTTCTGTTTTCGAACTCAGGTCCTCTGCTACCGTAATACGGAGCCTTTTATTCAAGGTTCCCTGGCTGTCTGATGCATCACATTGGATGGCAGTGATCATTTTCTTCCCTAACAGTAAGGAGTTCAGGTCCAACCTGGGCAGTTAGTAGCTGTTTCACGACCGTTTCCAAAAATTTTCTTATTGTCAATCTTCATTGCCAGTGATGGCAGTTTCTGTGCAATTGAATCCACCTGATACCATGATTAAACAGGTCCTTTTATTGTCCCAAATTTTCTCTTGTTCATCTACCTACATATCTGTCTAAATTTGCTTGGATGCATAAATGTGCATGCTTGGGAATGTGTGTGCAACGTGTGCATATGTTTATGTCTGCGGTTATAATCCATTCACATTTTTCTTTTCATTCTGGGCAGATTTAACTGCAACTCCCTTTAACATAATAATGCATTTGTTCTCTTTGACTAGACAGAAGAAAGTTTTGTAAATCACCCAAATTAAAACAAAAAATACATACCCCACATGGAAGTAGCCTCATGACAATAGATTGCAAAGGACTTGGGACCTTTGGAGTTTGGACTGTAGTCATTCCATCTTCTATTCTTCTGATTTCACTATCTGTGACACTGCTTTTCTGTCATGTGTTCACTGTATGATTTCCAGCTGTGGGGTTTTGATCACCATAAAGACTTGGATATGACCTTTCTTGTAGAGAATTTTTATTAGAAGGTTATATGGAAGGGAGATGATACTTGGTGTAGATGATTTACAATTGTTTCCAAGCATTCTGGGAGATGCCTGAAGAGCATGTTATGGAGATTTTTAAAACTTACCAGAGAGAGAATGTAGTCTTGGGTATCTGATCTTCATGCTTGTTCCCAGAACATAGGCGCAGACAACCTGATTTTCTTGAAAGCCATAGGTCAAGGCTGTGTTTAAAAGTTCATGGTCTTCCACGGTTTACTGTCATCTAAGACAGACAAATTGCCACTCACTTTTGTGTGGTTAAGGAGGTTGATACCTTTGGTGATCACTCGACGGAAGAAAAACTCACTGATCAGTTGTTGAAATGGAAACATGAATTAGCCAGTGTTACTGAGGAGCAGGTAGCAGTACTGAAGTAGATAACAATTATCTCCCACTTCGGCAGGTGGTTGTGGGACAGATGTGGAGCATGTCGACTTGCAGATTATAATTGGACTGCAAGTGGAAAAACATTAATTTAGGATTCTCTGGAAGAATAAAGGAAGCGAATATAAAAAGGTCGGAATTAGAATGGACTTTTTAAAACCTTTGGTTGAAAAGGACAAATATTTTATCAGAAAAGACACAATTCAGGGTTGAGTGTTTTGGGAAACATTTCTATGTGGATCCAATAGAGAGCAGATGATAATAATGATCCAGTGAAGGAATCCAATCCTCCATATCTATGTACCTTTTTCACTACATCATAAAAGTGCAGAAATATGAAGCTCCCTTTTTGAATCAAGACATAACATCTATCAAAAGAATATTATGATTTTTCTTCTCATGTAGAACAACCAAGGTAAAGCATTCAAAATTATTGCTTCCACAAATCTTCCTTCCAAATTATTTCGAGGCTATAATCAGGGATGAGCTTCTTGCAGATACTTAGTGTTAAGATCTTAGCTTGTTATAACTTGGTTTTGTTATATTAGTATTGGCATTTCCATTTATAGCTTCCTTTTGATGTCTTGACTTGCTAATAAGATTTTCACCCAGAGTGAATTTTTTAAAAAAAAATTGACTCCCACAAGCTCACTTCTTTTAAAATAAGTGAATTTTATTGGTGTGTCTATATTGTTACACAAGCTCACTTCAGTTAGTGAGGTTATGTATTTAACTCCCACCTCCATAAGGTTAATTTTCAATCCTACATCATTAGGAATTTTATTACTAGGCCGATTTAACTGCAACTCCCTTTAACGTAATAATACATTTGTTTTCTTTGACTAGACAGAAGAAACTTTTGTGAATCACCCAAATTAAAACAAAAAATACATACCCCACATGGAAGTAGCCTCATGACAATAGATTACTATCTTTATGTTGGTTAAAAACTTTTGTTGCTATTCTTAGTATTGATTTAACTAAGACTTACTCCTTAGGTAATGATGAATCATGTTTTAATGTCTAAACCTTCGTTATTTAACATTAAAAAAAATCAAAATAAATCCACACGCAAAGCACATTTCTTTGACTAGTGAATAAAAAAGATAAACTTAACCTCACTGCAAGGGTATAATATATAGAATTTTCCTTGTAGGGTTAAGAATTAACTCAACTGTGATTGAGTTAAATGCACAGACATTAATGGTGAGGGTATAAAATATAGTATACTTAAGCTTCAGGGGTATATTGTCTAATACGCTAAATATAGGGGTATAGCTTAAATACGGGAGAATTGCATGGTATATTGACAAAAAACCCTACAATAATATTCATTAGGAGCAGGGTTTGCCGACCCGGTCGTACTGGTCTTCCCGATTTTCTGCTGAGATGGTACGGTACGCTATTGTCTCGCTCCGTCCCGCTCTGTCCTGTAAGATATATATATATATAATATATGTAAAATAACATAATAAAACTCTTAGATCCTTTGGTTAAGTGGCTTGTGCATTTCTTCTCAAAGGTCTCATGTTCGAATCTTGCAAGCACCTCTCAGATTTTAATTTTTTTAGTTAAAAATCTTAAAAAGAAATCCAAAAAATGCATGTAAACCGTAGGTTTCGAACTCAAACCGCCACTGTACAAGTGAAAGCACTCAACCAACTGACCTATAAAATATTTTATATTTAAAATAAAATATCTAATATATAAAGCGACCAGATAGCGTCCCACAGACCGGTTGTCCCGGTCTTTGGCTGGGACGGGACAGGCGGTTCGTCCCGTCCCGTCTCGGTTTGTAAAACCTTGATTAGGAGTGGATATACCGCATTAAGAACAGCCATGTTGGTGAATTCTTTCACATTTTGGAGCTTCTAACTGGAAGCCAGAAAGCTAAATAAATGATTTCTAAGGTCTAATATCCTCTGCTTCAAAGCAACTGAGCTGAAGCTCATAGAGATGCTCATAAGTGCTTTGAATTATAAGTTAGACGAGCACACCGTACAACAAATGCTAGCTCAATATCTCCTATGTATATGCTATTCATATTTAACCTCTTAAAATGCATTTACTCATATAAGCTCACCATATGTTATAATTCGTATGGTGCAGCATGACCACCACAAAGATCAACATCACATTTGAATTACTTTATATAACCATAGAAATAAATCAGCCAAAATAAATCATGTATATACCATGAAAGCCACAAGGTAATGAAAGGTGTCTACAAGCACATCAGAGAATTAGTTGCACTTCCAATTTAAGCTGAAGTTTTTTTTTCAAAATTGACTCTAAAAGAGGGGAAATCAGTAGAGGAGATGAAAAATCTAATTATATAATTTCAACAGCATGCAGCTGTTGATGGTTGCCATCAATGAGGAGTTGGCAGAGAGTGTCATCAGCAACACTGTTCTAATTAAGCTTCACTTGACAAGACTATATGCTGTAGAAAACCTTTTAGTATGATATTAAAGAGAAAGGACAAATAAACTTCAGATAGCCTGGATCAAGTTCGTTAACTAACTTCCATGTAAAGGTATTTGAATATTCGTGATCCCAGATGCATTGTATACCATCAGACGACTCCAACGACAAACAAATAACAACAGAATAGAAGCCTCGCATTAAAAATCTAATAAAAAAACCTGGCACTGACATTCTGAAAAACATGTATAACACAACCAAAGTGGAAACAGAAGCAATGAGTAAAAGCAATAGTTATCTGGCTTCAGGTGGAGATGGTGCTTAACGTCAGATTCTGAAGGGAACAATGAAACTAGATTTCAGAAAACAAAGAACGTCTTATGATGTGAAATGCAACTTACACTTGTCTTAGAAGCATTAACATCCTCATTCCCAAAAGAATTTCACAGATAAGGCAGAACTTTTACTGCGTCGAGTCTGTTTTAGTTCCCATTCCCAATCCATGCATCCTTTTTTCCCCCTTTGACTACCAAGAAAGAGTAAGCCCACACACATACACACCCCGCATCACTGGCACCCCGAGCCATGAGTCCCCCAAACCTCACTCTCAGACAATGGGCGCCCCACCGATCTGTCGAATCACGTGTCAAACATAGACCTTGAGTGGTACCCACCCTACCTTTATGTCCATGGTGGTACCTGCAAAACCTCACTCTAGCATATTACATGAACTCTGTCCAGCCATTTTTGGAGATTCACAAAAAAGCATCTTCAAGCTAAAGCACTTAAAAGTAGATTATCAGAAACAGAAAATGGTTCTTGATTCCCCCAGTCCTCTGTTTTCCCTACAGCAGCACGCAAATATGCAAAATGCTACCTGATGCAGTTTGATCAGCATCTAACTGATTTAGCACATAGTCATATGGGGCAGTCTACACAGTTTTGCGAAAAGGGAAAAGCAGGGAGTAGCACTTCAAAAGCTGCGGAAAGTAAGAAATGATTTAACACAATGATTTAACATCTAACTGACCTGGTCTGCTTGTATTAAATGATTTAACACAATTACAAAAGAAATGATTTAACACAATTATAAATATCCCCCATGGGTGAGAAGAAAAAGAGAACACACGGAGCATCTACCAAGGAGCGACTAAAGACTTGTGCCTTGTTTTCTTCTAATAGCCCAAGCAACGGTATGTTTGCAAAAACGCCTTTGTAATTGTGGTTATACCCCTGGTGTGTTCCTTATGTAATTTCTTAGGGGATAAAATATTGTAATTTTATGAAATAATCAGAAATTGTAGAAATATCCTGTAATTTTACAGAAAATTCCAGTAATGTCATGTTATTGCAAATAAACCCTGGTTTGTTCAGAAATTGCATTAAAAACTCTGTTCTGCCTAAAATTGTAAAACCCTGACCTGTCCAAAAATTACATAAAAACTCTATTTTGCCCTGAACTTGCATAAAAATCCAGGCCTCTCTAGAAATTACATAAAAGTCTTGTTCAGTCCAGAAATTGCATAAAACCTTATTCATCCCAGAAAATGCACAAAGTTCCTGTTCAGTCCGGGAATTACAAAAACACCCTATCCTGTCTCGGTAGGGGCTTTTTCATGATCAGTAACTATCCAAATTCACGCTTTCTGCATGACTTGGTGGAGCGGGACCATATCACTTTCTTGAAGTGACGTGCGCTCTCTTGATCTCTGCTTAATGTTATTTGTTTTGAAAAAAATAATAACTATCCAAATCCGCGTGCCTTTTCATGGCTGGGAGCAATCATACCCAAAAAATCCAGAAATATCCAGAAATTGCATAAAAGTCTAGAAATGCCAAGAAATGATAGAGATACCCCCTGCTTGTGAGAAAATTACAGTAATATCTCTCTTTATGAGAAAATTGCAAAAATATCCCTCTTTGTAGGCAAATTATAAAACACCCCCATGGGGAAGCAATCCGAAGAAAGCATCAAACAATCTTCGGGGCATCAAGCAATTCGAAGGAAGCGTCAAGCAATCTACAAACACACAAGATCGGAACACCCACTGAGGAGCGGGAAACTTGTGCCTTGTGTTTTTTTTTGAAGCCCAAGTACAGGTATGTTTGCAAACATGCCCTTGTAATTGTGGTTATGTCCCTTGTAATTTTTTGTGTAATTTACTGGGAAAAAATATCATGATTTTTTGAAGCAATCAGAAATTACAGAAAAACCCTAATTCCTTTAAGAATTATAGAAAACCCTTTCTCTATCCAGAACTTACAAAAATACCCTATTCTGTCCATAAATTGCACAAAGGCCCTTGTGTTGTCCAAAAATTACACAAATTACCTAGTGTTGATCAGAAATTACACAAGTGTCCCTGGTTTGGCTCAGAAGTGATAGAAAAGTCTAATTCTATCCAGAAATTACAAAAAAGCCCGATCCTCTATAAAAATTACAGAAACACCCAGAAAAGTGAAGAAATGACAGAAATACCTTGAAAAGTCAAGAAATGACAGAAGCACTCCAGAAAGTCAAGAAATGACAGAAGCACTCTGGAAGTCAAGAAAATGCAAATACACCTTAGAGGGTCAAGAAATGATGAAAATATCTTGAGGAGTCAGGAAGTTGCAAATATATCCTGAAAAGTCAAGAAATGACAAGAATTGCCCATGAAAGTCAAGAAATGATAGAAATACCTAGGAAAGATCAAAAATTACAGATACACCCAGGAAGGGTCAGAACTTGCAGGTATCCTAGGAAGGGCCAAAAATTACAAAAAATATCCTAAGTGGTAAAATTACAAATATGCCCCTACCTTGTGCAAATATGCTTCTCAGGGGGATCAACCCGAACCAACGGTCCAATCGTGGTCAGGAGCAAATCCAACCATCTGGTTGTGGACAAAAGCAAACTCAACAGTCCGCTCGTGGCCAGAAGCAAGTTTAATAGTCCGATCGTGAACCTAAGCCAATTCAATAGTTCGCTCATGGACGGAAGCAAATCCAAAGGTCCAATTGTAAGTAGAAGCATATCCAATGGTCGGATTATGACCGGATGTAAACCAAATGACCTGATTACATAATCGGGGCCAAAAGTAAAGGCCCCAAAAGACCGATTGTAATCCAAGTTCCATGTATTCAAAGAATGAAAGTCTCTAAATTTCTTGCAAGAGTATATCTCTAATGAATGATCATCAAGATCATATCCATTTGACAAAACCCACAATATTGCAACATATGTTGTAGAGATTCACGGATATTTTTGACAATTAATCAAAGGTGTTCGAACTTTACGCTAATGTAAATTAACACTAACTACAGTTGGTGGGGAAAAGTCCAGCACACAAATCCTAAATCGTCTGATAAATCTAACTAACGGAATTAATAATGCACGTCTATTTGATTAGCTAAAAATCTATATTTTGTTTAATAAATGAACACCTCAAATTCTTATTTAATTCTGCATGTTAAACAGTAGCCATATATCCCTACCTTTATCTAATTTACCTTAATGCCCAAAATCTATAAACCAGAGTTCTTATGCCCATAAGATTAGATTTCAGGGGTATACAGGTATTATTCTTAAGGGTACGGCCAAAGGGTCAGGGGAAGTGGGGAACAACAATCTGGTTTTCAGATTTTGAGGTTTTGAGCTATAAATTTGATAAAGGTAGGGATATATTTGTTATTTATGAAGATTTCAAGGGTACAGGGTAAGAAACCCGAAAAGAAACTTAATGCTTACTCTGCTTCTTTTTATGAATTCATGATAGGATCTGTATCCTACCCCAGCTGTTTACAGAAAGCAGTAATAGATCAGGTTCAACAAGTGAAAATGAAAAGAAAATGCAAACAACCAAAAAATGTCATACATTCAGTGAAATAGAAGATAACCAGGATGGCCTTGGAGCTCTTCTTAATCATGTTAAGCATATACTTTTGACTTCCTTACCCACAAGTTTGATAGCTCTATCTCCCATTACAATGAAGTGTCCTCTTTGGCCAACAAAAGTATACAGAAGATCTTAACAGCAACAAAAACAAACAATTCACAAAAAGATATCAAGTGTGAAAAGATGTATGAGATCTGGAAAAGTGACATTTCAGTTGAAAGATGCTGAAAAATGATCAGTGCTTGAAAATACAAATCATTATGATAACAGAAAAAAAAACATTTGCTGTTGAGAGTGGTTAGAATGACACAGTCATTATCATCACCAGTACAGCTACATGCCACCTCCATTATTTTGTCATCTTAGAAAATTATCCTCACTACCTTGGGCCGGTTCTAGACATAAGAAACAAGGTTGAAAACTGTTCACAATTTTTGGATGCATTCATCCATGTTCTAAGCTGCTACAGATTGATGGGATAAAATCATGGTGGTCGAGGTGACAAACACCACCACCAGTTGGGCACTAGCACCATTTCTGATTCATAGAGCATACGCAATTAATTATGTGGGTTGGTGTTGCATTATAGAAGGTGAAAATTTCCTATCTACTTCTTCTTGGGGAACTAGCAAAAATCTGCCATAACATAAACACAAAAAGAATGGAAAATATCATACAGCAGGAACAACAAAACAAATTTGTGTAAACAAGTAAATAGAAACAATAATAAAAAAAAGTTGAACAATAAATAATTAAGTTGAACAATAAAAAGAAATTTAAACTTGCTAAAGTAAGATAAAGGAAAATTAGATATTTAGATCATGTTCGTTACATTAAAGGTGAGGATCAAAGGGTTTTAACTAAGAATCTTGAGATTAAAGAGAGGTGACATAATTATTTTCAAAAATTACTTAATAGAGATTGCGTCAAGGATTTCTCTTTAGAAGGTGTCCAAGAGTCAACAAGATTTGATAAATATCAATATTTCAGGCATATTAAGATGTCAGAAGTGGAGGATGCTTTAAAGAAAATGAAAGTGGGCAAGGCCTTAAGACCAGACGACATATCTATTAAAGTATAGAAATACCTAAGAGACATTGGTATTCAGTGGCTACTTATATTTTTCAATAAATTTTAAAGGAATGGAGAATGCCAGAAGTTTGGAGAAAAGTGTCGTAGTTCCTTTCTATAAAAACAAAGGAGATATTCAAAGCTGCAATAATTATCGTGGAATTAAACTTACGAGTCATACTATGAAACTTTGGGAAAGAGTAATCGAAAAACGTCTCCAATGTATGACTATTGTATCGGAAAATCAGTTTGATTTTATGCCGAATAGATCTACTATAGAAGCTATTTTCTTACTATGACAGCTAATGGAGAAATATAGAAAGATGAGAAAAGATTTGTATATGGTTTTTCTTGATTTGGAGAAGGTGTATGATCGAGTACCGAGAGAATTGATTTGGTGGACATTAAAAAAGAAAGGAGTCTCTCAAGGATATGTTGATTTGGTTAAGGATATGTACGAATGTGTTATTACTAGTGTTCGAACTATTGCTGAAGAGATTGGTGACTTTCTAATTTCTATAGGTTTGCATCAAGGTTCTGCACTAAATCCGTATCTCTTTACTTTAGTTATGAATGAAGTAACAAAACAATTGCATTAGGATATCTCTTGGTGTATGTTATTTACAGATGATATTATATTAATTGATGAGAGTATTGGTGCTTTAAATGCTAAGTTAGAACATTGGAGACATGCCTTGGAGTCTAAAAGTTTTAAAATTAGTAAGAGCAAGTTAGAGTTTATGCATTGTGATTTTAGTAATAGGAGAGTGGTACAGGAAGACATGGTTCTAATTGATGGGCATAACATTCCGAAGAATAATAACTTTCGGTACTTAGGGTCTATCATACAAGAGAATGGGGAGATTTATGACGATGTTATATATAGGATTAAGGCAAGCTAGTTAAAATGGAGAACCGCATCAGGAATTCTCTGTGATCGCCGTATGTCTGTGAAACTCAAAGGAAGATTTTATAGAACGACTGTGAGACCTGCTTTGTTATATGATACCGAGTGTTGGACAGTACGAAAGGAACACATTCACAAAATATGTGTGGCAGAGATGAGGATGTTGAGATGGATGTGTGGCAAGATTAAGAAAAATAAGATTATGAATGAACACATCTGTAAGAACTTGGAGATAGCCCCAATTGATAGTAAAATGAGAGAAAATAGACTCAGGTGATTTGGACATGTGCTTCGTCGCCCTAACTCAGCGCCGGTTAAAAAATGTGACGGAATCCTAGTGGATGCTAGTAAAAGAGCTCGAGGAATGCCTAAAATGAGATGATGCGATGTTATTAGGAAGGACATTGATTTCTTGGGTTTAAATATGAACATAACACTTGATAGAAATCTTTGGTGGAACAAGATTCATGTAGCCGACCCCAAATAATTGGGATAAGACTCTGATGATGATGATGATACATACACAAATAAGAATAAAAATAGAAAATCCAAGTAAGAAATGAATGATGTAGAATGTGAAATAGAAGATTCAAATAAACGAAAAAACTTGTGTTGGACTTTTGGATCATTAACATCAACCTTACTTTTTCTGTAAGTAACTTAACAATGTATTGACATCTCCAAATATAGTCCATTACCTAAAAGCCACATGATCAGGAAGCACCTAATACTAGTTGCAATATTTCCTGATTAAAGAATCCCATAATCAACAAGAAGAGGATCTCAGCCTACTCAACAACTTCTTCTCCAATTGTGACACCAGCGAGTGGTATTTCGAAAGCCAAGTGGAAAGCAAATTTTACCTTTGCAGGGCCGTACATTTTTCACCTAATGATTAGCAGCAGAACACAGAATGGAGCCAGAGCATTACACAAACATCTCCAAACTCTCAACACCTCAAAAGCTTCTATTTCCAGGAATAAATTGCAGAGGGGAAAAGGGACAACTGAGAAACCAAGTGACTAGTGAAACACGCTATCTTGTATGTCAGGTTAACGCAAGGCTTTTTTGATGCTTTATTAGGTTCAAATTTAGAGAATAAAGTGTAAGCTACTATTACACCCTCCCCAAAGTATTATGATTGTACTGACAGCTGTCACTATATCCGTATCCCAAATTACCTATAAGAGAATTTTATTTTTAATCTCTACAAATAAGTGTATTTCTTTTTTAGCCCCTCAAATATAACTATTTTTTTAAGTCCCTGAAAATTTTTTGACTCTTACTTAAAAGTCCCTGCAGTTAGTCACAGTTGAAAAATGGAATATGCCTTTTAAAATGAATGGAATATTCCATTTAGGTAATAACCCTCCCTCACCTAAATGACCCTCCCTCTCTCTCACCCCACCCCCCAACCCGACAGCATTGTAATACCTAGTCCGTTACCAGGCCCCCGCCATCCCTGATGACACCAACATGGCCGCTCTGTCTACGCCCTTGTTGCACCCGTAATTTATCATCTTAAATTCCGGGATATTGATTTCGCATGTGACAAGGTTTCGGTACGGTGTATCACCATCCGATAGGATATTCTTACACGGGGATCTTTATTTGGCACATCGCCGTCCCGTCGAATATTCCTAAGTTAAAGGCCTTATAGCCCACAGGTTGTTACAATGTAAACCCTTCGGGGAGTGGCAACAAGTCAAGTTCAAGCTACAACGATTGTCGGGATCGTGTAGTTTCATTAAAATCCCTACGGGATTAACTCTCCGTCCTTTGAACGTGTAACTACGAGCAAAGGGAACGAAGGAGATGCTAGAAAAGGTCTACGTACCAAGCCCAACGTCCCTCGCACGTGTATCACGAAGCACAGACAACAACTCGTCCTTCCGCAGCGGCCTACGGCACGAGGAAGACGACAAACGAATAAGGAGACGCTCCTTCTCACTACTCTCCACGAGACACGGCGAGAACTTGAAGCTTCAAAGCCTGGGAGACCCCCTTTTTATTATAATCCAGCAGGAGAAGACCCGTCCAGGGCCGGGGGGACCCGTACGGGGTAGCCGTCACCCGGACGGGTCCGCCCCGGAGGCGGACAGTCCCGCGCGGGACTACCTCGGGGCGGGCGGACCCGCCCGGGGCCACCCGACCCCGGGGGGGACCCACTCGGGGTCCGCGACCCCGGGGAGGCCCCCTCGGGGGGCATGCGGCCCGGGTGGGGACCACCCGGGGGTCCGGGACCCCGGGGAGGTCCTCCCCGGGGCGCGCGACCCCGGGCAGGTCCCCCCCCCCCCCACCCCCCCCCCCCCCCCCCCCCCCCCCCCCCCGGGGTCCGCGACCCCGGGCAGGTCCTCCCCCCGGGGTCGCGCGACCCCGGGGAGGTCCCACACCGTCCCGGGGACCTCCCACCCCGGGGAGGTCCCATTCTCCCGCGCACGGACTTAAAATTTTTTTGAAAATATGACCTCCCCGGGGTCATTTTTATTCCGTTAGACCCGTACGGGGTCGAACACTCCCGGGGAGGTTCCCCACTTCTATAAATAGACCCTCGGGGGTCCAAAAAGAAGGGGAGAGATTAGACATTACGGATGAGCACACTCGGAGCGTCCAGCATTCAGAACTTTTTGTTCGTTTGTTTCGGCCCGCGTGAGGTAAGTCCCCGGGTCTTGTACTTATGCCCCTATGGGATATATTTACGTTTATGCCCCTCAGCGGGCCATGTTTGTAATTATGCCCCTCAGCGGGCCATGTTTGTAAGTCTTTACGTCCCGGGACGACTAAGTCATGTATTTCTACCCTTATAATGGCGAAATTACAAAAATGTCCTCCCCGGGACCGTAAAAGACCAAAGTCCTGTAATTTACAGTTATACCCTGCAATCTTTTGTAATTGAGACTACGTCCTTATCTCCCGCTCTAACGCGGAACTTTGTACAGTCGACAACCTTTGTACTCATTTGGAATACAAAAGCACTCAACATGTGTTATGTATGTCCTCGGGAAAAAATTATAAGAAAACCCGGACTTTTATAAAATTGTGTATATGCCCCTTCTTTGACAAACTTGACGCACATGAGTCTTCTATGAAGCCATCATCACTTCTTGAGGCCGGGGACGATGCCAGCTCAGTCCGACACTCAGAGGTCACCCCAACCCTAGGTTTGTGTAGGGTACGGTAAAATTATCAAAATACTCCTGTGACCTAGAAATGGCATAGCAGCCTCCTAAAACCCTCCAGAAAGAGCCTCAGCGCCTTGGGGAGTCAGGGATCCAGTCTTACTTCTATTCTAGCCCAGAAATTTCAGCAATGCCCCTGGCCTGGGAAAATTACCGAAATATCCCTGGGTTGGTAAAATTACCAAAATGTCATCGGGGTCCAGAAAATCTTCCTCTACTTCAAAAATGCCTATGGCTTCCCACAAATCATTTTCATATTACCAAATCCTAGGGTTTTGCCCAAATATGGCCTCAGTTAAAACCCTAACTTAGTCGTTGTTTCTGTTGGTCGGTGGTGAGTGAGTGGACATTGTGAGCCCTCCAAGAGAGTTTGCACCTAATATCAGAACCCCCATAGAAGACTTTTGGGATTTCTTTGACAGTTAAACAAAGGTGTTCGGACGTTAGACCGATGTAAATCAACATTGACTCCGGTCAATAGGGAAAGGTCCAGCACTCGAACCCAAATCCTTTGAATACTATGCGCATCTACGGAATAACCCTCTCTATGGAGAGGAATGTCTCTTTTCAAAAAGAACATTTCATTTATTTTTCCTACGTGAAAATATTCTGTGTCTCACAAACTGACACGCCCGGTGGGACTTTTCCCGCCTTTCTTCTTTCTATCAAAGAAAGTCCTCTAAACCTTCTTTAAGGTTCTAATTGCCCCTCTTCCTCTTACAGGACGAGAAGAGGAGGGCACACCTCTCTATTCATCTGAGAGCTACTCGCGCTTCTGCGCCCTTCTCCGTTCGTGCTACGCACCACCACCACCACCACCAACAAGCAGTGATGGCAGCCGTCACCTACGGCCCTCAAGTCATTGCTAGCCATGCCAGGGTCGGCTACCTGGCAACGCCAATTGTCTTCGGCGACTTCCCAGCAGTCGTCGGCTCGCCCTTCTTCTTGGGCGTGGTACCGATGGCTGAGGCCAGTTCAGCCATGCCTGCAACAACCGTCGGGGGCGTTAGGCCCTCGGCCCCATCAACTGGCCGGGTCCTCCCGGTCAACAAGATCACCACTGAGGGTGCCAGTCCCTCAACCTCAACTGCTGGTCGAGTCCGCTCGACTAAGAAGACAACCGTTGGGGGTGTTAGGCCCTCGGCCTCAGCAACTGGTCGGGTCAGTCCGGTCCACAAGCCGACTATTGAGGGCGTCAAGCCCTCCGCTTCAACCGGCCAGGTTCGCCCAGTCAACAAGCCAGCCGTCGGGGGTGTCAGGCCCTCGGCTTCAACAATTGGTCGAATCTGCTCGGCCAACAAGCCAGCTTCTGAGGGTGCCAGACCCTCTATTGCAGCAGCCGGCCGGTTTCGTCCGGTCAACTTTTCACAGACCAAGGGTGTCAGGCCCTCTGTCTCCACAAATGGCCGAGTTTTCTCGGTCAACCAGATTACTGTCGGTGTTGCTCCTGCTCAACGGGGGCAACGCCGTCGCCGTAACGGCCCCAACTCCAATGCGGCCACCCTCAGAGGTGCTGCCCTGCTCAACGGGGGCAACGCCGCCGCCGTCAGGATGACGCCATGCCTATGGCAGGCGCCACCACCGCCGCCCCTGCCCAACGGGGGCAACGCCGCATCCGCAAGGGTGCAAAGCCCAAAGCGGCTGTCTCTCGCTCCGGCAAGACTGTGATTGTCAGAGACATCCGAATCTGGCTTGATGGAGGCGAGCCGATTTTGCCTCGGGATCGTCACGTCCCGACTATTTCTACCTACAACCGCTTCGAGCCCCTCCGGCAAGTCCAGGGGGACGGAGCAAAGAAGAAGAAGTCTGCCGTACCGGCGGCAACCCAGGGCCCTCTGTAACTGCCCAAGCCACGAGCTCCCCGTCCAAGGGCAGGGGGCAACCCAATTGAGGAGCGCTAGCTCCATCTGAAGAAAATCTGGGTCACCAAGGAGGAGGCCCGGATTATAAGGCGTGCCAGGGCGGAGGAGCCTTTCCGCATGTCGGATCTGCGACGAATGCGGAGTCCGACAAGCACTGAGGCCTCAATCTCTCCGAGATTTACATCTCAACCCCTACGGGGGCAAAAGCGCCGTGGAGCCGGTAAGATGCGGCCGACCTCCCCGTGGGCCAGTTCCACGCACACGGAGGAGGATTGCTCCCCTCAAGCATCTACATCCCGTGTGTCTGTCTTTGATAGACTTGGGAGGCCGCCCATGCCGGAGCGACAACCGCCCAAGAAAAGGCGGGTGGTCCAGGTGACCGATAACACCATCAAAGTGTTCACCTGTTACGCCACCTCCGGCGACAAACAGCCAGAGAACACCTCGGGAGAGCTTGACCAACCCATCCAATATTTACGGAAGTCAAGGCCGGTCTCCCGGATTCTAGCGCAGACGCAGCAGGTGCCGACTGCCGGTACATCTCAGCACGAGCCGGCACGGCAAGAAGAGCGCCAGGAAGACGTCCACAGTGTTGATAAGGACAGTCACTCCCGGCACGAAGAAGAGCTGGGGGAAGAGCCACGGGCCCCCATAGTGGAAGAGCTTTGACGGGAGAACCATGAGCTCAAGAAACTGCTACAGTCGCTCTTGCGCGAAAAGGAGGTTCATGCCCCGCCTCAGGCGGCACCGGCTGGAACGGATCAGCAGCCTTCTCCCATTCCAGTAGCAGCCAATGCCTCTGTCACTGCTGCAAGACTCCCACTGGCGGTGGACTTCGAAGTTCACCGCATGAAACTAATGCGCGGTCATCTGCTACTCCTGCTGCAGAAAGCCTCGTGGCGCAGAAGCAAATGATTGAACGCATTGTAGAGGCGAAGTTTGCTCAACATGGGGAGGGAGTGGCCTCCGTTGATTTGTACAGTGTGTCTTATCCCCTCCGCCATCAATGCAAAAAGCTTCTGCCTGATTGCCCGAAAAGCCCCGAAACTTCAGAAGTTCAACGGGCAGGGCTCTCCACATGAACACCTGGCCTATTACATGACGGCCATGGGTGAATTGGCATTGGAAGAGGCATATTTGCTGCGGTACTTTGCCACGTCTCTGACCGGCACCGCCTTCCAGTGGTACTCCAGGCTGAAGCCCAACTCAGTATCTAACTGGGCTGATATGCAGAAGAAGTTTGTCGACCGCTTCTAAATGGTCGAACGCAAAGTCTCCCTAGCAGAGCTTTGTTCCCTTCGACAGAAGAAGGGTGAAACATCATTGGACTTCATCAAGCGATGGAGGGACGTCAGCATGCGCTGCGATAACCCTCCGATGCCTGAAGATGCAATCACCATCTGCCGTAGGGGTCTCTCGGCAGAAGTCAGTGAAAAGTTTCTGGGCTCCAATATCAGAAGCTTTGACCAGTTGAATACGATGGTGGCGGAGATCGAGATGTTCTTCGCTGATCACCCTGCATAAGCCTCTACAAAAGGTAAACCCTCCAAAGACCGTCTGGCTAGCGGTAAGGAGGTGAATGCCGTGGACTTCTCCCCGACGAATGGAGATAAAGGGGAAGGAAAGTCCAAAGGAAAGGGCAAGAAGTCTGATGATAAGACAAATGCGTCTTTCTTAGCGAAGCGTATGAAGACGCCATATTCCTTCAGAAAGGAGCATACCAAGATGCTCTTTGATCTGTGTATGAAGGAGCAGCTCATCACTCTGCCAGATCCGCGGAGGTAGACAAGACAGATGATCCTACCTATTGTATGTATCACCGAAGGTTGGGTCATACTATTGGGGATTGCTATGTCTTCAAGAATATAGCAGAAGAGCTCATTCAAAAGGGCTTGGTAAATATGTTGGGCCATGCGGTTGACCCACCTCAGCCGCATACTTAGAGTCGATCAAATCGGTCGGCTAATGTGGTCTATATGGTGGCAATGGCTTCAAGCTCTAACGCTTCCGAGGCCGGTCCTTCAAGTCAACAGCCCAATGGTGGTCCCAGAGCCACTCCTTCCTTCCCTGAATGTTTAGCACTGCGGAGGACCATTCGGAAGATCCAAGGAGACATCCGACAGCTGCAACTAGAACAGAGGCGCCTGCTGCAGTTCATGGAAAGCATTGATCAGCAGTTGGCCACCTTCCCCTTTGGCCCATTTGTCAGGGGGTTAGCTCCAGCCCACATACGGGAGACGGGTGTATCACCCACGGGCCGGGCTCCGCTCAGGGGCTGGCTCTCTGAAGAATCCTCAAATTCATCCGAAGACGAGGAGGACTCACCGGAAGGCGAGGAGGCCCCACTTCAAGTCGAGCTGCCAGAGAAGTTATACTCTTTCCCTTGCGAGAAGACTCCAAACATCTTCTTCGCATGCCAGCGGGCGGGGCTGATAAGTCCGTCACCTTTGGAACAGACACCAGGTGCTGCTTTTCATCAGGGCTATTGTCTATATCATGAAGTTGTTGGCCATATTATCCACAACTGTGAGCCGTTCAAGGACCTCGCCGAAGACCTAATCAGGCGAGGGAAGGTTAATATGGGCGAATTTTTAGTCGACCCACCGCAACCACTTGCACGAAGGAGTCTTCACTTCTCCGTGAATGTCATTCACGCTGCAACAGCCTTCCAGTTCCCCGAGCCGCAGGAAGGAGTCGGTTCCCAGGGAGCCAGTTCCCAGCCGCCCAAATCCACGCTATGGTATCCGGGGTGGCGACTCTCTCATCAGTATTTTTTTCCTAAGGAAGACACTGAGAAGATTTTCGACAAACTTCTGGAGGATGGCTGGGTGCTGACACATGACCCGCTGTCTTATTACAATGAGACCGCCAAGAGTCACCCCCGCTATTGCAAGTATCATGCAAGGGTATCTCACCCTACTCGGCAATGCCCAGAGGTTCAAGACTTCATTGAAGCCCTCATCCAGAGAGGGGTTGTCGATACTCAGGGGAACTCCATGACAAGGTTGCGCCTTGCAGAGGCCGCTAGGGAGACTCTCCAGCAGGCTCGGCGAGAAACTGAAGCTTTCTCCCGATTAGCCCGACTAAGTGAGCCCACGGAAAATGATGAATTTCCATTACTCACCAAAGGCAAGGCCACCTATAAAGGGCCTAGGGTCCAAAACCCAGGAAGCCAAGCCGCGGGAGAGAGTTCCAAGGCCTGTCCCAGGTCCAGTCAGCCTGGCATCGTCATAAGAGAGAACTTTCGGCTAGACAACAAAGGCAAAGCCAAGGCGTCAGAGCCTTTAGTCGTGGAGAGGACTCGACTTCTTGAGCCCGCGAAGGCTCCAATTAAGGCCTCTGTCAGCCCAGCGAGGCCGCCAATTGTAGAAAGGCCTCAGCAGCTCAAGCAAGCCAACCCACCAGCCCAAGCAAAGTCGGTGGAACTACAAAGCCCCCAGAGGCCCCACTGTGGACTGGCAGAGTTCCAGGAGTTGCCTCCTGAAATAATTGCTCAGGCAATCAATGCCACCTTCCAGCCTCAGCCGGAGGAGGCCAATTGGACCAAGGTTGTCCCCAGAAAAAGCCGTGGCGCTAAGGCTCCTAAGGAGCCAGCCCGGAGCAAAAAGCAAAATTCTGGGGGCAAACAAGTCCCACCTCTAAAGCAAACTCCCCTTTCTTCTCAAGAGGCTGCACGCCAAAAGAAGCAGGAGAAGAATCGCAGGAAGAATTTGAAGAGGAGGCTGAAGAAGCAAGCCGAGCAGGCAGCTGCTATGGAGGCCCCTAAGGAGCCAACTCCTTTACAAAGACTTCAAAAGCTCATAGATGAGCTGGAGGAGTACACTCCCCCTCGTCCCACTAGGGTCGTCACTCTAGACGAATATATTCCCTGGGACAAGCTTGGGAGCAAAGCCTGTCTTCTGCAATGGCTCCGGAAAATGGTTCACCGTCTTGAAGAAGGTGAAGACTTCTCAATCCCGGAGGAGCTCTCCTTATTCTACAAAGATGAGGAGCTCACCATCGAGATGCTCGAGGAAATGCTGCAAGAGCTCTCCTGCAACATGGTGGCGATTCCGCCGCCTGATAACATTTACTGTCCTGCGGTTGATGGCACCGGGGGCAAGGCTCCTATAGCAACATACCAGCGTCGCTCGGCAAGAAATGGCCGGGGACGTGGCCGAGGTCATGGCCGAGGACGTGGACGGGAAGGTCCCCTGACTCTTGACCGGGTCATACTGTTCAGAGGGGAGAAGTCGGGTCCTGTCCCAGAAACCGAAGTTCGGGGAATCCCCTTTATTCTCAACTCCTCAGAGAGTCCAAACCCCGCCTCAACGGCTAATCCGGGTGGCGTCCCTTTTACAATCACATCCTCCGACGAAGAAGAGGAGCCTGCCAAGTCGCCAGTGCCCGAGAAGGCATCAGAACAGGCCGACCCCTCCAACAGGGTCGAGCCCGCGAGCCAGGCCGGTCCTTCTAATGAAGACCAGCATGATGAGCCTTTGCCACCTCTGGAGGAATCCTTGGCACCGTTGTTCCAAGAAGATGCGGAAGGCCAGAATACGGAGGAGCGCCCTTCTAAGCGAGAGAAGCCTCGCCAGGCGCCGAAGACTCTGGCGGAGATCATCCCGCCATTTGACAAGATCCATGCCAGGGCGGACCGCAAAATCATTCATCATATGAAGCGGTTCCCAACAAATGTCACTATTTGGGAAGCCATTGCCTGGAGCAAAGACCTCAGGGAGGCTCTTGTCAAGATACTCCAAGACCCGGAGGCCTATGAAGCCCATGTTGCAGAGTCGCAGGCTCAGGCGTATGAAGTACTCACAGCCAACATTTCCTTCACGGACAAAGACATGTTGCTGTCCTCTCCGTGTCACAATCGCCCCTTATATATGCGGGGGACGATTAATGGGCATGACGTGAATCACATTTTGGTTGACGCCGGAGCAGCCGTCAACATCATGCCTTTGAAGACTTTCAAGTCTCTATACTTGGCACCTTATTTGCAAAAGGTGACCGATGTTAAGATCTCGGGATTCAATCAGGGTTCCGAGGAAACGCTTGGTCGGGTTGTAGTCAAGCTTGCCTTGGGCGATTTTGTCACCCAAGCGACATTTTATATTATCAATTCCGACACATCTTACAAGGTGCTGCTTGGAAGGCCATGGCTGCATAAAACTGGGTTGTTCCTTCAACTCTGCACCAGTGCATTAAATATGCTAAGGAAGGGGAGCAACATACGGTCTTCGCAGACGAGGCCCCGTTCCACCCCAATGAGTGCCATGTGGCCGATGCTTCGCTATATTTTGGGAAGCCCACTCTGACAATCCCCGAGCCTATAAAGGACAAAGGGAAGCAAAAGGTGGACCATGAAGTCGAGGAAGGGCAGCTCTTCACTATTAACCAAGTCATGGTAAAGCTGCACAGGCTGAGCCTCAGTGCCGCCTCCAAGCCAACTCAACCAGAAAGGAGGAATGTTGACTTTGAAGCCAGCCTCATCAGCCGGGTCATTGACGGGAGTATCTCCTTACCGCCCAAGTGCCTCCAGCTCTCGTCCCAACGGGAAGAATACGAGGTGGAGTAGTTGAAGACCTTCACAGTCTCCTATCAACGGAGAAGGAGACGCAACAAGGGCAAGGGGGTCAAGCCGATCATCTTTTACAAAGGTGATTTAGTCCCACCGTGTCCTCCTGAAGATGACTTCGGCTGGGATACTCCCACCGATGTGGCGCCAGAGCCAGTCCAGGAGATGGATGACATGCCCAACCACATCAAGGAAATGTGTAAAAAGCAGCATATCTCGTAAACTCTGGACCCCGCGCGAGCGGCATATTTCCATCAGTTGTGGAACCCTCCACAGGTCCGTGGACAACCTCCTTTCTCTCGCAAAGATACAAGGAGACTTGGCTATGACAAGGAGACAGACTTCGAGGTCCACTTTGCAGTCAACACCATAGGACTACTACCCCCTCATCACGGGCAAGCTAAAGTTGAGCCCGGGATCGGCGACTCTGTAAGGGAGTCCGGTGATGTGTCTGCCACACTATCACCTTCATCGGAAGACAATGACCACCCCTCAGAGGAAGGAGCAGCCCAGCCTGCTAACCATCGGTA
The DNA here is from genome assembly GCA_022559845.1 of Amorphophallus konjac. Classification (NCBI taxonomy): domain Eukaryota; kingdom Viridiplantae; phylum Streptophyta; class Magnoliopsida; order Alismatales; family Araceae; genus Amorphophallus; species Amorphophallus konjac. The sequence goes on along the minus strand of CM040123.1, from coordinate 342,537,164 downwards.
AGACAAAGCAAGCTCTTCGGCTTCAAGCCACGAGCAAAAGAGCTTCGAAGAATTTGATGTCTATGAAGCAAACACTGATGATGAGGGAGACTTCGTCGACCTCCAACCAGCTCCACCGGAACTTGAAGACGGTGGTCAGGCAACCGTGGACGAGTTGATTGAGGTCAATCTCGGAAGCAAAAGTGACCATCGTCCCACCTTCATAAGTGCTCTCCTCAGTGCGGAAGAAAAGCAGTCGTATCGACAGCTTCTAGAAGAGTTCAAGGATTGTTTCGCCTGGACTTATAAAGAAATGCCCGGGCTCGACCCTTCTGTGGCTGAACATGAGCTGACAATACTTTCAACAGTCAAGCCAGTCAAGCAAGCTCAAAGGCGTATGCGCCACGAGCTGGAGAAGAAGGTCAATGCTGAGGTTGACAAGATGCTCAATGTGGACTTCATAGAGCCTTGCATGTACCCTGTATGGCTCGCTAATATAGTCCCTATCAAGAAGAAGAACGGCCAAGTCCGAGTCTGCATCGACTTCAGGGATTTAAACAAAGCATGCCCAAAGGACGACTTCCCTGTCCCAATCACTGAAACAATGGTTGATATGACCACTGGACATGAAGCCTTGTGTTTCATGGATGGATCGTCGGGCTATAATCAAATCCGCATGGCCATCAAAGATAAAGACCATACGGCTTTCCGGTCTCCTAAGGGGATCTTCAACTACAAAAGGATGCCGTTCGGTCTGAAGAATGTCGGCGCAACCTATCAAAGGGAAATGACCAAGATCTTCGACGAGATGCTACATGACCTTGTCGAATGCTACGTCGATGATCTGGTCGTCAAGACAAAGAGGCGGGAAGATCATTTGGCTGACTTGCGTCGCGTCTTTGAAAGGCTTCGACAATTTCAACTCAAGATGAACCCGATGAAATGCGCCTTCGGCGTCTCCAGCGGCAATTTCCTTGGCTTCATTGTCAGGTACCGGGCATAGAAATCGACCCTGATAAAATCAAGGCCATAAGGGGACTGCCTCGCCCAAGAACTTGACAGAGCTCAGATCTCTTCAAGGAAGACTCGCCTATATTAGGCGGTTTATTTCTAATCTTCAGGAAGATGCCTACCTTTCGGAAATTGATGAAGAAAGGACACCCTTCATATGGGACGAAGACTGTCAGAAGGCCTTCAGCAAATCAAGGAGTATTATTGACTCCTCCTGTCTTAGGGGCACCTGTCAGAGGGAAGCCCCTTATCTTATATATTGCTGCCATGGATGCCTCTTTGGGGCTCTGCTAGCCCAGATCAATGAAGAGGGCAAGGAGAGCCACTATACTACCTCAGCCGAAGCTGATATGGGCCTGAGCACCGGTACTCCATGGAAAAGGTGTGCCTAGCTTGGTGTTTGCTGTCAAGAAGCTAAGGCACTATCTCCTAGCCCACGGGTGGAGCTCATCTCAAAATGTGACCCACTCAAGTTTCTGCTCAGCCAGCCTGTCCTCTCTGGTAGGCTCGGCAAATGGGCACTTATCCTCATGGAGTTTGACATCACCTTCGTCCACGCAAGGCGATCAAAGGACAAGGAATGGCGGAGTTCTTAGCAGCGCACCCGTGCCAGAAGATTCGCCACTCAACTTCGAGCTACCCGATGAAGAGGTGTTAGTTCTCAAGCCACTGGGGAACATTATGAAAAAGTCCCACCACAGATGGAGCCGGGCGTCCTCACCCTCGACCTCCCCACTGGGAGTTATATTTTGATGGTGCCTCTCGGACAATCAAAAGGGCCACGGACTATGTCTCAGGCGCGGGGGTAGTCTTTGTCTCCACAAGGCGGCATCCTCCACAACTCTTGCGCTCTCATGAAGTCCTGACTAATAATGAGGCAGAGTATGAAGCGCTAATTATTGGGCTTCACTGGCACTAGAGATGGACATCAAGTGCATCAAAGTCTACGGGGATTCTCAGCTCGTCATCCGACAAGTTGGGCGTCTATATGGTCCGGAAGAAGGAGCTGTCCCCTACCATGCAGCCGTCATGAGGCTCAAAGAAAAATTTACCTATTTGAAATAGGCCATGTCCCCAGAGGCAGCAACTCCCAGGCTGATGCTCTTGCAAAATTGGCAGGCCCTAAAACTCCCGCCTGAGGGAGAATTAAATATTACAGTCAGACACCGAAGGCTCATGCCAAGTGTGCTCGACGAAGAATCCGGCCTCACTGTCTACGAGGTCGACAACATTCAAGAGGAGAATGCTCCCGAAGAAGAAGATTGGCGCGAGCCAATTATAAAGATAAAGAACGGCTGGCCCTCCTGATCGGGCTCAGAGGGTGCAACTGCTACGCAGGGCGACATCCTACCAGCTGATTGACGGTCTGCTCTTCAGGCTCGTCCATGAAAAAGACCGATCGGTCCTCCTACGGTGCCTTTCACCAAGGAAGAAGACTGTCATGCACGAGGTCCACTCCGGATTGTGCGGAGCTCAAGCAGGAGCAAGATGAAGAATAGCATCAAGCTCAAAGGGTTCTACTGGCCCACCATGTACGAAGATTGCAATCAATACGCTCGTACATGTCACCAATGCCAAGCATTTGGTCCAGCCTCGGCGGCCACCAACCCGCTCCATCCAACAGCGCCTACTTGGCCATTTGCAGAGTGGGGTATGGATATTGTGGGACCATTCCCACCATCGTCCCAGGGGCACAAGTTCATACTTGCTGCCACCGATTACTTCTCCAGATGGGCGGAAGCCATTCCACTACGGGAAGTTACATGGGAGATAGTTGCTCGTTTTGTGCGGCACTATATCATATATAGATTCGACACCCCCAGTCGGATTATATCCGATAATGGCACGCCATTCAAGAACAAGACTGTTTATGCTCTGGCGGCCAAGTTCCATATTGACTGAGACGTCGTCGGTCTACAATCCCCAGGCCAATGGGTTAGCCGAGGCCTTCAACAAAACCCTCTGCAAGCTGCTGTCCAAGATAGTAGGCACGAAGCCCTATGGGCCTATCGTACCATCTACAAAACCCCCACGGGTTGCTCCCCATTCTCCCTGGTCTATGGAGAGAGCGTGGTCCCGTGGAGATCGAGCTAGCGTCTTATCGCGTTGCTGTGCACGCCGGATTGCTAGGCCAAGACCAATCTGAAATTGAAAGAAGGCTCGAGGAATTGTCCAACCTTGAAGGTCAAAGACTCAAAACCTACAAGCACTTACAAGTGTATCAAGCCCGCATGACACGTGCCTATGATAAGCTGGTCAAGCAAAGGGCGTTCAAGAAAGGCGACCTCGTCATGATTAAAGAAAAGAAGGTTCTCGCGGGAAGATCCAGCGGCAAACTCCAGCCTAATTGGCGTGAGCCTTACGTCATTCAGAAGGTCTATGAAGGAGGGGCCTATACGGTCATTGACCACAAGGGGGACAATCTCTTCCCTCCTCTTAACGGCAAGCATATGAAGCTCTACCATGCGCCACCGCAGGAGTTTCCACAGCAGTCCTCACAGGATAGTACCTCTCCTCAGTGAAGGTTCAAAAAAAAAATGGGGTTAAAAATACTGATACCCCGGCGGACTCAGTCAGCCTTCAACAGTTGGCTGAGGGTAAAAAGGTCATAGACCCGGTCAAGGTGAAAACCCAAAAGGGCGCCTCGGGCAAAAATGGGCAACCCCTCGGTGTGAAAACCCGCAAGGGCGCACCGGAAAAAGCTAAAGGGGGCCAACCTCGGCGAAAACCCGAAAGGGCGGTGAGGTTGGTAATGTGAAAAAAAAAATCATCTCTCTGCTTATTCTATGGGTGGCTCTAAGTCAATGACTCCACCCCATCTCGCCAAAACATCATATTGATGCTATGGCTATGCCTTACATGTCATCCTATGACACCTAGTCCCACCGACGTTCTGACATTGTCATACTGTGTCCCATCGGGCTCGGCCTATGCACGCCCCTTTCGGGCTGCCGACCCATTCCGCCTATCGGCTTCCGGGTTTAGCTCATGTGTCTCTTATGAGCAGTTAAACTCACTTACTCTTTTATCCCACTGGGATTGACCTCAGTATGCTCTCTCGGGCTGCCAACCCATTATGCCTTTCGGCTCATTTTTCCTCCCAGGATTAGCCTCAGTATGCTCTCTCGGGCTGCCAACCCATCATGCCTTTCGGCCCGTTTTTCCCTTTTGGAATTGGTCTCAGTATGCCCTCTCGGGCTGCCAACTCATTATGTCTCTCGGCTCATCTTACCCTTTTGGGTTCGGCCTCAGTACGCCCTCTCGGGCTGCCAACCCATCATGCCTTTCGGCTCACTTTACCTTCTGGGATTGGCCTCAGTATACTCTCTCGGGCTGTCAACCCACCCTGCCTTTCGGCTCCTTTTTCATTCTAGGGAGTTGGTCTCAGTATGCTCTCTCGAGCTGCCAACTCATCATGCATTTTGGCACTTTTTACCTTTCTGGGATCTGGCCTCAGTATGCCCTCTCGGGCTGCCAATCCATCATGCCTTTTGGCAGATGTCCCACCGGGTCTGGCCTCAGCATGTCCTCTCGGGCTGCCAACCCACTTCTTCCTTCTTCGCCTATTGGCTTCCGGATCTGACTCTCACGTCCCACTAGGACTGTCAAATCCACCCTTTTTCTTCTACTGGGTCTGGCCTCTGCATGCCCCTTTCGGGCTGTCAACCCATCCCGCCTCTTGGCTTCAGACTTGACTGATATATCCCACCGGGATCGCCAAGTCTATTCCTTTGTCCCGACGGGCTTGGCCTCTGCATGCCCTCGTCGGGCTGCCAACCCTTTGCCTTGGCTCACGGATTTAACTCGTACGTCCACCCGGGCTGTCAAATCCCCTCCTTTTATCGCTGCGGGTTTGGCCTATGTATGCTCTCTCGGGCTGCCAACCCATCTCGCCTATCGGCCTCCAGGTTTAACCCGCATGTCCCTTTCGGACTGTTAAATCTCCTCCTTTGTTATCCCAACCGGGCTTGGCACATACACACCTCTCTTGGGTTGCCAACCCGTTTAACTTTCGGCCTTCGGATTTGGCTAATTACGTCCCACTAGGGCAGTCGAATCCACCCATTTGTCCCACCTCTGTGGCACACACATCCCCACGGGAGTGCCACTTTCTCCTTGCCTTTTGGCATTATAGGAACAAAAAAAAAAGAAGAAAAAAAAATGGGGTTAAAAATATTAATGCCCCAGCGAATTTGGTTGTTCCCGTTAGGGGAGCAACCAAAGGCAAAAAGGCTTTAACCCGACTAAGGTGAAAAGCCGAAAGGGCGTCTTAGGCAAAAATGGGCACCCCTCAGTGCGAAAACCCGAAAGGGCGCACTGGAAAAAGCTAAAGGGGGCCAGTCCCGGCGAAAATCCGAAAGGACGGTAGGGCTGGTAAAGTGATACAAAAAAATATATATGCAAAAAAAAGAGACATACGTGCAAGAGGATGGAAGCAAAAAAAAATAGCTATGCTAAGCTCTGTCCTTTATTCACTAATGTCATCAGTGGAGCCCGAGACAAGCCCTCGGGAGTAACTCAAACAAAAACGAGGCGTGAGAGCCCTATGTACAAGAAAGTGCCAGAGCTCGTCAACCACGGCGCTCGACCCCTCGCAACTCTGCAAGGCGAGTCTCCCTCTAGAAGATCTCACCCCGAAGCTCATCGGATCGGCGACGGCAGGTCTCCACCTCAGCGTGGACACTACAACGCTCCTCAGCAGCCTCCTGTTGGCACTCAAAATATCACTCCCGCGATCAAGCCTCAAAGACGAATGACACGGCCCACTGAAGCACAGAAGCCGATAAATATCAACATATTGAAGACTTCTCAAGCTGCCAGAGCCTCGAGTCACCCGGAATGAACGCCGGGGACTTCACCTCAGGAAAGTCGAGATGAATCCACAACCAACCGGCAGTGCGACCAAGCCTGCCCAATGAACCGGCATCGACTCGTCGTGCCGCATACACTACACCGTGGTCCGACCAAGGACGACGGCCTACCCGGTGGCCCGCCACCTCATGAAAGACTCTCTGAGATGGAAGAACTCCCTTGGCTCTTCAGAACAGAGGACCGAGGGCTCCGTCGGCGGAAGATCCCGGCTACCCGTCACAGGTACGGCTTCTCGCCAAGTTGGGCCCATTAGTGGCCGAATGATCGCCCGGCCTGGGCGGAACTATCCCGGGTGTCACCCCACCCTTCAAGAAGCTTTGAGCACAAGACAGACCGAGCCAGCGACACATGTCACAGTGCCGAGAGCCGTGTCAGCGGAAAACCCGCGTGTGCAAACCAAGGACATTTGAAGTTCCGAGAGTGGCCATACGTCGCCCTGAGAGCTTGGCAAGGCATCCCGTCAAGGTTTCGAAGAACGACGGCGGCAAGATGAACATTCACGGCGGCTCCCGGAACCATCCCCGGACTCACCGGCTAACCCGCGTGTGAGCGAGAGATGTTAATACGGCGCGCCCCCTTGTCCGGCGCCCTTCTATTCCAGCGCGCAAAAGGCTTCAGAATGCTCTTTCCCCGGCGCGCCAATTCTCACGCCGGATTAAACCTCGAACGGCCCTGTATAAATGGCCATTCGAAACAAAAAAAAAAGAAGGGTTCGAAAGGGTTCGAATGGGCGAACCGAAAAAAGAATTGAAGGAAAGGAAGAGGGAGTCTGAGAGCCAATTACCTTGGAGGGAGAGAGGGTTTTCTTGCGAGTGAAGCAGGGTCTCACTGAGGGTCCTTCGCCGCCGCCTGCCCTCCTCTGCCTGAAGCCCTCCGGAGCCGGAGAAGAAAGGAGAGCCCGATACTCTGTTCTTAGGACAGGTGGGTCGTCTGCGTTTTCCGTCCGTCCTACGATTTGTTTCCTCTCAATCGAATGTAAG